>OX454419.1:1364028-2728056 GCA_949715475.1 Microchrysa polita | reverse complement strand
ATGTTGGATTGTTTTGATTTTGAGCAGCGGCCGCGGCAGCTTGTGCTGATGTCGGCGACAGGACATTTTTACAATCGCCATGAGTTATGGAGGCCGATCCTTCGGGAACGCCACGTTCGCCGTATTTCATACTATTTGCATCGAGCTGCGGTTGTTGAGCGATGTTGAAGGTGCGCGGTGCTACCAGTCTTGGATTTTGAGTGTATTGTATTTGTTGCTGTTGTTGTTGTTGTTGAGGGTTTTGATGCTGTCCACCACGACCGGCGACTAAGTGAAGTTGCATGCCGGGAATGGTGTAGCCAATTGGAACTCGAATAGTTTGTTGTGTTACCTGAAATAGAAAAGAAACATTACATGACTATTCAAAAGAATGATATTGAAAAATTGTCGGAGGTCACAACAAAGTTGTTTGCTAGAAACTAATGAAGCATGATTCCTATGCATAGAAAACGATAACGTGCTAAATCCTGGGTTGAACTGAGAGTGAAGCTGCGTCAGGGCCGGATTTAGCCTCTATGGCGCCCCTGGGCAGTAGCCAAATAGCCGCCCTCCGCCACTGGTTAAATTTGCAAGTAGTAGTAGTCGTATAAACATGTAGGCAAAACGTTAGGTGTGGTGTGGTATGTGAAAAAATATTTCATATTTTTACGCTAGTGACCGATGTAATTTTGTTTGTCTAACAATATGGTGCTTGCCAGGAATGGGGCCAGGTGAAGGTCCATGGGGGTCGGACCCTTCCCGAAATTGTTTAAAAAAGCATCGAAATTCCAATGATGACAACTTTAAAACTGAAATTATGCACATCCATTAAATCGACTGTACATTATTTTCTTCAGAATGTTTTCCAAATGCCTTTCCACTTTTGGATTGTTTTCTTTTTTGATCGTTTTAGAAGTAATAAACGGTTATTCAAAAACTAAATTTGTTTATTTGCGTCATGTGATATGACTTTTTAGCAGTGGAATTTTCCGTTTTTTGTTTCTGAAGCAAAATTACATTTCACAAATTTAAGCGTACAAATTGTGATTTTTTTTTTAAACCTGTTCACACGACAGAGACATGCTACTGAACATTTTCTAGCTAATGCATCATTTCTAATATCGCGAGTTGGACACTTCCTGAAACCTCTGGCTACATCCCAGTTGCTTCACGGCTAATTTTAAGGATAGGAAGAAGAGAAAGCAGAGCCGTGCGAAGACAGTTTGGCGCCCGGGTCAAAACTTTGATGAAGGCGCCCTCAATGAAAATTCATACTTATTGTCGTGAAACATGTCGCAGTATTTCGACATGGTTCATATGTTGAAAATTTGGATTCTAAGATGGTACAATTTTTTACGCAATTAAATTTTCACTTTGATTTCATGTTCATTAAAATCAGATGAATACTTTTGAGTCAAGGCTAGTCAGCTTTTTTGTCAGATAAAAAGCCGAAATCGTCTGCAACCGTTTTAAGCTTTTCAGACCATTTAAGCTGCGTGATAATTGTTTCTAGGACTTTTATATAGGTAATTTCTACGAAATTTCTCATTACGGCTTATTCCTGGAGTGTCATCTTCAGCCTTATAACTGATCCATTTTTCGAACTTCTCTTTTCCTTTTTTTATTTGAATTATGGGACTATATCCAGAGATTAAGCGTGGTCAATGTTGTAGTTGTATAATATGTCAAGTCCACAATTTCTCAATGTGTTCATGGACGCAGTCAATTCTTCAATTAACTTGCTAGCTATTGCTAGCGCTACCCTAATGTTCTTTTTTGTAATATTTTATTGACTGTATCAATTTCGTTGAAAATTTTGTTTCAATCAACCAACCTACATAAGAAATGGAAATCTTTTAATTGAGTTATCACCATCTTCGCACCAGTGTATGTTTCTTCATTAGATTTATTGGATGCTAAATCCTCCAATGTCTTAAAAAACTTCGCCTGGTACTATGAACTGTAGACACAGCCTGCTGCTTCGATGACCAACGAATATCTGTGTTTTTTAGCAATACAGGCAAATAGCATAAAAGGACATCCCATATGAGGGGAGATGCCAAAAAGAAAACAAACTGAATTGTTCCGAAAAATGGAACATGAAACAAAGTGTGCAATAAAAGCTTTAAACGGGATTGAACACCTTTGCACTTTCCTGGCATAATTGCGCCATTATCGGAGCGTTGAGCTCGACTATATTCTAATCCAGATCGTCGGACTTAGTAAGTCTTCAATTTAATTTGCCAATCCCAGTTTTGGACTTTGATTCGACAAAACAAAGAAATCTTTCTTTGAAGAAGCATTGCCCATTATCAAAAAATTTTTACGTATCAAACGATTTCGCTCATTTGCTCTTTATGCGATGCGTCTGGAGTATAATCGAATGAAATGGCAAAGTATTTCGCATGGTGAATTACTTTGATAACTGGACTCTTAATTTCCTATCCTAAGCGAGTTATTCCTTCATTTTGAATGTTATTCGAAAAGTATCTAATTTTTCGACCAAAAGGTTTAACAGAATTTTCTTAATGATGACGGACTTCAGGATCATATTTTGCTATAAAATCGATAGTTTTTACTCACTGATAGACTACGACTTTCTCTTCAGTTTTGAATCGTTTGCGAGATGATTTAAATGGATGTATTTAAGTGGATGTACTCGTATTAACACTTTTTCTTTACAATTCCGATTTTCATGTAATGGGCGCCCTTTGTTGACTTCCTATCAGTTTCCTTGGTCACCATTTTGTAATCGGAATACCTTCCAACTTGATCATGCGCTCCCTAGGGAGCGCTTCCCACCTGTTAAGAATCACTGATCCACAATATTAAATTCGTGCGTGTGTGGCAGTATGCCCATGATATGCAAATCGCTATGACCATACACAACGTAGATGACTCTCAAACGATTTTTGAAATTGAAAAAAAAAGTATGGGCGTAAAAAACGTATAACGAGGTCATTAACTGTATATGATAGTTTAAAGAACAAAGACTTACTACTCTAAAAAAATACGTTACGCCGCCCTTTAGCCACGGCGCCCCTTGGAACACAGCGCCCGGGGCAAGTGCCCCCTTCGCCCCCCTCTTCGCACGGGCCTGAGAGAGAGTAGTAATAGAAACTCGAAAATGTTTCCCAGCTTTTACTAGCTACGGACACTGGGCTACCCACACAGAATCCATGGGAGAATCCATGTGTGGGCGGCCTTAGAGTTGCCAATTTTTAGATCAGTTTATCCTAGAGACTCGTCTAGTACGAAAGTTTTTGGCAATGTACTATTCCAAAAAATTAGATTTTTTTTACAAGTGTACCTTATCCCGACAATATACCCTTCCATTTGACGAGTCGTGTAGTGGGGAAATCATGTTCTGATTACATGTCTAAGATTTAATGTAGGTTCAAGAATTCCTTGATTGTTACAGGGATCCGAAGCGAATCAAACTCCCGGAGCGAAAGAGCGGAGCGAGGAGCGTTTTTGTTGCACGTCGAAGGGGAGTGGATCGAACGTTTGAACTAAATGTCGAATTGTTAGCCCTAATCTGTATGCATATCGCACAAAAGGATACTGTCGGAGGAGAGACATCGCCTGTTGGCAAGAATAGTGACACAACTCTAAATTTATCATTTTTGAGACTATGGCACATACAGATAAAGTCTTATCCACGATCTTTCACCTGTAAAAATCACGCAGAAATTTTGTGCTTAGTTTTTGCAAGGGCACAACATGTCAGACTATTAATGCTGCTATGTATGAGCACTGTCGCATCTTCGTTGTTCTCTGTCGTGAAAGAGTCGTGTGCATCAAAAAAGGGATGATCCCAAAACTATATTACCGAAGAATATCATTAGTTTTCTGTCGAGTGATTAGCAACTAAGATTGGTCACAAGAACTTTCTATACGATTACCTGCAATCATTGGCACAGTTGACCCATTTTTTACACTTTTAAAACTTGCCAAATTTAATGTTACTCTCTCCTAAAAAATCATGTATTTGAGCTGTGTCACAATTCTTGCCGACAGGCGGTCAAATTTTAAATTTGTTCAAGCGTTAGCGGAGCGATTAAATTGGGCCGCTCCGGATCACCGATTATTGCACCCAAAAGCTCTTCAACGCTTGTGTACACTGAAGTATAAAGAACATATCCCTTGTTTAAGTTGAAGCCAATGTTTGCGAAAATACTTTCTACTTCTAGACTCAGTGAACTACGCGCCACCCGTATGTCACTCGGAATGAATGCTAAAATAATTTTGCATGAAGGATAACTCCCAGCTTTTTAAGTTGGAGATTCTCATTTCAATTTCAGTTGAGGGTGCGATTGGGCGTCCTGGAATACACCCAACTTTAATAAATCTGAAAGATGAAATTAAAGTTTTTGTCTAATTATGTCAACTGTTCTTCGAGTTTCCAAAATACATCTTTCGCAGAATTTAAAACCAAGTGATATTTTCAAAAATTGCCGCCCCTCAAAATCTGCCGCCCCGGGCAGCTGCCCAGGTTGCCCATATGGGAAATCCGGCCCTGAGCTGCATTGACCAATATGTATTCTTTCTATCAACGATCCTCGCCAATAGCGGTAATGCTATCAAGGATACACTACAGTCAAACAACAGACTTCACCCTACATGTTTTAATTGAATATTTTATTTTAAAAGTTGATTTGGGAATTTAGCTGAATATTTCTGAGGGAACGTGCTGTTTTGAAATCACAAGTCCCATGAATGGTAAATTTATAGGAGAAGAGTCGGATATTCAATTTCGAGTGTGGTGTTGACTGTGTAGATAGAGATTCAGAAGGTAAAGCAACTATACTTACGGACAAAAGTATCGACTCAACCTATAATCGCGTGTATTTGTACGTGTTTTTTGAAAAGTACGGTAGTTATCCATAAAGCTTGGGACCTCAGCTTTATTATGGTACCATTTTAACCAATATTTGGTGAGTACTTTTAAAATTAATGCTCTTTGAACGAAATCGTAGGGAAAATGGGAAAGTATGAAAATGGTTTGTGGTTAGGTTTTTTGAAAATAAAATAAAAACTTGGAAAATAACTTAAGTATTTATAATTTTAGTCAGTAAAACACGGTTATAACGCTATTGAAGGGACCAGACGAAATGCGCGTTATATACGTGAAGGCGCTATAAAAATATTTAGAATGAAACATATGCTTCGCCGAAAGTTTTGCTTAAAGACTTTAATAATCCCTTGGTCAAGGGGTTCCAGGGACTAGTGCGATTCCGTGGGAGAAATGTCACTTTGACGTTGCTCAAATAGTCGACGTTAAGGATGAGCAGGGCAGTGATCAATGAAAAGAGCTCGATTTTGTCTTGCCATTTTCCGGTCTAACTTTCCCAGCCATTCTACGAATAAGCCACTTGTCATCCACGCCCGGTTTTGATTTTTGTATTCACATGGAAAATACTGAATACCCTTAAAGCAGCTTTTGCGACTTCCCGATCACAAGGGGTTCCAACTTGTCACTTCCATCTGCATGTGTGCATAGGAGCACAGTCAACCTCTCCTTGCTACGCTTACCACCATGACAATTATACTCCTTAAAAACCAAACACTTGTCCTGCAAGAGGTTGAAAAAAAGTCCGAGCTCATCCACATTATAGACTTCTCGAGGATGATAAATCTTTCACAATGGTTGGAAGGACACTTCCTGTCCAAGTAGTCACAACATCTTCGTTGACATCTACAGTTTCACCACTGATTTGTTTGTATATCCCGTGACGTTTTTTTAAATCTCTCGATCCATCCTGTATTCGCTGCAAAATTGTTTACCTCTAAGTAAAGTCTCCGCAATTTCGCAAGCATTTTCCATCAAAATTTGACCATTGACTGGCAAATTAGACGCCCGAATTTGGCGAAACTTTTCTAATAGAACCTTTTCCAGCTCTTCGTATTTAGCCGGGCATTTTTTTTTTAAATTTGTTCGTAAGGCGTTATAAAAGTGTCGGGGGACTGACAATTTGGAGCGATATAACCGTGAAAGCGTTATAAGGCTAGCGCTATAACCGTAAAATATTTGCACTTAATGCTTGGCTAAATTATGGGGACTAGGAAAAATCGCGCTACAACCGTGAAATCGTTATATGCGTGAGCGTTATAACCGTGTTATACTGTATTTGGTATTGCCTCCTCTGGCTCTAATGACAACTTCCAGTCGATTCTTCATTGATCTGATCAAGCCGTTGATGGTATATTGAGGAATACCGTTCCACTGCTCTAATAGGGCTGCCTTCAATTCTTCACAGTGGCGTAGATAAGGGGGGGATCAAGTGGATGAATTCCCCCCCCCCTTTTGGTCACAAATTTTTTGTTTATTACTTTAGGTACGTGTAGCAAAAGCAAAAGTAACCTTTTTGCTGGAATTATTGAACGTGTTTCATAAAAACGCTAAACCATTTTCAGAGCTGCAATAGAAAATTTAGCACTTCCTCAAATTTCAATTGTATAATAGAAGCGTATTGACAGAATAGAAACACTACAGCACAGACCTTTACGTTAATCTACTTTTTTACATTGGATCTGGAGTTTCGTACAGGCAAGTCCTACTGAAGTAGTCTAGAAGTGCTGCTAGAAAAATTAAATGTGAATGATTCAAAATTTGTTGCCGGAAAATTTTAATCTGTTCGGTTCAAAAATTTGTGAAAATAATGTGAAACACGGAGTGCTCTTCCACAGAAGCGCAGGAGATTGGAAAGCAAATGCATGGGAATTCAGAGAAAACACTGTAAAGCTGCTTCCAATATTTGAGTGTTTGAGTTTATAAACATTCGTTTTTCTTTTCTTTTTTTTAAGTTAAAATTTGACGAAAGGTTTTATCGTAAATAGCAGAGCAAAGCAAGTCTTGACTTTCTCTAGTTTTTCGCAATTTTATTGAATTTAGTACGAACTCTCAAAGCTATAAGAAGGATTATGTTTTTTTTAACTAAATCTTCTTTATAAACATTGTAGAAATTTCCAAAATTGAAAGATATATAGTCCTATGCAGTAATTCGAAGATAACTGACAAACAAACAGAGTTCCGTAGTACCCTAGCATTCCGTGAAGATCTCTCCGGGATTTCGCAAAGAACAATTTAGGAAGAGCTTTTGACAACAAAAAGCAAACAATCCATAGGAAAAAAGTGTTTGTGAGTTTTAAAATTCCGAAGCTTACTCTGTGTCAGAAATCAACTTAACTGTAAAATATTTGACCAGCATCAGAGACTCGACCGATTTTCTTTTGCAACTTTCTACTTTATGAAATCGAAAAGGAAGTATAGTGTGTACCTGAATATAAAGCATGTGTACGAAAATTCGAATACATACTGTGGATTAAATCACCGTAGTAAACAGCTAAAATTATCGATGCAATCTTTCCAGGACTCAGTTTTTTTCGTATGGCAAAATTGCTATCTATTTTGCACCAAAATTCCTCCTAATTTGAAGTGTAATAAATACATCATCATCAATGTGGCACGATAGCCCGACGTCGGGCTTTGGCCGCCTACAGAAATTTTTATTCTAAAATTCAACATTTGATAGTCGCATATCTTGCAAAATGATCCCCCTCCTCTCCGAAAAGCTATCTACGCCACTGATTCTTCAGTGGACGAAGGGACTGGATTTCTGGCTAGGACAATTCTCTTGAGCTTGTACAATAAGTGTTCAATGGGATTGATGTCTGGATTGCGTGCAGGCCAGTTAAGTGTCGACATATTGGCTTCATTCAGGAACTGCCAAGTGAGACGCGATGCGTGACACCGGGCATTGTCGTGCTTCAAAGTGAAGGTCTCGCCAATAAATGCTGCATAGGGCACAACGTGGGCACGGAGAATATCGTTTACGTAACAATCAGCTGTCGGCCCTCCTCCTCCTCCGCCTCTGGGCACGAATACGAGCTCCGTTTTTCCCTCTAAGGTAAGCTGACCAGACGTACAGCATTTTGCTGTACAGTACAGCATTTTCACCTGTCGTACAGCATTGGGAAATGTACAGCACAATGTACAGCATTCCCCATGTCACACAATGAAACCTAATTCACCACATAATAACCTCTTCGATGAGGACTGTGAACAATCATGTCTGCCTTTAATGTGTTTGACCCCTATACCCTGTGCGATCGATATTTAGCGAGATAATCGCACTTTTATGTTTGCCAAATTTTTCATTTTCGACAACCGGGAGCCCTTCCCGATCTCTCTGAAAAAGTTGCAATTGTAGAGCTACTTGGCGCTTCAAATTTTACGGTCCTCCTATCCGTGTTCGGAAGTTTCTGCTGCTTAAATTGCACTTCTGTGTTTCCTAATCGAAAAATGTCCATAACTTGGAAATTCTTGAGTGGAATTTTTCAATTTGTTCAACATATTTGTTGAACATTTCAAGGCTGTAGCTGCCAAGGTTCAACCGTCAAATGATGTGATTTTAGTTTATTTTACCTATGACAAAATATTGAAAAATCAGCCACTATACTCTATTCGATTCCTTTATCACCCTCTATAGGAAAATGTAAACTAAAGAAAGGACTCGGCATGGGTGTTAGATAAAGTTTTTTCCCCACATTTCCTTAGAGTCAATTTAAAACGACGTTAAGAGCCTAGGGAACCGACATGGCGTCAACCATGGAGAAATGCATACTCTGCTTTAGAAATATTGCAACCAGGTTTAGATCAGATTTAGACCTCTGGCTCATCGACCTCGCACTGTCTGTTATAGAATTCGCTAACATTTTTGCGACGCAGTCCTGTTGCGAAATAGAATAGGGCGAAGTGCATGTGCAGTGACCGGTGAGCCAATGTAAGGCAATTGGTTAAATTTTGATCACTGGCTCGTCCATACATTTACTCAGATCCTGTGGCTCGCCCTTGGATTCGTTCAGAACTCACTATGTCTGTTGCGGTTTCCATAATTCGCCAACATCCTTGCGATCAGCGCTGGTAGGCAGTGAATAAGGCGAGGTGCGATCGCAGCGAGGGGTGAACCAATAGATGGCAATTGGCTCGTCCTTAGGATTACTCAAATCCTATAGCTTGCCCTTCGCTCCGATCAGACCTCGCTGTCTATCGCGCTTTTCAGAATACGCTGGGAAATATGATAAGGCGAGCGCAGCGAGCGGTGAGTTTATGAAAGGCAATTTGTAGAATTTAGACCTCTGGCCCGCCCATACGTACCTCCCCAGACCCTGTACCTCGCCCTACTCTGCGCTCAGACCTCTCTCTGTCTCTGTCTGTCGCGCAGCAGAGAATTTCACAACATTTTAGCGGTGTTGACCTCGGACCTGGAAGTATGACTGAGGATTTGCTTGGAAACCGAATTCCGCAAGTATGTGTACAGCATTGGGCCTTCGGTAGTCTGGCCACCTTACCCTAAACTAACCCTCACCCGAACACAATAAAACATGCCTAATATTCTCAAATTCAAGGGCAACCCAATTAAAATCTTAATAATCATGCCCAGCTACATTATCAAAATACATAGATACGTATATATCTGAAGAAACGCATACCTTCAGTATAGAGTTTTGGCCATATACGCATAGCTTTTTTCCCCAAAGGCAAAACAGCTGTTGCGTAGCCAAAACAGATTAGATTGTAGGGCAAGCTAGTCAAAGATTCAGATTTTACTATTTTACAGGTATGTATTATGATGAATGAGTAACGATGGACAAACATGAAAACATTCCATTAGTATAGTTTTGGAAGTGCTATCATCAATATCACATGTGCAGCAAGTGTATAGTAAAACGATTCCTATTTCAAAATGATTCGTAGTAGTAGTTTATTGATAAGACAAATTAACAAAAACAGTCTAGTGCTAGTGCAGCAGTATGCGACTCAGGTGGGTGAAAATTTGAATTTTGTTGAGGTAGGACCATCGCGTCGTATCGTATGTATCTAAAAATATCACAGAAAATATACAGAGATGATAAACTATGTACATTTTTAAGTTGAAAAAAAAATCCATATAGACAGCTCTAGCTGTTTATTTATTGTAGAAAAAGTTGTGGATTCAAATATTATTTAAAAAGATAGTACATTATGTACGTATAGCTTCATTGGTAAATTCCATTAAACGAGTATTATCTAAATGTTTATTGAAGGCTCTTCAAAACAAGATAAAGCTCAGTTGAGATTCAAGTTTAGTGTAGTATTATGGCCAAAACTATCTATGGAGATTGATCGACATAATTGCGGTATGACGCTTTTAACGCAACTGTAAGCCGCAATCGCCAGCGGTTTTTATCTATTGCTAAACCTTTAAGATCTTATGTTTTTAATTTATTTTTCGAAAAAACAAATATGGGCGTCAAATCGTTGACTACTGAGTGGATATCTCAAAACCGGGTGTTGATAAATGTAAAAGACATTATTTTCGATTATTAATTTCAGGTGAATCCAGCTGTTGAAAATAATTATGAATCCCCCTTCCAGCATGAATGGAATGCAGCTCAGCCTTATGCCAAAATTCCAGGACCATCCATTTTGACTATTATAAAAGATTCGCTACCTGGAGGTAAATTACAAAAGTTTCTCTCAACTAAGAGATTAAAATTTATTCAAACATTCGCAGGAAAATTGGCCTCGATGAGCCTTGTCGATGCCGTCCACGAATATAAGAAAATATATGGAGGGATTTTCAAATTTCCAAAAGTGTTTGGAAAACCGGAAATGGTATTTCTATTCGATCCGAAAGATTTCGAGACTGTATATCGACATGAAGGTAAATGGCCGATACGTTTCGGCCTAGATAGTGTTGCATATTATCGACGAAAGGTGCGACCAGACCTTTTTGTTAATGGAGGTTTGGGAGTGACGTGAGTTTCAATATACAATTTTATGTCAATCAATTTAAAAACGAAAATTTATTAATTTTTCTAAAGGCAAGGTAAAGAATGGGCCGAGTTTAGATCAGCTGTCAATCCAGTTATGATGCAACCGAAAATTGCCAAGTTGTACGTTCCACGGATTGATGCAGTAGCGGATGAGTTTATTGAGAGGTGAACTGAACTAATTTTTCTTTATTTTAACTATCAAAATTATTTTAATAATCTTTCCCATTTTCCAAATATAGAATGAAAATAATTCGCGATACAACAACACTCGAATTACCCGCTAATTTTCTAGATGAATTGAATTCTTGGACTTTGGAAGCTGTCAGTATTGTAGCACTGGACAAACGACTAGGACTGATTGGAAACATCAATAAGGATAGCGCCGAATACGAATATATACAAGCCCTTAAGCGATTCTTTGACTTACTCGTCGAAGTAGATTTAAAACCGAATCTTTCGAAAATTTATGCAACACCCGATTTTAAAGAAATGATGCGTGTCATGGATATTATATCGAATTTCAGTAGTCATCATGTGTTGGAGGCGAAAAAACGTTTTGAGCAGCAAGAACCACACGCGTCGAGTGAACACGAACAGAGTGTTTTACAGAAGCTGGTTAAGATCGATCCGAAAATTGCTATAATTATGGCAATTGATATGGTTATAGCTGGAGTTGATACGGTAAATATTTTTTTAAATAGATTCGCCAATTGACACATAAATTTTTGATGAAATTTCAGACAAGTTCAGCCATTACAAGTGTCCTTTATAATCTGGCCAAACATCCCGATAAACAGGAAAAACTACGTGACGAAATACGTACAATTCTTCCTGAAAAGAATAGTCGTTTGTCACCACAGTCACTTTCCAGTCTACCCTATCTGCGCGCCTGCATCAAAGAAGCATTCCGAGTCACGCCCGTTATTTTTGCCGGTTCACGTCACGTAGCCCACGATTTGGTGTTACAGGGTCATCAAATTCCCAAAGGTACAAATCTGCTAATGATGATGCAAAAAACTCAGACAAGAGATGACATTTTTACAAATGGCGAGCAATTCATTCCGGAACGATGGATCAAATCGAACGATTCGGAAATTTCGAAACAAGCCAGAAGTGCTAATCCGTTTACGTATTTACCGTTTGGGTTTGGACCACGCATGTGTATTGGTCGGCGTTTTGCTGAACTGGAAATTGAAGTGTTGGTGTCGAAGATTGTTAGGAATTTCAATGTTGGTTGGGAACATCCAGATTTGAAATTTAAAACGTATGCACTTAATATACCGGACGGCCCGTTGCATTTTAAGTTGACAGATTTAGATAATTAGGTGATTTTTTTTTAATAAATAAAATTATTAAGATTTAGCTGTTTCAAAATGCATAATTCTGTAAGTATTCCGGAATATCTTAAAAAAACATTAAGGTCAGAAATTTCAGAAGAAACTTTTGTAATTAATGTTTATTCTCAGTTTTCTCTTCTTTTGGTTTTTAACCCGGACGGTTGTTTAATTTTTCTCTTAACTGCACACGGAATTTTCATTCCTATTTACACGAACAATTTTCGAAAATTGCTTTTTGACTCCCAGAAAAAAAATCTTTCTTGGAGTCAGTCACGATTGATTCCCAAAATAACAATCCCTGCAGGTGTGACTAATTTCAAGGACAACAACATTTCGACAAAGATCAAATTGCAGGATTCGTGAATGCCATTTGAAAACTGTAGCTGTGCGACGTTGAGCCGTATAGTAGAATTACAACAAAATGCGTTCCGCGAATACCTCATCTAGAGTTGAAAGGGTATTCTCATTGATGCAAACGGATTTGACAATGAATAGAAAACACATTTTGGAATGGATTGAGAAACATCGTTTAGAATATCTGAAAACACTGTCGGGAGACTGCAGGCTCCACGAATGGCATATGAGATATGAGTATAGCGTAATAGGCATTGGGGAACCGAAAGGATCATACATATACATTACCGACTCCTATACAATTTCAACAAGATAATATGTCCCCATTCATAAAGCAAGGCCAATAAAATATTGGCTTTGAGCCCAATCCGTCAAGGTTATGGAATCAACGCCATACTCGTCGTAAGAAAATCCAAACGGGACTCTGGTTTTGAGACTTTGTGCTATTAAAATAAATATATCAAGGTTTTGCAGCTTTGCTCGATTAGGGGTTAAAACAGAGAAGTATTTATTTTTTATTCACGGCAATCTTATTTAAACTCAAGCTCACGAACTCGCCACTATTTTAGACTCGTGATCCATGTTTTGTAGTAGTAAATTTATGATAAGGCCATTCTGAAGGAGCTAGAATAATACCATGACCACCCAGTAACCACGTTTCGAGCCTGTATTAATAGAAAGCTTCATTCTCTTCTTATTATCACTAGTGACTCCCAGTACATATTACTCTTATCAATAAGAGTATTGATACTTTTAAGGCACTCATATGAATAGTATCGATACTTTGCTTTTCAGCTATAACACAAGTCGTAGTTTAAGAATGTTTCTCTGGATTTCAGTACAGTGAATCCCCGTGGTCCCAACATTCGCGAATTCCCCTACAAAACTAGCAAAGTTTTGATAAAATATTGTCAAAAACGAAGAATTAGTGTCAAATGATAGCTGATGGCTGTCCTTATAAAATATGAAAGGCGTGCCGGATCCGACCGATCTACCCCTTACTCTCTTACAAAAAACTTGAAACTGAATATTTTGGGTTTTGCGTGTCTTCTAGGTCTGTACATGGGTATAGGGTATACACTAGGTCTCGTTTAATTTTGCGGGGATTTTTCAACAATATTCCATGAAATGATTGAAACCGCCCTTTACCGGAACAAAAATACTGCACTGGGGCTATCTGCCGCAAAAGATCAATTGACACTATTGCTTCGCGCGAATGCAAAGGAAGACTTTTAAAAGAATTTTCTCATTTATCAGTAATCAGACTGGTCTTCTGAAAATTTGAAATTATAGGATCTGTTTGGACACAAAAAAGCCACACGGGACTGATTTATTAGAGTGCAAGTATGTGATACCACCTCGTAGTTAATTAGCAATTAGACCGAGGTAAGTCTGTATGAATGAGCCGATGCGTTGTCGTTATGGGAGTGCAGTTTTTTCACTCTAAACGAGACCTGTCTCCTTAAATCTGATATAGAATTTAGCCAATAAAAGATTGCTGCATTTTTTTGTAGACGTTTTTCTATTCTAGATGAATTGTGTGGATCAGTCCCCGAGTCCCCAAAATGAAACAAAGGCTTTTCGGCCCATAGGATAGTCCTGAGCAGTGCCCGATGTTTCGCACATGTTCATATAATCACATGATATGCCATTCACCTCTCCTATTTGCCTCCATTCCATTCATTGATCGGCTACCTCGAGGTCATGGACTGCGTCGATCATTTCCTCATTTGGGCGGATCTGAAAACTCTCTCATCCAGAATCGGATAATGAAAAACGTTGAGTGCCCTAAAAATTACGTAGATTTGTTGGTGAAACTTGGAGCGTTGGCGGCGAAAGCTTTGAAATCCTAACCGAAAATGATAGTCGCAGCAAGTTGTCGAACTTCCATGGTGCCAATTGAACTGAAGGAAGAAATTCGCGAAGAAAGCGAAAGGAATCGAAAACGACTCCAAAAGTTTAGTGATAGAAACGAGCGCCACTTGTTCACGCGCAGTTTTTTACAGGAGAGTTTTTTTTAAATTCTCAATTACTTCAAAGCTTGCCACTAAGGATTTTCCATTTCCAATTTAAAAACTGTGATGTTACCCACCCTATATGTGTGACATTTTTCATATTTTATGAATATTTGGAATATATTTCCCACTATCCAAGGACACTGAACCCCGACATTTGCGAACTTAACATTCGCGACGATTTCGTGGAACGCATCCCTCGTGAATGTCGGGGTTGACTGTATTTGGAATTTAACCATTCTTATCGCTTTCCAGCGCTTGATAGTTTCAATTTTCTCGTTACAATTGCTTAGAACCAGTGATTAAACTGCGATCGCTGAACGATCTTTACATCAGTCGTCTCTACACGGAGAGAAAAAATGTAGTGAAAAGGTATAAAAACTGTAATAAAAACTATTGCATTTGTAATGATTTTTGACCGTATTGCAACTGCTGTAAAAGTTATTACATCTGTAAATCTGAAATCTGAAATTAAGAAACTCTTTTCTCATTTGCATAATTCCCGAATTTAGACAATCTCAAAATATGAAAATTTCCAACACCTTTTGAGAAAAGGGAAGTAGATTTAAGCCTTAAACCAATATTCTCAATTCAAGCAAACAAATGCAGATTTTTTTTACATTTTCCATGCAAAGCTCGTGGAAAAGCTTTATTTTAGCTTTAGCTTATATTGGAGCGTTGTTGTAGATTGGTCAGAAGTGTCTCTGCTTCAGTGGGTAGCGCGTTTGACTAGGAAGAATGGGGTTATTGGATGCAAGTTTTTTTTTTTGTTTTTGTTCAGATTCTCTTGTCTCTTTCATAAGAAAAGTTTGCTTGGTTCAAAGTTACTTTTTCTTAAAGCGCTGCTATTGGCATTTCACTTGGATCACTGTGACTAATTCTCAAATGAAGAGAAATATTTCTTGGCTGTTTTTTGTTGTCTTTTTTTTTTCTCTTGATTTGAGCCATGTTTTCTTCACTTTAGCAGGCGATTTGGTTCAGTGTATCCATACAAATATCATTCAATGTTTTTGTCATTCCACTGCAATAATTTTTACAATAGGCAATACAACACCAGTAAAAACAACTACATTGTAATCAATTTCACTACATTTTAATAACTTTCACTACAATACAAAATTATATGTTGAGAATTTCATTGTATGATTTTGTTGAATTCATTGCACATTTTTCTCTCCGTGTACGAATACAACCCATAAGCTTCAACTAATGCACCCAAATAGTGTAATATTCTATAGCTTAGCAATTCTAGTTCTGTCGTAAATAGATGAACCTATATCATAGCCGTACCATTTACCGTGGACCCTCGTTTAATGAACACAATTCGTTCGGGGAGCATGCTCGCAATCGGAAGCGTTTGTTAAGCGAATCCTTTAACAATTTAACAAACAATGATTCCTTTCTGGTCGGAAAAATACATGCTCTTCTTCTTCTTCCTTGCCTCGTTCTTTATACCGCTCCATGGTTCCGCTACATGCTACAACGTTTATTTATTTATAAAAGCGTACAATTCTTATAAAATGTCACAAACTTTACTCTAAAATCTAAGATTTTCACTATTTTCATTGCTCTTTGGTTAAGCGAAACAATATCTACCAGAAAATTTCGTTCGTTCGTTATATTCACTATCCGAGGAGTTCGTTAACCGAGGGTTCACTGTAGTTATTGATTTTTTTTACTGTGCCTGTGTGCCCGCTCTGAAAGTGCAAAATGCAACCGGTGAAGGCAACTGGAGACCACACAAAATTCGACTAACGGGCCTTATCAAACGAAATTCTATTTACAAATTTTAATTTAGCTTTAACCTTGAAAAAAAATCATTCTAATTAGAAGACTAATCTTTATAAACAAAAAACAAAACCATTGCAATAACTATGTATACTCTTTCAGATGCTTTCTTTATCTTTTGCTATGCTCATGAATCAAATGGACACAAATCGCGAATCGCACCGCTTTTAAACAAATAGCGCGGGACAAGTGCGGACGAACCGCAAATACTCGAACGTTTGCCTACTGTGGGTGAAGCCATATTTATAAAAAATTGACTATAATTATACAGGGTGTCCGGAAACTGCCGCAAAAACGAACCGGTTTCTGATTCCTCATGTGATTTCCAGCAAAAAAATTGTAACATACCCCCTTTGCTTAACCCTTTAGCTGCCACTGGCATTTGAAGAAGTAAAAAAAATCTTTTTCTTGTACGAACTTCAACATCTCAATATATCTATAGCTAGAATAGCAAAATAAGGTGATTATTACAGCCAACAAATTTACCTAAAAAATAAAAGTAACGGCACTAAAATCGGATAAGAGGTTTGGTTTTTACATAACTTCAAAGTAAAATTTTTGTGATTTGACCCAAAAACAATATGTTTTTCCATCTCAATTTTCTCCAACTTCTGCCAAGGTGAGGTGCTCGTACGATTCTTTTAAAAATTGGCGCATAGTCTAACGATCATTTCTTTCTTACATCATTTTATTCTAGTTGCGTTATTTCTAACAGTTTTAATACCTTAAGTGCAAAAAACTAGGGTTAATTTCTGCTCAATTTCAATTCAATTTAAACTGCCCCTAAATATCTGTAATTTGGTAAAATTTATTCAAATGATATCAAAATCGATCCAAAATTAACCCTTAAATCTTATCCGATTTTAGTGCCGTTAGTTTTATTTTTTAGGTAAATTTGTTGGCTGGAATAATCATCTTATGTTGCTATTCTAGCTAGTCTAGCTTTTGAGATATTGAAGTTTTAGTCGTACCAGAAAATGATTTTTTCAAAAATCTTCAAATGTCTGTGGCAGCTAAAGGGTTAAGCTAAGGGGGTATGTTCCATATAATTTTTTTGCTGGAAATCCAATGAGGAATCACAATCCGGTGCGTTTATGCGGCAGTTTCCGGACACCCTGTACCTATACTTTTCTAGCCTGTGTGCACAATCACTAGACTCGTACATACAGTTGAAGCGAGATAAGCGCGAGTGTTGTCTAATGACTTGATAGAGATTTTTGAGTTTTTATTGTAAAATATTATTCTGCGGGGCTTTGACTTGTATAGAGCTGCGAAATTATAGTTATACCTGTCGTCTAGTTGTAGTTTTGTGTTGGTCCAGAGATGATTCGTAGTGGCAGTTCAATTTTAACAAAACTTCATCAGAATAATTTAATACGACAGTATGTAACTCAGGTGGGTGAAATTCTGCTATTGTGCATTACAGTTTAATCAGATGATTAGTTGTTCTAAAAATAATCTTTTGCAAATAAACATAAATGGTGTAAAATTGTTGTGACTGCCCCATTGTCATTATATTCAAACATTGGTGGGAATGGTGAATACTGTAGTGAGCTAAAATGCATATAAAATTATTTCTTTAGTGTAAAATTACTATGCAGTGTAAGAGACTAACTGGATAGTAGCACTGGATCCTACAAAAGGAAGAATAAGCTCATACACTGGTTGAGTTTCTTTGGGTAATATAACTTTAACTTGGCAAAATACATATTAAATTATTCTGTCCTATTTTGATCCAAAGAAATACAGTTTTTGTTACCACATGATAAATTCGCGAAATGTGGTTCACAAGCGCCATTATAAAAAAATTAAAATCAGAGAGCATATTTGTACTGGGAATGCATAAATTGTCAAGAAGGCAACATACGACTAGGGATGAGCATCCATGTTTTTACCATCTATGGTTTTGGGTCGATGTTTTTACCATCGATGGTTTTGCGTCGATGGTTTTCACCATCGATGGTTTTCAGCTATCGATGTTTCTTTCCTCAGCATATATTTTTTTTCAACTGAACTTTGTCTTTATAAGTGTATGCGAAAATCTTCAAACAGCCCAATCAGAAAAAAATTGTAACATACAACATGCAATCCATCTATGGTGAACACTGTACACACAAAAAGGTGTTTATTTCTTTATACGCCCCGTAAGGTACAATTTCCAAATGTGGTTTGCCCTGAAATAGTTTCAAACTTTCCTCACTGTGTACGTTGAAGTTTAAAGAGGTGCGGTAGGAGTGCTATAATTTCGTCGCGCATCTTCTGTTTTCATGCACCGACCACTGTCCACTCGTCAAGATAAATGTACGATGGACGGCCGAAGTACATCAGATTATCGTTCTTTTTCCCTTAGTGTTCAGACACTATGTAGAAAGTGGAACAGGGGGCCGACTGCAATTTCGTCGCGTACTTTTCGAAGTCGTCGTTACACGGCCAGATTCATGCGCGGTACTCTATGCCAGAGGTTTCAAACTCAAAGCCTGGCCTGGGCCAAATATCAGTGTCCTAAGGTTTAAGCGGGCCGCAGAATAAAAAAAAATGAAAACGCGAATTGAAACATATGTATTTTTGTAATTTAATCCCAGAATACTTCCTTTATGATGTGACTATTAATCTAAAGGTACGTGTTCGTAGAGACAACTCACGTGAGGATCGTTCCAATCCAATCCAATTTCGAGCCGAATTTGAATATTTTTTGAATGGTGGTACTTTCCTTGTGTCAACTATGACCCAAAGGAACATGTCTTTATAGAAAATATCAGCTTATAGTGCTCAAAACCGGTGGTTTAACAGCGATCGCTGAGCGATCATCACATGAGTCGTCTCTACGAACACAAACCAAGCCAGTAGCTTCGTAGGAATTACGTTCTATAGAAATTAAATCTTTTGGAAATGTTCTTCAAATAAATTGAGAACCTTAGACAAGAAGTTAAAATGCCAACATTATTTGTGAATTATTGTAGAACCGGTCATAAACATACAGGTAGCCCGAAACAACCATGGGGCTCCATGACACAGTCATATTTCTATTCATATTTCTAGTCATATCATTAAGCTTACTCGATTGATTCGGTCTAAATTTTTACACGTGCACTAAACGAAATCGAGTAGGCTTAAGGAAATGATATGATATGACTAGAAAAATGAATAGAAATATGACTGTGTCATGGAGCCCTTAGGAGCGAAAATTCTTAGTCTGAGTTACTGATCTGATCTGATTAAGTCCGGTAAGAAAGAAAGGCTAAAAATAGACAAAAATTTGTTCTGTGATGTGGTGTGAAACAAAGGCATGTACCAGTAAAGCTTAAAGGAAAAAAATCTGTACTTGGGCTCAAAAGGCCATATTTATAACATTTCACGTCCAGGTGATTTCCTCACCAAATACATATACGATTTCGGAGCTTCAGAACGTTGTCCCTCAAATAAACCCAAGATGTTCCTGTCCAATAACCTGAAGGCTGCGAACGCGAGTGTGCAACGTGGCACATAGCTAGCAAGTTCGGCTAATACTAAAAAAATTCTGGACCGAATTTCGAGAGAAAACAATATCACGAACAGTTCGATGTTTTCTTACCATCGATGGTTTCGTCTCGATGTTTTTTCGATGGTAACCATCGATGTTTTTCTTTCCCATGCTCATCTCTACATACGACATTCGACAAATCATTTTATTATTCGAATCAAGATATAAAAATAAATTGAAATTTTTGATTTGCTCTACATAATAAATGTCCGAGTCGGAGGAGTAACTTTTTCTATGATTAAATTTTGCGCGCGATATAAATCCGCAACCGCTCGCGATTTTCTAAAACAGTCGAAGCTCATTACAGCATTCTTAGCAAAATATGAAAACACTAAATACATACTAAATGTTGGTATGTATACTTCAACAAAAAGCTTCTGCCGCAATCGACGAAAAATCCGCAATGGAGACTTCTTAAAATGATACTGGTTGTTTGCGGTCTTTGTACCGCACCGAATTAATAGAAAAATATCTTTATTTCAATAATGAATCGCCAAAATATAAAAACCGGTACGATGGTAAACAAGGCGTGTGATGGGGGAAAAGCACAAAAAAAAAGTTACTCAAAAGAATGAATTACACGGGATCATTTTATATGAAGCAGTAAGCAAGCACATATTAGTATCTTATGATGCAAGCACATTAGTGTATCTTTTAATGCTAGGGCTAGAGACTTTAGATAAATCAGCTGCTTCCACTGTGAATTTGTTTATTTCAATCGTATATTGTATTTATAGAAAAATGCTTCGTCATTTTTGTTGTCATGGGAAAATATCATGTATATGTATTATTGTATTATGGACAATGTACAGCACCTATACATATGTATACAGGGTGTCCGGAAACTGCCGCATAAACGCACCGGATTGTGGTTTCTCATACGATCTCCAGAAAAAAAGTTGTACGGAACATACCCCCTTAGCTTAACCCTTTAGCTGCCACAGACATTTGAAGATTTTTGAAAAAATCATTTTCTTGCACGACTTAAAGCTCAATATCTCCAAAGTTGGACCAGCTAGAATAGTAAACAAAATGATTATCACAGCCAACAAATTTAATTATAAAATAAAACTAACCACACTAAAATCCGGTTAGAGGTTTGGTTTCTACAGAGCTTCAAAGTCAAATTTGTGTGGTTTGACCCAAAAACAATCTATTTTTCCATCTAAATTTTCTCCAAATTCTGCCAAGGAGAGGTGCTTGTACGATTCTTTTAGAAATTGGCGCATAGTCCTACGATCATATCTTTCTTACATCATTTTATTCTAGCTTCATTATTTCTAACAGTTTTTATACGTTAAGTGTAGAAAAATTAACTCTAGTTTTTTGCACTTAAGGCATTAAAACAAGTTAGAAATAACGAAGCTAGAATAAAATGATGTAAGAAAGAAATGATCATTAGACTATGCGCCAATTTTTAAAAGAATCGTACGAGCCCCTCACCTTGGCAGAAGTTGGAGAAAATTGGGGATGGAAAAACATATTGTTTTTGGGTCAAATCACAAAAATTTGATTTTGAAGTTCTGTAAAAACCAAACCTCTTATCCGGTTTTAGTGCCGTTAGTTTTATTTTTTAGGTAAATTTGTTGGCTTTAATAATCATCCTACTTTGCTATTCTTGCTTTTGAGATATTTAAGTTTTAGTCGTACAAGAAAATTATTTTTTCGCAAATCTTCAATTGCCTCTGGCAGCTAAAGGGTTGAGCTAAGGGGGTATGTCCCATACAACTTTTTTGCTGGAAATCACATGAGGAGTCACAATCCGGTGCGTTTATACAGCAGTTTCCGGACACCCTGTATATGTATTTTCCTTTGGGTTATCTCGTTATCTGTAAATCATGATAAAATGATAAATTTAAAGAAATAGAAGATCAATAATTTCGAATAATATTTGTTTATGTATGTATGTAATAAACGTAAACCTGTAGAGATAACATACACATTATATGATTGTTTCCCATCAGGGACGTAGCCAGGGGAGGGATCCATGGGGTCCGGACCCCTCCCGAAATGGTTTCAAAAATATGATGATAATATGGAATTTGAAATAATGTACAGTCATTTTAGTTCAGATATTATTATCAGACTGTGTTTCTAGACATCAATACCCATTCACTTAAATAGCAATTAATTTAACGATTGCAGTATCGGAGCAACTTGACTCCGGCTTTTGAGCATCACAAAATTTAGTTTAAACAATTTGGAGAACTTATCATGCTCTCTATTTCAGCGGAAACCTCCGTTTGGTATACAATTTTTGAATCAACAATTACATCATGCTCTTTGGCCCAGCCAGTTCGGTCACTCAGTACCACAACCCTACTCTTTCTGGGGCGATTACGAATTAACACAATGCAAGGAAATTATTCTCTCAAATTCCCTGCAGAGGGACCTAATGTACCTACATTATAACCATATGTTAGGTACATGCACGGAAAAGGAAGCGGATCTTAAAGTCGGCGCATACTCTTGCAGGTTTTAGCAAGCCAGAAGAAAATGTATTGTGTAATAGAGACTTATAAGGCTTTTTCATATGCAGAAAACTGCCTTTTTATTTAAAAGAAATTTGGTTCAATTAACCTGAACATTTTTTGAAAGATGTTTATACTTTCACAGAAACGCTAAATGATGTGTTTTCATTGTATAAAATCTACGCTCTCCGTTCACACGGCTCTGATCACTATCATCGTCAAAGCATTACGGTCACATCGCTTACGACGCTTACGACTATCGACTCACCATGGTTTAATGGTGAAATTGCCTGATTAGAATGATTCGAATGGATTTTTCTCCTGTTTTTCAAGTCTTGGGGACAACGGTTTACGTAAAATCCGGTGACTTTCTGGAACAAGTTAAGGCTGCTTTTATCATACGATAGTTTTAATGCGAAATTTGAACGATCGGCGATTTATCTGGTAAATTTTCAAAAGTTTTAGGACAAAATTAAGTTTTTAGAACGTACAGGCTATTCCGCTTGGGGAGATGGTCCAAGAGGGACAATAAGTTAAGTGTATCCCTTCTTGTCTCCAAAAAAAAATCTACATTTCTGGAAAATTGTTTTTGGTAGTCGCGATTTAGTACTTATTATTCGAGAGATCTTTCTTGTGGTTTTTTTACCCTAGATCTCATGGGCTCCCCGCCACGCGGACCTTGCGGACCCTTATGCGCCGCCACTGAGAAAATTAATACTCATCCAGAAAAGTGTTCACTTTATCATTTATTAAAAATATTTGCGAATTTCCCTTAGTGCTGGGTGCTTAAAATGTTCCACTGCAAGGATCCTGAATGTAGCTACGGAATCATTGTACTTTAGCCGGAGACGCTGCATGGATCCTGAGCGTTGCTATAAGAAATTACCGAATGCGATAAATCATTCTACAGCCGGTGCTTCATCTAACCTTTAATACTCCTGCATAGAAAAATAGTCTATAAAAATGCATTGACCTGGCGTCAACTCCCCAAGGAGTTGGGGGAAAACAAGTGATAGGAGATCACTCTCAGCTTCGTCATAGTCTGAATTTAGTGAGCTATGAAATATTGGCGGCGGCATATTATGGTCCAATCGACGGCGATGCCCTTGAAGGTTTCAAGCTAAATATAATAATCCAAACAGGAAAATAATGCAACAATCGATAATTCACCTTATTATTAGAGGGCGCTAAAACGGCATACAATTCGCGAAAAGACGCTTACTTGATTTTGGAGAAAACCTCCCATTCAGATATCTTAACAAAACATGAAAAAAAATCGGTCGAGCGTCATGGTGGTAGCCTTCACGGCAAATCAAAAATCTCCATAATTCTCCCGCTAAAATTCAAGTGGTCGTCTTGTGCACAGATAGACAACAGACACAAGACCTGATGAGTGTGTCTATCTGTACGAAACCACAAAACTTTGGGAAAAATACCTAAAAATTGAGGAAAATGAGGGAAAAAAGTTTCGGCCCAATCGGGATTCGAACCTCCGACCTTCAGTCACAAGGTCAGCAACCAGGGATTTGGAGCGGAGCGATGGAGCGGAGCGATGGAGCGGAGCGGAGCGACCTTAAATTTCGGAGCGAAAGAGCGGAGCGTGGAGCGATTTTTTGTAGGCTGGAGCGGAGCGAATTTTGCTTTGAAGATCGCTCCGCTCCGCTCCGCTCCGATGTAAAAAATCAAAAAATTCCGAAAAAAAAGGATTTTTTTCGACGAAATTTTTCATTTTATGGAACGAATTGATGATTTTGGGCTATTTAAAGGCGAAGAATTCGCTGAGAGACTTGCAAAATTTCGTATTATTGTGAAATTCATTGTGATAAAAGAGATTTTGCGTTTAGTCATAATCATCACTCTTCATTATTAAGAAATTCAAGATCATCCAGGACAGAAAAGTCCTGTCCTGTACTCGATAAATGAAACGCCCTTTTTAATTTAAATTAGTTATTAGGTGCGTTTTATTGGATGGAGTACAGGACAGCGCAGCTTCCATAACCATTTAACCTCGTTCTATCCGGGATGTCCGGAAACTATCGCATAAAAGCACCCAAATATGATTCCTCGTGATATTTCCAGCAAAAAGGAGTATAAAAAAAAGTATTAACTCTTCAGCTTCCACAGACATTTAAAGATTTTTCATAAATTTAACATTTTACATATACATATTTTCTTTCGGTTGGGCCCAACAATTTTTCTTAAGAATAAACCCCATAAAAATTGGATAAGCAGTTTAGTTTTTACACAGCTTCATAGACAAAATTTTGTGATTTTACTGCATATACATTTTTTTCCCACGGAGGTGTTAGTGGTAGCATTTTTGAAAAATCTTTAAATGCTAAGGAGTTAAGAATTCAGCACCTATTTTGCTGGAAATGATATTAATAATCAGTCTTGACTCGGTATTCCGGATCTCCTTTAATCCGGATATCACGCTAATACGGACGACTAAATATTTCCACTATGTCTTCTATAGTCCGGATTTCGGCAGCAATGTTGACTCTAAAATCTGGATATTTGAGATTTTCAGTGTGAAATGGTAGATTTGGTCTAGTACTTTTTTACGGGACTGTTTAGCAATTGACATGATGCTGGCTAATTTCTAACAAATAAAACATTTATCGACTTTTGTTCCGCCTTTTTATTTGTTTGGATTGTTTTTCCTAGAAAAAAGTGATAGCGCTAATCCGGATGTTCCAATGATCCGGATTACCCCTTGCAATAATTGATCCGGATTACGAAATTGGTGCTATCCTGTTCTGTACTTGGTCGAATAAAACGCACCTGTTAAGTCATATTCTATAATACGTGAGTAGATATACGTTAAATTGAATAATTTGCGGAAAATAATAAATTTACTAAGAACAATGAAGTTTTGTTGTATTTTTGTAATGGAGCGGAGCGGAGCGAAAAAATTTTAGTCGGAGCGGAGCGCTGGAGCGGAGCGGTTTCAAATTGGTCGGAGCGGGAGCGGAGCGGAGCGAAAAAATGTGTCGCTCCAAATCCCTGTCAGCAACTCTACCTACTGAGCTATAGACGCTTAGAGGTCATGATGCATAAATTCCAATGTGACATTTCCGAAAATTGAATAACTCGATATTTCTCCCGCTGGGGCTCTTCTCCTCCAAACAGACAAAGTTCCGCGTAGTTCCCATAGAGCTGGTAAGTTGCCATGCCATAAATACTACAGACATGCGCCGCAGTTGGTGTATAGAATGAAAAATAATTTTGTGTCGTTTAACTCTAAATCTGACAAGATAATAAACCTGGAATGAAAATGACTCGAACACAGAGCGACTCATCGAAATTTTGAGGTTTAAAATCGTTTCCAACAAAGTGGTGACAAAAAATTCGCATTTCGACTAAATTTATAAAAAAAAAATCAAAACCGAAAACTCTGTACCCAGAAAATATTTGGACCCCTCCCAAAACAAAATCCTGACTACGTCCCTGTTTTCCATTAATATCTTCTCTATGTAACATTATGTACTTTAAAAAAAATTTATTCTAACTTTTCTAATTTAATGGCAGGTGAATGCAGCTATTGCCAACGAATCGGTCTTCCAGCAAGAATGGAATTCCGCCCAACCGTATGATAAAATTCCCGGACCATCAGCACTAACGCTGATAAAAGATTCCCTACCAGGAGGTTTGTACATGCATAAATTGTTTGCCTTTTGGTATAACGATTTTGAAAGCATGATTAATTCAATAAATTCTGTCTTAATAGGCAAATTTTCAACTTTAAGTCTTGTCGACATAATACAAGATTACCGTAAGAAATATGGCGATTTATTTAAATTCCCGGGAATGTTTGGCAAGCCAGATATGGTTTTCATATTTCAACCAAAAGATTTTGAAACAGTGTTCAGAAATGAAGGCAAATATCCGACACGAAATGGATTGGATAGTATTGAATATTATAGACGTAAGATGCGACCAGATTTGTTCTTTAACGGTGGATTGGCAATTACGTGAGTAATTTTAATGTTTTTTTTTATTAATTGTTTAATTTAATTGAATGATTTTTCAAAGCCAAGGTAAAGAATGGGCGGAGTTCAGATCAGCCGTAAATCCGGTTATGATGCAACCGAAAATTGTCAAGTTATACGTTCCAAGAATCGATGAAGTGGCTGACGAGTTTATAGAAAGGTGAGTTTTGTTTTGAGTATTTTTCCATTTCCATTTTCAATTCAAAGCTCCAAGTTACACACATGGGCGTAGCCAGGATTTCGGTCAGGGGGGGGGGGGCAAGCCCAAAATTTTTTCAACATCATTTTCTTAAGAGCTTAAATTTCCGGTCGCAGAAATATTATTAGCAAATTTTAGAGTAGCCTGGCTTGTGGTTGGATTGGTGCACAGGGTCATGGATTCCACTCACCGTGAACGAATTCATTTTATGATGTTTTTCAAACTGACGACCTACGTGACGGACTATGATGTCGCTCAGATTGTAAACAAGTATCCATTTATGGGGTTAAATAACATTGCTGGGCGTGCTGTTGATCTCAACACCTCAACAAAACAGCAGTTTAGATCCTGGAAATTGGATGTCATTCACATCATCATGGTGGATTGCCACCCATGTTATTTCTTTTTTTATAAATTTAAGAGTCAAATTTTTAAAATGGAGATGAGAATGATTTTCTTCTGCATGTGATATATAGTGCTTACAAGATTATATACACTCCGAAATGATATGCAATGTAACGTTGACTTGAATTTGCCTATAAACGGCTAAGTTAACGCACCATGGCCCCACAAGGGGCTATACCGTACTGACAAGAAAAAGAAGAACTTGAAAGACACTGAAATATGAGATCCGTTTTTTACAAGGTCCTTAACCATGTAAGGTCATGCTTATTTTTAGAACGGAAAGGTGCATGCTTCGTCGATTCGACGACGCTCAACTTTGACGCCTCATACAAATCACCCTTTCTCAAACTGTTTATAAAATTTGACAGATTTTCAATCGTTAGTTTATTTAAAATTGAAAACATCAATTTTCCCGGCCGATATTTATGAGTTCGAAATGCAATCTTCCTAAAATGAGGAAGAATTTTGAGCCATTTACCTGATTAGTCCTATTTTTGTCCTAGTAAATATTTTTTCCATAATTTTTGAAAAAATAGGTCCCACATTTCAAAAATAAACATATTTGTTACGAGCTGGTTGTATGGACACAGACTTATCGTCGAATCGAAAACCAGCCATAAGAAATACTGGAGTTCTAAAAGTTACACAAAGTTCATCCTTCATCATTTCGACGACGCCAATTTCCAAAAATCCAACTTACCCAGCTTACTTCGTCTAGCCGCAATGTACCCGGCAAGTACGGTAAGTGCTGTACGAAAACTTATTCCCAAATAATGAGAATTGTCACGAAAAATGGGATAAATTTGATGATGCGTAGTCGATTCGAGGAAGCATGACCTTCCAGGGCTAACAAAGCAAAACTGTATACCATTTGTCATCCTTTCAGATGAAAATAAGTTGAATTCCACTAGCTCCCGAAGGGATCTAACGGTTGAAATTGTGTACTCCAGCTTAGAAGCCATGAAATGAAACAGGAAATATGGGATCCACGCAGCCACAGTAGCACACTCACAAGTGAAATGTGCGTGCTGGTACACGGTCGGAAATTTAGTTTCTTTTTAAAACTTTTACAGTAAACCGAAAAAGTTTACTCCATATTTTAAGCAAATTTTGTTTCAAATCTAAACAATTCAATTGTTTTATTAATTTTAGTAAAATTTGGTTTATTTCTTAAGAAATCCGAAAGTTTTATAAATTTTTAAGACTAAAAATATGTATTAGAAAGTAAACCAATTGGACCTTAATGATTAAAATTTTTCAATAAAACCAGACTTATATTAAAGTGTGAACTAAAAGTTTAAAATTGAGACTAAAAGTTTAAAAGTTGTAAAATCAGAGTTTAAAATCAAAACCATGAGTTTAAAATTTAATCTTTTGGACTCAAATTTTAACTTTAAACCAAAAACAGTTTTAAGTACTTGCCATGGAATAATGGAATGTTCATGGAATAATAAATAATCATGAAGTATAAGCCCTCTGTGGCGCACTCGGTTGAGTCGCACATGCTAGTAATCTAGGGGTCCGGAGATCGAATCTCGGCGTGATCCAAATTTCCATACATGCCTGATCCAAGTGTCTGAACATTATATACTTCAAATAGCCCATAAACGGTTGAGTGAACGCAGCCATGCCCCACAAAAAATGTAATATGAATTAAAAACGAGACCGAGGCTAATTTCGGGCGCGGCCGAAATTTGAATACCCTTCACTCTCCTCGGGCTAAAAGTTTTTTTTTGGCGAACATATGACTTGTGTTCAATCCTTCCCCATTCTTTTCCTTCTGTGGCGTCGATAAAACAATATTTGTGTGTTTTTGGTTAAGTGGGAAAATAAAAATATTTACTCAGAAAACTTTGTTGGGGGGATGCGGGAGCATGGTCCCATAGTATGATTCCATTCGTTTAAATTTTTTTTTTAACAACGATGCATTAAGTTTTTTTGAAATTGCTGTGGAAAAAAAGTTGATTAGAAGATCTAAAATGGGAGGTTAGGTTTGTATGGTAGCCCCATGACCCCATAGACCAATTGCATTCATTGTTACACATGTCTTATGGCATCAATAGAGATGCACTTTTACGAGTTTTGGTTGAAAGTGATACACAAATAAAAAAGTTTTTCTTAGAAAAACTCAATTTGGGGGTTGGGTTTGTATGACAGCCCCATGACCCCACAGTCTGATTTCAACCATTCTTACATATGTTTTGGGGCATCAATAGAAACACATTCGTATGAAATTTGGTTGAAATTGGTGCACAAATGAAAAAGTTTTTCTTAGAAGAACCTAATTTGGGGGATTAAGTTTGTATGGCAGCCCCATGACCCCATAGTTCGATTTGATCTATTCTTACATATGTTTTGTCTTATCAATAGAAACACACTTGTGTGAAATTTGGTTGAAATTGGTGCACGCATGAAAAAGTTTCTGACATTCCAGACAAGTTCTTCCATAACAAGTGTCCTCTACAATCTATCCAAAAATCCCGATAAACAAGAAACTCTACGTAAGGAAATACGTACAATTCTGCCGGAAAAGAATAGCCAGCTGACGCCACAAAAGCTTTCAAGTCTTCCATATCTACGAGCCTGTATCAAAGAAGCGTTTCGTATCACGCCCGTTGTGAATGGCAACGCCCGTCAAGTCGCTCAGGATATAGTCATGCAAGGCTATCAAATTCCGAAGGGCACCCGTGTTACGTTGCAAATGGCCAAAACTCAGATTAGTGATGAAATCTTTACGGATGGTAAGAAATACATTCCAGAACGATGGCTCAAGGCGAGTGATTCGGAAATTGCCAAGCAAGCACGGAGTGCTAATCCTTTTACGTTTTTGCCGTTCGGGTTCGGACCACGAATGTGTATTGGACGAAGATTCGCTGAGTTGGAAGTTGAAGTGTTGGTTTCGAAAATTGTGAGGAATTTTTATGTTGACTGATGACATGAGTGATTCTTCGTGAGCGTGAAAGGTTTGTGAAATTTGGTTGAAATTGGTGCACGCATGAAAAAGTTTTTCTTAGAAAAACCAAATTGGGGGGGTTAGGTTTGTATGGCAGCCCCATGACCCCACGGTCCGATTTTAGCGATTCGAACATACAAACTGCCTGCAATAAAAAGAAGCATGTGTGCAAAATTTCAGCTCGATAGCTTTTAAACTGGCCGAGTAAAACGCGTAGCAACAGACGGACAGACGGACAGACGGACAGACGGACAGACGGACAGACAGACAGACGGACATCGCCCAATCGACTCAGCTCGTCATGCTGATCATATATATACATATTTTATATGGTCGGATATGCTTCCTTCAATGCGTTACAAACTTCATGACAAAGTTAATATACCCTTTACTCTACGAGTGAAGGGTATAAAAAAGTCGACTTAAAAAAAAAACATTTTAAACTAAATTTTTTTTTTTAAAGTAAACCTCTCCAGTTTTAATATTTCACCCGATTCTGGTTTTGGATTTAATTATTTTAGTTTTGGATTTAAACTTTTATTTTATTAAAACCTAAACGGAATGTATTAAAATCAAATATAATGCAAAGTTTTGTATATAAACTATTCAGTTTTATTTAGGTGTAAACAATCGAAAAGTTTAAAAATTAAACTTTTTTGTATTGGAACTATATACAATCAAAAAAGTTTTAATAAATAAACTAAATTTCCGACCGTGTACGCAGCCTCCGTCAGTTACGAGAGGCCACTCACTGTTATCTATTTGTATGCGCCTCCTGACTGCAAACTGTCCCGATCATGGTTTCTCCGGCAGCACTTGGAGTGGTGAAAAAGGCATCTGCATCTGCGCCAGCAGCAGAAAATTTTTGAAAATGCTGTATAGTGCAGCGATTTATTTACAACATCGATAAGGATTTTTTTACCATCTCCATGGTTACACAGTTTAAACTCCAAATGTTAAATTTCAAACTTCATACTCCAAATTCAAAATTCAAGACAAAAGTTGAATTCCTGGTTCGGTTAATCAAATGTTCGGATAATGGACGCTGCACTGTACCTTCGTTTTATGACAGTTATAATTTCCATTTACAGTAACATACACATTTTCCCCAGCTCATATACTGATATGGGACTTTAAAACACTTTATCTGCCACCTGACCCCCGGCGATCAAATCCAGTATTCTTTTAACAGTCGATTATATGTCAATGGTTACCATTTATATGACGGACCCAATTTCCTTGGTCATCCGCAATGAGCAATTTGTAAGAATACCATTACTCATGTGCCGAACCTCCTCTCACGCCGAACAATCTGCCACTTAAATATTTTGCATCTAAATTGGCCGCCGGTTGGCAATAGGTTTGGAAAATAAACCTCCCGGAATGGTAGCCGGCGGTCATACTATTATCCTGCTTTTCAAAAATATTCGAACGCCTAGTTCATAAATTTCTATATCCTCGCTTGTTTTCATTATTATCGAAACAGCAATATGGTTTTGTTAAAGGAATATCTACTAATACTACAAACCTTATCTCTTTTGAACATACGGTTGCGAAAGCCTTGGAAAACCATAGAAGAGTTGACGGTTTCTACTCGGATTTTCCAAATCTTTTGACATTATCAATCACGATATACTTATTAATAAGCTTAATGACTTTGGAGTTTCCGGTTTACTTTTCCCTGACTAGTTGGTTTGCTTCCTACCTAGCTAACCGCGAATCTCGTGTTATATTCAAAAATTGAGTTTCATTCTGTTTCTACCTTTCCTCTGGTGTTCCCCAAGGTTCTATCTTGAGTCCACTTCTTTTCAAAATCTTCATCAATGATCTTCCCAGCTATTTCTCATCCTCTTCGCTTTTATATGCCGATGAACTGAAGGTCTTCAGAACTATTCGATCATGAAGACTGCTTGCGTCTTCAATTTGATCTAAATACCCTGACTAGTTGGTGGATTTCAAACCATCTGCATTTTAATGTAAATAAGTGTTTCTCTTTGTCTTTATTTAGTCCCTTTTGTATTGTATTTCGAGTCGAGTTGCACTTGAAATTATCTAGTTTTGTATTTGCTAATTTAATAATTTGATTAATAGAATTAAAACTGAGGAACCGCCTGTACAAAGTTACCTTACCAGAGTTTTCTCAACCGTATTCCTTGATGATAATACGTAGAACAAGCGCATATACATACTCAAAATTAATTATTATAAATTCCCTCCACATTGCTCTTTTACAGAATGAAAGCCATTCGTGATCCCAGAACTCTCGAATTGCCCGAAACATTTGAAGATGAACTGAATCGCTGGACATTGGAAGCTGTCAGTATTATTGCACTGGATACGCGACTAGGACTGATCGGCAACATCAACAAAGATGGCCCTGAACATGAATTCATACAGGCGACAAAACGATTTTTCGACCTACTTGTCGAAGTGGATTTGAAACCGAATCTTTCGAAAATTTATGCAACAAAAAATTTCAAAGAGATTCTGCGTGTTCTGGATACAATTTCGAATTTCAGCAGTCGCTATGTACTGGAAGCGAAAACACGTTTTGAAACTGAACAAACGGCTACCAGTGAGCATGAACAAAGTGTTTTGGAGAAATTGGTTAAAATTGATCCGAAAATTGCTATAATTATGGCAATTGATATGGTTATAGCTGGTGTTGATACGGTAGGTGGATTTTAGCTTTCTATGAAATTTGTATGTTTCTGATCGCATTTCTGACATTCCAGACAAGTTCTTCCATAACAAGTGTCCTCTACAATCTATCCAAAAATCCCGATAAACAAGAAACTCTACGTAAGGAAATACGTACAATTCTGCCGGAAAAGAATAGCCAGCTGACGCCACAAAAGCTCTCAAGTCTTCCATATCTACGTGCCTGTATCAAAGAAGCGTTTCGTATCACGCCCGTTGTGAATGGCAACGCCCGTCAAGTCGCTCAGGATATAGTCATGCAAGGCTATCAAATTCCGAAGGGCACCCGTGTTACGTTGCAAATGGCCAAAACTCAGATTAGTGATGAAATCTTTACGGATGGTAAGAAATACATTCCAGAACGATGGCTCAAGGCGAGTGATTCGGAAATTGCCAAGCAAGCACGGAGTGCTAATCCTTTTACGTTTTTGCCGTTCGGGTTCGGACCACGAATGTGTATTGGACGACGATTCGCTGAGTTGGAAGTTGAAGTGTTGGTTTCGAAAATTGTGAGGAATTTTTATGTTGACTGGGAACATGAAGATTTGAAATTTAAAACGTATGCCATTAACTTGCCGGATGGAAAGTTGCAATTTAAATTGACAGATGTTGAAAATTAGGATAAAAGGAGATTGTAAAGATTTTATGTAAAAAAAAAAATATTTTAATGTTGTGTGTTAGCTGTGACTGTATGCTTCTTTGTGAGGAAACTGTAAAGAGTTTTATACTGGTATCTATACAAATAATAACTAGAATATGCATTTTTTGACGAAAACTGGTTGATTTTACTGTAGTTGTAGTAGTGCAGAGAGAGAACTTGTTAGACAAAACTTTACAAAATAGTCGCCGAATTAGAGAATGAGACTTCAACCGCCATCTGGGATTCCCATTGATAGGCAATAGGTAGGTAACGGGACGACATTATAGGCAAAACTATGAGTCTTAAAGTCTACCCTAAAACTCACCTGCTGATACTCCAACACATTTTGCCGTCGAAATTGATGTCCGGCCGTCTGTTGATCATTCGATGTACTAAACTGGGCATACGATTGTGTATTGTAAGGAATCAGAACCATAGTTTGATGATAGTTGCGTAGCGGAGGCGGCGATTCAGGACGTCGGGACGGGCTTCGTGCTGCCAAACGGCCATAATGACTTTCCATCGAGACACTTTGACAATTCTGATACATGAGTGATTCTTCGTGAGCGTGAAAGGTTTGCTTGAAATGTGCCGGAATGGCTTGATAGTAGTTCGGATGTTGAATGAGTTCCGCGCGTTGCTCTTCGGTGTAATAGCCCCAAGCAGCACGATCCGCCGGATTGGGCTGCATTGCAGGGTTGGGTTGTACTTGTTGCGGTTGGGGTTGTTGTTGCTGCAGTTGGGGTTGTTGTTGCTGCTGTTGTTGTGATACCGGAGCTTTGCCCGTGCTTGAGCCAATACTGTTTGTAGCCTTCAAGGGCTGTAGTTGTTTTGTTGAGTTTTGCTGTGAAATAAAGTATGTCAAAACACTTTCCTCATAATCAGAATCAACGGCAAATACCTGCTGCGAGTGCATTTGTTGCGTCAGCAGTGCCTGCATCTCCTCAATAATTTCATTCGTTTCAAATTTCGACTTAATTCCCCGTACCGTTGGCCTCTTGTTGAACCCGTAATCATTTTGCTCGTCATCATCCGAGCTGGCATTCGATGCGGAAACCTGATTTTGTTGCTGCTGTTCATTGCTGTAGCGCTTTTTAATTTTATCAGTTCGAATCGCTTCCTGTTGAGCAAAAATCACCAGTTCGTCCTGTTCCTGACCCGGCGTTCCGGCAATAACATCCGGCGCCACCTTGCGCGATTCATCTTTCGAAAGAACTGCCTCGATATCACCTAAACTATAGTCGGAACATTGTGCACTGGCCAGGGAATTACGATCGGCCGCCAAAGTGTAGTATGAAAAATCGTCCTTTTGTCCCGCAACGCAGGATGTCAGGGGTGCTAGTGTGGATAAGAATTGGCGACGTGGCTCGGTCTGTCGTGGCGGTGTCTGATGAATTTGTGTGTGAGCTGCAGGAACTTGAACGCCCATGCCTAGGTCGGGAGCTGCCGGACAACGGCATTCCTGAAAATTACAAAAAAAAACTTTAGCGGCTGCAGAAATTAAGGAGTCAAAAAAGTACAAACCTGTGGTATGATGACGATAGGATTCTCCTCGGCTTCGGGAATTTTCTCCTGTCGTCGATCACGATTGAATATGTCCGAAATTTTCCTATATGCCGATGTTGATCCACTGGACGAACTTGATGCCGACGAACTAGGCGAGAAACTTTTATCGATACTGTATTTGACCTGAGTTGGATTCTCCTCGCCGGCCGGACTGTCTCGTCGTTCCAATTCTTCGGAAGTGTAAGCGTCCAGATTTGCTGAGTTTTGATCATCCGAACCGCTCTCACCGGGCTCGTCAATGTCACAGGTGAGCTGCTTGATACGCTCCTCCAGGGATATATCAGGCTTCATAGTCTTTTTCCTGAAAAGTGGGGATTCAATTATTCCGAATCATAAACGGATAGATAGTACTGTACTTGATAAGCGATCTGCGCAACGCATTCCTTTCAATTGTCCTTCGAATCGTGTCCGTATCCGATCCGCCGACTGTCAATAGATTCGATACCAAATTTCCCCGTTTCGATTCATCAAAAGCTTTCAACGCTTCCGACGTAAGTACCGTAGGCGCAGCCTGGCCGGTGGCATGAATACCGGTCGGGAAAAGTTGTCGAACGGCCGAATTCGGGCGCAACACATTATGGAACAATGTTGAATGCTTTTTCACGGGAATAAGCTCGTTTATCGTTTCCTCCTTTTCGGTCGTTTGATTTTCACAGCCATCTTTTGAGCCGTCCTGTGCCCCTTCAGTGATAAATCGTACGGATCGTTTTGAATTCGAATCATCATCGCTGGTCGGATGCGGTTCTTCGGCCTGAAATAGAGCAAAATGTTGTTACCGAATTGCCCTGAAGTTCAGCTAAAACTATCAAAGAACTTACCTGAATTTCATTTTTCCATAATTTTCCACCTTTAAGAATTCCACTAATTTGTGACGGGATATTTTGCGGTTTGGCAGGAATAGGCGGTTTGCTGTTGGTACGATGTTCGGCCGAAGGTGGCGTCGCGGTCGTTGCTGCCGGTGTTGCCGCCGTCGTATTTTCAGTACTTCCAGTCGTCTTGATCGTAGTTACATCCTCGGTCGATTCGCGCACAATCCGTCTCTCTGTTACTGTAGTCATTGTTATTGTTTCAACAACATATCTTTGATTCTTGTGGACAGAAAGTATTTTTTCCATTCCCTCATCTTCATGTTTTTTTTTATATATATTGAATTTATTTTTTATGCAACATTGTTTTTGGTTTTATTAGATTTTACAGTGTGCAGGTTTTGAATGCATTTTTATGGTATTAGTTTGGATTTTTGATTTATTAGGTCCACAACGCAAAACGAAGATCACACATTTTGAAGATCGCAGCATCATTGAAAATTATAAACACATACACATGCAGATATTGACTTACAAAACACGCACATATATATATTTTGAAGAATATTTTTTTCTATATGTGTATATGGCAATTTCTATGAATGTAAAGCTACAAATATCTGACACGACTACAACGAAAAAAGCTTGGAAAAATATGGCTAAACGGAACCAAATGCTAGAAACTGAAATTCTATACGGAAGAAACAGATGAATCTGTTGAATGAAATAATGAAAGCACTTTTCAATTTTTAATCGCTTTCCCTTATCTTTTTAGTTGAATCGAACTTAAGCAGCACATAGGAGTTGCCGTAGTCGAATAATACTGAAAAGCAGTCCGAAAAACGGTACCAAGGATTGAAAACTATGACGAAGTCTGAGAGCCGTGAAAAGCCTCAGTTTTGATTATTAAATCTACCATGTCCAGTGGCGTCCTAAGAACGCCATCTTTGAGTATTGAATATTCAATAATCAAACAACTTTGCTTATAAGCAGCTAAGGTCTTTGCTAATTTTGACTATCCCTCTGTTTTGGTTTTTATTTCGTTTTTCTCTCTCTACATCTTCAACGATTAGAAATTTATTTAAAATAGTTTTTTCGCTCTCTATACATGTGAATGATAAATTTAAACATAACTATGAACTGATTTATCTGTATGATAGATGACTTAAATGGATACTTCTGCCACAAAATGATTTACGATTATATTGACGAGCACGTCAACGAAAAAAAACATGGAACGGTGCAGACGAATGATTAAAACAGTGCAAAATAAACTCAACGTAAAAAGCCAAATTGGTTAAACTCGTATTTATAAAATACCTTTCTAGAATCAATTTAGATTGACTACACTTTTTGAAAATATATGCAAATATTCAAAGACAAATGTTTAGTGATTCCAGAAAAATATTTCAACAAACTAGAATAAATCTTCAAAATTTTGAAACCTAATTAAACCAACGAAACCATGATCTATTGATTTAGAGATCAAGAGTTTGACAAAAGCAACAAACCAAAGTTGAGGGTAGGGAACTATGTAATTTTTTTTTTCTCTCAAAAAAGTGAATTGACACGATCAGTTTATAATTTTGCAACGAAATTTCGGAGGAGAAGTTAAACATGGTCAAAAGATTGTTATGTCGTTATATATTCCTAATCGTGTCAACTCACTTCCATCAGAATAGTTAGTATAAGCAATTTGACCGTATACCTTCGGGCGCTTCTTTTTGTTGTTGCTGTGCTGTTACTGGTACGTATTTTGGTCGTTCTTCGCCAGCGATAATTTCCTTTTGGGTTATTCGACGCTCGGGCGAATTATTGTGTATTGGTAATAAAGCTACATGTGGCACACTTAATTGAGCAATTTCATCCTGGCACTGAGCGGCAACGCATTCTGCAATAAAATAAAAATTAATGTTGTTTAATAAGTAGGAAACTGATATTTTTGTATGTGTAATGTCTTACGTTAAATCAACAAAGAACTCAAAAAACTCATTTACTAACATTTCTGAAACTGTAAAATTTTTCAATAAATGGAAGCTCAGTTAAAGGTAATTTTTTTTATATATTATTCTGTTGATTATTTTAACTTTGAATTTCGTCAAACGGATTGCAGCTTTAAAATGTTGCGGAAGAAACCCAAGGCTTCACTTGGTGCTGAAAAGTGATTCGAGGAAACATTGGGTTCTAGAAGAATACCAAACCTTTTTAAAAAAAAATATTAACGGCGATTCAGACTGTGGACAGGATTTACTAAATACCAGATTTAGTTAACAATTGTACCATATTGTACTGCAATTTGAATTGTGCAAGTACATTTTACGATGCATTTTGAATTTAATTACATACGATTTAATCTAATAGGCGTGTTTCGACTCCATTAATTTGGAGGTTTTAGTGAATCTTGTCCATAGTGTGAATCCCCTCTTAGAGGAGATAAATCCAACAGGATTTATTAAATCCTCGATTTGATTAACAATTGTACCATATTGTACTGCAATTTAAATAATGCAGGTACTTTATGCGATGCATTTTGAATTTAGTGACTTATGATTTGATCTAGTATCCAGGGTTTTGACTGGATTAATTTTAATCTACATCAGGATTTGTTCGTAGTCTGTATTGGCTATAAGTTCGCATCATTGAAAACTGGTGATCTGTAGAAATTCAGTGAACCACTTGCGAGGACGAGAATTTGTTGGTACGGCACTGCTCAGTGTACATGGTGTCCCGCATTGGGTGGTCCAATACTATAAGGGTTTGATAATTTATTTGAGTATCGAGGCCATAAATAGAATTGGTGTTCATTTTACCGTTATCGTGCTATCGGTCTTCTTTTTGCGTAAGCCAACGAAAATGACGACTTGTCCCGTTAAACTAAAATTTATTAGTAGCCTAAACAATTGTTGAAAAATTTAACTTCAATTTCTAAAACCAGATGCAATTTCACATAAATCGACTTTTCTGTGGATTTAATGATTGTGGCTGTCAAGATACAGATATTCAAACTTTAGAGATACATACATATTTCAAAATTGATTATCCATTGAAATTTTAAACACTAATTTTATAACGGTACTTTGATTCATCAAATCTGCAAAATTGATTAAACTTGTCTGCTTTCTAACAGTGTATTACTTTTGACATTTAGATCTCATATTAAAAAAAAAAAACACTTTGAAAGCAAACAAACACGGCACGTACCCCAATAATTTAGTTCAGGAGACTGGAACAAGTAGAAAATGGAATGGCCACAGCTGTTAAAATGTGTCTTCAATTATACACAACGCTACATATATTAAAAAAAAACATTAGCGCCGGTGGGGATAATATTTCAGGGGGCATAGATTTTGCATATTTTTTGTTTAAAAGAGAAACGTATCCAGTACGCAACTCGATGACCTTCCTACTCACTGGCTGTATTGTTGGATCATTGGATAATTCGAATTTCGGTAATAAGCAAAGTTTTTTTCGGGATTGAATGCATAATTTCCAAACTATTAACACCTGGACGATCAATATACATACTTTTTTATCAAATGGAATAAAAAACTACCAACAAAAAGATGAAAAGAGAAAGCGACTTTAATTCATATACGATTGCTCTTTTTATGATTCGCCTATGAGTCTGTACCAAATAAACGTCAAGCTTCGTGCCATCTTCGTGGGTTTTCGAAGCGGGGCTAATTTACAGTTAATATCCATACAAAATTGGACCCACATATGAACAAGCGTTTGTATGAAGTAAGCCGTTCCATTATTTACTTATTCCGAGTTCAGGAGCCTAATTAAAGTAACTGACAAAAAAAAATTAAAAAAAAAAAAATTCTAGTAGCTACCAAATTTAAATTTATTTGTCTAATATTATGACTATGAATTGAAAAATTATTAAGGATTCCCTTAAGCACTCCCCTCCTAAGTATATGTGAAGACTACAAACTCCGCCTTTAAAATAATTTTTGAATTGAAGGAAACTCAAAAGATCAAAAACTCATTAAAAATTGAGACGGACGAGTTTTTTTGAGTAGTCTTGAGGCCATGTGATTTTATTACTCCTTAAAGATACCATTTGCTTAATTCAAAAGTTAGTTTAAGCTTTTTTCATACTTACCATTTTTTTTTTTTTATTTTCAAAGTGAGTTTTTCTAAAATTTTGGCATTTTAATGTCAAAAGTAATTTACCAACACACTGAAGCAATTTTTGTCAACTTTGCAGATTTTCCAAATCAGAGTACCGCTATAAAAGTATGTTTGAAATTTTAACGAAAAACCTATTTTGAAATTTATCCCAATATTATGGTCACTGCATATGCTGACGATGTGGCTATCGCTGTTACAGGTAAGTTCCCGGAAGTCCTTAGTGGATTACTTGAACACGCCCTATCTTTTGTAACTAAATGAGCAAACCTCAGTGGCGTGGGACTTAATCCTGCTAAAACAGAGCTTGTGCTCTTCACTAGGAGACAGATTCTTCCTTCTTTCGACCCACCTACACTACGGAATAGTCCATTAATTTTTGCTGAAGAGGCTAAATTTCTTGGCATCTTCTTAGACCGTAAGCTTTGCTGGAGGCCTAACATTCAGGAACGAGTGAATAAAGCAACTATAGCACTCTATACATGTAGGAAAGCCGTAGGGAAAACCTGGGGCTTGCAGCCAAAAGCTTTACATTGGATATACACTGCTGTTGTCCATCCTATTCTATTATACGGTGTATGTGTATGGTGGACGGCACTCAGCAAGACAGCCTATAATAACTTGCTGGCGAAGGTACAAATAATGGCTTCTCTTGTGGTAACTGGAGCATTTCGTACCACCCCCTCAGCCGGACTAGATACGCTACTTGACCTGCTACGTTTTTGGTAAGGGTAAGTTATTATACTGCACAGAAAGAACTGTACAATAACTCAATAACTGCACTCAGAGAAAAAAACGCACATTCATATTAAAAGCTCCACATTTAAATTGAACGCAGTATTCGTTTGAAAAATCTCGTTTGATTTGAACGAGTTCTCATTTACGCTAAGAGAATTTCTTTTAAAACAAAAGAGCAGCCAAACCGCAAACGACGGTCGTTTAAATCAAAAGATTCCGCATTAAGCGCAGTATAGACCTCGGGCGGAATGAAAATGAAATTTTTGTCCGCTGCGATTTTTTCAATGAAAATGCATGCTTACTGTCGTGGAACATGTCGGAAATGATGGGGAATTCCATAAGCTATACAATCCGAATATGGTTCCAAAATTTTTCTCGGCCATTTTATGTATTATTTTTCGATTCCCCGGTCATTTCACCGTGGAAAATATCTAATGACGGGGGAATCGAAAAATAATACATGAAATGGCCGAAAAAAAATTTTGGAACCATATTCGGATTGTAGCTTATGGAATTCCCCATCATTACCGACATGTTCCACGGCAATAAGCGTGCATTTTCATTGAGAAAATCGCAGCGGACAAAAATTTCATTTTCATTCCGCCCGAGGTCTATTCAGGCCTTTACATAGTAATGTGTATACATTGCATCATCACACCTAGATATGTCAAATGAAAAAGCAACAACAACGCATTGGTCTCGGCGATGACACGATCCAAGATAGAGCTGCCTGTAGAAATATGCTGAGAAATTATCGCCAAAACGGGCGATGTGCCTACACCGCAGGTCGAGCAACGCGGAACCATGGAGCGGTATAAAGAACGAGGCAAGGAAGAAGTGTATACATTGCTTTACGTAACAAATACACATACCTAAAGGACGCGATGCAGAAATATCATTTGTTTCACCGTAGCACAACAGGAAGTTAAATACTTCCGGCCGGTCCGATGAGTCTCGCGTGTTCATGTTCATTCCAAACAAATGTGTAGTGTCTAACAACAAACGCGTATTAGAATCTTCGTCCATCTTAAGAGTGTTTTTGATAATTTACTTTTGCATTCATCTGGAGGAATGGACGCTTGCACACGTGCAATTTAAGTTTAGCGGGTGTTAGAATAAATGTGTAATGCAGGCGCGCACAGAGGATTTACGGGGCCCGGGGCATATAACTAAAAGTGGCCCCTTTGAGAAAAAAAACATTTGTCCTTGGAAACTCTATAAATGTTGTTTCTACTACAGAATGCCAGGACGCTGGTACCTGAGAGAGCGGTATTAGGGTAGATAGATAGGACGCTCGTCTTCGAATCATAGGTTCGCGGGATCGAATTTCATTGTAGGCGCAGGTAATTTTCTATGCTTAAACATCACTAACACCTATAGAGGTCAATGCTGCGCTGCGTGAGCATTTTTATCAAATCAAAAAAAAAAACAATTGTTGAATTGATATAATCATTAATTTAATAAACGTTACAACAAGAACGCTATTCTCAATGTAAGAATGCAAAGAGTCAAAATAGCTCTTAGCAAAGTTATTTTAAGTACGATGTTCTTAATTTTAGTAGAAAAACTGTAACGTCAAAATCATGTTTCAAAATACTTGGTTTAAGATCGATCCACACTTTTTAGTCATCAGTCGCAGTCACAGTAATTTCTCATACAAATTGACAGATTGTCAGTCAATCAATTAACTTGTATGGAAAGTGACTGTGACTGATGCCTGAAAAGTGTGGATCCACCTTCAAGAGTGTTTTCGATTGATTTCACTCTACTTTTTTTCTCAGTGTAGGGGGTCCACTCAAGAAGTTGGCGAGAGGGCCCAGAGTGAAGTTGTTCCGTCACTGCTGATGGCATTGCAAAAATCGAAATTCTTGTCTTTTCATAAACGTTACTAAGACCGAGTGTGCACTGATCCATAGGAGAACAAAAGTCTAAAACCAAACCAGTAGAAAACGTTGAGAAATTTTGCTAGTTCGAGAGCATAGTTACAGATAAGACTACAATGAGTTAACAACAATCAGAGAGAGACTTGAATAAATATAAGTTTATGAAAATTAAATAAGAAATAGTCATTTAAAGGGGATCCATCGTTTTCAGTTTCTTGGTTAACACTTTCTCTATAAAACACACATAGTTCGAGGACACTCAGATTTTAAGAGAATACCGATTAATTAGATAAATTTCGGCAGAGTACGCTGTTTATCTCAACACTTAAAATATATCAAGATCAGTGCCAATTTTAGATTTAGCAATTTTAATTGAAAAAAGTAGGTGAAGGGAAATCCTATAAGGTCCTAGGAATGCTTTGAATAACGCAAAACAAGATAAATAGAGATTTAAATAAAATTTATCTGCGACATCAATTCCTGTAATAATTTTGCAGACGTATACGCACTACGAGACCACTGTCCCTGCGGGGCCCTCTCCAACGCGGGGCCCGGGGCAAATTGCCCCTTTTGCCCCACCCTCTGTGCGCGCCTGGTGTAATGTATTCACCATATTAAAATTAGACCTAAATAAAAAATAAAGTGTTTTTCTAAAGTTTTCATAAGTTTTATTTTTTATTAATTTGTCAACCCAGGTAACAGTAAGTATCTAATCGAATGGAGAATGGACAATCAAACGGAATGTTTTATTTTATTTCAGCAGAGTTTGCTTTTAATTCCATGTAAAACTCAATTATTTTGAATGAGGTAATTTCTATGAAATGAAAACGCGATGCGTTACTTTCGAAATACATACCGTTTCATTAAAAAGAATGCTTCGTTTATTTTAAATAACAAAAATGTTCAATATAAAAACGAAGACGTTTGATACAATTGCCTTTCATTTATTTAACATGTTTTACCCGTTTACAATAAAAGAATAACTGTTTATTTCAATGAAAAATACGTTTAAATCGACTGGCTCCTTCTCTCCAGGTAAACGTATTTTTTTTTAATTCAAACGCTTTTTTACAACTCATTATGCTTTTGAAAGAAACGCCACTCGTTAGAATTAAGCGCATTTGCGTGTGGAGCAAAATCAAAAGCGCAAATAGTTTGAATTAAATATATTTCGTTCAATATTAGTGAATATTTCTCTGAGTGTGTGTTTTTTAAAGAGAAATAAAAAATGTTATAGCTAAAGTGCACGAAATAAATGACCTGATCAAGTATATCATCTGCTACTACAGCTCAGTTATTCGTTTCTATAACTCCTTCTAACTACTATGACCTTCTAAAATACTTATTTTGCTTATGATGAAACATTAAAGGCGATACGCAATCAGGTCCCGTTACTTTTACCTAGAAGCTCTCGCAATTCAGTTTCCAGAACGAAATAATTGAACTTATCAATTTATTGTTTCGTGTGACGCAGTTGCGATAGGAGGTAAATTATAGCGGGTGAGTTTTCATTTGAAATTTGCAGTATAAGGTTTTAAATTATTCATAATTCTGTAAAAATGCCTCAAAGCCGTTACCTCTCGGATGAAGATCGAGTTAAAATCTCAACATTTCGCGAAACAGGGATGCCTCTGCGAAAAATTGCCGCGAAAATAGGGAGAAGCTACTTTACAGTGCAAAAGGATCCAGCGAACCATGGGAAAAAACCTCGTAGTGGTCGCCCGCCACTAGTGAAAAATCGCGATAAACGACGAATAAAAACGCTAGCAGTCAAAGAAAACAAAAGCGCTGCTCAAATTTGCCAAGAATTGGCTGTCTCAGTTTCAAAACGTCGATTGCAACAAAATTTAAGTGCGGATCCATTTGTGTCATATGAAAAAAAAGTTGTTAAATGTCAGTTACTGCCTAGGCATAAAGCTGACAGGGTACATTTTGCAGAGACACACAAATTCTGGGACTTGGAGTGGCGAAATATAATCTTCAGTGACGAGAAAAAGTTCAATTTGGACGGGCCAGATGGGTATCGATATTATTATAGAGATATCAGGAGTCCAAAACAAGTAAAAAAAGTATCACGTAATTTCGGAGGAGGTTCGCTGATGGTTTGGGCTTCATTTGGCTTCAAAGGAAAGAGTCCAATATGTTTCATAAATCATCGTATGAACTCCGAAAAATATGTAGAACTTTTAGACGGAGTTCTTATCGACTTCGCAGAAACTCATTTTGAGGAATCCTGGACCTTTCAGCAGGATAACGCTCCAATACACGTATCCAAACGCACTAAACAGTTTTTCGAAGAGCGAAATATACCGGTTTTGACGTGGCCTGCTAAGAGTCCGGACCTTAATCCAATTGAAAATATTTGGGGCATCCTTTCCAGCAAGGTTTACAAAAATGGAAGACAGTTTGATACTCTTAAGAAATTGAAAGAGTCTATTGTGACAGACTGAGCAAATTTAGATCTGTCCATTCTTCAAAATCTAATCAATTCGATGCCACGAAGAATGGTTATGGTTCTTAACTCCAAAGGAGCTCCCCTCTAACCACAATTTAATTAAAACTACAGTTCAGGAGAATCAAATTTTCATTTTTTAATGATTAGTTCATTTATTTCGTTCGGAAAGTGAATTGATCAGTTCACTTATTTCCTTCGGAAAGTGAAAATGATCAGTTCACTTATTTCGTTCCGAAAAATTTTGTTTTAATTTTTAAAAATGTTTGTGTTAATCGCTGAAATCTTTTTATGTTTAATTTTTAGTCTTAATTTTATGTATATAACAGAAAAAATAAAAACTTGAAAATATCCGCAAATTTGTGTTTTTACGAAACAAAATATAGTTGGTCAGGTGAATTATTTCGCACACCTTATCAGTACTCTTTTTTTTGCAAGTCCATTTGAATCGCTAATTGCATAAAGGGGACATGTCCCTGAAAGTTAATTTTACAGGAGGAGTAAAAAACTAATTTCTGCCGTTCTTAGTTCATGAATCACCATGAAGGACAAGTACAGGATGCAGATGCGCCTCAACTATATTTTTAAATAATTCGTACCTTAAAATGCAGAAGCGTTTAGATTTTAGAGGCGTTTTTATAATGTGGACGTGTTCCCTTTGTGCACTCAACGGCTTTCACGACCACAAGAAAAAGTTTTAAGGTTTGTGTTCGTAGAGACGACTCATGGGATCATCGCTCAGCGATCGAAGTGAAACCACCGGTTTTGAGCACTATATGGGTATATTTTCTATACAGAAATGTTCCTTTAGTCTATAGTCGATACTAGGAAATTAGAACCATTCAAAAAATATTGAAATACGGCTAGAAATTGGATGCAAAACTACGATCGCTGAGCGATGATCCCATGAGTCGTCTCTACGAACACAAACCTTTAAGATGAAAACAACGATCGTGTAGTTAACTCCTATTATTGTTTATTTGTAGGGATAACTAAAAACACAATAGGCCAGTCAATAAACCGAAATATAAGGCGTTATGTCGCAAAAAATTGCTCGGCTCTGGTTTTTTGGGATATTGTTAGGATAGATACCAGAAGTGTAGCACCAAGTTTGCAACTTCGAAAAATCTGTGCTAACCCCGTGACCCTCAAAAAACCTCAACATTTTCGGAGTTTTTTCATATTTTTGTTTGTCATTTCTAAAAGGTGCTTCCTACAAGTAAGTTGTCCACTGCACTGTTAAAGCTAAGAAAATCTTCTTTAATTTGAGTGTAACCCCAGCTTTGTAGGCGCTAAGGATCCCAAGATACAGCACTTTAAACATTGCTTTTTGAAAAAAAGTTTGAAATTGTAATTTCAGTCATGTTCCGAGCTGAATATCGGCTTAAAGGCGTTATAAGTTATAAACCAATTACTAAGCTGTATATATGTCGGAACGAATGGAATCAGACCATGGGGTCATAGGGCTGCCCCTGAAAATTAGGTTCTTCTAAGAAAAACTTTTTTCTTTATGAACCAATCTTAACCACCCTTCCCCCAAATTTGTTTTTTAGTAAAGCTTCAAAACATATTTAGAAACGGATGAAATCGGAACACTAGGTCATAGGGCTGTCATACAAACCAACCCCTGACAATTCGGTTCTTCTAAGAAAAACTTTTTTCTTTAGAAACCAATCTTAACCAAACCTCTTCCAAGTGTGTTCCTAGTAAAGCCTCAAAACATATCTAGGAATGGATGGAATCGGAACATTCCGTCATAGGGCCGTCATACCGCCTAAAATACAATTTCGGACTTTTTTACAAAAAAAAAAACACATTTTTTAAAGTGCTGTATCTTGGGATCCTTTGCACCTACAAAGCGGAAGTTACACTCAAATTAAAGAAGATTTTCTTAGCTTTAAAAGTGCAGTGGACGAGTTACTTGTAGGAAGCACCTTTTAGAAATTACAAACAAAAATATGAAAAAAGTCCAAAAATTTTGAGGTTTTTTTTAGGGTTACGGGGTTAGCACAGGTTTTTCGAAGTTGCAAACTTGGTGGTACACTTCTGGTATCTATCCTAACAATGTCACAAAACAACAGAGCCGAGCAATTTTTTGCGACCTAAAATCGTTAAATGACTGGCCTATAATATTTTAATTAAATTCTAATTTTAATTTCATATAGACAAGTTTAAATTAAAAAAAAAAGAAAAAAGTTAAATACATAAGTAATTCAATAAAAGAAGAAACTAATAAATACCTATCGGTTGAACTCAACCCAAAAATAATGCATAAATTTATCGCCAAATATCCTGATTTATTGAGGATAAGGTATTGGGACTATTTCCGAAAAATATTACCCTTCAAATCGGAAGACCGGTCCAAGCTGTGCAAGCCGGCGAATCTTTGGGTTAGCTACAGTAGGAATAGAATTGTTGCCAATACTTACATCAACCTCCCGCCTACAATCCACCGACCAGGATGTGAGAAATGTCGCAGAAGATTAAAACGCATAGATGGTGAGGTTTCGGCTTTGGAAGAATGCCTATCATCGTTCAAAATAGTGATTAATTTGTAGGCGCATTTCATCCTTATCCACCCCTGTGGCGAGCACGGTGCAATCGTCTGCGTAGGAAATCAACTCGATTCCTTCCGGTGGTGTAGGAAGGCCGACCATGCGAATGTTAAACAAAGTGGGGGAGAGTACCCCACCTTGTGGAACTCCTAATTTGATCTTCCTCAGCTTGGAACGCTTGCCACGAAACTCAGTGAAGGAATGCCGACCAGCTAGATAGTTGGTAATCCAACGAATCTCTTGTGCAGGAACATGCATATTCAGCAGGTTTGCGAGAATCATAAAATGATTGACCTTATCAAATGCATTTGATAGGTCAATTGCCACAAGAATAGATCTGTGGGATGGACGTCGCTGATTTAGTCCATCTCGGTTGCGTCTAGTTATCGCATCGAGGGCAGTAGTAGTGTGTATTTTCCTGAAGCCATGCTGGTGGGATTCTAGCTTAGCATGTGTGACATAAGTAGGGTGAATAAGGGCGTCTTTGCGACAGGTGAGAGTATTGTTATGGGTCGGTAGGATTCGCCGAGACTGGCTCTCTTACCTGACTTGAGACAGGGAACAATCCTTCCTGTTTTCCAGATTTCAAGGATGGCTAGCGTGTAGATCGGCAAGTTAAAGGCTGCCGTGAGATATATTCCAATTACTTACTTTATGGTAATGCTCCCAATATGAAGAAAAAACACATATCTCAAATCCACATATATACACAGACAAACACAACCTTCCTTCATCCAACCTTCAGTGTGGACATGTTCCCTTTCTGCAATTGGCGATTCATTTGAAAGTTTCTGAACAGCCTCAACAAATAACCGGCTGGATGTAAACGAAACATCGACTGACAACGCCCAAAACCAAGGGCCGGATTTCCCATATGGGAAACCTGGGCTACTGCCCGGGGCGACAGAATTTAAGGGGCAGCAAATTCTTAAATGTTTTTCATTAGTCTAAAATTGTGGGAAAGATGAATTTTGAAAACTCAAACATAATTGTAGAAAATAATTTGCTTTTTAATTTATTCTAGTTAGATGTACATATTCGTCTTAATCCAAAGCACCTAATCGCAACCTCAACTCAAATTTTAATGTGATCCGCCTTCAAAAGTTGGGAATACGCAAAATTTTGCTTGAAGCATGCACTCATTCACTCTGAATGGCGTGGCGGCCTGTAGTTCAATTAGAGTAGGAGTATAATAAATCATCTTTGGCTTCACTTTAAGCATTATTATGCCTGAAGCCACATTAAATGATATAAATACGCGAGTACTTGGCTACCAGCTCCTGTTCTCAAGCCTCTCAAATTGCCCCAGACTTGAAGAAAAACAAACGAAAAATATTTTTGGTGATAGCGATCCTTTCGAAAGTTCAAAACGCTCCCAAGCAAGTAACTCATCTAACCACACATTTTCGTGTATTCAATTACTTTTAAAATTTGTCCCTACATCAAATTCGCTGGGAAGCAAGGATTTGGTTACGGGAGAGGTCCAAGTCTCCGTATTAGAAATGCGGAATTGGCCATCAAATTTTTGAGTTTCTATCGGGTGAATAGGAACTAATTTTTTAAGAATTTTTACGCTTAAATTTAGGAATTTGCATTTTTTTCCATAGAAAAGCGGGAAATTCCACCGAAAATAAAAAATAATTTAAACTAGTTGAAATCAGGAAAATGTAGCACTTTTTAGGCACAGAATGACTTTTGCTGAATAACATCAGTAAGTGATTTCCCATTTCGTTTTCGTTATCTTTATCACCGAAAACAAATTAGGTCAAGGTGTGTTCAAAATTTACGGTAAGCTTTCTTAATTTTGGGTTTATTCGATATGACGTTTTCTGGTTAAATATGATGCTAATAAAGGAAATTTTATTTGTTGGGGTAATTCGCAAATTATTTCCGAAACGATCGCCAAAATGAAAAATTAGAAAACATGAACGCATTTCTAAAGAAAGTGAAAAGCCGAATGTAATAAGAATTTTTCTATGTTATCATTGGAGTTTCAATCATTCCTAAAACAATTTTTGATGGTGCACGGAACACGAAACACCTAGATTCACCCCTGGGAAGCAACTTAAAAAATTTTCAAGCATACGAAATACGCTTACTAGTAAAAAAATTGAAATTTTCAATATTCTTCACTTACGCCCGCTAGCGTTTTGCTTGCATTTCCTTTGTGAGGTGACAACTGCTACTTTCAAGCTTATCAAGTGGCGGAGGGCGACAAATTCGTTACTGCCCAGGGGCGCAATAGAGGCTAAATCCGGCCCTGCCAAAACCTAGCGAATTTGAGGCTTCCATCCGTTGCAGATTATACAAACTGAAATAGTGCGCTTAAATGGTACAACACATAAAATTTATTTCTATGCACTTAACACGGAATTGCATCGAGCTTCGAGCCGTTTCTGTTTTAAAACATTCGTGGTGAAAGGCTGATGAACTAAAAAATGCAGTTAAAAAATTATCATGCAAAATTAGACTATGCGCTCGACCATCAATTTGTTCCCTTATTATTTCTTCAAGTAGTGCTGAGAACAAGCATGAATCATGAGCATCCAGGATAGCTATTCATATAGCCCGATTTCCACAAGAACTAATAATACTTAGGTCGTCTGTCTGATCAAACAATAATTAGATGTTCGCTTCTATAAAAATCATTATTTCATGAGGCACATATGATTCACGAAGAAGAACTAAACGAGTCACATGTGCCTCATGAGAATTTTAAGTTTTAAGTCAGTAAATTGTTAAAAGCTTTGTTATTTTTATGTATTTTTGCATATAATATACCTATGTTTTGTGGATTTTTATTTCCTTTGTGATGAATACGTACACAAATTTTGTTGAATTTTGTCAATTGATTTTCCAATAAATCCTTTCCAAAAAGTATGCACATATTTCTTTAATATACTCCTTATAAACTGTTACAACCCCCGAATAATCATTTAGCTTGCTTTATATAGACTTTTTCTGTAAGTTTAAAGTACGTATCACAACTCGGCTTTTTTATCTTTACCTTTTTTTGAGCGAAAAAAAAGACGAGTGTTAAAGACAAGCCAGTCAAAATTCTAAAAGGCACAACAAATTACAGGATAGTTAAGGTCCCCTCCTGCCTGTGTATACCTAATTATAGACACCGTCAATTCTTCCATTTAAATTGCTCTGGTAATTTCAAAATGTGCTCCCCAATTAAATTGTCTAAACTACCTCGTCTGTTAATTAGCCATTCCAAACAGGAACTGAATTTGCCGGACAATTTACCAGAAAAAGCTTTTACCCAAACACATACGGTGGAGATGCGTCCATATGGACATACGGGTCCATTATGCAATGGCAAAAGGCAAATTGCTATACATACCTAAGAGGAGGGCTCCGGTGCAACTAATTTTACCATGAATCGGGCGAGATGTCCCCCTTTTCATTGCTGATTTGCTCGCACCTATGATGCCGTATCGTAAATGCATATAGAAAGAAACACGTTGTTGAATATTGCATCCGATTAAAATTACACAGAATACACTCATAGTAAGTAAGTGGCGAAATAGATTGTCCGAGCAATATAAGCCTATTGAGATTTGACCCGGAGTTACGCATGGGGTGTTTTTGGGTGACTGTAGAACAATTTCAATGACCATTGGGAAGCGCCTATCTATACCTAGCTGGGCAAATCGGCATTGTATAGTATGAACTGTACTATGTGTGACATGCAAGAATGAAGTCATGGTCTGTTGGGGTCAAACAGGAAGTTCAATTACCGAAACATGAACACGGGAAGAATTGGAAAAATAAGAGGAAATGATGTTCAATACCAAATTCAATGGGTATTGAAAATGAATTGACAAACGATTATAGAGACGATGACCGTAACATTGCAGAGGAGATAATTATTGATCCGTGACTTTAGGGGTATGATATGGTTGACAACGGTGAGGTACTGATTTTTCATACAGGGTTCATGAACATCATAAAAATTGATTATGTTGCATAAATTTTCTGCTTCAGTAAGAAGGGCAATCTTGACATCTTCGGAATACGAGAATGTATTGTTTTTGTGTGAGTGAGTTTAATACATAATAATAAATTCTCAAAAAGGGTTCTATCCGAAATTTCGAAAATCCATGTAGGTACATGGAAAAGGAATCTGGAAGAAAAATCAATAGATTCTCTATCTTCATAACATACAGACTGAGGAGAATATAAGCCGAAATGTTCAAACAAAATATTCTTCTATAAACCATTTATCTTTTATACAATTTTCCCACTGCTCATTTAATATTTATGTAAGCAAACGGCTTTCATCCTTTTTGTGATTGAAAAGAGCTTTTGTTCGCTCTTGATGGCAGAAGTGAAATTCAATTCAGAAGGAAAATCATTTCTGATTGTTTCCAAGATGTCCTAGTTTCAGATTTAGCCAGCCCTCCTATATATGGATCTCGTATGCGGATTTGTTACCATTCGATTCAACCATGTGTAGTTAGCACCAATTGAATTTCATAGTTTTGGTACCTTCAGAAACATTGCCAATTGAACATTTTGATATTGTTCATACTTTGGAAACCCCATTTTATATGATTCCATAGTCCTTGCAAAGCACAGGTAGTAGTTCGAAAATTTAAAAAAAAGGAAACAACCCCAGCTGAAGTACTTTGATGACGGAGTGTTTCCAGACCTGACGACGTCGCCAACTCAATAAAAATCAATATCGTTTTGCTTCCCTTTGTCTCCTTTTAGTTTCTATATGATTTTCAAACAACCCCTAGTACTGCTACCCTTTGTTCTTGTGTGTAGGGCTCGTGTCGGCAGAAGTGGCTGTTGATGTGTTGATATCCATTTTTTCGCTCTACAAAATGAATGTGTGTATGTTTTGAAAATGGTTGTGTAGTGTATGTTTAGCGTTTTATAAGCGCATTATCTCTACGTACCTTCATCTTGTAATTGCTTTGCCGCACATTCAACACACTCAGCACATTCGGTACATACAGGCATTGGGCCCTCGTCACCAGGTGACGAGACGACCTGTGATTGTTGCTGAATGTGTTGCTGTTGTTGTTGGTTTTGTTGACTTGTGGTCGTTTGATTTTGTTGTTGCTGGTGTTGTTGTTGATTGGAAGCCCGAGCTGCAAGCATAGCTGCACGCTGTTGTTGTAATCGTTGAATAACTTGAAGCTGTTGAATATGTTGTGCACCGAAAACATGTCCACTAAGAGCACCTTGTAGAGCATTCAAGCCGTTATCCTTATAGCCGTCCGGTGGACTTAAGGCGGCCTCGTCGACAAATTCCACGGGTGGTGCATATTTGGGACTCTGTAAGAAAATAATGAACGTTAGTGACAAAAAAGAAACATTTCATACAAAATTAGATTAATTTAAGGTGACCAGACTCCCGAAGGCCCAACGCTGTACACATTGCGGAATTCGGTTTTAAGGCAAACCCTCAATCATACCATTTATCTCCCCCCCTTTCACGCCGATTTAGAGGAAGCACAATATTTCACGAGGCTACATCATCATGCATCATTCTCCTTCCTTTCATGAGTGATATCTTCGTAAACAGAATTGAGGTAGCCGATATTTTGGGAAATATGTGATGTAAATGATGATAAAGAAGCCCAAAAGCTCTCAGTGTGCTCATTGATAAAACATCATCAGCATGTGAAAAACAAATGTCTGTTTAACCACTCAAAGCTATAAAAAGCAAGTGCGTAGCGTAGCCAGGATCTCGTTTAAAAGGGACAAGACCAAAATCTGCTCAACACCATCAGCCTCGAATTGCCCCATTTTGTTAGAAAATATGTTAAAAAATTTTAAAACCTTATTTTGAGAAAGAACAATTGAGAATGACCTTTGTTACATTTTAACGATAAATTATATTCAGTGCTTTTTCAAATTTTTAATTTCAGTGTTCGAGACTGCAATCTCAGCAGCATTGTGCGGATGATGATGACTCTTTTCAGTGGCTTTTCAGTGGATTATCCTGGTTGCAATGTTTCTGGAGGAGACTATGCATTCCTTCATGGTTAAATTAGTGTTGCCATGCCGGTCGCATGGGATCTTAGCGCCATTTTATTCGATTGTACTCGTATGAACATATTGGGGGGGGGGACTTTATCTGGAAATATTTGAAGAGTCCTTTAGTATAAGGTGACCAGATTCCCGAAGGTCCAATGCTGTACACATTGCGGAATTCATTTTCAATTTTCGAATTTTCAGGCAAACCCTCAATAATACTATTTCTACCAAAAGGTCCCGATGCGGTCGCATCAAGTGCCGTTGACTGTATGTCATGAGGCTACCACCATGATGGAAAAAGCGTAGCAAGGATCTCGTTTAGAAGGGGCATTTTTTTACACAATAAGCCAGGATTTTATTTAGTTATTCATCTCCGACAAAAACTAGTATTCCCTGTCAGTTTAAATTGTCAGTTCCATTTTGCTAGAAAAGATGTTAGACATTTTAAAACCATATTTAAGAAAGGACAATTGATAATCCAATTTGTCCCAATTCAGATACGATTTCCACTTTGTAGACAGTCGATACTCAGTGATTATTCAACTTTTGAATTTCAGTGTTCGAATCTCCAGTCTCGGCAGCATTGTACGGATGATGATGGCCCTTTCCCTGTCTCTGACTATCCATGACCCTGAGGAAAAAATCATGAAGCTGTTTATTTGAAGTACGAAAATTATCTCTTCTTGTACCAACAAATTTAAAAGTTTCGTTTGTTACAATAGATAAACTAATACCTCATTGGGTAGAGAATTTTTAATCGAATGGCGATCCTCTGCGGATTTAGCGCCATTTTATTGGAATTGGTGGAGATATTGGGGAAATCCTTACAGAGTCCTTTAGTTTGCATTTTCTTTTTCCTAAAGATGATAAAAGGGGAATCAGATGAAGTACAGTGATTTCTCCATCGTTTTGTGAAAAATTAAAATAGCATCTTTAAACGGCCGTTACTTGTGAATCTTGGCATCTCTAGATGCTTGAACTTTTTACCTAATATGGGCAGTGCGGTGCTCTATACATACATACATGGCTGTAAAATTTCAAAATTTTCCGCTCAAAAATTTCCGAATTAAGGACAATTTTCGATTGATTCAATTGAACTTCCGAACGCGGATAGGTAGGACCTTGAAATTTGGAGGGAGTATGAGCGGTGAGCTCCAAGTAGCTCTACAAGCTACAAGTGTGAGCTAGAGCCTTGAAATTTTCATCAAATATGGACAGTGTGGGGCTCCAGAAGTCGGACAATTTTCAAATTTATTGGACAACATTTTATTGAGACTTTTCGATTAGAAAAGGCTAAAGTGCGATTTGGGCAGCTGTAAGTGTCGAAGGCGGATAGGGAGGACCCTAAAATATGGAAGAATTTAAGTAAATGTAACCGCAGGTATAGCTCTACAAGTGTGTTAAATTTCAGAACGATCGATCAAACAGTTCCCAAATTATCGAATCTTAACGTTTGCCACATAAAAGTGCGATTATCTTGCTAAAAACACCTTTCAAACAGACAAGACTGACCACATGCCTCACCGGGAAGCTTATTAGTTATTATGTACCAATTTAAGTTTTAAGTTTTTTGTGTGGCATTGGGAATGCTATACATTTTGCTGTACATTTACTAATGCTGTACGACAGGTCAAAATGCTGTACTGTACAGCAAAATGCATGCTGTACGTCTGGAGCTTAGATTAATTGGCCTATAGCAAAGTACTTAATAAGGATATTCCCTGGTTTTTATAAAGATTTCCATTAACAGGAATAACGTACCGAAGAATTCGTGTGGAAAACGGAACCATCGACATTTTTAATCAAGAAATGATGCATTTACCATTCACGGATGTCCTGCATTATACATGGTGGACAATACTATAGTAGAGTCGATAGTACATTGTTTGTTTGAGCAAAAACCCAGCAATAGACAGTAATGAACAATTTAACAATTTTTTTGTGGTTTCCAAACTACGCTGCTTTCAACATAAAACTATTTAATCTTTGAAGAAATCGATTTTTGATTAAAAATTAAAGCAATTATTTCTAACGGTTTATTGGCCGATGAATCAAACGTCTCGAAATATAAATCGCACTACCAAATAAGTCGCGCAAAAAAATGTGTCTTCAAGGAATCAGGACTAAAATGAAAGAAGAACTAAGTTTGCCGAATCAAATGGCGTCGTAAAATTTGTGATGTTTCTGTCCCTTCGCGGAAAGGCAACGAGATCATACGAGTACCATTTGCTTCAACGAGGGCCGTTATTATGATAACGGTGAATAAATGCGAATCTTGTCGGCGGTGTTTTAACATTTGTTTTGTCAATCATTGCATAAAATGGGTAATTTCTGTTTCATGATTTTGGGTTTAATTTAGTTTTGACGCAATAGGTACCATATAGCTATGGTTGGTTTTACAATCCTAATATGATAATCATTTAACTATAATAATGCAATAATCCAACGCCATTTGGGTAAAAACTGTATTTTCAAGACCCTAAAGATGACAAAGATTAATTTACGGTTACTCTATTCGCGCGGGGTTATTCAATTCAATTCAAAAACTTTTCATTGCAATAACCAGGACCGGGAGTTCAACCTGGTATCATAATTTGAGAGAATTTCAATGAAGGCCGCGTTATGTGTGATTTTGCGCGTTCAAAAATGACCAGCAATTTTTGATGTTAAGCGATATTCAAAACACCCGAATTCAATAATGGTATTGAGCTCGTCGTCCGAATTTGATGATTTTTTCTGAGTGCATGTATAATTATTTGTTTATGTAAATATATAAAAAAAAAAATAACAGGCACGACAATCCAACATTGGACTAAGGCCGCAGGATGTGTCAGTGACATCCTATTTCAAAGATCTTATCTGCTTTTTGTTGAGGTAATGAGATCAGCGTCACGCTCAGCAGTGTTATTTATCCCCATAAATGGGTACTCGTTTAACATCTGAATTCGATCATAGTCCGTCACAAGCTCGTGAGTTCGAAAAACACCATGATTCGAAAAACAACATGGTTAAAAAATGATTCTTAGAACAACCTAATTTGGGGAGTTGGGTTTGTATGGCAGCCCCATGGTCTGATTCGATCCAATGTTACATATGTTTTGTGTCATCGATAAAAATACATTTGCGTGAAATTTAGTTGAAATTGGTGAACAAATAACTTTCGTTCTTCTTAGAAGAACCTAATTTGGGGGGGTAGGTTTGTATGGCATCCCCATGGCCCCATTGTCCGATTTTACCAATTCAAACATATAAACTGCCTGTAGCAAAAAGAAGCATTTGTGCAAAATTTCAGCTTCAGAGCTTTCAAATTGGCCGAGTAAAACGCGTCGCAACAGACAGACAGACGGACAGACAGACGGACATCGCCCAATCGACTCCCCAAGTCATGCTGATCATATATGTATACTTTTTACATGGTCGGAGATGCTTCCTTCAATTCGTTACAAGCTTCATGACAAAGTTAATATACCCCTTCTCTCTATGAGCGAAGGGTATAAAAATTAACCCAGATAAAAATTTTCAAATTACAGTATTCGGATCCTTGAAAGCTGAGCATTGCTGCCATACAAAAATCTTAAAATCGATATTAGTAACTATGGAAATCTCATAATAATTTTCCTTTACAAGACATGACACCTTCATGTCACAAGAAGTTTGAATTGGTGTTTATTATGAATAACTTAAGGCACTCACGTTACCGAAGTCAGACCCATAAATGAGAATAAGAGTTTCTCGCAAAGAAAACCGGCGGAAGCATTATTTATAGAAACACGATGCACCGCGTGTACAAAATTATCGTCCAACGCAGTGCTTCGCAAACGGGGTTCTGTAGAACACTAGGGTTCCGCGACATTAAGATTCGAAGGTTCAGGCTGCCAACTGAGCACTCCGATGGGTACGATATCCCGCCCAGCATATTCCCGTTTCTTAAAGTCCCGACATTCATTATCCCGCCATTTCAATATCCCGGCGGAATTCTAAGACGGGGGCATGGGCGTAGCCAGGATTTCGGTCAGGGGGGGGGGGGGGGGGCAAGTCCAAAAATTTTTCATCATGATTTTCTTAGGAGTTGACATTTCCGGTCTCAGAAATATTGTTAGAAAATTTTAGAGTAACCTGGCTTGTGGTTGGATTGGTGCACAGGGTCATGGATTTCAGACTCACCGTGAACGAATTCATTTTATGGTGCTTTTCGAACTCACGACCTACGTGACGGACTATGATGTCGCTCAGATTGTAAACAAGTATCCATTTATGGGAATAAATGACATTGCTGGGCGTGCTGTTGATCTCAACACCTCAACAAAACAGCAGTTTAGATGTTGGAAATTGGATGTCACTCACACATCTGCGGCCCAAGTTTACTGGTGGACTGCCACGCAATTTATATTTATTTTTAATTTTACAGTCAAATTTTAAAAATACCTGCGTACAGAGGGCTGTTCCCGCAATACGAGTGTTTGGATACATACATAGTGAATAATTTTGAACATTTTATAGGCAAGAAATGAAAATTATGCACAATATTAATGAAATGCTTCTTGTAAATCTAAAATCTAAAAATAGATTTACTATGTATCGTGGCTACACATATTAACTGAATTTATTAGCTGTTTTTTCTTTTCTTTAGCAAAAGTCAACAGTCTTAGTATTTAACGTATACTTTGATTATGAAGGCAATGACGTATATAAGCTCATGCTAACCAATATTTGTGCAAAGTTATATATCGGTACTTATAGCGGTTTAGGAAAACGGAGGTGAAAAAGAAAGCTTAGCTTAAAACGCCCATAACTCTGTTACCGTTACTCCAAACTGGAAAAAAGCAACTGGTATGATATGTACCCATCGAGTTCTTTGACCTGAGTACCCATACGTCCATGTCCGATAAAAACGAAAAAGTCAAATCCCCGGGACACCCTGTTATCTTTGCCCTACCAACTTCTAAGTATTTCGTGCCAAAGACTGTTGCCATTCTACAGTTTCCTACCAAATTGCATGACGATCGGTTAAGCGGTTCGCGAGTTATTTAGTGAATTTTCAGTGCAATTTTTGTATCTCGGACTGCATATTCCACTTGCGAAATCGGTTTGTTTCGTCTGTAACTTTCATCTTAGCAAAATAGCATCGTCAGAATATTTATAAATCCTTTATTGATTCAAATATGGTTAACGGTTTTAATAAGATTTCTTCTAAATTTATCTAGAAAATAAATTTTGATTAAATAACTTGAAAGACCCGCTCTGTGGCTCACTTGGTTGAGTCGCACTCTACGATGCTAGTAATCTAGAAGTCCGGAGATCGAATCTCGGCGTGGTCCAAAATTTCTGTACATGTGCGGATTGGAAATATATAGTGCTTGCAACATTATATACACTCCGAAATGATATGCAATGTAACGTTGACTCGAAATTGCCTATAAACAGCTGACTTAACGCACCATGGCCTCACATGTGGCTATACGGTACTGAAAAGAAGAAGAAAAACTTGAAAGACACTGAAATATGAGACCCGTTCTTTACAAGTTCCATAGCAAAGCAAAGCTGTTGTATACCATTTGTCACCCTTTCAGATGAAAATAAGTTGAATTCCACTAACTTTCCGAAGGGATCTAACGGTTGACATTGTGGTCTCCAGCTCAGAAGCCATCAAATGAAACAGGAAATATGGGATCCACGCAGCCACAATAGCACACTCACAAGTTAAATGCGTTTGCTGGTACGCAGCCTCCGTCAGTTACGACCGCCCCTCCCTGCCCCCCCCCCATGGCTACGCCCATGGACGGGGGGTTTTTAGCTGACGGGATTTTATAATGGCGGGATTTTAAAGTGGCGGGATTTAGTAATGTCGGGATTATGTTAAACGGGATTTTTTGTAAAAATCGGGATTATAAACGGGCGGGATTATGTTTTTCGGGATTATGTAGGTATCCCGTGAAAAGCAGCACAGCTGACAAAAATTTGGAAAATGCCATTTTTTTTTAAATTGAAACAAATGTTTGGAAACTTTTCATTAAGATATGCGTAACTCAAAAATAAATAAATAAAAATTTTTCTGAGATTTTTTAATGAATGCTAGAAATATGATCATGAGAGAAGATTAGAGTTCCGCAGGCTCTGAGATATGATCAAGAAACAATTAACTGCCAGTGACAGCAGCTCGCAATATTTGCGTAAAATGCTGAAAAGTTTTTGTGAAGCACTCATCATTCGCAAAATTTTAACGCATTAAAACCACTGATCTAACGTAAGATCAAGATCAGATAGTTTTTGTTTGCGTATTAGCAAGGGGGTAGGGGGTCACCATCTTCGATTTGGCCCAAGGCCACCAGAGTGCTAAGGCCGGCCCTGCTGTTACGTCTCGTTACCCCACCCATTAACATCACACCATAATTAAAATTACATGCATGCAGACTTTGCCATATGCATTCACCTGGAAAAAGGATAATACAAAACACATGTTCCCCAGTGACCGTCAACAATCAACAAACGCCGCTGATGTGCCGTTGTGGTTAGTACTTTCCGGAAACTAACTAGGCTAACGTAACCAACCCGCAATATGTTACGCTACTCCGACTATACAGGACAAGTGAACAAGAGGATACGACGATGATGATGTGTCAGTGTAACGTGACACGGAATAATTTTATCTATTACGACTTGCCATGGCGGCGCGGTGGGGGAATTAATTATTCTTATTATTAGCTGCTAATAATGTTGTGTTTTGTCTCCCGTTATATGTTATATGTTATATGTACGTTCCGGTCAGTAAAAAAGACCTCCGGGATGGTTTTATACGTAAACAAATTGGATTATGCAAGGTCATTTAGGGAAATCCTTTTCTTTTGCCTTGTCATATGTTTCGATAATATAATCGCCGAATGGCATGGCATGGCGACCAGATGATTTTGTGTAAGGATATCGATTTATGTTTTTTGTGCTGCGCTGGTATATTTATGCCCACACTAGTTTCTATCTAGTTCAGGATATACACAGAGAGCTATGGTCAGGAAAGGAATCAATTTTGTGTGACAATGAAAAATGTTGGTTGTGTAACCTTAACCCATATAAACGATGATGGACATGCACGAGCTAAAACATTTTTTTTTTGTTCCTTTTGTGTATATTTTTGTCGTGTCCTTAGTCCTTGTGGTACTATCCGTGTGGTGAAGTGTGTGTGAATGACCTCATATGTGGCTTTGCATATCCTTTATAATGAGAATTGCTGCAAGGCATTTGTTGTTCTCTCTAGGGTTGCAGACATAAGGACATTTTCAAAATGTATGACTCACCTGTGGCGTAACGCCTTCCTCGCTATAATTGCACTGGCAACCTTCTTCGCAACAGAGTCGCACCAGCTCGTGTTCGCCGCATGTACACGGCTCCTCGTCCTCATCGTCGTAGGCACAATCCTCTCGTATGAGAATTATGTAATCGGCCTCGAAAAATTCATTACGTGTTTCGTCAAAGACGACACGATTCTTCCGGGCCGGTGGCGGTCGATTGGGCTTCTTCAGGAGGCCCCGAAGCGGTCCGTTCAATTCACGCATTGTCAGATGTGTGGTGGGCACTACGTGGCAACGATGAAGATATTGATGCAAATTCGGATGAATGGACTCGTCGTCCTGATGCTGATGACGATGCAAATGAGTGTGTTGATGCTGAAACAAAGGCACTGATGCTTCAATTATGCTACAACTGTACGGCTCGGCTGCTGTTGTTGCAGGACCACAGGACGATGACGAGGATGATGCAGACGACAAAGACGATGCAGACGAAGATGTGGAGCACGGTGTGGTAAAAAATTCATTTGTAACATAACAATAACTGCTTTCACAACAATTCTCAATACCTAACTCGTCGTAGCACTCAAAAGTCAAATTGCAATCGGTAAGCGCGTGGCGAAAGTGGCGAACATCGAACTCACAACAGGACACTTCACCACGGCCGTTTGTCGCTGTCGCGTCGTGAGGTAGACGGCGGCTGGTCGATGTGTGGTGCTGCAACCACGGAACGGTTCCGAGAGCACACTCCGAATACGAGGAATTATAACGGTTGTTATTGAAAAGAACTGTATTGTGGTCGTTCACCGTCGTCAACGAGTCATTTCGCGCGGATATCACTGACAAAGGACACTCATATGGGGTGGTGCGTGGGGCGACAGACGTTCGGTGGTTTGGGTAGGCGAAAAGATTTCGTCGAACTCGGCGAGGGGATCGGGGTGGCAGAGGTGGGGGTGTTTTTTCTAGTGAAGGGCTTTCAGAGTGGAGAGCAGTGCATTTGTCATTGTCGTTGGATGACGAAGTGTTGTTGCTTCGTAGGTCGCTTTCAGCTGGTTTATTTACGCCAGAATTTGATGTCGTTAAGGATTCGTTGCGTTCGTTTTTTGGGGCTTCAACTGACTCCTCAGCAAACGATGCTGAAAACTCAACTGTTGTTGGTAGTCCTAGTGGCAGGAGTTCGCTGTCAGCTTCGTCCTTCAAATCTGCATGAACTCCGCTAAGATTTACAATCTGTGAATTCGAGTCGCTGGCGCCTACTCCCGCTGACTTGGACAAGGACGAATCGATTGACGCTGAAACTGGACTCTTGTCTGACACTGGTAAACAACGCGCGTCTTTCTCAGATGATAAAGCATGCACAGCATCAATGATGAGCTCCGCCGAAGGTTTTCTTGTCAATGTAGTGTCTTCGTCGTTAACGTGGGTGTGAACGAGACGCTTACATCGGCCTATTGACACGGGGGAGAAGTATACAGCATGTAGCCTTGGTACAAGCGTGTCCTCGGCGTCAAGAGGTGAATAATCGCTGCTGTCGTGTAATTGTTTAGGCGAAGAGCTATCAAGCTCGCGAAAAGCTTCTTCATCTGCGAATCGAACAATTCGTTCGTTACGTTTTTGTTGTTGCTTTTCCTCTGACCGATGTTCTTGCTCGCCGTGTAGGTGGCAAGGATTCACACGGCTATTATTGGAACTATCACTGTCTGTTACAGACACCAATGGCTCGTCCTTCAACAGTTTTTTCGTACAGACGAATCCTTTGAAATGCTCCTCGAGACGCTTTAGGCGACGACTGGCCACAAAGGATGGCTCACCAAGAAGGCTTTCACCATCATCGCAATCATCCTGATGGCTGTCTGGTGAAGAAGATTCGTCTACGCCTTTCTTGGCCTTATCTGTTGGGGTTGGTTGGGGTTTGCACTGAACATCTGACGAAGGTGTCTGGAACACACTAGCACTATTGCATGGGAAAGTTGATTCGGACGACTTGGCAATATCTTGCTTCACAAATTGTTGGCAAGGAAACTTATCACCCAGATCTCTTGCACTATCACTATTCACTAACTGAGCATTTTCACTTGAAATCCGTTTTTTCGCACCATCATCCTGAGATTCGGTTGCACGATTTGCACTTACCGACGATGTCGTCAATTGATTTTCCACGAACTTTCCATTGGACTTGGAGTCCTTGCCAAGGATCGACACCCGTTTTCGTTTTTCGACAGCTGCTTGTACGCGACTTTCAAGCGATTTTCTATTGAGCACAACGTGATTAATGGCCTCCACCAACGATTTCACTTCATTGAAATTTTCATCCTGCACTAGCACAAGCTGGTCTCCTCTGTCGTCGTTTTCGAGGAGCTGTCTAAGGGCATCGAAACACAGCACCGACTTGGAAGTGGATGATGATGGTGGACTGGACGAACGTTTTGTCGTATAACGCACCGAAGAATTAGCAAAATTAACGGAAATGTTTGATAAATCCGCGCCGCACGGACCGTTGTCAACGGTTTTAACACAAACGTCCCCGTCAGAATTATTGGGACTCACACAAACCGTTGACTTTCCTTTTCGGATCGATTTCGAAATGGAATTCCTTCGACGAACACGACGACGACCGTGAACGCACAATGACGACGACGACGATGATGGTGAATCTTGGAAAATTTGCTTTGCGCATGTTTTGCACAAAATCATGAAACACGAGCTTTTTGCTTTTCCCGTGCCTGTCCACAACGGCTCGGACACGGTGGTTGTTGTTGTTGTTGTTGTTGTTGGTGGTGTTGGAGAAAAAATACCATGCTGTGCGCACTGAGCCATTTCACCTTTCCCAGCTATGTCACAAGCATTGCTAGTATTGTCATTGCCATTGTAAACGACACATTCGCAAAATTCATGCTCCTCTTCGCCGTCACCGGATGCTAGCTCATCTCCACTGCTGATGGCACCTTCATAATTGTAATTATCGCTCATCATGCAATTGTTGACTGTTGCCGTGAATTCTTCACGAGCATCTTCAATTGCTGCTTCCACCATGTGTGCATCACCAGCACAGTCAGCAGCAACCCCAATATCGTTGCTTCGTTCCGACTCAGTGCTTCCTTTGAGTCCATTGTGGTTGGTACAAGTTGATGGCATTCCCATCATGGACGATGGCGTGTCGAGGGTTAAATCCTGAACAGCTGTTCGACCTGCCATCGCGGTCGCATGACTTTCACCCAGGACATCGACAACGATGACGCCTGCTGCTGCTGGTGTTTCGCACGTCCTTGCCAAGGTTCTCTCCTTTGCCATTGCCGTCGAAACCGAGACCGACATGCTACGGTGCTACGCGAGAAGAGCTTTCATTCTTGGGTGCTGCTTGATGAACTGCCAACAACACTGTAAAGATAGAAAGGAAGAGGTCGTTATCAGCTCGTGAGATGATAGAGTTGGCACCTGTAACAAAGTGGCAAGTGGTTGGTTTGGGGGTGCTACATACTATCAAAGGGTTACTGTGTGTGATGAGTGGCTGAACGATGTATCGATAAAGGTGAGTGATTAATTGGTGATTGTAATGATATGGGGAGAATTTGTGGTACATTTGTGGAGTTGGTATGGTAGCAGGAAAAAAAGAAGTGTTGAAGACATGTAGGTTGAGATCGTGTTCTATGGGAGCAGAAGATATCTGTCATCATTTTGTGTGTATCATTTGTCAATGCACATTGTACTATAAATCGTGATAAGCAACTTGTTAACGGGAAACACATTTCAGCAATTACCATATAATTGACTGTTAAATTTTTATTTGTATTCTATTAGAAAATTAGTCCGCTCGTTTGATAAACTTTCTTTCAAAACAAACAAAAAAATGTTTTGAGAGAGGCCCCCCAAAAAAGAAAAAAAGAGATTAAGGAAAAGATTTTTTGAAAATTTTTCGAAATTTTAGAAAGTTAAGACAAAAAAATGCAAAGAAGAGAATCGGACCAAATGTTTAAATGTTCAAAAAATGGAAAAAGTTGTTGATATTAAGAATTTTAAAATTTAGAATTTTCTGATTTATTTTTCCAGAAGTTTTAAAATTTTGAGTCGTCTCAGCACTTTTAGACGTTTTAAAATTTACAGATTTTTTTTTTTTTGATTTTTAAAACTATTACTCAGTCCTTGCCCTCTAGGGCTACCTACAAAGAAGAATCTCTGGTGGATTTAAAATTGCCAAAAACCTTCAAAGAAGGATCGTCACTACCCCCACTGGTGTTCTCTACAAAACCTATTAAAGCTAAGCTTATCTCGTCGCAACAGACATTCAAAAGGTTGACCGTGTTCTTTTTGGATGCTTGGCTTTTCGACATATGTACTTACCAGCGCCCGCTCTAAGGGGGGGGGGGGGCAAGCCGGGCGGTCGCCCGGGGCGCCAAATTTTAGGGGCGACTTTTTGGCTAGCACACGAATAAAAAAAAATTATAAAAGTCAGAAGGAAAAATTCAATATCAATTTCCATTAAGTGGAAACGAAACCTACAGATGAAATAAAATGTTGAAAGTTATGTTTTGAAGATGCAACGTCCTTGAGAAGCTTTGAAGAGCCCAGAATTGATAGAAGGTGCTGCATTTAGAATCCCAAAATGCTCAGTAAGAGTTGCGTAAATTGTACGTCTGTGATGCTAGCCCCGCCCCACTTCCGAAATTATGCGCTATTTAAATTATACTTTAAAACAGAAATTAAAGATTTGTGCTAATTTCGTCCTCCAATTGGACATTTAGTACCTCTTCTTTTGACCAGCATTAGGATTATATGTGATCTTTCTATTACCAAGGGGGAGATCCACCTAATTTTTAAATAGAGGACGAAATTATAGAACGTAATCTTATTATTGAGTGGAACGTCGCACTTTAATTTCCGGAAGTAAGGTCTAAGACTTTATTTCACTCAATTGAATCGGAGGAGAGCACGTCCCCTAAAAAAATATTGAACCTCCGGAGAAATTGATATTAATTGAGAAATAATGAGTCGTATAAACACTGAACACATAAAAGCGATTAAAACAAACTCTCCTGTGAGAAATTTCATACCCATGCAGGAGTTTTGAAAACTTCTATAAACGTTTGGCGGCAATTTGACTTCAGTTCGCCCGATCTTCTCGTGGATGGATCGCCTCAGTTGGTTCCAACTAGCATTTAAAGGACAAATTTCGAATAAAGTTGTTTGGGTTTCACCAAAATGAGATGAGGGCTGGAATCACAGTACACATTACCAGAGCCGCAGTAGCAGTACTTCCCTTTTTTCGGACATGCTAAATCAGTACTTGGTATGTTTCCCCCATTTAGCTAGCTCTGAACTTCTTCTTTATAAAAATGCTCAATATGGGCGTAGGCTGAATTTCCTCAAAACATTAACATTTTGTCAACATCATGCCCTTAGCCCGGATTTTTTTTAGTGGGTCGGAGGGTATGTCATTCTCATTAAACTTTACGACAACAAAAATATTTTTTAGAAAAAGGGTTAAAAATTTGATAAAGGTCAACCCAGAGCGACCTTTGCCCTTTTAACGATAAATGACGTCCACATGAGAATTACTCTTGAATGTATCACATGACCTTTGTCACAAAATTTATCCCTTGCAGACGAAATGTTTTTAAATCTATTAACTTCCCAAAGAAAACTTCACGTGAGGAATCCTTTATTCTAACGGTAAAACATGGCGGACAGCAAAAACTATAAAGTATACATTTAAGCCCAGAAGTCATGTAGTGATGAAACACGGACAATATGGGCTTTTTGGCGGCGAAATATTTTTTTGAATTAGGTTGGTTGGGCAACATGATCGGAAACATAGGTGGTTAGGATCCTCACAAAGAGAACTTAGGATGCCACTTAGGGCCTAATTTAAGATTCGAAAGGCTAGGTCACACAAACGTGGATAGGATAAGGATATGAAGATGTTGATGACACCTACATGCGGGTGTTCAAGTTTCGGATAGCAAATGCCAAAAACTGCAGTCTCAATAGAATTGTGCGGATGATATACTTTTAGAATCCCTGTCTCGGAATAACCGAGACCACCAGACTGAAATCTTTCTTCAAATTGCGATTGAGACCAGGCGCCAACTGAACACCACCAACACGCAGATTTGTAGTACTGAAATTTTCATACGTAGAGCATTGATTTTTTATGAGGTAGTACAGCAGTAAGAAAAAATATATCCTTGATCAACCGCCAGCCAGGAGAGGGAGGGTCAAGCGCCACTCCCTGCCCTGCCTCCCCAACCCCCTGGGCTACGCCTATGATTCTCATGATGTCGCATTTATGAAAATAAACAACGCACGTTCCATACTGAAGAAATCCAGCTAATTGGAGTTTATCGGCTGCGCAGCCTGCAAGGATGTTATACATACATATTACCTACTGTCAATCTGCCTGGTATATCACCTAAGGGGCGGCAATTTGTCCTCTTGCCCGGGGCGGCGTAAGTGCTAGAGCGGGCACTGGTACTTACAATAAGCGGTACCCGTTCTAGCACTTGCGCCACTCCGAACCAACGAACGCTCCAGTATTTCAGAGAATAGACAGAGAATCTATCCACTGAGAGAGAAAGCTTAAAGAGTATGTAGTAGAAACATGTAGCGGATTATTCAGACTCTTAAGCGCAATTCATCACAGTTTAGCGAGGCTTTGTAGACAGTTTATTTTGAGCTTCAAAATTAAAGTTTGGTACGGAATTCCTCGATCCTCATATTTTTACCATCGTCAGGAAAAAAATATACAGGCACACGGGAACCTGTCGGTTTTAAACTGATCTATGAAATCGAAGATCAATGTGCAAATATTTTTTTCGACTAAACGCAATAATCATTTTAAAAAACTCCGCTGTGGAAAATTGTATTGTATGAATGGTGCCCGTTTTCATTACTAACCTTTTGGAGTCGTTTTCGATAGAGGGAGGGATTTTTTCACTGGTTTCAAAGGGCGCCAGCTTATTTTCATAAATGCGTCATCTCGATAATTCTATGGCGAATCAATGGATTTCACATGCATTTAATTGGATTGACTTATTGACATCCAAATACACTCGTGGAAGGAGTGATTTTATAGAGCTTGAATTCATTTCAATTGAATAAAAAATGCTATTTATTTATTTATTTCATATATTCCACTGAGCAGGAGCTAGTCCTATAATTACAGTAGCACAAACCAAAATAGAAAAAAAATTTAAGAGATAATAGGATCCAGGTAATTACAAGTAAAACATAAGTATTATATTATAATAAAGAATATGAAGAAATTAAATGTTTAAATTAAATTCAGGAATTTTACGAATAAGTTCGCGCTTAAAATAAAAAAATGATGGCGCTAAATTACCTAGCTCAAGAGAATCGTATTTTCGCATCATCCTTATAATAGGTGAGTAAAAATATACTTCAAGCTCCGCTGTAGGAGGATCAAAAATAAGAATCGACCGCGTATTATATGAACGCTGCCTGAAGACTATATCCGCTGAAAGAGCTGACCGAATGTAGCCGAAGCATAGCTTAAATAGAAAACATTCATCAAGGTAGACTCTTCTTTTTTCCACGCTCATCAATTTGAGAAAATTTAGGCGTTCTGGATATGATGAGGATGGAAGATTGAATTTATAAAAAAGGTTGCGAGTAAAGTTACGCTGAACAGCCTCTAGTGCGATTATATGATTATTAGAGTACGGGGACCATACTATTGATGCATATTCCAAGATACTCCGGACCAGAGAAATGAAATAAATTAACCGATGTCGAAATAGATTTAAAATCACGAGAGCAGTGTAATACGTACCCAGAAAGCCGAGATGCCCTGGTTATGATGCCAGAGTAGTGATCAGTGAATTTGAGTTTAGAGTCGAAAGTAACGCCAAGACCCTCAATAGTATAAACGTTTTTAAAATGAGTAGAGTTCGTGATATAGGTAAATGAAATGGGATCGGGTTTTGAGGAGAATATTAGGACAGAACATTTGGTAACGTTAAGCGATAAATCATTTTCTAGACACCAGGACGATAACATATCAAGGTCAGATTGTAACGCTAAGCAATCATATATATAGAGGATACGGCAGCGAAAATTTTGCAGTCATCCGCATAGAGCAGAGTACGACAATTGAGGATATTTGGAAGGTCATTAATAAAAAAGGTAAACAAAATCGGTCCTAAAATAGACCCCTGAGGCACACCAGATTTAGGAAAAAAATCGGTGGATACATTGTTCTGCCAAACTACCTATTAACGAGATATGACTTAAGCCAAGTAATAAGATGAAAAGGAAAGTTAAGATGAGCAAGCTTCTGAAGTTGCAATGATTGATTGACTGAATGAAATGCTTTAGTAAAATCTGTGTATAGTATGAACGTCGTCATGATTGTTCAAGGATTTAGCAACAAAATTAACAAATTCAGCCAAATTCGTAACCGTTGACTTCATCTTACAAAATCCATGTTGACAGGAACTAATAAGATGCCCAAAATTGTCTTCAATGTAGTTCAATGCGATGCGCTCCAGAATCTTAGAACATGATGAGACTAAAGAAATCGGACGGTAGTTGGATGCGACGTTTAGGTCACCTTTCTTAGGAATAGGAACAACGTAAGAACGTTTTCATTTGGTAGGAAAAACATACTCGGATATGATTTTGTTAAAAATTATGGCCAAGGGTGTTGAGATAGCGCAGTGTGTTTTTCTTAAGAAACAATTAGATATGCCATCCGGGCCGCAAGATGAATTATCTAGTGTCGGGAGAAGGAGGGAGTATTAGGTCAGCTGATTGTTGAAATGTACTGGAAAAAATATGTAGCAAGCAGTTCACACATTTCCGCAGGGCTATTCACGGTTATGTTTTCATGCGTTAGGGCAGGATGAAAAAGATCACGTGGAAGTAATGCGCTAGTTGCCTCTGAGGATGAAAGTTCAGTTGCATTAAGATTGCTTAGTACTAAATCTAATCTACGGTTCATAAAACTAGGCGTTACATTAAATTGAACGAGGCTACAATAATTCATAAAAGAAGACAGAGCTAAAAGTAAGGAAGGCGAAACAGAGGAAAGAGGAAGACCAGGAAAGTCCGGCCATGTAATAAGTGGCAAATTAAAGTCACCGCATATAATTATTGAAGAATTAGGATAAGTCACGCGAAGGAGATTAGAGAAGTACTCAAAAAGGCTTTCATAAACAGGTATTGAGGCATTGCAAGGCACGTAACGCATGCGACTAATAGTGACGGATTCACACAGTTCTTAACTAATACCGTCACACAATCAAATAAATATGTTTCAGTAATAGACACAAGAGAGCATTCGATATTACCTTTAATTGCAATAAGAGTTCCATGTAACCTAACCGAAATGTTCGAAATTTATCTTCTCAATGCGGGATGAATCAATGGAGCAAATTAAAGGAATCCATGTGCGAGGAGATGAGACGAATTTAAGTTGACTTGCGGCGATGAAAATTATTATCGAAAACTACCCAATAAATCATCATTTTTGTGGATTGCAGTTTGTTCCCTGCATTGTGAAAATTTCGCCCTTTTTATTTCAACTGTAGTTTTAATGGTTTCTTCCCGGCTAAATTCAAAATTGTTACACGCCTTAGAGCGGGCGCTGACAAATAGCATATCACGTCAAAATTCGTTACACTTGGCAATTATTATCCTTGTCGCTCATTTGGCAAGGCACAACTACGTATCAAGTAAAGCCACAATCTTTCATATAACAAAAACTGTTCAAATGAAATCGAATCACTTAATATGATATTTTTTGGCATAGGACACTCTATGCAACTAACCTACCTAATATATAATATGTAACATCCATATAAATATGTATAAATGTAATATCTAGGAGATCTATAGGAGTGTAAAAGAATTCCATACATGCTTTCACTACAAGAGTATACCATAGAAATCCACTTGGCAATAAACTTAACTTAGGTCACAGAAATGAACACACGAGAAATTATCTAGGACATTTTTCTTAGCTTTTCTATCTTTTTTCTTCTTCTTTTTTTTCTACTCATAAGAAAATACGCCAGAGATATAGTCGTACGGAAAGACATGAGTTGTTTTTATCGTGCGAACTTGATGACTAAGTCTGCAAGGAACTAGGAAGTTTTATCAATACATGTCGTATTGTGTCCTGGTAAAAAAAAATTAACGTCGTCTAATACACAAAACCATAGCATTGTAAATACAATCAAGTTTATGGGGTCGTTATGCTCACATGATATCATGTTAGGGAGTATGTTCAAATTTGGGACAAGTCATGAGTATTAATATACATGGATACATGGTATTAATATTGAATAGAAAATTTTCAACACGAAATTGTCGTGTTTCATTGAATCGACCCAAAAAATTATGAAGCGAAAAAATATAGCATATTCAATAGGTTGATACGTGATGTTAGCTCGATGAACTTCGCCGACGAACTTGTTCAAGTTTTTGTTGAAACGGAAACAAATTAGCATAAGTAAATTGACATTTTAAAATTAATAAAACAATTATACAGGGTGCCCCGCAACTGGTTAGCCATAGACCAATGGTAGACTCTAAAGAATGTTTTAGGAAAAATGTCGCTAAAATTATTTCTCAAGCTTTTACCGTTAAGGAGTAATTGCCTTTTTTGTGATTCTTGTCAAAAAACACGGATAGATAGGAAGATTCGGACCAGTAGCATGACCTCCAAGGAGTCCAGACTTAACACCTCTATAGATTTTTATGTATGGGGAAAAATCAAAAGCGAAGTTTACACGCAACCGATTTTGTCTGGAGAGCAACTAATGGAACAAATTCAAACGGCGTGTAATAATAAGAAAATGAACCACCAACGAATCCTTGCAGCAGTTACATCAACGTCTAAAAGATGCCAATTATGCGTCCGGCACGTTGGAACTCATTTTGAACAATATCTGTAGGGTAAATTTGATGAATAACCACACCATCCTAATATTTTCAAGCCGAATTGATTAGTTTAAAATTACTCGTAATATTGTATGGAATTGATTTATTGAATTTCATTTTTTTTTATTTATAAACGGATAATTTTGTTCACTTTTGCTTACTATAATAATAAAACGTAATAACTACTAAAACCACCTCGTTCATGTGTGAGAGTGTCAATTTCATTCCCACGTGAAAGCAAGATTTTTTCCACTTACGGACTATGTTTTTTTTTTTTACTTTTTACACATATTATTCAGAAACTGGATGACTCTGTGCTTTATTCTTATATGCCGTTCGAAAGCTAAAAAATTAGGCCAACTTTTGTCAACTTTGCAGATTTGCCACTACAATGAACCGTTACGAAATTCGGGTTTAATTTTGGCATTAAAACTTGAAATTGTCATTTCAGCAAAATTCAAAACGTCGTATCTCAGAAGATACGAAACCGTTCGAAACGTTCGATATGTCCTTTTATTGGAAATTTTGTGTACTTTCAGAAGAATATGGAAAACATTGATTTGGCTAAAGTGGAAGCTAGAAAATAGGAGTTTTTCGAAAAAAGTCGTGTTTGACAAGAATCCCAAAAAAGGCAATTTTTCCTTAACGGTAAAAGCTAGAGAAATAATTTTGGCGACATTTTTCCTAAAACATCCTGTAGAGGCTACCTTTGGTCTATGGCTAACCAGTTGCGGGACACCCTGTATAATGCAAGTAACTCGTGTTTATTTTGTTTAAGCTCATGATTAAGATTCTGGCATTTTTTGGACATAAATCTCGCTTTGCGAAGATAACGAGGACATATTATATATAGCAAGTCCATTCAGCGAACACAAACTTCTATTTATCACTACAGTACTTAAAGTGGTGAGAATAGTGATCCATTTGTAGCTGACATAAACCGTTTTAGCAAAAAATAATCTTCATGAATTGGAACTGTAAAATTAGGCACATGACTCTATCTGAGGTACAAACCTCTACCAAACTACCTACACCAGCATACAGGACCTAATGTTTCCCTTTTTTGTGTTCAATATTTAAATTGTTGATCCACACATTATACTTTGAAACTAGGGAATATCGGAAGAACGAACATTTCCAGCCGCTAACATTAAAGCAGTCTACTAATGCTAAGAACATGAGGAACCTTTTGTTTTATCAACAGGGTTTACAATCGCCCCGGTCAAGTTGAAGTACCAGATTGACAAGTGTTGACCTTAACTTGTTTTAGAGATTTAGGTTCGTTGATGGAAACTTTACCATGCGAGCCCAACTTTAGAAGAAATTTATTTGGATAATCGAATAGTCTGGCTGATCTAGCGGTAAGTGCGCGCACCTTCGGTGCACAGGGTCATGAGTTCGAATCTCACCGTGAGCCATGGTGTTTTTCGAACTCACGAGCTTGTGACGGACTATGATCTCACTCAGAAACGAGTACCCATTTATGGGGATAAATAACACTGCTGAGCGTGATGCTGATCTCATTAAAATAAAATAATAAATAACAGGCGCGACAATCCAACATTGGACTAAGGCCGCAGGATGTGTTAGTGACATCCTATTTCCAAGATCTTATCTGCTTTTTGATGAGGTAATGAGATCAGCATCACGCTCAGCAGTGTTATTTATCCCCATAAATGGGTACTCGTTTAACATCTGAGTGAGATCATAGTCTGTCACAAGCTCGTGAGTTCGAAAAACACAATGGAACACGGTGAGATTCGAACTCATGAGCCTGTGCACCGAAAGTGCGCGCACTAACCGCTCGACCAGCCAGACTATTCGATTATCCAAATAAATTTCTTCTAAAGTTGGGCTCGCATGCTAAAGTTTCCATCAACGAAACTAAATCTCTAAAACAAGTTAAGGTCAACACTTGTCAATCTGGTACTTCAACTTGACCGGGGCGATTGTAAACCCTGTTGATAAAACAAAAGGTTCCTCATGTTCTTAGCATTAGTAGACTGCTTTAATGTTAGCGGCTGGTCTCATTACCTCAACAAAAAGCATATAAGATCTTGGAAATAGGATGTCACTAACACATCCTGCGGCCTTAGTCCAATGTTGGATTGTCGCGCCTGTTATTTTATTTCTTAATAGAGCCGGCCAATAAAAACCACCACTTTTTGAGAGTAGGGATTTAAATATCATATACCATATGGGATGGGGTGCAAGTTGGCCATCAAGCGCCTGCTGCATAGTTCTGGCGACTTTATCGACTGATTTGGGTCTCTATTGATCAATTCTAAAGGGTCGATCCTATGGGGATTATGGCAGTATTACTGTGACATCCATTTATCTCTAATATTGTTGAATAACTAATTCAACCAATTAGGGCTGAAATGTTCTTTGTGTAACCTTCATCTAGGCGCATCCTCATTTTGTAACATAAAATTATGTTTTGCCCTGCATTCGATTTCGGTTGGCCACCAAATTTTCAATTCCAATTCTCATAGTAATAGTTCGCATAAATTTTAATTTATACAAACTAAAAAAAAAAGATAAAAATGAAGACTGAATTTTAAAACGCTCTAACTTCAAACCTCCAAAATAAGGTACCTATCTATGCAAAAAATACTTCTGCGATTATTGCAAAGCTTTTGGGCCTGGTATAATAATTAAAATAAAAATCGTTGAAAATTATGCGAATCTCATTTACTATTGCAAATACAAATTTAACAATTAAAATGTATTTTCGCCTAATCGGGCACCTCTAAAATCACGGAGCTTCCAGTCCTCTCTGAAGCCCGCAGGCCTGATTACTAGACACAACATTGACACTGACAGGGCTGTAGCTTCCTTGTCAATTTCCTGGAAAATTTTTGTTTTTACCAAAATGTTCAACACATCAACCGTTCGATCCGTAAAATAACGGGTGATATAATATGCAATGAATGACACACTTAGACGAGTAGTACACTGCAGACTACAGTCGTAACGAGACTACCTCTGCCTTTAGTAGGATTTGGATCAAAATTTAAAACCTGGTAGAATGGTCCTCACAAAAACCCAGCGACCATCGTTTGGGTTAGTCGGTAAATTAATGTGTAAAAGAAACGTCATTGCATCTCTTCTTGTGGGAGACATGTTCATATGAACGAAAAGTTTTCGGAGAAAATTCCAAAGGACTTTCGTTGTTTGAAAGAAAAATGACAGCTAGTGGAAAGTAAAGGAAAATGGAACGGCTTGGCTTTTTCGAGCCTTTCTTTAATTATATTTCCCAGCGGTGTTAAATCGCACGATCTTGGAGACCACGCCACAGGCCCACAACGCGAGATAATGCGCTCACCAAAAGTTTCCTTCAATAAATTGATTGTTTCGTTGGCTGTATGGCATGTAGCGCCGTCTTGCTGGAACCAAAGGTCGTCCACATCAACATCCTCTAATTCAGGCACGAAAAAATCATTAACCATGGCTCTGGAGCGTTCCCCATTGACTGTAACATTATGGCCGGCTTAATTTTTGAAGAAATATGGATTAATGATTCCCTCCTCCCTCCACACCAAACAGTGACTTTTTGAGGATGTAACGGCGCGGCGTCTCAACAATGGCTTGAGGATTATCATCACTCCAAGCGCGACAATTTTGTTTTTTAACATACCCATTCAACCAAAAGTGAGCTTCATCGCTAAAAAAAATTTTTCTTGTGAAAATCGGGATCGGTGAAATGGCAAACTAAACTGAGCATAAATCAAGTGACAGCTGTCAAAAAAACCAACTCCGAAAAAAGTTGCCAGATTGAAAACCACACGTCTAAAAAAACCACCCTATACAAGCAGCTCTATCTTAGATTGAGTCATCTACGCTAAGAAGCGTAGTTATTATGTTAAATTAATTAATTTATATATTTGTCTGATTTTTATATTTCAATATTTTATTTGTCTTGTTCGGAAAAGGATTTTGATAAAGAAATTTATCTTAAAAATTTCACTACTTAGAATAAAGAAAAAAATTTAAATTAAATTAGGGCAGGAATGTAAGATATTTCACAGCAAAGGAGCTAAAACTACATACCTCTTTGCAAGAGTCCAAAAAATCTGCAAAAAAAATTTTTTTCTCACTAATATCCTTTGTAAAATCACAAATCCTTTTCAAAACAGCTGATAATTTCGTCACTATAAGAACTTTCACAACAAACCCACTACACTATTCGTACACAAACATTTCCACTTGTTACTCAGGTTCTCACAATTTCTCATTTATTTCACCCTTATTCTCATATATGCGCATTCCTTTGTCCTTTAGCACCACACAGAACATGTTCATCGTCAGTCAGTCACTATTCGTCTTTTATATCACTTCACATCAAAAACCAATGACCATCGCGTCCGTATATAAATTCTTTCCCACACACATGATTACGTTGCTTCATAATATCAAAACTCGCGCGTCCACTCGACCACCATAGCAATAATGTTGCACAACACACGACTGGCCAAAGAATGGTTTCAATGGATCAGAAACCAGACCAAACCAACCACGGCCACCTCTGGAAGTCTTTTGCATAGTTTGTTCCGGCCGGCCTAGACTTGAACCTGTGGAACTCCCTGAATTCGGTTACGCTTCATGTACTCCCCCGGTATTATGACAAACGCTCTTTCGCATGCACTTTCTGTTTTTATAATACAAAAATTTTCTGATATTAACGCTTCAGTGAGTTCTTATGAGAACGTTCGTCCGTGGTAGCAAAAATTTATAATAGTGCTACACATTCTACTCCAATTCAACTATGAAACTCGTGTGGTACCACAATATCGCTTTGACTTCGAAACAGGACCAACGACAATAGAGTCGCTCCTTCTGCACACAATTTTCTAATCGTTTCAAATGTATATTTATTGGTGAATAATAAACGACCGGGAACCAAGAAAACTATGGATACCGAAAATTGTATACACATGCGACAAATTGAAATTGAAGTGGTGGCTGTAAATGGTAAAATGGGGAGCCGCAGAGTCACAGTACAGCCAAGAAGAACGTGTTGCTCTTGTTACGTTGTGCAGAAGTTGGAAATGGACTTGTCATGACCACGATTTCCTTCACTAGCGGTCGTACCACAATGGGAAGTAAATTCAGTTGCCTTGACTTTACATAACGTATTTGTCTCATGGCATAGGCGGAAAATGGTACCAGAGATAGGTTGGCACACTTATGGGCTGGTAGGTAGCGAATTGAAACTACACCGATTTGGCGATATAGTTTATACAAAGTGTGGCGCCAATTTTCTGAATTTAAATTGAATTACAAAAAAATAATATTCAATGTTAGGAATGTTTTATGTTTTGCTTTAATACCAGAAAATTAGTGTTTCTTATAGGCCGAAACTACCAATGCTTCTCCAATTTTGAATTTTTCAAAAAGTCGGAAATATCTACAAATCCGATGAATACCTATATACCGTTCACTTAATTTCCAAAACTTGTTGTTATACATAATTTGGCAAAAGATATGATTGTCGTGTCATGCCTTGGTCTCCGTGTTACGGCCACCGTCCGTAACTCCGCGTGCCACCTAAAAGAAAACCATGTTTTTGCACCTCCTTCTCAACACCACCCGCGCAACAACCAAACCAACCCAGCCCATCGCCAGAGCCAAGTCAATTGTTTTCAACTCTTAATCTTAATAATATTGTGAGAAAATGATTACATTAAGTTGTGTGCCGTTGCCGGAACAATGACCTGTTACCGTGCGCCTTTTAAAATGCAAAAATCGACACAAACTTGCAAGCGGTAGGTATACGCCTAGCAATATTCCAAACTCTTTGAATTGAAGAAATGAAGAAATAAAAGATTGATAATACCACAGGCGGGTGGTGGCGCTGCGTATCGCTTTTTTGTCATGGCATTTTTATGTCTTTTCGCGACATTCAACGTCTTTTTTGCAATTGAATGAAAAATCCCATTTGATACAGATACTCTACTATCCACTTACGAACTTACGTTACGTGTGGAGTATGGAAGATCTTCCTTTCAAAGAAGATTCACACATTTCGAAGCATTTATAGAGACGCACGTAGAGGGTCGATTCAATTTACAGATTTCCTGTAAAGTTACAGTATATGCGATGCGGCAATTATGGATTTCCCAGCCTCGATTCAAAGACAAAGTGAAAGTACCCGAATGCCGAATGACAAAATGCAGAACAATAGATGCGACAGATTAGTTTTAGATTGGCAATCAAGATTGAAATGATATGCGCGTGGAAGAAGGATTGATGAAGTGTATAGTATTTCTCATGGAATTTCGCAGTATGTATTTCTTTTATTGTCATTTACCAAGCCTTGAGTCAAATATCTCATCACAAATTGATCTACTACTAGCATTTTTTGGCTCGCTTTATATCTAATTGTGGATTGTGTTGCTAGAAGCGACTCACGCGCTGGCTAGTTTATACGATTATTATTCCTGATGCGTCCTGGATTTGTAAACATTCGTCAGTTCGTGAGATGGCAGGTGCCACCATCACGGGAAGTGCCCACAGTACCTCTCCGCAGTGGCCGCTAGAAGCTTCACTCCGGTAAAGGCCAAACTATGGGGGCCGGTGATCGTGGGACATCCTCTCAGACAAGACTCGCCATGCAAGTAAATATATATTTAGGCGAATTGTGAGTCGGCGAGTCGAGCTCCCAATATCACTGCATACACCAGACGTTCTCAGGATCTGTAATAATACTGTTTCTGATAACATCCATGGTGTTAGATATGCCTAAATCCCCGGGGTGTCAGCCGACCCGTGCCCATCGGAGGAAGGCGATCAGGGCGTAAATGATCATCATTAACGGAGTGCCTTGGGTACCGGGTCTATATCCAAGGGTACCTAAGACCTTACCGGAGTAAAGCGGGGCCCTGCTTCGGTGGACCATTTTTTCCCTAGCTACTCGTGGGCAGCGCCAGTCCTAGGTATTATGGCGCCCTGTTCATATACTAAAAAGTCGCCCTTCTATATATTAATCAGGAATGGAATGTAGTAATCTGCCATTGTCATTTTCCATACGAACTTTGTGGCTGTTTGACTGACACTTTGAATTTGTATGGAAGATGGCTGGACCAATCACTAGATTTTGTGATAAAATAATAATTCTTAGAGCCGGTATTCAATCGATCGTCAAATTATGTAACGATACTATGGCCAGCAGATGAATTGAACGGTGTAAGATGTCAGATTTCGTTAGAAAAGTAATTTTAAAGAAAATATACGAGGGGTGTGTTTTGCAAAATAATTGTTCATCTTATCCACTCCTGACAAGTGAATACGCACATCTCACCTACAACGAGCATGCAAAGCAGCTATTCCCCTCTTTTGCAGAATATAGGGGTGTACGCTACACAGTGGCGCAACCACGGGAGGGACTAAAGCCCCTCCCAGACCCGGAAATTGGAAGAGGAAAAATTAGAAAGTGAAAAAATTTCCTTTCGGGCAAATTCAAAATTTGCCAATGTGAAAGCTTTACATTGGGAAAATTGTCTTCGGAATTATCATTAAAATTTTTATGCATTCTTCGGACGAAAATCCCCCAGACTCTCATTTTTTTTTATGAATGTACCTTTTCATAAAAATTTGTACAACCGGTTGCTTTAGCCAAAAACAAATACTTGGTTTGGTGTACGCGAAGAAGGACGCATAACAAATTGTAAGCGTTGCATCCTTTGATATTAACTTCATTCGACAACAAAAATTAAGGTTTTCCGTCAAATTAAATTGTCAACCACCAAAATATTGATAAAAAACATGTTACAAATTGTAAAGCAAAATTTTTAAGAAAGGCGTCAATCGGGAATGACCTTTCACTTTTCGATAAGTGGTATCTGCGTGTGTTTTATCTTTTACTTCTGGTTACATTTAACCCGGTTACAACTTCCCCGCCCCTCCCTGCCTCACTTGGCTACGCCCATGATTCGAGTAGTATAAACGAAATTGGGTAAATGAGTATCAAACGGTTCAAAAAATTTGGAATAAGTAAGAGGAAAATGGTTTAAAAACCTCTAAGCCAGTAACCAATGTAATGCTGGAAAAAACAAAATTAAATTTTCATATGAAAATAAAAGAATGAAAGTGCCAATTGCTACGAAAAAAATTAAATCGAAGATAAACGTGTATGGATTGCCTTAGCTTAGCCCCCTCCAGGACAAAATCCTGGTTGCGCCACTGACGCTACAACAATTTCTTATGTGCACAATTGCAGCAATGCACACTCTTCACTTCTGCCAAGCATACAATCTATGAAATCTGGCATCCATAGGGCGCATATAAAGTGTATGGATTAATTGGAGCATGTTTGCAGTGATGCACAAGTACGATATATGCGAAGCATTTTGAACGCGGACGGATGGAAACACGTATCTCGCTCTTCCTCTCGCGTAGATACATCGCGGAAAAGTTTGATGATGTGTCTTTCAAGGTTTCACGCGTCGCGACGGCGTTGATGGGTCGGTCGAATGGAATACGATTAGCATGCGAATTGAGTTTGGTTGCTAGTGGAGTTTCTATGCAATTTCTTGATTCGCGATAGTTGCTGATCTTTGGGAAACAACACCCTTAGATAATAATTGAATCAATTCTAGTTCGTTTAATATGTACAATACGTGGACGACGTACAATAAAAATGTATTAACCAAAAATAGTTAACGAAGAAAACACCATTTTACGGGTGTAGGGTATAAATATAAATTCGAACTTCAACTTCTTTCATAAAACCCCTCCCGAAATATTTTTCTGCGTACGCCCCTGGTCCTCAGTCATATATGATACAAGCTCGAGCAGACCTCGAGCATGTATACTAATCAGAAATAGCATAAAGTTTATTTATCTTACACGATTCAGCGACGGAGATCTGACAGCAATCGGCGTCACTCTCAATGACGACACCAACACGAAGCTCGTGGGGGTGTCAGCATACTTCCCAGGTGACGAGGAAGCAACACGACTTAAAGGTCTAGCGGACTTTTGTGGTAACACCAAGGCACTTCTTCTTCTCCTGTTCGGTTGTGATGCCAATGCACACCACGGTCTGGGGAAGAACTGATATAAGCTCAAGAGGTGAGTACGTACTAGAAACTTTTTCCTGCTTGAATTTTAGCATCTTCAACAGAGGTAACAAACCTACTTTCGTAACTAGGTCGAGGCGGGAAGTACTCGACCTAACCTTTGGTAACCAAAGGAAAGAAAACTGGATCAGGAACTGGCATGTATCTGATGAAACCTCACTGTCAGACCACATGGACAACTCGGTTTTTGGTCATCAGTTTAGAGACTGCAGGGAGGAGACAGATTCCACGCCAATTATTGCAATCCTTGAGACTTCCTTTTTTGGGGACTTTAATAATGACGCCCTTCTTCCATTCTTGAGGGAGGGTCTCGATTGTCCAACACTCTTGGATGAGGGGAAGAAGAATATCCGCTGTAACGTTGATGCCCGCTTTAAAAAATTCCATCGGGATACCGTCTGCCCCCGGGGCCTTACCTGCTTCCAATGATTGAAGGGCCTTGATTATTTCCAGCTTGGATGGTACGCCGGTGTTAATTCTGGCCATTTGCGGAAGACTTACTGTCTCCGGTGGAGATGGGCTTGAAGGGTTAAAGTTGTTGTTAAGACCCTCCATGAAATGCTCTCTCCATCGGCGCAGTTGTTGTTTATCTCTGACTAGCAGAGACCCGTCTTTATCATTCACAGGATGCTCATTGGTAAAAGATTTGCCAGTCAGTGGCTTTATGAGCTTGTATTCTTGTTCCACTATCACCACGGTAAGCCGCATCTTCTGCCTCCAAAGCTAACGCGTTGATGTTGTTGCGTTTATCACGCTCCTCTGCACTCTTTTTTGAAGAGAACTGTACTCGGTCCTCAGTTGTTGCTTGACTGAATTGTCAGTAGCCGAGTTTATTTGCTCTTTAATCCTCTTCCGTGCAGTTATCAGAGACCATGTATCATCATTGATAAATGGTCTCCTACCTCGTTGTAGTCTGCCCACAAATGTTTCGCCACACGATAGAAAAGCTTCCTTCACAATGTTCCATCTATCATCAATAGAAGAAGCATCTAGCGTTTGTGCATTAGCTACCTCGCGCAATGCGCTAGAAACTGCGCGTATTGTTGATGGTTCTGTCGTGGATTTTTAATTAACGTAAGATAAATTTATACTTGTTAAAAAATAAAAATCCACTTAGCCATTTTTTTATTATAAAAAAAATCAATCTAGTTTTTTTTTTATTATGATAAAAAAAAATGTAAAAAAAAAAAATTCAATTCAAAAATTAGATTTCATTTCAATAAGATAAAAAAATATTCATTCCTTAAAAATTCAATTTTTATTATAAATAATATAATGTTTAAAAATATTTAAATATATAATTAAATATATCTTAATATATAGAGACCAATATTTATAATTAATAAAATAAACCTCAATATAATTGGTGACCCCGAAAGAACTCGAAAGTTTCTATAAAATTGGATTATTTCGAAGAAAACGCATGAACTGGAAAGTTCCTACAATATTGGATTTGGAGATAATTGGATTATTTTAAAGAAAATAACAACATACAACAAATGCAATATTATTCAAGAAAGGAATGAAAGTTAAACACTACTACTAATATATACTCCTCAAAACAAAATAAGGGCCACTTATGTCCGTTGACTTTAACAACGTGTTTTGGCGAATTTTTAGTGTGATAATTCTTTTCAAAAATGCCATTCTGTACCTGAACGTGATGTGAGTTATCACAGTATCATTCGTTAACATTAGCTTTAACGGAACTGTCTTAAACAGTACTTTTGGGGTCACGAGTCATACATTTGGTAGTTTTGTTTATTTCTCATTTTGATTAAGAATTAGTTTTCGCCAAATTCTTTAAATGCAACATTAGTTGTTGCACTTTTAAAGATAAGGGGAATCTGTAAAATACAAAATACCAACAATTCGGCGCAATTTAAATTTAAATGCTTCGTCCAGAGCCTTAGAAATGTCGGAGGAAGGTCGTTCGCAACGTTCTGTGGCCCTGCAATCAGGGTATCCGCGAAGAGCCATTTAAAATCTTTGGAACCGTTACCAGGAGACAGGGAATGTTTCCCGTCGTCATGGTTCAGGCCGAGTTCGAATAACCACCACCGCAGAAGACCGATATGTGAGACTTTGTGCGCGACGGGATCGTACCATTAGAGCTCGTGGACTACAAAGTAGGCTATTAAGGACGACTGGGACCATTGTTAGCCCTCAAACCATCAGAAATCGTTTGCACGAACACTAACAGTGGTCAAGGAAACGTGTTACCAGAACAGAACAGGGCAGGACGCATCGTACGAATCGTTTAAGATTTGCTCGTCGACATATCCAATAGGACATGCAACAATGGCGCAAGGTGCTCTTCTCGGATGAGTGCAAAGTAAAAAATTTTAGTGACGATCGACGCATAAGAGTCTGGCGGAGAACCGGAGAAGCATTTTTGGATCCTTGCATTAATCAAATTGAGAGGCAAGGCGGTTCCAGTGTGATGGTCTGGGCCGGAATTAGCTTGCAAGGCAAAACTAACCTTGTTATCCTAAATAACGGGACAATTACGTCCGAAAGTTATATTGAAAGGATTGTTAGGCCACATATCATTCCTTTTTCACAACAGGCGTTGGATGGTTTTATCCTCATGCAGGATAATGCACGACCACATACTGCCCGGGCGACAATGTCTGTTTTCGAGGAGGTCAATATTGAGGTCATGGAGTGGCCTGCCAACAGTCCGGACCTAAATCCGATAGAACATCTCTGGGATCAATTAAAACGCCGGATGCGGACCGCTTAAAAGGACATACACAATCAGCAACAGCTGATTCAATTGCTAAAAATGTGTTGGGACGAGATATCAATAGAAAGCGTCGATCGGCTTATTGAAAGCGTTCCGTCCAGGCTTCGAGACTGCATATCAAAAAGTGGAGGCCATACTCGATACTAAAAAAAAACAAAGAATCAATTTTTTTTACAGATTAGACATACAAATTAACTGTTATTTTTACGATTACATGACCGCAAAAAGTAAGCAATCCGAAAAAATGCTAAAAAAAAGTGTAACTTTTGGTCAAAATTCAATAAAATTCATTAGATTTAATGAAAAACATATTGTTTTATTAAATTAGACCAACAAAACTATGATTTTCCTTTTCCACAAAAAAATAATCAGAAAATTATTAGTGGCCCTTATTTTGTTTTGAGGAGTATACTTGGAGGCTTGGAGCAAGAAGTTACGAAGCAAGAATACTTGGAGGCTTGGAGCAAGAAGTTACGAAACAAGACTTTTAGAACGAATTATTTAAATCAAGAACTCAAAATCATTTTCAAGAAAGAAGATTTCAAGAAAAAATTTTTTTTTTTTTTAATTTATTGAAATTGTAACGAAAGTGTAAGGTGAGTGGATTTTTAAATAATTTTTAACAAGTATTGTTGATAGTATCTAAAAAATGCCCGTAACAAGAAGTCAATCCACGACATCTGCCCCGCTCCCGCATGGTTCCTCATCAGATGAGGACAACAATACAGAAATCGAAATTGAAAATAATGACACTCCCGTATTACCAGCTGGAACCAGACAAAATTCAAGTTCCAATCGTATTAAAAAAAATTGTTTGAAAAAATTTCCATTTTGGTCGAAAAATGCAATGGGATGGTTCACTTTATTGGAAAGACAGTTTTCAGCGTTCGGCATATTTAGTGAAATTGAAAAGTTTAATACAGCGTTAAGTATGTTTTCACCTTTGGATTTAGAAAATATGGATGGAGTTTTTGAGGGACTCCGAGATAATTGTATATATTCAAATTTTAAAAATGCTGTCATTCAGAAATATAGTTTATCGGATTCATCAAGAATTCATAAATTATTAACTGGCTTAGAGTTAGGTGACCGTAAACCAAGCCATTTATTAAGCGAAATGAAAAGTCTAGCTGGACCAAATTTTGATGATAATGTACTTCGTTGTCTCTGGCTGGAAAGACTCCCTACAAATATCAGAACAATAGTTGTAGCAGCAAAAGGCTCATTAGCTGAAATTGCTGAAGTTTCAGATAAGGTTCATGAAGTTGTAACCAGTCCTTCCGTATTTACTGTTTCCGCGAGAAATTCAACTTCACCCTCTAATGAACGAGAGTCTTTCCAACACCAGATCAACACACTATCGGATAAGCTTAATGAAATGATGGCTTTGGTAAATCAGTTCATGGTATCGCAGACCAATGTCTCAGCAAATCATAACCCTCGTAGAACTTCACGTCCAATTTCAAAGTACCGTTCGCGTTCAAAATCAAGAGATAAAATCAACGAGAATGGACTTTGTCGTTATCACGAAAAATTTGGAGATAAAGCTTTTAAGTGTTATACACCATGTAAACACTTCTCAAAAAACTAAATTTGGAGTTGGAATCGACGGTTTCCAATTTCATTAATCCATCAAGCCGTCTCATAGTTGATGATGACAAATCCAAATTAAAGTTCTTGATTGATACTGGGTCTGATTTGTCAATCGTTCCTGTAGATATTGCTGAAAGGAAAAATTTCAACTCTTACTTCGTTTTAAAGGCTGCCAATGATACAAATATTTCAACTTACGGTTATCGCGAACTACAAGTTACTTTAGGACTTCGTCGCGTTTTTACTTGGAAATTTTTGGTCGCGGATATTTCCAAACCTATCATTGGCGCAGATTTTTTAAAACATTTTGGATTGATGGTGGATTTACATAATCGTCGTATTATCGATCTAACAACAACTTGTAAATCTCAACAGGGTAAGTTAATTGAAACTAATATACCCAAATTAGAATTAATTTCTTACCCAAATGTTGACAAATGAGTTGCTTGTCTTTTGGAAAAATATTTCGGGTCAGCGTGTGAACCGGACTTCAAGGCACCAGTTCTTCACTCAGTTAGACACCATATTATAACTAAAGGTCCGCCGATTTCAGCAAAACCTCGTCGTCTTAATGCTGAAAAATTAGATATTGCCAAGAAAGAGTTCAATTACATGATAGAACAAGGTATTTGTCGTCCATCGAAAAGCCCTTGGGCTTCACCTCTACATATGGTAAAGAAAAAAGATGGATCTTGGCGACCTTGTGGTGACTACCGAGCTTTAAACAATATGACTGTGCCTGATTCTTACCCAATACCTCATATTCATGATTTTTCCCAACAATTAAGTGGAAAGAAAATTTTCTCTGTAATTGATTTAGTAAAAGCTTATCATCAAATTCCAGTCAATGAAGATGATATTGAAAAGACAGCCATAACAACACCTTTTGGACTATTCGAATTTCCCAAAATGACTTTTGGTTTTCGAAATGCTGCACAAAGTTTCCAGCGTTTTATCCATTCTGTTTTACGTGATCTGGATTTTGTATTTCCTTATATTGACGATGTACTGATAGCTTCTACAAATATAGAAGAACATTATAAAAATTTAGAGTGTGTCTTTGAACGTTTCAAACAATATGGTTTACTGATTAATATAAACAAATGTAATTTTCTAAAAGAATCTGTATCTTTTCTCGGCCATCAAATTGATGCTAATGGTGTAAAACCGCTTCCTAACAAAGTGGAAGCTATACATAATTTAAAACCTCCTAATTCGGTTTATGAAATGCGTCGATTTCTTGGCATGTTCAATTTTTATCGTCGTTTCATTCCACATGCTGCACAACATTTAGCGCTACTAAACGACTTTTTGCTCGGATCTCATAAAAAGAAAGACAAAAGTCCTATTGATTGGAATGAACGGTCTTTGGCTGCTTTCAATAAAGCTAAACAATTACTCGCTAATGCCTCCCAGCTAGCATTTCCTAGGAACGAATCAAAATTATCCTTATTGGTGGATGCTTCTGATATAGCTGTCGGGGCTGTATTACAGCAGTCTTATGCAGGTGTTAATGAACCTTTAGGATTCTTTTCTCAAAAATTAAGTCCAACGCAACGTAAATATAGCGCGTATGACAGAGAACTTTTGGCGGCTTATTTAGCAGTCAAACATTTCCGATTTATGGTTGAAGGTCGAGAGTTTACTTTGTTTACGGATCACAAACCTCTAATTTTTGCATTTAAGCAAAAATTAGATAAGGCTTCACCGAGACAAGTGCGTCATCTCGATTTTATCGGCCAGTTCACCAGCGACATACGTCACATCAAAGGTGAAGATAATATTGTTGCTGACAATTTGTCAAGAGTCGATGTTATCGAAATTCCTTCTGCGATTAGTATCCATCAAATGACACTTTCACAATCCAGGGATCCAGAACTGGAAAAATTAAAATCATCAAAGACTTTAATTCTTAAACCAGTATGTATCCCTGATTCGGAGGTTCCACTATGGTGTGACACATCTACTAATCCGATCAGAGCTTACGTTCCCTCTGATTTAAGGCGTTTGGTTTTTAACAAAGTACATAATTTTTGTCATCCAGGCCTAAGAGCTACCACAAAACTACTTAAAAGTAAATTTATTTGGCCATCCATCAACAAGGATGCTAAAACCTGGGCGAGGCAGTGCATATCTTGTCAGAAGTCAAAGATTACTCGACATACACAATCACCAGTAGGCTCTTTTCTTCCGAGTAAAGAGAAGTTTAGTACCATTCACTTAGACATTGTGGGACCACTTTCTTTATCTGAAAATTGTCGGTATTGTCTAACAATCATTGACCGATTTACTCGCTGGCCTGAAGCTTTTCCAATACCTGATGCGCGTACTTCCACCATCGCCAATACTTTAGTTAAAGAATTTTTCCCACGTTTCGGTATTCCTCGAACAATTGTTACGGATCAAGGTGCCCAGTTTGAATCTCTATTATTTAAAGAGCTATCGACTTATCTTGGTTTTGAGCGAAAACGCACTACGGCTTACAACCCGAAGGCAAATGGTTTTCTCGAACGTTGGCACCGAGTTTTAAAAGAAAGTCTCATGAGTCGAGGTAACACTCAATGGACCAAAGAACTTCCTTTTATATTATTGGGACTGCGTACCATTATCAGAGAAGATTCCGAATGCACACCAGCTGAGTTGGTTTACGGTCAAAATCTCAGACTCCCTCATGACTTCGTCAATCCATCCGAATCAAAAGAATCAGTAACTGATTATGTCGAACGTTTGCGTCAATTCGTTAAATGCTCCAAATGTGTAGAGCCTAGAATCAATACGAATAAATATGTTTATGTTCCCAATGAGCTTAAATCTTGCACGCACGTTTTTCGTCGCATTGATTCAGTTCGTCCCTCTCTTAAAGCACCATTCGAAGGACCTTTCTTGGTCGTTGATCGAAGTGATAAAGTCTACACAATTTTAGTTGGTGACAAGAAAATCAAAGTCTCCATTGACCGCCTAAAACCAGCGTTTATGGAATCATCATCACCAATTCCAAAACCACGATCAACAACCAAGAAAGTGTCATTCAATGACAATAAAATCATTCATACATATGCTAATTAATTATTATTATTTCTAAGGAGGGGGGTAATGTCGTGGATTTTTAATTAACGTAAGATAAATTTATACTTGTTAAAAAATAAAAGTCCACTTAGCCATTTTTTTATTATAAAAAAAATCAATCTAGTTTTTTTTTTATTATGATAAAAAAAAATGTAAAAAAAAAAATTCAATTCAAAAATTAGATTTCATTTCAATAAGATAAAAAAATATTCATTCCTTAAAAATTCAATTTTTATTATAAATAATATAATGTTTAAAAATATTTAAATATATAATTAAATATATCTTAATATATAGAGACCAATATTTATAATTAATAAAATAAACCTCTATAGTTCTTTAAGCTTTTGCACATTGAATCGCGGCAATACACGCTCGTTTTGTGTGCGACAAACAGCAGCGGTTCGCAAGCGAATTTTTGCGATGATAAGTTGGTGATCGCTGCCTCATCAGCACCACGCTTAGCCCTAGCATCCATGAGCCAATTCCTCCATGTTTTGGAGATGGCTATATGGTCAATCTGGTTCTCTGTTCGGCCATCTGGAGATATACATGTTGCTAAATGGCAAGGTTTGTGTTTGAACAGGGTGCCGCCAATGACAAGCTGACGAGAGTTACAGAACTCTACGAACAACTCACCATTGTCGTTCCTGACACCCAGACCGTGATTGCCCATTAGATGTTCCAATCCAACATTGTCAGGCCCAATTTTAGCATTGAGATCCCCCATAATAATTTTTATATCACCTCTGGGAGCCTTGTCAATGGTGTCGCCAAGCAGGTGGTAAAAGGCGTCCTTAGCATGCTGGTCGGCTGACTCAGTCGGGGCGTAGGACTGAATAATAGTAATGTTTCTTACTCTGGACTTGAATCTGGCAGTTATTATTCGGTCGGAAATAGGCCTCCAATGTATGAGAGATTGGCGAGCTTCCTTGTTCAAAAGGATGCCGACTTCAGCCATTCTGGGTGAGGATTCAAGTTCACTACCAGAGTAAAGCAGCACCGTTTGGGATCTAGGTGATAAGGTCGTTCCCGAACCGGTCCATCTTGTTTCGCTCAGTCCTAACATCGAAATTCTATATGCGGTCATTTCCCGCTCGACTTCCGTGAGTCTCGTACTACTGCACTCACCCCACATAGTTCGAGCGTTCCAAAAACCAATCGTAGTCCGTTGTTTGTAGCCAAAAGTCATTACCCGTAAATCAGTCCGTGGTAACCGAGGCTCGTTCAATGTTTCGAGTGTAGTTTAGTTAACTTAACAGGTTGAATCAAATTTCTATATATTCATACAATCCTTCGTGTTTCTGTCTTTGTAGTTTTCGATGTTTTCATGAACGTTCTAACAATATATAATAATTATAGTGGTACGGAAATTGCGCAAATAAAAAACAGGACTTTCGCATAAACGGATATTGGAAATTTCGCTATTATTTTCATTTTCTATAATTGTAGATTCACAGTTAAACGACTGTTCAAAACTCGCGTTGCAAACAAAAATGTCGCGTGTTTATTATTCAGTATGAAGTGTGTCTGCCAAATGCATCATACTCCAAATTTAGACAACACACATAGACACTAGTCGACAAGGTAACAGTAAAACGAGAATCTTCTGAGGCATATGCCGCTAATATCGTTACGCCGTTATCTTGTAAAGTTTATTTCAATTTTGGAACCCGCCGAACCACGAGAAAAACTCTCCCTAAAAAAATCGCAAGTTCATTCATCAAACCTCCAACTAAAGTGCTTTCTCGGTGTTCGGAAAGCCATCGTGCTCGTGATTCAGCGAACTCTCTGCATTTAACGATTTCTCTTATTAACTGAAAATGTCTGAAAAAAAAATCTGAGATGAAAAATTATTTCCAATAATTGACATTTTTGGACAACGATTATGCATAAATATAGAATTTCCGCCGAAATTCGCATCTATTTCGTAAAAACTAAATTTTCGTACCTCTAATTATAATTGGTGAATTTTCAAATGTAGTCGGCGAATTTTACTTTTCACATCGCTACTTACTGAGAAGCTCATGTCAGCCATCGAAGAGAAATTAAGACAAGAGGGTTGATGCCTAGGTTCTAGTTCAGATACGCGGACAACATTTTTGCCGTTGTTATGACGGATGATATCGACAATTTTCTCGCTTCAACAAATAAAATCACATCACAGGATTAAATTAACTGCAGAAGAAGAAAAGAGCGGATCAATCCAGCGGACCATTCCCGCGACTTCTAACCACACCTCAGCGCAAAAGATGGCGACCTACAATGGCTAGATTCGCCGACTCGTTTCTTACTCGGTCACTACACCATACCAATGGGTACAATAGAGAACGGGATTTCATCCTAGATATACCGCCATTAAAAACGATTTTTATGCTCAGACTATCGAAAGACTAATTAAAAAAAATACCGGCGTACAGAGGGCTGCGCCCGCAATACGAGGGTTTTTTAGAATTTTAATGCATAGTGAATATTTTTTGTACATATAATTTATAAGCAATAAATAAGTATTGTGCACAACATTAATGAAATGCTTCCTGTAAATCTATTTGTGGATTGCTCTAAATAAACGCGTTCCAGAATGAAAGGCTAGCGCCTTTCATTCTGTTCCACCTTTAATTAGACTTAGACCAATCCAAAAATAGATTTACTATTTACCCAGTTTGTATAAAAGTACTCCAAGGCAAATCTACAGGCATTTTTCGATTTAAGATTTCTGATGGCCTTTGACCAAAAAGAAACTCAGGCAAACGTAAGCCAACGCAAGCTTTCCTATGAGTATTGAACAAGTATACTTTTGCAGCTATGCAGGGACACCCTGTTAACTTGGTCCTACTAACTTCAAAAATATTTGTGGCAAACATTATTACCATTCTATGCATTTCCACCAAATTTCATGTTCCTTATTTTATCAAGTTAAAATATATGCATTGAAGAAATGCTTAAGAGGCTTGCATTGTGAAAGGCCCTTACGAAATACTTATTTGGCTATATTTCCGGTTTGGATACAGTTATTCAAATGGAAATTCGTAGACATATTCTATATGTAATTTTCTAAAAACCCATATAGCAGAATTTGCATATTTGGAAACCTAAGAGGGGCTACACACGAACAAATTGAAATTTTACAAATTTACTGTTATTTACTTTTCCTTTGCAAAAGTCAACAGTCTTAATATTTAACGTATATAAGGCCCTACTGACCAATCTTTGTGCAAAGTTTCATATCGATCCCTATAACGGTTTAGAAAAACGGAGCTCGAAAAGGAAGTTTAACTTTAAACGCCAATAACTTTTTTACCGTTACCCGAAACTGAAAAATTTTAACTGATATGAGATGTACTCGTTTAGATCTTTGATTTAAATACCCATACGTCAATCTCCGATAATAACTAAAAAAGTGGACTTTTTTCAAACGTTCGGGACACCCTGTTGTCTTCTTCCTACCAACTTCTAAGGTATATGTGCCAAAGACTGTAACCATTCTACACATTCCTACCAAATTTCATGACAATCGGTTGAGCCGTTCGCGAGTTATCTAGTGAACAGACGGACAGACGGACAGACGGACGGACGGACAAAATCGATTTCATAAGGGTTTTTTGAAAAAATATTTTCTAAAAAACCCTAAAAAACTGGCAGTTCTAAAGGGAAAGCTTGAGCCTTTTGTTTACACAAAACTCAAACGATTGCGAAAAACCTATAAGCGTTCCTAACTCCTTTCTACTTAATAAAATTGAATTTGTGTTCTAAATTATAATTTACAGGTTGTCGGTTCCAGCAACAAAACAACTCTGCCCTGCAAACCTTATAAGGAAGCGTCATGAGCCTCGAGGAGAAGAGCGGAATATAGCGGATCACGTGCGGCGACTGTGACAAAGTCTACATTGGTCAGACGAGGAGGTTAGGTACGAGCCCAGTTAGCACATTGACTTTTAAATACCGACAATTTAAATTGACCCACGAGACTAATAATAATAGTAGCCGTAATAATACCGTCAAGCAAGTTGAACTCGAAATATATCTACACGTGAAATATATTGTGTAGTTTTTGGAAATTGCTATTTAAATCTTTTTAACATTATATCATTCGCATACGCAATTTGTAGCCTTGAAAAACATCTTCGTCTCGTTTCACCTCCAGAAAGGTTAATATCAAACCATTTTTTTTTGATCGCCCAAAAAAAGAATTCCTTTGTAATCGAGTCGTATTATGTATATCCAATCTAAAGGATGAAAATAAATCGACAAATCTATTTTCAGACTGACAACGCTTTCAACAACAGAGACAAACTTCAATGAACCAAACTAATTCGGGGATAATGTCCGCACATACTCGTATCTTACGAGTATACCTCATACCAAGCTACAGATACCTATATAATCTATTTCCGAAAGGACAAATAGGGTGAAACAACACGCAGCAGATTCTATGATTCTATATGTAGACGGAAAACACGTTTTTCATCTCAAAGGTATTAGTCGAAGTACATTCAAAATAAAGAAAAAATAGTCAAGGATCTAGAATCTATTCGTATATTGAAATTTCAAATAGAATCTATTTCGAAAGCGCAGATTTCTTATGAAAGTTAAATTCAAACACTTTGAAGGATTTTTTTAACACTTCTCAAAAGCCTGCAGGATTTTTTTTCTATTCATTTTCTATATATATTTTCTATAGGCGGGATATCTATTCGATGTTTTTTTTATAGATTTTCGATAAATGAGAGTATCCATGTACGTACTCATGTATGAGTAGGTACTATGTAGGTGATTGAAAACCACATTGCTTAGCGGATAAATTGAATCCATCAGTTTTACCGCCCCGAAAAAAATCAATAATTTTGCCTACCACACATGTTCGCATTCCCAAACACTTGTCGCAAAAGTACACGCTATACTACACGTGGTAAGTAGGAAAAAACTGCGAAACCCATTGCATCCAACGTGTGTTGTCATTCGATAAGTAGGTACATACCGTACAGGATAGTAGGTATGTATTAGACAACTGCAACAACGTAATACTATGTTATGAGTTTTCTATATTGTGATGGTATCTCATTCTGCATTTCTGGACCCAAAATACACGTTTTTTCGAATATGTTTGTTCATAATTCATTCAATACGCATACTTACCCCAGATAACATGATATTTAAACGTGCAAACTTAAACGAAACTAGGAGAGAGGAGGCTTCACAGAACTAAAGTTAAATAAACGAAACTAATCAACATCAGCACGTTTGCTTATAGGATACGGACAGGTGTTTCATAACTTCTCGCTATACTTGTATAACATCAGCAAATATGAAAAGGACGATTTCTGTTGTATTCGTTAAGAGTTAGGACTAATGAATCAGGCTAAAAATAAATTTAACGGGTGGATTCTATGTTTGCTGCGAATAATCAGATAAGTAAGCACAACGTGCCCTGACTTTAGAGGCACAAGGACTTTAACAGTGCAGCAATGTGATAATGATAGTATGTAATTGTCATATCCGATTTCTTGTTAATAGAGGATGTAACGAAAATATACGTATGTTATGTTGAGAGAGGCGACTATAGGAGGAAATATACCATAAATTTCCATTATATTAGGGACGAAGAATTAGTAAATTTCAACTCAATTATTCAATAAAAAAATGGTTGTGCTTATTAGCAATCAAAAAAGTTGGGGCCTGATACGCTTGAATAGAAAATATTTTTGAGTTTCTCTCTATTTCATGGGCATCTTTACCCCTATTTTCCCAATCTTAGGGTCTATTCGAAATTTGTTGATAATGAAAAATAGAACGGTTTGGTAAAGGCTGTTTCAAATTTTTATCACAGATTTAAAGAATTTTATGCTTATACCTTAATTATAGATGCGTAGAATTACCATGCAATATTCACATGGAGTCCCCCATGGGCTTAGCCAGGATTTCGGTGGAGGGGGGCCAAGCCCAAAAGTGTTTTAACACCTTGTTGTGTTAAGCATGTAATTTAGGGGTATCTCTCTCTCTTCATTACCGTAACTCCTAGTGGAGCATGGTGCGTTGATGACTACCGTGTGTAGTCATCAACGTTACAAAGACAACTGAATTCGGAGTGTGATACGGTTGTCAGCCATACCACTTCCTAGTCGCATTGTTAGTTTATTATTCTACGATAAAAATATTTATTATCATCTTCTTCTGAATAATAAACTTGCGACGAGTCGTGCCGAGTTTGGAAACTCGTTTCTCTATGAGTGTCTATTTCACAGAGTGGCGACCGAACGATCACGGCCACAGAGCACAACAATTTAGGGGTATAAGCATGTAATTTAAACCAAAGAAAAAGTCGTCAGCCGCAAAAAGGATTGATATAAATACAATCCCGCCAAAATACTCGCATCTTGTCTCAAGGATATGCATATCCAAAAGTGATTGAATTAGTTAATAGCGTGCACAAAACCTACGCGTTGCGGTACCCGTCAGAATCTATGAAATAATTTTCGCCGTGGTAGACCACGCTGATTTTGCCAATTCGGGTGGTGTGTGCGTGTTGTGTGTAACGCGAACCGCTCCCGCGCTGGTTTGGTATTGGTTTGGTATTGGCAAAATCAGCGTGGTCTACCACGGCGAAAATTATTTCATAGATTCTGACGGGTACCGCAACGCGTAGGTTTGGTGAACGCTATTAACTAATTCAATCACTTTTGGATATGCATATCCTTGAGACAAGATGCGAGTATTTTGGCGGGATTGTATTTATATCAATCCTTTTTGCGGCTGACGACTTTTTCTTTGGCGGAAACCTTTTACAACAGAGTTGTTCTTGTGAGATATCATATTTTTTTTTTGCAGTTTTTAATTTACAAAGTAGACAACATATCAATAAATGATATTGAATGCGTTCAATTTATTGAAGTTAAGACGATATTCACTGCCCTTTAATCACGAATTTGTTTGAGAATAATAATAATAATGACCATCTTAGTAACCTTAGACCCCTTGATAACCTTAGTCGCCTTGGTAACCCTAGTGACCATAGTACACTTGAAAACTTTGGTGACCTTGAAAGCCCTTAGTAACCTTGGTAGCCTTAATATCTTTATTCTTTATACATCACATTAAACTTAATGATAACTCCAACTTTAACCTTACCTTAATCTTGGTCTAAACCTTAAACTCAACCTTAACGCAGGCCTTGTCCTTAAATTTAACCATAATAATAACACTAACTGCGACCTAACAATAAATTTAACCCTATATGTTACCCTATTGTTATATAAATTACATCCATACTTCCTAAGTTTCCCCGTTACTGCAAACGCACGCCAGGTTTTTCCGATAGCCTTCCTGCAAGAGTATAGTGCAACGGTGGCCCTATTCACTCTTTCTTCAATGTTGGGCTTCCATCTTAGATTCTTGTCTAAGATGATACCAAGAAATTTTGCCTTATCAGCAATCACAAGTTGGCAATCCCATAGCAAAGGGGGGTTAATAATAGGAATCGCTCGCTTTCTTGTAAAGAGGACAACCTCCGTTTTGGCTGGATTGATTCCAACCGATAGCGCGTTCTCCAATAACCCACTAAGGGTTTCAGGAAATTTTCCTCTAACGGCGATAGCAACATCATCAGCATAGGCAGTGACTTTGCATCCAATCTTTTCTAGATTCAAAAGCAATTGATTAATCGCTACATTCCAGAGTAAAGGAGATAGAATTCCTCCTTGTGGTGTGCCCCTACATACATACCTAGATACGGACGCAGTACCTAAAGTGCTGCGTATGCGTCTGGAAGTAAGAAGCTTGTTTACGAGGGTACAGATTGGACCCTCAACATGTAAACCCTGAAGAGCCTCTGTGATTGCCCTGGGTTTGATAAAGTTGAATGCGCCTTCAATATCTAATAATGCGACCATCGTGTATTCCTTATGATGAAGTGATTTTTCAATATAACTTACCAGCGAATGTAAAGCTGTATCAACTGCCCTCCCGTTCCAATATGCATGTTGTGACATAGATAATAGGTTAGGTGAGATAAACGTTCGTAGATGAGTGTCGATTAGTCGCTCCAGCAATTTCAGCATAGTTGACGAGAGGCTGATGGGCCGCAGGTCTTTGGGACTAGCATGTGAACTTTTGCCAGTTTTCGGAATAAACGTAACTCTGACGTCTCTCCAGACACGGGGAATATAAACCAAATTTAGGCAAGCTGTTAGTATGCCCTCTATCCATGGGTAGGTGATGTCTACAAAGTGCTGCAGGCACGCAGGGATGATGCCATCAGGTCCAGCAGATTTGAATGGCTCAAAGCTAGATATTGCCCAGATAATCTTCTCACGGTCGAGTATAGATTTCGTATCACAAGACTCTGTTCGACGAATCCGGAGGTCAGATGAGTCAATAGCTGAGCTTCCAGGAAAATGCGTATCAAACAGACACTCAATAGTTTCGATACTTGATGACGTCCATGATCCATCCTCTTTTTGAAGAAAGCTTGGCACGGATGGGTTCGACGCCAAGACTTTCCTAAATCTAGATGTCTCTGAAGACTCTTCTATGGTCTTACAAAAACTTCTCCAAGCGTTGCGCTTTGCTCCTCTTAACTCTTTCTTGAAAGACTTTAAATGTTCTTTATAGAAGTACCAATCGGATTCAAGTCTCGAGGACTTAGCTTTGTTAAAGCATTCCTACACGTAACCCTTAAATCAGAGATCTTAGGGGTCCACCAAGAAGGTTTTTTCTTACCTCGAAACGAGTTAACAGGACATGATTGAGCGGTCGCAGACCTCATAGCTTCCGTGAAAAGGTCAACCATGTTATCCAATTCCTGTCCATTGTTTGGTATGTCCGGCAGTGAAGGTAACTCTGCTAGGAGAACCTCTTCAAATCCAGACCAGTTTGTCCTTCTACGATTGACAGTAGGCGGATTCACAATAGGGCGCTCCGTCAGACTGAACTGTAAATATCGGTGATCCGAAAAGGAGTGTTCCGCAGATACTCTCCAGTCTTTGATCAAATGAATCGTATCCTCTGATGATAGAGTGATATCCAAAACCTCTTGCCGGTTTTTCGTTATGAAAGTAGGTTCAAGGCCCACATTGCAAATAAGGAGATCAGTACCCAGAAGGTATTCTAGAAGTAATTCACCCCGTTCGTTTGTATCTGAGCTGCCCCAGACTACATGATGCGCATTAGAGTCGCATCCGACGATAACACTTATTTCTGAAACCTTTGCTGCCGCAATGGCTTTCTTTAAATTAGGAGGAGGTATAGTATCATCATAGGGCATGTATACAGAAGCGACCCAATATATCTTACCTTGTAGCTCCAAGCAGACGAAGACCATATCCTTATCACTATGATTAGGTAACAAGAAAGCCTTGACTATTTTCCTTACAAGAACGCAGGAACGCGGTTTGCCCTCTCCTCTGACGTAAAACATGGTGAAATCAGAACACCCTAGACCCTTGGCCAATTCATAGGCAACCCAGGGTTCCTGAAACACTGCCTACGATTAAAATATCCTCCACCATGAATGGAACATTCTTATAATATTCGCACAAAACTCAACATTACAATATTACTTTCCTCGAAAACTTTATTCCTATATTTAAGACTCAGGAAAAATTATAATAAAATGCAATTTGAATCGCGTCCATCTAGCCATGCTGCACGCATTGCATTGACTGCATTATATTTACATCTAATCGATCTGCATCTGTTTTAGAGCTTGTACACTGTTGTCAAAGTGCATACTTACTCATATGCATAGGTCCAGGTTCTCTAATGCACTCAATATTATTGTCCAACTATACAGAGGTATAATGTGTGATATACTCATTCTCCTACGATAGTATTGTAATTGTTTCAATTCACTCCTATAGTATACTAATATAGCAAACTGCGAAAAAAATACTCTTGTACATAAGTAGAAAATATCTAAAACTCTTAGGACCGACAAACTCACGTGTCCGACTTCGTGACGGAACAATTATATCTCGTTCTAGCGCTATAGATGCAACCCTCGTCCACCATTGGGGGTTGAATTGTGTGGAGAGTGGCTGTATATGTTACTATACCTATGAAAAGCAGAATAAAACATTTCCAGATGCGAATATCAAACAATACGTTATAGTGGAGAGAAATATAATTTGGACAATAATTTTTTTTTTCAAATACATATTCAATATTTTTTAAAAAGATTTTTTGCCCCTTCAAAGCCAGGGGCCCTATCATGTAATTTAAAACGAAAACGAATATTAGAGGTCAACACACTTGAAAAGCTAGTTTCGCGTGTACCCTGATGAAGATGTCATAGGATTCGCTTGGATACTAGGATACATGAAAGCTTCATACATTTTGTTCAATCTGTGATTGAAAGAATATTTTCTTCATCATGCTTGGACAATTAATTTAAACAAATTATTTAAATCCAAGTCAATCCAAATCAAAAAGATAAAGCTAAGATATTAAGAACTCCCGTACCGTTCAATAATTTCGATATACCGACCTAACCAAAATATACAAAATGGTAAAAAACTTTCATCATTTATTGTAATAAAATAATACTACGCCGGTTACAGCAACAATTTTCAATTATGTATATGTATGAATGTGTATGTTGAATTGCAAAAGTGTATTATATCGTACAACGCGACTGTCGAAGCACACTGTCGATTAAGACACTATCAGTATCTCAAGAACTCGTGAAAAAGTAAGTTTGAATTCTAAATCTCTAGTGAAGTCAGTGTGCTAATAATTTCAAACATACAGAGAAGTGAATTTATAAGTAAATTTTTATTATTAAAGAAATATAGTGAGCACGTACAATATTAACGTAAAAGTGGAACAATCATAAAATAATATTAAAAAATGGTCTTTAAGAGACAAACAATTTTTATGAATTTCTTATAAATGCATAAGAAAAACATGTTCCATAAGTGATCAAACTAGTGATTTATTAAATATTATATTTAGCCTATTTGAAAAGTACAAAATAAAATTATAAGTTGTTAATAATTGACAAATAAATAAATAATAAATAAAATTAAAATCTTTCGTGAAGTACCTATTAAAACAGTGTCAACGTTTTCTGTTGAGAAACCGTGTGTTGCGAAACAATATAGAAAAAAACGGTTATCCAAGTGCTATTCACGTGTAATACAAGGTGATCTGAACAACAATATTATACTGTTCCGGTGGTGTTGTCGATTTGTTTTTTGCTCGCATACAATCTTATTGAATAAAAAGAGAAGAAACATCACAGCCGCCATGTTGAGTTATGCCAATAAATAGAAAACCTCAACAGAATATATTAAAACAACCCCTTCTTTGGAAAGTTCAGCAATAATTTGATACAACAAATATATCTGTTGATATATGCAAAGGTAAATGGATGAAAGATATTTTTTTTGTAATTTTTGTGTAATTTAAAATTAAATTCGTTTTTGTGCGACTATTTTAAAAATAAGGCAATGGTAATCAAATATAGATCACTATATTTCAGTAAAACAAGAAAAAAAGGACTTTAGTTTAAGTCGCTCATTTGCACTATTATTGACGGATCTTACAACTTGTTTAAACGGAACGCCACTGCTCTTATTTAACTCCATTGAATCTGTGGCCTCGACTTGTGGTCGTAATTTTTTCCACTTTCAGTCCAATCATGGGCGTAGCCTAGAATTTCGTTTAAAAATAACAGGCGCGACAATCCAGCATTGGACTAAGGCCGTAGGATGTGTTAGTGACATCCTATTCAAGATCTTATCTACTTTTTGTTGAGGTATAGAACAGCATTACGCTCAGCAGTGTTATTTATACCCATAAATGGGTACTCGTTTAACATCTGAGTGAGATCATAGTCCGTCACAAGCTCGTGAGTTCGAAAAACACCATGATCCACGGTGAGATTCGAACTCATGACCCTGGGCGCACTAACCGCTAGACCAGCCAGACTAGAATTTCCTTTAGGGGGCAGCAAATTTTCTTCCCATTATCATCGTAACCATGCATTTTTAACAGGTTGGGATTATGTAATTAAAATCTGGAAACTACCGCATAAAGGCACCGGAGAATAATTTATCATGTGATTTACTCCCCATTTTTAACCCTTTCAATTCCACAGTAATTTGAAAATTTTGGAAAAAAATGAATAGCGAAAAAAGATGATTTTCACAGCCAACAAAATTACCTAAAAAATAAAACTGACCGATCGGGTAAAATCGAATAAGTGGTTTGGTTACAGGTTTGGTTTACAGAGTTTCAATGTCAAATTTTGTGTGATTTGACATTAAAACCAATTATTTTTCCATTTCTTCTAAAAGTTGGCATATATACTGACGAACTGAAATCTTTCCATTTGAAGAAAACCTCGGGGATTGCGATCAGGCGCCAACTGATTATTCCTTACATTCCGTTGTTTTTTTTTGCCGTGCCAGGAGTCACACTTTACACACTTTCAAGTGGCATATCTACATATTCCCAAAAAAAAAACAAAATCCCGCCCGTTTATAATAGCGCTTTTCACAAAAAATCCCGCTTCACATTATCCCGGCATTATTCACCGCCATTGTTATCTGATTTCCAGCAGTTACTGCGATACTTTCTCTTAGTAAAAATCCGTCGGAATATTTCTTTATCTTCGATCAAGATGATAACTGAACACCTACAGAACAAGAAGACCAGGCCACCTTTTTCACATTACCTAAGTCACTTGGCCCTTGGGTCACCGATACTTAAGTATCCCCATGTGAGGAGACCGATTATTTTAACGGTAAATATCGTGGTGTGCTTTAATATCCCGTCAAAGAAGATTCTTTCATAAATCGCGAGCGTGATTTTTAAAAGAATGCTTAGCGAACAATATTTCGGGTGAATTCCCGACTATATTCCTTTCCAGCGGTCGTCAAACTTTTGCGGACAGAAGATTTCGGTAGAAAGTTGTTCAGAGAATTGCGTTCTATGTATGTAATATCCCAGAAGCTACGCGCATTGTTTAAACTCCTGAATGTACTTTATTGCCAAACAAATGATAGTTGATATCGTTTGTATATTAAGATCTTAGAAAATGTTTCTCTTTCGATTGATCACAATTATGAAAATATAAAATGTTCAGTTGAATAAAAATGGTGGGGAGAAACGAGGACGGTAAATTACCGCCGCGCCCAGTTACGTTACAAAAAGAGGCGCGCCCAGATAAAGGTTAAATCAGACTAACTGAGCTCCTCCACTTGCAGAACCACGTCTTGGTATTACAGGAGATGCTTTTTTATTTATTGTTTAGCCATCATCCCTTTGCAAACGGCCGTCTTACTTCTAAAATTCTGAGATATTTACGGATATATGAACCAACTTACTGCATCCCAATTATATTGATATTCCAAGATTCAAGACATCAAATTTTGTGGGCCGAATGTTTTTGCACACTCTCTTTCACCTGATCTCGTCCCGCTGGGAATGAAAGACCATAATCTCGCAACTCGGACACTCTGCAGAGTTTTCCACGTTAAAGCGATGCAAGTATTTCCCGTAACTACCATGGTCCGTAAGGACAAGGAGCTGGGTTCACCTTGCCATGTTTCCCGTTGATTACTTACACTTATAGCTATATCAATGGTGATGATACATCCTCAGATGATAAGATTAACGATCATTTTTCGGGCTATGTTTGATGTTGTTAGCTTTTGGTAGCATCATGAATACGAGGCTCGGGCTAACAAAAATTTTTTAAAGGGGCCCAGAAGAACTTTTGCCAGCATCATAAACACGATCATCACGTCCAAAATATCTGGGGAATTCAACTAAACACCATCTCCCAAGCCAAGGCCACACAAAATACAAGCTAGGACGCAACAGGTGTTCGCGCCGCCCCTGTTTCGTAATTACAGCCATGACCGCGTTGATACGCCATGGCGAGAATCTGTACGAAGACCTTCGGTTATTAATGATGCTGATGCACTCGAGTCATGTAGGATGGAAGGCCAGTCATACAAGCCGAACACGACGCAGTGTTTGCTAGGGAGGAATCCGTCATAATCGATCGGGTAACGGGTAGGCCTCGGAACTGGCGGCTTCGCATAACCCGAACTTCTAGTTAGGGAGAATGGCCCTGGCAAAATGCCTACGCGCTTGTACCTAGCAACGTGAATGCGAAAAGCACCGCTACCTATCGCTTTAAGCTGATGGGCAGCCATAGGTCAAACAAACCTGGGAGATGCACGTCTGAATTGAGTGTGAGGCTTAACCTTGAAGGGGCCAAAGGAGGATCACACCTGCTATTGAGAAGTCTTTAGCAAATAGTGTACCTCGAAGATGGATTTGCCGAGGGGACCATGGTTCGTAACCATCATCGCGTTGAAATCGAGGCATCTGTGACCAAAAATAGCGTCTAATATCAAAGACGGGCTCCTACAGATTTGAAACTTGCAAACCGGGGTGATATCCATTTATTACCATTGTCTTTTTATAAAAACGGGGTAAAACAGGAAATCCTTACAATTTTTAAAATGTCGTAAGATACTCTATTTACTAAAGTTACATTAGATGCGCTTTTAAATATCCAGTACAGGACAGAACAGCACAGCACAACTTCCATATGGATTCGAACATGAAGTTAGAAACAAGTTGTTCTACTATATAGAACACAAATCAAATTTGTATGGATGTTGTCCTGTTCTGTCATGTACTCGATATAGTTAAAAACGCACCTATTATGTATTATAGCAGCATTACCATTTGTATGGTAATATATTTTACAAATACTAATAATAATCAATTCGATACATTTTTTTAAATATTTTCTTTCTGTAATTTCAGAACAAATATGGAGGGAAACAGTTCAACGCACAATACCAAAATATCAGATTCGGCCTATTCCAATAGTTGCAGTAATAGCCAGTCTCAGCGAAGGTATTTATCGATAAAATTTATTTCACAATATATGTACATATATTCTTCATTCTTGTTTTCTTGTTTTGTTTTGATTCTGTAACTAACTCAACAAAAATCATTTTACTATAATTTACAGTGGAAGTTCAAAAACCCGACTCAGTGGTAGTAATTCATCCGGTAGCAGCGGATATGGCGGTAAACCATCTACGATAGCAAGCAGGTATGTTAATATCAATTATTTACGTTCTTTTATGTAAAAAAAAAATTAAAAATATTTTTTATTGATATTTAATAGGATTTTAAAAGATAATAGACAATTTTAGTGAGACTCTTGGAGACTGTTTAAGATAATAAGGATTTTTTTTTACTGTCGATTATATTTTATGTTCCCCGAGAAAATTTTGTTCTCTCCACTTTATTGGGTGTTTTATGCAATAAGTAATTTGATAAATGATAAATTTTATAAATTAAGGAGTCATATGTAATTTGTTGCTAAAAATGTTCTACTAAAATACAATATTACTTCTCGGGGAATGTAGGTATAAATGTATTCTAAAATGTATGTTTTTGTTGTCCTTAAAAAAGACATTTACATAAATCATTTTAATTTCTGATGACTTATGAATATGTCCATACACCTTTTTATGTTGACACACTAAACAAAGGAAATATATATATTTATATCTTCTTCTAGCCGTATTAAGAGAAGAAAGACAAAAGATAAATCCTACAGGATGACCCGCTGTTGTTGCTGACTTTTTTCGGGGGCCTGTCCTGACTGTTCTAGACTAAACAGTGTTCGTTTGTTGCCGAGACAATCAATATGCGTAATATATTATAAATGTTCGACCGGTCGCGTATATATGTTGGGTTCTAATTGAATGTGGCGTGCGAGCACGAGCAGCAATAATATGATGCTTGGCTGAACGTCCAGAAAGCTGGTCATCTCGTGAGGTGTGATGGTGATGATGTCAAAAGAAAAAGGGCTTGGCAGTATGGCTGTTACAGATTCTATCTGCCGCCTGTTTATATACGGTCTAGGTACCTGTTTAATCTATAGAAATGTTTTGTTCTTTAATGCGTGTAAGGACATTATGTTTATTTCCTTTGTTTTTTGTTTTTCATTTAATTTTCAAATATGTACATACATTTTTAAAAAGTACAATAATATTGATAATAATTTTCCCCCATTTAAAAATAATAATATCTTCTGATGACACTTTCATTGATTTCATGAAATTCATATTCTCAAAAATTAATTTGAAAATTTTACTGTGCGCCAGCTTCACTGTATAGTCTAAGAAAAATGGCATATTTGGTGGTCAAAAATTCTACATCGGAAATTTTTTTGGATTATGGTTGGGAATGGTCCCCAGATTATGGCATTTAAAGTCCCAACCGATTGGAGGTCCGCAACCTTAAAAAGGGGGGGGGGGAAGAGGGGCATTTTTGCGATTATTTCAAAAACCGTAATAGATGCAGAAAAACGGTCTAAGGACGGAAAAAACTACATAAAATTATCTTTGCAATGATATATAACACATTAGACTTTAGTTGAATATTTCGGCGTTAGACTAGAACATAAATTAGAATAAGGTGACCAGACTTCCAAAAACCCAATGCTGTACACATACTTGCAGAATGCGGTTTTCCCGACGATTTGGAGAAACACGAGGCTAAGACCATGATGCATGTCATAAAATTATCTCATTCTGGAATTTTAAATTCACCCCACATCTTTCCAGGATCAAAATTTCAAGGTGTAGAGCGTATTCTGCGTACTTCTCTAGTGCCACGTTGTTCGACGTAGAATATTTGCCTGACTGTGCCAAACCTATTCCTCCCGAATCTCAGCTAAACAAGCCGAATTAAAACAATTTCAAAACCTTGAAGCGTCAGAAGACTTCAAACGACAAGAATAATTTTCTAATCGGTGGAAAAGCATAGAAACAATATGATGATTACTATTCCTTAAATTCCTTAGGGGTTCTAACCTTTATTTAATGCACTTCCCCTGTGCTAAAAAAAATAATCCTGACCACTAATCCTCACTCCATCTTCCGAAAAGCTATCTACGCCAATGGTTCTCCTTAACAAGCATGCGAAGCACAGACGTATGTTTTGACATAGAAAGCTATAGCAAGGAAGAGTACTCGAAATAAGATTGTACACAAAAAATTGAAGATATTTCAGAAAATTAAGATTTCTATAAGGACAGTCGTAAGATCTGGCTTTACATGATACTCGCAACCTACTTATTTAAAAGCTTCGTTTTGTTTATTGGAATAGATAAACTAATACCTCATTGGGCCCAGAATTTTTAAGCTGGTGGTGGCTTTCTACGCACAGTTTCAATGTAGCTATGGAGTGGAATCTGAGGAGAACACTCAGAGCGGTGGATAGTTGGTTGCGGTATTTCTATAGGAGAGTATGCATCCCTTCATGGCTCCATTGTTACATTAGTGATAATACGATAATAATAACAATTTTAACGGATTCGAAGGATATATTGTGGAAAAAAAAAATATCTAAAAACCCTAGCAGAGTCCTTTGTTTAGTATGCATTTTCTTATAGAGGTTGATAGGGGTATCGTATGGAGTAAGGTGGCTGATTTTTTAATCGTTTAGTGATAGAAAAAAAAAACAAAATTACATCTGTCGATGGCTGTAACTTTTGAATCTTGGAAGGTAGAGCCTTGAAATGTTAAAAACATATGCACAGTGCGGTGCTCTACAAGTCTGCCAAATACAAAACTCCGCTCAAGAATTTCCAATTTATGTTATTTAATTTTATTAATGAACATGAATGAATGTTTCGCTCACGAATTTATGAACAATTTTCAATTAGAAAACTGAAAAATGCGATTTGGGCAGCCGTAACTTATGAACGCGCGCGTTTAGGTAGGACCGTGCAATTTGGAGGAAATATCTAAATATCGATCATACAAGGTACAGGAGTCAAACTTTACACATTAAAAGCAGACAAGACTGATCGCAGGCTTCGCCGAGGAGTTTATCATGTGGTGAATTAGGTTTCATTGTTTGGTTGGGGGAATGCTGTACATTTTGCTGTACATTTCCCAATGCTGTACGGCAGGTCAAAATGCTGTACTGTACAGCAAAATGCTGTACGTCTGGTCAGCTTAAATTAGAATACATATTTTCATTTTAAACCTTTTTTAAAAGCTCCATAACTTTTGAAAGAATGCTAGTTCAGCCGTAAAATTTTGTATAATTATTAACAATAAGTTCAAGATCATTTTAAGGTAAACATTGAGTCGCTCCGGTCAAGGACCTATCCATTATCCCCCCATTTAAATTTTTCAAAACGGCATATCCTTAACTCCCCCCAAAATTGGAGCAGAGTACTAAATTTTAGTTTGTTGGGATTGGAGGTGATATTGACCCCACCCACCAAAAATCAGCTCATTCGGATAAAAACTAAGGGTATCTCCCATACAAAGTGACCCATCAGAAGTTTGTTCTACGTACTACTCATTTTATAAACTGTAGAACAAAGTTGTCTTGGGTCACTTTGTATGGGAGGTACCCTTAGTTTTTATCCGAATGAGCTGATTTTTGGTGGGTGGGGTGACTATGACCTCCAAACGCAACAAACCAAAATTTAGCACTCTGCTCCAATGTTGGGGGGAGTTATGGACATGTCATTTTGACAAATTTAAATGGAGGGATAATGGGGGTCATTGACCGGAGCGAATCAGTGTTTACCTTAAAATGATCGTGAACTTATTGTGAATACTTGTACATATACATTACGGCTGAACTAGCATTCTTTCAAAAGTTATGGAGCTTTTAAGAAAGGTCTAAAATGAAAATACATATTCTAATTTATTTTGTTAGGCGAGCGCCGAAATATTTAATTAAACTCTAATGTGTTATATGTATATCATTGTATAGATAATTTTATGTAGTTTTTTTCGTCCTCAGAACATTTTTGTGTATCTCTTGCCGTTTTTGAAATAATCGCAAGAAACCGAAAAAATGCCCCCCCCCCCCCCTTTTTTAAGGTTGCGGACCCCGATCGGTTGGGACTTTCTATGCCATCATCTTGGGACCATCCCCAACCATAATCAAAAAAAAATTCCGATGTAGGATTTTTGCCGTTCGATGGCCATATTTTGGTCCAATTTTCTTAGACTATGTATAATAATAATTAGAGGCACGGAAATTTCGCAAATAAAAAACAGGAATTTCGCATAAACTAATTTTGAATATTCAAAATTTCGCTGAAATTCGCAAAAAAACCTAATTTTGTACATTTTTTGTTGTTGTTGTTCATACAACACTAGAGATTGTTTATATTTACAGTGAAATGAGTATTTAAAGCACGTTGCGAAGAAAACGTGCAGAAAACATTTCATTTATCGAGCCTCTCAATAAAGAGCTTGCTCGGTGTTCGGCCAGCCATTGTTCTCGTGATTCAACGAACTCCCTACATTTACCAATTTCTCTCCTTTCATTAACGGAAAACTTCTGAAAATCAATCTGAGATGAACAATTTTCTTCAAAAATTCACTTTATCGTACAAAAATAGACATTTCTGTCGAAAAAGTACAAATTAGAACATTTCGCATTTATTCGCAAAAATCGGCGATTTTCGCCGAAATTCGCATCTATTTCGTAAAAACGAAATTTCCGTACCTCTAATAATAATATACAATAATTTGTTCTTGATATTTTCTATACATGTGTATTGTGTATGTAATTATGCATATAGGCAAAATACAGTAAAACGCCGATAAGTGCAAAGCTGGGATAAGCACACAATTTTCATGTTTCAACCATCCAATTCGATTTTCTATACATTTCAAAACGGATTGGATAAGAGCAAAACACTCTTAAGAGCACGAATTTGATACCATTAAGAAAATTTTCAAACGATTTATGACGCACATGTGCACGTTAGTCGTCGGCTTGCTAGAAGAAAAAATTCGCTTTTCGTTTCTTTTTCGAAAAACTTTTTTTGTTGTCTTTTTTTTCTTCAAGAGAAAAAAAACGAAACATTTCGGTTTTGGTGTCAAATTTCAATAGCGCTAGTGCTTTTTTGCATGACAAATTTAAGAGTGAAACGTCCCTGGTTGTTTGAGTGGCAGTTGGAATGAAGGGAAATCAAGATGATTTGTACAGATATAAAACGAGTGTCCCACACACATAAGTTCACGAAAAAATCGTGCATTATCGATGTGCACTTATCAGGGTTTTACTGTATGTACATAGGTTATAGACGTTTCAATAAAGCGGAATTCTATTAAAGTTTGCTTTCGTTGCGACTTTTTACTTATACCTACTTACATATTTTGCAAAGCACGAGAGAACATGGGCGCTGTGCTGTGTCTTATTACATCGGGGATGACCTATACGTAATATAGATGTTTTATAGTCCGTGTCGCATGCTTCTCAACGTGCTTTTGCATTGCACCAGTATAACAACGTGCCTATACAACAGTATAATTACGTTGACTAAAGGTGCTGCTTCATTCCAGAAAGTATAGAGAGTGTAGGAGTGCTTAATTAAATTGACACAACTTAAAAGGGAGGTCAATGGCTGCATTCAACGAATGAAATTTCCTGGAAAAACACTGGAAATGCTACAAGAATTCCCAGCCACCGACCTCTTTCTCCGCTGAAAAGCCCTCATGCAGAATGAGAATCTAATTGGAAAAGCACCTTTCTGCTACGTTTTTCGTTCGCTGAATGCAGCCAGTGATTATTTTTTTTTTATGATTGATATTATGACCTATGTTAAGAATATGTCACAGGCGGACTTCTTGCATATACCGATTAAAAAAAGTAAGTAAGAAAGTATCCACGTGATGTTGCTATTTTTACTGACGGGTCTCTCATGGACGGAAGAGCGGGGGCTGGAATATACTCCGAGGAGCTAAATCTTGCATGCTCACTTCATCTATGAGAGTATGTATCGGTATATCAGGCGGAGATGCTTGGACTGCTGCACGCGTTGGATCATATTCTGGAAGGTGGGATACTAGGGAAGAAAATTCTGATAGCACTCGACAACCAATCGGTGATCAAGCGCATGCAGCAATCTAACATCAATTTAAAATTGGTACTGGAGTGTGTCCAGAAACTCAATGAGTGTGCTTCAATCAACGAAGTTACGCTAATGTGGGTTAAAGGACACGTAGGTACATTGGGGATCAGCAGAAAAGTTCCAAGGACCGGAACCCAAAATTGCTTTGGGAAACGGCATAATTGAAGCTAGGATACATGGCTGGATTGATTCCATCCATCGGCAACGATATCCACTTGTAGACAGGCTCGTAACGCAATTACCAGTCCACTAGGAGGAAAGCCAAACAAGTACTCAGTTACACACGGAGCAGCTTTAGTTGGATAACTGCCTTAGTAACAGGACATGGTAATTTTAAAGCTCATCTATCTAAGATGAAAATCGTGGAAGATGATGTATGCAGACTATGTCTGGAAGAGGCTGAGACGGCAGCACACATTGTATGTGAATGCCCAGCACTAGGTAGTAGGAGGCTAAGGATACTAGGTAAATCCACAATAGGTGTGGAGTCCATGAGGTAACTTAGCTTCAAAGATATGCTACTCATCACACGGGACTCAGTGATGAAGGAAGAAGTCGATAATTATTAGTCGACTTCTGGAAATCACTGATGACTGTAAGGGGACTAAAATGGACCCAAATATTAGTGGTCTGCTTCGGGTAATCCCCAAATCACACATATATATACCGATTTAAAACGAAATTAAACGCCCAGTTTCCCCTCCGTAGTTATTGTGGCCTGTAAAGCTACCTTGGTTTTTTTTTGGGATCACGTATTCGTAGTACAATTTTACTTAAAAAAAATACGTAATGGCTGAAATTTGGTACGAATATCCAGAGACCCATGTTCTACAATTGAGTTTTAAACGACTGCTTGTAAAAACATGCAATTTATTTTAACAATTTCACCTGCACGTGTTTTGGCTTTGATGCCTTAATAGCTTAATACATCCAGCCAGTTATCCAGTTGCGGACTTACGAAAAAAAACTGAGTAAAGTGAAGCCACTGCTCGGTCCTCGCCCGGCAGTGACGCATCTAGGAGGTGGCAACACCTTCATAAGCCCGGGCGGCTGGACGACGTTGAATACCAAAAATGCATATTTTTATTACAGGGGCGTGCGGGAATTTTTCAAAAAATAATCGACGAACCATAGTAGTCAAACATATTGGACTTTAACCTACTAATCTAAAAGCACCTCTTCTGTCACTGTGAGTCGGTTAAAAAATCGAAAGAGGGGTATACTTCGCATCCTCCATGTGCGTCCATCGACCTGCAAAATCATCATCTAATTTAAGTTGACAGAATTGTTTAGTGTTACAGCCAGTTACTCTCATCGCCGAGAATCTCCATTGGTAAATAATATAAACGAAAGCAACTTCGTATGATATCCAAAGGATATTCTTAGAACTAATCGGTCTGGCTTAACTGGCAAACTATAGTAGATGGCTCGAAACTCTGGAGGGATAAGATAACTTGGTTGTTACAACCCTGCAGAAGTCCTGAGGCCCCCTAAATTTGACAAAATTTTTGGCAGATCCGCTGCGGACGCGGGGTTAGATGTTATGACCAGGTGCTGTACACGAGGGGTACTCACTCAATAGGCATATTCCGAGTCGACATGCCATCAAGGTCTGAGCCAGGGCGAAAGTTCTACTACATTCGGCAAGTGGGTAGAATTTGATGAAACTAAGCATCTAAGGCAAAGGATTAACTGGGCACCCAGAGCTTCACAGCAATTTTTATTAGATCCGAGCATTATTGTGGCCTAAACCTGAACTGTCAAACAATTCAAACATTTTTAATCTTATGGATTCTCAGATTTTTATAGTACCTACACATTAGCCAACTCTATTTTGGTAAAACAACATAGCCCGGAAAACCATATTCAGCTTTTCCGAAAGCTTTACATTCTAAGCTGACCAGACGTACAGCATTTCGCTGTACAGTACAGCATTTTGACCTGTTGTACAGCACTGGGAAATGTACAGCAAAATGTACAGCATTTCCAATGCCACACAATGCAACCTACCCACTTCAAAATAAGCTCCTCGATGAGGCCTGTGATCAGTTTTGTCTGCCTTTAAGGTGTTAACTTTGACCCCTGTATCCCTTACGATCGATATTTAGCGAGACAATCACACTTTTATGTTTGGAAATCGTTCATTTACGATAGCTCGGGAACCCTTCCTGATCTCTGTAAAATTTTGCACATGTGAGCTCATCTTTCCTTCAAATTTCACGTTACACCTATCCGCGTTCGGAAGTTACAGCTGCTCAAATCGCACTCCTGTGTTTTTCTAATCGACAATTTCCCATAACTTGGAAATTCTTGAGCGGAATTTCTAAATTTGGCAAACATGGTAGGGCATCGCACTGTCTACATTTTTTGAACATTTCAAGACTCTTTCTAGCTTTCAAGGTTCAGAGGTTACAGTCGTCGAAAGATAAGAATTTAATTTATTTTTCCCATCACAAAATGATGGAAAAATCACCCACTTACTTCATCCGATTATTTTATCTACCTGTATAGGCAAATGCATACTAAAGAAAGAACTCGGCATGGGTTTTAAATAATTTTTTCCCCACAACATGTCCTTTGAATCCATTTAAAACAGCGTTAAGAGCCCAGGGAACCATCACTAATGTTAATATGGAGAAAGGCAGACTCTCCTCCAGATATATTGCAACCAGGTTTAGATGAGGTTTAGACCTGTGGCTCGTCCTTAGGTTTACTTTAATCCTGTGCTCGTCCTTCGCTCTGCTCAGACCTTGCATTGTCTGTCGCGCATTAGGGAATTCGCCAACATTTTTGGGACGTAGTGTTGCGAAATAGGATAAGAAGAAGTGCAAGCGCAGCGAGCGGTGAGCCAATAGTAGGCAATTCGGCTCGTCCATACGTGTACTCAGATCCTGCTGCGGCTCACCCTTAGCTTCGTTCAGACTTCGCTCTGTCTGTCCCGCTTTTCATAATTCGCCAACATCTTTGCGACCAGCGCTGATGGAAGTTATCAAGCAAGGCGACGTGCGAGCGGTGATCTAATAGAAGCCAATTATTAAGATGTAGACCATTAGCTCATCCTTAGGATTACTCAGTTCCTATACCTCGCCCTTCTCTGCTCAGACCTCGCTGTATGTCGTGCTTTTAAGAATTCGCCACCATTTCTAATATGTATCGCTGTTGGGAAGTAGGATAAGGCGAGCTCAGCGTGTGGTGAGCTACTAGAAGGCAATTCGTAAGATTTACACCTCTGGCTCCTCCATACGTTTACGTAGATCCTGCAACTCGCTGGCGCTTCGCTCGGACGACGCTCTGTCTGTCGCGCTATTCAGAATTCGCCAACATTTTTGCGACGTGCTGTTGCGGAATAGGATAAGTCGAGATGCAAGCGAAGCGAGCGGTGAGCCGATGGAATGCATTTCGTAGGATTTAGACCTAAGGCTGATTCATGCATTTAGTCAGATCCTGTGGCTCGCTCTTCGCTTCGTTCAGAATTTGCCAACATTTTGGTAAGGCGAGGTGCAGGCGGTGAGCGAATGGATGCCAACACCGTTTGTATAATTACTTAGAACCTGTTGCTCGCACATTACACAATTCGCCAACATTTTTGCGACGTAGACCTCGGACATGGAAGTATGGCTGGGGATTTGCCTGAAAAACAAATTTCGCGAGCATGTGTGAATCTGGTCACCTTATACATTGCTCTTATGTAAAGTGGAAGTAACCAGTATAACAAAACGAATAATAACATAAGAATAACTCCTTTCGAGCTCTGGCAAAAATATCAAAGGCAAAACATCAAAAGGCAGAAGAGACATTGAAGTCATATGCTTCTTAAAGAGACAATAAATATTGAAACCAAGTGAACCTCTCTATAATGAGATTAAAAGCGCGTGGTGAAGGTTTTTTGAGATTCTCTCTCAATTTTAACCAAAATCTGACTTGACTAAATGTTAATTGTCCAATCAATATTGAGTCCCCATTAGGGCAAAAGCAAAAAAAAAATTCTGCACGATGTTGACAGCCTCCAACAAACAGATTGACCAAATGCTTTGCTTTATTCTAGTCGAATTGTTGTGCGGAGCTAACGAACCGTTAGTTCAGACTCGCATGTCTCGTTTTTGAATTTCACATTCATTGGTACTGACTCAACGTCTTAAATTCGCCGCTCTTTTAGAAATATGGTAAAAAAATATTATTACTTCAGAGGAGCGGGAAATTGTGGCGGAAAATGTGTAATTCCGCCACTGTTATCAGTCTTCGATTCTACCTTTTTTCATGCATCCATCCTTAGTAGAAATTATAAATCTTTATAAAAGTGGGCCAGTTTTATTGCTGGAAATCTTTTAAATGGGGAAACTTCAAAATAGCGGATTGAGACCATAGGCGTCATTTCCTATTCGTAATAAATTTATTTGCAGTACAGACATTTTCGCAGACCAAGGATCTTATTGAAGCTAACTCACTAGCTTCGATTTCCGAATGGGTCAGAGTACACATTAGAGAATAAGTTGGTTGGAGGAAGTTTCCAGACGAAGAATCCACACACGCAAGACCAGAAATTCGAAAAATGATCTCCTGTAGATCCATAGGTTAGTTACTTTTCCCAAGGCCCTTCCCAAATGTGAAGCCCATATAAGTTTTTGGTACTTTTGTGTATGATTCGAATTTTTAATTTTTGTGAAAATTCGTGTTTAGCTATGCTACAGAAGAACTCACAACTAAAGAACCAGGTCATACGATTTCATCATCATCAATGTGGCACGATAGCCCGACGTCGGGCCTTGGCCGCCTGAATCGTTGACCTCCAATTGTCGCGGTTACGTGACCTTGTCCTCCAGTTTCGGAAGCCCAGCAGCTGGTGGGTGTCTTCACCTACGGAGTTCTCCCAGCGAGTTCTCGGTCGTCCACGCAACCTCGCTCCGTCAATTCGTTGTGCGTTCATCACTTTCTTCGGCATGCGATTATCGTTCATCCGTTGTACATGCCCCGCCCATTGCAGACGTTGAAGCTTCACGATTTTCGATACTTTCAGCTCATGGTACAATTGATACAACTCATGGTTGTACCGGATACGCTATTGGTCTCGCTACGATATACTTAAACTTAATTTTTTTTTTTTAAGAATGGTCCGAATTCAATCCAAGATTTTCTGTGAGCTCAATCTATTCTCGACATAATATTCATATTTCATTTCTCAGTCTTCCAAATAATTCCTAGAAATTCGGTTGGAAATAGAACTCCTCAAACCATAACCCAGCCAGGATATGTATGTATTCCGTAAAACATGTTGTGCAACGTGTTATATAAAGATAAATTCGAATGACAGACGAAACAAAAATCTATCGCCAACAGACACCAAGGACGAAGGAAGGAGGAAGTTTAAAAGCGGAGCACAATGCAACCATAATATACGGTGTTCTATAAATGGCTCTCCTGTTGTAATTGTATAACTTCCAATACTATGAGAAGCGTTGCATATTTTTCCATATCCGAGTATCCTGGATATGGAAAGTATGGAGTGGTTTTCTACGTTTCAGTAAAATTCCATTTTACGATGCCTGTAAAAATAGCAATACGATCGAATGGACTTCTTTTGTTATTTTTGTCAACATGAAACGAAGAAACGTGAACAGTTTTTAAAGTTTAGAATGCTAAAAAAATGTCAACAACGTTCTAAGAATTGTTATGGATTTGATTACACAATGCAAGTAGTTTAGTATGTAGTTGACTAATTCTTTGTAATTGGGTTAAAAAAAAGAAACTTCTGGAAATTGAAAAGGATCAAGGTCTTTATAGAAATGAACATTTTCAATTTCACATGCTAGAGAAGAAAAAGACATTAAAATAAAAAGAGCAGCACCTGTTGAGTTCCAAAGGGAGCTTATAGGTCAGGAGCCTAACCTAACCTTCTATAACTTCCAGAAGTTAGAAGTTTTCACAACTTGTGCATTACAGATTCAATTGCAACTAAGCATGTTTTTTTCCGTTAGCCATGAATTGTGTTCATTGCGACAACTTAGCAGAAGGCAAGTGACACTTCACACAACCCAGTAGAGTAGTAGTAGAGATGACACTCTATCTCTGAGTTGCCGTAGCGTGGGTTCGAATCCCACTGTGACCATGGATGTTTGTGTTGTCTTTCAAATACTCCTAGGCCACCGGTTCTACGATAAAATAGTCCCGGAGGTACCCGCTGTTACTACAAGGCCAAGAGCTATCAAACCCTTCATCGATTCAAGAGGAAAAAACTCTTGAATCGCTACCACAACATCATCACTAGATTGTGAAATCTAATTCCAAAATCAAAAGCTAGAAAATATGTAGTTCGAAGTTTCCGCAAGTGTTTGGATATTTTTTCTCTTTCTTATTGGGCTTGACGAGTTTTCAACTCAAAAAATTTTCAGAATTTTGGCAAATAAATACAAAAAATGTTTGACGATCTCTCAGCCGCATATAAAACAGGCGATCAATAAAAAATTTGTCTCAGTGTAATCACATTTCGACATCTTTTCTCTTCAACAGTGATCTCATCGCTCCTGCCACACGTGGCCAGGATAAACCCCGTCAGAAAAAGAAGAAACATAAACACATTCAACAATCTACAACGATCAGCGAGAAACAAGATAAAATCGCGATTTTAGATGACAACAGTGACGTGAATTCCGTCAATATATCGGATCAGAACATAGGTAAGCTATCATAAAATATATTTGCGAAATGTTAGTACGGCGTTTTGACGTTTCAGAGGACAATGCCTGTGGTCAGAAGCGTAGCAGTGAAAATAAAGAAGGTCATACGGTGGATACCGGTGGGACACATGAGAAAATTCATGATAATTCACAGTTACCTTCGCCGTTTTCAAGTAAGTTGAGAGTGGAAATATCTAGATTGTTGTCACGTCTCGTGATGTGACGTGGCAATAGTCTGTTTGTTGCCCAGGAAGCGATGTTTAAAACGTGACAACCAAAGATCTGGTCATAAAGAAATATGTTCTCCCCAGTTTCAGCGCATAATTCGAAATGTTCTCAAGAAAGGATTCCCGAAAGGACGACTGAAACAACTGTTCTGAAACCGGAGGTTACATGCAAAGCGGATAAACCGAAGGAGGTTATCTCTGAAACGGTATGAATATTTGTTGTTGTTGTTATTTTAGCTGATATTAACTAGAATTCAGCTTCGACAAAATCGTCGCGATATTGTCTGGTTGCTGTAGTGTTTAGCGCGCTCGGCTTCGCAGAACAGGGCCGGGGGTTCGAAACCAAGCGGACTCCGTTTATGATGTTTTTCGAATTCGCGACCCATATGTGACGGTGCTAGTTTGGGTCGAGTCTTCTTTCTTCACGACTAAAAAAACATTTTCTCTATCTCATTCACTCTAGGACTCTTTTTGTTGCGTCATTTCCATGCACGACGGCATCGTTCTTTTCACCACACCCAGCATTACGGATACATTGGGCTTTCCGTCAGATATGTGGCTGGGACGATCATTTATCGATTTTGTTCATCCCAAAGATCGTACAACGTTTGGCAGTCAAATAACAACAGGCGTAGCCGCCCCGATTGCCGAAACACGCGGAAGTTGCCAAAAGGAGGCCCGCAGTACACTCTGTGTGCTGCTACGACGCTACCGTGGTCTACGAACACAAGGCTACGGAGTGACAAGCAAAGCTGTAACATACGAGCCTTTTCGATTGGTTCTAAAGTTTCGCGAAGCTCCCGAAGACACCAAATCGGATAACTCCACAAATCTGACACCGAACGGAGCCAGCATGTTGTTGGTAATAAATGCCACACGTATGACTAGCGTTTACAAAGGTATGGCTACGATTTCATCAGCTTTTTAGGAGAGTAAGTTCATTCTCATCATCTTTCAGTTCCCAATGAAGTTCTCTCGCATCGTACGCCCAAGTTTTCAACCCGACATACCGCCGCTGGAATTTTGTCGCATGTAGACATTGCAGCCGTTTCGGCGTTGGGTTATTTACCGCAGGATATGATTGGAAAATCGATTGTTGACTTTTATCATCCGAATGATTTGGAGTTTTTGAAAACGATTTACGAAACGGTGATGAAATACGGCCAGACAACGGATGCATCGTTTTGCAGCAAGCCGTATAGGTTTTTGGCCAACAATGGATGTTACATTTCATTGGAGACGGAGTGGACGAGTTTTATTAATCCGTGGTCGCGAAAGCTGGAGTTTGTTGTCGGTCATCATAGGGTGTACCAAGGTAAGTTGGATAAACAGAAAATTAAAAACGTCAGCTGTTCTGCATAGGCTCCAGCCCCCCAAGTCCAGCAGCTGATACGGGCATCCCCACTCTTCCAGTGAGCTCTCCTGTTCCAAGATTTGGAGATATCCGCGGTATGTTGGATGAGGAAATAGTCCCAGACAACCTAATGGCGCTTATTTTGCAATCACAAGCCAGGTGGGATGCAGTAAGCAGGACAAAATCTAGGTTTCCTGATTACTGGCCGTGGCTCCCTGAACTGTAAGTTTTGGCGAACCACAGATACTTTTTGTCCGTACTGAGGTAATATGCTCTAGCTTCTTACTCAAGGTACTCCAATTTCTAGGATTTTTTTGGCGCTCCTCAATAATGGAGCCGCCACGGAGTATTTGTGGAGAAGAGAACGGATTCGGTTTTTGCACCTTTCCCCAGGTGGCATTCAGACGTCGACCAGCTCGAGTTTATTGTGTCTAATGGTTGGCCTTTAGAGCCTGCTGATGTACTTAGTATTGGGTTAGGGTCACACGCAGAGAGGACGCCCGCCAGCAGAAAAAAAAACAATGGCGATGTCGATTCCATTGGGACCTTCAGGAAATGAATATCCCGCTTTTTCGTACAGTCAGGCTATCAGCCCTTTGATGTGCTCTGATTAGCAGGTAGCAGTTTTCTACGAGTTCTGAACCAACCAAGGGTATATATCTATTGCACGGGTGTCGTGTGTGCCCAGGGGAAGAAGATTATGGAGGTGCCCAACTATATGGCGTTGGGTGCCTCCACCTTGCTAGCGGATGTTGCCGATTGGTTGCTTGAGGTGGACAGAGTGACAAATCGCCTAAAATTACAGATGTTTTCCAAAAAGCAAGAGATTCTAATTGGGAAACATTGCGACTGATTGACAGAAGGCAGGAAACGGGTTTCGAATACGTGGAAGGCCGCAACCTGTGGTAAGCGACATTTCGACTTGCCGAATTAGCCCTATTACTATCGAATGTCCTATTGTAAAAAAGAGGTTACAATTAGGTGTCGTCCTTTCCCTTTTCGGTAGTGTTGCCACTTAAAAAAGCATACAGGAGGACACCTAACTACAACCATGGTTGCCAGCGATTTCCTTAGTAAAAACACTAGTGGAACTAGTCTGCCAGTAGCCTCCCATACGTTAAGCAGAATACATCCACTAGAACCGGATGTTCCGTTCTTCTTCCTTAGCCCTCTGTACCGCTTTACGGTGTAGGTACATCGCCCATTTCGGCAGTACTTTCTCTACTTATTAATACATGCAGCTCTAACTTGGATCTTTTCATCCAGGTGACCAATGCAAGACCCCACAAAAGATCTTATTTTGTAGCTATTTTTTACAGATAGATTCCTTTATTTTAACCTTATTACAATCGTTCAAAATTACTCCATAGGTCCTTCGAAATGCGACGTATTCGATACAATGCCGCCGTGCGTATACAAACATGCGCTCTACGGCGAAGACATAGACATCAGCAAAAGGCAAACACTCGTTAACGAGATTCTCCAGTTACTCTCTGAAACGGTTTCACGCACCTCAGACACGGCCAAACAAGAAGTCTCGAAACGTTGTCAGGCTCTTGCCTCCTTCATGGAAACCCTTATGGACGAGGTGACACGTAAAGATCTCAAACTCGACTTGCCGCAAGAAACCGAGTTGACTATATCGGAACGCGATTCTGTGATGCTGGGCGAAATTTCCCCTCATCACGAGTACTACGATAGCAAAAGCTCAACAGGAACTCCGCCCAGCTACAATCAGCTCAACTACAATGATAATTTGATGAGATTTTTCAACAGTAAGCCTGTGACTGTAACGCAAGAGGAATCGATGAAGGTGAATCAATCGTACAACGATGGCGAGCCAGAGCAAAGCCTCAGTCCGGTTCAGTGTTTCGAAGATAGTGGTGGAAGTGGTTCGGGTGGAAATCTGAGTTTGGGAAGTAATGTTCAAATGGCGAGTATAACGAACACGAGTAACACCGGAACGGGGACGTCTTCCGGAAGCTATCAACCACCGACACTAACCGAAGAGCTTTTGATAAAGCATAACGACGATATGGAAAAAATTATGTTGAAAAAACATCGCGAGCACCGGGTTCGTACGGGCGATAAGATGAAGAAGGGTCCGGACAAGAGTCAGGACCACGTTCCCAGCCATGGCATCAAGCGAAGCGGATCGTACTCGTACGAAGGTGAAGCTCACAAAACCACTAAACATTATCATGTGACCGAAGGTCAAAATGTCTGTGAAACATCAGCTGGCCAAAAAACACCTTTCCAGTATCTGGAATTGAACGGATTGACCAACGGTCATTTTGGACGCGGGGCGGCGGCGGCGCCATGTACGCGTAACGTTGATTTATGGCCCCCGTTCTCCGTGTCATTGACGACAATGCAAACGACACAAACACAAACAACCAATCATTTTACACAACCACCGACCAGTATTTTTCCTGCCGTATATTACATTCCCACCACACAGAGTGCCAATCAACCGCGCGAACATCCCGGACCGCCCTCGGTCTCGTCCGCGGGAAAGTTTTCCGTTCAATATATGGCCGGTCTTATGTATCCAAATCCGTCATTATTCTATCCACACCCGGCCGTTGTGTATCAGCCTATGCCATTTCAACCGATGCCAACAGCAACGGGTTTTCCAGATTCTACAATTCTAGCAGCCTCGCCACCCACATCAGCGGCTAATAATCCAGCTTATTTCGTAAGTACCCTAAAAATGTTTATAATGCATAAATTTGCTTCGATTAAGGGTGAATTAGGTCCCAGCAACAGAGCTTGAAAATTTCAGATTAGAAAACACTAGCTGTAGCTGAATTTCACTATCAGCTTTATTTTGATCGTTCTGAAGTTTTAGCTTTGCATAGATTTCCATTCATACATTTAGTTAAGCGACTTAAACGCACACATACACGTCCCTGGCTCTCGTAGAATTTATAGTACGAAAGACTAACAATAAGTGTCCAAATGTCTTTGGAGCTGCAATCAGTCAGTTACCTATTTACATTATTCAAATGCTTGCGGAGATGACTGACTATTTAGATGTTTCAATGAATGCGACACCTAAAAGCCGAGTCAACGACGCCGGATTTGAACAGACTATCGCCTCACTAACGCTTTTCAATTTCTTTTCGTATTTCAGAATCAAATTGTGGATATGAAGTCCGCACCGGGACCTTGGAAATCCACGGGACCGCAATTTGGCGGCTCGGCAACACCGGGACCTCTGCAGCGACCTTCATCACAAGCAACCTCAGTGAAAGCTGAACCTGGTTCCATAATGGTAAATAAAAAAAAATTAACCACATTCTGGATGAAAATGCTAATTCGTTGCGTATCCATTCCACATACTTATAGGCTCCATCGGAATCATCCAAAAAAGGCGTAGCTGGCTCACCAATGGCAGAGGAGACCAACGATACCGAAGTGAAAACCCATTGCGTGGTAAGTGACAATCATCGTATGCACTCGATACTAACCCTATTCTGATTTATACAGAATGAATTTGAGCAAGGCAACAGTGATGATATGGATGAATCGAGTTTTTCAAGTTTCTATTCATCGTTCCTTAAAACAGATGGATCGTCAGACGGACCACAGGATGGAGACAAACAACAAGCCAAGGAGTCAAATGTAATATTTTCCTCCGCGCACGCGGACACACGAATAAGCCATTCCGGCAACACTGTACTGATTTAATTTTAATCTATTCTTTGCAGGAAATGCAGTGGGAAAAATCGAGTCATCAATTCAGGCGACCCATTCGACGTCCCGAACCGCCATGGCTGGACAAAGTCACAATAACGCCCGAGCTCGTCTATCGCTATCAAATCAATACACGTACAATTACGGAAGTTCTAAAGGCTGATCTTATGGCACTTCAATGTATTAGACAGGTAAGCGGGCGATCACGATTCAAAAAATTTGTTTTTTTTTGTGTTTCTAGTGCTCTTAGGCTCTCCTCACACGAATATACTAAGATCTCGGTGAACCAAAAAGCCATGCGATTCGATTTGACTAAATATTCACCTAGTCTACATCTCCTGTGTGATGAGAGCCTTATTGTTGAATGTGTATGTCTTCTATCTGAGGAATAGATTATCCCAATATAGACTCCCGCCCATTCAACGACTAGAAACGTAAAAAAGTCATATGCAAATTGCCATCCAACTTACTTGATATTCATCCAAAAGTGAATGAATAAAACTTGAAATTTTGTTTTGAACAAATTGTTTTTGTTTGAATTTAAAATCCTTTTTTTGTTGTATTTTCTCATTTTCCAGCCTGTAATGGTTAACGAACAACTCGATCAGCTGTACTTAGACTTGGAACTTGAGGGTCTGTCCGCCAAACTGAAATTGACCGACACAAATTCGAGTAGTTGTAGTAGCGGTGAAGAGGATTCATTGGTGGCGAGACGAAAAAAGATTCAGTACAGCAAATTGATGATGATTTACGAGGAGAATGCCCCATTTCCACCGCCAATATGAGAAATATCATTTATTGTGTAGATTTAATTTTTTTTAGGAAAATATTTTTAAGAGTAGTACTATACTACATACACAAATAGAAGGGTAGCATAAATACGTGCGTATACTGTTAAAGTGTATTTTGTATTTAAATTTTGTCTGTTCTATTTTTTTATATGCCTAAATGTGTTTATTTATAATAAATTTGAATGCTTTATTTGTGCGCGCTTTTGCGTGGCATTTAGATACTATGCAGATACTCTATATTGTCATATTGTTCTGTGTAAAATTAATTTTTAAAATAAGAATTTAATAATAAATTTAAATATTACGTAAAAAATAAAAAATAAAGTTTTCGTTTGGGACATCTTTGACAGGTTGTTACTCGTGAACGGAGACAGCTAGGACTCTCAAATGTGCAGCAAAATGTGCACCGCAACATGCTCTACATCGGAGCTTATAAAAAAAATTGGAAAATTGCGCTCTTTTGTAATTCTGTTTTGTTTATGGGTTGCAAGAAAAAGTGATCTCATTCAGGTCTTATTGTACAGGCAGTGCCGGATTTACCCTCTGTAGCGCCCCTGGGCAGTAGTCGAGCTGCCGCCCTCCGTCATAATTTTTTTTAACATAACGCCGCCAACCACGTTCTCTGAAGTAGCAGCATAAGCAACTCCTAAGACTGTCATATGATGGGAAGTAATGCGATACGACATTGTTGAGAATGTTGATCACCAAGCAATTTCCCGATTTACGGGCATATCGACTCGGAGAGTGCAAAAAATTGACATTAGAGATCAACATTCTCAACAATGTCGTATTTGTGTATGATTGTGTACCCGCACTGAATGGGAACCGAGACGGCCGGCAGCGGAGGGCCCCATGGCTGTTTCGTGAGATGCGGAGGCTGCGTCCCAACACGCATATCTCGTTATTAAATAATTCGATTCTTTAGAGGGCAATATAAAGCTTAATACATACACTCGGTGCTAAAAACGGCCACTTTTTAAATCGATATTTATTATTTTATTATCGCGAAAGGTCTTGATGCCCTGGGAGCGCATCTGAACTCTTTTTCCCCGGAGTGACCCCCCTTCTCCCGCTACAGCCCACTAAATTTATTGTTTTCAGTTCGCAGATGAGTTTCCGTAAAATTTAGTGAAATTGAAGTCAATCGAAAGGTTTCGAAAACAATGGATATTAATTCCTTTCGCCTTTCGCCACAGACCCTCCGATCGATCCGCCAGATTTTTTGATTGTGAGATAAATCGGAAGGTGTATGGGACCATCGGATTCAATTTTTTTATTTGACGTGTGGAACGTATTGCCAATGCAATTTCCCGTATAAGCTGTCAGGACAATTATGTGTTTTCAGTTACTGATTTTTTTACATAAGCCTGTGGCCAGAAATCGTCAGCTTTGTGGCGCCTTTAAGTCACAACTATTCTCCAGCTGCAGCCCCACGAAATGGTCGTTTTCAATATTTAATGAAACCAGTCCAAAATTGCGTTTCCGGCAGGAGGAGGTGGAGAAAGAGAAAGAAATTGGATCCAGGGAATTGGTGGTCAAGACCTTTCGTTATAATAGGGTAGAAGTAAAAAGTGTCCGGTTTTCTTGGTTCCGAGTGTTTGTTACTTCTCCCACGCGCGATTCCCAAAGCTATAGTAGTGAACAGGCAGGCTGAAGCCTAAAGCGGCATTTTAAACGCCTCGTGCACAGACAAATAAATAATAGTTCAGTGTTCAGGCTTTATTCCAATTTAGAAGTGTTAAATCGTTAGCCAGCCATTTAGGAATAATTTGGGAGTCAAGGATCAATCGATTAATCGTTGGTTGTAAAAATAAGGGCCGGATTTCCCATATGGGCAACCTGGGCTACTGCAAAATTTGAGGGGCGGCAAATTCTTAAATTTGTTCATTGGTTTAAAATTATGGGAAAGATGGATTTTGAAAACTCAAACATAATTGTTGAAAATGTTGTGCTTTTTTAATTTATTCTGTAGTTTGATGTACATATTCGTCTTAATCCAAAGGACCTAATCGCAACCTCAACTCAATGTGATTTCGCCTTCAAAAATTGGGACTACGCAAAATTTTGCTTGAAGCACACACTCATTCAATCTAAATGGCGTGGCCTTTAGTTCAATTAGAGTAAGAGTATAAATCATCTTTGGCTTCACCTTAAACATTATACCTGAAGACACATTAGATGATATAAATACGCGAGTATTTGGCTCCCAGCTCCTGTTTCCAAGCCTCTAAAATTTCCCCAGACTTAAAGAAAAAAAAAACAAAAATATTTTTGGTGATAGCGATCCTTTGGAAAGTTCAAAACGCCCCAAGCAAGTAATTCATCTAATCACACATTTTTGTCTGTTCAATTACTTCTTTAATTTGTCCACACATTAAATTCGCTGGGAAACAAGGATTTGGTTTCGGGGGAAGTCCAAGTCTCGATATTAGAAATGCGGCATTGGCTATAACATTTTTGAATTTCTATAGGGTGAATAGGTTTAACTAAACGTTTAAGAACTCTTACGCTTAAATTTTCGAATTTGCAATTTTTTGTTAAGAGAAAAACGGGAAATTCCACCGAAAATAAAAAATAATTTAAAATAGTTGAAATCAGGAAAATCTAGAACTTTTTAGGCACCGAACGATTTTTCCTTAATAACATCAGTAAGTGCTTTCCCAATTCGTTTTCGTTATCTTTATCACTGAAAACAAATTAGGTGAAGGTGTGTTCAAAATTTACCGTAAGCTTTCTTAATTTTGGGTTTTTTTCGGTATGACGTTTTCTATGGTCAAATATGTTGCTAATATGTATAGGAAATTTTATTTGTTGGAGTAATTCGCAAATTATTTTCAAAACGATCGACAAAGAAAAAAATTTAGAAAACATGAACGCATTTCTAAAGAAAGTGAAAAGCCGAATGTTATAAGAATTGTACAGTTTTCTATGTTATCCAGTGGCGTAACGTACGGTGTTCTATGTGTTCAGTGGAACATGGGCCCCCAAGTCACAGGGGCCCCGAAGGCCGAAAAAATAAAGAATATTCTTTTTTTAAATCCTTGGGTAACTGTTATTTTCAAGATATTTATTTTCATTAGTTTGCAAGAGACAAACCAGCTGCATAATCTAACATATAGAGACAAAACATTCCGAATAGTGGCGTAACGTTTTTGAAAATCTTTGTGTTCAAACTTAAATCGGGATTCCTTTCTTTGTACAGTCACATTTTCGATTTCCATAGTTGAAATCCTACTTTCACCATGAATGTTTATGTTGTCTTGATAAAGAAACCCCTCCTGTGACATCATGATCAAATTGACGAATTCCTAAATCACATTTACATACATACATACATATTCACGAACTTCCGAATAAAACTGACGGATTCACATTTCAAATTAGTCTTTATTTCTCAAGATATTTGTCAATATGGGATGGCCAACTTGTATCGGAAATTCTTTCACAATATTTTGAAATTCATCAGTTTAACATAGAACATCGTCACTAGGACACGAAAACTGGTCAATTTATAATAGAAATTCGTCAACATCATTTTTGAGTTTGCCAATTCGTCATGGAAATTCGCCTATTTGGAGCATGTTTGTGTTAATACTTTTAACTGAAAGCCTAATTATTAAATTTACCTTAAGGCAAAAATCGGCGAAAATAGTTCGGCACTTTTGTTCCTGCAGCTTTGCGATCTTGACACTAATGAACATTTGAAGCAATTCGAAACAAATATGGATTTCGGCCTTTGGGGACCTGTGCTCCAATGAACACATGGGACACCTGGCACTGGCATAATTTTGCAATAAAACTATGAAGAAAGTGTCTGACAAGCTTATTGAGTGGGGATTTATCTAAATATAAGCTTTTCTGGGCTTTGGTCAGGAAATATTGATGAGATATAAAGGGTTGACTTGTAAAAAGGAGTGTTTACCATAAAGGCTCTTGCTTCAAATTGAGCCATTGTGATCCAGTTCGTTGAGTTCTTGAATACTGAAATATGTTCACAATGTTGTGGATCTACTTGTCGAAAGATCGTTATTTAAGTTTTTTTTTCCAGGAGTCATAAAATCAAGAAATATATGCATGCCGCTAAACCCTTCTGTCCAGATAACGGAACAGTCGTTTCTCCTACTGGACACATTTTTCTTTGGAGGAACTCTACCATGAATCGATGAAATTCGCCATACATACAACTTAGCCAGGGTTGTCAGAGCAGTGTGCCAGATGGCTTAATCCTCAGATTTAGGGTAAAAAGTTTCAGACTAGACAAGGCGCACGTCTAGAGATGGCAGTGGCGCCGGAACGAATTTTTTATTGGGGGGGCCAGATTTTTTTCTCAAATTCATATTATTAGGCGGTCACCATATACCGGACCTCCCAAGTAACAATTTTATCCCTATAATACTTCATAGATTATTCTCTTCTAACAATAATAAGGGCACTTTACAGGCTGTAAATGCTGAATAAAAGTCCAATAAAGGCATTTGGCGCCGTTTTTTGATCCAATAGAAGCTCATTGTTGCGCTAAATTACGCTTTGAAAAAGACATACATCAAGTGTCTTATGTCATCATTTCCTGTCATTTACTCGCGTTTGCAAAAAAAAGGAAAAAAAAGAATTCCCGCAGCTAGTATCGAACCCATGTCTATTGGTTGCCCATCATACACGCTACCACTCAGCTAACCTCACATATGGTCGGCATTGCTCGGAATAACTACAAATGGTTGTTGCTTCTATTTAAATGCTTGACAATTCTTTATCGAATCTTCTGCAATGCACCCTATATCAATCAGGTGACGTTGATTAAATCCACACATTTATCAATAAAATGAAGTCAGTTTCTGCACAGAAATCATCTTAACTGATTCCAAAAATAACAATGAGTGAGTAAGTGTTGGTTTCAGGCAGGATTCCACAAAATATATGGAAGAAATTAAATATTTCTGCACCTCAAAAGCTTAAATTTTTTTTTTAAATCACAAAGTTCATCCTTCTATAAAACTACGATGAACAATTTATTATGGATGACCATATGAATGTCACACTATTAAAATGAAACCGCCTGTGTAATAGGAGAATATATGCATGAATGTGTGTTAACTTATAGAGAGACTATTCATTGTGTGTGCTATATCATCCAATAAACACAAGAGTGGATTATTTAAAGGAATATCTTTTTAGGTTAACGTTTAGATAAATTATTGTCGAAGTCTTATATCATCATCTTCAAATTTATTCTATAAGGATGATAGAAGCTTTCCAGAAAATGCTTTAAGTATGTTTTATTAGATCCAAATACTTCTTTAAGCGATGTCACACGATAAACTGATTTCGTGGTACTATATGATTGCTATAGTGTGAAGTGCTTCTTTAAAGAAAACGAATTGTTACTTGGGCTACCACTTTAATACCCTGTGAAACGATACCAAGAAGTGATTATGAAACATATTAGCGAACAACAGCGATCAGAAACAAACTTGAATAGTCTCCAAGATGAGAATAACCTCAGTTTCTTTTTCTTACCTATTTTGATCCCATTTTAATTCCGAAGTGTTGAAGAATATAAAAATATTTTCTATTTTGTATAGTTTTATAAAATTAAAGGTTAAACGATTTTGCCAAAGGCTGTTTACCGGTTTCCTCGGGAAACGAGTTCTTTCATGATTTTTGACAGATTTAAATTCCCTGTTCGATCCCTGTGAGCATTGAGAAGGATTAGGTGTCAGATGTTTTAAGACGTCCCAAAGCACTGAACGACCATCCTGATGATGCTGCTGATACTGGAACCCTCAGCAGTAATGTTACTAGCCGTATTACCTCGCTGTGCTCGATATACTTCGAAAGTGGTCAGCAATTACGGCGCAACATGTAGGTGAAGCGAAGATCAATAATACCGAAATCTTCAGCATATAGCAGCCCAATCATACTGTGAGATTCTCTACCGTCGGAGAATGAAAACTTCCTCGTTTTCGTTGATCAATGGTCAATAGTTTCTCTCATGTTGGCCTTTTCGTTAATTGGAGGTACTCTTGTCGACGAACAAGAGACGAAAATGGAATGATAAATCTATACTCCTAGTATTCATATCCACTAGAATAATAATTGGATATGTACATTGTATATGTTTACAAAATTAAAAATAAGTGTTTCTTAATTTTTAATATAGTGCAATATATGTAGTACCAATTGCCCCCTTAGCTAAAATATTGAGGGGGCAGTTGCCCCCGCTGCCCCCCCCCCCTGTTCCGGCGCCATTGAGAGATGGTGTTTTTTAGTAGCTTCTGTTTAGGTTAGTGATAAATATTCAAATAGGACATGTAGAACTTTACAAGTTCTCCAGTTTAATTATTCAAATTTAAATTGTTGTCTCAAATAAAATGTTGGAACATGTTGCTTTCACTACCCAGGGGCGCCATAGATTCTAAATCCGGCCCTGTCGGTAGGGCGGCAAAAGTCGAAACGCCTACTGACGTCAGATATGTCCGTCAGATAAGTCCACCACTGACCAAAGGAACGACTTTAGAGTTTCCTTTATTTTTTTAAATTTATTTAAACGGCCTCCTGAAATATCGAAATGTGTATATTTCACAGAACATTAATTCAATGGAAGGATGAAAGTTTCAGAAAAAGGCCGTCCTTAAAAAATTGCCGCCCCGGGCAGTTGCCCAGGTTGCCCATATGGGAAATCCGGCCCTGTATACAGGGTGCCCCAAACGTCAACGTCAAGTCGAAAGTGAATGATAAAAAATATCAACAAAATGTCAGTCACCTATTTTTACAGCTATCAAAAGAAAAAATGCACGCCTTTTTGTATTTTATCACGTACTGTAACGGTAAATCTTAGTATGTTTCCAATTTTATTTTTGTACTTTGCATGGGTGATACCCTTAGTTTTAATCCGATTCAGCTGGTTTTCGGGGGTAGTCCAATATGACGATAAACAAAATTTAGCTTTCTGCTCCAAATTTGGGAGAGTTATGGACAGGCCGTTGTACAAAATTCAAAAGAGAGGATAATGGGGGTCCTTGATCAAATACGAAAAAAATGAAATTTTATAAAAGATTTAATATTACCTTGGTATACTAAAAATATTATTACTTTTTACACGATCGTTTATGCTTTAAAATCTCTATACTAGTCATGTGTAATTTTTGATTACACACATCACAGAAATATTTTTTCAAATTGCCTGAAGTACTGGGTCGATTCTTGTCGTCGGGTTCTTCGTCGACGTCGTCTTTGGACGATTTAGCCGGTTTCACGCATTCTGTAAATAGTCGAAACAAAGCAAAACAAAATGCATCAAAAGTAAGTAACTTTGTATAACTTTCACTAATTTATTATTGAAATATCAGTGATACTTACGCTTTTTATGTAAAAGTTTCGAGAGTCCAATAAGAGCAATTTCTTGATTACAATTTTCGCATGTCCATTCTATGCGTAGTAGCTCCTCTTGTAAGGCCATACTCCAGGGAGTTTCATGCAAACTGTAAACGAAAGAGAATATAAAACCGAAAATTAAAACAAGTGGCAATAAGCATACTGTAATATTTTTTTTTTGGTTCAAAGTAAATTTTCGAATATGTACAGGGTGGCCCAATTGAACTGCAACTTTTGGCATACTGATTTTTTTATTTATTTAATACATAATTTTATTGAACATAAGCAAATGTTGAAATACAATTATATTTTTAAAATTTAATTCAAATTTTCGATGCGACCACCATTAGCGCGAACTATGAGTCGGTTTGAGTCGGTTGACAAACGAATCGCACGCTGCACGAATGTGAGCCTCTGGTATTTTTGCCCATTTACGGCGAAGAGCTGTCTTGAGCGCATCAATACTCTGGTATCTTTTAGTGCTGACATGGGCCTGCAAAATGCCCCATATGGAGTAGTTCAGCGGATTCGCATCCGGAGAATGAGGAGGCCACTGTTCGGTCATTGTTTCTTAATCAGTCTTGGTTTGCGCGTATTTTGTGTGACGGCGCAGAGTCTTGCTGAAATGTCCATTCTCTTTCAGTGAAATGTCTGCGTGCCCACGGCTTCAAAGCACCTTCCAAAACAATTTTTTGGTAAACATTCGCATTCATCTTGATGCCACGATCCAAAAACACTAGCGGAGATCGGCCATTCGCCGTCACGGCTGCCCAAACCATCAGAAACGGTGGGGATTTAGTTTTGGTGGCCATCCGGATATCTAAATTCACGGACGACCTTTCTGTTAGGTAGACACGATCGTTTTGTTTATTTATAAATTGCTCAATAGGGCAATTTTTCTCATCGGAGAAAACGATATTTGGTAATTGGCCACGTTCGTGCAATCGCACACTGTTACGTTTTACTTCCATCACGGATAAAACGTTTTCGACAACACTCAGGCGCAAACTCTTGCCGATGCTTAAGCACAACAAGGTGAACTGTCGTGGAACAAAATATGAGGGCGCTATCATTAGCGGTTACATATTTACAGTCACCTACATTTGGTTGCAGATTGCAGTTCAATTGGGCCACCCTTTATTTATAAAAACGCCAAAAATTTGCACTTGAGATGTACAGTAGAGAGTCGATTATCCGAACGTCGATTATCCGAACACTCGATTAACCGAGCCGGGCACTCAGCTTCTATTCTTGTGAAACACATCAAATAAAATGAGAAATGAAGGGTCCGACGAAAGCAACCTCTCTTCTGCATCGCTCAATTACCTCGAATTTGTTATTTTTGTTCAGTTCTAGTCGTTTAACACGTTTTCAGTTTGTCGCGTAATTTAACCGAACTTTCGTTTATCCGAACCACCCTTGTCAACATTAGTTCCGATAATAATCGACGCTCTACTGTATATGTAAAAAAATGTGGCAACTGCGACCAGCTCTATGGTCTTAGGTTCGTCACTCTACTACAGTGAACACAAAACCAGAAATATGACAGTCAATTTCCTTTTTTTTTATGGACGAAAAATTGCAACGTTTCGTCTATGATTTTTACCGATTCGCAACCATTTCAGGTTCATTATCTTGCCAGATTTACCGTTAGATGACACTCATAAAATGAAAGTAACTGTCGTTGTTGTTGTAGCGATGCAGATGACTTGTCGATTAATTTCGAAGTTAAGCGCCTGAATTCTAAAGTCTGCGGTATTGTCGCGTCTTAAGTTGTCCCGTTCGTCAGCTAACCTTGCGCCAGCGGTTGGGCCGAGCTTCGGGGATACGTCCTGCCGGAATGAAGTGAGCTGCCGCGTTGACAATGACGTTCCTTATAGCGCGACAAACTTCGTCGTAGTAAACGCAGTTAAACTCTCCCAATTTACCTTTTTGTGGTTGGCAAACTTAATACGTTCTGACCACGTCAGTTCGGCTGGTTTATCAATATTTATAATAATGGGCAGGTGATCGGAGGGTAAGGTCGTAGTAGTCTCCCTGCGGGTTATTTATCAAACAGGCGCTCGCCATAGTTATGTCAGTTGGACTATAGCAGGGGCCAATAAAGCGTCTAGACGAAATTCCATTGAGTGGGCAGAAATCTTATGAGTGTAATTTTAACGCGATGCCTATAGAGTGCCAGGGTTCGTGATGAGCGTTAAACTCACCAAGCAGGATCCTTTGGTGTCGGTGAGGAGTGGATCAATATCGAACTTATATCCAGACTGCCTTACATACTGGTGAAACATAGCTCGATGTTGGTATTACCGGATTTAACAGCAATAGCTTGCATTTCCGCCGTGCCGTCATTAAAATATAGGTCTAATACACTGTATTGCACGGTTCTGTGTATAAGAAAGGCAAGCCTGAATTAGGACCTTGCCAGCCGACTCTATCGCGGGATGGTCGGGGACGGTGGTAAAATATTAGCTAGTGAGCTAGTGGGATGATCGGGGGCCGATTCGAATTCATACACCTGACAGCAACAAAAGACAATTTGTCATACTGCCCCATTTTCTTTAGACCAAAGTAGTAGCAGCAGGTATGCGTCGGTTGCATAAACAGCAAATGTACATTTCGGGGCCTGAATTGGTTTCGATGCCGGCGTGGATTAAGTGAATTGAGAGCAACCGCGCTGGGAAGAAATCCTCCCAATTTGACGAAAAACACAACCCTCCCGCATCGAAACGTGTGTCGTCCGCCCGAAGAGCCTTGAAACTTCCGTGTGGTAGAGGGCGGCTATCGGGAATGGTCGCCAGTAAGACCACAAAGTGACTGTCGGCATTCGCCTTACAGAATACCAGCTCAGCATTGAGATCCATGCGTTATTCATTATTTTATTATAAATCGCATTTCTAAATAGACTTTAAAAAATCCATTGATTTCAGGGAGGAAGATTTGCGCATGATTTTACTTGATTTACTTACCAACCGTAAACTACATTGTCAGTCACATTCACACCACCCTTGGTTGCATTCGGCGTCAATTCATATGACTCAACAAATGGATTGAACGGCAACTTATGGTCACCGGAAAAATCTTGTCTGTAGATTTCCTGAAATGATTCATTACAAAACCAAATCTAATAAAACTGCATGTAAAATTTCTCTCACCTTCAAATCAGCTGGAAGCAATCTCTTCAACGAATAACAAATATCAGCTTTCATAAAAGCGGCAAGCTCATTCATAAAATCGGCTTCCTCTCGTCGAGATGAGTGAGATTTCCGTTTATCCTGTTGTGTTCCTTCACTGCTAAGTGGCTCTAAAAATGATGGAAAAAACCTGACGTGACATGACTAAAAATATAGTATATAAATTTAAAGTTCTTACCACTTAGTTTTTCCGACAGCATTTTATGCCAAACGCTACGAATGTGAATGGCCTTGGACAAAATATGCAATCCTTGTTCGGGAAATGGAAATTCCAAGCACAGCCACGAATCACATACGATCTTCGAGACAGTTAAGTTTGTATCGATGGCTAGCGAAAACAGAAGTAAAGTTTGTGCAGCCGGCATACGGATTACGTTGAGCAGATATGGTTTGGTTGTTTCCAGTAGGTTTCTATTAATGAATTTAATTGGTTATAAGGAGGGGTATAGGTGGAACCAATTTTTGTAGTTGAGACTAATGTTTCTAGAATGAATAATTGCCCAAATCGTTTGGGGCTGTTTGCAAAGAGATCAAGTTGTTCCCAAAAAGACCAAAAATATTCTAGGAGTGATTAAGTGAGGAGCAGGAGTTTATGTTCTCTCTTTGCAAACATGCCCATTGAGCATTAAATTGAGCACGTAGATTTTGTCCATCCCATTTCAGGTCTATACACGTTTACTGATTGTTACAGCATAAGCAAAGCATCCTTGAGTTCAACAAAAATCGATAGCCCCGAAAAATGTTCGTGTAAACAAAGCTTTAACTCACTGATAGCATAGAATCTGATGTGCCGAACTCAACGGCGATTTGGAAGTGTAGTATGGTGGTCGATCGACCAGATCACTGTCGGCCAATTTTAAAATATCCGTCATGTTGGCAAATTGTCCGTTGGGATGAATCGACACGAAAGGTTTCAGAAAAGTGTGGAAAAACTGCTGACTGGCACTCTGCAAAAAAAATACTTCAGCATCAAATAAACTTCACGCCAAAATAAAAACAGAAAAAAATACTTTGCAATAATTAAATTCATCGGGAATTGCAATTTGCGGATAAAGACCGCTAACCAAAATCAATTTCAACACCAAGACCTCTCGATGACTTTGAGCCGAGGCGGATCTGATTAAATTCTGCAAAAACAAAAACAAGCAATTTCGATTTTGTCGGTTTTGAATGTTACTCAAAAAATTACATCCAACTTTCGAGTATCATTACTCAAACGAAATTCCACATCACGTATATCTCGTTCGGAATCATCAAAATTCTCTTCGCCATCTACGTCTTGTTGTTTGAGAATTTTCGTTCGTCTTGTTGTACTCACGGCATGAGCACGTTTTAGCGCTCTCAATGTTCGCACTTCGCCGTGTCGGGCAGCGCGTTCGGCACTCGACAGATTTTTATCGTGAGGATTTTCCTTGATTATGTTGCAATCCTTTAGGATGTTTTCGAATTGATTGCGCAGTTTGGAGAGTTCATAGAATCTGGAAAACAATTTTTTTTGTATTCATTGATAGCAAAATGCATTTCCTACCTTTGTTCTTCCACGCCAATTTCATGACACCACTTTCGTGTATTGTCATTTGTACGCCACTTGATGTCAAGCCATTCTCTGAATATATTGAGCAAAGTTAAGGGATCACCTTGATCGGATTGCATATCTTTTCGTCGAAGCTGTGAATTGTGATGAAATCAAATTTACAGGACAGTGACAAAGTAAAGTTTTAAGACAGGCAGACATCCGGAGAGAATGTAAAGAAGGACCCGGCACCATTGTGCCATTAGAGAATGAAGCTCTTAAGGCGGTGCCGGAGAGTCAAAAATACAAAAGATAAGGAGCTTCTCTGCGAGCTAAACAGCACAGTACGTGCTTGCTGTAGCTCAGACTCAGAGACGTGGGCGGAGTCTTTCTGGCTCGCAGCATATATACTGAAGCACTGAAATCATACCTGCCTTCGGGAGGACGAACATAAAACACAGGAATGAAAAAAAATGTGAAAACCCAACAAAACCAACCTACCTCACACTTTTGACTACGAAACGCTCGATTTGTAAACGGCGACTGTATACTCAAGGCAGCGGCCAGGGTCAAAACCCGTTGCAATTCTTCAAAGACACATCCCATCAGCAACATTTTTCCAATCGAAATATCAACAGGCAGTTTGGAGAGTGCCTTTCCAAGTGTTGTGATTTTTTCATCCGCACCAATTGCTCCCTGCGGAAAATTATACAATTTCATGAATTTGTGTCAAAAAAAAATCTTCCCAAATGGACAAATCTTACTAACATGCTGCTTTAACGACAACACGGCCTGTTCGAGATTATCTTTGGTGGGCGCCTCAATAAAAGGAAACAATCGTACGTTGGGCAAGCCCATTGCGACCATTTGCAAAAGCATCGAATCTAATGGAACGCGGCATATTTCCGGCGTTGAATACGATTCAAATTTGTCGAAATCTTCTTGAGAGTAGACTCGATAGCAGATCTGCAAGTAAATGGAAAACATTTTCAAGAACTTGAAAGAATTTCATGTGAGGTTTGTGGATATTACACCCGGTCCGGTACGTCCAGCACGACCTTTACGCTGTTCTGCCGACGATTTGGATACCCAAAATTCCTTGAGACGTTGCAACTTACTGGAGGCATCATAAATCATTTCTTTCATCTGGAAATTATAAAAAAAGAAACATAGGTTAGGTCGCTTAAGAGATTTTTTTCTTCTCTTTTGTCGTGATGGTTTGGCAGCCCTTAGCCGTTGTAACAACGGGTAGCTCCGAAACGATTTACTGTCGTAGGAGCATTTTTAGAAAGTCAAAATACAAACATCCGTATGATCACAGTTGAATTCGAATCCATGCTCCGGCAATTTAAAGATAGAGTGAGTGCCGTCTCTACCTACTCTACGTTAGGTTTCATTCCATTCTGTCTCGTTTACCTATTTAATAGAACTTACTTTTCCTGAGTCAACAACAAATCGTACGCCATCAACTGTCACTGACGTTTCAGCAATATTTGTAGAAACAATACATTTTCGCATTCCTTCTTCCGCGTAAGCAAACACCTGCAAAGAAATAAGAATCAGTACAGAAAAACTTCCATAAAAAATGTTTTCCAACCTTATCCTGTTCAGTCAACGAAAGCCCGCTATGTAGTGGAAGTATCAACCAGTGATTTTGCTTTTCCGAATAATTCCGAGCAGCCTCGATGATCGTATCAATTTCATTGACACCACTGACAAAAATCAACATATCACCCTTTTCTTGAACTGGAAATGGAACGAACCATGATCAATTTAAAGAAAATTTTTGTTTTGAATCAATCTCCTTACCCGGATACTTGGCATCAATTAAATTCATAATTTGTATATACGGCTCGGGATTAAGACGATCGTCTTTTGACCGACTACTTTTGGATTTTCCCAAGTCCATTTTCACCGGGGGCATATAGTACGTCTTGATCGGATACAATCGACCGGGCACTTCAATCAATTCCGTGCGTTCATCATTAAAGAATTTGGCAAACAGTTCAACGTTAATTGTGGCCGACATAAGAATCAATTTTAGGTCAGGCCGTGCACGTAACAGACATTTGGCCACGCCCAATAGAAAATCGCCGTGTAAATTTCTCTCGTGTATTTCGTCCAAAATTATTACGTCGTACTGGTCGAGTTGTTCGTTGGCGGTCAACTAGAAGAAGATATTTACGATAAGGATCTTGTGAGTCTGTAATTGCCTCAAACTGCTGAGGTGTCAGAACTTGATAATTAAGTCATAGGACCCTGTCAGAGTTTCTTTATGGTTTGCTCATCAGGCGTTGTTCTATCTGTAGTTGCGATTCAACCGATTTTTTGGTTTGCCACCTCGTGACCGTTATAACAACGGATAGCTCCATGCATCTAAATAGTCCCTTACATACCTGTCTCAAGAGCAATCCCTCCGTAATAAAGCAAATTGCGGTCTCCTTATTTTTGTGCTTTTCGAAACGAATTTGATAACCAACTTTCGTTCCATACTCGCACAGCATCTCGTGTGCTACTCGCTTCGACAGAGCAATACACGCCAATCGACGGGGTTGTGTGCATACTGTAAACGAAAGAACTTATTCAAATCGTCCAATCATAATAACGCAATTTTCTTACCAATATTCTTAAATCCATGCTGATACAAATACTGTGGTATCTGTGTCGACTTTCCACAACCCGTATCACCGGCCACTATCGTCACCTGGTTCTTTTCAACCGACTCGAGCATTTGTTCGCGAAATTTATACACCGGCAACGATTTCTGACATTGCCGCAATTTCTCCAGCTTGGCAAAACGTTGCTTTTGCTTAAAATCCAAATAGATTCGAATGATATCGTAGAATGTATCAATTCGTTGTCTGGTTAAATCCGAACGTTCGTCTATCTCGATCAAGTGTTCGTTTCGTCTCAACGTTTCGGGACTGATCAAAATGAAATTTGTGCGTCGTGCTGCGTCGCTTACTTCACCCCGTTTGGTTCCATCCTTGGTGAGTTGGTCTCTCTTTTTGATGATGACCTCGTATTTTTCGACGAATTTCCAAAAATCTGGGACATCTTCGATGAGTCGATCATTTAGATGGTACCCGTTGAGAAGACGATCCAATTTGTATTTGTAGCGAAGATAGGAGAATTCAGATTTTCGTTGATGATCTTTGGGATTGTGATCGGAGACGGAGGAGCGTTTGGATTTTTTGCGATCGGGTGACGGAGTTTTATTGCGACGCGACATCGAAGTCTAATAATAAAAGATTGAAAATAAAATGAGGAAATTTTTGTTTTAGTGATCAAGGAAAAAATTGACATCCAGATGAGCTAGAGCCACTCGACAGCTTCATCATCTCAAATACGATCACATCCCATGATTGGCAGCCTTGCTAGGTCGCACACACACGGAGAATCCATGAAAATTTCGAATCCAACGAAACACCATTTAAAAAAAAAAGAGCACTGAAGGTGACAGTATGCAGTTTCGTTGGTTTCGGAATCCATGGATTCTCCGTATGCGTGCGACCCTAGAGGGAGACTACAACTTTGCCTTAACGCGGCAACTACTCCTGCATTCCATCGTACTAGGTTTATTCAAGTCGCAGCTCCGCAAACGATTTCCCCAGGGAAAGGGCAACCTCTTAGTCAGCCGTGATTACAGCTGGGTTTCATAGCAATTCAAAGTGTGCCCCATCAACTCCAGGCGATAATGGAACGCCTACACTTCAATTCGTCAGTTGATCACTGACCTGTACGTCGAATGGAGCTTTTCGTTCAAAATCACGTCGGATCAGATTTTTTTTAAAGATTTAACAATTTGCAGTTAAAAAAACGCTCTGTGGCACACTTGAGTCGCACTAGTAATCTAGAGGTTCGGAGATCGAATCTCGGCGTGGTCCCGGAAATATATAGTGCTTGCAACATTATATACACTCCGTAAACTCTATATATGCAATGTAACGCTGACTCGGAGTAGTCTATAAACGGCTGAGTGAACGCACCATGCCCCACAAGGGGTTACGGTACAGAGAAGAAGAAGAGTTAAAAAAGAAACAAATTCAAAATTCCATCTTGTCATGTCTATGTCGAGTAGTGGAAGCTTAAGCAGAGTCTCCAGGGCTTGAGATATTGAGACCCCAAGGACAGCTAGACAGGTCAGTCTCTAAATTTTATCTAAATTAAACCTACTGTCCTTATTTTTATGGTTTTTCCGCCCCGTACTCCCCAATAGGTCTAACGATTGTCTAATAGATCCCCCATCCCCTGTTTTCCCGACTGCAGTTTCATAAGGCCTTAATCGCTTTCCCTGAGGTGCTCTGTCCAGCGTAATTTCTTGTCTACACTGACCCCCAGATACTTGACACTTTCTGACATTATTGATTCTGAGTCATACATTGAAGGACATTTTGAAACTCTAAGCGTCCTACTGAATGTCATCATGGCTAAGGCTTTGGTTGGGTCAACACGTAGCTCATTTGCTGTACACTAACACTCCCTTAGTACACCTGTACTAAAACTCTTCTTCGATGTTTCCTTTAACCGTGATTACCGAGTCATACGCATAACCCTGGGTGGCACAACTAACTGTTGTAAGTCTCCACATCAGTCCATCAACTACCAAGCATCGCAGGCTATGCCTAAAAATGCACATGGTGTAATTTCTTTGTTAGACATTGCCGCTTTGATCTCTTCCACTAAGTTCTGTTAAACTACCCCGTTGATTGGCATATTGCTTTGGGTGCAGCGGCCAGGCCATTATTTCTTCTTCTTTAGCGGTGCATAAAGAACTGAAACCGCTATTCAAATATGTTCCCGCAGGGGCACTTGCTCCTTTCGGGGTGTGGATTTTTGGTAAGCAGCGTCACCACGTACCCGAGCTGAACAAAGGGGCCCAGGTATGGTTGATACGCCATAGCGTACAAAGATTTTCGCGCGCTGACGCTCCCGATGCACTTTTGTCACACAGGGTGGTCTGGTATGACTGACTTCCATCGCCGGAGTTCAGTCGTTACCGAACCGAGCACGTTTCGCAATTATTTCCATGGTGGGAGAGAATCCGCCATAAGTGAGCGTTTAAGGGCTTGAAGCTGGCGGCAACGCATAGCCTGAGTCACAAAATGGCTAGGTAGGAAGAATTGCCTTTGCGCCTATATCTACATAGTTTATGGAATGATGTTCATTCGACTCGAGTCAATTGCCGATTAGTAAACTAAAGGAGTCTTCCTGATGTGAAAAGCAGCGGTACCCGTCGTTTTTTAGCCGGCGAGTAGTAACAGGTCAAATGAAGGTCAAGGTCTGAATTCAGCGTTAGGCCTCAACATTAGAGGGCCAAAGGAGGATTACACCTGCTATTGAGAAGTCTTTAGCAAATAGTGTGCACCGGGGGACCATGGTCGCTACCCACCATGATGTTGGACTCGAGGAGATTGTTACCCAAGTCAACGAGCTAGAGTTGCAGCCCTATGGTTTCTGAAAGACGTACCATGCTGTAGATGGAGAAATCCCAATTTGGCATCAAGATCCGTTTCAATAAAATGCCGAGGCAATTTAAGTAGATGTTTTGTATGCTCGGATCTATACGAGAAAATTAGGAATTTAAGCGCGGACAGAAGCCTAATATTTTAATCCCGTTTACTGAATTTTGTTACTACTTTGATCGGTATTCAGTTTTTTGCTGATTCAGCTGCTGCTCCTGAGTTCTATCCCACTTTGCTATCTTTTTTTATCCAGAAGTTAAACCCTTGTGTATCATACTTTCAGGTATTCTGGTATAAAGCGAAGGAGGAAAGTACAATCTCGTAGATATCACAGAGGGAATATGAGCTCCGGAGTGGAGCACACGCACCTCTACTCACGTCTCGCAGAGGGGAGACACCACAACCTTTTCAAAATATACACCAAAACAACACAGAGAGGGGAGACAGCACAAACTTTCAAACAAACAACACAGAGAGGGGAGACACTATATTATTACTTCTATAAATGCTAATCATAAAGGGATAGTTTAGTCTACAGCTGGAGGAAAATTTTTGGGTAGGAGCAGAATAGCCGTTCTTTCAGCATCCCTCGTTACGACCCCGTTTTCTAAATGCTCCTACGGCAGCCGGTTCTTCGATTTAAATCGTCCCGGAGCTACCCGTTGCTAAAAACGGCCAAGAGCTGCCAAGACCCCTTTCGATTCAAGAGAAAAAAATCTCTTGAATCGCTACAACAACAACAACAACCCCGTTTTCTTCTTTGAGAGTAGTAATTGAACTGCGGTCGCTTTGGCAATATATGTACTATTGACGGATTCGTAGAAGTTTGCACAACTAAACCTTTTGGCTTCTCTGATCCTTTTGTTACATTCCGTGAGGGTGAAGCGATACAGGTCACAGTCCCTGTTGCAATCGGCCTCCTTAAACAGGTGCGTTACCCTTTTCCTGAGGCGTGCTAGATCCTTGTTCTACCACGAAACACACTTGGAGAGTACGTTAATTTAGAAGCCAGTCATGCAGAGGACACAGTTAGATCACTAATGTAGTTCATACATTTCCGGAGTACCAACCCAGTATCCACTATGTTGCAAAGATTCCCGAAGCTATTTAATAGATTAGGTTAGGTACATGCGCCATCAGGTATATCCTTAGCGCACTTAGACCAGAATCATACCTACATGTTACCACCTAAGCACATCACAACTTCTACAAAACTCATTGAGGGGAATTCGTTTTCTCCTGGCGAGTTCCCCAAGGACACAATGCTCCACCACACTACGAATATGTTCCGGATCCAGTGATAGCAGACCGGACTGTGTCAAGTTTAGATCATCTTCGTCGTAGCGCAGGTGCTACCATCGGTCCATCTGGCGTTAGTCTTGCATTCTGTCTCTCTCTAGTTCCTGTCAACCCCTTGTGGGGCATAGGGCATTAACTACGCCTACTCTCCACCTCGTTGTGTTTTGCGCCAACGGCGACCATGTAAGATTTAGCGTTTTCGCCTCGCTTGTTACCGATCTTCTCCATGTGTTCCTTGGCCGTCCAACGCGGCGCGGCGTCTTGCTCCGGAATCCTGTGGATTCCAGTTCAGGACCTTTTTTGCGATGTTATTGGGCCCTCTTCGGAAGGTATGACCTATCCATTGCCACTTAAGTCTTTTAATTGAAGTGCCTATCCTTTCTTGGCCAGTGAGGAGATCCTCGTTCGAAATGATTTCCGGCCAACGAATATGTAGGATGCGCCGTAGACACTGATTTACAAAAGTTTGCAACTTATCAGTAATCTCGGGGAGATTTCAGTATCTGTGGCGCCAAATTTTGATGATGCCATTTAATTAATATTGGCCTGAAACGACCGAATCTGCAATCCTTTTTCGCGAAATCGTAACGGTTCTCCAGATATTCAATGTCAAAGTTTGACTTTTCTATGAAGCCAGTTAAGTAATTTGATAAGACTAGGGGGCTTCGCCCCCTGCTCGCTACGCTCGTCAGCTTTAGCTGAATTGTCAGCAGCTGAGTTAATCTGCTCCTTAACTCTCTTGCGTGCTGAGATAAGAGACCAAGTAGAGTCGCTAATAAATGGTCTCCTACCGCGATCCAATCGTCCTAAAATTTCTTCGCCACATGAAATAAATGAATCCTTAGCGACTTTCCATCTATCTTCAATTGTCGGATTCTCATTTGGTGGTGGTGCATTAGCTTTTTCGTGCAAAGCGGTGGAGAACGCACGCTTGGTTGATGGAATTTTGAGCTTCTGCACATTATACGTAGGGCAAATATTTGCACGGTTAGGACGCTGGATTGCTGCCGTTCGTAAGCGCATTTTTGCGATGACAAGATGGTGGTCACTGCCAATATCAGTACCACGTTTCACCCTAACGTCCAGGACACAGTTTCTCCACGTTTTGGAAACAGCAATATGGTCAATCTGGTTCTCAGTTCTGCCATTTGGAGAAGTCCAGGTTGATAAGTGGCAATCATTGTGTTTAAACAGAGTCCCACCAATGACGAGCTGACGTGAGTTACAAAACTCTCGTTACAACATCTCGCCATTCTGGTTTCTGTCGCCTAACCCATGATTTCCCATAAGATGTTCCAATCCTTGGTTATCTGACCCGACTTTAGCGTTGAGATCCCCCATTATGATTTTAATGTCACCTCTGGGAGCCCTATCAATGCATTCTGTAGCGTCTTCAATTACCACAGAGCAAGCGACAACAGGCAAATTTATGCAGCGATTTCCTGCGAAGTCGCTTTCGCCCGGTATCCGGCATATTGTGATATTGAAGAAGCGACTCATCTCTCTGAGTAATGAGCGGTACTTCTTAACCGTTTTTGATGTGGTCAACGCTGACTCGAATGATCGATCAGTATACAGAATGACGACCTGATTACGCAACCAAACTAGGGCTTCCATAATCGCTGTGGCCTCTGCTTGGAGGACGCTACAAAGACGAAAAGCCAAGTGAAGATTCGATCTCCGGACCTCTAGATTACTAGCATCGTAGAGTGCGATTAAACCAAGTGAGCCAGAGAGCGTGACACCACGGGAAACCTGGGATATGCACGTCTGAATTCGGCGTTAGGCCTCAACATTAGGGGACCAAAGGAGGATTGCATCTGCTATTAAGAAGTCTTTAACGAATAGTGTGCATCGGGGATGGATATGCCCCGAGGGATCATGGTCGCTACTCACCATGATGAGGAAATGTTACCCAAGTCAACCAGCTGGAGTTGCAGCCCCGGGCTAGGGGGTCGAACCACTGGCCAGGGGTATGGTATTGTCCCTCTATGGAATCAAGCTATAGCGGTTCCTACCAAAAAATATTTGGGAACAGTGTAGTCAGTCGCTGGGGTAAAGTTGCGAAGTATCGCCGAATGAGGTGCGCGTCTATAATCCAGCGCTCGCCAGTTTCACGTAGACGTAAAGCCGATGTCAAAAAAAGGTCCTGCAGCATATCTAAACCGACTGAAAGAGTGGTGCGAAAGGTTCCCGTTATGACAACGTCCTAACCTAGGGAGGTTAAAAGTAGGAATCGTGCGACTTCTAGGAAAGAGTACAAACTCCATCTTGTTTGGATTATTAGACATGGCGTTCTCCAGAAGCGCACTATCGCCTATTAAAAGCGCTTTTTATAGCCAGGACGATACCATTATAATGAAGGAATATTTCAATATAAATTACCAGCGAGTGTAGAGCTGTATCAACCGATCTCCCTTTACAATATGCGTGTTGTGACATGTATAATAGGTTTGGAGGGACAATTTTACGTAGATGAAGATCGATTAGTCGTTCTAGCAAATTCAGCATAGATGACGAAAGGGGTAATAGGCCGAACGTCCTTTGGACTTGCATGTAAACTGAACTCAAGCATGCTATTAGTAGCTTTCTATCCAATGATATGTGATGTCTACACTCTATTGCAAGTCCGCAGGACTTATACCATCAGACCAATCTTCTCGCGATCGAGAAAAGATGTCGTGTCGCATGTCTCTGTGAGACTTGTAGGAAAGTCAGGAGGAGCAACTGTTGAGCCACCAGGAAAATGAGAATTGAGTAGACACTTGATTGCTTCGATGCTTGAAAACGTGAGAAAAAATAACATTAATGGGTTAGACGCTAAAACTTTCCTGGATCTAAGTAGATGCCTCGGAAGACCCTTTGATGTTCTCGCAGAAATTTAAGAAACGCGCTGCGTTTTGCTCCAAGTAGTTTTGAAAGAACTAGAATGTTTTTTAAAGGAATGCCAGTCCGACTGAAGCACGCGTCGCGTCGTATCATCGACAAAACCCGGACTTCTCGCACCTATGAGTGCCAACGTATATCCATATATTTCCCATCATAGACCTAGGTGATTTATAAGCAGATAATGTAATTTTTCATAAAAGTTATAACAAACCTTATTGGAAGTTAACGAAATGTTGCACGTGAATCTGTGAATCCTGAAAATTAGCCCAAAACTATTTAAGTGGCTGAGCGCTGAGCCCATGAGAAATGTCAAAATTCAAAATAAACAAAAAATCTTTTTCTTTTCGAAACAAAATGACAACATAAAAAATGACTTCCAATCTTGGAAACCACTAAAAGTTGTTGGGTGTCTATAGGATTTTTCAGCAGAAACAATAGTTGATCGCAAATTGAAAGCATATCACCGCCAATTGAACAAAATTTATAATGACAGTTGAATTGAAATGTTAACAATCGAAATACGAAATGTAAACAATCGTTATGGAACGTTGCCGCATTTGACTAATTATTATCCTTTCCTTGATGTAAAAACCACGATTGTTGGATTATCACGTTTCCTATGGACTACAATTAAAGAGAAAACTTAAAAGTTTTAAAAAAAAAACGCCAGTATTGCATGTTGGGACAAGTGCGAACGGCCGTAACATTTTAAAATTACACTCAAGAGAAGGGTAAGAACATTTTAAATTTTTTAACGGAAACAATTTAGAAAACTAATTCCACGACTCTTTTTAGGGCTTTTTAATTGGAAACCATTTAAAATCTGATCGTCATGAATTCACCTACAAAAATCACAGGCAAGCTTAAATGCCTTTCGTTCGATCTAAATTTAAAAATCACTCTAACAGGTGGTCAGAGTTTCAGGTACTTTCTTTACGCCTACCATTCATCATTGGCTCCTTGGAATTTTACTAAATTTCACAAAATTTTCAGATGGAAGCAGAACAACCCTTCGCACCCCCAGTCAGAAGAATGGATTGGAGTAATGCGTGGTTGCCTCTGGATCCTGTCGCAAAATGATGACCAACTCCACTATACAGTTTACGGAAACAAGCGGCCAACCAAAAGCATGGATGCTCACTCCTACTGTGAGCAAATATTGCGCGACTACTTTCGTTTGGATGTCGATCTGGCCGGCTGTTACAAAGACTGGAAACAGGCTCACAATCATTTCGCGGAGAATGCCAACAAATTTTATGCTGTTCGTGTGCTGAATCAGGAGCCTGTCGAGAATTTAATTTCATTTATCTGTAGTCAAAACAATCATATAAATAGGTAAGGATTTTGGCAAGTTTTACACAACTGATATCTCTGGAAGTTCTGTTTGATTATTTAAGGATCTCATCGATGGTTGAAAAATTGTGCAGTGAATATGGTGACAAGATTTGCACGTATCACGATGTTGATTATTATGCATTTCCGGAGTTGGAGCAGCTGAATGTGCCAGAGGTTGGTACTTTTATGTTCAGTTCTGATGTTTCTACACGGGCAATTGGATGCGTTTGCGGTGCCAGTTTTGTATTGATGATACGGTTAAACTTTTTAATTTCCGTCTGATTTTCATAGCTTGAATCAAATCTTCGTACAAACAAGTTCGGCTACAGAGCCGCGTATATAGCAAAAGCTGTGAAAACCATTCTTGAGAAAGGTGGCAACTCGTGGTTCGATCAATTGAAAAAGCTTCCCTATAAGGAAGCAAGAAGAGAACTGATCTCTGTGCCAGGAATAGGGCCAAAGGTAAAACTTAATATTAATAATAGTTGCCCAGTTGATAGATATGTACTAATTTTCTTATTTTTTAAGGTCTCCGACTGCATCTGCCTAATGTCGTTGGGCCATCTGGATGCCGTACCCGTTGATACTCATATCTACAAAGTAGCCGGACTGCACTACTTGCCGCATTTGCGTAAAACAAAAACAGTCACGAGCAAAGCCTATGAAGAGGTTGGTGATATTTTTCGAAAAGTCTATGGACCGTTAGCTGGATGGGCGCAAACGGTAAAATTAAATGTTATCAAGTTTAAGCCATTAAAAAATGTGTTTTTCGTAGGTTCTATTTTGTGCAGATTTGGATCGATTCACTGAGAAAGAAGCGAAGAAAAAATAGAAAATAAAATAAAATTGAGGATGAAGCTTGTTTTATTAGCTAGTTAAGTGTTATTTATCGATCCTCCGAAAAAATGGCAGCGTCTCGTGCTATGCTATATGGCTGCGAAGCATCGACTTTAACTCAAAACTCTGAAGATCTGTTGGGCACATTCGAGCGAAAGGTTCTTCGGAGAATCTTCGAGACAGATGGTGCATCCGGAACAACCATGAGTTGTATCAGCTGTACGATGAGCTAAACGTGTCGATTATAATGTGAGGAACATGCACAAAGGGTAAACGACAGTCGCTTGTCCCAGAAAGTGAAGAATGCGCAACGAATGGACTGAGCCAGATTGCCCTGTGGCATGGGTCAAGAATAGTGCTTCCGCATTTCCCGGCTTGTCACAAAAGGCGACTTGAGGGATAGGATATGTAGGCTTGTATCCCGCGTACCTGGAATTTACCTTACGCTCGAAACCTTAGACTAGCCTTGGATACCTCGATTCAACGGCAACGACTTTTGTATTGCTCTACTCTGTGAGTGAAGACGGTATCTTGGTAAGCGGGCGTTGAAATCCTGTTGACTAGGAATGCACGCTGATCTCTAATCGCTAAAAACATATTTGAAGGCGGCGGATGTTGCGGCTCACCGTGGCGAAAGCGGTACCCTATTCAAGTTAATTAGGCAACTAATTGGCAAATCTTTTAGGTTAGGTTAGGTACAGGGGCCGCCAGATTTGCACCCAGCGCACTTAGACCAGAATTTGGTCCATTGTGATACCACCGAGAGAATCATGTCTCTACTAACTGCCTAAGCTAGGAACCAGCCCGTGCTCACAACATATTTATTGAGCAGTATTGGGCTTACATCCCGAAGATCATCGGTATCGTAGAAATATCTAGAGCCCAGAAAACGCATTCGTTTCTCAGCCAGGGCGGGGCAGTGACAAAGTAAGTGATACACACTCTCTTCCTCTTCTTCATCATCACAACTTCTGCAAAAGTCATTGTGAGGAATTTGGAGTCTTCTTGCGTGATCACCAATAGGACAGTGCCCTGTTATTACTCCCACCACACTGCGTATATGCTTTCTGTCTAAGGAAAGTAGCATGGTAGAGCGGACCTTGTCTAGTTTTGGTCAGATCATTCTCGTCGTTGCGCAAGTCAAGCCATGGATCCATCTTGTGTTGGTTCTGCGTTCTGTAGCGGTGTCTATTATCAATGCGCAAGCCGCAATAGGTGTTTTCAAGATGGCGTAACCGTCTTCAACTCTACCTGCTGACGCATGCCGGGCCAAGTCATCTGCATTGCGATTACCTGCAAAGCCACTATGGCCCGGTATCCAGCATAGCGTAATGTTGAAGAAGCTACCCATTTCTCTAAGTGCTGCGCGACACTTCTCAATAGTTCTTGATGTGGTCAGAACTGAATCAATTGATCGAATTGCAGCCTGACTATCTGTGAATAAAAAGACGTCCCTACCAGTGACGACGTGACAGCCCAACCAAGTTAGGGCTTCCGAAATCGCGGAGATCTCCGCTTGGAGGACGCTACAATAACTAGGGAGGCCGAAAGACAAATTAATATTCAATTCATCCGAGTGGATTCCTATACCAACTCCTGCATCTGTCTTGGAACCATCAGTATAGATTGAAATGGATCCACTGACCAAGTACCTGTTACTATCCCAAGATTCCCTTGGGGGGATCAAGCTACAATGGTTCCTACCAAAGAAGTAATTGGGAACAGTGTAGTCAGTAGCTGGGGGCAGGTTAAACTTACGAAGTCTCGCTGAATGCCCATAGTCCAGCGCTCGCCACACACCAGTTTCACGTAGGCGTAAGGCCACGTTAGCAGCCATTCGTTGGCCGAAAATGTCCAATGGGATCAGTCCCAGGGCCATATCTAATCCGAATGTAGGAGTAGTTCGAAAAGCTCCTGTAATAAGAAGAGAAGCCAAAGGCAAATCTTTTACTATAGCCCATCCTGTGAAAGGTAAAGAAGGGTCTGTGGTTGTTACCGAAGATTAGCAGCTTCAGAGATGAAAAGGAGTTGAATTATTTCAAGCGGATTCAAACGGTACAGCGAATATTGTGCCTCTCCTCATCAGAGAGGGTTGGGAAACTGAAACTCTTCTTGGTGAATGGAAAAATGGGGTGATTATAAAAATTCCGAAAAAGGGTAACGCCCACATGGAGAATCAATGGATTCTTCGTTTTGTCAAAATCCATATAAAAAAATGACAACTTACCCAGCTGGTCTTTTTTTTATATTGAGGAAGGCAGAAGAATCCATGGATTCTCCATGTGTGTGAGGACCCTGGTTGTTTCACTTGAAAACACAAAATTACCCATATCTCCGTAAATATTGACCATAGAGCAGTCAAATTAGGCCTAAAAATGTTGTATCTCGGAAACGGTGATAGCTAGGACCCTGGTTGTTTCACCAAAATGTGGCTATGAATACGCTCTACATCGACTTTTTCAAAACCCATTTTCGAAAATATTCACTTGAAAACACAAAATTGCACATATCTTCGTAAATATTGACCCTAGAGCTGTCAAATTTGGCCTAAAAATGTTGGTCTCCTTTAGGCGGCTGTATCTCGGAAACGGTGATAGCTACGACCCTGGTTGTTTCACGTAGCTCTAAATACTCTAAAATTTGCCTTCTTCCAGCTGTCTACATACAAACACTCTCAGAATTATTATTGAGCAATCCGCCAAATGGAGACCCCCATTACATCTCATGTTCATTGATTTCGAGAAGGCGTTCGACAGTGTTGATCGAGAGTATATCTGGAGCGGAGTTTGTGTTTCGAGTCAGGTAGTCGAAAAAGTTGACGAATTCTGCTTCCTCGAAAGCATAGGGACAGAAGATGGCGGCGCGATATATGCAATCTCGTATCAACAAGGCTAGGGCAGCCTTCTTCTCTTTGACGCCTTTCTGGCTAAAAAAAACAACATTTTCAGGCGCACCAAAATCCGAATTTTCGATGCAATTGTGTAATCGGTGCTTCTATATGGCTGCTCAACTTGGAAGGAGATAACAACTGAGCTGTAATCTTTCGCAAGTCGCAGTGTCTACGGCGCATCCTACAAATCCACTGCCCGGAGATTATTTCGAATGATGATCTCCATAATGTCACAGGCCTGAATTGGATAGGCATTTCTGTTAAAAGGCGAAAGTGGCAATGGATAGGGCATACCCTCCGAAGAGGGCCAAAAAATATTTGCTAAACAGGCCCTAAATTGGAACATATGGAGCATATGCAAGACTGTAATAAAAACGTCACGCGACGGGCGGAGCAGCACCTTTGTTGATCGGCTGCGCAACAGGCAAAACATGTCGATTCTCGTTGTTATCCATTAAAACACTCGCACAGAGATGACACAAAAAGATCCGGAGCCAGACCGAAAAGCCGTACGAAGTCTACACCTAGATATAATTGTTGTGAGAGTGAAGGCATAATTAGGAACGTCATTTTCCGAGTCTGACCTTTGAACGTTATTTCAGTATTAACTCTTCCAACAGTGGAGTGTGAGGTACCATCTGCAGTACTAACCTTGACTCGAAAACGTTCCCAAGGGAATATTTTTCAAGAAATCATCGGCCAAATTAGAAGCTAAACAGCTGATTGTTGCGCCTGTGTCAATTAATCCTGAGATATTCTTCCCAAATATGGAAACTTGGGCATACGGTCGTACGTCTGATAGGTGAACACTAGGACAAACGGCAGAACAGTAAAATCGACGAGTCTGTTTAACCCGTTTCCAAAAAACTTTCAAACGTAATGTGGAACGTCTAGGACGCCGCAACCGTATCTCGTCTGCTCCGAAAATTCTATTTCGAGTTGTCTGTTAGTCCCTCCACCGTACATGCCAAGGTTTAAAGCTAAAGTGGTCTGAAGTCTGTTTTATAAGGGGGAGTATCGAATGTTATCAGATCAGGCGTGTATTTGTTACTAAGTCCACTAGTATCATTCTGCTTTAGTATAGTAGTTGCAATGGTTGGAGAAGTTGGCCTTAGCAAGGGGTCACATCTAGTGGAGCTTGAGGTTGACTGGAGCATCGATCCTCGATCGCAGTCCGTGTTTTGGAATCTGGTTACATCTGGCACAATGAGGCTTGTAGGTCTCTGGAGCCCCACAACCATAGCAGAATATGGTTCTAGGTGCGAGACACTCATCAAAACCATGGCCTTCTTTACGGCAATTCCAGCAAACTAACTTGACACCTATAGCTGCCACCTGCTCGGGTGGAGAACCATCTTGGAAATAAGAACGATCTTCTATAATCACTTCCTAGACATTCTTTTTGCTTTGAATCATACGATCTAGATGTAGTTCAGATTTTATTTCGTCTTCCAAGTTTTCCCACCGGACTACTAATGTTTTAAACTGCCTTATTGAATAGATGAACTCATTCAGTAGACGACAGCGAAGTTCCAGACGAAGATTCCTTCGAAGAACCTCTATAAGGTTCTCCCATTCAGCTATGGGCAATGCTAGGCGGTCTGCTAATTGCATAATACCTTCGTAGAACATATCAAAGGACTCCTTAGGACCTTGCTTTCTCCTTCGAATAATTTCCATAAGATCGTAGTCGGAATTTTTTTTTTAAACTGTTGCCTCAGTGCATCGCAGAATTGATTCCAATCGAAACGAATTATCGTTCGATAAAACCGCCAATACCAATTGGCCGCTTTACCAACTAGTACTATATGAAGATAATTTTTCACCAATTGTAATTGGCCAAGTATCGTTGGCCAATGTTCGAATTTGGAATAGAAACTTTTCCATGGAAAAGTGCGGGCTGTCTCCACTAAAGTGAAGATTCCAATTTATTAATAATGCGACCTACTCTATCAGGTGGAATGGCCGAAGAATGTATAGGGAAAGCAGGCCTAATCAGGTTCTGATTCCCCATCTCAAGTGGGTGTCGCGGTGGATTTGAAGAGAGGTAATCTATACGAGATATTCCAGAAGAATTATGAGACAATCTAGCAAGAGGCGAACTACGAGCTACCGGCAACCAGGCGCGGCTCCGCCCGTCGCGTTACGTTTTCATTGCAAGACACCGTGTTGGACGACCAGCAAACACGTGGAGAAGATCAGGATATATATAGAGAGTCCCATATAGAGCAGGTTGCGGTGCACATTTTCCTGCAAGTTTCACATTCCTAGCTGCCTCCGTTCGGAAGTTAGAGCCCTTCAAAGGTGCGATTCAAGAAAAAAAAAATGCAAACGAAGGACCGACCTAATGGCAAACGGTATCCATTTCCAAAAAAAAAAAAATTATAAAGGGATGATAAAAGGGCGCATGTAGACCATGTTGCGGCGCACATTTTCCTGCAAATTTCAAAGTCCTGGCTGTCTTCGTTCACAATTTGCAGCTTCCAAAAATGGCGGCCCAAGAACAAAAAAAATCGCAATCATTTCTAGACATTAATTTATTAAAATCATACAAATGCAAATTGTACATAAATCACAAAAACCGTGGTAAATCGCGTAATTTTATCCTTAAACACTAAACAATAAATGTTTTGTCCGAAACTTTCATCTTGGCTTACACGATCGATTTCGAATTCTTATCTTCTCTAAAGTTCATATTTTAACGACTCGCATAGCTAAAACGATAACAATACTTTGTCCATATATTAATTGCGTGCTTCCGTATTGATTAAGCATCATCAGCGTTTTGTCTATAACAAATAAAAACCGATAAAAATAAATTCCCGCCCCTTACAGTACAGTCCGCTTAATTATGTTGCCAAATGGCAAAATTTATAGTGTGCTCACGTGGTTTCCTATCCACTCGTATGTACTCATCAAAAACATTCGCAACATTATAGAAATCTTCCAGTTCGGCAATTGCCGTCTCTTCGATTTGCGTCAAAACCAGCGATTTCGATTTCATCCGATCGAAATACTCCTTTTGACGACGCTCACCTTCGATGATTTTCGAAAATGAATTCTCTGTCCACGGGCGATTGCTGGTCGACGGAGACGGTTCGGCAAACGACAAATTTCGGCTAACACTGTTGCTAGTTGTGGGCGTGGACGATTTTATGGAAATGCGAGAATTGGATTTTTCCGCAGACGACCCGGCTTCAAATTTGGGCGTAGTTGTGGGCGATCTCATGATGTCGGCAAACGATTGATCGTTGGCTGGACTTTGCACTATTCCCCATGCATTCGGAGTTGTGGGTATGGCAATGGGTCGTGAGCCGGAAGTGTTAATAATTGGCGAATCCGGCTTCGATTCGGAGCTTAATCGTTTGCGTTGTTTCTGAGAGAGTTTTTCACCTTTTAGGGGTGTAAAGTCGGAAAGATTCAAATTAAATCGTGCTGTCGGAGAGACGATTTCTTCTTCGACAATAGGCGCAATGTTTTGTTTGACCGGAGTTTTGTTTAAGGGGATCAGATTGGTGGCGGGGGTCTCTTTGATTTTCACCTCTTCTTTGAGTATTTCGTTGGCCTTCATGGCGGCCAGCAATGACTTTGATCTGCTGTCCTTGCTCTTACCGTCCGCGGAGGGTACTTTCATCCACGTCTTTGCCTCGGAATGCAGTTGACGGTCCACCTCACTTTCCGATGTTTTTCGGTCCCGATTTTCAGGACGTTGCTTTTCGGTAACGATCAATTCCTTCATCGACTGAATTGCCTCTTTCTCATAGTTTCGCTTGCTGGTTGTGGTTTTGTTCATTTTTGTCTTATTTTTTGATTTTGCTTTTCCTTCGGCTCCGTCAATTTTGTATTCAAGATCAACGCTAAAATCCGTTATGTGTTCAATCAATTCCTCGTCGGACACCGCATCCGATGTGGGCGTAATGACGCGATAGTCCAACTTGTGCTTGTAGGTGCGACGATAGAATTCATTGATTTTCGACAGAACTTTCGCTTCACACGACTCTAAACTTTTTTGTTCCAATATTCTGGCCAAATTCTGACAAATATATTGCAAGCATCCTTTCTCCAATACGTCACAATTGTACGCGCAGCCAAAATCCAACATTTCGCCACACTTGCTGGTTGTTATACGTTCAAGGACCATTTTTTCGCACACACGTCGCAGGCTATTGACAAAGAACTGATCACATATGACGATCATATTGTACAGATAGTTTTCGGAGTAGTTCTCCCGTTTGAACGTCTCCACGTCGTGGGAGTAAATGAAATCGACCAGAGGCTCCATGTATTCGATGGGGACACTGGACAAGTTGACGGATTTAGTTTCAGACCAGCTGTTACTAAACATGAGGCTAAAGTACTCGAGTCGTGCGACCAGCACGCATTTGTGGGCGAAGAGTTCTTTGTCGCCGGCGCAAATGATTTTCAGATCGTGCAAGTCGGTGAGGGCGGTTCGTTTGAATTTTTGGAATTTGGGTTTAGTAGGGGTCACGCCAGCGAGGAGACTACAAAAGGTAAAGAAAAAAAAAAGATTAGCTGATAGAACGTGAGTATAGCCCGTCGCTAAGTGATTGCACGCGAGACGCACGTTGCACGCATGTGCTATCCTCCGTCAGTTATGCGATCATGTACTAATTTTTATAATTTGAAAATGGCACACGGATGTGTGTGGGCATATGCATTTGAATAGATTTTTACAAATTTGTATTTGCTTTTTTGGAGCTGTATTGTGGACCGTGCGTTCGCGTGCACTCAATATGCGCAAACCCTTATTGTGAGCGGCGTGTACCTTTTAATACCGTTCACCAAACCGTGAAGTTCAAATTTTATGCAGAAATTCAAAAATAAATTTGTCGAATCCTCCAGCGAGCCCATATAGCTCGGACCCAATGACTGATGAACTTCATCGAGGTCTGAAAGAATACAAAAATTTGTCAGATCAATTCTACAACAGCCCAAGGATGTTTCTTACTTTCCAGCACGGGCATATAATTCGTATACATAAATTGCAACATAATGGAAAACATCTTCCCGGTCAATCCTTCATAATTCAAGTACACATGTTTGTCCTGCATCTGACAAACGGCTTTCATGATACCCTTGGATCGCGAGTAGACAATAAAACGATGTGCCGGAAACGTTTCACCGTCCACATGAAACACAACATCATGCACAGCATCCATTTCGCTCACCTCATGCAACAGAGTCTTAAAAGTGTTCTCCACTTCGGGTAGCTCCGATGTGGAAAAATATTTTCGTGAACTCTCCTGAAGCACGGCGAACGACTCGAAATCATCGTCAGCAAAAATGTCAACGACTCGATCCACGTTTGGCATACGTTTCAGATCGATTCGTATACGTGCCGTTGTGCTGATTTCCTTTTTGTTATACGTGTCCTTGTACTCGCTAATGTCGATTGGATTGTGGATGGTTTGTTTGGCTGCCTTGCCGGTGTAGACGTCGCCACGTGACAAAATCAGCAGTTGGTTGCCGCTGAGGATCATTTTTTCGGCATCCAGTTGACGTGCCTGGACGTAGACACAACTTCAAACCAAATTTGTTGGTTAGACAGAGACTTCAATCTGGGTCATGATGAATGTTTCTTACCGAACATATTGCATAGAGTCCTCATGCCAGATGTAAAGACACTTGGAAATCGTCAATACCAAAAGTCTTAGGACCGAATCAGAGTCCGTTTTGCCGTCGCGTTTGACACAACCTCCAGTCAGCGACATGCATATCAGCGGCTCTAAACTGAAAAAAATATTTTTTTTACCAATTTCACAACCACTACTGACTGATTAAGTCAACTTCGCTCTTACCTTGGCGTCTTGATTGACTTCATCTTAAAATTATGATAAAGCAACACCAATTTGCAGGCCGTGTAGCAAGCAATGGCTGAATTATTTGATTCCACCATGTCAATCTTTTTATTATCCAACAACTGCAGCTAAAATGCAAAATACAAACATCAGCCCGGCTTCAGCCAATTTAATGTCATACTCAACTACCTGTCGTGGTAGCGCGACGTGACTTGTCTCGGCCTTAAGACCAAATTGTCCCTTATTCGCACCCCAGATGTACACCTCTTTATTGCTATAAGCAATCGAATGATAGTCGCGTGCAATAACATTTGTCAAGTCTTCGATTCCGCATTGTTTGAAGGCGGAAATTTCCTTGAGAACAGCCGATTTTTCGGGGGCCGGCTGTAGTCCCAGTTGATGGTCTGAATTTATTCCGCACGTATAGACAGATCCCCGGTTCGTCAAAATTAGTGAATGATTTCGTGAAACACTCACGCACGTTGCATATTCTTTTGAGTCACGGGTGGGCAGTTTAAGGCGCTTCGGCATGGGAAGACTGCTTTCCGATCCACTTCCTGTAGCAAGAAAAAAAATCTTAATTGAGCCAAACAACGAACCGTTATGTAACGGTAAACATTTTGCATAAGGTTTCCATTTCTCTCTATTTTTACGGGACTATGCCATCTCTTAGGCGGATCTCTTAGAATCGGCACATAATGCGAAGTATTTGAATTCACCGTATGTGTGTGCGGGCCTTACAACAACAAAATCCTTCCATGTACACTTACCCAATCGTCCACCGGTTCCATGACCCACCGAATAAACATTTCCATCCGTGTCGATGAACATACTATGATACGAACCGATAGCTAGCGACTCAACTGAAATATTTGCTTTGCGAAATGTCTCAATCGATTGTGGACACGCCGAGTTTTGATCATTGCCCAGGCCAAGGTTGTAGTTTTTATTCGTGCCCCACGTGAGAATTTCATTACGTTGTGGACTAAAATTACATCGACAAACATATTAAAGGCAAACATTCTTGGGGAATCAGAACAGGGAGAACCCAATTTTCAATTACATTTCATAGAAATAATCCAATTCGGCCGGTTTGCATATGTATTGAAGTGGATTGCGAAAATCTTTGTCCGTCAATTCGAAACTGGCACCATAGCGTAGCAGCAAGACGGCACAATCGATACAGCCGTAGAATAAGGCACGATGCAATGCACTATTGCCGGACTCCTCGTCTTTGGCGTTGACGTTGGATCCCTGTAAAAAAAAAAATGAACAAATTTGGAGAAGCATTAGAATTCAGTTGGAGAATATGGTACGAGAATTTTGTCAGCCATATAGGTTATTTCGTTTACCTTTAACAATGCAGTAAACCAGAAAATGACACACATAATCATAACTGTAGGAGGAAATGCAGCAAAACGTGTTATGTGCATCTGAATCTGAGAATAACTGCTCTAAGCTTGATTACAATAGAATTGTCTTTTAGATTCCCCTTCGGATAGCAATTCATTCACCGATTTTAACATATCCTGCGGAGGTGAATGTCAACATGCCTCCTCGATTGTAAGTCCCACACATCAGGGACGAGCCGAATAACCATCAGTAGATGCAGCTTGCCCCGCATACCGTCGTATCATATACATTATCGCGAGCAAGTTACTACCAGCATGAGATGGCAATTCAGAGAATAAGCAACATCTTTGCTTAGAATACTGCCGTGTCTCTCCTGGTGATGTCACGTGCAATCAAAGAGGCACGTTAATAGATACATGGAACGCTGAAAATCTGTCCAAACCGGTGAATGGCCTTCGTTCTAAGAGACAGTCCCAGACCGACAACCCCGATTCTATTTTAATTTGTCAAACCCCATAATGTAGGCAACAGGCAGCTTTCGAATACACACTTTTCAAAAAAAAAGCTACAAAGTTGTTGCAGTCGTGAGATTCGCCTACCATCTGTTGGACTATCCGTACAGCCTGTTAAGAGCCGAGCAGATGTTTCTGATACGACAAATCTATCACCGATGACATCTTCATCAGGTTCCCCCGTGCTTCTGAATGAGCTGAGTTCCTACTGCGACAACGCGTTATAGTGAAGTCTACACCCTGCCAAGGTAGTCTCTAATCCAGTATCGACTCGCTCGAAAAGTGCTGTGCTGAGCGCCGCCCTAATTCGCGTGGCAGTGTGACGGAATAGATGTTATGCGAGTAGTGCCACGATTATGACAGGAGCTTTAATCGGACTAGAATTTCAACCAGTCAAAACGATTTAAATTGTCCGTTAGACATATTTAACTTAATTTGTAGCATAGACAATGCAACAACAGACGATTGACCGCAATGTTAAAGTCAACAGTGACTGTACTTCACACACTTGTTGGCTCATTTAAAAAATCTCTCGAAGACAGTTTGAAATTTGAGTATTTTACACGACGTAAACACGATACACGTTTGAATTTTATGCTATTCCAGGTGGTGTCCAATTCATTGGGGCAAACTGAACTAATGAAATCCGTTCGAGAACGGATAAGAGAAAGAACAAAAATTTGTCATTACAAATTTTCCGCATGTTTCAAATTACCTTTCAAAATTCGTTATGGCTTTGCTAACATTCTTTTAGTAATCTGTTAATTTTTTGTTAACTCTGTTAATGCTCTATTAACGTTCTCTTAACACTATTATCTTTTCGTTAACGCTCTGTTAACGTTCTGTTAATCCTCTGTTAACGTTCTGTTATTGTTCTGTTAACTCTCTTTAATCATTCGGCTAAAGTTCTGTAAACGGTCTGTTACCTTTCTCTTATTACTCGATTTACGTTCTGTTAATTTTCTGTTAACGATCTGCTAACGCTCTGTTGTTGCTTTGCTAACGCTTTGTTAATGTTCTGTTACTGATCTGTCTTAATGCCCCACTGACCCAGTGTCCCAATGTTCCAGTGTTTCAATGTCCCAATGTTCCAGTGTCCTAATGTCCCAATTTCCCTATGTCCCAATGTCTAAATATACAAATGTTCTTCTTCTTCTTCGTTGCCTCGTTCTTTATACCGCTCCAAGGTTTCGCGTTGCTCGACCTGCGGTGTAGGCACATCGCCCGTTTTGGCGATAATTTCTCAGCATATTTCTACAGGCAGCTCTATCTTGGATCGTGTCATCGCCGAGACCAATGCGTTGTTGTTGCTTTTTCATTTGACATATCCAGGTGTTCTTCGGTCTGCCTCTGGCCTTGGGTCCATCAAGTGGAATTTCCATTGATATCGCTTTCTTTGCGGGGTTCTTAGGCGGACGCCTTTGAACATGGCAATACCAATCCATTTGTCGGTCTTCGAGCTATTCGGTGATTGGTTGGTCTATCGACAAGCTGCCTCGGATGTAGCTACTCTTGATGTGGTCCCTTTTGGTTACACCAACTGACATGCGTAACATTTTCATTTCAGTCGCTGTCATTTCTTTCGCGTAACTTTCATACATGGTCCAGCATTCTGATCCATACATGAGTGCGGGACGTACAACCGTTTTGTATAGCTTGCCCTTTAGCTTCAGTGGCATTTTCTTATCGCAGAAAACTCCTGAGTTTTCTCGCCACGTCATCCACCCAACCTTTGTGCGGTGTTTGATGTCATCATCGCATGTAGCTCCGCTGTTCACCATCGAGCCAAGGTACTTGAACTTGGTACAAGACTTAAGCTGCTCTCCTTTGACGTACATTTCTGGTATCGGTGCATCTGGTTCTGAGAATGGGCAGCATAAGAACTCAGTCTTTGTTATACTTACCCTCAGTCCATGCTCCTCCAGAATGTCACACCATTTTGTAAGTGCAGCTTGCAAGGCAACGATGTTTGGGCTACTGAGGACTATATCATCGGCAAAAAGAAGAGATATTTCTAGGCCGTCGGATATACGTGTTAATAAGTAGCACATGATGATGTTGAAGAGCAACGGACTCAATACACTGCCCTGGTGTACTCCTACATTCACCGGAAATTCTTTAAATTCGCCGGCTGTGCATCTAGCCTTAGTCGTAGCTCCATCATACATGTCTCGTATCATCCTGACGTATGCCTCAGGGACATTAAGTGCTCTCAAGGCCAACCATATCAGATCACGAGGTACTCTAACGAATGCCTTTTCCAAATCGATGAACACAAAGTACAATTCCTTTCGTGCTGTTCTATACTTTTCCATCGCAATACGAATGCACTGAATCGCATCGACTGTAGATCGACCTTCAACAAAGCCGCATTGATTGTCATTCAACCGCACAATCTTTCTGAACCGGTTGGTTGCAGACAACTCGCTCGTAGATCTTCAGTGTATGAGGTGTTAACTTTATAGCCATATATTTGTTGAGTTTGCGTGAGTCTCCCTTGTTCTTATAGAAAGGAAGAAGAAAACTTTCCCTGAAAGCATCAGGCATCGGTTGTTCACCTTTGATTTTGTTGAAGAGAACTGTGAGCCAACTAAGCCCGACATTTTCCATTTTCAACCGAAATTCCGCGGGGATTTTGTCCGGTCCGACTGCCTTTCCGCGTTTCATCTGATGCATTGCCTCCATCACCTCTTCCTCTGAGATATCTTCAATATTGGTGGTATTTGGCTCAACATCTTGAAAAGCTACTCGAGGAAATTCTTCATTTAGAAGTTCGTCAAAATACTGTCGCATCCTGCTACAAATTGCCGTATCGTCAATCAGCAACATTCCTTGCGAGTCCTCCACGTACTTTGGCGCCTGTATTTCCCGAGCGTTCCTTCTCCTTTGGGCTGCGACCCTAAATATCCTGGCGTTGTGCTTAGGTCTCTCGCGCAAAGACGGTCCTTCGGTCGCAGTCTGTGTTTCTAATTCTTGGTAGAATTTCTCAGCTGCCTTCGCCTTTGTTTGAGCTACCAAGCGCTTTACGTTCTTCCGGCATTGCATATAATTTTCGCGAAGTTGAACCCGTTCGGTTTCACTGCTTGACTCACATTTCGTCCATGCCTTAAATGCGTTCAATTTGGCTTGCACTGCTTCCTTAGTTTCGGTGGTGGACACCATGTTTCTTTCTTCGTGTGGAGTGGACCTTTCGAAACTCCAAGTGCCTTTTCCGCCTCACCTACTGACATTTCAGCGAAATTTTTCCACATTTGTGTTGGACTGTGCTCGGTGCAGTTTGTGTTGTTTTGAAACCACTCCGTCATTGGTTCAAAGTTGTCGTATGTGAGATTGTGCCACTTGATTTTTTCGACAGGCTTGGGAGTTCTTCTATTTCTTGCTCCTCCTACTTTCAAAATAAATTCTGACAGGAGCAAACGATGTTGGCTAACGACAGATTCACCCAGGATCACCTTGCAGTCTTTTACCCACCTTCTCATAAAATCGAAGCAGAGGTGGTAATCGATCTGCGTTTCATGTTTCCTATCTCCGTGTCCACTACTGTAGGTGATCAGGTGTCTCTCGTTTTTTACAAACAATGTGTTTAGGATGACCAAACCGTGCGATCTGCACATGGTTAGAACAGCTTCACCTTCCTAATTTCTGGCCATTGAAGGGCTACCCTTTCCACCATGGCAATCCTCGAAATCACAATTTGATTCACCCACATGTCCATTTAGATCTCGTCCCAAGAACACCAATTCGGTATCTGGAATGGTCTGAATCAGCGTGTCAACGTCATTCCAAAAGGCCTCTTTTTCTTCTGGTGGCAGTCCCACTTGGGGAGCGTAGGCACTTATTACGTTCCACACCCTTCCGCAGATAACCAATTTGATGCTGATCAAGCGATAACTTCTCTTCGCGACACTTATTATTATGCTACCAAGCAAAGACGACTCCAGAATAATCCCAACTCCGTTTCTTTGATTTGTGATTCCATAGTAGTACAGTTTGTACTTCTTGGAATTCGTAAGAAACCGGGCTCTGTCGATATGGGTATTTCGCCACTTCGTCTCCTGCACGCACATAATGTCTATCCTCCTCCGCTTCATAATATCTTCAATCTCCTCGCTCTTCGACGTCATGGAACCTACATTCCAGCTTGCAACCCTCAGCTTCTCCACAGTGTAGTTGGACTGCCTTATAGTGCTCGCCCCCGGAAACCGTCGAGCTCTGGCGCGAACTAAGTTCGCCCCGGGATCACTCAACCGCATATCAGAAGTAGTGCCCGGCGGGGTAATGCTTATATTCGCGTGAATTTCCATAAGGCCTTCCATTCTTTTACACCTTTTGGAGAAAGGTTGTGTTTTGGCACTAGTGTGTGGAAAGAAGTAAATTTATGGACTTTCCTTTTACGTCCGCCGGCTATCTCCAGACAAGGCAACCAATACACACACTAATCCATGGGAGATTGATCTCTCAGGCTTCGGATGTAATGGTTGCCTGCTACCTTCGCATACTAGGGCCAAGCACCCTCTTGACCATGCATCCATCGGCGCATGCTGATTCACCTTGGATTAGGGATTTTTTGTCACTGTAAGAGTTCTCATCTCTCCTGTCCCTTTTTTGTCGCCTTCTACGAGACACGCCGGGAAAAGCGGTGGCATCATTCGTAACCCATGCCACAGGGCATCTTCATTTAGCCTAATAACTTACATGATTCAGCAGCCACTCCACAATCGCATATCGATCAACCGATGAAGCTAAATGCAAGGCGGATCTTCCCTGAAAAGTACGAAACATTCCGAATGAGCTTCTTCCATTCATTAGCACTACACCTACACTAGTCTTTTGACTGTTACTCTTACCTCATGATCCAGGACTTCAGCGAAATTCCGGCAAACTTTTGCAATATACGCCGCTAAATTTTCATCTGAAACTCCCCGTTTCGTAAGCGTACCAGTAATTTGATGACCGTGCTCGAGACATTTGCACTTTTTCGTGCAATCGTACTCATAATTGTCTATGGTGAACATGATCGTCCCTTTTAGATGCCGGCAATATTTCTCTCGTATTCGAAAAATGACACTGTGACAGGATAAGGAGGAGTAGTATAGTGATTCTTCAACAACACTCTGAACTTCTTAGTAGCAATCACTTGCAGCCGCTTTTTGGACTTTGCAGACACCGGGTCTGTGACAGGATGGCAGAATACAATTTTTGTCTTACAAGTGCGGAATAAGTAGTTGAGACTCGAGGCTTAAGCTTGACCAATAATTCAGTTGATCTCCCCCTTGACACAGCTGATGTGGATGCTCCCCTGGGGAATTTCGCAAGTGTCGAAAATAGACGCAAACGCAACAACGTCGTCTACGTACACAAATCAATGTCATAACATCAGCAGGTGTTATCAAAGAGTAGTGTCAACTTAGCAAGAAGTCACTGAAATATTTAAAGAATAAATAACATTCAATATGTTTCAGAAATCAGATATCCAGTTAAACAGAAAGTATACTTTTCTAGTAACGTAGTAGTGCGATTACGGTCCAATACATACTAGTAAGTTCCCTCTCAAAAGATGGATATAATAAAAAAACAATCTTCTGAAAAACTTGGGGCACTAACTATGGGCACTTGCTGCACTATTCTTTGGTTGGCTCTTATCATGAGAAGTTGACACTAATGACAGTAGCGACAAAGAAGATAAAATGTTCATTGGTGAAAAACATTTTATTGTTGAATGGTTGTTGGTGCAAACGAAAACGAGGAGAAGAAAGGTTCTTGCTGTAATTTTGTGCAATACAATTAATCCGCCATGAACAAATGCAATGCAATGCGACTTCAGGGTCGCTAATTCGGTTCAACCGGCGAATTTTCACTCAAAACCTCTCTTGCAAAAGTTATAACGAGTCTCTCGTCGGTCTTTTCCATTCACTGACTTGTCAAACAAGAAGAAGACACGATTTTGCGCAACTGCAGCAACTGCAGATGGCAGTTTGAAGTATTATTTGTCAAATTGCCCCCGTCGTCTTTTCGTTGTGCGTATACACACCGAAAGAAAGTGCTTTGCATTTTGCACACACATTTTCTTTTGCAACAGATGATCAACAAAGCTTCGTTCTACTTATTGTCTATCGATATACCACTGCAACGTTTAAGCTAAAGAAAATCATATAAATCGACCGCCGCCATGGGAGTACCGAAATTCTTTCGTTACATGAGTGAACGTTATCCGTGCCTCAGCGAGTTGGTTCGTGAGGAACAGGTTGGTGAAATTTATTTTTGCAATGACCTCAAAACTAGTAAATAAACGATGCACAATGTGTGATGCATGTTCTGCTTTTTAGATTCCCGACTTTGACAATCTCTACTTGGACATGAACGGGATTATACATCCGTGCTCGCATCCTGACGATGGCAACGTACATTTTCGTATCACCGAGGAGGCGATCTTTCGAGCCATTTTCAATTATATCGATAAATTGTTCTTTTTGATAAAGCCACGCAAATTGTTCTTTATGGCTGTGGATGGTGTTGCACCGCGTGCGAAGATGAATCAACAGAGAAGTCGAAGGTAAATTTCCCCATGATGCATCGCGTCGGTTTATTTTCATTTCACAATAGACGAAATGTGCTGAGTGGGATGGTTATTGGAACGTTTTGGCAGAATATTACTGAGTAGCAGCGCGTACTATGCTGATCCCAGTCGCATAAGCACCTTGGTAATGTAGGAGGGCTCCAGGAAAGGAAATGGATATTTAGGATGCGCCGAGACTTATTGGCCGAAGGCTTGGATGTCGGACGCAACATGGCAGCAGATTGTCAAGAAGAAACAAATCAAAGTGCGCCTAGCTTTGTCAGATGTTAGATGATAAATACAATCACAATATTAAGCTCCAATTTTGAAAGCTTGAGAAGCTGCACGAAACAATGATTTACACAAATTCTACGAGTAAGACCCAAAAGTAATGGGAATCGGCTGCAGTGGTTAGGGAAGTTGGGAGAAATCATTGTTCGACCAGGTATCCGTTGGGGACACGTCTCTTTGATATGAAAAGTTGGGTTGCTGTAAGGCATCATTCAAACGTTTAATACCTTTGGAAAAATGGAGGGTCCTCAAATCTCAAAACATGCCTGCAGTCCACACTATGAAAATGGAGCATTACGGAGTAACAGTCTTCCTGGCAAGAGCCCTGAAGGTTCAATGCAGGAAGATTGTGTTTGTCTGTCTATATGTGTGGATACGAGATATGTGTTTTTTCGTCATATTGGGAGCATTACATCTCGGCGCGGCTGCTCTCAATTCTACTAATTCGCGCCGGTGTTTAAACAAACCCAGGCCCAAGGGTATGGATTTGTAGTGTCTGCAACCAACGAATCGGTTCGAATGCCAGATCCGTGCAGTGTAAATGCTGTATGGAATGGGTTCACTTTAGGTGTTCGGGGTTACGAAGACAGGGTCAACACTCCTTAGCATATGTTGCGCCAGGTTGTATGAACTCCGGGCAACCCAGGGCTGCTCCCAGCCCACCTTCTCCACCACTGCCCCATACACCGCCAAACAATATGATAAGGAATGCCAGACCCAGTCTTACGCCTGGCCCTCCTCCTCCAGCAGTTTTCACTGCACTATCTATATTACAGTTTAACTGTAATGGCATTCACCGAAAAATCGCTGAGATCACACACTTCTTGAGTTCCAACAGAATTCTCATCGCCGCCTTTCAAGAGACGTTGCTTCACGCAAACTCGTCTCTAAGCGTCCATAGCGAATATGTTATACTGCGGAAAGATCGACCGGCCGCCATGGATGATTCTCACCCTAGAGGTGGACTTGCTTTCCTAATACACAAGTCCGTACATTACTGTGTATTAGATGTAGTTGCTGACGGTACGGCGGAAATACAAGCCATCTCAGTTCCATCAGGGAGCACTAATATCGAAATTTTTAATATATATGTACCACCTCATTCTAGTTGCCCTTCAGGCTATCGTTTCGTTATTGGTCCTCTCCTTTCCGGAGAGCACAGGGTCATCCTTGGCGACTTTAATGCGCACCATGAGCTCTGGCATTCGGACCTCAATAACAATGCCAGGGGTATAACTATCGCCGAATCACTTGACGCCTCAGAATTCTGTTCACTCAATGAAGACTCGCAGACTAGAGTCGTGGGCACTTGCAGTAGTTCTCCTGACATAACTATTGTCAGTGCCTGCCTAATTGCTGCTTCCCGATGGGAAGTACGTACCACCCTTAGATAAGATCACCTCCCAATCATTATAAAAATTGACAAACCAGCGAACCTGACCAAGTCTGAGAAGCGAACGTTTGTCAATCACAAGAAAGCCGATTGGGACGGTTTCAAAGCATACTCGTCGGCGAAGTTCATCGAGCTACCATAACTTACCAACCTAAGGCCGAACGTCATTGCCAAGGCTGCGGCACGTTTTATTCCTGCAGGACGTATCCCGAAAATTCGACCTAACTTCCCTACTAGTGCCAGCAGATTAGCTGATGAACCTAATAACATCAGAAGCGCTCACCCTGGTGATCCCAGAATCCAGGAGCTTAACTCGGAAATCGACCGACCAGTTAAAGACCTATCGGAGGGCGAAATGGAATCAGCACCTCGATGACTGCAATCTTAATGACTGTGTCAGAAAATTATGGTCAACTGTCCGCGCCCTTTCCAATCCTAGGAAAGGAAAGGGCAGTAACACCATTGAATTTGGAGTAAAAAAACTAGCGATCCTCTTCACTGCACGAGCCTGTTCAATGAACAATTTATTGAAAATCCCAAGTGTGATGGCCTTAAACGTAAAATTAGAAGATGAATTCGCAGCCGGAATGTTGACACCATACCATCGTTAACTGCGGACCAGGTTAAAAAAGTCATCGAGAATGCTAAAAACTCCAAGGCCCTCGGATCTGATGGCATTTCTATGGCCATGTTGAAACATCTCGACTTGTCCATCTCCACGCTTGCCATCCTTGAAATTTGGAAAACAGGACGAATTGTTCCCTGTCTCAAGGCTGGGAAGAGCGCTAGTTTCGACGAACCCTCCTACACATAACGATACTGTTACCCGTCGCAAACACGCCGGAGGCCCTTATTCACCCCACTCTTGTTGCATATGCTAAGCTGGAAATCCACCAGCATGGCTTCTGGAAAATACATAGTACAACCACTGCCATCGATGCGATCACTACACGACGTCTGTTCCGCAGAGCTACTCTAGTGGCAATTGATCTATCAAACGCGTTTGATAAGGTCAATCATGCGAGGCTTCTCGCCAACCTGTTGAATATATGTATGTTCCTGCACAAGAAATTCGTTGGATTGCCAACTATCTAGCTGGTCGACATTCCTTCGCTGAGTTTCATGGCAAACGTTCGAAGCTGAGGAAAATCGAAAGCCGAAACCTCTCCATCTCAGCGTCTAAATCTTCTGCAACATTTCTTACCTGGTCGGATTGATTGTCTGTGGGCGGTTGATGTAAGATTGTAAGATTCACTTCACTTTGAGAATATGATGACGTCAGCTCACCATGCTGCAGCAGTTTGAGAAAAGTAGTAGCAGTAGGAGCAGTAGTAGCGGTAGAAACGAAATTCTCAAAGCACTGGCTGGTAGCACCTGGGTCAAAGATAGAGAGACTATGCTACCCACTTATAAAGCGGTGGGTCGATCAGCAGCTGATTATGCAGCCTCAGTATGGTCACATAGTCTTTGTGACAGAAATTGGCTCAAAATTCAGGTCTGCCAAAACGCTTATCTACGCACAGCAACGGGTTGCCTTCTGATGTCTGCCCAGGATCACTTACATCAGAAGACACAATTGATGCCAATACGTGATCCTAATCGCCTGCTATAAAAACAGTATCTTGTTGGTTGCTACCGTGAGGATCATCCCAACCACAATCTCATTGATCGAATTCCTTCACCACGACATGTCAGGCGTGGTTTGCGAGACGTAGAGAGAGAGATCCAGCGATGGAACCATTATGTTGAAGAAACATATCGGCCGGCCCTTGCAGCGATTCATACTGAAAAAGTGGGTTTGGGTATATTGTGAATTTAGGTACGAATAGAGTCCTCTCAGCGCTTCCTCCATCTATCTCGCCTGAGGAGATTGGGCTCCCGAGAGCCACCAAAGTACCATTAACAAAACTTCGGTGTGGCTTCTGTTCACGCCTTCCTTCGTACCTTTCTCGTATATACCCAGACATCCAAAACATTTGTCCTAACTGCTCTGGCGCGCCTCATGATGTGAGTTATTTGTTTCAATGCACAGCTGCGCCCACTGATCTTACTCCTTTTTCACAATGTGGGAAACCCCTATCGCAGCAGCTATGTTTTTGTCCCTTGACATCTCAGACGAAAACAACGACGAAGCATAACTCGAATCCACAGTGGTGTTACAGCTTTCTGCACCGGTAAAAGAAGAAGAATTAATTCAAAGGTTCCACCACCTTCCCTATAAGAATAGATCTAACCACCGCCGTCTATATATTAAGGCCGCAATGTAGACTCGTAAACGTCAAATCCGCAGATTAAATTGCATTGCATTGTTGTTGTTGTTGTTCTCATGACATTGTTGTTGTTTGCCCGTGTTCGACAAACAATTTAAGCAGAATCCATGACGTCATCGTACAGCTTGCGGCCTTGATATATCTAGATAGCGTTGATCTAACTCTTCCTTCAAAATGGTCTTCGTAACACGGAAGGGAAAAGTCGTATCACACACACTAAGTGCCTTCTGGTGGAGAGTAATGTAACCGTAAATCGCTATATTCTTCTCAGTGAATTATAGTTAGCGGTGTGGACGTGAATACACTCATCAAGGTGCGCCGTAAATATAGTACACGTTACACAACACAATTTCATTAAGGGCTTTTTGAAATTTTAACAAATCCACGCAAACGCATAGCCACATACACCGTTTGCCAATTTAAAAATTCATAGAATTATTAGATGAGCACTTTCGACAGAGCAGAGAACGGGCGTCTTGCGTGCGTTCAATTTGCGGGGGTCCTAAAGCTTAACAATACGGTGGACAGCCATTTTTTTATTTTTCTTGGGATAAGCATTCTTTATTCTTTCAAATTTTCTAAAAAAAAAAATTAAATCAACTCATAACCCTCTTTTAACAGATTTCGATCGGCCAAAGAGGCCGAGACTCTCGAACAAAATGCCTTGGCCAAAGGCGAAAAACTACCTGACACAGCACGATTCGACAGCAATTGTATTACGCCCGGCACGGAATTCATGGTGCGTCTACAGGCTGCACTCAAATATTTCGTCAAACAAAAGATGAGTACAAATCCGCTATGGCAACGATGTCGAATCATTCTGAGCGGACATGAGGTACGTCCCCTATAACCAAAAAAATCGCCCATTTCGCCTTCTTTTACATTTCTCTTCCCGTTACAGACACCCGGCGAAGGTGAGCACAAAATCATGGAATATATTCGCTATATGAAATCACAACCGGGCTACGATGTTAACACTCGACATTGCTTGTATGGTTTGGACGCCGACTTGATTGTACTCGGCTTGTGCACGCATGAAATGCATTTTTCACTTTTGCGTGAGGAGGTTAGTGGCGTGTCATTTGCAACCAAACTTATCAGGCAATTTATAATCGGTAATTTTCCCCATTTCAGGTCAGCTTCGGCAAGAAGGCCAAAAAAGCGTCCGTCGAAGAAACACGGTTTTTCCTACTTCATCTGAATCTGCTGCGAGAGTATCTCGAATTGGAATTTGGTAGTTTGAAAGAAATCGAAAGTCGCAAATTCAATATTGGTCGAATTATCGACGATTGGATTCTGATGGGATTTCTGGTGGGAAATGATTTTATTCCGCATCTTCCCAACTTGCATATAAACACAAATGCACTGCCCACGCTGTACGATGTGTATAAGAAAGTTTGGCCGGAAATGAGTGGTAAGATTACAGATAAATTTCCTAGGATGTACGTGTGTCCACTTAAAAAAAATCATTTGCAGGATATCTGAACGAGAACGGTCATTTAAATTTAAATAATTTCGAATTATTCATGGAGGAGTTGGCGAAACATGACTTGGAAATGTTTCGAGATGTTGCGGGCGATTTGAAATATTTTGAGGGGAAACGTGGTGCAAATGGAATGGTGAGTAGTTGGCAGACAGCATCCACAAATTGGGCTAACTGGCAGTTCGCGATGCCAAATGGCAGTTGTCATCGCATCTACACGCGCGTTGGATGTTTTGATATCCAATTTATTCTACAGCGTTGTACAATTCAGTTGTCTAATGTACACCGCTGTAACCGTCTATCTATTACATAGTGACAATTTGACATCGCGAATTGCCAATCAGCTGCCATTGTGGATGCAGCATAATTTTGGGAGGACCCCGACGATCTGGTAATACTTTGATGAATCTTTACAGCTCGAGGTTCCCGAGGCGTTCGATTTCGATGTGAACGAAATGGCAGAGGCGAATTTCGATAGTGATTTAGCGAAGATGATTGAAGAGAGCAATAATGTTGGTTTTTCATAACGTTTACCCCTTCTTTCAGATTGATCAGTTTCTGTTTTTGTATTTCTCGAATAATCTAGATGTTTGGCAGTGATGAAGATTTATCAGACGACGAAGCTATGCTTGAGAAAGAATTTACCGCTCATAAGCGAAACTATTATATATCGAAATTAAAGTATCCAGAAATGACGCCGTAAGTTGATGATGAGAGTACTGCATCTAACGCAATGAGTCCTTTACAAATGGGAGTCTGGTACGAAATCCACCGCTTTTAATGTCCATCCGGACCAAATTCACATTAAACGTACAGTGGAGTGTCGATTATTCGAACGAATCCAGACATTTGATTAACCGAATTGGGACTCAGCTTTTTTCTTGAGTTGGCTTTTGGTTTTTAAATTTGGAATCGTGAAGCCGCAGATTTCGTAATCTGTTCCGTAGATTAGATTAGATTAATGGAGGGCACTGGCAATAAAGTTACCCTAGGCACTGCGACCGGTCGTCTATTGTACCACTGCCCCTACTATAAATTAGGTGAACTCATCTAATCGACTGCCCTCGATAAATCGATTTAGCTGGGCCATATTTATAGCACAGGATGTGAGAGGCAGTTTCGTCGTCAGCCTCACAGAAGCGACAGCTGGCGTCGGTAACAATGCGCAAGCGCTTTAAATGACCATTTAAACGGCAGTGCCCCGTAAGGAGCCCGCATATAATCCTAACCCTGTTTCTGCTCAGTTTCATCAGACCTAGGGTACCATTGGGTGAGTAGTAAGCAACAAAAAGTTTTGACTGCCTAAGCCCTTGAAGAGCTTCCCAGTGTGAGTTGGTTTTGCGTTTTCCCACTCACTAATTACATTTCTGCATGTACAGAGTGGTAGTAGTAGTAGGGTTCTGGGCCATAGAAGGGAGTAGTGGATGCTCTGATGTGGGCGTCCAGTATCTCTTTCATAGTTTTCATGAGAAAGGATGTAAGGCTGATAGGGTGGTACGACTTAGGGTCGTCCGCCGGTCTTTTACCCACTTTGGGGATGAAGACTACCCTAAATGTCTCCAGTCTGTCGGAATATATCCCAAAGCATAATTACTTCCATAGATACTAACCATGAATGGGATCAGTTCACTCTGGCCTCTTTGTAGGAGTGCCGGAAAGATTCCATCCATGCTGGGCGACTTTAAGGGATCAAACGTCCCAATTGCCCACCTTATCCTGCCATACGTGAAGATATATTTTGCTGCTGCCCAGGCAGATCTGCTTACTCTATTGGGATCCATGCAACTGTGACCATCATTCACGTTATAATCTAGTCTGCAGCTGGGGAAATGGGTTGCTAAGAGCAGCATGCCTGTGCTTTCGGCATCCCTCGTTATATCCCCATTTGCACCCTTCAGAGTGTTAATAGAGCTTCAACCATTTTTTGCCATAACTTTGTGCAGTCTAGCTGCTTTGGTGGTATTGTTGACGCTGTCGCAAAAGTTAGCCCGTCTTTTAGCGTCCCTGATCTTTTTGTTGTATTCCGCGAGGGTGGATCCATTCAGAGCCCAGTCCCTGTTGAACAGCTTCCTTTCAGTTACAAAAGCTAAAATCCACCCAGTCAAAATCCACCTTTTCATTTACTGCCTCGAATATTTTTTTTATCTTCGAAATTCATTTCCGCTTTTGTTATTAGGAAAACAATAATTTTAAATGGGTGAATTTAGATCAGCTGATTTCGACTATACGAATTTCTCCCAGGTGGATTTTGACGTAGTAGACTTTGATCAAGTGGATTTTGGGCGGATGGATTTTCCCCGGGTGGATTGTGGCCAGGTGGATTTTCCCCGGGTGGATTTTGACAAGGTGGATTTCGTACCACACTCTACAAAAGGATGATTCTGAGTTCCGTCAGTTATTTTGTCTGTTGCTTGACATCCAAAAGCCAAACAGCTGCACGCTCTTACATTTAGGCTCCACACTGAAAACATTTTTTTCTTACAACCAGTGAAGTTTTGGCCGAACAAACAGAGTGCTACATTAGAGCGCTACAATGGATCCTATTTTATTACTATCGCGGCGTATCGTCATGGGGTTGGTTCTATCCGCACCATTACGCTCCGTATGCAAGTGACGTGAAGAATTTCAGACATCTTAAACTTGACTTTGATATAGGAAAGCCATTTTTACCGTTCGAGCAGGTATGCATGAGAAATAAAACGAATTTGATCAAAAATACAACTGGACGACGATTGTACGATTTCTGTTCTAGCTACTAGCCGTTCTGCCAGCAGCAAGCAAGGAATTGTTGCCGGACGCTTTTCGCAATCTGATGACACATTCCGATAGCGAAATTATCGAATACTATCCAAAAAACTTTGAAACCGATTTGAATGGCAAAAAACAAGAGTGGGAAGCGGTGGTGCTTATTCCGTTCATTGATGAGGTTTGTATACAATTCTTCTCCACTTTAAGATTTGCATCTCACTCTGTTCGTATTGACAGATCAAATTGCTTGCCGCCATGTCCAAACGATTCCCCCAGCTTCTGCCCGAAGAACAAGATCGAAACATTCACGGCCCCATGCTGCAGTATGACTACACATCGAAGTCGCAAGGTGAATGCGAAGGCGTATTCTCATTCAAGAAAATCCCCAATGTCTATTGCACCGAAAAGGCGGTTTATCGCGATGAGGTGCGTGTCTCGGCTGACTTTTTGCAATCGCAAATTTTCAAATATCCAAAACGAACGTGTCATTTGCCCGGTTTTCCGACAATGAAACATTTGAACTACACCGTAAGTACAGTTTGGTTTCCCCCAAGTTCACAAATCTCATCTCAAGATTTTTCATTTACAGGGCGAATTGCAACGGGCCCGTGTCAAAGTCTTCGATCAACCGAGTCGCAATGATACAATGATTCTATTGCCGGAAATTAAGCATTTTGACGAGTTGGATGAGATTGCACAAACGTATTTGGATAAAATTGTTTATGTTGGCTGGCCGCATTTGGTGAAATCTAAAGTGACGGCTTTGTTGACGGTCGGGCGTAAGGTGACCGCGACTGGAGTCGAGGAAGGCGATAAGCGACTCTTTGAGATGCATTTGAAAAGTCTCGAGGATCAGTAAGTTGTTTGATGGAATGTCTGTCAGGAAAAATTAGTTAAAAGTCAACTTGCAGCACGTTCAATCGGATGGGTATCAAATTTCGTGATACCAATATTTTGGTATATGTTAAAACTTTGGCGAGCGTGGAACATGTTGTTGGAAACAATGGGAAAATGAACTCAACAAATATTTGGAGTAACTCGGAGATCTCGTATCCCTTGCAGGTAATCACAATTTCGTTACAGTCGGTTCTGGATATCAAAACAAAGAGTGGGGCAGCTCCTGAAATTAAATTTCTGCTGTAGTAGAAAATCACAAAGGAGACGCTGTCGCAATTTTTTACCATGCGAAAACGGATGTTTTCGGGTGTTCTACAGGGTTTAATACTTGGGCCATTGTCGTGGTGCATTTTTGTAACGCACCTCTGTCAGTTACGAGGGGCCACTCGCTGCCGTCCATTTGCCCAGTATATTTCAAAATGCCGTACCTGGAAAATTTTAGAGAATTAAATTTCGGGGACGCAAAAATGACGTCGATCGTTTTCGACCGGCAGTACATGAAATGTTTCTTCAGATGCCTTATCTGCCGCGGAAGGTATGACCGGGACAATTTTCAGCCACGTGTAATTTGTGGTTATTGCCGACGGACACTCAAGCTTGAATCCGCTTGGAAATTAGCAGATGCGAAAACAAATTCATTTAATTTTGGCAATTTGTCCCTCCGAGTTAAGACATAGTAAAAATTGTGCGACCTCCCATGAAATATTGGAAAAACTACACAGTGCCTATGAATCGAAAGGCGACTTTAATAAAATCGCTCATCCAAATGAAATCAAAATCCGCTGACGATATGCGCGACCACAGTTGAAACTTCTTTGATGTGATCGACAAGCTGAACAAAATGGACCTCGAAATTGTGGATGATTTGGTTGCCATCTTATTGCGGTACAGTACCCCCGACGAGTACGAGTCGTTCAAAATAGCAATAGAAACTCAAGAAGAATTACCATCCTCCGAAACATTGAAAATTAAACTTTTGGAAGAGTACGACGCTCGAAAGAGAAACGATGGTGGTAACAACTCTGACGCCATGATTGTTCGAAGCAAGTCACATCAAAACACGATCAAACAAACTCAGGATCGTAAAAGAGCTATTCAAATTTGCATGTCACTTTTGTGGTAGAGTAAGGCACAAAGCTCGTGATTGAATCGAAGCTCTTCAAACAGAAACAATCGGATGGCAGAAAAGGCTGATCAGAATTGACTCGGCATGCGAAGTTGCTATGCAAGTCAACGCGAATTTTGAGGACGACACCATTCGTTGTCAAAATTCGGGTAGATTTCGTTGCATCATCCCATATGTGCTCGAGACGAGAAAAGTTTAACGACATCGAAATTCCGAATCTGGACTCAACAGTCATCGAAGGATGTGGTACTGTGCGGTTAAGTACGAAAGAAGGCACAGCTGCAAAATTTCACAAAACTTTGTACGTTCCTAATCTAAACTCGAATTTGTTATCTGTTGGAAAATGGAAAATGACCGAACGAGGATACGAAATCATCTTAAAAAAGGATAAATCTATGATGATGAATCCCGAAACAGCCGAAACTGTAATGACCGCTCACCGAAGACGAGACTTGTATTTTGTTACCGAATCCAACGAAGAATGTAGAATGGGGCATTCGGTGGCTCAGTGGCTGAGATGTCACTCTATCTCTGAGTTGCCGGTGCGTGGGTTCGAATCCCACTGTGACCCATGGATGTTTGTGTTGTCCATAAAAGCTCCTACGGCAGCCGGTTCTTCGATGTAAATCGTCCCGGAGCTACCCGTTGTTAAAACGGCCAAGAGCTGCCAAGACCCCCTTCGATTCAAGAGAGAAAAAAAAATCTCTTGAATCGCTACAACAACAACAACAAGAATGTAGAATCGCAAGGGGATCACTGCTTCAAGAGTGGCACTATCGTTTCAGGACACCTCAACGAGAAGCACCTCATTCGTCGGCTGAAAGTGAGGGGAATTGGAATCAAAACCGACGAACATCTTGGTGTATGAGAAACTTGCATTCAGGGGAAGCATAAGCATTAGAAACGTATTTAACGTCATGTAGCCAGACCAACAAAGTCCTCGAACTCGTAAACAGCGATATTCGTGGGCCTATACGCACCGAATCTCTAGCTGGATCTCGCTATTTGCTCACATTTATCGGCGATAAATTCAAGGAACTCATAAAACAACAGGACATCCCACCAGCCCTGCCTAAGCTGATCCAGTGTCGCTCGAAAGCAACTAGAGCGAGATTAACTATCTCGAATAGACCCGGGCATCCAGCACAATTGCCCAAGCAGCAATGGTGTGCATTGTGATGTGGAACATCTGTTTCGATGCACGCTGCACCCACTAACCTCATTTCGAGGGCGTTATGGGACAACCCGATTGCACTTGCTACGTTCTTGTCGTTTGGGACAGTAGGCGAGAGCGACGACGATATTTAGACCATATTTGCAGACTTGCACAGCGATTCACGCCTTCCTGAACAACAACAACAATCCATCTGCTAAAAAAGACATTAAAGGACGCCAAAGAAGTAGATGAGATACAGCGAAGGCTACAACTAGCTAATAAGTGTTATTTGTGGGTCCTCTCAATAATGAAATCCAAACTGATGCGCCAGAACACGAAAACGATCATCCGACCTGTACTATGCTATGGCGGCAAAGCATGGAGCGTAACGCAAACCTCTGAAGATCTTCCGTTCGCGAAAGACATTAATTGCTCATCCGGTACAACCACGAAATGTATCAGCTGAGCGATGAGCATCATATGTCCAAAATCGTGGAATTGCAACGATTATAATTGGCGGGACATGTAAAAAGGATAAAACCGAATAGCATGCCCAAAAAGGTGATGAACGCGCAACGAGAAGACGGACCCAAATTGCGCGGACGGCCGAGAGCTCAATCGGAGGATGGTGAGGATGCCAATCAGTTTCTGGGCTTCATTAACTGGATAACTCGCAAATGAAGGTCAACGACGACCGACGAGATATTGTGACATAGAGAAGACAAAAGACATACCGTTACCACTTATCATTGCCATCGACATTTCGCGGCAGATTGAATTCAAATCGATCATGCCACACCGATCACCCCTGAGCTGTGTCATACTTGTTGAGTGCCACTAGAATGGCTATTGCAATGCAAACAAAAAATGGATTTCGAAGGGCATATCTTGTCCTTCTATATTTAAGGAAGGGTCGTTTCAGTAAAAATAACTAGTCGCCCCGTAGGAACGATATGCTCCAAGTATTCCAGTAATAGAAATTTGTTTTCTTCATTTTATCCTCTACAGGGCATCGTAATGAACATACGCCGCGAAGACGAATGCGTCGAAAGTAAAATTGAAGATTTCTATCCGGTGGGCACGCCCGTATTTATGCTAAGTAGTCCATATTTTGGCTGTGAGGGTCACATTCTTGATCCCAAATTAGTTTATAGTTGCGGACGTATACAAGGTTTGCCATGATGATCAATTTCAACTTAGGCTCTGCATCTGACTCAACTAATTTTACTTATTTCAGTCAATATTACTGTGATACCTGAACCACAACTGGCCGAGGCTCGAGAAATTAACGGTCAAGCCGAACTGCACTACTACAATACATATGAATTTTCCTTAAAAGTCGGTTTGCCTGCCAATATAATTGCACGCATAACGGGTTGCGTGTTTATAATACACGGAGCGGAGCGTGGTGAATTGGTGGAGAATACGCCCAAGACTAATGTTGGATTGAATTTGAAGTCGAAGAGAACGGTAAGAATTGAGGATTCAAAGGTGCGTCGGGTGGGAAATTCACACAAGTGAAAATCCAGTCAAAATCCACCTGGTAAAATCCATCCAGTTAAAATCATACAATTTTCGTTGAAACTAAAGCGAAAGAAGATGGGAAATGAGATCTCCGCTTTAATAATTGAAAAGGTGGATTTTGTACGGATGGAATTTGATTTTGGTGGATTTTGACCAGATGGATTTCGTACCAGACCAACGCAGCCTAATTTATTAGAGGACCTTCTAGATGCAAGGAACTCTCGCGTCGTAGCCAATCTTTTTCTCTAAATGGCTTTCTTCTATTTTGGGTTAGGATCAACAAGTTGCCGGCTATGTACGCAAGAAAGGAACAACATGGGAATATTCGGAGAAAACAATGAATTTACTCATATCATACTATGAACAATTTCCGGAAGTTTTCAACTTGCTTAGGTCGTGTACCAACGGTAAAGATGAATTTTACGAAACGGATTTGTTTCCACCACAGGTAAGAAATCGAGCTGGAATGCACGAGTTTCCTTTCTGACATTCTCCTTGTATGTAAACTTTTCTAGACAAGTGAAAAGAAATTATCGGACATCACTGCATGGCTAAAAAAGCAAGACTACAATAACGCCGACCGTGTACCGTGCAATACAAAGTGGGTGGAAGGCGAAGCGGTTGAGGCCATCAAAAAGGCTGTGGACGATCTTAAAGTAAGATTCTATCCTTTTTCTTCCCTTCTGAGTCTTCTCTACAACACTATCGTTTCGTTTCAGAACCAGCCTGTCAAATGCATAAAACTTCAAGTGAAACCACACTTTTTGTTGAGACACGGCTTAGAAATTCCGCAGGCGTTCAAGTCCAAGTCGAAAATTCGACTTTTCGATCGAGTTGTGGTCGTGAAGAAAACGTATCAGGTAACTAAGATAATGATGCAATGTTGGCGTGCCAGTTACTAGGGACTTATTGTTGCAGGTCCCCGTTGGCTATAAAGGCACCGTAATTGCTATTCATCCCATGTCCGATCCAAATCCGGTACGCATTGAGTGTTTGAAACAAGTGGAGGTGTTTATAGAGGTTTTGTTCGACAAAGAGCTGCCCGACATTGGGGACGAAAATGAAGTGGAATTGAAACGTGTAGCGCGTGTTGCTGAAAATTCGGTGTTGGTCGTATATCAGCCGTTGGGTAAGAAAAAAATGGCTTATTGGCGTTTTTGAAGCAAACAGAAATGTCGCAAATGTCTCCTATTTTTCATAGATGAACAAATCATTGTACCTGTTGAAAATGCCGCTCAATCGAATACAAGGAATCTCAACAAAACTGACGTAAATCGTCTTAACGAGATTCAACGAAATGCCAGCGATGATTCGATGACGAAACAAAATTCGAAGGATGATAGCATCCCGTTCTTTGCAAACAATCGTAATGTAACGCAGCCGCCTCCTCGTTTCCCCGAAACAAAGCCGGATCGCAAATCGGCCTACAATCGAACAAACACGCACAATTCCAACATATCAACGGGCGGTTTTGTTCAACCGCCTACTAGTAGCGGTCCAGTTCCGAAAATCTTACGAAATAATGCGGCCAACTTTGTGTGTCCACCCGCACAGTCGCAACCCGTACAGTCCAGAACATTTACAAATTCACAAAAGATTTTCACCAGCAAGCCGAAAGAAACAACAACGAAGGAGGCGAGTTGTAAGCCAGTCGTCAAACCCGATGATCTTTTTGCGAACATTACAGCCGGTGTTGGTGGTCTGAATTTAAAGCAAGTGAGTAATATTTGAAGATACACACATGAAAAAATTTTATTCACATTAATTTGTAGGTGTCGCCCAATGTGGTTGATAGCACTGAAGCTTTACGAAAATTACTGGGCGTGGCGACAGCAAGTGAAACCCCACACGACACATCACCATCAACAACAGCTCTAAAACAGTACAACACTATCAACTTCCCCAAACCGCCATCCAATTGGACAAAGGAAGCTTCCAACGATGAGCCCAAACGTAAGGATATGTCGCACTTTTTAATGCCGGCATTCAGTCAACGACCACATCATCAACCGATACCAGTCCACAATGTACAACCGAACAACAGCACTTACTTTCCGCAGTCGACAACTTCAAATCAGCCGATTCAGGTTGATATGAAGTATCATCAACCGCCCGTCGTAATGTCGCAGCAATATAACAACTTGATGCGAAATGAACAGCCGCAAACAGCTCAAACGTGCCCGTCGCGTGGCACGCGTGTCAATAACATATCGTCGGGACCAAGTGCATTCATACCGCTTCAGGTGATGCGTTCGACAAGGAAGCAAGAGGTATGTATGAATCCATATAAAACAAAATAATAAATGAAACTTCTTTTTGAAATTAATTGTAAATTCTCGTATTCAAAGCCCAAGGATAGTAATGCGAAATTCCACGAATCGTCCCGAAAAAATCCACGAGAAAATATTCCTCATATGGCAGCTAACCACGATACACCAGAGAGTCACAACAAAGGACAAACATCCCAGAATCAGACAGAAGATGACAGCACGATCAAGGTAGGTTTTTCGGGAACTGATGCGAAATTATCTTTCCTTTCCAATCAAAGTGTAGATATCACAAAAAATTGAAATTAAATGGGTGAATTTTGTAAGGATGGGCTTCAACCAGAATTTTCATCGAGGGATTTTTATCTATGGGTGGATTTCATACCAGACCCGTTTTCTATAGATTTAAACTTTCCTTATGCCGACCCCAGACTAGTTTGCCAAACCGCGAGGTACAAAAACTAAAAGTTGTGGGCAACACACGCTTGGGAGGAACAGAGGCGATGGAGGGAATTCAACGAACAGATATCGTTTGTCGAGCTACCCCCATCGCCTCTGTACCTTCCAGGAGTGTGTTGCGGCCAGTCTTACATGTACATTGACTCTCGCGTCTCCAGGTCTCAAACTAGAAAATTGCTTTAGAACGAGGAGACCAGACTAGAGTGCAATTAGAAGCAAACTAAATCCTCTAACGAGTTTTATTCTCTTTCCAAATCTTTCCAGGTGAAGCCGGCAGCTCAACCGAAAATTCGTAAGCCCAAAATTGCAGCTAATTTTAATTTTAAGGCATAATGTTCGTACAAGTGTGAATATACATACTTATCGATAGATGATGGATAATGATGAGACGTTATGTACAATATTTACATAGAATTATACAGACGACAATTTTTATATAAAAAAAAATTGTACATTGAATATGAAAAGTTTATTTCAAGTTTTATGATGATGAATGAAATATAAAAGTTGAGATGGCTATCGAAATATATTTATTTCGATTAAAAGTTGTGTATTTGTTAAATAGTCACGCGTCCATTTATCTGGTGGTTGCTGTAGAAGTGCACGGTTTTGGTATATCTCATGCGCGTGAGTATTGGAGCGAGGACGGTACATAGGAGGTGCGGTCCATACACTCGTGTACGATGAATAAATTATAAATAAACAGTTGCCAGACTTAAAATTTATGCAAGTCGTGATACCACTTTGTTTACATTTTTCTACAGGAGAAATTATTTAATGGACCACATTATCCACATACGGGAAGAGATTGGGCGAATTAAAGTTTATCTGCTGCGAAGAAATTTCCGAAAATGACTCCCATAATTTCAGTGGAGAAAACACGTACTATTACGGACAAGCAACTTTTTACAGGTGAGTTTTCTTGTCGTATGCAACACAATTTTAACGCTAAAAGATACACTAGAATACCGCACTCACCTACCGGAAATATTATCCGAGCGCGTACACATCTAATTCTATCTAATTCTTAAGCATGTCACACCCCAGACAATGTGCAGCCGAAATATGAGATGTGCAATTATCTATATGGGAATTCCATCAAGTGAAGTGAAGTTCACATTATCAAATTCTCATGCTTAGGTAAGCTAGGTTAGGTAGAGGGGTCGCTAAGTAATCAAACACTTAGCACACTTAGACCAAAAATAGGTCCATTGTGATACCACCGATTGAAACGTGCGTACAGTTGACGCCTAAGCCGAGAACCAGCCCGTGCTGGTAATATATTTGTTGAGCAATAGTGGGCTCACATCACGCAGATCATCTGTATCATAAAAATACATTGAGCCAAGAAAACGTCTACGTTTCTCGGCCAGGGCCGGGCAAGAAAATGATGTACACTTTCTTCCTCTTCTTCGTTATCGCAACTGCGACAGAAGTCGTTATGGGGAATTTTGAGCCTCCTGGCGTGCTCCCCGATAGGCCAGTGTCCCGTTATGGTCCCGACAAGCTTGTCTATTGACAGAAGAATAATAGACCTGGCTGCGTCAAGTCGTGGCCAAATCAATCTTGTTGTAGTACATGTAGTACCGCTAAACCATCTTGCATTAGCTCTGTGCATCGCGGTTTTTTGTATTGCCAGTTTTCAAGAAGCGATTGGGGCTTTCAGCTTGTTTCGGTTCCCTTCAAATCCACTGTGACTGGGTATCCAGCAGAGAACGATGTTGAAAAATTGACCCATCACTCTTAGAGCTGAGCGGCAACTATCAACAGTTTTGGATGTAGTCAGGACAGATTCGAGTGATCGGATTGCCGCCTGACTGTCAGTGTATATGATAACATCCCTCAGCGTGACTATATGATTTTCCAACCAGGTTAGGACTTCCATAATTGCAGAAATTTCCGCTTGAAGGACACTACAGTGGCCAGGTAGACAGTGTGCCAAGTTAATGTCCAGTCCGTCCGAGTGGACTCCAATACCGACTCTTTCATCCGTCTTAGAACCATCAGTGTAAAAAATCAATGACCCCGTAGCCAGGGGTGTATTGTTATTCCAGTGATCCCTCGACGGAATTAGACAAACATAGTTTTTGTCAAAAGCATACTTGGGACTAGTGTAGTCAGTCTCAGACGGGAGGTTAAAATTTTGTAGAATCGTTGAGTGACCGTACTCCAGGGTTTGCCACTGACTTGTTTCACGTAAGCGTAGTGCCGTGTAATCAGCCATTTGTTGGCCGAATAGATCTAGCGGTAGCAGATTGAGCACAGCGTCAAGGCCAGCGGAAGGAGTAGTTCGAAGTGCTCCAGTTATGACAATAGAAGCCATTCTTTGTACTTTCTTCAGCAAGTTATAATAAGTTGTTTTACTGAGTGCCGACCAACGTACAGTAGAATGGGTCGTACGATAGCAATGTAGATCCAATGCAATGTTTTTGGTTGCAGGGCCCAACTTTTTCCTATTGCTTTCCTGCACGAATAGAGTGCTATAGTTGCTTTATTTACCCTCTCTTGAATGTTAGGTTTCCAGCTAAGCTTCCTGTCGAGCAACAGTCCAAGGAATTTCGCCTTTCAGGCAAAAGTAAGTTGCCTATCCCGTAGCATTGGAGGGTCAATATAAGGAATAGTGCGTAAATTGAGAAAAGTGGCATTTTCAGCCCAAAAGAAGCGTTTTGGGGGTGTTTCATTGGCCAACCTTTAAACGGCTGTATCTCCTAAACGGTGATAGCTAGGGCCCTCAAAGTTTCAGCAAAATGTAGGTCTGGATGCCCTCTTCATCGACTTTTTCAAACCCCATTTTCGAGAAATTTCACAGAAATTGAGAAAAGTGGCATTTTCAGCCCAAAAGAAGCGTTTTGGGGGTGGTTTATTGGCCAACCTTTAAACGGCTGTATCTCCTAAACGGTGATAGCTAGGGCCCTCAAAGTTTCAGCAAAATGGAGGTCTGGATGCCCTCTTCATCGACTTTTTCAAACCCCATTTTCGCCAAATTTCACAGAAATTGAGAAAAGTGCCATTTTCAGCCCAAAAGAAGCGTTTTGGGGGTGGTTTATTGGCCAACCTTTAAACGGCTGTATCTCCTAAACGGTGATAGCTAGGGCCCCCAAAGTTTCAGCAAAATGTAGGTCTGGATGCCCTCTTCATCGACTTTTCCAAACCCCATTTTCGAGAAATTTCACAGAAATTGAGAAAAGTGGCATTTTCAGCCCAAAAGAAGCGTTTTGGGGGTGGTTTATTGCCGTTTAAAGTGGCATTTTCAGCCCAAAAGAAGCGTTATGGGGGTGGTTTATTGGCCAACCTTTAAACGGCTGTATCTCCTAAACGGTGATAGCTAGGGCCCTCAAAGTTTCAGCAAAATGTAGGTCTGGATGCCCTCTTCATCGACTTTTTCAAACCCCATTTTCGCCAAATTTCACAGAAGTTGTATCTCCTAAACGGTGATAGCTAGGGCCCTCAAAGTTTCAGCAAAATGTAGGTCTGGATGCCCTCTTTATCCACTTTTTCAAACCCCATTTTCGCCAAATTTCACAGAAATTGAGAAAAGTGGCATTTTCAGCCCAAAAGAAGCGTTTTGGGGGTGTTTCATTGGCCAACCTTTAAACGGCTGTATCTCCTAAACGGTGATAGCTAGGGCCCTCAAAGTTTCAGCAAAATGTAGGTCTGGATGCCCTCTTCATCGACTTTTTCAAACCCCATTTTCGAGAAATTTCACAGAAATTGAGAAAAGTGGCATTTTCAGCCCAAAAGAAGCGTTTTGGGGGTGGTTTATTGGCCAACCTTTAAACGGCTGTATCTCCTAAACGGTGATAGCTAGGGCCCTCAAAGTTTCAGCAAAATGTAGGTCTGGATGCCCTCTTCATCGACTTTTTCAAACCCCATTTTCGAGAAATTTCACAGAAATTGAGAAAAGTGGCATTTTCAGCCCAAAAGAAGCGTTTTGGGGGTGGTTTATTGGCCAACCTTTAAACGGCTGTATCTCCTAAACGGTGATAGCTAGGGCCCTCAAAGTTTCAGCAAAATGTAGGTCTGGATGCCCTCTTCATCGACTTTTTCAAACCCCATTTTCGCCAAATTTCACAGAAGTTGTATCTCCTAAACGGTGATAGCTAGGGCCCTCAAAGTTTCAGCAAAATGTAGGTCTGGATGCCCTCTTTATCCACTTTTTCAAACCCCATTTTCGCCAAATTTCACAGAAATTGAGAAAAGTGGCATTTTCAGCCCAAAAGAAGCGTTTTGGTGGTGGTTTATTGGCCAACCTTTAAACGGCTGTATCTCCTAAACGGTGATAGCTAGGTCCCTCAAAGTTTCAGCAAAATGTAGGTCTGGATGCCCTCTTCATCCACTTTTTCAAACCCCATTTTCGCCAAATTTCACAGAAATTGAGAAAAGTGGCATTTTCAGCCCAAAAGAAGCGTTTTGGGGGTGTTTCATTGGCCAACCTTTAAACGGCTGTATCTCCTAAACGGTGATAGCTAGGGCCCTCAAAGTTTCAGCAAAATGTAGGTCTGGATGCCCTCTTCATCGACTTTTTCAAACCCCATTTTCGAGAAATTTCACAGAAATTGAGAAAAGTGGCATTTTCAGCCCAAAAGAAGCGTTTTGGGGGTGGTTTATTGGCCAACCTTTAAACGGCTGTATCTCCTAAACGGTGATAGCTAGGGCCCTCAAAGTTTCAGCAAAATGGAGGTCTGGATGCCCTCTTCATCGACTTTTTCAAACCCCATTTTCGCCAAATTTCACAGAAATTGAGAAAAGTGGCATTTTCAGCCCAAAAGAAGCGTTTTGGGGGTGGTTTATTGGCCAACCTTTAAACGGCTGTATCTCCTAAACGGTGATAGCTAGGGCCCTCAAAGTTTCAGCAAAATGTAGGTCTGGATGCCCTCTTCATCGACTTTTTCAAACCCCACGAGTGTGCAAATCGACCCATCGACATGGACACGCCGAAGTGCTTCGGTAATCGCCCTGGGTCTGAAATTATTAAAGGCGCCTTCAATGTCTAAGAACACAGCCATTGTGTATTCCTTTCGATAAAGAGATTTTTCAATGTAGCTGACTAGCGAGTGCAGAGCTGTATCCACTGATTTTCCCTTCCAGTAAGCATGTTGAGCCATTGAAAGGAGATGTGGTGGAACGATAGTTCGTAGATGAATATCAACGAGTCGCTCCAGTAGATTAAGCATAGTTGAAGTGAGACTAAGTGGCCTAAGATCGTTAGGTCGTGCGTGCGAGCTTCGGCCTGTCTTTGGAATAAACGTGACCCGCATAATATCTTCTCGCGAGATATAATATATTCACTGTCACACGGCATTGTGATACTCGAGGGATCTTCAGGTGGGGATGTTATCGAACTTCCCGGGAAATGAGCGTCCAGCAAACACTCAATAGTTTCAATGCTCGAGGACGTCCAAGATCCGTCTTCCTTTTGAAGGAAGCTGGGCATAGATGGATTTGATGCCATCATTTTCCTAAATCTAGAGGTCTCGGAGGCCCCTTCGATACTTTGACAGAAGCTACGCAGCTGCTCCTGCCCTCTGAAAAAGGAGGGAGTTCACACTTGATGCAGCTGCTCCCCACTACGAGAACAAAATCCTACATTCTGAAAAAAAAAATGGTACAAATGGCAATCGTTTTTGTGGCAGGGAAATCTTCGGAAGATACTGCTAATGCAATGCATTTCGATATCAACAAACTAACTGCTAATGCAGTTATGCCGTATTTCTACCGGTTGAACCCAGACCGCCTTGCTCCCTGCGGGACCCCGGTATTACTTCGCAGAGGTTATTTAGCCACCATGTCGAGTTGTTGACTTGCTTCTTGCCTAGCTTCTCTTTTTTGAAGTTCCTTGTGGATGCTGCATACAAACTCACTCACTGCCTCCCAATTGTGTTGACACGCATATGGTTCACCAAATTCTGGGTCTTAACGTTTCTCCCATTTTCACATAGAGATGCAACTCCCTTGCAGCTAGGACATTCTGGCGAGTCATACAGCTTGAATCCGTACAAGTATTGCTGGTATCCACCATGACCCGTTAGGAATTGAGTTAAATGTGGTTCATTTCACCGTGTTAGCATTTAACCCATTTTCCAATATCAGGGATGAGAGAGTGAGTGCTTCCATTCTATTCTATGCTTTCCTGTCTTTCGTTCTATTTTTGCACCTCCAAGTCCGCCGGCGTGTTCTTACAATCGGCTTGTCTCCTCCACAAGAATTCCTATTGGGATCATTCCAGCGACGTCGTGAGCATGGATGGATGGATGGATATGGCGCTGAGATAGGTTGGGCTGGTTGCGCCCTATACTGCAGCCTGCTGGCTTATTGTATTACCCATCTAAGCGAGAGAATTTCAGGTTATGAGCTCTGTCCTACGTAAAAGGCTAAGAAGAAAATTAACCAGGTTTACTTTGGGTGCACCCATACTGGTAGTTTGAGCCCCAAAGAAGTTTTGTCTCCAGCTCATAAGAGCGGGACATTCGAAAATAACGTGCGAGGCTGATTCCTCATCTTCGTTACAGAGGCGGCATAGTGGGTCTTGTGTGTAGATTCCTATTGTATGCAGATGTTTCCGTAGAGTGCAATGACCGGTTATAAGGCCTGTCACTGCCCTGAGGTTCGTTTTACTAAGACCCCTCTATATCTAGGAAGGCCGCGAGCCCTATTTCTTTGATTTCTAATGTGGTCTCAATCTTCCCAACTAGATGGTGTAGTACTGATTCACATGATTTCCCTGTCTGATAAGCATGTTCGTTTGGGTGCAACGGGAAAAGCGACAGGCACCTTTCCCTGATATGTTTATCGACGAGCTTTTCCAATGACTTAAGTAGGAAGGAGACTATGTGAAGTAGACTTATTTGTCTATACGATTTCGCTAGGGTTTGGTCACGCCCCGGCTTTGCCAGAAATGCTACGTTTGCCTGCTTCCAAGTGATTGGGATGTATCCTAAGGCTATGCTGGCTCTGAATAGTCTTAGTAAAAGCGGAGCCAGGGTCGTAAGACCCTGTTGAAGCAGGGCTGGGTAGACACCGCCTGGTCCTGGTGATTTGTAGGGTTCGAAAGAGTTGATCGCCCATTCCACCCTACCTACGTCGTGAGCAGCTTCGTGCGAAGTTTTTCGGTACGCAGAGCACCTACGGTAAATTGAGCTTAATTTCTGGGCGTCCCCATAGGAATCTAGTGAAATAGCTTAAACCGGTGAGGCATACATTAGCATGGATGTAGCAAGAATTTTCAGCGTGATCTTGCTCTGCCTATTTTCGGGATAGTCCTTGCTAAGACCACGGTGACGACTGCCGCTTTTTCACGTACTAACTTCAAATGCTCTCCAAAGTTCAGTCCTCGAATCTATCATAACCCCCAAATACCTAATGGCTTTTTTAGAGGTTATGATATTGCTGCCTACTCTGATTTTTAGAGAGCACCTTTTTCTGCGGTTACTGATAAGAACAACCTCGGTTTTTTGCTAAGCAATATCGAGGCCAACCCTTAATAATAGCCAGATCTCTATATAGTTGTAATCGCCTCTTTGGTGTAGATTTCGACGCACTCTAGATTCTTGGCTACCACCACAACTGCAATGCCGTTGCCAAACCCTACCACAGTCACTCCTCTAGGCATTAAATGTTCCAGAATGCCGTTGTACATTATTATCCATAGCAGCGGACCAAGCAGTGACCCCTGTGGAACTTCCGCTGTGATCCTACATATATTCCGTAGTTCCATCGCCGGTATCATAATTAAGAACACGTTTTGAGATATAGCTGCTCATTATAGCTGCACGATAGTCTAGAACACCCATTCTTTGCAAAGTCGGCATGAATGGAGGTCCTGTTTACGGAATTAAAACCGTTTTCGACATCGTGCGTGACGACAGAACAGCATGTACTGTTTTGAAGCGACTCCCTTGTAACCGATTCAATTACATCCACAGTATACCTCGCCCGTATAAAACCGTACTGTTGATCTGACAAGCACTTTTTTCTTCCACCACCGATGGCAGTCTGTTGAAGATTATTCTCTAAAACAGTTTTCCCATAAGGTGTCGAGCAAGCAGATTGGGCAATATGAGCTCGGCTCGCCGGCCGGTTTATTTGGTTTGGGAAAGAGTACCAACTTTTGCCGTTTCCATGATATGCCAAACAAGTTTCAAAAACTTCAACGCACTGCTGAGGGGCAGCAAGGATTGCAGCACCATCTGGTCCTGGAGTTTCGCCCTCCTCTAATCTTGAAGCAGCTTGCCAAAGTTCCCCGTCTGTTATAGCAGGAATGTGTACCATCTGCTCTGACGAACCTTGTGCCACGGCCATTAGCTCATGTCAAGGGAACAGGACCGAGACGATATTTTGAAGCAGCATCGGGCACTTTGATTGTGGTGCTTTTCGCCCAGTCTTCTCCATCGCTACCTTATACGCCATTCCCCAAGGGTACATGTCCGCGTCGTCGCATAATTTTGTGAAACAATAAATTTTTCTAGCTTTTTCTAATGGCGAGCTTCAATAATCGTCGAGTGTTTTTTAGGACATAATGGGCGCTTCTTTGAGTTGCACGTTGACACAAACGTCGCGCCTGAGCCCCGCAATTTCATCAGACCACGAGTAGTTCTCATTTCTTTGACTTAATGCCTTCGTTCGAGTCAGATGCGCCGCAGGCTACATCAGTTGGCTTGTAATTTGTACTGACCTGTTTTCCGCAGAACATTCAACTGGATCACTTTGAAGCAGAATTTTGTTGAAGAGTGCCTCGTCAAATCTCTTCGCAGACTTCCGTGCTTTTTCTCTTTGGTCGACATGCTCTCTGTTCGTTACAGTGTTCAAAATTGCTAGGTGGTCGCTATGAGTATAGAGTCACTGACGTACTAGTCCGTAAACGGCGCTAACGAACTGCTGACAAATGTGAGATCAATAATGGAGTGAAAACGTTAAAAAGTACCCTTCGTCTCCTATTTGTCTCCCGACTACCCCATTTCGTGCCTCACGCGTTGAAGTCCCCCGCACTTACCAGATCATAAATTGTTGGAAGTCAATGTCGTTCCATCGACCATAATAACTCCTCTTAGATCTCCGGACATCCATTGTTGGAATGTGCAGTCTTCGCACGTCTAGATGATTATTTGGCATCCTTATCTGCGAGCCAAATTGATCCCGCCAAGTTTTTATTTATCACATATAATTGAGACATCGATAGCTTTCTCATTCACTATTCGCGACAGAAGATACTGTACTGCTTGGCAATGGTTGAGGTTCAGCTGCAAGAACCTCATTTTGCCGATTTGGTTTACTGCATCCTGATGCAGAGGACACTTGACTCCTCCTGTTTGGTGGTTCCAGGTCTCCTTATCAGCTTCATAATATGACATAATATAAAACTAGGATCGGAGGACCTTCTTTCCCAAACATTTAAAAGGCATCCTTATCCTATCGTGCTTGCTACTACAGCCTTAGGGACCAATAAGGGTCTTAAGCGACAGTGTGTCCAACCAACCTTTAGTTTGCTCCTTTCTAGTAATTTGTTGGCCTCATCCTTTCGAATGTTGATGACTGTGATCTGTGTGCCACCGCTTCAACCTATAGGTTCTCGAAACGCCGCGCCGTCCTTTGTTGTCACCTCATCGAGATCGAGGACCTTACGCTAGTCTCCTGACGGAAAGTTTTCATGTCCACAGGGTTAATTCCTAAAACTGGTCATTATGGATTTGTATCCTTCCACCAGCTTATTCCCCACGCGTGTTTAATTGGAACAATCGTTCCCCATTTCGCGGGCGACGAATACGGGATACATTATCCCTCATCTCTTTGAGTTCTCATTGCGTCTGGTCTAGAAATCAGTTTTTTGGTCGTACATTTTTCTTCTTTTCCCTTTGAACTCGCTTCTTTTGCTCTACCTTTGTCCATCAGAGTCTAGGGTTCGTAGCTGGGCTATATTGTGCTACCCTAATCGCTTTCGTGGCTGGGTTTTTCCTTCAGAGGTTATGTATTTTTTTCTCTTAGGAGTTTGGGAGGAAATAGTATAATCCACAGCACGGTTACCTGCATATTAGGTCTGGATCTGGACTCCACGAGGTCCATGCAGTGAATGTCTACGGACCAACTTTACGACGGTAAATTGAAAAGTAATGGTTTTCTCATCCAGTAGTCGCACGAGATCTGAAGAGTACAGCGAACACCAAGTAGGCTGAAATCATTTTGTTGTGTGTTCTATCCTATCCTAAAATCAAATAAAAAAAAAAAACAGCGAAGTTGGCATCAATACAAAGACTGGCCTGCGCAAGCATAACCGGCGCCATGAGCAGTGCACCAACTTTAACTCTAGAGAAACTACTTGCCCTGCCATCACTAGATCTTACAATCACAGAAGAGGCAAGACTGGCAGCGTGCCAGTCCAACATGTGGACACTTCTAAAGGAAGGACATTGTAGGATTACAGAAATCATTGCAAACCCAATCCTAGATATGGGCAACGATTACACACCGACCATGTATACCTTCGACTACAACATTCAAACCTCTACAGTTAGGGAAGACTGGAGTAAATGGAACGACGACCATCTATCAAAACATATAGTGTGGTACACAAATGGGTCGAAGACAGACGAAAGAACAGGGGCAGGAGTTTATACTAAAACCAACAACTATAGTATCTCCAAACCCCTAGGTCACTATACAACTGTCTTCCAGGCAGAACTTATAGCCATAAACCTTGCAGTAGGAGAGAGTACTCGAAGGGGATATACAAACAAGACCATCCATATTCTCTTCGACAGTCAAGCTGCCACAAAGGCTATTGCAAGTCCCAAAACAACCTCCAAATTGGTTTGGGAATGCCAACAGAACCTCAAAAACCTAGCTACCCGAAACAACGTAACTCTGAAATGGGTTAAAGGACATAAGGGGATCGAAGGCAATGAGAAAGCGGATGCCCTTGCAAGAGAGGGTTCCGAACTACCATTCACTGGTCCCGAACCAGCAATCGGAATTAGTAAATCCACTGCTAAAACCGTTGTCAAACAGTTGACCGGAGAAAAATTCCAAAATCGTTTGAGACTAGTTGAAGGGTTCAGACATAGCAAGCGTATGTTGGGAACCAACTGGCAAACCAGCTGCACCGAAGTCCTAAGCCTCAGCAAAATTAACCTCATGGCAGTGACAGGTCTCATAACCGGTCATTGTACCCTACGAAAACATCTGCATACAATCGGGAACTACACACAAGACCGCCGCCACTGTAACTAAGACGAGGAATCAGCCTTGCACGTAATTTTTGAATGCCCGCTCTTATGAACTGGAGACAAACCTTTGTTGGGGATCATATCAATGGAATAGGCGCACCAAAACTAAACCTGGTTAACTTTCTTCTAAGCCTCTTACGAAGGACAGAGCTAATAACCTGAAACTCTTTCGCTTTAATGGGAAATACAATAAGCCAATAGGCTGCAGTATTGGGCGTAACCAGCCCAACCCATCATAGCGCCTAATCCATCCATCCATCCATCCTATCCTGGTAGGGTGTACAACATCATCATCATCAATGTGGCACGATAGCCCGACGTCAGGCCTTGGCCGCCTGAATCGTTGACCTCCAATTGTCGCGGTTACGTGACATTTGCCTCCAGTTTCGGAAGCCCAGCTGCTGGTAGGCGTCTTCACCTACGGAGTTCTTCCAGCGAGCTCTCGGTCGTCCACGCAACCTCGCTTTTTTCTATAGATTTTTTTCTATAGTCAATCAATCGCTTGAGAACCGCTGAAATGGTAATATCTATAAGGTACGTTTGGCTGCGTCATAGTTTCTTTATTAAGCATTAGTCCAGCCTTAATCACAGCCTCGCTTCTGCTCCTCTTCGTAGTATTTTTCCTGTCCATATTTATTGTTTATTTCAACAAATAAATACACCAACGAAAGAATAGGTTATTTATTTACATAACATAAAATAAAGAATTTTCACTACTAAATAATATTATAAATCAATTTATTGGCATATTTTTAAAAACTCATCTCACCGCCAAAAATATCCGAATGTCTAATGGTACACAATTTTTTTACAATCCCTTAAATTGACCGGAAAATATAAACAACAATTATTATATCGCTGAGTATTGCACATATAACAAAATTAACAAAAAAAATCTGGAGAAGAGGTATTTTTGAACACGATTAATAAAAATCCGTATTTTAGAAGCTTTCCTTCCTGAATATAAAACCAAACTGATCACACTTGTAGCGTAGCGTTTTTCCTAATTCGGGCGGTCCGCAATAGAATACCGTTACTTTTCCCTTTTTCTGGACGGACAATTGTTTGAACACTTTGTCCCAGTTGGGTCGACCGGCTGTTGTGCGTGTTTTAAGTCCAGTGATAAGATCACGTTTTTCCTGAAAATAGATCAGAATGCACTCGAGCGAAGTTTTTCAAAATCAAGTCTGAGCTGGCATTCTATAAGACGATCGGCGACAGTAACTTTTTTGGTCGTTCTTTATTTTTAATTCTGGCGAGCTAATGAATGTAAAATTGCTACGTATTTACTATTTTGGCGCTACGTTGTCCTTCCAGGTACATTTGCAAGATCTACCGTTAGAAAATACAAAAAAAGGAAGTGACTTTCGCCTATCGCCTTACAGAATGCCTACTCTGAGTTCATAGGACCGAAACATAAATTTGGTCCCTAAGACTTTTTTTTTCACAGACGCTAACCTTTTCATGCAATAAATCCAAAGCCAACTGCAATCCCACCGCCTTCATGTCCGTTTTTTGCAGAGCGCTCGTTATATACATGTGCATATCCAAGAATCGTTCCAGCGCACCGCCCAATTCCGCCTGTTCAATTTCCAACTGGGACAATAAATTCACAAACCACTCGAACGACCTCTGATCACGATTAATCCAAAAGAAGTCAACCTTACGCAAATTCATGATGGATTTTGGAATTTCACTGGCCCATTCGAATTTGCAGCGCGGACACGAGTGACGGGCCTTCCAGTAACGGTGCATAATCGATTGTAAGATTGAGGCGAATGGCGTTACTCCGATTCCGGTGGCTATAAGTACGGCATGTTGTGCGCCAAAGATGTGACTTGACGGTGCACCGTATGGTCCGTCGATGTAAATCTAAAAAAAAATAAAAAAGGGCAAGAAAAATTTTGAGAATAGGTAGTAAGGCAAAACGTTGAAGAAGAAGAGTGTTTGGTTGAAAACTCACCTCAAGTGGCTTGCCTACCGGATAATTGACGCCACGTGGGGTGGCTCCAGTTGTTGAAGAATCTGCAATGAAAAATTAAAGTACACAAACAGAATTTGAATTTAAAAATTTCATTAAAACCTTTGCCTTTGCCCACGATTTTGCCTTCTTCTGCCTCTCGTTGTGTATAGACGCCGGGGGATACGACTGAAATGGGAGAATCTGTTATTTACAAAAATCGGACAAAAATCGACTGCACTCACTCATTGATTGCGAAGACTCTCGCGGTTCGCAATTCTCCAAACTAGGCGTCTTGAATGCAATAATCGTTGGCTTATTGCGCATATAACGAAAACTGTGCGCCAACGATTTATTCTGCGGACTATGATAGGCTAGGCCGAGTGCACGAATTTGAGCCTTTTGCATTTGAGTCTCGTCAAAGCCACGCTCCGACTCGGAGCGATTGTACTCTCGTAACCTGTAAAATGAATGAGATGTCCCACATTTTTCTACTCTAGTTGAAATTAAGGCAATCTTAATAGACTCTAGACTAGGCGACTCTAAAATCAATTTAAAGGGTTTTGGCAGCTTTTGGCTGTTGTAACAACGAATAGCTCCGGGACGATTAACTTCGAAGCACAGGCTGCCATAAGAGCATTTTTATAAAGACAATTTCTTCACATACATTCATGGCGACAGTGGGATTTAAACCCACGCTCCGGCAATTTCGTCTTTTATAAAAAATCGAAATCGAGTCGCTAAGACTAAAGCCTAAGTTGATCAACTTACGCCATCATACGCTCGCGCTTTTTCATCCTGTTCTGGATGTCCGGAACCGATAAACTCTTCTCAAGCGGTGCTTTCGTCAGCAGCAACATTGAAGCTTTCAGTTTTGGATTCGTATCCGCTTCATCCGTCACGTATGCTTCGTTGCTTATTCCCGTCTTGCTTTCATTATCCTTTCGTGAAAATGTCCTTTGCAGCGATGCTTTAATATTCTTTATAGCATTGGCACCTTGTGACGATTGTCGATCATATTTCGGCCGTTCGGCCGGATAACTGTCAATAGCCAGCCGAGACGTCCCGGGACTATAACGTGGTGGCTTTTCCGGCGGAGAAGCATTCTTTGCATCACTTCCATTTGTTTTCGGCGAAAGAGCCGAATCAAAGCTCGAACTATAATGCATCCGAGACAAGTTCTTTGCAAGAAAATCCGTTTGTGGAGTAGAACTCATTATCGAGGGAAGATGAGCACAATCGACCGATGGTCTGTGTGCGGCCACTTCGCCGTTATGCAGTCGTTCCTGTTCTCTTTCGAAATAGCTGTGCAAACTGTTGGTCCATTCGCCCACACCACGTATGTGCAGCCACATGTAGTCTTCCTGTTCCGGGGCGCTACTGATTGTAAATGGATGCCATTCATATGTCGCAATTGCTGGGATATTGACGAAAACATAATCTCCAGGACGGAAGTAAAAATGTGACGGACGTTTTATAACCAAATGTGTTACACGTGACGGCAACAACAGTCCTGAACTGATATACGTCTTTCCGTACTCCGATTTCATCCAGACGAACCGGAGGAGTCGTTCAACGGCATAAATCACCCCCGGACCAATAAACCATTTCCAAAAATTCGGACCATGAAAAATGGCCAAAATCCAAAACGGAATGTACAACAAATGTGTCCAATAGAAAATCTCAAAACTTCCCTTTCGTCGTACGAACGGTTGCGAACATATAAATATGACAAGCAGTATGACAAACAGAGCGAATCCTGTTGGATTTGCCACACCTCCGACTAGGCCAAAAAGTCCAGGTCGTGATGTGAAAAACCATTCGCCCAATGTGTAATTATTTGCATTTATCTGCGGATCATTGACCACGACTATGCTGAAATTCAAAATGTGCATTAGCGTGTGAACTAGGCTGTAGCCGGCTATCAGCACTCCGGTGAGTTTATGCAAGTAGATGTGATGATCCAGCGGTAGAAATGCACTAAAGCCTCGTGTCCGTAAAAATGTTATGCATTGTCGTAACATCATGACCAAAATCCAGGCACAATTGAAGTTCAGACATTGTCCTAAAAAGCGGCGAAAATTTTCATAAGCAGTTTTAACTCAGGAGGAGTTTATATAGAAAGCTTACCACAAGCTCTTGCTATAATCACAAATCCATTACTGTCCCGATACTGAACGGCTCTTGAAATAAATAAGCTTACATTTACAATAATATAGGCGGCTAAATAGAATAAATAGACATAGTTGTTCTTTAAATAGGCCACGCTCAGTTGGTGGGGTAATTTTGATTTTTGCTTTCTGGGCTCCTGAATGACGGGCACAAGCCAACGATCTATGCTGTATAATTTAATTGGAAATTTGAGGTTAAGAATTTTAGGTTTTCAAATGTTTAAAATGTACGAGGGCAGCACCTTATGCTCAAATTTTCCAAGAGACCATCGTGCTTTTCCAGTTGTCCTTTTAGAGCTTCGTACGTGATGGCACCGCGATGAAAAGGATCGGCATCTTCAAAGAGGGCGATTGTAAGGTCGTCAATCTGTGAAAAAAAAATATAAATTCAGAAGTTATATTTAGAACTAACATTAAAAAACGCGAGGAGGAAGAATGTTAACGGTAAACTTCCAAAACAAAAAATCAAATCTCAAAATCATCAAAATTCAGTACTAATTAAAAATCTACGACACAGACCTAGAAACTTTCACTCTTAGCCAAGCATATGGTCTAGGCTAGGCGATAAACCCATACTGGTCGCGGTAGACCGCATTGCCCGAACCTGTGAGGCATAGGCATCGAATTAATTCGTAATTTTATGCTTTCAAATTACAAAATCTGCGAAATATGTCTGCGCCCTCATTTCATTGTTCAACCTTTTTATGTTTCTAATGTTGCTCTGTAACGGACGTAATTTGACGAAACGAGACAAACAAGAGTTTTGAAAAAGGTGCATACCTAGCTACAGTAACTTTAAAATTAACTTGTCTGGAAGATCCGAGAAAGATGCACTCTTTGGAGGCAAAATCTCAAAACGAAATTCAGAAACTTTACGGGTTCCGTTCTCATAGAACAACCTTTTCGTTTTCTTCTTGTCGACACGAGCGCCACTTACTGTACCATCAGCCATATAGCGGACGTATAGCGGAAAATATCGGAAACACAAAATTTCTCTATATGAGAACGGATCCCGTAATAAGTCCGAAGTTCTTTAATTTACTTTAAAAAAAAATGATTTTCTGCTCATACATACTTTTAGCTTTGGCTGAATTGGTTGATTTTATTCCTCAATTGAAACAGCTTGTTGTTTTTTCTTTGTAATTTATTATTTTCTAACGACGTTTCGTATCATTTTTTGATACATCCTCAGGTGTATGTTTTTTTATTTTTATAATGATTTTTCCATTTAATTATTTTCGGCGGTCTACACTGCTTTTCTTCTTTCTTTTCTAGAAAAGTACCAGGGGCCTCCCTGCGCTGCTCAGGTACGTGGTGTCGCAGCTCACCAAATATCGTTGTCCCCCTACATACAGCCATTTTGGCTGATGTCGCAAGGACACCGACCCGACCAGTATTCAGATACAAGCAAACCATCTACGAGGTATACCGTCAGGGGAGCACCTAGCCTTTCGGCCTTTATCTCCCGGTCCCGCTAAATGTTTGGACCTTCGGCTTTTTACTGACAAGTTGCTGTTGTCAGATGGGGATTTCTCCGTCCGGCGCATGCATACACCATCAGGAACCCAACCCCGGGGTCGCATCACCAGCTCGATGTCTCGGGTAACAACCTACAGCCACCACGAGTCCAACACCTTGATAGGCAAGAACCATGGTCCCCTGGGCACACCCATCCCCGTGGTACACTATTCGCTAAAGACTTCTCTATAGCAGGTGTGATCTTCCTTCGGCCCCTTGTTGGTTAAGCCTCACGTCAGAATTCAGATGTGCACATCCCAGGCTCGTTGGACCTGTGACTACGAGCCTGTGCAGACTCGTAGCGCTGCTTTTCACATCCAGGTGGCCCCTTCAGTATACTAGTCAGCAATGCGATTCGGGCAGTGTGGTCATCAATCCACAAACTAGTTAGATATAGGCGCGTAGGCATTTACCACCAAGGCCGTTCTCCCTAACTAGCCCCTTCAGGACTCGGGTCATGCGAAGCCGTCAACTCCGAAGCTCACACGATTTACCATACGATGTACTCCCCCACCAGAGGACACCATAATCGTGCTTGGCCTTTAGTGACTTCCCTCCCGTAAGTCATGGGAGGAGGTAGGTCACGCCATGAGCCACCCGTACATAACTCAGGAGCTCGGGAACGTTACCGCCCGAATGGTCTTTGTACAGATCCACGCCATGGCGTATCAACTATACCAGGGGCCCCCTTGCGCTGCTAGGTCCGTGGTGTCGCAGCTCACCAAAGGTCGTTGTCCCACTACATACAGCCATTTCTGGCTGATGTCACAAGGATACCGACCCGACCAGTATTCAGATACAAAAAAAACGATGTAACTGTTATGGGAGGGCACCATACGTGAGTAATTTTAAAACCGATCAAGAGACGTGGCAGCATCTCGCCCGCCAAAGGCAAAAAACCAGAATGCGAACAAGTGAGAATACCGGACGAAATATGGTTTACGCGTTTGACCGGACAACAGCCTTCAAAGCATAATTTTTTTTCCGAAATATTCAGCACATTGAAATCTAGTGCACACACTATAAAACTCTCTCTCTTCAATGGCTATGTCCACACATGTGCGCTTTCGTCTTCACTATCGTCTTCAAAATCCGTATCCACGTTCAATATTGAACGTGTCGTTGATTGCGTCAAGTGAACAGAAAAGATAAATGCCTCATTCTATCCATATCTGTTCATTATTTATCGGGAAATATGTGTCGCGGCTTTGGTCAGGACGGGTAAATGATAAATTCTTTCATTAATAGTATGAATAGATGATGGGTTGTTTATATTTAACATTAGCAATCGCGTTCACGAATGAATGCGTTTCATCAATAGCGCAGGCATCTCAAGTTTCAATTGTCAAAATGATGATGAAGATGATGAAGACGAACGAAAATTGAAACTGGCTGGACAGGCACATTCAGTGCAATAACGGAAAAAATCTATGCGAAAAAACGGCAATTTTTTCGACTGAAATACTTAAGCGAGTAACCCGATTTTAGAGGGCTCAAATGAACAAAATGATGCCTTCCCATAAATTGAAACTTTAAAGGGAAAAAAGAAAAAAGGAAGATGGAAAATTGCAAAAAAGAAAATTGAGGACTGAAAACGGAAAATGCATGATTGAAAATAGAATATTGAAAATGGAAGACGGAAAATTGAAAATCGAAAAAAAAAGAAAAATTAAAAATGGATGATTGAAAATTGAAATTTACAAATTCAAAATTCAAAATTCAAAATTCAAAATTCAAAATTCAAAATTCAAAATTCAAAATTCAAAATTCAAAATTCAAAATTCAAAATTCAAAATTCAAAATTCAAAATTCAAAATTCAAAATTCAAAATTCAAAATTCAAAATTCAAAATTCAAAATTCAAAATTCAAAATTCAAAATTCAAAATTCAAAATTCAAAATTCAAAATTCAAAATTCAAAATTCAAAATTCAAAATTCAAAATTCAAAATTCAAAATTCAAAATTCAAAATTCAAAATTCAAAATTCAAAATTCAAAATTCAAAATTCAAAATTCAAAATTCAAAATTCAAAATTCAAAATTCAAAATTCAAAATTCAAAATTCAAAATTCAAAATTCAAAATTCAAAATTCAAAATTCAAAATTCAAAATTCAAAATTCAAAATTCAAAATTCAAAATTCAAAATTCAAAATTCAAAATTCAAAATTCAAAATTCAAAATTCAAAATTCAAAATTCAAAATTCAAAATTCAAAATTCAAAATTCAAAATTCAAAATTCAAAATTCAAAATTCAAAATTCAAAATTCAAAATTCAAAATTCAAAATTCAAAATTCAAAATTCAAAATTCAAAATTCAAAATTCAAAATTCAAAATTCAAATTCAAAATTCAAAATTCAACATTCAGAAAAAACGCGAAAAAACGAGATAACGGGAAACAGCAAATTGAAAACGGAAAATTCAAAATGAAAGATGAAAAAAAATGGAAAAAGAAAAACGGAAAATGGAAGATAGAAAATTGAAAATCGCTAAATTGAACATGGAAAATCGGAAAGTTGAAAGTTGAAAAGTAATAAATGAAAATTTGAAAATTGAAAGTTTGACATTGAATATTGAACAGAGCGTTCACTGTTGTTCAATGGTTTTGAACATTAATGTTTTTATGGATTTAAGTGATTTGTGACACCATCTACTACAAAAACATAAGACATCTTCCAAAAAAAAGTTGGAAAGGCGTCTGCAAAAATTCACTACGTGCAAAAAGGAAATGATATCCGCCAGCCATTCCCAGCTTCGCATATTGGTTGGATAAAGTGGCCTGCACGTTCGCGGACTATCTTTGAATTATGTTTGGTTGGATTTTTATTGTATATATGGAATCTAGTATCGCTGTATCGTAATAATATCATAATATCGTTGTCGTATCTGCTGGTATATATTTTTTTTGACTTTCAACTCCCACTAAAGAATATTGAAAGATAGTCCGCGTAAATGCAGGTTTATTCAGGACATCCAATATGCAAAACTAGATATGACTGGCGTATTGAAGTGATATCAATTCCTTTTTGCAGCTAGTGAATTTTTCTTTGACGGACACCTTTCCCACTTGTTGTTTTTTGGGGAGAACAGAATGTTTTTAAAACACACATTAGTCTCTCATCAAATTTCTTCATATTCGTTCCTTGAGTGTACCGATAAGATCTAGATTTACGCTTGAATCTAAGAGTAGATTCACACTATGGACAGGATTTACTAAAACCACTAAATTAATCGATTCGAAACCCGTCTACTAGATTAAATCGTATGTCGTATGCCCCCTAAGGGGCGATTCAGACTATCGACAAGATTTACTAAATCCTAGATTTAGTTGACAGTTTTACCATAATGTACTGCAATTTGAATAATGCAAGTACATTCTACGATGCATTTTGAATTTAATGTCATACGATTTCATCTAGTAGGCGGGTTTCGACTTGATTAATGTAGTGGTTTTAATAAATCCTGCCCATAGTTTGAATCCCCTCTAAGACTCCAAAGTATACTTTCCTGCAAACGAATTTAGCCAGTCGGCTAACTTAATAATATCCTATCAACTACTGAGGTATTCTAAGCCTCAAAATCAATACATTAAATTTTTAAGCTAAATGCATATTACTAGACCAACCTGTTCTTCGGAAAACTGCATCCCATTCTCCTCCATACATGCCCGAATAACGTGTTGCAGTTCAAGATGCTGGATAAGACCGTCGCCTTAATGCAAAGATAAAATAAATTAGCATTAGTTTGTTACATTTTCGTACCTATCTAAATACGGGTCTCCCAACACTGCATCTGCATCATCTACTATACTTATGGGAGCTATGCTGATATCAATTATGCATTCGATTTTATAGATACTATGTACTTAAAAGATTCCCGATCCTCCGTCTATACTCATACTCTCGTTCCTAATTAAGTGTTAAGATGTAGGATAAAGATGACAAACATGTCCAATCTTACCATCGATATCGTAAACTTTAAACAGAAATTTTATCTTATCCTCCGTGGATTGTCCGGCAAATTGATGTACGGCATCGATGAATTCTTGTAGCGAAATCGTACCGGAGTTGTCCTTATCGAAAATTTGAAAGACACGCTCGGTGAAGAACGGCTGTAATGATTGCAAGAATTTAGAGATATTAGGTGTGTTTTTTTGGTTATCCCGTGCAGGTTTGGGTAACGAAACTTCATATAAAAAAATGACAAGTGGATCAGCTGGCATTTTTTTTATATGAAGTTTCGCTACCCAAACCTGCACGGGATAACCAAAAAAACACACCTATTGAATCCCAATGTATGGATACAACATTAAAAAGTGGTCATTGGAGTGTATCTGATTACGTTTTAGTGGCAGGAAGAAAATCCTCATATTTATCAGATTATGCTCGGGAAGCAAGAAATGTTATAAGATGCCGGCTGGCGCGGCGCAGCGTTGACGAGAGTGTTAACTGACTACTTACATTTTTTGATGTAACGATTTTCTTGAACTCTTCCCGACGGATTTCCTTTTCATTGCCAACCGTACGTCGAAAGATCATTTCCAGATGTTCCAGAGAGCATTTATCGAAACCGGTTCGAGGTCTATGAATAAAGAAAAGGAAGAAGATGAGTGGAAAATGGTAAGAAAATCAAGATAAAGCCTACTTAACCAAGTAATCTTTATCGTTTTTTTAGATAGATTTTTGTCACAAAATTTTTCAAAAGAAACTAAACGCAAGGGTTGTAGGAGGGAATGTCAAATTTTAATCATAGTCGTGAAAGTAGGTAACTACTGCATATCCCAAATCTTTTTTACGAATAATGCTGGACTCGTTGAATGTTTGCTGCTGCTGTTCAACAGAAACAGCAAAAAACATGTCAGCTATTTAAAATGCATTGATCTGCTTTCTTCGGCACCATTCAATGCGTCCAATCTGTTTCAAGCATAATTGTCCTCCTAGACCATGACAAATCACCAGAGCAACGACGAATACCAAGCGCAAATGCATAATACTTTAGGTGGTTAAATCAACACCGCAAATTTATTAATGAATTGATTTATCTGAACGTCTTTCCATTAAAATAATGAACAGTCGATAAGAAACCGACTTTTAAACTGAATTTAATTAAATTTTGCACTAGTCTGGACATAATCCAAAGCTCCTTCAATACTTCAGCATCTTCAGCTACATCCTTCATTCTATATTCATCTCTCTGACTGTTACAAAACATTAATTTCCTATCAGTTGCGTTTTGAAATCTTCGACAGTTTGACTAATGGATCGAGGCACACGGTGAGGTCCATTTATTACACATACGTACATAATAAAATTTCGCAACGCAAAGACCAACATTTCTTCGTGTCTCTATGTAATTTCTGCAATTGACAAGGATATCCTACGCACTAATTTATGGACACATGCGGAGATGGCTTTCGCTAAATTCCGCGCTCGTGTCGTATGTTGTATACTCAGCTCAGCAATGATATTGAGTTCTGTCAAAGGAATTTATTTATATATTCATGCGGATTTCGCTAAAAGTACGTAAAGTATCGGAATATACTGTGACGAAAAAAATTCCAATATCATGAAGAATTTCAACCCACACACGCAGTATGAACGCACGACAGTATCGCTACAAATAATTGCATGTACATAAATGTATCTCGCGACTAGTACCTTAACTAGTAAGTCGGCAGGATGATCGCGTAAATCTTTTAAGCTGCAATAGAAACTGACACGATCAATTCAATTGCATCGAAGCACTTAATCATCAAACGAACAGTGAGAGAACATATCGACGACTTTAAATAGCCAAACGTAACGAAAGTTTGTATTTGTACAAAATAAAAAGGACGAGGGAGTTTTAAGTGACACGATACATAATTTAGTAGACTTTGAGAAATCAGGAGGAGGATTTATCTAGGATGACAAGCCTAATTCGCTTAGGTAGGTAGGGTAGGTATTAGTTGTTGGAAATATATCAAAAAATACCGGCGTACAGAGGGCTGCGCCCGCAATACGAGGGTTTTTTAGAATTTTAATGAATAGTGAATATTATATTATTATATTATATTATTATATTATATTATGCTGTATATGAATTTGTTTGCAATAAAACTGAATTGAATTGAATTGAATTTTTTGTACATATATTTTATAAGCAATAAATAAGTATTGTGCACAACATTAATGAAATGCTTCCTGTAAATCTATTTTTGGATTGGTCTAAATAAACGCGTTCCAGAATGAAAGGCTAGCGCCTTTCATTCTGTTCCACCTTTAATTAGACCAATCCAAAAATAGATTTACTATTTACCCAGTTTGTATAAAAGTACTCCAAGGCAAATCTAAAGGCAACGATTTAAGATTTCTGATGGCCTTTGACCAAAAAGAAACTCAGGCAAACGTAAGGATGGCTTGGCTTTATTTATGAAGTGAATTATTAGCTGTAAATCTACTGTTACTGTTTTTAAATCAAGGAAACGCAACCTTATATAAAATGATTCCATTGCGTTCCCTGTCATAAGAGCCAACGCAAGCTTTCCTATGAGTATTGAACAAGTATACTTTTGCAGCTATTCAGGGACACCCTGTTAACTTGGTTCTACTAACTTCAAAATTTTTTCTGGCAAACACTATTACCATTCTATGCTTTTCCACCAAATTTCATGTTCATTGTTTCATCAAGTTAAAAGATATACACTGAAGAAATGCTTAAGAGGCTTCCCTTGCATTGTGAAATGCCCTTACTAAATACTTATTTGGCTATATTTCCGCTTTGGATACAGTTATTCGAATGAAAATTCGTAGACATATTCTATATGTAATTTTCTAAAAACCCTTAGCAGCATTTTCATATTTGGAAACCTAAGAGGGGCTACACACGAACAAATTGAAATTTTACAAATTTACTGTTATTTACGTTTCCTTAGCAAAAGTCAACAGTCTTAATATTTAACGTATATAAGGCCCTACCGACCAATCTTTGTGCAAAGTTTCATATCGATCCCTATAACGGTTTAGAAAAACGGAGCTCGAAAAGGAAGTTTAACTTTAAACGCCAATAACTTTTTTACCGTTACTCGAAACTGGAAAATTTTAACTGATATGAGGTGTACTCGTTTAGATCTTTGATTTAAATACCCATACGTCAATCTCCGATAAAAACTAAAAAAGTCGACTTTTTTCAAACGTTCGGGACACCCTGTTGTCTTCTTCCTACCAACTTCTAAGGTATATGTGCCAAAGACTGTAACCATTCTACACATTCCTACCAAATTTCATGACAATCGGTTGAGCCGTTCGCGAGTTATTTAGTGAACAGACGGACAGACGGACGGACGGACAGACGGACAGACGGACAGACGGACAGACGGACGGACGGACAAAATCGATTTCATAAGGGTTTTTTGAAAAAAAATTTTCTAAAAAACCCTAAAAAGGATGCTGCATTATAGAATAAACAAATTAAGATATCAGAAATCTTACCTTGAATTTGTCAGATGAGCTATGAATTCAGTGATTTGACTCGTTGATATTTGATTTGTTCCGTCCACGTCAATTAGCCGATAAAGTTGATCCAGAGTCTGTGAATAAACGGGTTTAAAGTCATTTATATTTTCTTTCAAGTTCAAATGCGTTATACTGCGCCTAGCACTCACTCCTGGCGCATTCCAAATTTGACAAAATTCCTTAAATGTAATCTTCTCATCGCCGCAAATTACGTATGCCACCGATTCAAGTTTTTCTGCAAAATCGATTTGTTTTTCATCTCTGAAAATAAAAAAAGAGAAAAATATAATGTATCATGGTATTTGACAAGAAGTTGGTTCTAATTTGCGTGATGATGAAAATTACAATTATAGCCCCTCCGAAAATTCTGAGGGGTAATTTTTCTGTTTTTGGCGATTTTGAAAAGGGGTAAAATATACAGACAAATGATCTGAAAACAAAATAAAACTGTTTTCTGATCTTTATCTTTTAGTTTTTATCGTTTTTTAAATAATCGCCAAAAACTGAAAAATTACCCTCTTTCCACTTTTTCCTAAAATGTGGACTCCCTATCGATCGGGTATTTTTCACTCCAAAATCAGAAGAAGAAATTTGCAGAAGAATGTGCACCGCAACGGGAAACCTAAATATTCCCGAAAAACAAAATCTCGCCCGTTCATAATCCAGCTATTTACAAAAAAAAATCGCTTTACATGATCCCGACATTACTAATCACCGTTATGAAAAAATCCCGTAATTACAAAATTCCGCCATTATACAAAATCTCACCATTATAAAATCCTGCTCACTTGAAACACCGTTGTTTTAATATCCCGCTAACTTCCTCGCTGTAGATAATAATTTTGAACAAAACCCTTGTTATTTTTTTGATTTCGATAGTATTTCCATAGAAATCGATATTGAAAAGCGGTACTTTCAATTAGCGGGTTATTGAAATAGCGGGATTTCAATTAAGCGGAATTTTTAAAATACAGGGATAAAGAACGTTGGGATTGTGGAAACCAGGAATATGATGGATATGGTGGGATATCGTAGCCAACCCAGCCGTATGGCCCATTCACCTCCCTTTTACAATTTTTTTCGGAAAACTGACCCCCGTTTGCCGTTGGTCGCTCTTTTGCGATTTTTGTTTGTTTTTGGGTTTCATCTTTGAAAAACTGTAACTTGTGAAAGGAGACAGCTTAGCCAAATGTGCGTCGTAACATGATATACATTGGCACCTTCAGCACCCTTTACAAAAAAAAATCTGAAAATTGATCCCGTCTTCCTCTTGATTGCAATATTTTTGTTCATGATTTGTGTGCCCCCTCTTTGGAGATTTTTCTAAATACGCCACTGTACCTGTTTCTACGAATGTCTAGACGAAACGTAATCTGTGGAACTACTGTTATGTGAAAGCGATAAATTTCGTCCAATCTAGATTTTTTAACTTGACTCACTCAAGGAAAAGCATTTCAAATTTTCAGCAAATAAGAATTTCGGATTTTGCAGAGCCACTACAATGTTGACCGTTTTACGGTTTTGTTTCACCTCCGAACTACGACTATTCCAAGAAATTTAGCTTTCCACTTCGGAAAAATTAAGGGAAACCTGGATTTTTGCACTTCCTAACTTCCTTCCGCTAGCTGGGGCTGCACGTATCGATCTGATTTTTTTTTTACATTTTTTAGGTGTTGTACAAGGTACAAATTCCTTATTATAATACTTTTGTGCGAACAGTACCGTTACAGAGATATTCCCCAAAAACGGTTCTTTGGCACGAAATACTTAGAAGTTGGTAGGGCCAAGATAACAGGTTGTCCCGAAGATTTGCATCTGAGGCAATTAAACGTGCACACATACACTGCATACTACACGTACCTTCCTTAAAAATTAGTTAGTTTAAACGTTATAATTAGGGACCGGATTATATGCAACTTAAAAAGGCTGAAATAAGCATGCAAATATGCATAATAAACCTTTGAAATATGCAACTAACATGACAAAATATGCAATATAAAATGAAATAAAAGACTTATTATTCAGTCTTTATTAGCACTCTAGAGCACGGAAAACACATTTTAGTTGGTTCCAGCCAAAGATTGGTTGTTTTTATAGTAGTTAACGATTATATATTGTTCAAACCCAAGCAACAATTCGTTAGCTTTAAAGAAGCACTTCACACTGTAGCAATCATATAGTACCACGAAATCAATTTATCGTGTGACATCGCTTAAATAAATATTTTAATCCGATAAAACATCCTTAAAGCATTTTCCGGATAAATTTTTCACCGTAGTTTTATAGAAGGATGGAGTTTCTGATTTTTTAATGAATTCACACTTATGAAGTGCTCTGAAATACATAATTTCTTCAATAGAAATCCTTGAAATCTTGCATGAAACACTTACTCATTGTTATCTTCGGAACCAATTAAGGTGATCTCTGCGGAGAAATTGACTGCATTTTATTGAAAAATGTGTGGATTTAATCAACGTCACCTGATTGATATATGGTGCATTGCAGAAGATTCGATAAAGTATTGTCAAGCATTTCTATAGAATCAACTAACCATTTGTAGTGTTAACGAGCAATGCTGACTATATGTATGAGGTTGGCTGAGTGGTAGCCTGTAGGACGGGCAATCAACAGACACGGGTTCGATGCTAGCTGCGGAAATTTTGTTTTTTATTTTTTTTTTTGCAAATTCGTTTAATGATAGAAAATGATGATATAAAGCAAATGACGTACGCCTTTTTTGAAGCATAATTTAGTGCTACAATAAGGTACTATTGGATTAAAAAAACGGCGCCAAATGCCATTGGACTATTATTCAGTGGTTATACATTGTAAAACGCCCCTATCATTGTTAGAAGAGAGTATTTTACGAATAAGTATTATAGGAATGAAATTGTTACTTGGGAAATGCTCCGTAGTAAGACAAAAGACAAAATGTCTCCTGTCATTTAATTGTCTTATAATTTGAGAAGGAACGTTCAACATCAGCCGATGTCACTGGACAATATTTAAATTTAGGCGCCATATTAGCAGATTTTTTGCCAGGTAAAGTTTTGCCGGTACCGTTGATATAATTGTCAATTTCACATATTTCTTCGTTTCCAGGGTTGTTATCAAGGATTTTGTGAAACTTTTCCTTGAGATTTTCTGCGAATATAGCGGGTAGCTCAGCGTTCAATCTTTGTACACTTTTCATTAGTTGGATGGAGTCCTTTAACTAGGAGATGCTACATTCTCAAGGTTGGCATAGAATTTAGTACTCGCAGTTGTAATGTTGTAATGCTTCCTTTTTCTCTATTTTCAAATGTGCAAATCGAGAATTATACTAGAAAATATGCATTATCAATGCATGATCAATATAATATGCAAAAACCCAGTCAAATGGGCAATATATGCAAATGCATATGCAGTTATGCATTTGCATATAATCCGGTCTCTAGTTATAATGCACGTATGGTTGCCTCAGGTGCATTCAAATCGGTGGAGCATTATATTTGGAAAACTACTTATTTGGATGTTTGGACCCTCATAACTTCTCTAGGGTGGATGCCATCGTTGGGGACTTTTGACGTCATACTAACAGCACCACGAGCTATAAATTTGCCTCAGATGGGTTCCCCCTAGATGCTCCCGTTATTAAAAAATTCCGAGAAACGGTTTTTTGTTAATTTTGATTCCTCATAGCTTCCTTGGGGGTCTTCGCATAGATGAGTTGTTTTGGCATTTTAATTTGAAGTTACAGAAGCAACAAATTAATACAGGTTTCCATCCCGAATGTGTTCCCGTTATGAAGAAATTCACTAAAATAACGAAAACTACCTTTATTGTGCGATTCGGACCCCCATAGCGCCATTAGTATTGCAGGCATTAATCTGAAATTCGGATATTTAATTAAGCGTTGTATAAGCTACATATTCTCCATATAATAGTTTGCGGTGTACATTACCGTTATAGAGATATTCCAAAAAAATTGCATTTTTGAATGTTTGGACCCTCATAACTTCCCTAGGGGGGCTTCCATCGTTGGGGACTTTTGGCCCCTTACTAACAGCCACAGGAGCTACAAATTTATCTCAGATTGTTTCTCTGAAGAGGTTACCGTTATTAAAAAATTTACGAGAAGAAGTTTTTTGTTTAGCTTTGACCCCTCATAGCTTGGGGGTGCCGCCATAGATGAGTTGTTTTGGCATTTTAAGTTGAGGTTACAGAAGCAACAAATTGTTACAGGCCTCCCTCCCGAATACGTTCCCGTTATGAAGAAATTCACGAAAAACCGAAAAATACCATTGTTGTACGGTTCGGACCCTCATAGCGCCCTTAGTATTGCATTCATCGATCTTAAATTCGGATATTTAGTTAAGGGTTGTATAAGCTACAAATTCGCCATATAACAGTTTTCGGTGCTCAAAACCGTTATAGAGATACTTCCCAAAATTTGCTTAATTGAATGTTTAAAGCCTCATAACTTCGTTAGGGGGCTTCCATCTTTGGTGACTTTTGGCATCTTACTAACAGCCACAGAAGCTACAAATTTTTCCTAGAAGACCATAGCGCACACTCCCCCCTCTTAGCGCCATTTACAAAAAACCCACCCACCCACACCTTTTTTTTGTATATGCTATACCGTTATCGAGATATCTTTGACCCTCTGTAGCACGGCTATCGGCGCTCGTAGAGACGAGGACTTTTAGTGTCTTGTGTAGGACCTCGAAAGGAAAGCTCATGCAAAAATCCCCTAATTTTTCCGAAGTTTGGCCAAAGTTTTGTTCAAATTTCCTGGCGTATTTTCCTTATTCGGAGAAACGGTAACGGATTTACAGCTAAAAAATTCAGCTTATATGTATAGCCATCCTTACGTTTGCCTGAATTTCTTTTTGGTGAGAACTCATGAGAAATTATAAATCCAAAATTGTCTGTGCATTTGTCGTTGAGTACTTTTATTTAAACTGGATACATAGTAAAGGATGAAGTGCGTTCTAATTTATTGCTTATAAAATATATGTACAAAACATATTCACTATGCATTGAAATTGGAAAAAACCCCTCGTACTGCGGCGCAGCCCTCTGTACACTCGGTATTTTTTAGGTTTGAACCATCCGTTTGTTGTATCCTTAAGAGTGCACGTATTGATGAGACCCATATGTGCTAAGAATTTTCCATTAAATTTTTTTTAACCAAAGTTACCGTTTGATCTCCTGGCACCGTAAGCAGCGCACGACGTAATATCGACTTTTCACAACTTATTCTGAAACCATATAAGTAAGTGGTAAAAATTTGCCACCACCACTTTTCAGCACATGTTACCGTTATCGAGATATTCATATTCAGAAAACCCTGTTTTTGAGGGTGTTTTGTAAAACCGCTAGCAGAACTACACTACAGAGTCTGTTTAATGGCGAAGCGACACTTGAGATTGATGTCGAAGAGTGACTCAGGGAATCCGCGTTCGTCCAAGGATCAAGGCTCATACGTAGGCACAGCTTTTGTTCTTGCCATCTGATAATAATCGTATTATGTTATTAGAGAGTAAAAATACAGTTATACATTTTCGCCATCCTGCTTGATTCGAGAGCATTAAGGGTGTCTGCACCCAAAGAAGTATAATTTCTACCAGAGGTTGCAGTTGAAGCCTGCGGACTCGTTTTCATGACGAATACATCATTTCAATGATGAAATCAAATTGAAATTAATGAACTGTGGTCTGCCTGGCTCTAAAAAGTAGGTACTAACATCGTTATTTCACGTAAAGTCCCTGCAAATACTTTAAAAATGTTGATAATGGTGTAATCGACTTCGATTGGTGGTACTCACTTCGCACGAAAGTCTCCACACCGGTTTCTGGCATTTCAAAAGCGAAAACAATGCAATTGCACTTTATTTCGCAGGGAAAACAAATTTCATCGGCAATCAATCACATTTATCTTAAATTGATTGAATAAAAATCCAGTACCCATCACGGCACATTTTTCACTAGAGACATAAAGGCAAGATTTTGGCTCGGTGAAAATATTACCTTAAATAAAAAATTCTTTGAAATACACTGCAGTCTCTCTCCCTTGGATGAGACTTCAAAAGGACTTAGTTTTGGTCCCATAGGATAGTATCAGCCATCTTATCTATATCATCTTTTTTTCTTTGATAGAACACAAATGTCGTCGTCAGCACAGTCTAGATCAGTGATTCCCAAACTGGCGGGTGCGCCCCCCTAGGGAGGCGTGACGATCAGGGAAGAGGGCGCGGGCACAACTCTAATATTGATGTCATTAATGAATTAATGGTTTCTTGCGAACTTCTTTCGAAATATTGTTGCAAAGCTTTGAAAAATACCAAAAATTTATTTTCGTCGATAAATTCGCTGCTACTAAATCCATTTGATGAAGGCCGCTGAGAATACTTTAGGTCGAGAAAAAAATAAAAAATCATTTGATATGGCTGATATGAACCGCATCAGCCAACTAATAGTCTTTGAATGATTTTTGATAAAAAGATTAAGGATATTGGTCACTCCAGTAATATCAATATCAATTTTGCTGCTCGACGTATCGCTGAATCCATGATGACGGCCGAACTCACGACGAAATTCAGGATGCGGAAATCATGAAATTTAAGTATCAGCAAATCTCGCAAGGGGGACACGAGCTGAAAAAGATTAGGAACCACTGGTCTAGATAGAGCATCTTCCATCTGAATCCTTTCCTCTTTTCTTGAAGCTCGCTACAAAGTTTATCGTTAATACCTTTGAGGAAAAGAATAGGTGACAAAACACAGCCTTGCACCGTGCACCTAGAAAGAATCTGAAAGCTTACCTTCGTAATTTGTAACCTCTAGTTTTAGGAAACTTTGAGAGAGGATAAAATGTGCGTTCTATATTTTTTATTTTGTAGTTGTTGTATTATTTGAAGCTCCCAGGGCAACTTTTTTTAGTTAATAGAACTATGAAAATACCGAAATTATATGTTCCCTCATTTTTGTGATTTTTGTTTTTCATTCGAAGACTCCTTTATGGTAAATATCCGTTAGAATATGGATCATGGAAATGTTAAACTTCGGATCTGAACTGTATAGTAGTGAAATAGTGGAGATCAATATCGGTACCCCATTAGTTCTGCTACTATATGTTAACAACTTCAATCTTCCGTTTCAAATCTTTCAAATTGCATCTTGAATCTGTTTTTAAATTTCCTGGACACACCAAACACCTTGCGCTGAAATAAATCGCAATATGTATGCCAATCGAAGCCATCTCCACAGGTGACTTAAAAACATTATCATTGGCATTCGACATTGGATATTTTTCCTATAGTATAGTGTCCATTCTAAGTTCTGTTCTAATTTTTCGCATCTCATCGCGATCATCGCGCGCTCCCCACGACATCGTCCAACGTAAACAGATAAGGAAATGTCCGGTATACCATCTACCGGCACAAATCCCAAATTGCGGGATATCAAGCAATCTTATCGTTCACAGATGAAAATTACATTTCATGGGACTCCTGGCCTGTGGCGCACAAGGGAAGTTAACCTATAGAGAATTTTAGCCGAACATATGAAATCAAATCCGATAGAAGCCTACAACGAAATTTCATGCGACCATGAGAGATCTTTATCGAGCTGCGAGCTGCCGTGTAAAGTCCATGGGGAGCTTGCCAAGTTGGGTATCGATAGCAGTGAAAATCGATGGGATCTGCGCCACTATATATGGGAATCATTGCCACCACAACTTGTGAAGGATGATGTTGATAATCCCTCTATTAATTCGCAGCTTGCTTGCTTGGAGCCTTCGGGAGGTTGTGCAGTTCTGGTTACTGTGGCGCGACATTGTTTTACTTGTTTCGATGTCGATTGCGGATAGTGAAGATGGAACGCGAGCTCGAATTTGTATTTGCTGCATAGCCAGGCACTGTATAGGAGGTGATGGGCACGGACGATGGGTTATGTAGCAAGTGCACGATGGAGTCCAGTAAAGAATGTTAACAACGTGCGCAACTACCATTTTACCTGGCCATGTTATTTAGTAAGTGAGTCGCAGGAAGAACATGTACTTAACAAGGTGCTATGATCATATAGGAAACTGAAAAATAAGGTGAGCTGCAGTGCAGACTTGCACTTGTCTAGGGATTTAACAAATGTGAGAAATTTGTTTAAAGTCCCATGGAACTTACTCTGCAGCAATATAGGAATGCCGAGCCTCATGTTCGACGTTGTCCTACTTAAACGACTATCATGCCACAATGAATATGGATTATTTAAAAATGAGTTGGATGGCGATTAATTAGCGGATGAATGTGTTTTTTTTGCGTGTGAGAGAATGCGAGATCGTGACACCAAACCCCACAATGAAACCCATATGAGGAGACTTACGTTAATCTGCCTTTAATATGTTCGACCCATTTGTCGTGCGCCAAGAAACCATCGCCATCTAAGTCGAAGAGGCGATAAAAGTTCTGGAGAATCTCCTGAAATATACAGAAAGATAGATGAATTCACATTTAATTTATTAGATCCTAATGCTAATTTCAGTTGTATAAGAAGTCTAAAGTATTTAAAAAAATATCGGTCCGCTCAATTATTCCTTGAATATGCCATAGGTATGACCCACTCACTAATTATGTGGCTTTATCAATTGGAAATTGCCTTACAAACCGTCTGAATGTTTGTCCTCCATTCACGGAATTGTATAATAATTATTTTCGTATTACCATACTTCAACTTGGTGGCATGAAACATTCACGTTCTGTACGTTGTGTGTGTGTACCTACGTTTCACGTCATGTTATATGGGCGAAATTCAAAAGTGATGTTGGATACGACATCGTACTCGCATGATGACATCCAGCCAATTTATACATAAATGTTAAGCGAGAAACTTGCTCCAGATGCGGTTGTTCGTACGGCTATAAATCAAAATCGAAGATTCGCGTTGTAGAGGGTGTTTGGTAAGAATGATGAAGATGTTTGGTTTAAACCCGATTTGGTCGCAGACGATATGCAGTTCACATTTATCTCGTCTATCCATAGCAGCCGTCCTTCAGGATATAGACAGGACTCGATGATTTGACTTTGACTTTCTCGAGAATATTTTAAATTGTGCTCAGCTATAGTCGATTTTTGCAGGGAATTAAAACATAAATTCATCCCATTTGTACTAAATAAGAAAGATCTTCCCTAAGAATTTTCGAAATCAATTTGAGAACAGATTGAATTTCACATCACCCTGTTTTCAAATTGCACTCAAACTGAAGACCCCGACAAAGGTACCGCGACTCAATCGTTCGCCTGAAGTGGGCATCAACTTGAATGCTCCCACTTAGAGGTGCTGCCATAGGCAGGTCCCCGCCGCCGGCCGGCCGGCTGGTCATTGCTATACAAACGCTACGCAAAATCTAAATAATTCCCACAAATCTAAATGTCAATTATAAGACGATCGCCATTGCATTTTCAGAGCGTATAATACGCTGGTATACGACTGAACGCATTTAAACGTATGTTTTTCACTCTACAAAACGGAGCTTGGTATGGTACACGGTGGTACAGTGGATGATGCTGGTGCTGGCCATACATATAGATTGGACCACTTTATAAGATCTGCGTGGTATATCAGGTGAGTGTGCTTCAGATGGGAGCTGTAAGACTATATGTATAACGACATTGTATGCACCTGTCCATGTCAATTCATTTTTTTGGGTCATTTGAGAGTGAGGTACCGGCACCCCAATTCGGAGAATAATCATAGATTGCAACGACGAGGTGCCCCAAACGTAGCCTTAGCGAGGAACGCCAATCGTTGGAGCCCGCGAGGTATCAGGTTTATTTGATATACTGCATGCGCAGTGTGGATGTGAAGTAGAAGCATGCACTTTGTAGTGGGATGCCCGATATGGATATGACGAGCGATTGGCTGTGAAAATCATTAGGCCCCAAACTAGATTGAGTTGTTTGGTTGCATAGAGTTTATTTTACATTATAGGTATCGATGCGATGCAATAATGTGTAGTTTTCGGGGAATTCATAAGTGTGTGTCGGTGCGTGAATTTATACATTCACTTTTTTTGATACCTGATGGTTGCATTGCACACATCCAGGGTCGAAGGCATTAAGTTGTTATTATGAGTCGATAAATGGTTTACGAGCAATTTAATAAACTGCATAGATTGTTGAATAATGCAGGTCACGGGTTTTAAGATACATATAATATGAATTACATTTCAATCGAATATCTAATATAATCGCGGAACGAGTGCTAAGATGGAGTCATATGATTAGTGCATCTTCGATACATCGTTCATCGGAGACTGGATGTATAAGTTTTTCTTTATATACGTTTTCAAATTAAATACCATCCCAAAAACACACGCCACTGCAATATTGTTTTGTGTGTGTGTATTAGATTCATATTTTTGCGCATTTGCAACAAAAAAAAAACGAAAGACTTCGACGAGAAACTTTTAAAAATTAAAAGGTATATCAGAATGAATTATTATCAATCTGCTGAAAAAATAGTATCGAAGGTCTAAGAGCTAAATCCGTCTATATTTAGTTTTGATAGAAGATTTAGAATGTGGAACCTATTTTCGTTATTTTTTAGTAATACTTTATTAGGTTTTATCCCAAATTACTTTTGTCCTCGAAGTGCGAATTAACTGATTTGAGATTGTTTTCATATTGAACTGACCTGAACCTGAACAGGAACGATTTTGTGTGGAATGGTGTAATAGTTTGCATGTGGGGTAATAATTTCTAGAGAAAACACATATTTAACAAATGGCCAGTGGCGTAGAAATGAAATAGGGGAGTGGAGGGACACAAGAACAAATGTCATAAATAATCACCAATGGGTTAAGCCGTCTAGAGTTTTGTGGTTTTTGAAGAAAGTCACGAATTTTTGCATTTAAAATGTCACACATTTGAAAATTACTATGTAAATAATTAAATAATAAAAATTTTTTTATTACATTTTTAGCCAACGTTTTAGTATAGATATTTCTCAATCATTCCATTAAAAAGAAAACATCGCTCTGGAATCCTAACACCATAACACCAAAAAGGTAGTAATTTGGCCCTGCAAGTCCGCAAATAATTAGAGAGCACTTATTCGATTTGTGCTAAAATTACAAAACTGTTTTTGCTTCTAATATTTTGCAATATTTTTCGCAGCTTTACTTCTGCAAGGTGTCCATTTGTACGGTGCAGCAGGTGTTGCTGTCTAGGGAAGACGAAGGTGTCTTAGGTTTTACATCCTTAGCGTATATCAGGAGTATTGTAGGTTACAGAGTGATCAGTAAGAACCTGGAAATTCACGCTATCCCATCGTGGATTTCAACCATAGACAGCTATATTTCAACAAAGAGTTAATTTGAACTGTGTCATCTATTCGATAGGTGAATATCGAAAAAAAGCCCACTTGTTTGTTTACCTTCGCCATTCTTTACTTGATATAACTTCGTTAAACATAAAGTGCAAAATAAATAATTTAGTGGAGTAAAACCTAGCCGCCTTAGGGATAATGTCATAGGAAGCCTTCTATAGTGCACTCCCGTAAAAATAAGTCCGAAGCATGACATCTGACCAAAATTTCAGGACGCTAGCTTCATTATTTGTGGAGTTATCTTGCGAACGGGCAGACACACAGACGGACATGGCTTATTCGAATAAGGGATCATTTATATATATGGCTTCTTTGAGGTGTTACCTACATAATATCGGCGTAACAAAAACAATACAGTGATGTCAACTTTAGGTACATTTCAGTTTTCGGTGATATTCGTTACTTTTGTTCCGAGTAATTGTTAGTTTATATTCGTCACATTGTAACCGTTACTTTCAAAGACAGCATGACTTGGGGAGTCGATTGGGCGATGTCAGTCTGTCCTTCTGTCCGTCTGTCCCTCTGTCCGTTTGTCCGTCTGTTGCGACGCGTTTTACTCGGGCAATTTAAAAGCTATGAAGCTGAAATTTTGCACAAATGCTTATTTTTGCTGGAGGCAGTTTGTATGTTTGAATCGGTAAAATCGGACAATGGGATCATGGGGCTGCCATACATAAAAACCCAACCCCCCAAATTAAGTTCTTCCAAGAAAAACTTTTTTATTTGTGCAGCAATTTCAACCAAATTTCACACAAATATGTTTCAATTGCCGACACAAAACATATGTGAGAATGGATAAATTCGAACAATGGGGTCATGGGGCTGCCATACAAACACAACCCCCCCATTTTGGTTCTTCTAAGAAACATTTTTTACACCAATTTCACAAAGCCTTTTGTGAAGACGGAAGGAAAAGAATGGGGGGGGGGGGGATTAAATGCAAGTGGTAGGTACGCCCGAACTTTTATCACGAGGAGAGCAAAGGGTATCCAAATTTCGGCCGCGCTCGAAATTAGCCTCGATCTCGTTTTTGTGTGTATTAGATTCAAATTTTTGCGCATTGCGCGCAAAGTAAAACGAAAGACTTTAACAAGAAACTTTTGAAAATTAAAAAGTATATCCGCCTAAATTATTATCAAACTACTGAGGTGAAAAATATTAACGAAGGCCTAAGAGCTAAGCAAAGGTTCTGTATTTTAGAGTTCAAGCAGATGGTAGTGGACACTATTTTTTCCAGGGATTTTTGACCCGTAAAAATTGCGTCACGGCTTCAATATATATACTTTATGCAATGAAGACCCGCATCTGGCTCGCGAGCCGCACTTTACCGACCACTGGGTTAAGCTGTCCAGATTTTTGAGGTTTTTGAGAAAATTTACGAATATTGACATCTGGGTGTGGCCTATAAGGCCGGCTAGGCAGAACTTCTCAACCGCTATTTGCGAAATAGCTTTTAACCGGAACAGCGTTGTCATGGTATGGTATTATACACTCGTGTCTGGTCGCATATCCTGGATCAATTGTTGCCTGTTGAAGCCTGCCGTTTTGACCTGGATTTAGCAGATAGTGGATCACGCCCTTCTGATCCCACCAAATTCAGAGCATTATCTTGGTATCATGGACCATGGCTTAGGCGTTGATGGTGCCGGTCGACCAGGCTTTACATATGATTTTTTTTTGCATTTCCGGTTGACGTACTGCATCCATGTTTTGTCCCCGGTAACGATTCGATGCAGTAAAGACTTATTTTTGTACTGCTCAAGGAAGATTTTGGGCATGCAAAATCGTCGTTCGAAATCTCTCGGTATCAATTAGTATTGGACACAATTTCCTTGTTTTTGGATGTATGGATGTAGGCTTTGAGTAATTTTGAAATTGCTTCTTGTATAATTGTATAATTTCCAGTGTGTTTTTGAGCTCTTGTTGAGTTTGACACAAATCTTGATCGAGTGAATGTTTCTTTTTTTCAACAGTAAAATCACGACCTTGAAAACTTCTGACGGTGCAGATTTACCATCAACTTCCACAAGCATTCGATGCGCTTCAGCTGCATTTTTCTTACAGTTCTGAAACAGAAAATCTCAAAACTCGACATTATCAATGGAGTAAAAATTTAACTCGTTGTGCAAAACTCAAAGGCTTGTAAACAATATTTGGTTCACAGATGTTGTCACTTGACTATACAGCAAAAATCAGCTGTCGCCGTTAACCTTTTATAGCACCCTTTTGGGCAAACTATAGTAGATATTTCTCAATCATTCCACTTTTTTTTTAAACATGTCCGTATTTTTAGCAGTTTAAAAGGTCGGAATAACGCAAATAACACACGTCAAAAACTAATTAATTACAAAAATGGTAAAAAAAATGTTTTCACCCACAACTAAAATCTAAAATATACTCAAAACTAAACCAACTAGAATGCGAAAATATTTATGTATTATTATCACAACCAAAAGATTTTTAATTATTAAACCCTTCGCTTCCCAAGTGAAAGTGTATATTAACTTTGTCATGAAGTTTCTGACGCATTGAAGATAGCATCTCAGACTATAAATAAAAAGTAATTGATCGATTGGGCGATATATGTCTGTCTGTCCGTCTTCAACGCGTTTTCCTCGCCCGTTATAAAAGGTATTGAGCTGAAATTTCGCACACATGCTTATTTCTGTTGCAGGCTGTTTATATGCTTGAATAGCTGAAATCTGACCATGGGGTCATGGGGCTTCTATACAAACCCAACCCCCAAATCCGGTTCTTATAAGAAAAACTTTTTTATTTGTGCACCAATTCGAAACAAACTTCACTCAAATATATTTCTATTAATGCCACACCATTTATATATGTATGTTGTGTGCCATCTATGGAATCAGACTACGGGGTCATAGGGCTGCCATTTAAACCCTACTCCAATTTGATTCTTCTATGAAAAAAAAATTGTTTGCACTAATTCCAAACAAGTTCTATATAAATAATGTTTCTTTATCGAAACCACAAAAAAAAAGTGTCAAAACAAATGGAATCTTAATATGGCGCTATAGGGCTACCATAAAAACCAAACCCCGAAAAAGGTTCTCTAAGAAAAACGCCCGAGAAATTATTAGCCCGAACAAAATTAAGCATATCCAAATTTCGGCCCCGCCCTAAATGAGCTTCAGTCTCTATTTTCAAATTTAAGACGATATTCGATTTGAATGAAAATGTAAACTATCTCCTCACAATTCTAATTTTCGTTCCTTCGAGTCCATTTCAGCGACAAAAAAACATCATAAATTTCCTATCATTTGACGATGCAGGTTACTCGCTTAATCTTTTTGATTTAGCTCTAAGGTCTGCGCGTTTGTCATTCAAAACTCAACAAGTGTCCCAATTGACTTTTAATCTCATTGCTCTGAATCGCAATTTCGAGGTACTTGTGCGTTAACTTTGCAAAATCTTTCCCGATCAGGGAATTGGGATATCGAAGGAAAGCAATAGCTACTGTGAAGTTGTTTGGCTTTATACAATTTATTACTGGATTTTGTTTTTGACGGTAAGGATTTTGTAGATTTTGGGCCCGATATTTGTACGAAAATTAACCGCTCATCCCAACCAAAACTCGCAAAAAAAAATTTTACCGACGTCACAGACCTTATGTAAGAACAGAAGGAAAAAAATGGGGTTAATTGAGCTGGCATAGAAATCCCAGTCTAAAGATAGTTACAAGAATTATGTGGGAACGAATGGAACCGGAACACAAGTTATAGAGACGCCCCAGAAACTATTAGCCCGAAAGAAAGTGAAGGGTATCCGGCAGCGCCCGAAATTAGCCTCTGTCACATTTTTGAATGCATGTGGCAGCTAAACGGTTAAAAATTCGGGTTATGCCCCGCAGATCTTTTTTTGCCCATCCTATACATAATGCCTATCAATTGATTAAATCAAAATCCATTGAATTTGTAGTGATTAATCCGAGCCAATACTACTGATGAGTGACCTTTACCTTTCGAAGCTTTTCCTCTTTTTGATCACAATACCTCAAATAATAATTAACAAAACATTTCTCAATTGTGCATTTCATTGTTATTCTTAATTAACTTTTTGTAATTTACATCTAAGGTCTAGGTATAGATTCATGTGAAGCGTGTGAATATCATATCGATCTCAATGTTTGGATCAATGATATCTACTTTAAGATGAGAGAAGATATCATTTGGTTATTGCGCGTACGCAGATGACATTGTTCATCCATGAAGGTATTAATTTACAGTAGATCGTCGATTATCCGAACGCTGATTATCCGAACAATCGAATAATCGAACCGGGAGCATTTTTCGCATATTTTCAGCTGATTGCTTGAATTACTTTTTTTTTTGGCTTTCCTCTCATTTTTCCGTGGAAAATCGATTGACTAAACTTTCGGTTATCCGAATCATCCCTGGCGATATTAGTTTGGGATACCTACATAATCCCGAAAAACAAGATCCTGCTCGTTCATAATCCCGCTTTTTACTAAAAATCTCGCTTTACATTATCCCGACATTACTAAATCCCGCCACTTAAAAATGCCGCCATTATAAAATCCCGCCATCTCAAAATCCCGCCCTCTAAAAACTCCGCTGTTTTAAAATCCGTCAAAATACTGCCAAAAATTATTTTCATTGTAAAGAAAAAATCAATAGTTCAATATTATTTTCCCAGCAGTTAATGCGATAATTTCTGTTAGCACAAATCCGTCTGAACATTTTTTTATTTTTTTCGGTCAAGATGATAACTGAGCGGGTTGGCTCAATTGAAATCCCGTCTAATCAAAAACCCGCCAATTTAATATCCCGCGAACTATTAATTTTGAGATACCTACATAATCCCGAAAAACAAAATCCCGCCCGTTCATAATCCCGCTTTTTCCAAAAAATCCCGCTTTACGTTATACCGACATTACAAAATCCCACCATAGCAAAATCCCGCCATTTCAAAATCCCGCACCTCAAAATCCCGCCATTTCAATATCCCGCTATTGAATAATAACATTCAATATCCCGCCATTTAAAAATCCCGCCAATTAAAAATCCCGCTCAATTAGAATCCCGTCTAATCAAAATCCCGCCAATCCAAAATCCCGCCATTCCAATAACCCGCTTATTCAAAATCCCGCTTTTCAATATCCCGTCACAAAAGGTAAGTATTCTTTCATAAATCGCGCGCGCGATTTTTTAATATCCCGCGAACTATTAATTTTGAGATACCTACATAATCCCGAAAAACAAAATCCCGCCCGTTCATAATCCCGCTTTTTCCAAAAAATCCCGCTTTACGTTATACCGACATTACAAAATCCCACCATAGCAAAATCCCGCCATTTCAAAATCCCGCACCTCAAAATCCCGCCATTTCAATATCCCGCTATTGAATAATAACATTCAATATCCCGCCATTTAAAAATCCCGCCAATTAAAAATCCCGCTCAATTAGAATCCCGTCTAATCAAAATCCCGCCAATCCAAAATCCCGCCATTCCAATAACCCGCTTATTCAAAATCCCGCTTTTCAATATCCCGTCACAAAAGGTAAGTATTCTTTCATAAATCGCGCGCGCGATTTTTGAAAGAATACTTACCTGTTGTGACGGGATATTGAAAAGCGGGGCAGAAAAGAATACTTACCTTCTTAATACATCACATTTGCCGTTAAAATATTGATACTGCTATACAGATTGGAAAGTGAAAGCTATTCTCTTATCAGTGAGGCGGTGAGATTCAATTTCAATATTAGTGAAAACACCTATGTATTTTTCCGAATTGACACAAAGTTTGGAGGATGCAGATGCCAAAAAAATAGTAGATTGGTTTGGAATTAATTATATCCATGGGAAAAATACCTTCAGACGAGCAGTGACTTTCAACTAAAGAGGACTTTGAAAAAACGAATTTTTTTGAGAAACTTGTCGCATAAACTAATGTAAATAATTGATAAGTCGAACGCATATTTAAATTTTTTTTGTTAACAATAAAAAAAATTTGGCGGTAGTTGACGGGGTTTTTTATTATTTAATAGCGGGATATTGATATGATATTAAAATTGCGGGATTTTGAGGTGGCGGGATTTTGAAATGGCGGGATTTTGAAATGGCGGGATTTTCGAATGGCCGGATTTTGTAATGTAGGGATAACGTAAAGCGGGATTTTTTAGAAAAAGCGGGATTATGAACGGGCGGGATTTTGTTTTTCGGGATTATGTAGGTGTCCCTCCCAGTACACTTACCTTCTATGACGGGATATATTATCAAGCGGGATATTAAAAAGCGGTATTTTGAACTAGCAGGTTATTGAAATGGCGAGATATTAAGCTTGCGGGATTTTGATTAGACGGGATTTCAATTGAGCGGGATTTTAAACTGGCGGGATTATGAGCGTCGAGATTTAGACAAACGAGAATATGATGGACGGGATATCGTATCCAACCCTATTAGTTCGGATAAGCTCTACTGTATTTTAAAGTATTTTTATTTCCGAATATCAACGTCTATATTGAGTGAAAATGTTAATTAATTAATCTTTGTTCACTCGCTTCTAATTTTTTTTCGCCTCAACTAAGATCATTTTTTTAAGCAAGAATCAATGGTTGAATATATTGTTCTTAGTAAAAGTTAGCATTTTCTCTTTGACTTTGAAATATAGGGGGAGGGGCATGTGGTAATAAACGTATTTATTTCAGTATAGTTAATATATAGATAACCTTCGTCCCTTAAACAAACCTGATGCATTTTAGGGCCACCATATTGTAATGAGGCAGTTTAAGTAGTAGAATAACCTCTAATGCTCTTATTTTTGGCCCTTGACTTTGGGTCAAAAAACACTAAGTCATAACTGAAGCATTGTTAATCAACGCGTATATTATAAAACCTCGGCAAAAAAAGCACACATCCATCACAATTTCTGATTCAGAATAACACATTATCAATTCCTTGCCTTAATATTTATGACTCTCCAGCAGGCAACAAGCATCATCATTTCCACTTAATAGCCCTTATCACTTATACAATGACAAATGAGAAAATCGTGTGTCATTTCAAGGTGTCTTGTCCACTTTCTTAAGACTCTTGAATTGATTAATACGGTGAGCCTGCTTCACTTGCTTCTTATCGGCTCACTCTCAACTTACCGCGCATACATAAAACCACCATCAGCAGACCAAGGAATTTTCCTCGCGCGGTGGTTTCATATATGTAATATGTTTTTATCTTAAATATTTTGAGGGACCCCAGAGTTCATTAGCGAATCCACGGTACAACAGTCTCTAAGAGCTAAATCGCGACAGAAGAAATTGACTTAAAGAAGAATGATGGCAGATCGAACGCTTAAAATATGTGTAGAGCTGCTCACCACTATCTGTTCATATTTTCTTAGGCAATGTTCAGTTCAGTCTGGTGTTGATTTGAAATGCATTAAATACAAAGTTTTCCAATAAATCCTTATTTATGATATCAACGGGACAGAGCGCGAGAAAAGACTTTTTATAGCTCGCGCGCGAGTTGTGTTAATGATTCTACCGCGCATATAAGCCTCTTGAACTAAAAGCATGACGCCGTCGTTTCTTCTGATTGTAAATATTTTGCATTAAATCGTTTTCCCATAAGATATATCCGATCAGATCTGTATAGGCGCTTGGAAAACTGCGTGCAGTCTATAGTTTTGTCCGTGCTCCCTTTGCTAGGCTTATAGCCTAAATGTTGTGGAACTGACCGGGTCTACAAATTATGGGCCGCACGTAATGCATGCAATGATTTACGACGTGCTAAAGTGCATCCAGTTCGTATTTCTTCTGTTGCGAGTCCGACAGTCCATCCGCAAAATACATATTTAGGTATTTCTAGATATTCTATATCGACTGGCTGACTTTTTTCACCCAGAGCCATCGCGTTTGCTGTATGACGGCATGATGGTTTATTCTTAATGCCCGCGACCAGTCATCTTCATCTTGACAGGAAACAAGAAATAACGCTTCGCACTGCATTAAGATCTTGCATCAAAAGGGGAATCAGCTTCGCAATGCAGCCAGTGCTCGCCGATTCTGATATATAGGATGAAGAAAAAAACCTGTCGATTTTATGTCTATGTCATAAGTTTCTTTGGTGAATGGCTTCTTCTTATCATCGTTCGTCCGTGGCCCGTATGCGATAGTGTCCGCATATAGTTAATGCAACTGAAATGGCATATCTTTTTTCTATGGACACATTTTGTCGGCTCCAGCTCGTCCTTCGAGTTGGAACGGACGGACGTCGATAAGTAAGCGCACTACAGTCAATTCTCTTTTTATTGACGATATCAGCGAAATTGAGGACAGGTTGGAGATATGACATTGATATTTGTGCACCTGTCCGTAGAGAGGAAGATTCTTGCGAGGAAATGGCTTTTTGTAAGAAGACATTTCCGAGACGGTATACAGTGAAATGGCCAAGTAGCGGTTAGGTTTAATTGGTTTTCTTGAATAACGGGGGCAGTTATATGGTAATGGATTGAACTCTTGGTAAAAGATTACTTGAATGTTTTTTTCTTCTCGGGTCGAAGGGATAGGCTTTTTAAATTTTTCTTCTCTGATTGGTGAATGACCCTTATCAAAGGACAACAATGGAATCATATTAGCACGACTTGGTTTTTAAAATCTAGCTTGATGTTCTCTCAAAGACTCTACAAGTTGAAAGAACAAGTATTACAAAATCCACTTAAAAAGATATTCAAAATGATGAAAATTGAATCGGAGTATCAAATTTATTTTTATTTATTCTTGGGAATCATATACATATTACTGAACTCGTATTAGGTACCTATACGGTATTTATGCTCATAAATGTGCCTCCATAGTCCATACATAATCCAAAAATGAAAAACAAGTTTTCTCTTCTGGAGAACAATTTTGAAACAGAATTTTATAATTGATCAATAAATAAATTTCATCGATCGGCATATTTCATGCAAGTTTTTTTTCTTTTTAGTTTTATGCTGGCATTAATACAGCGTTCATTGCATGTACACTGAACTGATGAAAGAAGTATGTATATGGTATGTCGTTGCATTTATGCAATTTGTCAGCGTCACTTTCCCTTATTCATCATATTTTTATTTCCGTGTCGAAGCCTCCATTGTACCTCGTACCCATGTATTTACACACGCATTCCATAATTAAATGATCATCAAATGACTGGTTTTTCTTGAATCTTCCGAATAAAAAGAAGACGGAATTTAAGCGAGTTTAAAACTCCGTCATGCAACTATGTGTAGCGGTTGACAAAAAGAAAGAAAAAAAGCCGAAATCGGCATGAAGTCTATAATATTGATATAAATGTGATGAGAAATCAAGATTGACCAAGGTCAGGAAATTATTTTAATTATTTTTAAGTGGATTCCAAATCAGAAAATAGTCGCTATATCAGTATGACAATTAGATTTCCTAGAAGGTATGCGTTTAAGAGCTCTGAAATTAGATGTTACATTGTCGTAGATCTTCTTTTTACTGTACAAATCTATTAAGTTAGCCACCAGAGCCGGATTTACTCTCATTTGCGTGTCTGGGCAGTATGTGCCTTTGAACTATGCAAAAAAAACCGCACCTATCGCAAATTTTTGGCAAATTCGTTGGTCCCTGTCCGGTTTGAGGTGAGAAAAACCATTCCTTTTTTTTTAATTCAGCTACCGCTGACCCTTCTTTTTTATACCACCTTGTTAAAGTTTTTTTCATTAAATCATTACTAACCATTCGTTGAAAACCAGGTTCTTCAACACTAAGTAATTTTGGGGAATCGATGATACGTTTTTTTTCAATAGTGATTCTGAGGTCCAGCTACTCAACATTTTCCAAATGTACAGCCGGTTCCTGAATCATGACTTCTCTGTTCAATGGATCACGCTATCTGCTTAGCTCTCGAAATTCATATCAGAATCTGACTATGACCCACAAACAAGGACTTGGCCGTGCATGGCGATTCCCATCTCATCAGAACTGCTTTGTGTCTTTTTGCCACTCCATGCACTTTGATAAGAAAGAATTCTAAGCGCACTCGCAGACTTTTGTTTACGCATTGTTAGTAGGTTACTGATTGTTCCTAACGGAGGTTGAAGAATGAATCGGTGAACCACCGAACAGTTTGCATCGGAAAGAAGAAACTGAAAAATTATTGCTTACTCGATTTGAAGAAATAAATTAATCGAAAGCTTGACGATGTCGTCACTCAATCCTTGAAAATTCTTTCGACCCTGCTGTAATTGTCGCTAATCTGAAAAAACTGATAAATTTAAGCATTGAATACATAATACCCCAGGAAATTTTAACAAAATTTTAGACAAACTTCAGAAAAATTAGGGAAAAACTCTGAATTTTCGCATGAGCCTTCTTTTCGAGGCCCTACACAAGACCCCAAAAGTCCCCGTCTGTACGAGTGCCGCTAGTGGTTGGATAGAGGGTCGAAGACCCTCAAAAACAGGGTTTTCTGAATATCCCGATAACGGTAATATGTACTAAAAAGCAGTGTAGGGAAAATTTATAACTCTTGTCGCTTGTGAATAAAATGTCAAAAGTAGATTTTAATTCGACTACTCCTAACGGTTCCAGGGTTCTAACGGTATTTGTTACAAAGGGTCAGGAAAATCTTTATAACGGTAACTCATCTTCTCAGTACCGTATAGCCCCATGTGGGGCCATGGTGCGTTAAATCAGCCATTACATTGCATATCATTTCGGAGTGTATATAATATTGCAAGCACTATATATTTCCTATCCGCACATGTACGGGAATTTTGGACCACGCCGGGATTCGATCTCCGGGCCTCTAGATTATACAAGCATCGTAGAGTGCGACTCAACCAAGTGAGCCACAGGGCGTGTGCCGGTAACTCCGGCTAAAAAATTTTGTATGGCGAATTTGTAGCCCATACGGTTTCGAAGAAATTGACCAAATTTTTTGCCGTACAGCCTGAAGGGTGCAAATGGGGCTCAAAACTTCGAAAAAACAGGATTTTTCGAGTTTTTCGTTAATATCTTTGTAACGGCGAAGTATGCTGTAAAGTTGTCTATGGCGAGTTTAAAGCGCCTGGGGTTGTAAACAAATAGTAAAAAGTACCGATCGACCGCTAGGCACCTAAGGAAGTCCCTAAATATTTTTGAAAAAAATAATTTTTTTACACGACCTAAACCCTAATATCTCCTAAACTAGGCTAGCAAGAGTAATGAAATAAGATCATTCTCACTGCCAACAAATTTACCTAAAGAAAAAAACTAGCCGGACTAAAATCGGATAAGTGGTACTGAGCTCAAAAGTAAAATTTTTGTGATCATTTACTTTGCATATCAATTCTCGCTAGTCTAGTTTTAGTGATATTAAGGTTTAAGTCGTGTAAGGAAATTAATTTTTCAAAAATCTTCAAATGCCTATAGCAGCTGAAGGGTTAAGAATCGGGGTGTGTCCGATACTTTTTTTTGCTGGAAATCACATAAGGAATCATTTTTCGGTGCGTTTATGCGGTTTCCGGACGCTACGAGTACATGCTACCCTTATAGATAGAACAATTCGCGGGAAAACGTTGTTTGACCCCACGTAGCTCCCATTGGGGACAGGTACAGACCATGTGTTTTGGAATTGTATTTAGACATATTGAAGACACATATGCATTGCAGACCACTTTCCCGCCTAAGTTACCGTTACTAAGATATTCAATTGAGAAAAAATTGCGTTTTTGTATGGCTTCAACCCTCATTGCGCCCGTACGATTGTAAGTATGGATCTGAAATTTTTAGTCTTTTACTATATTTTATTTGCAGCCACAGAAGCTACAAATATGTCATAGATGACTTTACTGCATACACCACAGAGGCATTCACGAAAAACCCAAAAATTCTCGTTTTTCTAAGGTTTTGAACCCCCATAGCACCCCCAAGGGGTGTACTTATTGATGAGAAATTTGGCTACTTTCTTCAGAACCGTATTTGCTACGAATTACCCATACGAAATATTTTAGCCAGGGTTACTGTTATAGAGATTTTCTCGAAAACTTGTTTAAAATACCGTTCCTCCTGGCACCGTTAGGAATGCGCGAATCAAAATTGACTTTTGACATGCTATTTTCAAACCACAGCACATATTAACGTTATCGAGATATTCGAAAAAACTGTTTTAGAGGTTCTTTGACCCTCTGTAGCACATCTAGCGGCAGTTGTACAGACGGGGACTTTTCGGGTCTTGTTTAGGACCTAGAAAGTAAAGCTCATACAAAAATCCAGCTTTCCCCTAATTTTTCCGAAGTGATTTGCCAATTTTCCTGGGGTATAAGCAATATATAAAGCTGACAGCACACAATTTTTGCTTCCTATATTAAAGCTGACAAAGGAGAATAAAAAGCGCACGAAGAATGTTAAAAAAATCTAATGCAAATACGTTCCTTCTACCACTTAAACTTTCTGCTTTTTTAAAGGCGCCAAAAATTGTAAATTCTGTTGGCGGCAAATATGTAAATCTGTCACTAATCAAGGATTTGAAAATTTCTACTACACTTTTGCAAAGCTCTGAATACTATTTCCGCCATGATATCTGAAGCACCAATGAAAACATTTACAAGACTATATAAAAACTAGGGGGCTTCGCCCCCTGCTTGCTACGCTCGCTGGAGAATGCAAGTTAATGTCATTAATAAAAATGGGAAACAAGAGCGGTCCAAGATGCGAACCTTGAAGCACACCTGAAGTTGTGGAAAAAGGTTGACAGTAAATGTTTTCAAGATTAACTATTAAAGATCGGCCACGGATATAGTCATTCAACCATTTCAATAAAGAACAATGAAATTCCAAATGTAAAAGTTTTTTTTTAATTAATTGGTTAAAATGTATGCTGTCGAATGCTTAGGTAAATTAATAAAAATTGTTGAAAGATCCGCAGATAAAGAATTTAATAGCGTTAGAAAAACGGTCACAATGTTGTCGTAATTCTGTGATTTTCACGGTGCTTCTGATAAATTTATTAATATTTTCACTTCAATCTGAAATATGTCAATTATGGCTTTTGTAGGTTTAAATTTTTTTTTATGAAATAATTATTTTTGTCCGACCGAAGGTGATGTCATGGCCGAAGCTGCAGATGCTAATATGGCTTCTAAAAAAATAAATATTTCAGAAAAATTATAGATGCCGATAGTTTGTTGGTTCTTTTATGCAAATGTTACACAGAAGGACTTATCATAATCAGAAACTGATGATGAGGTACATATTAATAATGAGAAAATATTCATGTGTGTTTATGTATTTGTGGTTCAGTGGCGCATTTGGAAAATAGAGTTTGGAAGAGTCGCTTAGTTTGAACTGCTATTTCACCATGTGTGTTCAACGACGTGGCTCATTTTGGGCTCAATATGGGTTGGTGAATAAAAATAATTACCAAATTAGTTCGCAAGAGCAGTTCAAGACAGGCAATGCACCCCCAAAAAACGCTATAGTTCATTCACTTTTACAAATTTTCAGTGTTTTCTTTAATTTTAACAAATCAGAAAAATAAAATTAAAAAATTACACAATAATTTTACCAAACAGAATATATGAAACCTACTGCTACTTAAGCTACTGTGAGTTTCAGATCTCTCCGTTTTCATATCGCTGATTGGCGCAACAAAAACTGTTCACTTAATCTGTCAGATGGATTGCGCCCGCCCGAAGGTTAAATCATGCGAAAGAGGAAGTTTGTTTTATGTGAGTTCATTAATCATTCATCATTAGTTTATCACCATAAAAAAAACATCCTGTTTATTTCTAGACGAGCTACAATAATTCGTATCATGCGGATAAATTTCTAAAACCGTTATACATATTTCAAATTTGTCTTTGCCATCGATGATGCCTGGTAATGGTAAATCCTTAGATCTTTTTGCAATTAATTCTTCTGACTAGTCAACTGTAGAGTACAATGTGCAAATAAATACATAGATCCCACTGCGCCAATAAAAATAAACCATTTCCATTTAGCAGAAATTGTACAATCTATGAATCGATCGATCCTTTTACGCGAGATAATATTAATCGAGTTTCGCTTGTATGAAACATTAATCTAAAAGAATTTATATTTCATGTACAAATGTTACATTTATTAATGGCATTTTGATTGGTATCTATAAATGCAAATCACAGCATCTAACTGGCGCGGCAGGATACCACGTGGAGATGGATATACAAATTTGCATCTCCAGACAACTAGCGATTGACTCCCCAATGTTCTCCGTCATAAAGTAGGTAGTACTAAGGGATACCAAGAATATGTAAGTACCGATCCCATTGCAGTCGACGTGAAACATTAATTTCACCTATTGGAGCGTTGTAAGACGGCTGAAATATGCAATCGACATATGCCTTCAAATGCAAACATGATTGGAAAATTTATTCGTCTGGAAATGTTTGCATAAATCTTAGTGACATATTATTCACGGGGGATGGGCATAAATCATTTAATGGAACAGTCTGCATATAAATTATATAAAGTAAACAACCTACAGGATTTCTTCAAAGTTAGCTTTTCGATTTACGAAATATATTTAAGAGCTGTTTAGAATGGTCTGATTGGTGTAGTGGTAAGGGCACTCACCGCTGAAGTACAGGGTTATGAGTTCCAATCCCACTTCAAGCGGAATCAATTATAATTTTTCTAACTTGGGATCCATGAGATGTTAAATGAGTACCAACGTGGGTGGATTTCGAAGGATGATTTTTTCTTAACATCTATGCAAAACAAGCCGCCAAAGAAGGATTCATATTAGACTTTCGAGTCTTTTTTTTATTTTAGTTAAGATTCATCGAGTCTAGATTTCGACTCGATTCTGACTCTATTTTGGGATGAATAACTCGGTTGAGCATGCTCTTAATCCCACTCCTCTACACGAGCCATATCACTAATGTTTTTTTATGAACCCAAATCATAACTCATATTCAATGAGGCATTCGATCCTATCAATTAGATACCTGATACCCAGCAGGATACTATTCCCTACACTCTGAACACCAACGAAGTTCCATGCTAATGAACTCCACCTGACCACGGCAAGCCAATAAATCATAGATTGCCTCTTGTATTATAGATGCTCCAATCGCTTCCATAATTCATTCGCTTTGCAATCCTCGGTGCTCGGTCTATGAATCTGCGCTAAACTATAATACAACGAAATCGTTACCTTCGCAACGAAGCAATATTGCAAATGACGTGGACCCGACATTGAACATGAGTATAGTACGTATACGACCAAGAGAGAATGACTTGAACCCCGGCGAAGGAATCTTCTGGCGGTGTACGTATGTACCAAAAGAGGTGTCTTGTAATATGAAGCGCTGCTGTGGTATTACCGGACCATGTTAATTACCGCGTCCGACGTCCACATAATTTGTTTTTCGTCTAGAGCAAAAAAAAAATGTTTTGTTGCTACCATACCATGTTGAGGAGGATTGTGGAGCAAGAATGTATGTATCATAGTAGCCATGGAGAAATTTACGAGGACAAAACACCTTTTATGCAAGGTGCCAGCAAAAGGGTCCTACTCATATGGCTGCTGGAATTTCTAGATGTGCCATGCCAGTCTAATTGCTGGTGCCAATCATGGCTATAAAATGCAATACATAATTACAACATTTCGCCGTCTTGGATCTGCTGGAGCTGGATTGTCGCCGGCTCATACATAAAATTGAAACAGCAATGCGGTATGTATGAATAGCACTTGAACATTTTTGTATGGCAATGCATTAATGAGACTAGATTCGGGTTCTTCAATTACATTAGCACTTGTTTGACGAAGTCCGGTGAATTGAAGTTAATAGTGCTTTCGTTCTAATTTGTGCGATTATTTAACTATTTTTTATGCATTTATGTATGCAAAGTGGCTACAAATCATGATGATGCATGGACTAAGCGTTTAATGCTAATGGCAAAAATGGCAGTAGAGTGCATCTGAAATGGAGTCAATGTTCTGAAAATATGAAAGTCATGCTGCTAGAAGATGATTTGAGTAGTTTTTCTAAAATCATAGAGACTAGTGAAAAATGCGATTTTTTTTTTTAATTTTGAATAAATACTTGAATGTGTTGGCTAAAAAAAATGAATTTACTAAGTGGTTTTTGTGTAGCGTAATTTCAAACGTTAAGATTTGCGGCTTTCGTCAAATACCCTAAAACTCCAAATATCTCCGCTTAACCCCTCTAAATCGTTAGAACAGTTATGGCTTTATTTTGTTGCATTTTGATTCTTATTTAACGTACTGGAAGCAGTGGCGTAGCCAGGATTTAGTTTAGTTAGGGGTCCAAAACTCAATACCCGAAATATTGTCAAATTTATAATCATAGTTTGAATAGACTAGACACTAAGGCCGCTATTACACAGTCATATATTGGTAATATATATTATAATAGATATTATCATATCCCTAAGCCTACTTGATTTCGCTTCCTGCACGTCTAAAAATTTATACTGAATGAATCGAGTAGGCTTAGGCATATGACATACATATTATAATATAAATATGACTGTGTAATGGAGCCCTAAAATCCATTATTCAAAAGAAGTCGGTTCAATGAATTAATGCAGGGCCGATTACTCGTACATCTTATTTAGTGGTTTTAGTCTTACCGTATAGATTATATTGAATATAATTTTTGTTAACTTTGCATATTTACGCCATCATCTGAAATTGATCCGAACTAATGTCGACAAAGGGCGGTTCGTATAACCGAAAGTTCGGTTAATCGGTTAATTAATTTTTCATTGAAGGAAGCATCTCCGACCATATAAAAAGGATACATATATGATCAACATGACTTGGGGAGTCGATCGGGCGATGTCAGTCTGTCTGTCTGTCCGTCTGTTGCGACGCGTTTTACTCGGCCAATTTAAAAGCTGAAGCTGAAATTTTGCACAAATGCTTCTTTTTGCTGCAGGCAGTTTGTATGTTTGAATCGGTAAAATCGGACCATGGGGTCATGGGGCTGCCATACAAACCTAACCCCTCAAATTAGGTTTTTCAATGAAAAACTTTTTTATTTGTGCATATCTAAGAATTGATCAAACTGAATAATGGAGTCATGGGACTGCCATACAAACCTAACCCCCCAAATTAGGTTCTTCTAAGAAACACTTTTTTATTTCTGCACCAAAAGCAACCAAATTACACGTAAACGTGTTTCTCTTGATGACACAAAACATATCTAAGAATTGATCAAATGTGACCATGGGGTCATGGGGTGGCCATACAAACCCAACCCCCATTTTAGTTCTTCTAAGAAACATTTTTTGCGCCAATTTCACAAAACTTTGAATTAATGTGTCTTTACCATAGCAACAAAAAAGTTAAAACGAATGGAATCGTACTGTGGCGTCATGCTCCCGCAACCCCAATAAAATTTTCCGAGTTAATATTTTTATTTGCCCAGTTATTTCAACCAAGCCCAAAACTTTTGTCAAGGCTAATTTCGGGGGGCGGCCGAAATTTGAATACCCGTCACACTTGAATGAAACTTAAGGTTTTTTGTGTTAATAGTTTCTACCACAACCCTATGACGTGTTCCGATTCCATCTGTTCCTGCATATATTTTGAGGCTTTACTAGGAACACACTTGGGTGAAGTTTGGCTAAGATTATTTTGAAAGAAGAAAAGTTTTTCTTACAAGAATTTAATTTCCGGGGGGTTGGTTTGTATGAAAGTCCTATAACGTAGTGTTTCGATTTCATCCGTTGCTAGATATGTGCTGAGGCTTTATACGGAACAGACTTGGGTGAAGTTTGGTTAAAAGAAAAAAATTTTTTTTAGATGAACCCAATTTTCAGTGTTGGCTTGTAACACATCCCTATAACGTAGTGTTCTGATTCAATTTGTTCCTGTATATGTTTTTACAAGGTTTACACTTGAATTAAGTTTGGTTAAGATTGGTTCAAAAAGAAAAAAAAAATTTCTTGCTAGAAGCTAGTTTTTGGTGGTTGGTTTGTATGACAGGCCTATGACGTAGTATTTCCATTTCATCCGTTCCTAGATCTGTTTTGAGGCTTTACTAGAAACACATTTGGGTGAAGTTTGGTTAAGATTGGTTTAGAAAGAAATTAAGTTTTTCATAGAAGAACCTAATTTTTGGTGGTTGTTTTGTATGACAGCCTAATGACGTAATATTCCGATTCCATCCATTCTTAGTTATGTTCTGAGGCTTTACTAGGAACACATTTGGGTGAAGTTTGGTTAAGATTAGTCCATTAACAAAAAAGTTGTTCTTAGAAGAACCTCATTTTGTGTTTCCATGGCAGCCCCATGACGCCATGGTCCGAATATATTCGTCCCGACATATATATAGCGTACACTTAAAAGAAACTTGTATAAAAAATTTTAGTAGCTTCAAAACGGAGGGACTAGATTGTATTGAAACCGACGGACAGACGTCGTGCGTTGCAAACTTCATGACAAAGTTAATATACCTTTTTACATAGTGACGGATGTAAAAAGATATCAGCCGGCGAATTTTCACTGATTCTTTTGCAGCTAAATTTTAAAAATTCACTGAAAAAACTGAGAATTATTTGGTGTTAAAGCGGGAAAATCTAACCGCAAAAATTAATTGAACATATATAAATGCATTTCGAAAATTTGTCGAACATGCTTATTTTCAAATTGTATGCCAAACTTCAAGAATTTCTCAGAAAATCCGCCAAATATTCAGTTTGTAGCAACTAAACTATCTTATGGAGTCGATGCTTATATCAGGCAGAATAAAAAGTTTTCGGCATGACTAAAGTATAGGGTTTTCCTATAATACTGAGCGGGTAGCTGTTGAAATGCAATAAGACAAGCTGCGTGTGAGTTATAAACAATTTTTTTATTGAATTGAATTTATTGAAAGACCTAAGCCTGTTCCAAAAACCGGGATCCCGGTACAAAACCGGTGTTCACTTGGTACCGGGCCCAATATTTTAGAGTACCGATATCCCGTTTTTTTTGGTACCGAGTTAAAAAAAAACCGACGAGTCGGTTTTTTGGTACCGAGTTAAAAAGAACGATTCATTTCAACCATGAGCCGGTTTTTTTTAGGTTTTTTGTACCGGTTTTTAGCCCGGTACTAAAAAAACGGCTTATGGTTAAAAAAAAACCGTCGGTAGTGAAAAAAAACCTGAGTCAGGCAAACCGCTTGTGGTACCGGGTATTGAAAAAAACCAAATCCCGGTACTGAAATCTCGGTACCGAACAGGCCTAGAAAGACCCATATATGCCATTATGTATGGAATATAATGAATGATTCAAACCGATATTGCCGAATTTAAGTGAGTGTGCGTTATTTTAGTTTTGGATTATTTTAAGGATGGGATTAAAAAAAATGTCGGCATGCGTCCGAACCCCATGGATTCCGTCTCTGTCTGGAAGGAATACCCCCTGTGCCAATAACCCTGTATATACTCGTGCATGGGATTCACTGCAAAAACATTGGAATTTCTACAAGAATTACTCGCCATCGACCCGGAATAGTTCCTATGTGGAATGATAATTCAACTTTAGTAAAAGTTTTTTGCTACATTTTTCGTACGCCGAATGCAGCCAATAATATGTAAAACTTCTAACACAAGTCAGATCCCTATGGAAATTTTAAAGTGTTCAGTAAACATTTACCGTCAGTAGGCAAATTCACTGCCAGACATATGACAACAAGCTCTACAAAAATTTTAATTAAGGGACGCATTCCATAGCTTAGGAATTTATTTGTACCGCTATTAACACTTTGTGTCGAAAAGAATGCTCAGAACGGATTTTCTTTATTTTCCTAAAAAAATTTTTAAATCTACCCATTGAACATTAATGCGTGCGCCAGAACTACAAGCTTTCCGCTTCTTGGGTCCTGATCGCTTTTCAATTTTGATTCGAGTTTCAATTCAAGGGATATATGATGAAGCAATCATTAAATTTAAAAGCAACTTGATTCATCAAATTTTAATATCCCAAAATTGGGAAAAATTAAGAACATTATTTTTTAATTGAATCAGATTTTTTTTTAATTATGAAAAGTAAGTTGTAATGCACTCTTAGTTCGTTAACATTAGTTTGTGGTCTTCATACGTACTCATAAAATAATTTGCGCAATGTTTCAGATTAGTTTTTCTATGTTTTTCTTTTTGTTCCGAATATCAAACATTTTTTTCCGCATTTTGTCGAAGTGAAAAAGAAAAATCTGAATAGTATTCTTCGAAGCCACAAGCATTTGTGGAAAATTTACAGCTGCTGAATCGTCTAGCTCACACATGTCAAACTCGCGGCATTCCTTTCGGTTTTGTGCGGCCCCCAGCCAGATCGAAGAAATACAATGTGAATCAGCACAAATGCGTAAAAATACAAATTCGAGGAGTTGAACTCAAGCCTAAGAAATTGACTGAAACTCGTCAAGATGTCGGCTTATGCTTAAGCTTAAATTATGCATTTTAGAAACCTTGCTTCCTCCATGTACTACAAATAATAATTGGCCGACGATAATTTGAGTTACATTTGCTTAAGGCAGCCTTTTTGTAGAGAAAAATATTAAGCCCTTTCCTGAAATTTTTTTGTCTTGAAATTCGTTCTAGAAATTTTCTTCAGGCTTAGCCGAACTTCTGGCTGACCAATTCAATGAAGGTTCTGCAGCTGTCCAAAATTTGGTGAAAATTAATTCACAAATAATGATCGATCGATGATGGTCAATCGATCTGATGGCGTTTTAAATTCTTGTCTAAGTAATTTTAAATGTGTTTGGAGAATATTTTCAAAAAATTGATTTTTTTTAAGACATAATCCCGAGGAAGTTACTGACTCATGCTTATAGTCACATGTTAATGATAATATTCTGTGAATAAATTTCAAAAATACATAGTTTCCTATACGCATTTTGGAATTTTTTTTGCGGCCCGCATAAACCGGAGTCGTGATATTTGCCCCAGGCCAAATTTCGGAGACCGAAATCTCTCTGTGTAAGGACACTTAATCCGAGGGTTTGCTTCAAATTGATTGACTACTTAGATACGGATACTTCGAAAACTCCTTGCACGCTGGCCAATTAAATATCATGTAATACATTATATGCTATACAATACTTATATACGTATGTATTTACATATTTAACCCAATAAAAAAACAGCACAAAAAGGGCCTTGATGCGATGTCGCGCGAGCTGCATAAATTAAAAATCAACTTTGATTTATTTAAACTTTTTACCAATCGTAATTAACACATTCAGATTAAATTTAGTTTATTTCTCTTCTGCATAAACTCGTAGCAGAAAATTAGCATAATTTCTATACATCACTAAACTTGATGAATTTGCAAAAAATACATTTATCAGCGGGTGAATTTTTGATGAACTGAAGACATGCTAAGCTGATGCAAAATATGAAGAAGAAAAAAAATTGCCAACCTAATCAGGCGAGCGTTGGTAGCGGTACGCATTAAATGGACTGATCAGTTATTAGCAAAATGTCAGCGCACAGTGTGCGATACATTTAATTCAAATAATTTTGAAAAAAATCATAAATCATTCATTTATATATTCGATCAGAAAAATATTAATCATACATAGCATAAATGTAATGCGATCGAAATGATATATTTAATCTGTGGGATTTGTTGTTGATGTTTTTTTTTTGATTTTCGTTTGATGTTTTCGTTCGATTACGTTTAAGGAGTAGGATTGTTATGTATGCGATTTATTTTTTGACGTCATCGATAAACTGATATTTCCATCGAATGAAAAAATCAATAATATGTTCAATGCTTATTTAAATAAAAATAATCATGTTTTACCTAAGTATACGCCTGCGGGTAGGTCTGAAATTGTAACAAGGTGCACCGTTTATGTCAGGCATTTTTGTTAATGTATGTACACAACATAAGCTGCTACGCTAGCATACGCACGCAATGCAAACGTAAGGCGTTTTTTTTAAAGTGGTCTGAATCATTGATGATGGCTTAACATGGAGTGTAATTGTTTTATTTGTGTTGTGGCTTTTTGAAGTAAGTAAATATCAAATAAAAATAATAAATTACTTGAATTGGGACAACAAAACTTTTTTTTAAAAAGAGGTCAATGATTGTCCACAGTGTAGGTCAGGGTCAAAGTGAATAATGTGGTAGTAATAGCCTCGACAGGCAATAGACTTATATTTTTTTCGGCAAGCAATCAGCTTTGTTTTTGACAATGCACAATTCCTGATTATTTGCTTAGGTGGTTATTTTCTTTCATCTTGGTGCAGTGGCGCAACCGGAATCTTGTCCTGGAGGGGGCTAAGGTATTCCATGTAAATGGACATTCAATTCAGTGATCGTTCTAATATAATATGAAACACAGAAACCAACCAGGACTCTATTTCGCAAAGAACCAATTCATTTCGAATGTTAGTGTGTGTTACGCTACAATATAACATCGAAAAATATTTGTGAAATATTTTTTGGCTCCAAATATTTTTAAGAAACGTCAATGACTCAATTGAATTCTGGTAAGGGCACTGCAACTGGCACAGGTCATATCAAAACTAGCTTTAATTTTTTTTCTCAATCTGAACAAAATTCATTAGCGACGTTTTTTTCGTATCGCGTGTAAGTCTGACTCGAAAAAAACGATCGCGGGTAACATCCCGGTTAAGACCAAACAGCTGACATTTGACAGTTTTTGTGCATCTTTGACTCGCTTTCGTCGGCTTATTTTTTAGATGTGGTGGATTTTATCACAAAAGATGATTATTTCTTTGCAAAATCTTTTCTCGTGATTAGAAAAACTCTCACATTTGGTTTGAAAAAACAAATTCCCTCATATTTCCCCTATGCGTCCGTCATCTACATTTGAGCTCTATCCCGTGTAGGGTAGTTGCACGGGTTAACTTTACCTGGGTAAGTGTCATTTTTTTATATGAAGTTCTACCCAAACCTGCACGGGATAAACACAATAAAACGTCCCTCATGTTTCATATTTCATTTCGCAATTTTTCCCTTGGTTTTAGGTCTTCCCGTGGTTGCGTCATTACCTTGGCGTAAAGTAAGCATCGATCCAAAAATATTGAAATTTTCAAATAAAACTGATTTTTGTCCCCGGATAAATGTAGCCAAATTTGATGTTTTATTAATTCCCCTTTTTGGATTTATATGACTCGGGCGACTCAAGAGATGATTGCGACTCATGCGATGATTGCTTAATGATTGTAGTTAGGCTACTGATATCTGAGTACTGTATACGGATCGATTTTCGATATAGATCGATATTCCTTTAAGGTTTAAGTGAAAGTCCCCATCAGGAATATAGAAGTATTCAAAAAATGCTAATAGGGCTCATAAATCGGTTGCTAAAGTACGATCACTGGAGTGATTATCGCCTCTAAGAGCACAGACCGTAAAAGACCAAGCCTCGCTTCGTTATTGACTTAAAATCAGTAGTTTCCATTTTCATACTGTTAAGGGATGCTTAGTGTTACCACCTCAGCTAGGCCTGTCGCCCGGCAGTAATAACATGGGGAGGACTCATTAGCACTTAATTTTGGATGGGTGTCTCCTATGACAATCCTATAACAGCAATAAGCAACATTTACAAAAAAAACATTTTCGGTATGCAGGCTGCTAAATCATTTTAAAAACGAGAACCAGGGCATTAACATGCCCTCTACTTAAGACAACAATCCATTTGCGTAAACATAAAAATTAAAGAATTGATCTACTCACAGTTAAACGGTCCCATCACATACTTCGATTGACAGAGTTCTTTTAGGTTACAGACCAATCCATTGTTAGGGATACGCATGATGCTCAGTTCAGTCTCAGATTTAACACCTTGGCTGCCATGTATCACCAGTGAACACACTAAACTCGATTCCCCACAGGCCAATGTGTCACCGGTGAACACCACACAATTATTCCTCCCAGGCCAAGCAATTTTTTTCAGGTTTTCGACGGATTTTAATGGAATATTTTTAGGGTGTTTACTGATGATAAAATGGCGTAGTTTCAACTCAATTTCAACGTGTGTTCACCGGTGACACATTGGCCTGTGGGGAATAGCCTGTTTTATAACAAATGAACTTTGTATCACCGGTGACACACAATACAGAAGGGCAAATTTAGTTTGCACTGTTTGTTTCCTCTTTCTAGTATTTTTGATCCTTAAAACTGAAATCATTTGTCTTTCTAGTTAAAACATGAAGTAAAACCCATTAAAAACACCACAAAAAAGCAAATTAACAATGTATTAAATTATTCACCATAATATCGTATTCACCGGTGAACACAAATTGAATTTTCTTTTCTTTGTTGACTTCAACCAATTAAGCAATAATCATAAATGGCATAGAAAATGTCAATCTGCAGTTATATTGCAAAAAAACAACAACTTTAGAGTGCTTTCTTCAGTGTAAATTAAAGTAAGAACGACGAAATTACGCTTTCCAACTTTACACCTAATTTAATTAAGTTTGCGAATCCTTCTTCGAATGAGACCTAGAGGCTTATTACAATACAATTTATTAAAAATGTTATTCACTTATTCAAAAACTAAAATTAATATTATTTTTGAGTAAAATGTAAATTCAAAAGAAGACTACAAATGTGTCACCGGTGACACATTGGCCTGTACAGAATGTCTTTCTCTGTGTTCACCGATGATATATATGGCCTGTGGTGAATCATTTGTGTGTGTTCACCGGTGACACATTGGCAGCCAAGGTGTTAATAAAAATGGTTGAGGAGCTCTGTGTAAACCGTTAATTCTCTTCCTCAATTTCATTCATTCAATTCTACCCACTCATCGAATATAATTGAACAATTACGTTAATGATGGAAAACTCAGGACTTGTCTATTCTATAGGAATGTAAAATCCTTATTGTTATAGGCCTCCCCAGTTTACCTGTATATCGTACGGTCTTCTATCAGCTTTTGTTCAGTGCGGACGTGAAGAGTCGACTCGGTTCTGGGTTGCGGCACAATACCGTCAATTGTTCTGCGCACATTAAGTGCATCTACTGGGTTGAGGATTAGCACCGAAGTGGCGAGCACAGGGATGCGTTTGTGGTACGAGGCAGAGCGTGGAGGCCCGCGGACAATCTGATCAATTGGGATAGAATACTCACCATAACCTAAAAAGACCTAAGCCACATGGCTAGGCACATTTAACCTGGCAATACAACCTATTATTGGTTAGCCAACCTTTCGATACAAGGAGCCCCACCTGTGGACTTCTGTTCGGCAGAGGTGACATCAGACAAAGGAGAAAGAAGAAGAAGTATATCGTACATAGCAAGGGAACACTTAACAGCTCTGTCAAGTAAAATGAGATGACTCTACCACTCCACAAAGTTTGTTAATTTTTATGCTGCAATCCAATGAAATAGAGAGAGCCATATTATGGTAAAAAAAATTATTACCGATGTAGTAAAAAAAAAATCGCTGCACTTTACAATATTTGAATGCGTAAAAATGTGAGTTTGATTCCAGGTACTAGGCAACATTCTCTGCTGCTGAGACTGCAGTCTGAAAAACGAAAATCTTTGTAGTTCTCTAGCCCTTGATATCCGGAACTGGTATGCCTACGTGTGAGCATTATGAATATGATAACATAATTAGGGAGACCCTTTTTTCTTTTGCGAGAATCCATTTTTCATTTCTCTGAGCTGCAGAAAACAATTTTTTAACCGTCACATGAAGGTCTCTCCGGGAAGGTAGTGGGATTTAACTTCATTCCATCTGAAAGGGATTTTAGTGACAAATGGTATACAGCTTTGCCTAGTTTAGGGACCTTGTAAAGAACGAGTCTCATATTTCCGTGTTTTTCATTAAATTTAGCCACAGTTAATATTTTGTTGAATTTGGAGGAAAACTTATCAAAACCGTCAGGGCCGGCCCTAGGGGTGGGTGATCTGGGCGGTCGCCCAGGGCCACCACTTCCAAGGAGCCACCACTCTCAAGCAACAATTCCATTTCATGGGCCGCCACTTAGAATGGGTCTCACTCTAAAGGGGCCACCACGCAACAGCCCTTTAAAATATTTATTGAAATTAGACTAAAGTTCATATCAAGCGTTAATAAAAGCTTAGTGTTTGGCATTAGCTCCACAATCATTAGCCTCGCTTTCATTTTTGAAAACAAACAAATAAACAAATATGTGCTTTCCAGCATCATGTTCTCTTCGAATTTTATTTGGAGTTTTTTTTATACCTAATGTACATACGAACCGCCATCATGGAGCAACATCAAGCAACGATTGGCTAGGCTTAGCTGTCTATTAGAAATGAGGTTGCCAATTTGTCGGTTCGTATTGAAACATGTCTGATCTCGAAAAATTGGTTTGGCTACAGAATAATAATAATGAGAATGTAATTGGGCAATAGTGCGTTGATCTCGGCCCTAACCTAAACTACGAAATTACGTCAGACCAGGGCCGGCGCGTCAATAGGCGAACGTAGTCAACCACCTAGGGCGCAACGCACCGGGGTGCTTATTTGGCAGGTCCAGAGCGTGCACAAAAAAAAACTTCCCGAAATCAGAGACGTAGAAACCTTTCTGGAAACCCCTCTTCCATCTGTAATCACGTTTCTAGCATAGAAAAAAATTAACGAGGGGATAGTTCTTCCAGGCAAGGCACTTTATTCAAATTGAACCTCAGATAGTTCACTGTGGAATTTCGGAATAGCAATTAATTTTGCAAGTCAGGGTCTGAAAACTTTCGTTTGAATTAATTCGTTGGCCATGCCCTAAATTAAAACTAACGATATTTCCAGCCAAATTTTGAAATTCTCGAGGATTTTATAAACCCGGCGCTTTTGCAGCCAGCTAGGCAGTTATTTGAATAAATTAATAATAATTTAAGCGCGCATAATCCTGAGAATTAAATTTAAGGAAACCTGCAAAATGAAAATTTTGTTATGTGAAATTCCTATACTTGTAAGTTGAAAGCCTAGATGGATGCGAAGCCAGTTTTTTTTGGCGAACTGCTAATTGGTATCGAGTGTGGATACGGCTTAACATTTCTAATTATCATTGTTAAAAAATCGTCAAGATGAATCCTCTTTAGTTCGTCAAAGTTTTACTTCGATCAATGAACGTTTTTAGGTCTAAATTCGATTGTTATAATGTTATTAACGATCTTCGCCAGATTGCATTGCAATAGCATGCTTCGTGCTTAAAATTACGTTTGATCGATAAAATCTTGCAAAATATTAGTAGGGGCCACCATCATCAATTTGGCCCAGAGCCACTGCATTGCTAGGGCCGGCCCTGATAAACCGTAAACCGTTAATTAAAATTTCGCTCAGAAGAAAAACTGTGACAGACGACACAAACTGATTTCTTGGTCTATTTCTTTTAAATCGCAAGTGGAATATGCAGTCCTAGAGACCGAAATAACACTGAATATAGATGAGCTACGGTCTGAAGGCTGAAATTAGAGGCTAGTTGAATGTAATCAGAATCACCAGTAAAAGACTAAACACGTACAGGCGACATTTTTCGTTAAATGATGTAGAAAATCATTCTCGACAGTCCTTTCTTAAAATTTGTCGAACAATATTTTCGCGACCGACAATTTCAACTCCTAAGAAAATTATGATTTCGGGCTTGCTCCCCCCCCCTTGACCGAAATCCTGGCTACGCCCATGGAGAGAGCTGCGTAACCAGCGTGTGAAGTAATATCGAAACCCGGTGGCGTATTTACCAACCCGTTTGCAGTACCAGCCATCAATATGCCTCGAACTCAACACGAATTTGTAGGCAAAGATATGGCAATCATTCCTCGTACTGAATATGGGTTCGTAAATACTCATCCCGGAGACTCATGGTAACAGAAGAGGTCTTCCACCCGATGATATGGAGCAAAACATTTAATGAAGGAAACGGACACCACTTTGTCAAATGCTTTTTTTTTAAAGAGGGTCATCTAAATTCCGCAACAGTCCTGAGTGTTTTAGGGGCAAAACAAATGTAGCATGAATTTTTATGTCGTTTTTATACCCTTCGCTTATTAAGCGAAAAGGGTATATTAACTTTGTCATGAACTTTGTAACGCATTGAAGGAAGCATCTCCGACCATATAAAAAGTATACATATATGATCAGCATGACTTGGGGAGTCGATTGGGCCATGTCTGTCCGTCTGTTGCGACGCGTTTTGCTCGGCCAGTTTAAAAGCTATGGAGCTGAAATTTTGCACACATGCTTCTTTTTGTTGCAGGCAGTTTATATGTTTGAATTGCTAAAATCCGACAAGGGGGTCGTGGGGCTGCCATACAAACCTAATCCCCAAAACTAGGTTCTTCTTAGAAAAACTTTTTTTATTTATGCACCAATTTCAATCAAATTTCACACAAATGCGTTTTAATTGGTAACACATAACATATGTAAAAATCGACCAAATCGGACAATGGGGTCGTGGGGCTGCCATACAAACTTAGTCCCCCAAATTAGGTTCATCTAAGATTTTTTTTTTATTTATACATTAATTTCTACCAAAATTCACACAAATGTGTTTCTATTGATGACACAGAACATAATGTATGAATAGATGGAATCGGACCATGTGGTCATGGGGCTACCATACAAACCTAGCCCCCCCCCCCCCAAATCAAATTTTTCTAAGAAAAACGTTTTTATTTGCACACCAATTTCAATCTAACCCCAGAAAATTATATGTCTATTGATGCTACATAACAAACGTGAAAATAAATAAAATCGGACTATGGGGTCGTGGGGCTGCCATACAAAGTTAACCCCCAAAATTAGGTTCTTCTAAAAAAAATTTTTTTATTTGGACACAAATTTCAAACAAACCTCATGGAAATGTATTTTTATTGATGTTACAAAACATATGCAAAAATGAATTAAATCGGACCATTGGGTCATGGGGTCATGGGGGTGGCATATAAACCCAACCCCCAAATTAGTTTCTTCGAAGAAAAACTTTTTTATTTGTCCACCAAATTAAAAGTGTTTTAATTGATGCCACAAACATACCCCCCCCCCCCCTCTTTTTGGTTCTTATAAGAAACCCACGTCCCACGCTTCCCCCAATAAATCTTCGCCACGGCACTTATGCGAAAATACAAGGAAAAGCATGGAAGCGGGGAGGACTGAACACAAGTCATAGGTACGGCCGAAAAAACTTTTAGCCCGAGGGGAGCGAAGGGTATCCAAATTTCGGCCGCGCCCGAAATTAGCCTCGGTCTCGTTAAAATAGTCAGGTTCGCGTGTACAGGGTGGCACACGCGAACCTGACTATTTTAACGAGACCGAGGCTAATTTATTGTTACTGACATTTCAGATCGGTTTTGATCTGGGAAAATTAGAAGTCGCAAACGAAAAACTTAAGCGAGTAACGTCACATACTGGAAAACTACATTTTCCAAGATATTTAGAAAAAAATTAACCAGCTTAGTAAGTTTTGAATGAACTGACTTACGACATCTAATTAAAACTAAATAAAAAGAAAGCATAATTATACTTACTGGTTGTCCAAAAATCTTTATTAATCCTTCGCGTGTGTGTTTGCCGTCGCCTAAAAATACACTGCACTCAGAAATCAGCAACCACCGTAATTTCTCACGTTTCGCCTCCAATTCCATAAGACTGCAATTTTGATTTTTCACTTGTTGATTGTACAGACGATTCGTATCGTCCTTTTTCTCCTCCAAGGGAATCACTTCAAATTCACTATCAGCCTCCTTCCGCTCATCGGACACAACCTTCTCACTATCATCGAAGAAAGGCAAACTCTTTCCTTTTGGCTCTTCAGTAGTATCGGGCCAGCGAAATTCCTTCGTTTTGTCCTCTTTCGGCTCTTGTAAATAGTCAATTTCGGGAAGAGGTGAAATTGATCGTTGCTGATGATGCAACGCAGGATGTTGATGGTGAGGATGATGATGACTGTGCTGGTGACTGTGATCGACTTTATCTTCGACGGGAATTGGACGATTTTCCGTCGAATGGAGGCTTTCCAGATAGTTAGAAGCTTGCTGTTGAACATGCTCCATGGCTGGACATAGTTCGTGATGAGGTGCATGATCGTACACCACTTCCAAGTCAGTTCGGGAATGCTGTGTGGTGTAATCCGGTGGTTTGACGGGTAAAGCATCGTCGGAGAAGGATACACGTTTATGAGCTCGTTCCGGAGGTATTGGGACGACGGGATGTGACGGAGTTGAAAGGGAATTTTCGGTAGGATCCATATTCATGGATGTTTTGTTTTATCATTAAATTCACTGAATACTGCGAAGGGAGATTATTTGTTCATGGTTTTTCTTGCTGATATATGTTTTTAAAACGCAGTTGCGTCCAGTTGGTTGATGCAATTTATCTAAGGAGATTTTAACATTTCTTTATATCTCGTTCAAGTCAAAAACCCAAAAAAAAATGTTAATTTTTACGACTATGAGTTTTCAGCAAAGCATCAAAACTTTACCTTGAAAATGTCGAACTAAATGCAAACACTCCTCAAAATGAAATGGGTTGTCATCTCATTTGCTCAGTACAACGCGGAATTAAAATAAAATTTCGGTTGAATAAATTTGAAAATCAATTAGCTTCCTTAATGAGTCCGGACGACTATCAAACTGAATGTCATATGCATCTTATAATTTTTTGTTTAATTCCATTTTATGTCCGGACTAGCTAGCTAGTTGTAAAAGTTGTATTTTAATATGCAACTTAAAATTCAGAATATTCAAAATGACATTATGAGGTCATATCCCTCACTTGAGACGACAATTTAACGTTCCTATTCAATCGTATCTGTATTTGATCGATTTAATATTGTTTTTCCTTTTATTTGTATTTTAACCATCGTATATCTAAAAGGTGATGATCGCCAGTCGTCCAAGTTTTTTATACAATAACTCGAGGAGCGTCCGCTCCAAAGCATTCAATATATTTATATTAGAGAAAAAAACTGCAATAAAATCTTACAAAAAAATTCAATCTAAATTTTTTTTTTGCAAAACAGAACATTCCGAAAAAAATATCAATCCAACTTGTTATGCAAATAGTCCGCGTCATCATCTCGAAGCCGTACAAAATTCACGTGAATATCTTAAACGAATCAAAAGACTCTAGCGAGTAACTTGCAAAACTAGAAAAAATCTATAGAATCCAAAATAACAAATTTAATTAATTCCTCTCGTCTTTTAGACAAGTCCAATAAAAGACATCGCCCAACTAGCTGTTGATCGATAGTTCTGCTCTTTGTTTGCAGACGAATTGCAAAAATCTTAAGATCTCCATATTAAAATGCCAAAAACAATAATATGACGAGCGTTGCGCTTGCGCTCGACCAGTATTCAGAATATTAAAGAAAAATTTTTAAGTGATTTATTTGTCGTTTTTATTGATTTTCGCTCATGAACCGCCAAGATCACGCGCACTTTAAATTTATAATTAAAAAAAAATCAACAAAAACACGAATCGTCGGTAAATATTGTCGAATCGACATTATTGGCGCACACTTTGTTGTTGCCTTGATGGAATAATTTATAAATGCGCAAAGTTTGCATATACTGAACAGACAAAACAAAAAACACCCAAGTACACTTGACCACGACCCTGCAAATATTATTCGCACTTAATGGGCAAAAATCTGCAGATTCTGCACTTTTTTTCTTTGCACAACCCACATTCACAATATATTTTTGGTAAAACTGTAACGGTCGTCACAATGCAATCATTCGGTCAAAGAACGTATGCATAAGCACACGCAGCACATACACTATACTCGTAGACGATAAAACAAATTTCACTCAAAAATCACACTCAAAATCTCCCTAAATTCACTCATTCCTTGAACAATATCACACAACGTCGCAATACGACGACGTTTTTGAACGTACAATCACGTGAGCGAACGTTGTTGTACGTTGCGTTTTTGAATCGCGACGGGATCGATCATACACGGTCCGAAAGAAGATTACTTGGCGCGATGGAGCAAAAATTGAAACTGAAAGCCAGATAGGAAAATTGTGAAGACCATACGATCTGTCTGTGTCTTTGGTGCGAGATGTTCGCGCGACACGAGATCAGGTGCCAGCAGGTATATTGATCGGTGCATTGCTAAAAAAAAAGATTGTTTTTCTGGGGGTTTTGGCGGGACAGTTACACGAATTGGGAGCCTGTATGATGCAGAGGTGATCCGCGAAGACCTTGAAAGTGACGACGGTGGTGCAATTTTATAGAGAGGGGCACGATAAATACATGTTTACACGACTATAGATATCGTTTTTAAGGCTACTTCATACATCTACACAAAATTATATTGTATACGATCGGTAACGAAAATATATTTAGATGTGTTTCTGGATAGGGTCTAATGTGTAAAGGCAGCCAATTTGAAATTGAAGGACGTTATGTTATGTCTGTCCACAATTACTATTTGAAAATACGTGTAAATGTTCTCATCTTTTGGCTGAGTATCTTCTGATCCAGTAGCCGATCGGTTAGTGAGTGTTAGTGCTAATCCAATTTAAAAATGATCGCCAGTCCATTTAGGTATTAAGATCTGCAAAATCGATCAAGCTTAGTAAAACGTGGAGTGTAGAGAGATGAATAATGTGATAAAGCTATAAAAGATTAGTGCATGATCTAACCTAAGAGAACTGATCATGTTTTTTTAGATTTCGAATATCATAAGCTTTTTAGCAAGAAAAAAAGTATAAGCGCAAATAAGAAGCTACTGATAAAAGGAAAGCAAAACCAAGAGATAAATCAGACACTTCTACTGGTTCTTATCGCGGTCGGGTCTTCGCCCCGGAAGCACCCATACACTTTAGGCATGGCCAAGAGCCGCACACCCTCCACGACACATACAGGAAACATACCTACAAGTTGCATTACATCGTTTTTATGCTATCGGAGCAACCCGTGCCGACCCAGTTACTCCAAATCCTACTCATACGCGCCGGCATCGAAATAAATCCTGGTCCATGGATGTGCTGCGTCTGTGGTAAGAGGATTTATTTAACGTACAATCCTCCATGCAATGTTCGTGCTGTATGGAATGGTGCCACATTAGAAATTTTTCTGGGCTCAACAATGCGGATTTACGATCAACAACAACGATCAGCACCTTCATAGCCCCAAATTGCAGAATCTATGACCAGCAGTCTTCATCGACCTCCCAACAACTCACAAATCAGGGCCAACAACCGTCACCTGTCGCTGTCACCTCCACAGTTTCTACACAGCACCACGACACACTCTCACACCAGCACCACCACAGCCATAGTTACAAACTACTCCACCACAAAGATCGTTCAATTAAATTGTAATGGTCTAGAAAACAAAGTACACAGAGAAGAAAACATACACAAACTTCAGCAAAGCCGATTGGATTGGCTTCCAAACCTACACCAATGAAGCGTTTTCTGCCCATTCAGCCCCCACAGACGTACGTACTGCTGAAAAAACCTGAGGCGGATTATCTTGAATGCAGCCAAAAGACACATTCCAGCGGGCCCCATTCCTATCATGAGACCACATTTCCCATCTTCCGCTGCAGAATTGGCAAGAACGAGAAATGGATTCCGAACAGCAGACCCAAATGATCCTCGCATCGGCGATCTTAACAACGCTATAACCCAGCATGTCAACGACAACAGGAGACAGCTATGGAATTCGCATTTAAAAACCTGTCACTTAAAATCCGGCGTAAGCAACCTTTGGAGAACGGTGCGTGCTCTATCAAATCCTACAAAACCCAAAGGTAAGGTAGCCATAAAGTTTAGTGATAAGACCTACAACAACGACGACAAATGCTCACAATTACAACCAACAATTACCGGAGCTATCCGCAACAGCACTACTGACCAACACCTTCAGGTTACCTTAAATTAAGTAAAGCTTGCAATAAAAAATGCGAAAAATTCCAAAGCGTACGCACCGGACGGTATTGTCATGATCATGCTCAAACACGTTGACTCTCCGGCCATTGAGTATATCACTGCTACGATGAACTTATCGCTGAAAACCTTCATCACACCTGAGCTATAGAAAAAAGGCAGTATCACCCCCATACCGAAACCCTGCAAGCGCACTATCCTCGTAGCTCATGATTTGTCAAAAGCGTTTGACACTGTTAACCACACAATACTTCTGACAGATCTCCGCAACACTACTCCTCCAGGTATTCATAAATGGATAGCAAATTACCTTGCCGGTCGTTAATCCTGCACCGAGTTTAGGAACGGGAAGTCCGAACTAAGGAAAATCAAACAAGGCGTTCGACAGGGCGGAGTTCTATCTCCCACTCTTTTCAACTTTTACATGTCACGATTGCCCACACCACCTACGGGACTCGAAATCATTTCTTACGCTGACCACTCTACCATCATGGCGACCGGCAACAATATCCCCGAAATGTGCGACCGTATCAATAGGTATTCATTGATACGTCGTTGCTGGCGCTCAACGACTTCTTTGTGAGTAAAAGCTTGAAGCTCTCGGCGCCCAGGTCCTCCGCCACATTATTCACCAGCTTCAACAAAGGGTACAACATGCAGCTTCCCATATACGTCGACACCAACGTCATCCCTATACGATTCGGATTCCCAAGATCCTCGGTGTCACGATAGACAACTCCGGCAAATTTAACACTCACGCTGAGAATATCTGCTCTAAGCTCAGGAGCAGAAACAAAATACTTAAAGCTCTTGCCGGTAGTACTTGGAGCACTGATTTATTTTAGAAAAACTTCTGGCTACCTATAAAGCTATCTGTCGCCCCCTAGCCAACTATGCAGCACCGACGTGGACAAATGATCTCTGCAACACAAATTGGGGCCACATACAAACCTGCCAAAACACGGCACTTCGCACCATCACCGGCTGTGTTAAGATGTCCTCCGTGGATCATCTACACCAGGAGACAAAGATGATGACTATGAGAACACCCTAACAATGAACTTCTTACTAAGCAATATCTAGTCGGATGTTATCGAACCAATCACCCTAACAACGAACTTATGGACAAAACACCTCCGCCACGACGAATCAGACGCTCGATTGGGGAACAAAAAGCGCGAAGTCCAGCGATACCGCGATACGACTACAAGGCGGCGATTGCAGACTTACACACTCACAAGACGTTCTTAAAGCTACTTAAAGTCTCGCAAATAATCGTGTACTTGGCACAAAACCTCCAGCCATATCTCCTGACGAAGAGTTACTACCTAGAGCCACTCGTACGACCCTAGCTCAGCTCCGATCCGGTTGGTGCCCGCGACTCTACTCCTATTTATCGCGTATAAACAACGAAGTCGCGAACACCTGCCCAGCCTGCGGAACCAGTCCACACGATGTAGACCACATTTTCGAATGTCCAGCTGCTCCCACGCAACTTACACCACTTGCGTTGTGCTTACAACCAATAGAAGCAGCTTTCTTTTTCAACCTCGACCTCGAAGATGGAATGCCAACCATCTTCGAATAACTATTTTATTATGCAACTTAAATTAAATTTTTCCTGTTTGTGCCGCTAAAACAACAACAAGACACTTCTATTCGTTATTTGTTGACCACTAAGTTGCCTTAACCTCTTGTGGAGCATAGGGCATAGCGCATATAATAAACCTACTCGCCATCGCGTACGGTTTCTGGCGTGTATCGTAATTGACCAGGCCTTTCTTAAAGACGGACATCCATCATTCACCGATCTTCACCACGTGATTTTAGGGTGACCATTTTGTCGGCCTCTTTGGGAGAAGGACTTTGCCAAAGTTTGGACAACATGCCGAAAGCACATTTTGCTTGGTTAATGCGATAAGCGATGTCCTGCCCGGTGCCGCCATCAACAGTAACAATGCTACCTAGGCTCGTCTACCTGTTCTACAGGTTGTCCGCCGATACATATATGGGGAGAGCGGAATTTCCAGACAGGCTAAGGATTTTGGCCTTGTTTGTGTTAATCTTTAGCAAAACACCATTTAGCTCTCTCTCGAGATCCATAGCCATTTCGCTTAGAACCATAATTTCGTGCAAGAGGAGGCAAATGTCGCTAGTGTAATCCAGATGTTGTAGGTAAGACTTAAGAGTCCATTGAATGCCGCAGCGGTGGCACATCACCAATCACTATAATAAATAGCAGCCCTGCCTGATCCCGCTAAGGACTTCAAAGGCTCCCAAAAATTTTCCTTTAAGGAGTACGCAACATTTTGCACCGACGGATGTTGAAGAAGTCTTTGTCGTCATTATTTTAGAGCTCCAGACGCTTTCTAGTCGGAAACCTGGAATTCTACCTGAAATTGATTCCCAACTAATCAGGCAGTTATGTACCGCTCTGGTTAAAAGAAGCCCAAACCCTCATTTGCGAATCCGGCCAGAAACTTTTCCGGAAAACAATACCACCGTGTTACGTGTTATGTTCCACCATCTAATTACGCACATTACGCAATTGTACCGTTCGAAATCACTCTCCAATTGAAGAAATCGTGCGTTTTGTGACCCTTCTGAACCATAGTCTAAAAGCGTACGAACATTCCAGAATCCAATCTTTGTCATTGTGCGATAGCCGATAGCCAACCAAGTCGTAACCGGTAAGTAAATTTTCAGATTTACGAAATTTCAATTTTCAATTTTCAATTTTCAATTTTCATTTTTCAATTTTCATTTTCAGTTTTCAATTTTCAATTTTCAATTTTCAATTTTCAATTTTCAATTTTCAATTTTCAATTCTCAATTTTCAATTTCAATTTTCAATTTTCAATTTTCAATTTTCAATTTTCAATTTTCAATTTTCAATTTTCAATTTTCAATTTTCAATTTTCAATTTTCAATTTTCAATTTTCAATTTTCAATTTTCAATTTTCAATTTTCAATTTTCAATTTTCAATTTTCAATTTTCAATTTTCAATTTTCAATTTTCAATTTTCAATTTTCAATTTTCAATTTTCAATTTTCAATTTTCAATTTTCAATTTTCAATTTTCAATTTTCAATTTTCAATTTTCAATTTTGAATTTTGAATTTTGAATTTTGAATTTTGAATTTTGAATTTTGAATTTTGAATTTTGAATTTTGAATTTTGAATTTTGAATTTTGAATTTTGAATTTTGAATTTTGAATTTTGAATTTTGAATTTTGAATTTTGAATTTTGAATTTTGAATTTTGAATTTTGAATTTTGAATTTTGAATTTTGAATTTTGAATTTTGAATTTTGAATTTTGAATTTTGAATTTTGAATTTTGAATTTTGAATTTTGAATTTTGAATTTTGAATTTTGAATTTTGAATTTTGAATTTTGAATTTTGAATTTTGAATTTTGAATTTTGAATTTTGAATTTTGAATTTTGAATTTTGAATTTTGAATTTTGAATTTTGAATTTTGAATTTTGAATTTTGAATTTTGAATTTTGAATTTTGAATTTTGAATTTTGAATTTTGAATTTTGAATTTTGAATTTTGAATTTTGAATTTTGAATTTTGAATTTTGAATTTTGAATTTTGAATTTTGTATTTTGAATTTTGTATTTTGAATTTTGAATTTTGAATTTTGAATTTTGAATTTTGAATTTTGAATTTTGAATTTTGAATTTTGAATTTTGAATTTGAATTTTGAATTTTGAATTTTGAATTTTGAATTTTGAATTTTGAATTTTGAATTTTGAATTTTGAATTTTGAATTTTGAATTTTGAATTTTGAATTTTGAATTTTGAATTTTGAATTTTGAATTTTGAATTTTGAATTTTGAATTTTGAATTTTGAATTTTGAATTTTGAATTTTGAATTTTGAATTTTGAATTTTGAATTTTGAATTTTGAATTTTGAATTTTGAATTTTGAATTTTGAATTTTGAATTTTGAATTTTGAATTTTGAATTTTGAATTTTGAATTTTGAATTTTGAATTTTGAATTTTGAATTTTGAATTTTGAATTTTGAATTTTGAATTTTGAATTTTGAATTTTGAATTTTGAATTTTGAATTTTGAATTTTGAATTTTGAATTTTGAATTTTGAATTTTGAATTTTGAATTTTGAATTTTGAATTTTGAATTTTGAATTTTGAATTTTGAATTTTGAATTTTGAATTTTGAATTTTGAATTTTGAATTTTGAATTTTGAATTTTGAATTTTGAATTTTGAATTTTGAATTTTGAATTTTGAATTTTGAATTTTGAATTTTGAATTTTGAATTTTGAATTTTGAATTTTGAATTTTGAATTTTGAATTTTGAATTTTGAATTTTGAATTTTGAATTTTGAATTTTGAATTTTGAATTTTGAATTTTGAATTTTGAATTTTGAATTTTGAATTTTGAATTTTGAATTTTGAATTTTGAATTTTGAATTTTGAATTTTGAATTTTGAATTTTGAATTTTGAATTTTGAATTTTGAATTTTGAATTTTGAATTTTGAATTTTGAATTTTGAATTTTGAATTTTGAATTTTGAATTTTGAATTTTGAATTTTGAATTTTGAATTTTGAATTTTGAATTTTGAATTTTGAATTTTGAATTTTGAATTTTGAATTTTGAATTTTGAATTTTGAATTTTGAATTTTGAATTTTGAATTTTGAATTTTGAATTTTGAATTTTGAATTTTGAATTTTGAATTTTGAATTTTGAATTTTGAATTTTGAATTTGGAATTTGGAATTTGGAATTTGGAATTTGGAATTTGGAATTTGGAATTTGGAATTTGGAATTTGGAATTTGGAATTTGGAATTTGGAATTTGGAATTTGAAATTTGGAATTTGGAATTTGGAATTTGGAATTTTGAATTTTGAATTTTGAATTTTGAATTTTGAATTTTAAATTTTGAAAATGTTCAATTTTCAATTTTCAATTTTCAGTTTTCGATTTTCAATTTTCAATTGCCCACCCCAGAATGGGAGGCAGCCCTCTATTCTCCATGAATGCTCTCCAGGTTCCACCTGTTTCTCCCATCCATCGATATAACAATTCATTCTAAATCCGAATGCGGTCCTTTCACTCTTTCACTCATCTACCGATACCTATCCTAAGGTGACCAGACTCCCAAAAGCCCAATGCTGCGCACATACTTCCGGAATTCGGTTCTCAAGCAAATCCAGTACAACCATAGGTTCCAGGTCCAACGCCTATGTCGCAAACATTTTTAGCTGATTCTCTAATGCACGACAGATAGAGAGAGGTCTGAGCGCAGAGAGCTGCGGGCTACAGGATCTATCATACGGACGAGTCATAGGATTAAATTTCACGAAATGGCCTCCATTGGCTTACCGATCACTTCGCTCGCACCTCGCCTTATCATTCTTAGCACCAGCACTGCGTCACAAATGTAGGCGAATTCGGCAAAGCGCAACAGTCATGGCGAGGTCTGGAGAAAGCCTCGGCTTATCCTGTTCCGCAACAACACTACCTCGCAAACCTGTTGGCGAATACTGTATAGCGCGACAGACAGAGCGAGGTCTGAGCGGAGTGAAGGCCGAGGAACAGTATCTGATTATACGTATGGACGAGTCAGAGATCTAAGTCCTACGAATTGCCTTACATTACCTCACCGCTCGCTGCGCTCGCCTCATCCTATTTCGCAGCAGCGCTACGTATCAACTTTTTAGCGAATTGTGAAAAAGGCGACAGACAGCGAGATCTGAGTGGAGCGAAGGGCGAATTATAAAATCTGCGTAATCCTAAGGACAATTCACAAGTCTATATTTTACCAATTGCCTTTTATTGACTCACCACTCGCTGCGATTGCACCTAGCCTTATCCACTTCCTACCAGCGCTGGTCGCAGGGATGTTAGGGAATTATGAAAAGCGTGACAGCCAGAGTGAGCTCTGAGCGAAGCCAAGAGCGACCCCCAGGATCTGAGTAAATGTATGGACGAGCCAGAGATTTAATACAACGAATTGTATTCCATTAGCTCACCGCTCGCTGCGCTTGCACTTCGTCTTATCCTATTTCGCAACAGCACTGCGTCGCAAAAATGTTAGCGAATTCTCTAATGCGCGATTGACAGTACGAGATCTAAGCAGAGCGAAGGGTAAGCCACCGAATTAAAGTAAACCTATTTGCAATATTTTTCGAGGAATGTACCTATGCATTTCTCAATGGTTATCTTAGTGATGCCATGCCGTTCCCTTGGGCTTTTAATGCCGTTTTAAATGGATTCTAAGGAAATTTGAGGAAAATGTTATCTAAAAACCATGCCCGAGTCTTTTCTTTAGTATGCATTTTCATATTTTGACGGCTGTAACCTCTGAACCTTGGCAGCTAGAGCCTTGAAATGTTCACCAAATCTAAGCAGAGCGGTTCCCTTCAAGTTTGCCAAATTTTAAAATTCCACCCAATTTGCATGTTATGAACAATTTTTGATTAGAAAACACAGAAATCGGATTTGGGCAGCTAAATCATCCGAATGCGGATAGGTGGACTGTGAACTTTGGAGAAAATATAAGCGCCAAATAGCGCCTACAAGTGTCCAAATTTCAGTGGGATCGGGAAGGGTTCTCGAGTTATCGAAAATGGACGATTGTCATACGTGTTCATACGATTGTCATAAAAGTGCGATTAAATACTACACCTTAAAAGCAGATATGACTGATCACATGGCTAATCGAAGAGCTTATGTAGTGAATTAAGTTTCATTGTGTGGCATGGGGAATGCTGTACATTTCCCGATGCTGTACGACAGGTCAAAATGCTGTATTTTGCAGCAAAATGCTGTACGTCTGGCCAGCTTAACCCATACAATAGTTCATTCATAACTCAAATGCACAATTTGCCTACACCTAAACAGATTCAGCTCAAATCTAAATGCCGGCTGCAACTCTTATTCGAGTACGCCACCACCGAGTTGTACTACACTGCATTATTCATAGAAGTTGTTGAAATAAGCCAACATAACGCCGTGAAAATATTATTAATAAAATTTTCGCAAAATATTACGGCAAAATGCAAAAAAAAGTATATCAAAACTGTAAAATTCAGCAGTTTACAAGATATTATTTCTTATGAGGCACATATGCCTCATGGTGTGTACTTAGTTTTGAGTCATAATTATTTCATAAAATTTTCGAAATAGTCAGACTGTTTGTTTGGCCAGGAAGTTATCGTTCAAGTTACTACAGTGAAACTACCAGAACTCAGCCTTCGAGGGGCTGAAGTCCTCCGCAAATGTAGAAAAATCCCCAAAACCAAAATCCAATAAATCATATCTTCAAATCACATGATTTCCAAAACCCAAATCGACCCCTCTAAACCACAAAAGTCCGTGCAAAACGAAAGACTTGAGACAGTAACTTGATGCCAAACTACTCCCTCCTTTATTTTCCAGTGAATCATATTCGGACATTTATTTTGATAAAACCGCGAGCCTATCCAAATTTCAGAATCGAATACCTGTTGACGAATTTTATCACGTTATAGCCTGCTCGACGTAGTGACATCACCCCTGGACAGACATATTTTTGTTCACTATTCAAATACATTTCACAGATACCTTATCCAAAATGTCGTTACCCAACTCTGAACTAAAAAAAAAACCTTTTTACTCCATTACAGTATACCAAACACAGTTCGATATTTTTTTTTTGTCTTTTTTGCGCAAGAAAGATATTTGGGACAGATTATAGGATCGATAAAAACTTGAACACGGCCTTGCCTGCCGGCTTACTCTTGCTCTGTATAGGCTAGGCATATTATCTGCACACAAACCCCCGAAGCCAAAATGGATCTTACGCGCAATGCAATCACAACATGGCCAAACGGACCGGGGCTGTTATTCATCTTGCGTGACATGAAACATACGAAGCGTGCTAGGAGCCGCGCTACAACTCCACAACGACGGTCTTAAATTAAGAACATGTCAACCGTACGAATAATTAATAGGCGATTGCATCTGTTTCCTCCTTTGCTGCATCGCAGTCATGCAAACCCTCTTCTTCATCCACAGAGCACAAGTATCGCTCGCTATGGACCAAAGTTGACTTATACACCTCAGGGTGCGCATACGGCATCCGTAGAAAATTGATATCTTGACTTCGGGCTTTTGACAGAATTTTGTGTTGGTTTTTATATGAACGCGACGGATGTGGAGCACTTTTGCCCAGTGATATACGAAATGATCGCCATGGGTTCCATCCGCATACGACACACGATTTGCGCACGCCTTGTCCGCTCAATGTCTCTTGGCAATCACGGACGGACTGGACGCGAGTTTGGTTGGAAACCAGAGGCCTGTGCGCGATCAATTTCTATGCCATTTAACTCTGGTAAGTGTGTTTATGCGCGAAAAGCGACGCAACGTTTTTCTATTTTTCAGCCCACATCCAGACCAGGATAGGGATAGGATAGAGCCAGAGTCTTGGGATGAATTATGCCCAGGCACGCGACAAATTAATTCGTTCAGCGCGGCCAATTATTTATCTATGGTTTGTGTGCGCGCACAAATGGTGATATCTCACGGTTTGCGCGAATCAAATATTTTACGATAGGACAGGCGTGCCGTATCGCAAAATGTCCTGACTCGAAATAATCTCGACGCTGAATTGAAATCATGTTTTCCGCCTGGATGCTGTCAGTCGGTATTGAATAAATGGGCCCGTTCGATTGATACGAGTTCAATTCCCGCTCTATATTTAAAGTACGTGCACGCAATTCTTGAAAATATTTCGCGATTGCAACAGTATGTAATTAAATCGCGGTTCCCACTGATTCATTGCGAATTGACGCTGAGACATGCATGTATGGGGTGAAGTAAGTGTATTCAAAAGTTCACATATCGACCGAATTTACATGCAAGAGTTTTGGCAACCATATCAGGAAAATCAAAGTCAAATGAAAATAACAGTGCAGAAGTATCTTGACCCACCACCTGCATCTGAAGCCGCTCGACTAGCAACTCAAAAAAAAATCGCTTCAAATTGTCTATCGAAACGTGAATGGCTTTTCAGTACTCATTACCAATCAAAAGGCGAGTGAATGGGAGCAGGTGTCAGTACTTATTGCTTCTGTTAAGTGTTATTGAGTCTATTAAAAGATTTTTATCAACGGTCATAACATTTCTTTGATTTTGCCCAATTGCCATTTCATTGGCAAATATCCTCCGGGCATCGATCAATCGATCGATCGGGTCTCGCATGACATACGGAGCCTATATTTCGCCGAAAACAAACAAAGCGAAGACTATGGTCTCTTGGCTTTTCTTGTATATTTGAAGTATAAGAATTGGTAGTCATGCGAGGTCCATTATGCAAATTTTAGCCGTTCCTCCATGGACTCTTTGACAAGTTGTATTGACGCTTTTTATGCGCTAACAGGTTCATTGTATTGCGAACAATTGAATTGAATAGGTATGCGCATACACTACAAGTCCCGATTATGACACGTTATTTATCTGTTGAAACGATGACATTCACCTTTATGGACCCCGTGTGTAGGTATACGTAAAGTTTGTATCCATTACGCTGAAAGTGAACGTGACATCAAAAGGCTCGGAAATTTTTGAACTAGATTATGATGAACAAGCAAAAAAAAATTGAGGTAGAAACACTACTCGGTCAACGACTCTTCAGTGGAGTGACTCTTTGGCGTCTAGATGTTTTGGGCTTCTTTTCGGTAGAAGCGATTGATGTTTGATTTGGCAAATCACGTCAACTCGCATAAGTTGAACATACATGATATATGCACGACTCGGAAGTACAAATACGTGCAAGACGTGCTCATGAGTAAAATAGTCCCTTGGGCAAACAAAAGAAATGCTTTTAGCAGTTCCAATTTTTTCAAAAATATTATTTAAATAAAGAACAGTCAAAATTCTTTACAAAACACATCTGAATTATATCAAAACGTGAGTACCTCTTTAAAATCTTGAGTCGATTAAATGACCTGATGACACATACACACTTCAATTATGTATGCGCTGTATATATTGTATCTGTGAACAATTAATTTAACATCAAGAAAATTTGTACACACATTGCTTGGGCGAAAAGTACTCGTATCTTGTTGTATAAAACACAGTACAGTGGCTAGTGTTACAACAGTAACATATTAGCCAATCCTCAAAAGGCAATGCACGCCCATTTTAAACCCTGTATCTCAAGTCCTAGTCAGCCGTAATCCGATAAAATGAAAAGAAATTTAATCACACGACGCACAAGTGCAAAATTATTTATTGCTGAAACGAGTAGCATTTTTGATCGCGCGTTCTCTTCATGTGGACGACCTTATATGAACTTTTATTTTTTTTTTTGCAATCGCAAGAATCAATTAAAGCTCACAGAAAATTTATCGCCAATTTACCGCGCGAACTTGCTTAATTACACTTGCATTCATTTAGATAGTTGCACTCGCAACAATTGCCTCTTTATGGCGACTTAAGACAGCACTTTATTGCAAAGTTTTGCAGATCAAAAGGTGTGTGCTGTTGGTGATTGGGTATCACATATACAGTAAGTATACGACGCAGTAGGCCTGCAACTTCTTGCACTCTTCGGGTCCGTTCTATTCGAATTGATATTTATCGAATATATACCAAATCAGGCTTAGGTCTGACGCTAATTTACCTCAACGCCTTGTGCGTTATCTTTATCCGTTTGCCGTCGTAGAGCACACTGTGGTAAGTAGTGTGTTAATTCTGCTAAGTTTGCTCTGGAAGATTATGGACGATGTTTTTTTCATGTAGATCGCATGCAGTTTAACGGCCGCACGGAAAAACGTGGAAAATGATAATCTGCAATCAGGGATCGTGATATGACCAATTTAGATGATATTTATTTTATTTATGACTGCATGACACCAAAAATGGATTTTGGTTTTTTGTTACGTACTTGTATGGTACGAAAATCAGATACAGAGTTAATTGCTCACCCACAAGATTCGTTGTTGTTCTTTATCAGAAATTTTATCGATGATTAGGCGCGTTTATTTTCAGTAAGCAACAGAATAGTGGAGTCCATATTTTTCGAATGCCCAGCGCCCACTCTAGCACTTATGTCGCCCCAGACAAGAGGATAATTCGCCGCCGGGGAGATAGTTTTCATGTCGTTATTTTTGTAGAAACAATTCGAGAGATTTGTTACATTCTAAGTCATTGTAACAGCGAGTATATCCGAAACAATTCAATTTTAGAATTTTTATAAGGACAATACAAAAGTTCCTGGTCACCGTGCAATTTGAACCAACGCTTCAGTCATTCAGAGAATATAGAATCCCTCCCTACCCACTGAACTACGGAATTTCCAATTGTATAGAGTAGAAACCTATTTCTGTTCTTTCAGATTCTTAAGAATTCAGCACAGTTCAGCATGGCTTTGTAAAGAATTATTTGTTTTGAAACAGAAAATTTAAGCTTACTATAGAATTTCCCGACATTTTTTCGCCATCATCAAAAAAGTATAAAGTTGGCACACGGGAAGCTGGGGGCTTTAAAATCTACGTGTCGGTTTCGCAGACGTGCAAGATATCGAAAATTAATGTGAAATAATTTAAATACATTTTCGGAAACTCTGCTCTGAAAAATTTTGTGCCAAAAAATAGTGTTCGTTTTCGTTACTAACATTTTGCACTGAACGAAAAAAATAGTACCATGGACTATTTTCCGTACTAACCTAACTATTTTACCTCATGATTCTCAGCCTATCATGTCATAGTCAGTACAACTATGAAACCTGGTTGATTTATATTTCATTATAAATTGCATAATAAACTACCTACCTACAGTGGGATTCGATCCCTCGATCCTATGATTTGCAGACCAACGCCCTACCTACTAGAGCAACCAGACTCTATGAGTGATTGGCCAGGTGTCCTGCATGGTCTTGACTGTGATCTGGCACTGACAACTTTTTACACCATTTTGCAGTATATCATCGGTGAATATGTCCCTATATACACCCCTAAGCCACGCAAGGGTCCGATTTGGTTCACCCCTAAAATAATAAGGATAATTAAGAGAAAGAACCGAGTTCATTCCTTATATAAACGCTTTAGACGCCACACGGACTTCATACTCTTCCGTCTATTACGAAATGAATCAAAGCGCCTCATTCGAACTGCTAGAGCTGCGTACTTAGCATCTATTGAAGATAGCATTCGAAACAACGAGAGCCAATTATTCTGGTCATATATTAAAAATATGCGTTCATCTCGCTCTGACTCCTCTGCTATTTCCTACGGTAACGTAACGGCCAGTTCTCCAGATGAAATAGCTAAACTATTTGCGTCGTTTTTTTCTAGTACGTTCCGCCAATCTAGCGCCTCAAGGCTTGTCACTTCCACGTCACCGGATTACATTTCTCGACTTTCGCCGATCGATCCGTCCTATGTCAAGTCTCTCATCGCGTCTCTTAAACGAAGCTCATCCTCGGTTCCTGATGGACTTTCCAACGACTTCCTTAAGAAGACTAGTGAGGCTATCTCCGTTCCCCTTGCAATAATTTTCAATAAAAGCTTGCAAGAAGGGATTTTTCCGAATGAATGGAAACAGTCCTTTATTGTCCCTTTACCTAAAAAAGGCGAGAGTAAGGACGCTTCTAATTATAGGCCCATTTCATTACTATCAAGCTGCTCCAAGCTCCTCGAACGCGTTATATACGAATTCATTTACGAAAGTTTCGGATACTTGATTTGTTCCAATCAGCATGGTTTCTGCAAGCAGAAGTCTACAGTCACCAACCTGGCAGAAATTACTGACTTCATCGCAAGATCGTTTAATAAGCATCTAGATGTTCATGTAATTTATACTGATTTTTTCAAAGCCTTCGACTCTGTTGATCATGGCATATTGCTTGATAAACTGTTATCACTGAATTTCCCATATAATCTTGTGTCGTGGCTCTCTTCCTATCTCCTTGGTCGTTCTTCACGTGTCGTATTCAATAACACACTCTCTTCGCCATTCTGCCCAACATCTGGCGTTCCGCAAGGTTCCATTCTGGGACCCCTTCTGTTCAGCTTCTTTATAAATGACCTACCGTATCTGATTAGCAATCACTGCTTGCTTTATGCGGATGATTGCAAGCTCTTCGCCCCAATTTCTTGTCATGAAGACTGCTTATCCTTGCAATCGGACATAAATAAATTATCGGATTGGTGTGCCTCCAATCATCTGGAGCTTAATGTCTCTAAATGCAAAGCCATGATATATTCACTCAAACCGGCTCCTCTGTCATTTCCATACAAAATTAACTCTATCGACTTAGTTTTTGTCTCACTATTCAGCGATCTTGGAGTTACTTTTGAGAGTCGACTCAAATTTAACGAGCATTTTTTTACAACTATAAAGAAAGCATCCAGACTTGCCGGGTTCGTTTTACGTTGTTCTAGTGACTTTACCTCTATTTCCTCCTCTATTCAACTTTTTGTTTCTCTTGTACGTAGCGTCCTAGAGTATGCTTCCTTCGTATGGTCTCCTACAGCATCCACACATTCCACCGACTTAGAATCCGTTCAACGTAAATTTACGAGGGCGCTTCTCTACAAATTTAATCAATCTGAATGAGCATATAATGTTCCGTATTCCGTCCTACAACACGCGATCCACTCAGGTTTTCGTTCCACCAACTGCTGAACTCTCGGTCTTTATGAATTCGCCTCTTATACGTGCTATGCGTAATTACGATAGATTGCAACTTGGTCCTTTGGCTACTTCTCTTTTTGCTTTTAAAAATCTACTTCACAGTAAGCTTTCAGATTCAAATATTTTTCTTGATTTTATTGCTCTATAAAAAATTCTTATTCCTTATGTCTTATTTTTTCGTTAATTTTTTTTTTTACTTTCGAATGTTACACACATACACACACTTTGTTATTAATGAATATTTCGCATAATTTAGCTTTGGATATCTGTAATACTTTGTATTTTTTAAGTATCGTTTTTTGGATTATATTGTCCTGTTTGATATCTTACCTGAATAAATAAATAAATAAATAAATAAATAAATAAATAAATGAAGTTTGTAATTTATACCATACATTGTGAGACATCGCGTAAAAGAAATAGCAAAGCTAATATTCAAAAACAACTATGCCGTAGTTGTGTTCACTTGTGGAAGATATGACATGTAAACGATCATCTAATTGGTTGAAAGAACTATTTCTTAGTACAAATCAACCATGTTCATGGTAAATTTGAAATAGCAGTATTAACTTGGTTGCATAGTTAATGTTACAATAAGTTTTCTCTGAGCGTGGAGTCAGTGGCGATCCTAGGTAGGGGTTTTGGGGGTTAAAACCCCCTCCGAAATGAATTGATGCTATAAATATGAATATTTTCTTAAACAACGACTATCAGCAGTATTCCGAAGTAACGGTGTTTTGACACATTGAAGACACATAGGGCTACAATTCTTAAGCTTTTGTCATGTAGATTGAAATGCAACTTTTTTCATCTTGCAAAATCAGCTACAACTGGTTGTTTGGGGCAGCTGCCTTCATCGCGCTGGACTTTTACCGTTTGATTACTTAACATACAGCCATAGCTCACCAGATCGTGTAATAAAAAAATAGGGACATCAGGGACTGACTTAGTTTTTTTTTTGAAGGTGTAATGTGAAGGTATTTGGTTCAGTGGCGGATTTGCACATTTGCCGCTAGTAGGTTGTTAACATTTTGCCGCCCCTACTAGCCTCTACGAGAATTTTGTACTTTATTCTCAACTTTCCCCTTTGCACTTTAATAGATGAGTGCTTCCTGAGCATTCTTCAAACTGTATGTGATAGATAAATATAAAAAAAAAACAGCAAATTGGAAAGTCGGTTTGAAGGGTTTTTTCTTCTTCTTCATAGTGTCCTGCTTTTAATGCAGAATTCAGCAATACTGATAGAATCGATGGTACAATTTGTTTGAGCAAAAACACCATCAATAAAATTGGCATACGTAATTAAAAAAATTTGAAATGAGGTTTTGAAACTACAGTGAACCACCGAAATTCGTGAGGGATGCGTTCATGTTTGCACGCGAACGAATGGTGCTCGTTTTCGTCACTTAACCTTTGGGGCTCATTTTCGTTTCCTTGCACTCTTCTAAACAGTTCATCTTCATTTCGCCCATCTCTTCACAGATGAATTCCTTCAGTTGTTCCAATTGAATTGAGAGGACAAACTTCAAACAAAGTGGTTTCTGCTGGACTGAGACCCGGTCTTACGCACTGCTTAATCATCAAAAGTCCATGATCTTTTCGTAGCTGATCAACGAACGGAGTCGATCCAAATAGAAGAGGTGTAGCGCATATTATATGAGCTTGTGCGCAAGATCGAGCATAAGGAACTTTTCTGGGCAAAGGCTGCCAACAAATGAAATCGTGTGACCAAAGTATTGGGTCATGTTAAAGTGAATTTTTCTGCACGGTTGGAGACAAGATCCGACCGTACAAGATCCGAATGAATCCACCATTTCGTACCAGACTGAAGCTGTTTTGGTTCCCAAACATGAAGTATTGGATGAGTGAAAGTGGTTCAGGTTAAATGTTGAGGTCAATGTCTATTGTTTTGCAGTGAATCTGTAATTCCGAATGCAAGAAAAACCTAGAATACCACTGCTGAAGTGGGAAAGTGTATTGACCTGAAATGAGTTGTGTAAAGCAACCACCAACATAATTTTGCAATGGATAGAGGGCTATCGTGGTCAGAACGCAAACTTTAAAGTCCCGGTATAGTTTTTTTCTTGCAGAAAAGGGTAGTTTCAATCATTTCATGAAATATCTGTGAAAAGTTAAAAAAAGTTATTTGCGCTTGTTGGTCCCCCAAAAATTCAAATATTATGGGGCTTACTATAAAATCTAAAAAAAACATTCGTGCCACAGTGGTATATTTTCTTGCATTCAAAGAAATTGCAATGTTTGAAACGATCGCGCAAATTTTCAGCTATTTTTTCATGTATTCGCATTTGAACTATGTAGAACAAAATCACAAAGAAGCATCGACAAAATAAAAAAAGTTCGCGAGCGCGCAGAGCGCGAACGTTGTGTTGGCGAGCATAGCAAGCAGGGGGCGAAGCCCCCTAGTTTTACTAAAAAAATGTCTCGGACCAAGAGACAATAAACAAAATGAAAAAAGTGCTTGGTTTCGAAGTTTAGCCTGTAAACAATTGACTTTTCGAAGATTCGTCTTCAATTACAAATCGTTCCTGGTATTTGAAACTCTAAGATAACGTTGACAAACAGTTCTTTACTGTAATATGTGTATGTAATGTAAATGTATGTAATATGTGTATGTAATGTGTTTAACGTAAAAAAAAAATTTGCCAGGAATTCAGTATTGGGCGCTGGAATGCAGTATTGGTATTTGTTTTTTCCGTGTACTCTTCACATTGAAGTGTACCTATGCTGCTTGATTGACCCTATCCCAAAAGTTCGTACTTTTAAGAAACAGGCTTCTCCTCTCAAAGTTCATCTCTATAAAATTTAGCGAAATCCTAGAAAATCGAGGATGCACTGAAAAAAAAACTTCCAAAGAAAGCGATCTAAATGGATTTCCATCTACCACCCAACCCAAGACCCCAGGATTTCTGTCCTCAATTGAATCTGTCAGAACTAAATCTTAAATAATTCAACTTTTCACAGCCCATTCTTATGTCAAATCTACTGTCACATTAAAAATCTTCGACAAAAGAAAAAGAGAAGATATTTAGACGGCACCTCTCTAAGCTTCAATGAAATTTCAATTAAAACATTAGAGATATTTGAAATAGCAATGCCACCATCGCCGCGGTTGCGGACATGAATCTTTTAATATCTTTTCATAATAATTGAGTACCCTCGCGGCAACGGTGATGCGGTGACGACGACAACGACACAACGTATTCGTCTACATTTTCCGATAATAATAATTTGCGGTCATTGCGGCAATAGCCGCAAAGATTAATCTTAATGCAAGAAGTCAACCTATATCATGGCCGCCATACCATACCGCGATAAGTTAGTTAATTTTGCTGACGCGGTGGCTATTTACTCATGACAAAGTAAAATGCAGACGTGCATCCATTCTTTGAATATACGTGTATACGAAGAGTATGATAATAACGTTTGATTGGAATTTTATTGGTCAATTAGAAAACGATTTGGCGAAAATGTTAGGATAGAAATTGGCGGTTGCATGCCAAAAATGATTTACTTCCTTTTGAAAAAAAGTCAAGGGCCTCCGGTTATATTTAGTTATATTTGAAAAAAAAAGTGAACAGCATCACAGTTAAGTCATCACCAGCATATGTAGCCATAAACGACTCGAAACAGCCAATAAACGACTCAAAACAGCCAACATCCTGGTTTTGAGTCATAAAGATTTATTGGCCTTGTTTTAGTTCCGCAATTTCATAGCGATCCTTGTTTCCGAGAATGCGTCTCTTACATCATAAACGCATCCGGAACAAACCATTTAAAGATGCGACTCAGGTCATAAACATTTCTTGAATCGTTTATTGTTTATCGTCCTCGTCGCGATCCCTTTTCTAGGAATAAGAATATAATGTAAATAGTTTGTAAGATATAAATATGGCCTTTAGGCATAAGAAACTCAGTTTGTGTTTAGAACTCGGAAATAAAGCATAGTTATACATAATCGCGTGTTTAACTTAATTGGCGCAGTCGGGTCGCGGTTCTCTTTACGATAAAGTAAAAATTGTTCTTACGTAAGATCATAAGAAACCGGACGTTAAAGAACGTAGCAAAAATCAAGTATTTTTAAACATATATAAGTTGTATAAGTGAAAACAGTTGAATATACGAATCATCATAATTCGCGTCTTAATTAATTAATTGAGTATAAAAACACGGTCTTTTTTGAAGCTTAGCTATAATGAAAGTTAATATAAAAGCACAGGTGTTTAAAAAGCAATAGTGTTCATAAAAAAATTAGAAGTTATAAATAAAAACAAACCTAACTTGTGTAAAGAAAACAGTGTTCCATCAAAAGAATTAGTTACAAAACTTAATTTGTTAACCTGATTAAAGATTAATAGTGCTATACTTGTTCAGCAAAAATAAAAAGTGTAAAACTGGATGAACTAATAAAAAAATTTGAGACAATTAAGCTAAAGAATTGCCGAAAAATGGATTATGGACAATTATGTTCATTTATTTCATCCATTCCCGTGTTCGACGGAAATCAAGAAGACTTGCATCCATTTATAAATGCTATCGATTCCGTCAAAGTCTATGTAACATCAAGTGCATTTAAAGTGCAGCTAACGCAGCAAATTTTGTTGCGAATCACCGGCAAGGCAAGGCAAATAATTTTAACTTACAACCCGAATTCGTGGGATGAGGTACGACAAACTTTAATAGCGCATTTCGACACCGCTGAAACGGAGCTTCAATTACAAGATAGGATGTGCAGCGCAACGTTTACAACGGCGATTCAGCTATACGATTTTTTCTGTAAGTGCCTATGTTTAATGAGCCAAAAAATTTTACATGATAGTATTTATACTACAAGCCAAAAACAGGAAATTATTAAAAGTAGGTACCTTATGGCAAAGCAGATTTATATAAATAAATGTCCTGAACCTTTAAAAAGCGTTCTGCTTGCTAGAAATCCCGCTAATTTGGAAGGAATTCGGGTAATTCTTCACGAAACGGGATATCTTAATTTTGGAAATAGGAATAGTTTTAAAAGAAAATCTTTTCCACAAAGTAGAAATATGGTTTTTCAAAATTCAAAACCTCCTCAAGTTAGCTATACAATGAATCCCCAATGGTTGAATCAGCAGCCACAATATCAAATGAGAAATAATAATAGATCAGATTTCGGACACAGTTCACAGGCTAATAATATTCACCCATGGAATGGGAATTCAAATTCAAGAGTTTTCCACAATCAAACTGTAGATCACTCTTTGCCTACAGATAGATCAATGAATACAGTAAATTCTAATGAAACTTCTCTGCATTTGAATAATAATAGCACGGGTTTTCGTTTACTTGCCTCGGATTGTCAAACACAAATTTACCCATCATTAAATTAACTATACAAGGCCATATATTTCGGTGCTTAATTGATACAGGATCCACCACAAGCATTATGTCAGCTCAAAAAGTTCACGACTCTAGCAGGGAAAAGTTAAACAATCCTGTGAATTTGCATACAATTAATGGGAAAATTACATGCTTTGATACTCTTAGGACATTGGCACCTGAAGAATTTCAAGCCAAGGCTACCATGAATTGGAAAGTTGCAGATATATCTTTTTCGAACTTTGATGCTATAATTGGGATGGATATATTGATTGCCTTAGGGGCTAAAATAGATATTCCACGGTCGGAAATTACAATTAATGGGAACCTTATACCATTTGGTACAGACACCCCTCATGATATTATTTGTGAATATTCGAATCTCTTAGACTCTTTAGAAACACAAATTGATGTACAACCAGATCCAAGTACGTACACTTTTGAAGAAATTAATGTAATCGATAAAATTAAAAGGGAGTTTTCCGATTTGGAATATGACCCTAAAGAGAAACTAACGTTTACTCACAAAATTAAGCATACTTTGAAACTAAAGACAGATGAGCCTATTTATCAAAGAAACTATAAACTTCCGTATCATTCCAAAGAATTTATTAAAAATCAGATTAAGGAAGATTTAGCACAAGGAATTATTCAACCATCTTCCAGCCCTTATAACTCGCCAATATTGGTTGTTCCTAAAAAGGGAAATTCGAATCGACTTGTGGTCGACTTTCGTAAAATTAACTTGGTAACTGTAGATGACAAGTTCCCTATACCGCAAATTGACGATATTCTAGGGTATCTAGGAAATGCTAATTACTTTAGTACCATTGATCTTGCAAAAGGATTCCATCAAATTGAGATAGATCCTAAAGATCGGCACAAAACAGCATTTTCAACAGATGATGGGCATTTCGAATTCACTCGAATGCCATTCGGTTTAAAGAATTCACCAGCTACATTTCAAAGATTGATGAATACAATCTTGCAAGAATATGTGAATAAAATATGCATAGTCTATATGGATGACATTTTAGTTTATAGTACCTCCCTACAAGAACATGAAGTATCTCTCCGCAAAATATTGTCCACTTTGCGTTCAGCAAACTTAAAAATACAAATGTCTAAAACACAATTTCTAAAAAAATCGACCGAATTCTTAGGTCATATCATTACTAAAAATGGTATTAAGCCAAATCCAAAAAAAGTGGAGGCAGTTCGTAAATTTCCAATACCTACCACGACGAAAGAGATTAAATCATTTTTAGGTCTTACGGGTTTTTATAGAAAATTTATAAAAGATTATGCGGCGATCGCAAAACCTCTTACCGCTTCATTGAAAAAGTTAAGCTCGATAAATGCTAAAGACCCAGACTATATTAAAGCATTTGAAAAGCTAAAAAGCTATATTTTAAATGAGCCAATTTTAACTCATCCTGACTTCACTAAAACTTTTACTTTGACAACTGATGCATCGAATTTTGCTTTGGGGGCAGTTTTATCTCAAGGTCAAAAGGCAATTTGTTATGCTTCTAGAACTCTCAACGATACTGAAACACGACTCTCAACTATTGAGAAGGAATTACTAGCGATCGTTTGGGCAGTTAAGTATTTCAGACCTTACTTGTATGGTCGAAAATTTATATTAGAAACAGACCATAAACCCCTTACGTTTCTGCAAAATATAAAGGAAGATACGCCGAAGCTATTTAGGTGGAAACTTAAACTACTCGAATATAATTACGAGATCAAATATATAAAAGGTAAAACTAATTTTGTGGCAGATGCTCTTTCACGAATAGAGGTCAATGCTATAGATGTGGTGAATAGGGAAACCGATTCTTTAGCAACACAACATACAGCTAATGAAGATAACACAAATTTCATCAGTATATCTGAAAAACCATTAAACTGTTTCAAGTTACAAATCATTATAAAAAATGGTAAACGCGTTCGCAGCAGCGTCCAAAATTTATTAAGTGGGAAAAGAATAACTTTTTATTATAAACGTTTCACTTCAAAGGAAGCGCAATATATATTGCAAAATCATATCCCAAGTGCAGGAAAAATTGGTCTGAAAGTTCCAAATAAATCTATTCTCACTACGTTTCAGAACGAGTACAAAAACTGGAAACTGCAGCATCCTAAACTTACAATTGAGAATTGTAGTTACATACTATATGATTGTTCACACGCAGACATACTGGAAATCATAGCTAGAGAGCACCAAGAGACAAATCATTTAGGCATCAATAAGCTGTATGAAAAATTACGTAAAAAGTATTTTTATCCAAACTTAAAATTAGCAATTACTAACTACATTAATAAATGTACTATCTGTGCTACAGCGAAATATGATAGGCATCCCCCGAAAGAACCATTCAGAATGTCATTAACACCATCAAATATAAGAGAAATCTATCATGTGGATATATGGCTTAGGGACACTAAAAATCCTTACCTTACATGCATAGACAAATTTAGCAAATTTCTTACAATACACAAGCTGGAAAATAGACAATGGGATACTATAATAAATACATTACAGCACATATTTAATAGAATAGGTGTTCCAAAGTATATTGTTTTCGATAACGAGGGCGCTATTACAAGCATAAAAACAAAAGAATGGTTAAGTAAGCAAGGAATATCATACCACCTTTGTTCACCTTACCATAAAACTGGAAACTCAGATATTGAAGTTGCTCATAGAACACTCAACGAACAATTGCGCATATTCTTGCAAAGACAAAAACACGAAGACAGGGATTTACAACTATTTGATCCAGTCGAACAGTGTCTGTATTATTACAATAATACTAAGCACACAACTACTAATGACACACCTTTCAATATATTTTTCGGAAAATCTCAGCTAAGCAAAGAAGAAATAAAGGAAAACCTCCAAAGTAAGAAAGAAACATGGATTGAAAAGGCCAACGTAAATAGGAAACATTTCCCACTAGACCAAAAGTATAAAAAGAATATTCCTAAAAATAAGTTAGATGTAAGATATGTAGTGGACGAACATAAATCTAGAACCCACCCTCAAAGACAAAAGAAATTAAAAATGCACTACAATCTTTCCAGGGATATTGTTAGCAACGATCATAATATTTCCAACCTTGGTAAGAACAGAAGTAACGCTAACTCCACTTCCTCAGCAGGACGGCTACATTTTAATGAAAACGGGCACTCAGTTCGAGACAGTGAAGAAAATTATCGTGGGGCACCCAATATATGAAGCTGATATGACAGACATGATATCTACCTTGTACGGGAGGTTATATGAAATCAATGGTAGTAATACTAATAATATACCAAAATACTCATCCCAAATTCTTAAACATTTGGAAACCGAAATTAAAACATTATTCCCTAGTTTTAAGCAGCGAAGAGGCATCCTTAACTTTGTAGGAACATTTAGGAAATGGCTTGAAGGTACACTCGACAACGAAGACAGAGAGCTTATAGAGCGGAATTTTGAAAAAATCGAATCTAACGAAGAAAACTTAAGGACAAACGAAAAAACTATACTTCAATCTACAAACGTACTTCGTTGAGAAATAAATAAAATAACAAACGCTATCAATGAAAACCATGACATCTTTAACACTAGCATAAATAACATAATTAATAAAAGTAATGCCCAACAGAGATCTATAAATCAGATACTTAACTATTTACAATTTTCTCAGTATCTATCACTAGCACAAGAAAAAGTTGACAAACTGTGCGAAATCGTACTAAATAATCGCGCTCACACTCTCCATAGGAATATCCTATCAGACCCAGAGCTACTCTCGTATAAATTAAATCCACTTAAATCAGAACAAATTAAAACCGATGTACTTATTGAATCACATAAATTAACTGTGTTTATCGAAATCCCATTAGAACTTGAAGAATTACCCGTATTTCAAATATTCCCTTTGCCAAATGTTAAAAATTTTCAATTAGCGACAGAAATACCTCTATCAGAATTTGTAATAAAAGACAACACTGTATACCCTTCAGGATCAAGCTTACCAGTTCACGACAAATGTATAATTAGCATATTAAGTAAGAAACCAAATAATTGTACTCTTATAAAGAAAACACATGAGTCAATCGTTCAAATATCGAACAACGTGTACCTCTTAACGAACATCAAAGACAAACACCTGCACACATTTTGTAACAAATCTAAAATTGTGTATATCGAATCAAAAAATTTCTTGCTTCAGTCCAATTATTGTAATTTTACTATCAGTAAGTACGCAATTTCTAGAACAACTAACATCGACTTTTTGCCTATGTTAGAGTCCCAGCTACAATCAATGACAAATATAACATATATGGAACCAATATCCATTCAACACATTAAAACTTTAGAAAATAAAACTATAAACCTCCTAAATATAACGAAACTCGAATCACTGAAAGAAAATAACTTTAATTTTTTAATTTCCATATCACTACCCATAATTGTATTTGTTGTCATCATAGTAATACTTTTCATAAAGGCCATTTGTAAGAATAAATCAGTAAAAATAATCGTAAAAAGTAAAACTAATAAGAATAAAAATGATCAAGTTGAGGACAACTTTAAACTTAGCGAGGGAGGAGTTAAGTCATCACCAGCATATGTAGCCATAAACGACTCGAAACAGCCAATAAACGACTCAAAACAGCCAACATCCTGGTTTTGAGTCATAAAGATTTATTGGCCTTGTTTTAGTTCCGCAATTTCATAGCGATCCTTGTTTCCGAGAATGCGTCTCTTACATCATAAACGCATCCGGAACAAACCATTTAAAGATGCGACTCAGGTCATAAACATTTCTTGAATCGTTTATTGTTTATCGTCCTCGTCGCGATCCCTTTTCTAGGAATAAGAATATAATGTAAATAGTTTGTAAGATATAAATATGGCCTTTAGGCATAAGAAACTCAGTTTGTGTTTAGAACTCGGAAATAAAGCATAGTTATACATAATCGCGTGTTTAACTTAATTATCACAACGTAAATTTTTATCATAAATATTTTTAAAAATGTTTGAAATTCATAACGCCTTATTTTAGTTTTTCAGGTTACTGACTTAAATCTTTTGTTTTCAAAACGGTTTATATTGAAGGTCAAGAGAAAAAGTGGAAATGTTTTTTTTTATCAAGTTGTAATAATGGCATAGTTTGCCTGATGTAGTGGTTAGTATCCACGCCTTGGATGCACAAAGTCGTAGGTTCGAACCTCACTGTTGTAGGTCGATTCAGACTATGATGGTTTTCAAGTTTGTAATTCGTTCGGTGGATTCGTTTTCACTGTTTGGTTTTCACCATACATGTGGTCCCGATGGTGTCGGAAATCCACTTCGTTGAAAGGTAGAAACGAAACGTACAACGAAATTCAATTTTGTCGTTTTTACGAACGAGGAAATTGGCGAAATGCATTGCTGAGGAGGGAAACGAGCAAGATCGCGGTAATTTGGATGGTTTGGTTTGTTCTGTCGATGGGGCGCAATGTCGCAAAATATTTGAGTGACTTAAAAACTCCTTTGGAGGTATAGCATTTGCTATAAAAATCATTCAGCGAGTCGGAAATCGACAGAGAAGTATTTGCGTTTTTCGACTTGACCGATATCAAACTTTCGAAATGTTCATCGATGGACAACTATATCGGGCGTACAATGGAATCATGGAAACGTTGAACAACGGCGAACGTGGACATCGCATAGCATTGTTGCTGCTTAGTAAACTAGGCTCAGAGTTCCAACCCTTCATTATGGGGCTCACAGCAAGTGACAAATGACATCAACCGTAAAGTTCACAAATGCATTTAGTGCTACATTGAGTAGGATGAACTCAATTGACTGGTTCAATTTATTGGTTCATCGCACGTTGACTAGTGAGACCGTGTTCATAAGCCTCGACGTCGTGTATAATTTTTTGTATGTTCCCGGGCTGAATACAAATCTGTTGTCAGTTAAGGTCTCGGAGCGAAAATGAAAATGAAATGATAATGAACCGGCAAAAAAAATTGGGACTTTATAATTTTAGCTTTAACCATTGCTATAAAGGTGTTTTACGTCATAAATTATCCCAAAAATAACTAAAAAAATAATTTCCTGCTAAACGAATGCATTTTCAAGATGAAAATGGGTCGATTCAGTAGCGTATTCTCCATCAAGCGTGGTGAGTTTCGCAAACGTCAAACCGATTCACTGTCGATGACGACGTCATCGTGGAAATTATCTTATGAACGGGGTATCGAAAAATAATACATAAAATGGCAGAGATAAATTTTATGTTTATGTTTATGGAATTCCCCGGCATTTTCGACATGTTCAACGACAGTAAGTATAAATTTTCATTGAGGAAATACCCGCGGAATAAATTTCACAATAGAGGTCTATCCAGCCCTTTAGCGATTTAAAACGAGACCGAAGCTAATTTAGGATGCGGCCAAAATTTGGATACCCTTCACTCTCCTTGTTTGTGTTAGGTTTAGTTGGAATATAAGTGGGCAAATAAAAAAAATATCTTAGAAAACTTTATTTGGGGGTTGTGGGGACATGGTCCCATAGTGCGATTGCATTAGCTTTTGCATTTTTTTTTTGTTTAGATAAAGTCACATTAATACAAGATTTTGTAAAATTGGTGTAAAAAAAATGTTTTTTAGAAGAACCAAAATGGGAAGTTGGATTTGTACGGCAGCCCATGACCCCAAGGTATCTTTCCCTTCATTTTTACATATGTTTTTTGGCATCAAGAGAACACATTTTTATGAGGTTTGGTGCACAAATAAAAAAGTTACAGCCTGCAATAATAATAAGAACGTGTGCAAAATGTCACCTTGCTAGCTATAATACCCGCCCAGCAAAACGAGTCGCAACAGACAGACGGACATCGTCCAAGACTCCCCTCATCATGCTGGTCATTTATGTACACATTTTGTTTGGTCGGATATGCTTTCTTCAATGCGTTACAAACTTCATGAAAAAAACGAGCAAAGGATATAACAAACAACAAAATTCAAACGAAACGTGTTCAGTTTGTACTGGCAACTCATTTGGATATTTTGGATTGGCATCGTCGATTGGGTCATGTAAGCTATGACGGAATGAGTAAACTTCAGTCTGTAAGTGATGGTATAGAACTCCGCGGCGCTAAACCTTTGCTAAAAAGTTGTGCTCAAGGCAAATCAGCGCGTAAGGTGTGGCCAATTCTGAAATCTAATCCTCAGGTGTGGTAGATTTCCTTCATTTGGATGTCTGTGAACCGACGGAAACTAAATCAATTAATGGAGCCAGATACCTTGCTACAATTATCGACGATTTCTCGTGAAAGGTTTATGTTTCTTATTTGAAAGAAAAAAGTTCCATCATTGATGTTTTTCAAATATTATGTAAGACGAGACCGAGGCTAATTTGGGACGCGGCCGAAATTTTGATACCCTTCGCTCTCCTTGGGCTAAAAGTTTTTTCGGGCGTTCCTATGACTTGCGTTTTTAAACGCCGATAAAACAATCTTTTTGGAATTATTGGGCAAATAAACAAAACTACATTAGAAAACTTTATTTTGGGAAAGGGGGGACGTGGTCCCATAGTACAATTCCACTTGTTTTTACAATTTTTTTTTTTTTTTTTTTTTTTTTTTTTTTTTTTTTTTTTTTTTTTTTTTTTTTTTTTTGCCTCACAGAAACTTTTGTCCCGGGACTAGGCTTCTCGGCATCACTTTACTTACTATCCGTACGTAAGTGACTAATCAATCAATCGAGTGTAAACTCTAGCAGATCGTAAAAAAAAAAAACTGAAAACAAAATATATTAATAAGGAAATTTATCAAAATAACTTCTTTTAAACATTAGTTTATTAGTACAATTAAAATTAACTAAGTCCTTCAAACTATTATAAAGAATAATTGACCTTGTAATTGGTTCATTAAGCCCATAGTTTACTCTATGATAAGGCTGAACAAGAAGGTTGTTCCGCCGCAAATTGTGAGGAATATTTCTGACTTGAAAGTTATTTAATATATCTTCACAAACAATATGAGAGCAAAGCAGGTCTCTTATAAACATAGCGTTTAAAAATGTTCTTCTATAATCTAAGGCTTGTAAACCCAATAAGGAACAGCGAGTTTTATAATCTGGCTTGAAACGCCAGCCAATTTGATAAATGGCAAACCGTGTAAAATTGTGTTGAATTCTTTCTATACGCTCGATATGCACCTTATAGAACGGATTCCACACAATTGAACAATACTCCAGGTGCGAACGAACGAAAGCTGCATACAATATTTTTAAAGTAAAAGAATCATTAAATTCGCGCGCATTACGTTTAACAAATCCTAACATACTATTCGCTTTTGAAATAATGTAATTAATGTGTTGTCGAAATGAAAGCTCATGGTCGAAAATTACACCAAGATCTGATATTTCGGCAACCCTTTCAAGAACACTACCTGTTAAGGAGTACTCAAAGAAGACCGGAGTTTTCAATTTATATATGCTAAGTACTTTACATTTACTAACATTTAAATTTAAATTATTATCGCGGCACCAAAATTGCAGCTTTTCTAAATCGGATTGCAACTTAAGGCAATCATCAATGTTGCGTATTTTCATAGCGATTTTCATATCATCGGCATACTGCCATACACGCACGAATTTAAAATTTTGGATGATATCGTTTATGAAAACTAAAAAGAAAAGTGGTCCTAAATGGCTTCCTTGCGGAACCCCTGATGAACACTTTATAACAGAGCGAGATGTACAGCCATTTAACTTCACCAACTGAGTCCTATCCGTTAAATAGGATCTCACCCAGCTTAGAAAAATTGACTGTATTCCTAAATGTTCTAGTTTTTTAAGTAAAATATTATGATCTACTCTATCAAAAGCCTTCGAAAAATCGGTATATACCACATCAACCTGCATTCCCTGCTCAATACCATCAGCAACAAATTTAGTAAATGATACCAAATTTGTTGAAGTTGATTTTCCTTTCAGGAATCCATGTTGACATGGCGATATCAAACGGCTAATTAAAACATCTATTTTATTTTTAATAAGCATTTCAAACAACTTCGGTATTGCAGATATTTTAGCTATGGGTCTATAGTTATCAATAAGATGCTTCGGACCCTTTTTGTGAACAGGCGTTATGTATGAAACTTTCCATTCATCAAGAAAAACACCTGAAGTCAAGGACAAATTAAAAATAAAGGCTAAAGGACGACATAACGATTGCATGCAATTCTTCAAAAATATATTAGGAATGCCATCAGGTCCGGCCTGAATACTAACATCAAGATCACGCATAGCATTCAATAGGTCATCCTCAGAAATCTCAAGAGCACTCGTAAGGTCCTCCTGAGCTATCCGAGGGACCAATGCACTCTGACTTCCATTGATGTTAGCATTCATTTCTGATGAAACGGAGTCTGGCACTTTGTAAACTGAACTGAAAAATCTAGCAAATCCGTCACAAACCGATTGAACATCTTTGTAAAAATTGCCATTGAATTCTAAATTTTTTGGGATTCCCGTATTCTTACGCTTGCTGTTTATAAAATTCCAAAATGTCTTACTGTCATTCTTTATATTATTTTCAGCTCTCGCAATATACTGTTTGTAAAGATTTTTATTCATTAATTCATACTCTCTTCTCAATCTAAAGAAATTTTCTTTATTGGCAAGAGAGGATGACTTCTTGTATAATTTATGGGCCTTATTTTTTGCTCTCTTAAGTTTGAACAATTCTTTGGTAGCCCAAGGATTTTTTGCTTTTATGTTGTTCTTTTTTAAAGGAACGTACTTGCGAATAGATTTATTTAAAATTGAATTAAAAATTGTATAACTTTCAATAAGATTACTATTCGATATAACTGGAGCCCAATCCATATTAAAAAATGTTGAATTTAGTTTTTCAAATTGGGCTTTTTGAAAATTTCTAGTAAGAATAACTTCGGGCTCTTCTTCAATGTAATCATAAAAAACAAACTCAAGAAGAAGAGCACTGTGATGGATTGAATTGGGCAAAATTGGTTTATCTACTTTAATTACAGAAGCATTCAAGCAAGTACTAACAAAAATTAGATCTAAAATTCTACCAATCGAATTTTTAACAAGATTCATTTGCATCAAATCCATTGCAAACAAACAATCTGTTAGAACAGATTCACACTCAAGATGTAAATCACGCGGCAGATTTTTTTTCTCGTCGTCGTTCCAGTACCAACTTATATTACCAAGATTGAAATCCCCAACAACAATCAATTTGTCTTTTTCCTCAAAAGATGCAAATAGCTTGGAGATATTATCTACATGTTTGTTATAAACATCAACTGAACTCAAAGGTGGTAAATAGCTATTAAAAATATATACTTTTTCGCTGCGAGAAACATTGATAGAAACACATATCTGTTCCACGTCCTTATGAAAAAGCTCAACTTCATGAGATGGGAATGTTGTTTTGATAGCTACCAAAACACCACCTCCTCTCTTAGTCGAAGCCTCATAACGGTCGCGACGATAGACATCATAGTCTCTTATGAAAAGTTCTTCATTTGTAATGTCTGTGTGAAGCCAAGTCTCGGTTAAGCAAATGGCAGCATAATCTTCTTGTGAAGCTGCAAGGTAAAAGTCATTTGTTCTTGAACGAAGACCGCCAACATTTTGATAATAGACCGAGAAAAATGAATTGGAAATTATGTGTTCTGCTGGACACTGTTTTGGCGTTTGTCGTTTTTTGAAAATTTGAAGGGTGATATGTTGACGCCCTTGGGCCAGAAGTTGGCACAAAACACTTGCTTAGAATATTCATGAGGAAGTTTCAAACCAAAACTGATTGAAACTAATTTGGAAATATCACAATCTTTTTTTATCAGAGGATAAACCGAAAGAAAGCTGTCATCTGTTAAATTAAGCTTTTTCATTACATATTCCTTTAAATCGTCTGCTTTTACCGAAGCATGCAGCTTAGAAACATGGAATACCTTGAAACTGGGGACACTTCGAAGAGAATCATTAGCTTGATCGATACCGAAGATTCTTTTGTGTCGCCTATTATTATTATCACTCTTTTTGGGAATAACATCACCAACAGGAGAAGGTTTTTTAATATGTTTCCCTTTCTTACGAACTGTGACAAATTTATCAATCGGAGATTGATTTTTGTCAACATTGGAAGGAATTGTAGAAGATGAATCTGAAATAACAGTGGAAGTCCCCGCTTCATGGCTAACGAAAGATTGCTCAGAAGATATTGAAATAATATTTTTAGTTTTTTTCTTAGTGTCTTTCCCTATATTACTCTTCTTATTTTTTAAATTTACATTTTTATCTCGCAATGCTTCGGAATTGTTTTCACAACAATTTACAGATTTCATAAGGGATCTCAGCTTGCTAAGTTGGCTCTGCAACGACGAAACGAGCTGAGATAGACCGTCAATTTGGACTTTGTAAAATTGCTCGCAAACACAATTCATTTTAATACAAGAACTAAACTAATAAATTAATAAAAAGAGAAAAAAAGCAAAAAGAAAAAAATTTGCAAAAAGTGGGATTCGAACACAGGACCTCACGGGCGTGAGTCGTACACGCTACCACTGCGCTATATGCTAGTACGAAAATGTATGCCCAGATAACTCAGTTAAGCCGAGTTGAAATGACTACTGGACCAAATGAAAACAAAGAACAAAGACCGTCCGAGCGGCAGGTAAAAAATGCAAACCACTAAACACTTTTCGAACAAATTTATGATTTATCACTACACCAATCCGCGAAACCACTTTTACAGATGAAGTGAACGAGCAAATGAATCATAAAATTATGAATTTAATATTAAATCTTATGAATTTGATAAAAAAATTAGAAATTTAATATTAGCGAAAAATTTTGCGTGTTTGCTATGATAAACGTCAAACGTCATTGATACGTTGCTTCGATACACACATTAATAAAAGGTTTCTTGAAATTTGTGTAGCAAAAAATGTTTCTTAGAAGAAAAATGGAGGGGGGTTTGTACGGCAGCCCCATGATCGCATGGCTCCTTTCTATCAAGTTTAACGTATATTTTGCTGCATCAATTGAAACATCTTTGCGTGAGGTTTGGTTGAAATTGGTGGACAAATAAAAAAGAACGGAGAACCTCATTTTGTGGGTTGTTTTGTATGGCAGCCTCCCGACCCCATGATCAGATTTTATTGATTTTTGTATATGTTTTGTGACATCAATAGGAAGACATTTTCATGAGGTTTGGTGCAAATCGATGCCGAAATAAAAAAAGTTTTTCTTAGAAAAACCTAATTTAGGGGGTTGGGTTTTGTATGGCATCCCCATGAGCCATGACCCCATGGACCGATTTCATTCATTTTTGCAAATGTTTTGTGTCCTTAATAGAAATACATTTTCATGAGGTTTGGCGTAAATTGGTGTCCAAATGAAAAAGTTTTTCTTAGAAGAACTTGATTTGGGGGCTAGGTTTGTATGGCAGCCCCATTGTCCAACTCCATCTCTCCATGCATTATGTTTTGTATCATCAATAGAAACACATTTCTGTGAAGTTTGATTGGAATTGGTGCCCAAATAAAAAAGTTTTTCATCTAAGAACCTAATTTGGGGGGCTAGGTTTGTATGGCAGCCCCATGAACCCCTTGTCTGATTTAAGCGATTAAAACATACAAACTGCCTGCAACAAAAAGAAGCATGCGTGCAAAATTTCAGCTCCATAGATTTTAAACTGGCTGAGAAAAACGCGTAGCAACAGACGGACAGACAGATGGACATCGCCTTCCCTTTCCCCAAAATCGCTCGCGGGTCGGATTGTGGTCCGCAGGCCGTATGTTGAACAAGCCTGTCATAGACAAAAGTGCGGGAAAAACTGTGCCATCCCATGTGATGAAGTCCTTTACAGGTTGCATTAATATCCTCCTCACGGAACATGTTCAGAACGCTCCTGCAATAAGAACTTCGTTAAATAGAATCCGTCAAACGCAGATCCACCACTAGTCTGTTAATCACTTACTTCACAACGAATTTAATATTCCTTGAATTAACTTGTTTGTTAATTGCATTATAAATTCCCTCATGCTATGTTCAATGCTATCTGATCTAGACATCTTAGCTTATGAGAGTTAATAAGACATTTGCCGATATTATGAAACTGTTTTGGCATCTCTTGTCCACTGCCATTATTAAGCCAGAATTATGACTATGAGGACGGATCGTATATTATTCTTATACTCATATAAGCGGCATAAGATGTCAATATTTTCAACTGACTGGTCATCTTGCGATCTGCTCTTGATACCGTCGGCACCAATTAGGCCTCTCGATCTCTAGGGGTAACATAAGGATTATAAGTGCATTTCTAATATATGATTAAGATTTTTTTATATGTATTTTAAATTAACTGGACAACAAGATTTCAAATACAAGATATTTCAATCTCTGCATGACACTAATTGACCTTCTGACTCAGAAGTCACTTAATAATTGACAATATAATTTTTTTTCAAAACTCAATATAACGTGATGTAAAATATTTATAAGTCCACAGTATATTGGTATCAGTATCATTTAACAAGTTTTCTCTGGAAGATTTTGAGTTGATGAAATGTCTTGTACAACAAGAACAACAACAACAGCGACAAGAATTAAATTAAGTTATCTTCTAACGATCACATCGTATTACAAGCTGCGTGGAATTGTATTCCATGGAGGATTGTCAGGGTGTCTATCCACTGTCTATCTAGTCGAAACGAAATGATTTTTGCTGTCCAATATTTTCCATGCCTTTTGATAAGATGTTTGACAAGTGAACGAGCAAGTCCCATGGAAGCTGTATGTATTTAATCATGAGAGTCAAGAAGTTGCATCGACAGACCGGAAAAACCGAAATACGGGTGGCAAGGAAGCACGTTGGAAAAAAATCTTGCATTGTGCATCTTTTTCTATATTTTTAAGAATTATTTTTACAATTAAAAGTTAAATCTATATCAAATATATAAAACAAAATCAGATATCAGGTTTGCCAACTAATGCCTAGTTAAAATTCAATATGACGACTCTGTTTGTCCTGTTAAAGGATATCATTTATTGTAAATTTACAATGAGCCCTATTGTCCGAGTACAATTGCTATTATTTTTCTTCATCCATAATCTTGTGTCTAGTGTCTATACGATCGCATCTGCTGTTCGACCAGCACCCTAGAGATCTCAAGATATTTAATTGTGTACGCGCATAGAAAAAACGACGTCAATTTAACTTTAATTAGCGCGGAAGTTGCCCTCACATGGATCATTAAACGACTCGTTGTGCTAATACTTGACAAGTTTTTGCACCGAGTCGACAGAGTGGTGTGCTTATCCTTTGAGACCCATCGTGTATCATCTTTATTGTATATATCTGCTGATTTATTAAAATTCGAGTTCTTGGCATTTTCCACTTTACCATTCTTGGTGCACGTTATCGCTATCGTCTGTTCCATATTCAACAATTCGCAGTAACACTCATGGGTTGGGAGTGGACTCTGACTCTCAAACGGGCGAATGAATATCATCGGGTGAGGTTATAAAACACAACGTTCGCGTAACGTTTCGCGTTTTCCGAAACGTTTCCTATTGTGTTCTGTAAACGCATAGATCCGGATCAGACTTGGTGTTCCCATCGCCATCTCTCGGAAAGTGACAAATGTGACAATTGACACATCACAGCTGATACGTTTTGGTCGAAAATTAAGATTTCCAGTTTGAAACGAGATGCAGATACATTTTATTTTGATTATAAATAGTTTAATAAATAAATGAGGGCGGAAATGCACGGTTCGACGGCAGATTGTAAATTTCTGCCAATCAATCAAGCTATGCCTCGCAAGGGGGCGCTTAGAGGATCTGTTTGTATGGAGAAGTTTCTGATCCGTAACGGCCGGTTGATTTGAAACGTTGCGCGAAACGTTGCGCAACGTTGTGTTTTATAACCTCACCCAATGTCGCCTTCACCTTATAGATATTTATTGCAGATGGTTGCTGAAGAAGAAGAGTACATTATGAACCTTATCGGATGCAATTTTCAATCTTGGACGGCAGCGAATAGATATACAGTCCACTTATATGGGCAACATTGTGATAATATGGAAATGAAGAACGCAAGTTCGACAGCCGCACAATGAGGTGATTAACTTAAATATTTAAGATATTGCTGTCAATTTAAGGACAATCAACGTCTCAATTTTTTCTTTAAGATTCCATCCCCAATCTGGCATGTTACTAAATGACCTTATACAATCTAAAATCGTCTAGCTCCCAACCAGAGACCACCACCACGACGACTATGCATAAAAACAAATCCAATTACCACATACGGAAATGTACTATCAACCGATGAAATGTTTCAACAAAAGATTGATAGACACCCTACTGGGCCACTGCTCCACCGCCGAGTAACAGCAGGTGATACCAATGCAAACAAAAAGAAAAAAGTCGCCCCAATCCACAAGAGATCTTCACATAAATTGCTAACATAAATCATCTGACTGTCAGATACGAATGTTGAGCATTTGATATGTCTAATTAAGAGACAAAATCCAAAGGTGTGCTTCTGGTTTTCCAAGATATGAAAAACTGTTACAGCAGGCTACTGCCGCTACAGTCGGCCTTTATAGATGACTAAAGGACAGAGGTAGCAAACAGCAGTGTGTTTCAATGAACAAATCGTGAACAATAATAACGACTGGATTTTTCAAAGACCACACCGTGTGCGATTTCATTGTAAGTTCAAGGAACAGTTGTCTGCATATAAAAATATCTTTATAGAAAATTCAGTTTGTACAGATTTTGAAGAATAAGACGAAACATGTGCCCCAATTCAGCCTATGGTCATCAAGTGGCAAGAATCATGTATGTATCTTTAAATTTTGGCATGATTGTTGGGCGATCCCTTTCAAGATATCATGATTGCTACTCTCATAATTTCACTACCCAGAGGTGTACATAACAACGCAATATCCATAAGTTGATTTATCGATATCCCGTGCGAACCAATTGTCTACTTCTACATTATTCAAATGCATGGAATATTCAATAAACATTAGAAGCATACCTAGCCACACAGATAGTCACGGTCATGGTATAGATACAATTTGCAAATTTTCATTTAAAAACAATCAACAGGTGATGCTGACAAATGAGATGCAATCTGCAAAGACGAATCAAACTGTTTTTTATGCAATCTATGCAAATTGCACTCATGATGCACGAGCAATCAATGTAATTTATGTGAATTTGCAAATTATTTATCAGCAAGAACTGGTGGTAAGAACGTGTACACGTTTTCTACACAGTGTCGTCTTCATATCGCCGATTGAAGATTTAAAATCGACTGACGAGAAAGAAGAATGCAAGGTCGTGAAGAGTCCGGTATGTAAATGTACACATAGAAATGCTGATGATGGTGATGCAGCTGCTTCTTATCAATTCTGCCAATATTACAATATATTGGCATCTTGTGAATGAAAAGATGTGCTGACGTAATAGGTAAGAGTGCAAGCAGCAGAAGATTGACATAGCGATTGAGGAAGTTAATCGATGATTCAAGTGCATTCATGATTGTTTTTATTCAATTGACGTAAGAATAATATAAATAATTTCATTTAAGTGGTCTTTTTGGAACTTCAATATGAACTACGTCTCGAAACGAAAGATTTAAGTGAGTAAATTGAAATGTTTTTTGTGAAAGGAATTCTTTCTCCAAACATACAAAAAAAAAAAAGAAATAACTATCGCCTGGATCCTATCAAATATGTCAGAACGATTTTAAAATTTTTCAATATTTTCAATGAAATTTTCGGAAATTAGACCCCATTGCCCTTGGTATCCCCTATGGATCAGCATTGGTCGTGGTTCGCATCTTTGAACGAATGTAACTTTCGAACCGAGGCAACTACGACTCTGAAATTTTCAGCAAAATGTTCGCCAAAGCGTGCTCTACAAGGCCCCATTCAACTTAACTCGAAAAAATCGAAAATACAATTTTCGGAAATTAGACCCCCATTGCCCTTGGTAACCCCTATGGATCAGCATTGGTCGTGGGTCGCATTTTTGAACGGTTGTAACTTTCGAACCGAGGCAGCAAGGACTCTGAAATTTTCAGCAAAATGTTCGCCAAAGAGTGCTTTACAAGGCCCCTTTTAACTTCACTCGAAAAAATTTAAAATTAAATTTTCGAAAATTAGACTCCTATTGCCCTTGGTAGTACCCCCTATGAATCAGCATTGGTCGTGGGTCGCATTTTTGAACGGCTGTAACTTTCGAACCGAGGCAGCAAGGACTCTGAAATTTTCAGCAAAATGTTCGCCAAAGAGTGTTTTACAAGACCCCATTCAATTTCACTCGAAAAAAATTAAAATTAAATTTTCGAAAATATATCCTCATTGCCCTTGGTACCCACTATGGATCAGCATTGGTCATGGCTCATGGGTCACATCTTTGAACGGCTGAAACTTTCAAACCGAGGCAACTACGACTCTGAAATTTTCAGCAAAATGTTCGCCAAAGCCCAAGGCCCCAACTTTACTCGAAAAAATTAAATTGTCGAAAATTAGAAGATAACTGTCGCTATTCGGAACTTCTTTGGGCTCTCTAGGTAAGAAGTGACTATTGTGCTGTCAACGCCAAAATTTATATTTCAAAGAAGAGGAGGCGACTATTGTGATGTCAACGCCAAAATTTATATTTCAAAGAAAAGGAGGTCCTTGATATTTTTCACCACTCAAAACTGCCAAATCTGTTCTTTTCCACAAGACATTTCCCGAGCAAAAAGAAAAAGAAAAACTTTTTTTGGGGATTATGTTTTATGGCAACTCTATGCCCATACACATACTTTTGGAGGTGGAGTTTTTATGGCACCCCACGGAGCGATTTTGACATCTTCTACAAACATACATATTGTGACTTGGATTTAGCTAGAATTGGTTCATAACGAAAAAAAATGCAACTTACTTTTTGGTGTTCGCTATCGATAGCAGCTCCATGATCTAATGGTCCGATTTTGTTCTTTTCTACATTCGTTTTCTCATATTGATAGGCACACCTTTATATGAGGTTTGGTTACGATTGGATAAAGAAACAATTTCTTAGAAGAATCTACTTTTGGAGGTGGGGTTTCTATGGCAGGCCTATGACTCTAAGGACTATGGTCCGATTTCGGTAGGTCATATACGCTGTGTCTTCAATAGGAACACGAACCATTTGGCTGGAGCCTAAGGTGGCAAATTTTAGGGGACGACAAATTTGGGCCAAATTTACTTTCTTCAGTTTCAAGTAGAGGTACATAAATTTCGCAATAAAATGCTGCCAAATCTGTTCTTTTCCACAAGACATTTCCCGAGCAAAAAGGAAAATTAAAACTTATTTTGGGGATTATGTTTTATGGCAACTCTATGCCCATACACATACTTTTTATGGCACCCCACGGAGCGATTTTGACATCTTCTACAAACATACATTTTGTGACTTGGATTTAGCTAGAATTGGTTCATAACGAAAAAAATGCTTGCAGCAACTTACTTTTTGGTGTTCGCTATCGATAGCAGCTCCATGATCTAATGGTCCGATTTCGCCTGTTTCTACATTCGTTTTGTCATATCGATAGGCACACCTTTATATGAGGTTTGGTTAGTAGGATTGGATGCAGAGACAATTTCTTAGAAAACTCTACTTTTGGTGGTGGGGTTTCTATGGCAGGCCCATGACTCTATGGACTATGGTCCGATTTCGGTAGGTTCTACATATACGCTGTGTCTTCAATAGGAACACGAACCATGGGTTTATCATTTGGCTGGAGCCTAAGGTGGCAAATTTTAGGGGACGACAAATTTGGGCCAAATTTACTTTCTTCAGTTTTAAGTAGAGGTACATAAATTTCGCAATAAAATGCGGGATTTTCGCATAAACTAGCTCCGAATATTAAAAATTTCAATATAATTCGCATAAAAAAATAATTGTGTACATTTTGTTTCTCTGAAACTCTGAATCAGTCGGAAATTTCTAGATATTGACTTACAGTAAAATACGTTTCTTATAAACAAAAAATTCGACAAGGAGGTAATGCGTGTGACAACTGCATCATACTCCGAATTTTGTCGAAGAAAGTTTTTTTTTTTAAATTCACGCTTGCCGACAACGCTCGTACATAGTTCTGATTTTTGGATATGTTATCAAGACTGGTCTTGTTGATTAAATTCGAATTTTTCGACCTTCCAACATCATCGTGCACTGCTTTTGGCACCCCGCTAAAACTAAGGATTAAGGGGTAATTTTTCAGTTTTTCTTGATTATAATTCCAAAAGCTGCAGCAAAATTGTCTATAACTCTGCGGAAGAAATGTCTGGACAATTTCTTAGTTTTAGGGGTGCCAATAGGAGTTCACAAGAATTAATGTCTAAAAATTGGAACAAACAACAAAACCTACCTTGATATAAAATATAAGAAAAACTATATGCTCTATTTGCTGGACTACTACCAGAATTTCCCAACCATGTATGTACCAGAACAACATGCACACCACATTCAGAAAATAAACCCCCTGAGTTTCGGTCTGTGATAAAGAGTGTAGAACGCTCAGGACCCACGAAGCGGATAACTAGAAGCTCATGCGTACGAATGTGTGAAGGGCAAGATGCAAATTATTTGATGGAAAAAATAAATCTGTTCTGATTATTCATTTTAGACACAAATTATCAATTCCAAATATTTTGAGCATTGTCTCTGCGTCTACTGCGCTTACTCCCAGCTCGCCAGCCGCAGGATAGTTTTGCCTGTTTACTACTCGTTCGCTTAAAGCAGACTCGTAGCGCTACCGTTCACTTCCTGATGGCTCGTTCTGCTTACTAGGCAGCAATTTGACTCAGGCCATTTGATCATCAATCCACAAACTAGTTAGATATGGGCGCGTAGGAATTTTCCACCAAGGCCACTACCTAACTAGCCCCTTCGTGGCTCGGGTTACCCACAATGCTCGGTGTCACATGAACACAGACTCCCCTGCGGGACACATATGTATTTTGAACAAATTGATTTGAAAGTAAGGTACGAAAAGCTAAACGCTTTAGTCATAGAATGTGTCCCTTCACAAATATACTTGTTAACGTTGGTAGCCGATTGGAAGTTGCCAAATGTGAATACTAGCGGCAGATACTGGCTGAAGGGAGGTTTCTATATGATATGTAGTTCCATTACCTACGTACTGTCTGTAGCCTAAAATCATACGCAAATATCTAGGAGGACAGGCCAATTTTTAATTGTTGCAATTATATCGAAAGATATGGAGAAAACTAAATCAGCAATTTCACATAATGTGAGTGGTATAAAGATCTGACAGCACATCCAGTGGCGGAACAACTTCACTCGGGACACTCCCGCCAACTTCTTGAATGGGCCCCCTACTCTGAGAAAAAAGTAGAGTCAAATCAATCGAAAACACTCTTGAAGGTAGATCCACACTTTTTAATCATCAGCCACACTCATTTTCCATACCATATGACAGCTTTTCAGTTAATTGATTGACTATGGCAATCTGTCGATTTGTATGGGAAATGACTGTGACTCTGACTGATGACTAAAAAGAGTGGATCGACCTTCAAGTAACTAAATATTTTGAAACATGATTTTATCGTTACTGTGTGTCTACTAAAACTAAGAACGTCGTACTTAAAATAATTTTTTAAGAGCTACTTTGACTCTTTGCATTCTTATATTGAGAATAGCCTTCTAGGCCAAGCAATGAATGCATAAAAAGTGGGTGTAGAGAACATCGAAGCGGGTGACGTTTTTTTTCTTCGGTGTTTTATTAAGGATTAGTTAGGAGGTAAGGCTACTTATTTTACTCGGAGCTGTGGGGTGCGCTAACGCGTTGAGGGGGGTAAATAGTGCAATTTTGTACAATTTTTGGTGTTTTGGGCTATATCTCGAAAACGGTGAATCACAGAGAAAAAAGTTGTGAGTAAGCATTAAAGCTTTCTAAAAATCCTATTTATTTGCCCATACTTGCATATGCAAAACTCCTAACGGTTCTTCCGATATTGTTTAATAAAAATCGAAAAATGTTTTTTTGCATTCTATTGACTCTGTCTCTCTCCGAATAGTTTTTCAAAAAACTTTTGTAGGGCAAAGTTAGTAAGTGTTAAATTTGCTTTAATTTGATATATGTACTTCCTCTTGGCTTGTTTCCTATCATTAGAGAGTTAAAAGAGTCTCAACGAAGTAATATTATATATTCACCAGAATGAAGACAACCATTGTGGAAATTCGGGAGTGGGTGACGGTTTTTTATTTCACGGATCTATAAGGGATGGTTCGGAGTAAAACATACTAACAGCTCGCGGTCATGAGGTGTGCTCTAACGTGGGGAGGGGAGGGGGGCTAAAGGATTCATTTTTGCAGGTTTTCGACTTAATCTCGGAAATATCTCGATAGCGGTGAGCTCTCCTGAGAGTATTGGTATGGGCTTTAATACGCCCATTAAATTTCCAAAAGCTTATTTAAACATATAAATGCCGAATTCCTAACGATTCCTCCGATACAGGTTATTAAAATCCAAAAATTTAAAAAAAACCGAATCCGATTTTTTTTTTAATTTTCTGTCTGTCAAAATTGAAGATTTGCCAGAACGAAGAATCAAAAAGAAATAAACGGGGACGCTTCGTGTGTGAACGGCCTAAGTTTTTAACTTGCTAGACAATTTAAAAAAGCGACACGTTATTAATTCAACTCAATTCCTTGTTTCAGCCTTAAACTTAAGTGTAATCTAATTAAAATCCTTAAATTTTGAACGTTTGTATTTAATATTAAATTCAATACGGTAATCTTGGCAAGCTAATTACCATGTATATACCACAAGCAAGGACTGAAATTTAGTCCGAAAATTTAGAAAAGGTACGGATTACAAACCGCGGCTACGCGCTACAGTTACAACAAATAGCGCAGTCATGCCATTTGTGGATCCGGATTGTCTCATGAACTTTCAAAGATTTTAGAACAATATTAAATTTGTTTATGTAAGGGACCTGGTGAAAGAGGAAGAGTAAATTCAGCATTTGTTTTGACTTCGAAAAGTGCGCATATCTCTTCTTTTCTATAAAAAAGTATCTACTTTGGAGTGTGGTTTTACGCAGCCGTGCTGTTTTTATGGTTCGAGAAATCTTTCATGTGGCTTTTGGGCCCCTAAATCTCGTGGGCCCCCGGCCACGCGCCGCCCCTGAGCACATCGCTTTTTTTTACCGCAGCAATCCTCTCATGATTATCGTACGGCAGTTTGCCACCAAGTAATTATTTCATTTTATAATCAGTTTACAATCGTGTTTTTGTTTCCAGTAATTCATGTAGAACCCTAAAGACTCATGTTTTAGATATGTATCGTCCGACAATCGAATAATAATAATCCACCGCGTCGCATCGTCGTCGTCAGTACATCTCTTCTACGCAAAGAAGTATTGCACACGCAAGTGTAGGCTGTTATTCGCTGCAAAAGTTCCTCAGGAACCTGCGAGGCGAGTGTGAAAGATAAAAAAGATTGAAAATATCACGTACGGATGTAATACCGGTTCGAATAGACTTCTATAGAGACACACATTAGTATACAAAGTATCGCGTGCAACATTTATATCCAACTATCATCTCCTTGACTCAGCATTAATTAAAAGAATATCCTTCAATATGGTATTTTGCGTCGTCAAGACTATACGAAATGACTTAGAAGATTTAAGGTGGAGACATGTGGATGTTATGATGAGCGTGATGGTTCAAACGAACATCTTTGATCAAGCTCTTTTTTTGCAAAACGATTTCCATTTATATTTCACTTAATTGGTTGAATTTATGAAACGTCTATGGAGTTGTGAAACAGGAGGGTGCCGCACGTGTCATCGTTTAAATTGGACGCAAAAGAAAAAGCCGTAGGCAGCCCTTCGTAGTCAACCTGCGCTAAAAAGGCCATGATAATAGGATTATTGTAACATTGCTGACATTCCCCATTGTGTCCATTGGACATATCCATCAAAACAACAATTCGCAATCTGATCACTGTAATCTGATAAATTAGTAGCTGTTAGGTCAATCAATGACAAGGGGAATTGAAATCTCATCCGAACTAAATTACTGGTTTTCCCTACCCACCATCCATGATGACCATCACGAACCTAGCTCCAACATACACAGAGATCCCGACCAGAGCAGTGACACCTGCCGATTAGATCTAATTAAGAAACATTTAGGTGATGTAGGCATAGGATTGGTGTTGCGTTTAACACGTCTATCTAATGTCCAATTAAATGCGATTTCAATTGCGTATCTTTCTTCAGTCCACTGTAGGCACTTTACGTGGTGATACTCAGCCCTGGCTGTATGTTAGCGTTAGCTCTAGCATCGATCAATCGATAGGAAAAAAAAACAATTCGCAAGTGAGATCATTATCCCATTCACTTGAAACAATAATCGGCCTCTTGCCTGCAGCACAATGCCAAAGAGGCGTGTCCGAAAACCTTTAATCGTGTGGGGCTCAATGATTTTTGAAAATGAATGCGTTAGAAGTGCGTTTTGGTATGCGACCGCACACAGGTGTTTTATGTCATGAAATGTATATCGATCGGTAGGCTAACACACATCTACATAAGTTGGCAATTATAGCGAAAGTATGTCACTAGACTAGATAATATTCAGAATGTTGTGCATTCGGTGTTCAAGGTGTATGGGCCTCTATCTTGCATTTCAGCCCACCCGTGGGCATAATTTGTGCTTTAAACTGTACGCCAGTGATTCAATCCTGCCGGCCAGATCCTTCAAAGTTATGGGTTCCACCGAACAGTAGCACATTTATCTTTTGTGAACACGGCAACGAAACAAATACTCACAACTACCCAAATAGATTATACACCATGTCACTAAATGGATATTTAAACGCATATGTCAAACAATATTTTACCGGACATTTGTGAAAATGAAATGAAATCGCAAGACGCGTACCTACCTTATGCAAAAAGCTGAAATGGTAGCAATCGACCTATGTCCGGGCCAAGTACAACAAATCAACGAAGCGCAGACAGTTTCCATTAATTTCTATGGCATATAGGTTCGGGAACAAGGGAGTTGCTTGCATGCAATAAGGTTTCTGTTACTGCTGCTGGTCCTGCTTCGACCACGGCACGACTCGGCTGCAGACTTCCTGCCGCGGAATTTAATGAATGGAATACATCACAAGAAACGAACCATATCTCTTACAGAACATGACAGACGACATGATTGCATATCTCCTATATAGCCAGACAAGCAATTTTATTTCCTCGATGGCGCAATCAATAATTCATCCCGCCAGACCTCAACCTACGCTAACTGGGTGGCACTCGCACTCTGCGCGGTACCAAATCCCAAACAGCCTGTTCTAATGGGCGTTTTGCCGAACAATTACAAAACATATATGTTACGTGCGCCAGGCCGTTTGCAACACGCGAGTCGCTATGACGAGTCTGGACACAACGACCTGGACATGAATCTTGGATTCGATCAATGGTCCTGGACATCTAAATGAAGCCATCGACCACCATCCTAAACACTCAATATTGTATAACCTTCTGCACTCTGCCGACTGCTATGCATGTCGCATCATCCACAAGACATTTCTGGTATTCCATGGTGCATCCTATTATAGGCCATAGATTCTCTGAATCTGTTCGTCTTCTGACTCTAGTTTTATCCATATGAGCCTATCAAACGTGGTGGACTTTATGATGTGCTGGACGAAAGTGGACTTGTACGCTGAAATACTTTGTCGGGACTTGTTAACATATTATTCGCTCCAATTCCAAGTAGTGGTGTTTGGTGAGTATGCGTGGGCTTACGAAATTCGAGAGAAAACAACTTGTCGGACCGTTTAATATTTCAATCTGGTGTTCGAGGACAAGATAGTTGCTTATACAATTGTAAGATTTTGTAGAGTATCGAAGTTTTGGGTGGGCGGTAAAATAGAGTCTTGAAGTGGTTTAGAAAAGGTTTGTTAGTGGTTGGAGCGGACATATTTTACGCAATTTGTGACAATTAAATTGTAAGGACATTTCATTTGCATCGCTTCATTTATTACATTCAACTGAATAAGTCCAAACAGGTCAACGACTTGAGCCTATATCAAGACCCTTTCGCAAAAGAAAAAATGACAAGCAAACAAGTTTAAAATTACTGGACGGAACACGGTTTCTTCATGAACAGGGCTACAATCTGCCTGAAATTGAAATTAAATGCACCGAAAATTCGAAACTCTATTTGAGTGGCGGATTAAAGTGATATAATTTTTTTTTGCAGCATTTTTGGATTTTTGGTGGAAATCTTTTCAACTTGTTGTTTTTGTGGGATTTTGTTACGTCCGTAAGAATTTTCAACTTTCAAATGAACTATGGGCTAATAATTCGCTGTTAACTAAAAGTGAATAAGTTTATTAAAAATGCTCGAAAAATATTTTCCTTATGTCGATGGTGGAAAAACGTCTGTAAGTGAATCGTAAATCGACCATCATTGAATACCGTAAACATTTTTTTTTAAATGTTGTTTAAAATTACAGTCTCAGCTTTTTTCAGTGTTGCATAATTTAAGCTCAGTTGAGCTCAGTTTTAAATGTCAAACTATAAATACAAAACGCGAAACCTTAATCTTCATTCTAACGTTACCACTTCGCCTAAAGGAAAATTCTTGTAATTCGCGCAAAAACTCCCCGAACTACATCATTAACTTCCAATTAATTACCCCATTTCAGACATGACCATTTCAGGACAAAATGGTGCAACTGATAGAATAATTATCCATACACTCGTGGCCCTATTATTCGCTTCGAGTCGCGAGTCTGAAACTTAACTGGAAGCACTTACTTTTTTTGCCTCTACGTCTCATCAATAATATTGCAAAAGATTTTCGTCATTCTATCACGTCTTGCCATCAGGCACAACCGCATCTATAAAACACAACACGGGTAGAACAATGCTACATGAGTAGTTCTGCAAGAATCCATGAGAACCATTCGTCTTATCGCATTTGATTGTTACAAAATACCTCAGAAATAATATTGAACGACCAAAGATGCCATTGAGTTTTCAAACAAGAAAAAAATGCAGCCAAAGAACAAGCCAGGGAGCATTCTTACTGGGAAATTTTTTCATTATAAACCGATCCGTTCAAGAGATGGCTATTGCATATGGCGACTGAGGGAAGGAAAATGTTACGGCAGGATTGTGCATCAGTAAAGCCAAATGTGCCTATATTGATGACAATTATCGGCTCATTTTTTTTCTCTCTCTGCATTACCAACATATAACGAGTGGCACCGTTCTTGGTGCTAGCTATCCCGTTTTTTTGTCGTTCCCATATAAATACATTGCGCGGTGCACCTTGCCGTTAATAATAATAATAATGGTTGCCTCGCGTTGCCAAGTCGTTTGTTTGCCATAAAAGGCAACTATGCTAAGTGTTATGTAACCAGTACCAGTACCAATTAATTATAAGATTCGTTAAAAAAATGTCCTATGCTCCTCTTTGCGCTTGCGTCTACCAATATATCTACGCGGTTTTTGTTGAAATCTCTAGAGAAAAGAAAACTATTAACCTATAGCTGTATTAGGTTAATTTTGATCGCAAAGAAATTTTATACTGAGTGTATTTCCGCTAAGAATTAAAAAAAAAACGCACGATTACTGACATTTAAAACGAAAGAACTAAGCGAGTAACTTGATTTTTTTTTTTTTTTTTTGGACTTTAGACCAAGTTGGCTAAAAACTTTAACACGTTCATTGTCTGACCGGTTTCCACCGACATTGTCACAATGTCAGCCATTCGAAAATTCATACATTTATGAGTCACATATGACTCATATACATGAACGAGGAGGAAAGCTATGTATATAGATATGACTCATATAGATATTGAATGTGTTAATGGAAACAGAACCTTTCTTAGGTCAATGCTCCCTCACTCTCCTTCTATCTCACGTTCTTCTTTGCAATGATAAAATCATTTTGTTCAAACATATACACATCCCCATTACAATCCTATTACGCAAAACACTCTAGTTAAATGGAAAATTAAGGACCAGTTTCTTGTTTCACGTCTTCGGATAACGCGAACAACTTACACTAATGGAGTTGTAAGAGTCTGTCGATTTTAATTACATATTGAAATCAGTTAACGATTAATTAACAATTTCTTGTTCTTTTTTAAACAAATCCGTACATTTTAAATAGTACAACCTGGAGACGGTTTTTTTTGTTGAAGAAGAGTCGATCGATCGACACTAATGGAAGATAGCAAGATCCTCTTTTGCGAAAAGAAGAAATTTTTTCCGGACGATGCAATGTGCAATGATGTTTGAAAATTCAACGATCAGATGATGTTTTTCTAAAGATCGCCTGTGACTGTGTTTTTTTAAGTGAATTTTAGATTTTATCGATGAAAATGTATTCGTTGCTGTCCAGGGCTGATTTCAAGAGCCACACAACAAATAAGTTCGCATAATCATCGTTCAAGTGCATTTGCATTTCGTTTAAGTTCTTAAGCATAGATTAATTGAGTTGCCTCTTTTAGTAGTGGACTTTAATTGGTGCGGCTAATGGTTTGTGTTGTTTTTATTCTAGTGTATCATTTGTAAGTATGTATGCAGAACAGAGAGCTTTGCTAGTGGTGAATTTTTATTGACTTTTTATCGACACGAGCGACACTTAGTATTGGAAACACAAAAGTCCCCTCTTTGAGAATGGATCCCGTAATAGGCCCTAGGAATCTACCTGCATCTCATACGATGCTAGAGCTATGAGCTGGTTAAACCATGTTCCGAACTTCCAGGGATTTTCCGCAGAGCCAAACCAAAAATACAGAAAGGCCATTTCCGAATAGACTGTAGTGTTTGGCTTAGAAGAAAGCGTTCGCAAGAGCAGCCGAATCTTTGAGGGCTTATATACCGTCTCTAAAATAAACTATCTTAAAACATTTTTGGAGATAGTTCCTTATCTATAGCGTTTTTATGCCGCACTAAATCAAAATTATAGTTATCGACTTTTTCAAAACCCGTTTTCGGAAATTTTCATTTGAAATCACAAAATTGCCATTATCTCGCTTAATATTGATCGTAGAGGCATCAAACTTGGTACCTGTTGGGTCATGTTTCGAGGGCTGTATCTTTTGAACGGTGATAGCTAGGACTCTGGTTCTTTCAGCGAAACGTAGCTCTCAATGCGCTCTACATCGACTTTTTCAAAACCCGTTTTCGGAAATTTTCATTTGAAATCACAAAATTGCCATCATCTCGCTTAATATTGATCGTAGAGGCATCAAACTTGGTACCTGCAGGGTCATGTTTCGAGGGCTGTATCTTTTGAACGGTGATAGCTAGGACTCTGGTTCTTTCAGCGAAACGTAGCTCTCAATGCGCTCTACATCGACTTTTTCAAAACCCATTTTCGGAAATTTTCATTTGAAATCACAAAATTGCCATTATCTCGTTTAATATTGATCGTAGAGGCATCAAACTTGGTACCTGTTGGGTCATGTTTCGAGGGCTGTATCTTTTGAACGGTGATAGCTAGGACTCTGGTTCATTCAGCGAAACGTGGCTCTCAATGCGCTCTACATCGACTTTTTCAAAACCCATTTTCGGAAATTTTCATTTGAAATCACAAAATTGCCATTATCTCGCTTAATATTGATCGTAGAGGCATCAAACTTGGTACCTGTTGGGTCATGTTTGGAGGTCAGTATCTTTTGAACGGTGATAGCTAGGACTCTGGTTCTTTCAGCGAAACGAGGCTCTCAATGCGCTCTACATCATCTTTTTCAAAACCCATTTTCGGAAATTTTCATTTGAAATCACAAAATTGCCATTATCTCGCTTAATATTGATCGTAGAGGCATCAAACTTGGTACCTGTTGGGTCATGTTTGGAGGGCTGTATCTTTTGAACGGTGATAGCTAGGACTCTGGTTCTTTCAGCGAAACGTAGCTCTCAATGCGCTCTACATCGACTTTTTCAAAACCCGTTTTCGGAAATTTTCATTTGAAATCACAAAATAGCCATTATCTCGCTTAATATTGATCGTAGAGGCATCAAACTTGGTACCTGTAGGGTCATGTTTCGAGGGCTGTATCTTTTGAACGGTGATAGCTAGGACTCTGGTTCTTTCAGCGAAACGTAGCTCTCAATGCGCTCTACATCGACTTTTTCAAAACCCATTTTCGGAAATTTTCATTTGAAATCACAAAATTGCCATTATCTCGTTTAATATTGATCGTAGAGGCATCAAACTTGGTACCTGTTGGGTCATGTTTCGAGGGCTGTATCTTTTGAACGGTGATAGCTAGGACTCTGGTTCTTTCAGCGAAACGTGGCTCTCAATGCGCTCTACATCGACTTTTTCAAAACCCATTTTCGGAAATTTTCATTTGAAATCACAAAATTGCCATTATCTCGCTTAATATTGATTGTAGAGGCATCAAACTTGGTACCTGTTGGGTCATGTTTAGAGGGCATTTTCGGAAATTTTCATTTGAAATCACAAAATTGCCATTATCTCGCTTAATATTGATTGTAGAGGCATCAAACTTGGTACCTGTTGGGTCATGTTTCGAGGGCTGTATCTTTTGAACGGTGATAGCTAGGACTCTGGTTCTTTCAGCGAAACGTAGCTCTCAATGCGCTCTACATCGACTTTTTCAAAACCCATTTTCGGAAATTTTCATTTGAAATCACAAAATTGCCATTATCTCGCTTAATATTGATCGTAGAGGCATCAAACTTGGTACCTGTTGGGTCATGTTTCGAGGGCTGTATCTTTTGAACGGTGATAGCTAGGACTCTGGTTCTTTCAGCGAAACGTAGCTCTCAATGCGCTCTACATCGACTTTTTCAAAACCCATTTTCGGAAATTTTCATTTGAAATCACAAAATTGCCATTATCTCGCTTAATATTGATCGTAGAGGCATCAAACTTGGTACCTGTTGGGTCATGCTTGGAGGGCTGTATCTTTTGAACGGTGATAGCTAGGACTCTGGTTCTTTCAGCGAAACGTGGCTCTCAATGCGCTCTACATCGACTTTTTCAAAACCCATTTTCGGAAATTTTCATTTGAAATCACAAAATTGCCATTATCTCGCTTAATATTGATTGTAGAGGCATCAAACTTGGTACCTGTTGGGTCATGTTTGGAGGGCTGTATCTTTTGAACGGTGATAGCTAGGACTCTGGTTCTTTCAGCGAAACGTAGCTCTCAATGCGCTCTACATCGACTTTTTCAAAACCCGTTTTCGGAAATTTTCATTTGAAATCACAAAATTGCCATTATCTCGCTTAATATTGATCGTAGAGGCATCAAACTTGGTACCTGTTGGGTCATGTTTCGAGGGCTGTATCTTTTGAACGGTGATAGCTAGGACTCTGGTTCTTTCAGCGAAACGTGGCTCTCAATGCGCTCTACATCGACTTTTTCAAAACCCATTTTCGGAAATTTTCATTTGAAATCACAAAATTGCCATTATCTCGCTTAATATTGATCGTAGAGGCATCAAACTTGGTACCTGTTGGGTCATGTTTCGAGGGCTGTATCTTTTGAACGGTGATAGCTAGGACTCTGGTTCTTTCAGCGAAACGTGGCTCTCAATGCGCTCTACATCGACTTTTTCAAAACCCATTTTCGGAAATTTTCATTTGAAATCACAAAATTGCCATTATCTCGCTTAATATTGATTGTAGAGGCATCAAACTTGGTACCTGTTGGGTCATGTTTAGAGGGCTGTATCTTTTGAACGGTGATAGCTAGGACTCTGGTTCTTTCAGCGAAACGTAGCTCTCAATGCGCTCTACATCGACTTTTTCAAAACCCATTTTCGGAAATTTTCATTTGAAATCACAAAATTGCCATTATCTCGCTTAATATTGATTGTAGAGGCATCAAACTTGGTACCTGTTGGGTCATGTTTCGAGGGCTGTATCTTTTGAACGGTGATAGCTAGGACTCTGGTTCTTTCAGCGAAACGTAGCTCTCAATGCGCTCTACATCGACTTTTTCAAAACCCATTTTCGGAAATTTTCATTTGAAATCACAAAATTGCCATTATCTCGCTTAATATTGATCGTAGAGGCATCAAACTTGGTACCTGTTGGGTCATGTTTAGAGGGCTGTATCTTTTGAACGGTGATAGCTAGGACTCTGGTTCTTTCAGCGAAACGTGGCTCTCAATGCGCTCTACATCGACTTTTTCAAAACCCATTTTCGGAAATTTTCATTTGAAATCACAAAATTGCCATTATCTCGCTTAATATTGATTGTAGAGGCATCAAACTTGGTACCTGTTGGGTCATGTTTGGAGGGCTGTATCTTTTGAACGGTGATAGCTAGGACTCTGGTTCTTTCAGCGAAACGTAGCTCTCAATGCGCTCTACATCGACTTTTTCAAAACCCGTTTTCGGAAATTTTCATTTGAAATCACAAAATTGCCATTATCTCGCTTAATATTGATCGTAGAGGCATCAAACTTGGTACCTGTTGGGTCATGTTTCGAGGGCTGTATCTTTTGAACGGTGATAGCTAGGACTCTGGTTCTTTCAGCGAAACGTAGCTCTCAATGCGCTCTACATCGACTTTTTCAAAACCCATTTTCGGAAATTTTCATTTGAAATCACAAAATTGCCATTATCTCGCTTAATATTGATTGTAGAGGCATCAAACTTGGTACCTGTTGGGTCATGTTTAGAGGGCTGTATCTTTTGAACGGTGATAGCTAGGACTCTGGTTCTTTCAGCGAAACGTAGCTCTCAATGCGCTCTACATCGACTTTTTCAAAACCCGTTTTCGGAAATTTTCATTTGAAATCACAAAATTGCCATTATCTCGCTTAATATTGATCGTAGAGGCATCAAACTTGGTACCTGTAGGGTCATGTTTCGAGGGCTGTATCTTTTGAACGGTGATAGCTAGGACTCTGGTTCTTTCAGCGAAACGTAGCTCTCAATGCGCTCTACATCGACTTTTTCAAAACCCATTTTCGGAAATTTTCATTTGAAATCACAAAATTGCCATTATCTCGCTTAATATTGATCGTAGAGGCATCAAACTTGGTACCTGTTGGGTCATGTTTCGAGGGCTGTATCTTTTGAACGGTGATAGCTAGGACTCTGGTTCTTTCAGCGAAACGTGGCTCTCAATGCGCTCTACATCGACTTTTTCAAAACCCATTTTCGGAAATTTTCATTTGAAATCACAAAATTGCCATTATCTCGCTTAATATTGATTGTAGAGGCATCAAACTTGGTACCTGTTGGGTCATGTTTAGAGGGCTGTATCTTTTGAACGGTGATAGCTAGGACTCTGGTTCTTTCAGCGAAACGTAGCTCTCAATGCGCTCTACATCGACTTTTTCAAAACCCATTTTCGGAAATTTTCATTTGAAATCACAAAATTGCCATTATCTCGCTTAATATTGATTGTAGAGGCATCAAACTTGGTACCTGTTGGGTCATGTTTCGAGGGCTGTATCTTTTGAACGGTGATAGCTAGGACTCTGGTTCTTTCAGCGAAACGTAGCTCTCAATGCGCTCTACATCGACTTTTTCAAAACCCATTTTCGGAAATTTTCATTTGAAATCACAAAATTGTCATTATCTCGCTTAATATTGATCGTAGAGGCATCAAACTTGGTACCTGTTGGGTCATGTTTAGAGGGCTGTATCTTTTGAACGGTGATAGCTAGGACTCTGGTTCTTTCAGCGAAACGTAGCTCTCAATGCGCTCTACATCGACTTTTTCAAAACCCATTTTCGGAAATTTTCATTTGAAATCACAAAATTGCCATTATCTCGCTTAATATTGATCGTAGAGGCATCAAACTTGGTACCTGTTGGGTCATGCTTGGAGGGCTGTATCTTTTGAACGGTGATAGCTAGGACTCTGGTTCTTTCAGCGAAACGTGGCTCTCAATGCGCTCTACATCGACTTTTTCAAAACCCATTTTCGGAAATTTTCATTTGAAATCACAAAATTGCCATTATCTCGCTTAATATTGATTGTAGAGGCATCAAACTTGGTACCTGTTGGGTCATGTTTGGAGGGCTGTATCTTTTGAACGGTGATAGCTAGGACTCTGGTTCTTTCAGCGAAACGTAGCTCTCAATGCGCTCTACATCGACTTTTTCAAAACCCGTTTTCGGAAATTTTCATTTGAAATCACAAAATTGCCATTATCTCGCTTAATATTGATCGTAGAGGCATCAAACTTGGTACCTGTTGGGTCATGTTTCGAGGGCTGTATCTTTTGAACGGTGATAGCTAGGACTCTGGTTCTTTCAGCGAAACGTGGCTCTCAATGCGCTCTACATCGACTTTTTCAAAACCCATTTTCGGAAATTTTCATTTGAAATCACAAAATTGCCATTATCTCGCTTAATATTGATCGTAGAGGCATCAAACTTGGTACCTGTTGGGTCATGTTTCGAGGGCTGTATCTTTTGAACGGTGATAGCTAGGACTCTGGTTCTTTCAGCGAAACGTGGCTCTCAATGCGCTCTACATCGACTTTTTCAAAACCCATTTTCGGAAATTTTCATTTGAAATCACAAAATTGCCATTATCTCGCTTAATATTGATTGTAGAGGCATCAAACTTGGTACCTGTTGGGTCATGTTTAGAGGGCTGTATCTTTTGAACGGTGATAGCTAGGACTCTGGTTCTTTCAGCGAAACGTAGCTCTCAATGCGCTCTACATCGACTTTTTCAAAACCCATTTTCGGAAATTTTCATTTGAAATCACAAAATTGCCATTATCTCGCTTAATATTGATTGTAGAGGCATCAAACTTGGTACCTGTTGGGTCATGTTTCGAGGGCTGTATCTTTTGAACGGTGATAGCTAGGACTCTGGTTCTTTCAGCGAAACGTAGCTCTCAATGCGCTCTACATCGACTTTTTCAAAACCCATTTTCGGAAATTTTCATTTGAAATCACAAAATTGCCATTATCTCGCTTAATATTGATCGTAGAGGCATCAAACTTGGTACCTGTTGGGTCATGTTTAGAGGGCTGTATCTTTTGAACGGTGATAGCTAGGACTCTGGTTCTTTCAGCGAAACGTAGCTCTCAATGCGCTCTACATCGACTTTTTCAAAACCCATTTTCGGAAATTTTCATTTGAAATCACAAAATTGCCATTATCTCGCTTAATATTGATCGTAGAGGCATCAAACTTGGTACCTGTTGGGTCATGCTTGGAGGGCTGTATCTTTTGAACGGTGATAGCTAGGACTCTGGTTCTTTCAGCGAAACGTGGCTCTCAATGCGCTCTACATCGACTTTTTCAAAACCCATTTTCGGAAATTTTCATTTGAAATCACAAAATTGCCATTATCTCGCTTAATATTGATTGTAGAGGCATCAAACTTGGTACCTGTTGGGTCATGTTTGGAGGGCTGTATCTTTTGAACGGTGATAGCTAGGACTCTGGTTCTTTCAGCGAAACGTAGCTCTCAATGCGCTCTACATCGACTTTTTCAAAATCTGTTTTCGGAAATTTTCATTTGAAATCACAAAATTGCCATTATCTCGCTTAATATTGATCGTAGAGGCATCAAACTTGGTACCTGTTGGGTCATGTTTCGAGGGCTGTATCTTTTGAACGGTGATAGCTAGGACTCTGGTTATTTCAGCGAAACGTAGCTCTCAATGCGCTCTACATCGACTTTTTCAAAACCCGTTTTCGGAAATTTTCATTTGAAATCACAAAATTGCCATTATCTCGCTTAATATTGATCGTAGAGGCATCAAACTTGGTACCTGTTGGGTCATGTTTCGAGGGCTGTATCTTTTGAACGGTGATAGCTAGGACTCTGGTTCTTTAAGCGAAACGTAGCTCTCAATGCGCTCTACATCGACTTTTTCAAAACCCATTTTCGGAAATTTTCATTTGAAATCACAAAATTGCCATTATCTCGCTTAATATTGATCGTAGAGGCATCAAACTTGGTACCTGTTGGGTCATGCTTGGAGGGCTGTATCTTTTGAACGGTGATAGCTAGGACTCTGGTTCTTTAAGCGAAACGTAGCTCTCAATGCGCTCTACATCGACTTTTTCAAAACCCATTTTCGGAAATTTTCATTTGAAATCACAAAATTGCCATTATCTCGCTTAATATTGATCGTAGAGGCATCAAACTTGGTACCTGTTGGGTCATGCTTGGAGGGCTGTATCTTTTGAACGGTGATAGCTAGGACTCTGGTTCTTTAAGCGAAACGTAGCTCTCAATGCGCTCTACATCGACTTTTTCAAAACCCATTTTCGGAAATTTTCATTTGAAATCACAAAATTGCCATTATCTCGCTTAATATTGATCGTAGAGGCATCAAACTTGGTACCTGTTGGGTCATGTTTGGAGGGCTGTATCTTTTGAACGGTGATAGCTAGGACTCTGGTTCTTTCAGCGAAACGTAGCTCTCAATGCGCTCTACATCGACTTTTTCAAAACCCATTTTCGGAAATTTTCATTTGAAATCACAAAATTGCCATTATCTCGCTTAATATTGATCGTAGAGGCATCAAACTTGGTACCTGTTGGGTCATGTTTCGAGGGCTGTATCTTTTGAACGGTGATAGCTAGAACTCTGGTTCTTTCAGCGAAACGTAGCTCTCAATGCGCTCTACATCGACTTTTTCAAAACCCATTTTCGGAAATTTTCATTTGAAATCACAAAATTGCCATTATCTCGCTTAATATTGATTGTAGAGGCATCAAACTTGGTACCTGTTGGGTCATGTTTCGAGGGCTGTGTCTTTTGAACGGTGATAGCTAGGACTCTGGTTCTTTCAGCGAAACGTAGCTCTCTATGCGCTCTACATCGACTTTTTCAAAACCCATTTTCGGAAATTTTCATTTGAAATCACAAAATTGCCATTATCTCGCTTAATATTGATTGTAGAGGCATCAAACTTGGTACCTGTTGGGTCATGTTTCGAGGGCTGTGTCTTTTGAACGGTGATAGCTAGGACTCTGGTTCTTTCAGCGAAACGTAGCTCTCTATGCGCTCTACATCGACTTTTTCAAAACCCGTTTTCGGAAATTTTCATTTGAAATCACAAAATTGCCAATATCTCGCTTAATATTGATCGGAGAGGCATCAAACTTGGTACCTGTTGGGTCATGTTTGGAGGGCTGTATCTTTTGAACGGTGATAGCTAGGACTCTGGTTCTTTAAGCGAAACGTAGCTCTCAATGCGGTCTACATCGACTTTTTCAAAACCCATTTTCGGAAATTTTCATTTGAAATCACAAAATTGCCATTATCTCGCTTAATATTGATCGTAGAGGCATCAAACTTGGTACCTGTTGGGTCATGCTTGGAGGGCTGTATCTTTTGAACGGTGATAGCTAGGACTCTGGTTCTTTCAGCGAAACGTAGCTCTCAATGCGCTCTACATCGACTTTTTCAAAACCCATTTTCGGAAATTTTCATTTGAAATCACAAAATTGCCATTATCTCGCTTAATATTGATCGTAGAGGCATCAAACTTGGTACCTGTTGGGTCATGTTTGGAGGGATGTATCTTTTGAACGGTGATAGCTAGGACTCTGGTTCTTTCAGCAAAACGTAGCTCTCAATGCGCTCTACATCGACTTTTTCAAAACCCATTTTCGGAAATTTTCATTTGAAATCACAAAATTGCCATTATCTCGCTTAATATTGATCGTAGAGGCATCAAACTTGGTACCTGTTGGGTCATGCTTGGAGGGCTGTATCTTTTGAACGGTGATAGCTAGGACTCTGGTTCTTTAAGCGAAACGTGGCTCTCAATGCGCTCTACATCGACTTTTTCAAAACCCATTTTCGGAAATTTTCATTTGAAATCACAAAATTGCCATTATCTCGCTTAATATTGATCGTAGAGGCATCAAACTTGGTACCTGTTGGGTCATGCTTGGAGGGCTGTATCTTTTGAACGGTGATAGCTAGGACTCTGGTTCTTTAAGCGAAACGTAGCTCTCAATGCGCTCTACATCGACCTTTTCAAAACCCATTTTCGGAAATTTTCATTTGAAATCACAAAATTGCCATTATCTCGCTTAATATTGATCGTAGAGGCATCAAACTTGGTACCTGTTGGGTCATGTTTGGAGGGCTGTATCTTTTGAACGGTGATAGCTAGGACTCTGGTTCTTTCAGCGAAACGTAGCTCTCAATGCGCTCTACATCGACTTTTTCAAAACCCGTTTTCGGAAATTTTCATTTGAAATCACAAAATTGCCATTATCTCGCTTAATATTGATCGTAGAGGCATCAAACTTGGTACCTGTTGGGTCATGTTTCGAGGGCTGTATCTTTTGAACGGTGATAGCTAGGACTCTGGTTCTTTCAGCGAAACGTGGCTCTCAATGCGCTCTACATCGACTTTTTCAAAACCCATTTTCGGAAATTTTCATTTGAAATCACAAAATTGCCATTATCTCGCTTAATATTGATTGTAGAGGCATCAAACTTGGTACCTGTTGGGTCATGTTTAGAGGGCTGTATCTTTTGAACGGTGATAGCTAGGACTCTGGTTCTTTCAGCGAAACGTAGCTCTCAATGCGCTCTACATCGACTTTTTCAAAACCCATTTTCGGAAATTTTCATTTGAAATCACAAAATTGCCATTATCTCGCTTAATATTGATTGTAGAGGCATCAAACTTGGTACCTGTTGGGTCATGTTTCGAGGGCTGTATCTTTTGAACGGTGATAGCTAGGACTCTGGTTCTTTCAGCGAAACGTAGCTCTCAATGCGCTCTACATCGACTTTTTCAAAACCCATTTTCGGAAATTTTCATTTGAAATCACAAAATTGCCATTATCTCGCTTAATATTGATCGTAGAGGCATCAAACTTGGTACCTGTTGGGTCATGTTTCGAGGGCTGTATCTTTTGAACGGTGATAGCTAGGACTCTGGTTCTTTCAGCGAAACGTAGCTCTCAATGCGCTCTACATCGACTTTTTCAAAACCCATTTTCGGAAATTTTCATTTGAAATCACAAAATTGCCATTATCTCGCTTAATATTGATCGTAGAGGCATCAAACTTGGTACCTGTTGGGTCATGCTTGGAGGGCTGTATCTTTTGAACGGTGATAGCTAGGACTCTGGTTCTTTCAGCGAAACGTGGCTCTCAATGCGCTCTACATCGACTTTTTCAAAACCCATTTTCGGAAATTTTCATTTGAAATCACAAAATTGCCATTATCTCGCTTAATATTGATTGTAGAGGCATCAAACTTGGTACCTGTTGGGTCATGTTTGGAGGGCTGTATCTTTTGAACGGTGATAGCTAGGACTCTGGTTCTTTCAGCGAAACGTAGCTCTCAATGCGCTCTACATCGACTTTTTCAAAACCCGTTTTCGGAAATTTTCATTTGAAATCACAAAATTGCCATTATCTCGCTTAATATTGATCGTAGAGGCATCAAACTTGGTACCTGTTGGGTCATGTTTCGAGGGCTGTATCTTTTGAACGGTGATAGCTAGGACTCTGGTTCTTTCAGCGAAACGTGGCTCTCAATGCGCTCTACATCGACTTTTTCAAAACCCATTTTCGGAAATTTTCATTTGAAATCACAAAATTGCCATTATCTCGCTTAATATTGATCGTAGAGGCATCAAACTTGGTACCTGTTGGGTCATGTTTCGAGGGCTGTATCTTTTGAACGGTGATAGCTAGGACTCTGGTTCTTTCAGCGAAACGTGGCTCTCAATGCGCTCTACATCGACTTTTTCAAAACCCATTTTCGGAAATTTTCATTTGAAATCACAAAATTGCCATTATCTCGCTTAATATTGATTGTAGAGGCATCAAACTTGGTACCTGTTGGGTCATGTTTAGAGGGCTGTATCTTTTGAACGGTGATAGCTAGGACTCTGGTTCTTTCAGCGAAACGTAGCTCTCAATGCGCTCTACATCGACTTTTTCAAAACCCATTTTCGGAAATTTTCATTTGAAATCACAAAATTGCCATTATCTCGCTTAATATTGATTGTAGAGGCATCAAACTTGGTACCTGTTGGGTCATGTTTCGAGGGCTGTATCTTTTGAACGGTGATAGCTAGGACTCTGGTTCTTTCAGCGAAACGTAGCTCTCAATGCGCTCTACATCGACTTTTTCAAAACCCATTTTCGGAAATTTTCATTTGAAATCACAAAATTGCCATTATCTCGCTTAATATTGATCGTAGAGGCATCAAACTTGGTACCTGTTGGGTCATGTTTAGAGGGCTGTATCTTTTGAACGGTGATAGCTAGGACTCTGGTTCTTTCAGCGAAACGTAGCTCTCAATGCGCTCTACATCGACTTTTTCAAAACCCATTTCCGGAAATTTTCATTTGAAATCACAAAATTGCCATTATCTCGCTTAATATTGATCGTAGAGGCATCAAACTTGGTACCTGTTGGGTCATGCTTGGAGGGCTGTATCTTTTGAACGGTGATAGCTAGGACTCTGGTTCTTTAAGCGAAACGTAGCTCTCAATGCGCTCTACATCGACCTTTTCAAAACCCATTTTCGGAAATTTTCATTTGAAATCACAAAATTGCCATTATCTCGCTTAATATTGATCGTAGAGGCATCAAACTTGGTACCTGTTGGGTCATGTTTGGAGGGCTGTATCTTTTGAACGGTGATAGCTAGGACTCTGGTTCTTTAAGCGAAACGTAGCTCTCAATGCGCTCTACATCGACCTTTTCAAAACCCATTTTCGGAAATTTTCATTTGAAATCACAAAATTGCCATTATCTCGCTTAATATTGATCGTAGAGGCATCAAACTTGGTACCTGTTGGGTCATGTTTGGAGGGCTGTATCTTTTGAACGGTGATAGCTAGGACTCTGGTTCTTTAAGCGAAACGTAGCTCTCAATGCGCTCTACATCGACTTTTTCAAAACCCATTTCCGGAAATTTTCATTTGAAATCACAAAATTGCCATTATCTCGCTTAATATTGATCGTAGAGGCATCAAACTTGGTACCTGTTGGGTCATGCTTGGAGGGCTGTATCTTTTGAACGGTGATAGCTAGGACTCTGGTTCTTTAAGCGAAACGTAGCTCTCAATGCGCTCTACATCGACCTTTTCAAAACCCATTTTCGGAAATTTTCATTTGAAATCACAAAATTGCCATTATCTCGCTTAATATTGATCGTAGAGGCATCAAACTTGGTACCTGTTGGGTCATGTTTGGAGGGCTGTATCTTTTGAACGGTGATAGCTAGGACTCTGGTTCTTTAAGCGAAACGTAGCTCTCAATGCGCTCTACATCGACCTTTTCAAAACCCATTTTCGGAAATTTTCATTTGAAATCACAAAATTGCCATTATCTCGCTTAATATTGATCGTAGAGGCATCAAACTTGGTACCTGTTGGGTCATGTTTGGAGGGCTGTATCTTTTGAACGGTGATAGCTAGGACTCTGGTTCTTTAAGCGAAACGTAGCTCTCAATGCGCTCTACATCGACTTTTTCAAAACCCATTTCCGGAAATTTTCATTTGAAATCACAAAATTGCCATTATCTCGCTTAATATTGATCGTAGAGGCATCAAACTTGGTACCTGTTGGGTCATGCTTGGAGGGCTGTATCTTTTGAACGGTGATAGCTAGGACTCTGGTTCTTTAAGCGAAACGTAGCTCTCAATGCGCTCTACATCGACCTTTTCAAAACCCATTTTCGGAAATTTTCATTTGAAATCACAAAATTGCCATTATCTCGCTTAATATTGATCGTAGAGGCATCAAACTTGGTACCTGTTGGGTCATGTTTGGAGGGCTGTATCTTTTGAACGGTGATAGCTAGGACTCTGGTTCTTTCAGCAAAAAGCTCTCAATGCGCTCTACATCGACTTTTTCAAAACCCATTTTCGGAAATTTTCATTTGAAATCACAAAATTGCCATTATCTCGTTTAATATTGATCGTAGAGGCATCAAACTTGGTACCTGTTGGGTCATGTTTCGAGGGCTGTATCTTTTGAACGGTGATAGCTAGGACTCTGGTTCTTTCAGCGAAACGTGGCTCTCAATGCGCTCTACATCGACTTTTTCAAAACCCATTTTCGGAAATTTTCATTTGAAATCACAAAATTGCCATTATCTCGCTTAATATTGATTGTAGAGGCATCAAACTTGGTACCTGTTGGGTCATGTTTAGAGGGCTGTATCTTTTGAACGGTGATAGCTAGGACTCTGGTTCTTTCAGCGAAACGTAGCTCTCAATGCGCTCTACATCGACTTTTTCAAAACCCATTTTCGGAAATTTTCATTTGAAATCACAAAATTGTTATAGTTATTTTGTTATGAACTGCCAAACACGAACAAAATGGTTCACGAGTGGTACTAAACTTAGTTCATACTAGCTAGTACAGCCCGTATATGCCGTCGAAGACTAAAATATTTTTGAGTAAATTATTTTATATTTATTATTAAATTTAACCAAATGTGAGAATCTTTCTCATGGTGGTTTTAGATTTTGCAAATAAATTATCATCTTTTGTGATGAAATCCACCAAATCTAAAAAATAAGCCGACGAGAGGGAGATAAAGCGACTGTCATGCGTCACCTGTTTGGCCGAGCAGCTGATCTCAACCGGAAAGTTACAAGCGATCGTTTTTCTGAGTTAGAGTTAACCGCGATAGCAAAAAAAACGCAACTAATGCAACGCAGCTACACGTAAGTTTGTGTTTTGACGGTCCGTGTTGCAATTTTCAGCTCGTGTTTTGCAAGTGAATTGTGATATCTTTAATTTCAATTTAAAGCAAACCAATTACACCAAAACGTTTAGAGTAATTTTTTTCTGTACGAAAAAGTAAGTGAAAATTAAAAATAGTGATTAAAAATATGTGATTTTTTCTTTTTTTTTTTGGAAATGTGATGAAAGTGCTTTTTGGGTACATTCGGCGTTTCTTGTAGGGGCACATTCGTCACAATCGTACTTCCGCTGAATGTACCCCGTGATATTTTTTTATTTTTGCCGAATGTTCTCCGTATATTGTACGTTATTATGTTAAGCCTACCCAACTAACAAACTCTTGAGAATTTAGCTCTTGTGAACTGGAAAAAAGCTCTCATAAGGCTCTAGTTAAGCTCTCTGCTACTCTTATAATGTAGCTCTAGTAGCAAGATTCAAATAAACTCTTTAAGTACATTTATTATAAGATTATTACTCTTGAATAGTCATATTCTTGTTACAAGTTCAAATTTTGTTGTCATGAGCTCTCATAAGGACTTTTTAGTTAGAGTTTAACTCTTCAAGACTTAAACTCTCATAAAATGTTCTTACAAGAGATTTATTCTTATTACTCTTATAATGAGAGCTTTATAAATGCTTAAGTATTTTTTACATTTTATTATAATACTTTTATAAGAAATGTATACTTAAACACTTATAAGGAGAGTCTTGTGAGTACACGATTGATAAAAGCTATGCAATCTGTCAAGTCTGTCTTTGAAGAGAACATGACATTCGACAGGGAAAAGTTTAAGAAACCGTCCGCATTTCGACGAAAAGTTAAAAAAAATACTAGAGTTTGAGAAGTGATGATCCTCTCGGGATTAGGATCATTATTAATTAATTTTTTTGATTTGACGTGTGGAAAATATTGCCATGCAATTTTTCGGACAATCTGCCATGACAATCATGTGTTTTCATTTGCTGATAAACCGGTAGTCATTCTTCATGCCGTGGTTGTGGCGGTAATTTTCTATCGAAAGTAGCAATGTTGATGTTCATCTTCCATTGCCACAAAATAAATAATTTTCGCTATGTCGTCGTGTTGTGTGGACCGTAACACTGGTCGTTTCAGATTGCGCGATAAATTGCCTAGTGTGTGTGATGTACGAGTGTGAGATCGATTGTGTGCAATCGATTGCTTAATCGATTGACCAATAAATCGCTAGGTCTGTGGTGCTCAATTTCTGTTTCATAATGCGACAGAAATAATCAAACGTCAATTTATGTGGCATATACTGAGACTTAGGCGCTTGTTGTGAGTCTTTAAGTCCCATTAGAAGAGTTTAACTTTAGTAAAAAGAATTAAACTCTGATAGAAGGACTTTAGTTACTCTAAAAAGATTCACTCTCTTCCAATAAGAATTTTGGTCTGATAAAAAGAGACGCCCTCTTGCAATAAGAATTTTTTTCTAGTAAAAAGAGCCGCCCTCTGGCAATAAGAATTTAAGTATAGTAAAAAGAGCCGCCCTCTTGTTACTAGAGTTTTAACTTTGTATGAAGATTTCATCAATGACTGCCAAAATTCAGTAAAGGGCTGAATTAAGATCGAGAGTGAAATTTTTCGCCCAGGGATTTTATCAATAAAAATGTATACTTACTGTCGTGGAATATGTCACAAACGGTGGGGAATTCCATAAGCTACAATCCGAGACCGGTTCCATAATTCTCCTCGGCCATTTTATGTATTATTTTTCGATTCCCCGGTCATTTGACATTTCACGATGAAATAATCGGGGAATCAGAAAAAATACTTAAAATGGCCGAGAAAAATTATGGAACTGTTTTCGGATTGTAGCTTATGGAATTTCCCAGCATTCCCCACATATTCCACGACCGTAAGAATACATTTTCATTGCAAAAATCGCAACGGCGAAAGATTTCACTCTCTAGGTCAGTACTAGGCTTGAGTATGCATTTTTATTGATAAAATCGCAGCGGGAAGAATTTCACTCTCGATCTTAATTCAGCTCTTTAAGTGGAATTTCTTACAGTTTTCAGCTAGAAAATGGTACGAAACTACGTAAGCAAAACACAACGTGCTTCCCTTGATAAAAATTCCTTGCGCAACGCAATCGAAGATGTTTTAAGCAGCAAAGAGACGTCAACATCTGCTGATAGAAAATACAACATCACACGCCAAACAATCGAATCCCGCATAAAGAAAAGGGATCCCTTTGCAAATCACAATCCAGATGGAAATGATGATGCTTTCATTTACCAGTCAAAATTCACCGGAAAACAAATTTTTACTATGGCCGAAGAAGTTGAGCTTGTAAATTGTATTAAAAAAATACTCGTGGTATCATTTCATATAAATCCGGAAAAATTGAATTCAACAAAATTAGCGTAGCGTAGCGTAGACTGGCTGTATGGGTTTGTGAAGAGAACCCCAAGTCTAGCCCTTTGAAAACTAGAGCGCGCACCAGTCTGGCTCGCTTAACTGGATTCAAAAAATCAGTTGTGAATGAATTTTACGCGAACCTGAAAAGATTATATGAAGCACACTCGTTTGAACCAAATACCTTATATCTTTCTGATTTTCTTTTGTTTATTTTTAATCATTTATTAGATATTTGCACTAAAAGGACAAAAACAAGTTGGACCAGCTGTATCAGCTGAGAGAGGCAGCTTGATGGAATAATTAGTGCCAGTAGAAATCGACTTCCTCCTGCTTACGTGTTCCCACGACTTCGGTACAACAAACAATTCCTAAATGGTTCTGTTTCAGGGTCTTTTTCACTAATAAGCAAAAGTGGCTGGATGATGTCGGAGATATTTTTGACGTCCTTCGGCATATTGAAAAGAACACAAATTGCTCAAAGGAGCGTCCCATTTTACTGCTGCTTGATAACCATGTTTCATACTGCAGTATCGAAAGCATCGATTACTCCACCGCATACTTCTCATCGTCTTTAGCCGCTGGATGTATCAGTTTACGGACCGTTTAAAAAATTTCTTCAGACTTCTTTCACAGACTTTCTTACGAATAATCCAGGCAGAAGCAGGGCCGGCCTTAGAACTCTGGTGGCCCTGGGCGAAATCTCTGATGGTGGCCCCCTTACTAATACACACACAAAAAGTATGTGATCTTGATTGGCTGGATATTTTCCCCTTACGTTAGTGGTTTCCATGAAAATTCTGCGACTGAGAGGGCCTCAGAAGAACTCTTTAGCGTTATACTCAAATATTGGGAACTGCTGTCACTGTCACTTTCTTAATCACCTCAGAGACTGCGGAATTTTGATCTTCTCTCATGATCAATCGCAGGCACATTTCTATTTATTTATTTTTGGGCTACTCATATCTTAATTTGATAACAAAACTGACATTTTAAAAAAATTTGTGAGCTGTATAACTGCATTTCACTCGCCAAACATTCAAAATATCATCCATCTGACGAATTCTGTGAGTTTCATAACTTTGCGTCAGTGATGTTAATTATTGGCAGTCACCGGAGTCCTCAATTGGCGGTCTAAGCCTCAGAATTTTAACCCTCTAACCGGACAATTTTTTTTCTTGGCGGAAAAATGGTAGGTTAATATTAGCATAAACCACAGAAAACGAACCAACAAATGAATTTGGCAATTGGTTTAGTTTTTAGACACTAAAATGTGTAGCCCGCCAAAAGGCGGTCTATCCAGGGAACGGCAAAGAAAAAGAGACTGCGCCTGGCCCGCTTGGTAGATTTGCGTACTGTGTCGTGTGTTCTAAATTTTATAATAAATTCTCTAAAAAAGGGGTGTTTGACAGAAAAGATATTTATTGTGACTTTTGCGTATTTATATATTTATTGAAGTGTTTGAAATCTGTGTAGGTAGATTCTGGGATCAGTTTCTATGGCGACCATAACACTATACATATTCTTACTGACTGTCAGTGTAGTCAAAGCTCCATCCCCCAGAAATTAATCCAAAATGGTTTTGGGGGGGGGGACTTTAACGTTAGTCGACGTTGGTTTAGTTTGTGCTTTAACGTTACACCTAACAATCGTTAGCAGTTATCCATTTATGTAGTGGGGATTGCACAGGTACAAATAAGGAGCTTGCCAGATTGGGCCATCTTGATTACTCCTTAGCCCTAGTTCTTTTATAAAGGATTTTCTAGATGGTGGATAGTGACAAAAATACATCTGTGCCCACTTTTGGGTAAGCTCCAACCAGTACTATTATTATTAATTTTTTTTTATTGTGAACTTAGAAACATATTTGGGTGTTTCAAATACATATGTCAATTTAGGAGAAGGGCGAGCATGACAGCTTGATTATGGGCAGTCATCCAGTCATGGTGATGTAGGTTGTCCTCTGTATAGCTACTAAATTAACGGTTACAGCAAGTACGACCGCTAGCACTACCAGCTGCATTGCAATACACAGCACACCAGTTTGGGTATGTAAAAAAGGGGACCCTGGTTTGGTCGATCAGTCACGCAACTGATATAGTGCCTAGAATTCCTCAGTCCTCCTTTGCAAAGTCGGATCTCACACAATCAATGCAGACTAGGATTGATTAGACTGCCAAGGAAGCATTAACTGTTCCTTCTCCTCTGACTTCATTCACTTGTTCCCCTAGTTTCTTGAGTCTTCTTTGGATCGTGGATAGCCGTTGCTCCCAAATATTTACAACAGGATATGACCCCGCTTCATCTTGTAATTGATCCTGAGTCTAAATTAGTTATAACAGTTACTTCCGGTTCATATTCCTGTTTTGTGAAAATGTCCCCTTTCCCGTTTGTTGGCCATATGTAGAGTAACCAATTAGCCCCTTAATTCCAAGCTGCTCCATAGTCCCAACCGGCCCTAAATTTATCAGCTGATTCTCCAGAGCTTAGTCGGATTTTATAGCTGATCTATTGTTCTCGAAAGATGCTGCAGCATAAAAAGATTCAAATAATATCGATTCACATTATAGCAGTAATAATTTAGTTGAAAATTCAATGAAAATTATTTCGAAAAGAATACATGAGTATATACGATAAATGTAGAAAAAAAGTTCGCGTTACTTTGATAGACCGCCTTTTGGCGGGCTTAACTTACAGGACCTAAAATACATATTAGTTTTAAAAAAATCTAAATCTACTTATATTATTATGAAATAACAATATTTCTCATCTATAGTAATTTTTGTGTCGAGTAAAGCTAATAACAAAGGGGTGTTTTTGTATTGAGAAATGTGCACTGTTTGCGTCAATAATTTATTTGGTCCATTTTCGCACCAACTCGCATTCAACTGGCAATAGAATAGGATAACGGTATTTGCCTGTTTTCTGGAATATTACGGCCCTGTGTATAGTACCAAACACAACTTCTTATTGCATTAGTCGCCAAAAAAAGTCATCACATTTGGAGTTAGGTGGATAAATTCAGAGCCCGTCAAAAGGCGGTCTGTCCTGCTAGAGGGTTAAAATGACAACATTTTGTGAAATTTTTCTATGCATTCCTTGAATTTTTCAATCAAAAGTAATTCCTGCACCACTCATTTTCAATTTTTGAGAGGTCGTTGCGGAATCCTAGTGTTCTACTCAACCCCGTTTAGGAAGCATTGGTTTAGACGATAATTTTGTACACGTGGTGCACCGTGTTTCTATAAATAATGCTTCCACCGGTTTTATATGCGAGAAACTCCAATCCCCATTTGATCCCCTTTCCGAGTGCTGGCCCTTGAAAATAATAGTTCCTTAAGAGTGGTGGTCTCTTAAATGTGGTGGCCCTGGGCGACCGCCCAGTTCGCCCACCCTTAGGGCCGGCCCTGGGCAGAAGTATTACAATTTATGATGTTGCAAGACTTTCAAGCTTGCCATTACTGAGATCAATGAAGTCTGAAAATATAATTAGTGGCTTCATAGCTACTGGGATTTATCCATTCAATTCCCAAACTTTTAATGAAGAAGAATTCGCGCTTGAAAATCCGTCGCAAGAGGAAACTATAACCGAGACAATTCAAATTCAACCGAATATACGTGATAGTCCAATTTTAACTGTCACTGGAACCCTTAGGAAATTCGTCCGATTTGCCGCTTGAAAGGCCTATAAAAAGACCTCAAAGTCGGAATGCTCCAGAATTTTAACCAGTTCTGCAGAAAAGCAGTACCTTAGATGCAACAGCTGTTCCGTCAAGTCGACCATGATGTAGGAATTTTTTATGGTAGCCAGGGTAGCCGGCGGTGGCCATTTTTCCCAATAGTGGTGACAGCTGGCTTCAGTGCTGGAAACCCTTCGGGTTCACGCCCCTCTTCACAGGTGGATTTTAGTGCTGATCGGGAAAAATGGTGCGTGTTTTCATGAAAAAAAATTATATTACCGTATGCTGGTTTTCCTTGGCTGGATAGATGGAATGAATGACAAAACAATTCAAACGGAAGTTTACAGGCCCTCCTGCAACTGATTCTGCCTGGAAAGGAAAAAAAAATATTTAGTGAAGCGCGCAGTAAACCTTAGCATTCTGTTCTCGACGTCACCAGCTTTGTTATTCGATAATCCCAACTTCATCTCCGTTGTACGTTGCTGCTATCTCCAGGCATGCGAGATTCCTTTTTGATGTAGAGGACAACGAACAGGGGACAGCACAAACCCAGCCCAACACCAACCGCTCTGATCTATAGCAAGTGCATGCCACTGCTGACTCGTTGAGGAGCTCTTTCTTGAGCCTAGCCTGAACGGTTGGAGTGGCATTGGCTCCGTCCCCTAGTGCATTTTCGGATGTCCAGAGCTCTTTCGTTAAACATTCTGTAACGTGACATGCGATAATCAATTTTGTTTTTTTTTTGTTTTGTTTGTCTGAAAATGAAAGACAGATGGGCTTCCATTAAAGCGCTCAATTAACTGTCTACAGATAGATGGAAAATTCTATTAGTACAAGTATGGCTACTCAGTTCGACGAAGTTTCCATATGGTGAAGCTGAAGCAAGCATTAGATACGAGTTGACGAAGCGGCATGAAGACTTAATGGTAAATATTCCCAGCATAGTAGTGATACGAACGGCCGTCTGAGAATCGAAAAATTGAGTTGGGGCTCCACAAAATAAATTAGCCATTTTCATAGTACATTACCTCCTCAAAACTAGGATGCACCATCGTCCGTTTGAGATCTAGTTTCTTTCACTGGAGAGAAATCAGCTTCTCCTTTGCATCACCTAACCCCATGAACTCAAGAGATTTAGGTTCACTGCCAGCAGGGACGTATTCAGGATTTTGTTTCGGGAGGGGTCCAAATATTGCCGGAGTACCAAATTTTTCATTTCGCATTTTAATTTTGATTTTAATAATAATGAAAACTAGAAATTAAAATTTTTTGTCATCACTCTGTTGGAAACGATTTCCATCTTTAAAATGTCGATGAGTTTCTCTGTGATGATTGATTAACCCTCCACCAAGCACATATTTTCAGAAAAAAAAGTTTTGATAACCTAAAGTACAAATTTACGGGAACGGGCACGTGCGGTCTTCAAAGACCTCATGAGTACCAAGGCCTCAATTGTCCTGAATCCAGGAATCGAAACTCGGATCCACACTCTATTATTTATTTAGACTGTCTCGATATCTTTACTATTCTTGTCTGTGGTCTCATTGCGTCTTTTCGCACTGAACTGGAGACCGAGGTAAGCCTCATATCGTTTGTGGCTACAATGAAAGTAATGGATCAACTTCCCAAAAATTATCCTGGCTTGAGAAATTCACGAAAACAAGCTTCTAACTCTGTTCTTCACTTGCTGCGATAGCTTCTTCTGATATAGGGCAGAAAACATACCTTTGACTGTATAGCAAATCTGAAAAAAAAAAGTCAAAATTTTGCCTCCACTAATTCTTACTGTATCTTACCATATCATCTACAAAGGATTGAAGACAAGTTTAGAGGCACTGCTATTCCACACTTCAGAATTTTTTTTTTAAGAGTTATCCTCACTATTCCAGGAACAAAGTTTTCCTTGAGTCCAAGGCAGAGGGGCAAAAAAGTTCAAGAACATAGCAAACTATTTATAAATATGTGTTTTGAAGGATATGCAAGTTCAATGAACTCTGGGGTCTGAAAGAACCTACGTGTCCGTTCGTGATGATCATGGGACGTGCCTGGCGAAGGGTTAAATTAATTTAGCATTCTGGCGTTCTGTAAGCGGATAGGTAGCAAACATTTCTAGATCCGCAGTAATTCCAGGTCTATTATCTTCCTAGATTTAGCGTGGACAATACAAAAATAATCTAGTATCTGGTGACAAGGGTGTTAAATTAAAAAGAGAGGAACACAGGAGACTTTTTAAGAGCCCCGAATGGAAGGTTTTCTCGAAGAACCAGTTAGCGTCTTTTCGCGAATAGTAGCTCTATTTTTGGAGGACTTTGCTATAGGGAATTGCCACGATTAAAAAAAGCGCTCACTTATAATAAGACTAATCACCGATTGTTGCTGCATTTTTTTCGGAGTCGTGTTGTGCTGCCTCGATTTTTGCATTTTTTGTCCATTTGTATTAGCACTTCATATGCTCTTAGCTAAAAACCGATACACGTGACCCCTCCAACGACACAGCGAACCTATTATGGACCATATTATGCCACCGTAAATATTTCATAGCTCACTAATTTCGGACTGTGACGTGGCTGAGGGTGATTTTATATTTATTTGTATGGAAAAACCACGGCAGAAATTCATCTTCAACCTCTGTGCTTTCAAATTTCGTACAGCGGTGATCGGGCCTTTTCAGCCTACGACCGCGACTTTCGGGAGGGGTAAGGACCCCATGGACCCCTCCCCTATGGCTATGTCCCTGACTGCCAGGCCAGCACACAGCACTCAAGAGATTTAGGTTCACTGCCAGCACACAGCACCAAATCATGCTGTGTCCGTGTGTCGATTCTTTAAGAATCTCGAGGTTCACTTTACCGATTGTTCTAGAGAAAAACAAAGTTTCAAGTTTACCAGAAAAGATTCTTTTGTAACTCCCAAACAACTTTAAATTGGTGTAAGCATAAAAAATGTGAACCCAACCCTCCCGTAATTTCATGGTAAAATATCGCATTGTGCATTGCGGCTCTCATTGTACGAATAGAAATCATCCTTTCTGTTTCTACATTGTAATAAGTTTTATGATTACCCACGCATACACAAAACACAAAAATGAGGATATACGAGTAACACGAAACTACACCCCCTTAACAAAAATATGCATTCAAAATTTTGCACTAAATTTTTCTGTCAAATTTTTATGATTTGATTTGAACCAAAAAATGGGTACCCATTTTTGCTACTGTCAGGCGTTTATTTTTTTTTATTTGTTTTGTAAATCCAAGTTCAAGAAAAATGTTTTAATAAGTTTAACGTACAATTGTACCGGATTTCCTGTGACATCACATGCAACACTATCGAACGCAGCCATTGTGAATTTTAAAGCTTCTCCGTATACAATTCACGTCTATGATCATCAACTGTGCTTCTGACAGCTGTCATTGCGCACTTGTCTCTCTTTGGTGGAGCATTTTTTCTATTTTCCACCCGAAAACTACTAATTTTTTGAATAATTCTGTATTCATAGAACTGTTTTGAACACACAGCTAGAATGCCAATCAATGAACCAACCACGACGTAAGTATCGTTTCCCATTTTCCAGTATAAACTCTTTAAAATTTACTTCACTTTTGTTTGCGTTCATCTGTCCGTGTAGATCCGAATTGGATGTCGAATCGCGAAGCGATGGAGTCTCGACCACTCAGGAGCGTGTATCGGGGCGGGATTTTGGCGTAATACCGCACTCAGAACGTCGTTGGACACCAATCACTAAGGAGTTTATGAATGCATGCAGTGGTAAGAAGGAGAATGCTTTTTTCGTCATCCATTTCGGGGGAAACAACAACAACAAATTTCCATTTTTTTGTTTCAGAATTATCCTTAGGCGAATTGGTGCATGATGAAATTTTCGGTTTGTTCGAAGCCATGTCGGCTATTGAGATGATGGATCCGAAAATGGATGTTGGAATCATTCTGAATAAGGACGAACCGGTGCCGCATACATTTCAGACGGCCGTTGCGGTTGGTTCAGCATTTCTTCCTTGTTTCGCCGAAGTTCTAATTTTTCTCTATTTATTGCAGGCCGGAGTGCTGAAGCTTGAAAATTTCACCAACGAGGAGCTGATTGGCATTTTCGACTCACTCTACTCGTGTCTCGTGTGCTGGCTCGAAGGTCACTCGTTGGACCAAATTCTCTTCACCTGCCTGTATTTGCACAAACCGCACGAAATTGCGGATAAAGTTTTGAAAAGTTTTTGCGTGGCGATTCGGAAATTGATTCCGATTATAAAGGATTTCGTTTTTGAGTAAGATATTTCAAGATCCACTCTACTATTGATGTGCAATTAAAGTTGCTCTCGGTTTCAGGGGCAACGTGAGCGAAGAGGAAGACTTCCAACTGTTTGGCGTATCAAATTTAGGCACAATCGACAACCCGACCGAACCGCAAGTTATCATTTTGCTAAAAGAGTCGGAGGACGAATTGGTTCGTAGATCGCGAGATGAAAGTAATGGAGAGGTAATTTGACTTTCAATTAAGCCCTTGATCAGATGACTATACGTTTCGATTAATTTTAGGACATCCTGGCCGTGATGCACAGAGTGCGTTTGTTGCGGTTTCTATTCCAGTCTATGTATCTGCTGTGGAATCGAAAAGACTCGACGACATTTGGCGAACCGCTGCTGGTCGAGGTTCAGAAAAATTTGAATGCCGCGCTGGAGCTTTTGCCATTCATCAAAAGGACGGTAGAAAAGGGAACGCAACCGGATCCAAATTGTTAGTGCATTAATTTAGTTTTATTTTTACAAGTGATGAGCCGTTTGGCAACAACAATAACGCATTGGTTTCGACGATGACTCGACTCAAAATAGGCTGAGACATTACCCTCAGTCGAGGTGTCTACACTGCAGGCCAAGCAACGTGACGCCACGAAGTAGAAGTAAAAAGAAGGTCAACCCTGGAAAAGAGCTCCCACCACGGATGGCAGGTTGCACCTGGATTAAATTCAGAGCCTGGCCGTCCTTGTGGCGCTTATCTAATAATGGAATCATCCACCGACCCACATACATATATTGAGGTAGTGGCAACACTAGCCGTCAGTAGGCTCAATGTAGTCTTTTGAAGCGGCGATCTGGGTGAGGGAGGAATGAACTGATCAGATCAGAGCACTCCACCCCAGTATTATTATATTTTACAAGAATGGCTCAAAGACCAATACAGGTTCTGGCACAGGAATCTGTGGCCCACGTATTAGTCTATTCATTTCAATGGGTATGCAATCGACTGTGTTTCAGGCAGAAATACACATGCAAAGCCGAGATTAGTGAGTGGGAAAGAGCCAAAGTCACCTCTCACTGGAACACACTTCCAGGCATTCGGCAGGCAAAATATTTCGTGAGCTACTATTCGCCCAAACGCACTCTAAGTTTAGTGAAATTGAGTAGGAACAGGGTAAGGATAATTTGCCGGCTCCTCACAGGGCACACCCGTTTGAATGGCTATCGAAAAACGATGCGCATTGTCAACGACTGATTGATGATGATCTAGTCTGGCTGGTCTAGCGGTTAGTGCGCGCACCTTCGGTGCACAGGGTCATGAGTTCGAATCTCACCGTGGATCATGGTGTTTTTCGAACTCACGAGCTTGTGACGGACTATGATCTCACTCAGATGTTAAACGAGTACCCATTTATGGAGATAAATAACACTGCTGAGCGTGATGCTGATCTCATTACCTCACCAAAAAGCAGATAAGATCTTGGAAATAGGATGTCACTAACACATCCTGCGGCCCGGATCGAGACTGCGTGGACGACCGAAAACTCGCTCGGAGTATTCAGTAGGTGACGACCCCCACACTAGCTTTCGTAACTAAAAGGATGACGACTAATCGAACGTTTCCTGTCTTAAATTAATTCGAGTCTCGCTTTTTTGCACTCCTGCTAAAACAAAGTATTTTTCCCTCTCATTTTCCAGCTGATGCCCCAAATCCAATTGGCTACTCGCCACGCGTCAATCAACGCAACTTGCCACCGACATTTCCACGCAGCGCCCGGATACGAGATCGTTCGTCGAGTTTTGGATTTCTCGAAGGATTAGCGCAGAAGCTAAAACTGGCCTGTAAAGTAATTCATCAAAAGGACTACTACGCCACTCTGGTAACAACTAAAAACCTTGCAAACCCAGTGTACAATTTTTAACCTTTTTCTCATCTTTCTCAAAACAGAATTTCTTCATTGACTTCAGCAAACGATCGGGCCAATGTCTACTCTCGCGAAGCATTTTGCAGATAATTTTCTTCGGCAACAAAAAGAACCTAATTGCTGGCGCAAATCCATTTGAAGAATTCCTCAAAGAATCGATCAAATCGTTTACGGCTCCACCGATTCTGATGTCGAAAAATCAGAGTGTGGGCACGCCAGAAGTATGTGCTGCTCTGTCTACACTTTGCAGATAATTTTTCACACGAAATTGCTTTCATTTGCAGGCTAAACGATACGTAGACTCCTTCTTGAAGTACTGCATTAATCTGCACACGTTTACATACTTTTTGCAAGTCTGTGGCTATAATCGTGCCCGACAACGTGACAAATTGGCGCGATTGATTGAGGAGGGTTTCGGCAATTTGCAGGATGAAGTGAGTTTGGATAAATTTGACTAGACATTTGAGCAGAAATTAAAAAAAAAAAAGCTTTTCCGTTAGGCTGGACGTGTTGACACTTATCTGAATCTGATCTCACGCGACACGGAATCGTCTAGTCAGCAGCACATTTCGCATTTTGGTACGTGGACTTTGTACTATTGTCTGCGCGCTATGTCGCTTTATCTTCTGTCAGGATTCGAGCTGGAATTGTACAGCGTTCATGAGTTTTTGTACATTTACTGGTAAGTTCAAGTTTTTTGTACTTTCTCATGAATTTCACTGAATTATGATTTTTTTTCGTTCAGGTATCTCTACGAATTCCTTTTCGGTTTCATTGTCACAACATTGAGTCGTGCCGACACGCTGCTCTCTATGCAAGACAACGCCACGGACAATCAATCGAAATCCAGCACAAAACAACGCAAACTCAAGTCGAAAAAGAAGAAACAGCCAAAACCATTTTTGCGTGAAATTATGTACAATCATGCAATGCAAATGATGGCCGGTGGTTACTATAAAGCAATCACAGCCTTTACCAAAGACGGACGCATACGACAGCCCAAATCGAAATTCGATAATGAAGAAATTCGTTTCAATCGTCGCTTTGCGCCATTTTCAAATCTTAATAGCCCGCCTCCAATGCCGTACATTGAATTTGCCAAACTACGATCAACTCAATTTCGGGCATCATCGGCTGAGCTGTTTCTATCGGCAGCAAATCATTTTCATCAGGCACGTGCAATATTGGAGTCGATTTTGAACCCGGACACGGAGGTAGTGTGTGTGGTCTATTTTGTAAGGGGTGAAGCAGAATTCATTCTATTCCGTTACGTGCCGAAAAGTGACAGTACAATGTTGCTTCCGTTTCATGCCGTTCTTTCTGTACAGTTGCATACAAACTCTATTAGGCCGCCCATACACGGTGAATCCATGGATATTTGTTCTATTAAATGAACCCATCCACAGACGTCCATTAAAATCCAATAAATTTCATGGATTCGTGTTGTGCAGGCTGCCTTACGCCAAGTTTGACAGGTGTTTGGCATGGAACGGCACGGATACACTCTGTCCATCCATTCGAAACGGAAGGGAACGGAAATTATCTGCTTCGCTCTTAATTTTTAAGAAATAATAATGAGCGATGTGTTTGCCTTCTTCGTTTTTTTGCAGATGCTCCAAATGATACAAGTGGCAAAATTCAATTTTGTCGTAACCAATTTGCTGGCAAATGGTCACAAGAAAGATTCAAAATTGCAACCGGAATTTGATTTTTCCCAGCACTATTGTTTTCCGGTGATCAAAATCAATTGAAAAAGCATGAACTGAATATTGTTTAGCGTAAAAGAAATGGTCTTAGTGTGTTTATGTTTCTCTCATGTACTTCTCTCGTATTTATTTCATTTTTTTTTTAATAAACGGCGAGCAAATTTAGGTTGTAACAAATGTGTCGGTAGAATTGATTTGGGGAGGGGTCATCATCGTGTGAGCTTCGGAGCTGGCAGCTTCGCATAACCCGAGCCTCGAAGGGGCTAGTTGGGGAGAATGGCCTTGATGGAAAATACCTTCGCGCCTATATCTAACTAGTTTATGGATTGATTACCACACGGCCCGAATCGCATTGCTGACTGGTAAACTGATTTGCAAGCCCGTGGTTGGGTTTCTGAAGGTGCATTCACTGGATGAAGAAATCCCCATTTGACTTGTCAATAAAACGCCGAAGGTGCAAAACTCTCGAAGCACCGGGAGATGAAGCCGTAAAGCCTAGGTGCTCCTCTGACGGTATGTAGATGGTAAACTTGTATACGAATAATGTCAATACAAAAGGATCGTGTATTTGTCTGAGAAACACGTAATGAAGACGATATCACTTGATGGACCCAAAACCCGAGGCAAATCAAAGAATACGTGGCTGTGCCAAATGAAAAAGCATCAACAACGCATTGAGCAAGTCAACATTATTGAGAAATCCGTAGAGGGCAAGGAGATCGCGTTGTGCACCTTCTTAGACATCGAAAGTGCCTTTGACAACACTGGCTACGATGACCATGGGCGACGCCTACCCCGCAGGTACACACCATGGAACGGTATAAATAACGAGGCAATGAAGAAGAAGAAGGCTACGATGCCATTGCCAGAGCGCTCGATATGAGTGGGGTACTCTTGTCTACCATTAGGTGGATCGACACCATGCTAAATGGCAGGGAGACTCACTCTTCGCAAGGGGGTCACACTCTCAACTTCAACGCCGTCAACGGTTGCCCCCAAGGCGGTGTCTCTCTCGATTACCGTAACTCCTAATGGAGCATGGTGCGTTGATGACTACCGTGTGTCATCAACGTTTTCAAAGACAACTGAATTCGGAGTGTGATACGGTTGTCAGCCATACCAGTTCCTAGTCGCATTGTTAGTTTTATTATTCTACGATAGGAATATTTCTTCTCATCTTCTTCTGAATAATAAACTTGCGACGAGTCGTGCCGAGTTTGGAAACTCGTTTCTCTACGAGTGTCTATTTCACAGAGTGGCGACCGAACGATCACGGCCACAGAGTACGACGACGGTGTACTCTTTACTGTGGTCCCTGGTGGTAGATGAATTATTCTCGGTATTTGAGGGGTAGAGTTTCTTCGCCATAGGCTACTCTGACGATATCATATCATCAAAATTCGAGTCCGTTATAACTTATTCAATAAACTCAGCCCTAACGGTGTCAACAGATGGTGCACTGTAATAGGGCTTAGTATAGGCCCACACAAAACAGTTCTAGTGCTATTCACAAAAACTGAGCCCTACACTTGAACCAATTACTACTTAAGAGGGGTTCCTATTCCAAAGAGGTTAAATGCCTTGGCATTACACTCGACTCAACAGATTGATTAAACTTGAATGACTGGAATAGCCACTTAGAAAATGTGCTAAGTAAGGTCACGCGTGTCATGTGGACTTGCCTTTATTTTGAGGGTACGGCTTGGGGTCTTTCTCCCACAATGACGGAATGGTTACACGGTACGCTAATACGGCCTGTAATTACGTATGCTTCGCTAGTGAGGTGGCCCACAACACTGCAACGCAACACCATCAAGAGCTGTAATAAACTCCAACGACTTCCCTGGGGAACACTGGTGCTTCACCCTATATGGGCTATTACGCCACTGCACTTCCGCAGGAAGTTTGCCCTTCACATTCCGGATTGGGTGGAATTGGTTTGATGGCTTTGATCCTAGAAGCATCATTTGATTCACGGATGGCTCTAGGACCGATCACAGTGTAGGTTCCGGATTCTTTGGGCCAAACACCAGGATCTCGGTTGCAATGGATATATATGGTCCAGCCTTTTCCAAGCTGAGATTCATGCCATTGGAATTTGTTCCAGGGTGTGACCCTGGGACGGAGTCTCCGTGGTGCACACATCGCTATTTGCACTGACAGCCAGGATGCAATCAAGGCGCAATCTTCGCACAAGTTTGCAACGAAGTTGGTCAGCGAGTGCTTTGACCTCCTTCAGGACTTCTCCTTCCGTAACTATGTTTCAATTTATTGGATACCGGGTCACAAAGGCAACTCCTCTCTGAAGAAATGAATATGCGGCCGACTTAGCAAGAGTGGGTCCATCTCCTTTACTCACTGGTCCTAAGCGCTTCTGTGGAATAGGCTGGAGAGCTGCTAGAGTCGTGAATGGTAACCGGTCATCGTCCTCAGGCTAAGCTACTGGATGCGAACCACCCTGGTCTACGACTTGCCAAAGAGCTAGTATGAGTAGTCTGCGCAGATTTAAGACTACTTTCCTACCGGGCATTTTGGGCTCCGCTACCATCTTCATAAAATTGGTATATTAAGGGAGACCGTATTGCCTGGAGGAAGGCGAAACCTCCATTCATCTATAATGTGAATGCCCGCTAACACGATCCAGGACAGAGCTCTGGAAATTGGCTGAAATATTACCGCAAGAAGGGGTGAAGTACACAGCGGAGCGTTATAGTAAGGCAAGGAAGAAGAAAATGTTTAACGAGATTGAAAAAGGACATTCTTTTGATTTTATAATTTTCATTTTTATTATTCAAGCAATTTGTGCAAAAATCTCGTCATTTGACTACAGAAAACAAGCGCGGTGACTACCCAACATGGTTATTAATCCGAAGCTACTGTTAAGGCACCAATTCCTCGTACATGGAAGCCATCAATTCGCAGTGATATGTGATAAAAATTGTCAGGAAATATTCCCTTTCAAATATAAGAAATCGTCTGAACCAGGTGCTTACTTCCTCATGCCCACATATTTGGTCCAAACATTTTTGCTCTCAAAGCATGGACGATTCCGTAAACATGTTATCGTATTTCTGAACATTTCCGAATATAATTCCGGAATGGAGCTATTCTTGTACATGGTGTAGAATACGTCGATGATCTGGAAAAAAAGGCAAATCTTCAATACTCCCAAGCTTCAAGAACTCGTAAGGCCGCAATCACAATGATCGAGGTTTGCAACGCCGCGCGCAAAATATCGGTTAAATCGCCTGGGAGGAACAGAGACGATGGGGGAATTCTATTTTGTTATTTATTCGGTCAACCGCTAACCGTGTGCTTGGGGGACTCCAAGGTACCGATCTTGGACCGATATTTTACGCTGGATTGGCTGGCAAACTCCGTACAGTGTCGGCCCGGCGGCATAATGCAAACACACAGAGAATCTATGGAGACAACTTTCCCAGCTTTAATTTTTACATGGAGTTTCGTTGCATTCGAAATCCATGGATTCTTCATGTTAATGCGACCTAACACTAACCTTCGCTTCATTACTCTTCCAAAACGGTCGCTCCAACAGTAAATTAACACTTTGCGGCAACACCGTTACTCTCAGCTCACGCGAACATGCAATTGCAGTGAATTTTTCCAAAATCACAATATAACCGGAAAACGAAACAATGCTGACAATACAAACGTCCAACAGGAAGGAGATTTTTTCGTTATTTTGCTGATTGTTGGTCGTGTCGGCCAACAGTATTTGAATTTGACGAAACAGATCCATAATCCAATCGTAGACATGATTATCCGCCTTGAAAGCATACAGCGTGGCGGCCAAATGTTGATAGAAGAACACTTGTTCGTTTTTCTGATCGACAAACACATCGACGATTGGGTCGAGCCAGGCGAGGGGATTTTCCAAGTGTGCACTGTTTAGGGCCAGATAGCAGCGAATTATGGTGGCCTTTTTCAATTTGCCAACAGGAATTTCCCACCATGTTGCCGGCGAGGTTAGACCATCGATGGAGCGTGGATGCAGGACGGATACGACCTCGGTGTATTTTTCGAAGATCTGGGGAGAGGGAAATATGTAGAAAATTCGACTGAGGTAGATTTATGGACAGGGAATTATACCTTTGAATCAAGTTCCATTGAATCCATGTATCGTTCGACGATAAGCGTAAAAATGTCCAAGGCTTCTGGTTCTTGATTTTCACGGGTGAATACGTACTTTATGCTATCCAAGAACTTCTCGAAAATACAACCTGAAACGAAGAATGTGAAAAACTCATTCATTTGTGCGAGCAGCAGGTTTTTTTCGGTTGCACCATGGGGTAATGTGCAAGTCAACAGTGTAGCTTGCCTTAAGTTTAACACGAGGGCGAATAATTTCCGAGTGTAACCACTCATAAAAATGTATATAGAGCGCACACTGGTGGCGAAACATGGACCCTCACCCAAGCCTCCGAAACTTTGCTGGACAGAGCCGTTCGCAAGCGAGATCAATGGCGCATCCAGCACTACCGCGAACTGTATCAATTGTACGATGATCTTAACTAAAATCGCGAAACTTTAACGATTGCAATGGGCGGGCATGTACAACGAATGGACGATAATCGCATGCCAAAGAAGGTTATGAACGGACAACGAGTTGACGGAGCGAGATTGTGTGGATGAACGAGAGCTCGCTGAGAGTACTCCGTAGGTGAGGACGTCCACCAGCTGCTGGGCTTCCGACCGCGACAATTGGAGGTCAACGGCTCGGGTGGCCAAAGCCCAACGTCATACTATCTTGCCACATTGATGCCCAGTCGGAAAATAAGGGCTTCAGAAAGCACAATTGCGAATGAGCGCTAAAAAGCTGCTTATGGTGGAAGCGCTTCCAATTTTTCCGATTGGGTGATGATGAGAGACCGCAAACTAACGCACTTTCCATCACACGGCTCTAATAAGGGCAGCTGTAAATTAAAGAGCACACAAGTGTATACACCCGTGTCTTTTTGTTAATCGCATTCAGTTAGTACTTTGTGTTTACGTTCGCAAATGATTCGCCCTCGTCTTTAGTTGAAAGTACAAAAATTGTTGCTTGTGTCTTAAAACAATCCGCCCGCCACCCATTTTAAGGACATAGCCTCAGCTCCATATCTCCACTCACCTTCGACAAATCCATTCATTTGTGACTCCTTAAAACAATACACGGCCACCTTTTCGGCAAACGCCTTCAGCACTTGCGTTGGCATTCGTTGCGCGAGAGACGGCAATAGACCCAACAACAGCAGCAAATCCTCTTCGAAACAATTCGGCTCGAATTCATTCAACAAATTCTCCAAAAGTCGTCTTGCCGTTCCCGAATGATCCATCTGATTCGCGGCTATCAAAATACAATATTTCCGCGTCTTAAATCCCATATGGAAAAATGGCATCAACAGACACCAATCAAAGGGCGGAATCGGTTTCGGGAATTTTTTCGATATCGATCGCAAGGCACTCGTCACCATAGGCTCATCCATCATTTCCAACTCCATGCGAGATTGTTTTATCAGATAATTTATAACGGCACGTAGAACGCTGTTCTTGCCCAATGTCAGCAATTTTTTCGGCTCGGGCATGTGTTCGGGGATGTCGTAGATCCCCGTGCGATATTCAGCCACCTCGGCTGCAATATAGTGAGCAATCAAGTCGGCAGCATACGTTTTACTTTTATCATTGACGTTTTGCAAAAGTTCAATCCAACATTCGCCGGGAACGGTTTCCCAGCACAAATACTGTTTTCCGTCTCGCGCTTCCAACTCCTTGGCCTGGAGTTTGCTGATGGCATGAAACTGATGTGGGATATGTTTCAGATTTATAATTTTCCCGGGAGTGAAATATTTGAGTGCATCAAAAGCGGCCGCGACAAGTTCGATATTATCCGAACGTGTTATGTAGTGCCAGATGTGTTCAAGGACTTCTTCGACAACCGTTTCGTAGGACAACGTGGGATTGTGGGCGGCCGGAATGTATGCGAAAAATTTAAAAAGACTTTTCAGTGATTCGATGCGTTTTTCCTGGCGAAACTTTGAGCTGAGCACTTTCCAGGTGGACAGAATGCTGACGGTGTTACTTTCACAGAGTGCAGTGATGGCATCGAGTGCAGTAGCCGTGGCCAAGTCGCCCTCGTCCGCCGAGCATTGGTTTAGAATGTTGGAGATAAGTGGCACCAAGTCGGCTCCGTGTTGCGAGGGCCTGAAACAAAAAAGCAAAGCAATGAAAGCGGCTCCTTTATACCAGTTTGGAAAATGTACTTTGTCAGGCATATGTCTCGAATGATCATGGATTTTGTAACGTAGAACTCAAACTCCGAGCACTTGTTGTTGTGAGGAGCGCACAAAAGCTCGTGTAGAAATGAATATGTACGGTCCTGAAAGAAAACATTCACTTCAGTGACATTCTCAATACCAACAGCAGTTACATACCTCAATCTTCCACAACCTCGCATACAAGTCCATGCAAATATTCGTACTCATTCCGTTCCGCAAAAAGTCGAACGTATTCAAAATGAACGGAATACTCTCCTTTCGGATGGCAAAATACGGCAACCCCCGCAAGAGCTCCAACTGCACTTCGGGACACGTCTCGGTCGACAACTTATACAAAAATGTCATCAAAAACCCCGACGCAGCATCCTCTTTACTTTTCACAATCGACAAAATCAACTGATACACCTTGAACCAACAATCGATCGAAATGTCCTTTGATAAAAATATCGCCCGCAGCAGTACGATAAATTGTTTGTTAAAATCCAAATCTCCACGCGTATTCAACGTATCAATAAAATTGAAAACATTTTTATGATTCGTATCCTGAAACTGTTCGGCCAATCGAGCAATGTCGTATGCCATGGCAATTTCAGGATGATAATAAGATGGGCTTAGTTTGAAGTCCTGCGAAGGAGATTGTGGTGGTGGGGCTGGGGATGGTTCCTTCTCCTCGGCCGTTATAACTTTTACAATTGAATGTGCCAATGTTAGGCCACTAGGCGACAAGAAATCCGGGTGTGTCATCCATTTAATGATACCATCCAAAACCATATTCTGAATGTACTTGTTGGTGCATATACCTTTTCGCATTATCGTAAAAATGATGTCCATCAGCTCGTTGAAATTGGCCGGAACCACATGATGAAGTGTGTTTGAGAAAAGCACTAGTAGGACGTTGTAGTATTTTGCATCAGGCTCCTTGATGCCGGTCAATGTTTTATGAATGCATTGCAGACTACGCATCGGATTCAGGCCATGCATGAGTTGATAGTTGCACACTACCAAAAGGTAGAGGATGCAATCCAAAATCTGTTGATAGTCCTTGACGGGGTCAAGACTTTCAAGTGATTTTATGAGAAAAATACTCGTCTGAAGACACGCGCCAGGTGATGAAATCTATTGTAAGGATGAGTTAATTATTTTGCTAAAATTGATAAACAAAGTCCTACCTTTGACCACGTTAAAATCTCATTGATAAATTCAAAAGCCTTTTCATTGCTTGCGCTGAGCTGTAGCAATCCCATCCATACAGCTTCCGCGCGAGGCAGAGTTTCCGTGTTGCAGAGGATATACAAAAGGACGGGACGCAGGAATTCGATGCATTCACTTCGAACACTGTGAAAATAAATACATTTCGATTAGCCACTCCTGGGACACTTGAAATGTCTAGAATACTGACTTCTCATCTGGATGGTCGCATATTGTTACAATTTTCTCGATCAAAAACGATGATCGTGATAAATCCTTCTCCAGAATACTAATGGCTGGATGCTGTTGCGTCTTCATTCCATAGGGACATTTATAGCTTTGGTTGGCCTTCAGCTTGCCAACGTCTCGCTTCAAATCAAACAGAAGAATGTTGAAAATTGCATCGATCAGGGCGGAGTATTGTTCGAAGCTGAAATGTACACAGAAAAAAGGAGGAAAAAATTGATAACTTCAGATAAACTCACGGTAATTGTCCATGCGCCTAAAAGTAATTTGAGCTTCAAACCAAGTTTCTTTGTACAATTATTAGGTACACATAATTAGATTAAAACCACCTTTAAATCCAGGTCTTTCAAATTAAATTCAAAAAATGCTCTTGAAATTGGTCATACAACAAATAAATAATTTTGATTTATAAAAATTAATTAGAAACCGTACCTCGCCTAAAAATATGCAAAATAACCCATATCTCATATACACCCATGACACAAACCCACCCCATACTATCTCATAACAGTAGCGCGCCAAATTACATTTCAATTAATTTCACACCTTTACTGGTTTCTTCATAGTCCACACTCTCATCACCAAGGCAATCATTACATGGCAAAACTTACCTTGATTTTGGAAGTAGAGCGATCATTATCGTTAGCACAGCACTGGAATCGATAACTCCTCGCTCCACGAGGCTGACAAAGGCTTGGCATGCCAGGGCACACGTCTCGACGTTCGCCGCCTTGCATTGCAATTTCAATAGTTCAATTTCCTTAATTACATCCACCGGTTTACCTTCTTTACGACGTGCAATTATTAGTTTATAGACACGACGAACGCTTAGTGGATTCTCGGCATCGAAGGAGGAAGATTCCATCCTGGGTGGATAAACGTCCTGCTACAAGGAACACAGTAGGGCGACTGTAAAAACACGCAACCGCCACTGCAAGGATATGTAGGTAAATATTCAAATTGTCAACGTGACATTAAATCGATTGTTAGTCAATGGAAATAACAGCTGATTGGCATTTTCCCAGGGCTGTTCCAGCGGAATGGACGGCAAACTGAAACGGATACTCCAAAGTCCGTTACGATTTATAACGGTTTAACTAGGAAGGTGGCGAAAGGTACTAAAATCGTAATTTCACGTTAAAATCCATACAATACAAATAATGTAAAAAAATTTTATGATCGTGAAATCAAATTCTAATGTGGGTACAGAGAGACTTCATATAAAAGTTTTTGCATAGATAAATGGGTTATCCAATTTTACTTTGGGAAAGTTTTCTTTCTTGATTTACCCTAACTTCTAGAGCATGGTGCGTTGACGACTACCGTGTGTAGTTGTCAGCCTTCAGCCATACCACTTCCTAGTTAGTTTTTTACTCAACGATAAGCAAATTTTATCTTCATCTGAATAATAAACTTGCGGCGGGTCATGCCGAGTTTGGAAACTCTATGAATCTCTATGTATATCACAGAGTGGCGACTGAACGAGCACGGCCACAGAGCACAAAGTAAAGTTAAAAAATACACACAAGCCGTTTAAATTTTGATAAAATTTCTATTTCATTTTAATGTTTGGACAATTCAAATACCATTCATGGGACCCACAAAATTCATTTCGGGTCATAATTCGTCTGAAATTTGTCGAATGTTGTTCCGAAAATGCCCCAAAGTCTGAGGATTGCTTACATGAACCCAGTCTTTTGAGTAAATCAAAAGGAAGAAATCTAAAGGCGTCAATCGCATGATCTCGGTGGCCATGCGGTATCGCCAAATCGCGAAATTTTGCGCCCAGAACTTCTCGCGCAATGTTTTCGGTACAACGGGGCAACGGGCAAACGATGATGGACATAGGTCTTGGCAAGTCCCGTAACCGACCCAGTTTCTTCTAATTTTCGAATTGTATTGGCTATTTGTTTGCTGGGTAGGGCTATATTATGACGACTATAATCTGTCCGTAAGGCGCGAAATATTTTCACCATTTTGGTAAAACACTTTAACAATTTTAGCACGTTGTGCGATACGCTTCTAAGTCACACTTCACACACACATATCCATGAATTTTATTGGATTTTTACCGATTTTCGTTTTGTGAAATGTTCTTGATGAGCTGATTTGACAGAAGGAAAATCCATTAAAATTCATCATCAAGATATTAAAAAATGTATCTAAAAAAAATTCAGCCTTTTTTTAATTGTTGGGGCCGATAAAATTTAACCTGACGGGTAACCTTAGTGTTGTTGTTGTTGTAGCGACTCAAGAGACAATGGGTGAGGTTATAAAACACAACATTCGTGCAACGTTACCTTTAATTTCAAATTAACCGGCCGTTACGGATCAGAAACTTCTCCCTACAAACAGATCCCCTAAGCGCTTAGGGAATATGTTTGTAGGGAGAAGTTTCTGATCCGTAACGGCCGGTTGATTTGAAATTAAAGGTAACGTTGCGCGAACGTTGTGTTTTATAACCTCACCCAATGACCGTGTATATACCGAAGCAAAGATAAAAAGTTTTCAGCAAAATTAAATTACTTTTGGACGGCATATACAGGCTGCACTAACTAATTGAAACTAAATTTAGTCCCACTCGCAAAAGATGGCGAGGTGCTTGCCAATCCATAATGCCTAGACAAGCGACTGTCTCTGAAATTTCCCCAGGAGGAACAGAGTCGTCTTGTTACTGGAATGATTTCGTTTTCGATTTTCGTTTCGCTACAAAGTTTATATGAAATTCCTGGTTAGAAAAAACGCGAGATTAACAAATTCCAATCATAATTATGTCCAAATAATCGAAATGTCAGATAAACCATTTCTAAACATCTGCACATTCCACAACCAATTCGAATAAAAAGAAGAAGAAGAAAGTTAATACGCGAACTAGACTAGGACGGTATATACACCCTATGGAAAAGGTACTATCTCCAAAAATGCTTTAAGGTAGTTTAAATTAAGGGCCGGTATACAGGGTGTCCGGAAACTGCCGCATAAACGCACCGGATTATGATTCCTCAGTTGATTTCCAGCAAAAAAGTTGTACGGAACATACCTCCTCAGCTTAACCCTTTAGCTGCCACAGGCATTTAAAGATTTTTGGAAAAATCATTTTCCTGCACGACTTAAAGCCTAATATCTCCAAAGCTAGACGAGCTGGAATAGGTAAATAAAATGATTATTACATCCAACAAATTTGCCTATAAAATAAAACTAACCATACTAAAATCGGATAAGAGGTTTGGTTTTTACAGAGCTTCAAAGTCAAATTTGCGTGATTTGACCCAAAAACAATCTTTTTTTTTCCATCTAAATTTTCTCCAACTTCTGCCAAGGTGAGGTGCTTGTACGATTCTTTTAAAAATTGGCGCATAGTCTTACGATCATATCTTTCTCACATCATTTTATTTCAGCTCCATTATTTCTAACAGTTTTAGTACCTTAAGTGCTGAAAACTAGGGTTAATTTTGGCTCGATTTCGACATACTTTGAATAGATTTTACCAATATTGCAGACCTTTAGGGGCAGTGTGAATTGAATTGTATTTAATTCGAGCTAAAATTAACCTTAGTTTTCTATACTTAACGTATAAAAACTGTTAGAAGTAATGGAGCTAGATTAAAATGATGTAAGAAAGATATGATCATTAGACTAATTTTTAAAAGAATCGTACAAGCACCTCACCTTGGCAGAAGTTGGAGAAAATTGAGATGGAAAAAATGATTGTTTTTGGGCCAAATAACGCAAATTTGACTTTGAAGCTCTGTAAAAACCAAACCTCTTGTCCGATTTTGGTGTAGTTATTTTTATTTTATAGGTAAATTTGTTGGCTGTAATAATCATTTTATTCCACTATTCTAGCTGGTCTAGCTTTCGAGATATTAGGCTCTAAGTCGTGCAGGAAAATGATTTTTTCAAAAAATTTTAAATGCCTGTGGCAGCTAAAGGGTTAAGCTGAGGGGGTATGTTCCGTACAACTTTTTTGCTGGAAATCACAATCCGGTGCGTTTATGCGGCAGTTTCCGGACACCCTGTATAAGCGCTCAATGACCGTGTATATACCGAAGCAAAGATAAAAAGTTTTAAGCAAAATTAAATTATTTTTGACGGCATATACAGGCTGCACTAACTAATTGGAACTAAATTTAGTCCCACTCGCAACAGATGGCGAGGTGCTTGCCAATCCATTATGCCTAGACAAGCGGCTGTCACCTGAAATTTATCCAGGAAGAGCGAAATCGTTTTCGATTTTCGTTTCGCTACAAAGTTTATTATGAAATTCCTGGTTAGAAAAAACGCGAGATTAACAAATTTCAATTATAATATTGTCCAAATAATCAAAATGTCAGATAAACAATTTGTAAACGTCTGCACGTTCCACAACCAATTCGAATGAAAAGAAGAAGAGAAGAAGTTAATACGCGAACTAGACTAGGACGGTATATTCACCCTATGGACAAGGTACTATCTCCAAAAATGTTTTAAGATAGTTTAAATTAAGAGCCGGTATATGAGCGCTCAAATTTTCTCTCTTGAATCGAAGGAAGTTTTGGCAGCTCTTGGTCGTTTTGATAACAGAGCTCCGGGACGCTTTAAATCGAAGAACCAACTGCCGTAGGATCATTTTTACAAACAACATAAACATCCATGGTCACAGTGGGACTCAAACCCACGCTTGCGGCAACTCAGAGATACAGTGAGTGTATTCACGCACAACTTATATTACTCTCCACCAGAAGGCAGTCACGTATGTGAAACCGAAACGTAGCGCAGTGTTCTCTACTTAGCGCAAAATTTCTACGCTTCGCAACGAAGTAGCTATATATCAGAGTAGATGGCGGGAAAACAAATTTGAAAATTATGAAGAAATATATTGTGGAAATAATATAACGCAGATTATGCTCATCTACATATTTTTATGTGATTTTTTTCATAATAATGAATGTCGTTTGACATAAGTGTTACATTGCATTCACACACAACCTTCGCCGCTTACCTGCGTGTGCCTTCTGGTGGTGGAGAATATAAGTAGAATTTGTGTCCAAATTTAGGTCCGCTTACTTGTGCGTGAATACATTGAGTGTCATCGCTACCACTGAGCCACCGAATGTCCGGGAGACCTTAGCAATTGTTTTTGTTGATTTTAATTAACCCCTAAAAAATCCTGGCTACGACCATGAAGATGAAAAAAATTCGTCTTTGCGTAGAACATGTGAACCAGAAATAGGATAGTTGTATATAAATGGTTTATTGAACCGCCTACACACGAAGCGTCCGAATCCGATTTTTGATTCTTCATTCTGTCAAATTCATACATTTTCTTCGATTTTGACAAAACGAAAAAAAAAAAATAATTCGGATTGACCGTGTGTGGGCGGCCCTAGAGAAAAGCGGGACGTTTTCATATGACTTCATACAAGATATTAAAAAACTACGCAGAGTTGCAGTCAAAAGCAGAAAGTGTATTATGGTTGAAATACATTTCCCCCGTGAGCATCGGCAGAGGCATCGGCATCAGCAGAAAAATTTCAATTTAGAACACACGCATTTGCCTTTGATGACCCACATTGACAGCAGCAGCAGCGGCAGAAGCATTTTTTCTGCTTCTGCTGTCAATGTGGGTCATCAAAGGTAAATGCGTGTGTTCTAAATTGAAAATTTTCTGCCGATGCCTCTGCCGATGCTGATGCTGACGCGGGAAATGTATTTCAACCATTACTTTTAAGCTATAGGGTTTGGTTTAGCAATAAGGGCGGGTGGATGTTGATATGAAATAAAACAAGCTATGTGTGAGGTATAAACGATTTTTTTTATTTTAATTTAAAGACCCATATGGAATATGGAATATAAACATCGTTAAAATGTCCGCCGCGGCTTGTCACGGTGGCACGGATCCGAGTGGTCCAATTTTCAATAACTTTGCCGCATAGATCCTGCTGAATTTGATCGAGTGCTTGGTTGATATTGACTTTAAGGGCATATCGGTCAATTGCGACTTCAGGAAACCCCACAGGGAAAAGTCTAGCGGTGTCAAATCACACGATCTTGGTGGCCAATTCACGTAATCACTTCTGCGAGAAATATCCTTACCGTCAACTCGTGCCTGCAGAGTGTGCAAAAAAAAAAGACCGACGCCACCAAAAGAAACAGGCCACTACCAGGCTGCAAACATCCAGCCGCTCTAATTGGAAAACCCTATAGAAGAAGGCAAAGGCACACCTGAAAAAACTGTCCAGTTAGTTATTTTTTAGAAAATATTGGAGCTAGTTGAAATGAATTGGTGGATATAGAGCATATGTTGCGGTTGATATTTTTATGGAAATTTGAGAGTCCTAGCTGTCTCCATTCAGAAGTTACAGAAATTCGGGGTCATTTTTTTTGAAAATTTTTGGAGTTGGTTGAAATGAATTGGCGGATATAAAGCATGTTGCGGTTCACACTTATCATGCATTCTCCTTAATACATTCATGTGAAATTCATACAGAGAGATGTATTCGAAATCGGTGGAATATAGGTACAAGCATCCAATGTGCAATTTCCTATTTTTATCAGTTACTAACACACAGATTTGTTCGCATCCTTGAGGTTCAGCATTGACAATTATTTCCGATGAGTGTAACGAGTACACCAACATTCGATTTTCTAAAAAGATCAACACTATTCTTGTTGTCGAGGTCCTCATACAGAAGAGTGTAAAAACATAGACTAGATTTACCATCTCTGTTCTATAAATAAGTTTTACATCATTTCCTTTCTTACTTTGTCCTCTGTCCTGTTTTTTAATTCACTGCAACGCAGGTACTTTAAGCACCATTCCTACACTATCGCACAATAAGGCGTAAAAAGGATAATTAATCAAATATATAGGCCGTCGGATGTGGGTTTTTAATAACATCTTCCTACATCGAAATTGCCCGTAATTCCACACAGCAGATTCGAATTCGATAAGAAATCGAAACATGGTCAAGTTCCACTTATACCTACTGCTCTCTCCCACCACTAGCACACTTCTGTTGACCAGTAGTAGGTACTGTTCATGGTCATTTAAAGCTACAATAAGCTAATTCTACCGCGAAGCGACAGTTAACTAATCGCCTTAACTCCATATGATGCGGGAATACCAACAAGTCATTAATGTGGTCACCTCTCTGTTCCCCGAGGCGGCTAACTTCAACTTGTATTCGATTGACCGCCTATTCTTCCTTCTGGGCTGTGTTGTTGGTGTGTTTGACCCATTCCTGCGTCATAGCGACTCGCGGACCCAATACATTTGGGTTACTGCACACTACCCAAAGTAGCCGGTTGAAATGGAATGTATTTGAGATCTAGCGTGATTTCGGTCTGCGCATATACCGTCCTGAATCGATTCAAATATATAGAAAAAGAAATGAAAACGGGCCATTTCCCTTCTTCTTGGTTTTGATCCAAAGGTTTCAGCAACGATAGGAATCAGAAAGTCAATTCAATTGTATAAGAAACGTGTTGGAACGTGGTGGTCTTTCTGCAAAGTTAACGGTTTTATTCTGTAATCCTTTATTGTTGTTCTTCCTGTGGAGTGTTTTTTATTAATTGACTGAGTACTACAGCGAATTTTGCAAAAAAAATTAAAATGGATTTAACCAGTGGTTTTTTGAAAATTCTGTTAATTGTTGTGAACCTATTTTTTGCGGTGAGTTTTGTAAATTTTAGTAAATGGTTTTAATTTTTGCTTTATTAATTTTTGACATTAAATTATAAGGATTGTGTTTGGAAGAGGTAGATAAAAATTTATATATGTCGCTTAATAAAGTTAAAACAGTTAAACCGTTACAAAAAACCTCGTTTTGTACTTTATTATTTTTTTTTCATCGAACCCTATCTCGTAAAAAACAGATTTTAAAAATAGCATTATTAAACTGATAAAGAGATGTGTAAGTTTTAAGTCGGCAGAAATTATGGAAATTGCTTCTTCCTCCATTGCAAATATCCCTGTAAAATGTCGAAACAATTGAGTAATAGTTGCTTTTCCTTCGCCCAGTGCAGAGGTAATTGGAGGAATCTACAACATAAGGATTCAATGCATCTTTGGACAATTTAATGATTGATAAGTGTGCTAAACAAAAACTAAGTTTGCATGCAAATCCTGTTATAAAAGATAAATTGCAATTAATTTCCAAAATTGAAATAATTTTGGAACAACTATTGTAAATTATTAACGAATTTTGTTTTAAACATAATTGCTTCTGGAAAATTTCTATTTTTTGGATGATAATTTAGAAAATTTTAGATAAAAAAAATTTTTTCAGACAAATTATATACCGCACATTTTACATTTTTTTTTTATTTGTGGCATAAAACTCTTCTGACAACTTCCAAGAAAATAGGATACACAAATGAGACCTAATTACACCTTCTTAATAAATACGAAAAGAAACGGTTTTTTTATGCGGTGAGCCGATCAATATTATTTTCGTGACATCGAGGGCACAATCGCAAGTTGGTCAATGAACTACCCTCTACAAAAGTCCATCCATAGGCCAAGTATATACGTTCTAGTGCCTTTATTACCCACAAAGTGACGAAATTAATTTACATAAAAACCCCTCTTGAAGCTAGTTGTTCATATCGTTAAAACGAAACTCCATTCACGCCCATATATGTTACACTCATATACATGGGGGTAAAAAAAAAGAGAGAATACTTAAAAGGAATTCCACATCGCGTCGTGGTTTTCTTTATATGTCTTTTGTGGTCAGTGGGTTTGATTACCACCACCCTATACCTCCCCAATAGACGTACGAAAATGTCACACAATATAGACAATCCAACACATTTATTCAAAAGATCTTAAAATTGGATAAGGACTTTCACCTTTTTGGAAACGGATTCGATTCGGTTTATTGCATGCCACGCGAGAATGAAAATAGATTTCTGTGCGTTTGAGGAAAGTGGTTATAGGTCGTTTGCCCCTACTACGATATTAATTGTAGACGATGTCAGCACTCAGCAGTCTAGATCGATTAGACTTTGATGATGGGGCACATATTGTTTTAGAACTAGGGTCTTTAACCTGAAAACTGTGCATGTCCTTATTTAAAATTGAAATAAGGGTCAACTGTGGTCATTCTCTAGAGAACGAAAAAAAAAAAAGAAAACGATTGAAGTTCAAATGTGAACTTTTGTGGCCTGCAAAAGCGTGACATGAGTTTATACATAATTTTCAGCAAAATCTAGTTATGTTGTTTAGGAGCTGAATAAGCTCGGCTGAATTGTATCAGCCATAGTTTTTAAGAGATTTTTGATTACAAGTTTTTTTAATCTCACGCAATATATTGCTCAAATCCTGGAACAAAGGTTTCCTGTGACGAAACGCTATCCGGCGAGAAAACAGCAGTCTAATTTGTCAGACCACCGAAAAGAAAATTGTCCGCGATTTTTTTGGGCATAAATTTAATTTGATGGATTGCCGCATGATATCCACCGAAAACTTTGATTGAAGTCCACGTATGACACGTTTTGCTTTCTAAATCGTTGCGTGAGGGATTTTGAAGGTTAAGGTCACCAAAACGCAATGACCCTGACAACACCGGAAGGGTTTAGGTCGATTCAGTGTAAAGCCTAGTATTTCATCGTGAAAAGTGAAATGACCGGAGAATCGGAAAAAATACATAAAATGGCCGAAAAAAAAAATTATGAAAGTGTTTTCGGATTGTAGCTTATGGAATTCCCCAGCATTCCCTACATATTCCACGACAAGTCCCTGGAGGATATCACTCTAGGATGGTATGCAAGATTTAACGTGCATCACCTAGCGGTACGCCTTTAACACACGGTCTTCTTAAGACAGGAATTGTACGATGCGCCCCCATGTGCAAAGGGTAACAGTTTTATACCAGTTTGCAGGAACTGGCATTCATACTGTTGGATGCGAGGCACTTTCCAAACCTCTGCCGATCTGGGGTCACGGCTCCCGGTTGATAACGGAACTCCACGCCGAATGCTCTGATGTTGTTAGAACACTCTTCCCGCGATATGGGCATTAAACCACAACCAGCACGATGCTCCCACAAGGGGGCCTACCTCAACTGTCGGGTGGAGGGTGTGAATTCTCCAGGGCTCCCGACACCCGTAGTACCAAATTTATAATGCTTTGGTTGACATTTCACAGTGCTAGGCACTGATACAGTAGGATTTACCTGTAATCCAGGACTGCTAGCCTTTAACTGGGTACGCGGGGACATATTCCACGACAGTAAGAATATATTTTCATTGGAAAAAATCGCAGGGGACAAAAATGTCACTCTCGAGGTCAATACTAGGCTTGTGTGTATACTGGCCGCAAGTTTTGCAAGGGATTTCTGAAATCATTTCGTTCGCCTTCGAATACATCGACTCACAAGTTCTTTTTGGCCCACCCAGAGAAAGAGAGAGTAAAAATCGAAATTCCGATTTTCAACCCTTCCGGCTCATCGTACAGTTCATACAACTCGAGATTATGTACCATATGCGGTTCTATGACACCGTTGTAGTGGGTATATGGAACGGGCGGATTTTTTTAAGTCATTTTTTTGCGGAATGAATTTTGAATTTGGTGGATTCCGTTTGAAATATCAGACTCTTTCTTTCAAAACCATTTTCTTGAGAGTTTTCTTTTTTCAAATGTGAACACAGAGGCTCAGATTTATTCCTATATCGAAAATGTCTTTTAAACGCTTATGTGATTAAAAAGTGCATACCAAATCCAGTGGCGTAGATATGGGGAGACCAAGGAATGAATCCCCTCCCCCCTCTGTGATCGCACTTATTGTATACTGAATATTCTATGACTTTTTTTGTAAATAATTTCAACATAAACAATTCATTATTTTTTTTTAGCTAAATTATACCTACTTTACGATTTGTGTAAACTTCGATTCTAGGGACATTTTCACAGGGATCCAGTTCTTAGTTCATAAATTTCCAACACACTGCTGAAGGGCCTATAGCATAAAGCTATACTGGCATTAAAATGTTCATGTTTAGCGACTTGGATTTCTTGACTCTTTTGAAAATCTACGAAAAAAAAAACATTTTAGAGCACGGATTTTCTGTCCAATTCTTTGCTACTTTTGGTAAACTATAGTCAACTGGTTGAAACTGATCAATCACTTAGTTACTCTCGCTGGACTATGAATAGTAAAATTATTTTGTTCGAATAGGCGATTCACCACTCAATCTAATAATTTCCTTGTGTGGACCTCGCTCCCATACAAACAGCTATCTACGCCACTGATTAAAACAATAGGCTCGTTTTTTACTACATCCATATAAAAAAATGCCAGCTGATCCACCTGTCATTTTTTTATATGAAGTTTCGTTACCCAAACCTACACGGGATAACCAAAAAAAAAACGTACTTTATATTGGTAGGTTATTTTTTTTTATTTTCGAATTATTTAAAAAAATATACCGTTATTTCAGTCGGGATCGCATATTGTTTGTATTTTTGATGTTAGTTTCCTCGCTTGAAATCCATAACAAAAACATACTGTCAAAATTTTTATGATCATGAAATGAAATTCGCAGGAAGGTTGTGACTTCGCATCGGTTTTTGACATTTCCCGCGCGAAATCAATTTCAGGGGGAAAAGATGTCATCGACAATAAATCAATAATTGGTTTTAAATGCTGTTATTGAGGCATTTTTGAAACTTGGAAAATTCGTTTTTATTTATTTTAGTTAAGTGTATTCGCCCAATCACAACCTCACCTTAAATTATTGTAATGCAACTGGGCATTCAAAAGTTGGGACTTATCCTTCACGCGCAGTTCTGCCAGATGTATTCATTCCAAACGGCCGGCGCGGCGTACTGGCCACTCGCACCCGTCACCCGTGGTTAGACTAGGAGTAGAAAAACATCTTCGGCCGTGTTTTTTAATTAGCTAACCTACACTATCCGGGGTAATTTTCATACAAACGCTAACCTGTGACTTTATTCAGGTTAGAAATTATATTGCTATCCAGATTTAATGAGCTTTCCAAAACTCGCCTAAATGTATGCAATCCCAATTATTTTCTAGTACGTTTTCCAATGACTAGCAAAAATTAAATTTTGAAATGAAAAGCTCTAAGGTATAGTTTACATGCAACACACAAGTGTGTGGAAAAAATATAGTTTTTGTTTGTAAATTCATGTTAAAAATGTTGTTCGTCGAATTATTCTTACAAATTCTAACAAAATTATGATTCCTACAAAAAAATATGTTTTCATTAAAAAAAATTGCATATTAACTTTTGCGTTTGTAAAGTGAAAACGGGGCTTTAATATTTTTGAGCAATGTTTTGAAATTAATGGCAATGCCTACGTGACAATTTGAAATTTAACCTGGATGCTACCCTTGATAGTTTTTCTTTGCGCGTCTGGGTTAGCAAACCTGCCCCCGATATAAAAAAACACGGCCTTCGTAAAGTATTGGCTTTAAACAAGGGCAGTGCATATAAGCAAATATGCCTCAGTGTTTATTTTTATAGGAGGCCTTGAGGAGCTTATAGGTGTAAGAATTAACTAACTCGTGAATTTACGTTAAATGTTTGACATGTTTTTAATACTCCTGATTTTTTCGACTGCCAGCCACCTAAAATACCCCTAAAATGGGAAAAAATATATTTTTTGTCATAACGATCCTTACGAATGTAAATTGCCTTAATTCATCTTAGCGCACACTCTCTTTTGATATCCCTATTAAAAAAAATAAAGCTCGTAGAAGGCTGAAACAGCTTTTATTTTTTGCATAACGGGCTATGTCGCCAGGCTACTAATACCTTAAGGCCTGGATAGACCTCGGGCGGAATGAGAATGAAATTTGTGTCCGCTGCGATTTTCTCAATGAAAATGCATACTTACTTTCGTGGAATATATGGCAAATGCTGGGGAATTCCATAAGCTCCAATCCAAAAACGGTTCCATAATTTATCTCGGCCATTTTATGTATTATTTTTCGATTCCCCGGTCATTAGATATTTTCCACGGTGAAATGACCGGAGAATCGATAAATAATACATAAAATGGCCGAGAAAAATGTTGGAACCATTTTTGGATTGTAGCTTATGGAATTTCCCTTCATTTCGGACATGTTCCACGACAGTAAGCATGCATTTTCATTGAGAAAATCGCAGCGGACTAAAAATTCATTTTCATTCCGCCCGAGGTCTATCGTGCACTTTAGTTGTTCCCCATTTTAAATTGGCAGGGATGTCGCCCAGATTTGATTTAGGGAGAGGTTCAACTCTCGATATTAGACATATGTACTTCATTGCCTATAAAAAAAAAATTCAGTAAGATGTTTGCATCGAATGAGTGTAATGTGAATAAGATCACAACAATTTTTCATAATTTTTCATTTTTGGAAAATTCCACAGCCAAAAAGGGTTTCTATAGCCCTCAATAGCTGGGGATAAAAAGTCTTTTAAAGTGGCTTCAAATCAGTCTAGAAAAAGTTCCATAAAATTTTAGATGAGTTCGAATATATAGGAACGGGTCAATTTGACCATACTCCATGTCCATAAGTAACTATTCACGCAGGGCTTGTTGTTGTCTTTTCATACAGTTTTTACTCAACTTGTTTTTACGAATATGCAGTACCTTATTTCTATTAACTTTTGAAAGTCAAAGTTTCCCTTTCAAAATTCACCGTAAACCTTCGCGAAATCCAGTGGCAGCATTTTGCCTTCTGCCCAGGGGCGCCTTGGAAGCTAAATCCGGCCCTGAAAACTTTTGTCACAACAGTCTCCACATTGGGTTTTGACTAATTTAAGGTACGTTGTCCCAGACGCGGCCGCACGACAGCGACTCGATCATTCCATATAAAAACTCGTTTTTCTCTCATTTTAAAAACAAGTTTTTATATGGAATGAGCGAGTCGCTGTCGTGCAGTCGTGTCGAGGAAAATGTACCTTTAAGGTACGTTGTCCTCGACACGACTGCATCGGCTCTAGCGAAAGCGACTCGCTCATTTCAAATAAAAACTCATTTTTCTCTCATTCTAAAAAGGAGTTTTTATATGAAATGAGCGAGTCGCTGTCGTGCGGCCGCGTCGAGGACAACGTACCTTCAGACACCATATAGTCTGCGACTGCGACTGAGAATGTTAATGTTTCTCTACCTAAGAAATGTCAGCTACAGCTGGTCAGTGGCGTAGATAAGGGGGAATTAACGGGATAAATCCCCCCCCCCCCTTCGGTCGCACATTTTTATTATTACTTTAGGTATATGTGAAACAAAGCAAAAGTAACATTGGATCTGGAGTTTCACACAGGCAAGTTCTACTGAAGTAATCTAGAAGTGCTGCTAGAAAAATTAAATGTAAGCACTGATTGAAAATTTGTTGCCGGAAAATCTTAATGTTTGGCTCAAAAATTTAAAAAATAATGTGGAACATGGAGTGCTCTTCCACAGAAGCGCAATTTCCAATGGGGAAATATAGACAAAGAGTGGAAACCTAATGCAAATGAAGAGAAAACGCTGCAAAACTGCTTCCAATTTTTCAGCATCCTTTATTGATTGATTTTATCAACATTATTTTTTCTTTTTTTTAAGTTAGACGAACTATCAAAGCTATCTCTCTCTTGATTACCGTAACTCCTAGTGGAGCATGGTGCGTAGATGACTATCGAGTGTAGTCATCAACGTTACAAAGACAACTGAATTCGGAGTGTGATACGGTTGTCAGCCATACCACTTCCTAGTCGCATTGTTAGTTTATTATTCTACGATAAGAATATTTCTTATCATCTTCTTCTGAATAATAAACTTACGACGAGTCGTGCCGAGTTTGGAAACTCGTTTCTCTATGAGTGTCTATTTCACAGAGTGGCGACCGAACCATCACGGCCACAGAGCACGACAAAGCTATAACCACGAATAAATCTTTTCTAATAAAAATTTTAGAAACTTCCAAAATTGAAAGATAGTCTTATGCAGTAGTTCGAAAAAAAATTAACAATCAAACAAACGGTAACGGAGTTCCGCGGTACCCTAGCGTTCCGTGAAAATCTCTCAGGGGTTTTGCGAATATATAAAAAATAGGAAAAATGTAGAAAGAGCTTTTGACAACAAAAAGCAAACAATCCATACGAAAAAATGTTTGTAAGTTTTAAAATTCCAAACTTAGTGTGCTACACTGCAACAGGAATCAACTTAACTGTAAAATATTTGTAAAGCATCAGAGACTCGCACTCGATCGATTTTCTTTTACAACTTTCTACTATCTGAAATAGAAAAGGAAGTACACGCATACCTCGACTTAGGATGCTAATTGGTTCCAGGAAAATGCGTCCTAAGTCAAAAATTTTGTATCTCGAATAACCATATCGCGCGTAGGCAAGAAGACGGTCACACTCCAAATTCGTCACTTTTCAGTTAATGATACAATTTTATAAGGACAAGAGGTATTTAAAGTATAGATTATGTCACCTCAACAGCAACTAATTAGCTGAATATTCTTCAAATCTTTCTTTGGTGGTCTCTTATTCATAACTGGGGAAGTGCTAGGGCCTATTCTCTTTTTATTCTTAAACTTATTGAAGCACTGGTTATGGAAGCTTATATGCATATTATTTGTTGAGCTGATCGTTTTATATTTGAAAAATAAATTCTCATCGGTGGTTCGGAACAAGGACACAAAATTCAGTTCGAATCTCTACTCAAGGTAAAAGTCCACGCTCCTGTGAGAGATTAGGCCCAACTGGTGAACACAATTTTTGGACGCATGGAATTGATAAGGGAATATCAATTCCACCGAATGGCGGAAAATTAAGGTTGATTTCAAATTGACGACTGAACTCTTTTGCTGAAGTTTAGAACAAACGTTCAGTTAAAATCAAAGGAGATACGGATAAGTGAAATACAACCTCGTACTAATCGATGGATGGAAAAAGGGACTCAAATCCATAGCCATAGTAAGCTCTATGGATTCCGGTAGCGACAGTTGTCTTTTTGAATGAATTTTAATTGGCAAACAGAGGACAATTGAACATTGTACAGCAATTGTATGTACAGTGAAAGCTTCGACGTCCTTTCAATATTCATTCGAATGCATTTCTTCCTTCGCGTAACACCATACTGAAAAGCAACGTGGTTTCAACAGGGAATATCAAGATCCAATCTTTCCCCTGACTTAACCAGGTCTGAATTTATTTTATTTGGTTCTTGAAATATTTATGAAAATTAACTACGCACAACTGAAAAAATTCACAGGTATGTTTTGAAAAAAAGCGAAAATTTGTGCGAAAATTGGAATACTGTGAATTCACTCACCGTACTAACATAGCCAAAATTATCGAAGCAACCTTTTCAGGACTCTGTTTGCTCCAAAAAACTGCTAATTTAGTGTAATAAATACAGAACTCAACATTTGATAACCGTAAAAGTATAAGTAATTTTGCAAAATGATCCCCCTCTCCGAAAAGTTATCTACACCACTGCAGCTGGTTACAGTACACTAACCAATTGTTCACATGGCGATCCAATCATAAGGTAGCGACACTCCCAGTTTTGGAGATATCCGCAGTCAATTGAAGGCGAAGTTCAGAGAAGACAGAGACCCGAATAATCTAACCTAGGGACCCTTTTGCTGCAATCACAAAGCTGGGATGCAGCACTGATAAGCTGGGACAGTCTTATATGAGGCAATATCAAAAGTTGAACCCGCAAGGATTTACGGTAACGATTGCAAGGTTGAAAATGGTGTCAGTCATGTCAGTCTCATACCTGTTGGCTGATGAGTTCAGATGGAACGGAACGGAACAGGGATAAAACAAATAATGTTGCATCATTCAATAAATTCTAGATGATTTGGACTACTGTTAACTATACCTGCTTTAACGGCTATCGAATTCGGGAATAATATTTATCGGATTTTCTTTTATCCATTCCAGCTAACTGGTCTGGTTCTGATCATAATCGCCAGTCTTGTAATCAGCGACACAAAATACATCAAAGATCTAGATAACGATGAAGTCCAAACGGGAGCAATTATTATCATCGTCCTGGGAATAGTAATAATGGCTGTGGCCGTGTTTGGTCTGTACAGTGTCGTCAAGAAATCACCACGTCTTCTGAAAATAGTAAGAAAATATCTTTTGCTAATTGTCAGCGATTTTCAATAATTCTCTGTTTTATCTGTTTTAGTATGGCGGACTTATTTTACTCATTTTCATCGCCGAAATAGCTCTGCTAATCTGCTTCTTTGCCTACAAACCGATCATCATCAAGAAGCTCTCGGATCATATGCATCGCATTATCAAGGGAAGTGATGAGAATGATTTGAAGAAAATTGATGCTATTCAGAGAGAGTACAAATGTTGCGGCGTTGAATCGCCGGCCGATTGGATTGATCAATCACCAACAGAGATATTGCGAAGCTCCTGCTGTGTTCCCGAGCATATAGATGTGGCGACGAATGATTGTAAAAATGCTCAGCCGTTGTTTAAGGATAAATACTTTCAGGTATGTATTTATGGGAGTTTTGATTCGGCTTAGTCACAGTCATTTTTCATACAAATCGACAGACTGAAAGACAGATAATCTGTGAACATGAATGGAAAATGACTGTGACTGATGACTGAAAAGTTTGGATCGACCTTTAGTAATCGCTAGATGGACTATTTAATGGATGAAAATTGCTCTAAAAATGTTTAATTTGAGAAAGAACTGAGAATTTCAGCTGTTTTTTGAATCTCTGTAATAATTATTTACTAATCATGATCCTTGTTACTATTTTTTGATTACAGGTCGGTTGTCTTACTAAGCTTACCGATTTCCTGACAATGAATGCCGATTTGCTGACATACGTTCTTCTGGCGTTTGCCATATTGCAATTAGTTTTCATTATTGCTGCATTCTTCCTGGCTAATTACTATGAGAAAAAATCATCAAAATAATAAGACTCCAAATATTTGCCTTGATCGTCATATATATCTTGTTCATATCAAATTTCGTCACATTTCAAAAGTGCAAAAAAGAGTTTAGTTGGTATAGCTGAAAGTGTATCCTTTTTATGTTTTTGTTGTGTTTTTTCGTTATGGCTCAATTTTATACGTACTTTATATAATTAACTATATCTATATGAACTATATGTAAAAACCACTTGTTGTTGTATATTTTAGTTTAGCGAAACATATTTACATACATAAAAAAATGTTTGCACAACAGGACAAATAAGTAATAAATTTCAAAATAAATTAGTAGAAGTCACGGCATTTGGGTTTTTCGGATTTAAATTTTCTAGATAGGAATAAGGAGGGAGGAGTGTGAGGCTTTGTGGATGTTTCCATGAATGAATATGAACACTTTTTTATGCAAATGTTTGAATTTAATTTAATTAAAAACTAGTTCCATTATAAAGAGATTTATTTCTAGGATAGGTTTATTTTAATGGGGTTTCGTGTGTTTGAAATTACTCCATATGATGTATTATTTTTAACCACTACCAATTTATGATGAAACTATAAAAATGTTTTGAGAAAAATGATCCATTTTGCATTTCAATAACGTGTAAATTATACGTTAATATTTAGGCAAACGATGTATAACAAAGCCTAGTCCTAAATTCTGCTTAATACAGTTTACAGCACAACTTTTTGAATATTTGATATTAACGAACGTTTATTCACCATAAGTATAGTAGAAGCTCCAGTAATTTTCTAATATGGGAAAGGAATTGCTTTAAAATTGCCTTTAGCTGAAACGTTGATCAAGTGGTGGCTCGTTTTGTCATCGACACTAAAAATTGCTACAAATGTCAAACGTTTTTTTTTTTTGTTTGAAATAAATATTAAACAATCATTGAAAACTTCCATTTTCTAAATAATTTGCTCGGGAATATACGGCAAATAACCCTAAATGCATTAATATATCAAAAAGTTCGCATGATACAACAATACGTATTTAGACCTTAAAACTGGATTCCAAAAGGGCGTGTCTTTTTTACATAGGAAAATTATCCCATCAGGGCCGCACGCAGAAATAAATTTCGGGAGGGGTTTTTGACAGTGGTTGAACTGGCAGCATGTGATTACATTCTGATAAAAACCTACAAATGGTATTCAAATTTTACATTCGATTAAAAAATGGTATATCCCAGAAAAATTGAAACGATTGCAGAGGTATATTTGGTGAGGTAATAGAACACAACAGATCTGATACTGATACAGAACACAATGGATAACGGTTTTCAAACATGGCATAGGTCGAATTATAATCCAAGGTCGAGGCAAGGCCAAGATCGTGCCTGTTGCCGATTAGATAACTTCAGCGATAAGAACCAACAAATAACTTCACTTTACATCCTCAAAAAAAACTAAGTCATTCGATGATGTCCCTATTTTTTTAATTACACGATCTGCCGAGCTCTGGCTGTGTATGACAAGTAACCAAAACGGTAAAAGTCCCGCGCAGCGACGGCAACTGCCACAAACAACCAGTTTTAGGTGAGTTTTCATATGAAACAACCTGCATTTCAATCTACATGACCAAAGTTTCCAAAACCCCTTCAACCCAATTTATAAGGAGAAAGCTTTCAGCCACTATTGCAGCCCTACCTCAGCCAACAAAAACACATGTGTGACCTGATTCATGCACCACACGTCAGCCGAGATACCTTTTTAATTTATGACGTTCTCATACAAACAGTATATGACGATGTCCCCATCATATATACACGCCTTTGCGCCTTATTACGGTTAGTGATTACAAAATCATTACTCAAAAAGATGATGTAATAGTTGTGTAATATATATGTTTAATGTATCGCTCGTACAAAATATTAATTACTTACGCGAAATTAATGAATGATGGATTATTTGTGAGAAATTTCCAAGCGGGCCAATTTCTGATTAAGCGAGAATAATGTTGACCTATACACATCTGCCGACAATAACAATTTCAAGCTATGCTTGCTATTTTTTTTTTTTTTGCAAAAGTGTGGTGTGATGGCCAACTTGAAACTGCACGTAACTCTCTTGTGTTGGCATACTCATGCCAACAAAATAAATACGTAAAAAAAACTTGCGTTTGGCTTATATAGTACGAAGAATGCGACAGGTGTACGAATCATTTTTGAGGAGAAAAGAACCATTGTATTTCCCATATGCAAGCACACATACTGATTAATTGCATTTCCCTCAGCTGACCATCATGTGTTTCACTTTCAATGCGTCCTATAGATACAGAACGTCGACTTGTAATGCATGAAGTGAAGTTTATTTTGGACTAATTTGACGAAATATGACGCCAATGCGGGCTGGGATGTGTCCTCGATGTGTCAAATCGCCGTTATTTCAGGTAGTATTGGTACTCATTGTAGTATCAATTCATTTCTGAAGGGTTTTGAACCCCAAAACCCCTACAGGATCGCCACCGTATCCCATAAATCGATCCAATCTGATAAATATTTGCCTTTAAGAATGCTACATTCGGAATAATAACACGATAATTGAATTGTCGCATTTGACATGAAACGTTTCCCGGATTTCCTTTCATGTTTGCAAGTGATCCATGCTGCATTTCTTATAATTAGAGGTACGGAATTTTCTTTTTTACGAAATAGATGCGAATTTCGTCGAAATCTGTACATTTTTGCGAATTGATGCAAAAATGTTGTAATTTGTATTTTTTCCAGGAAAAGTTTATTTTACTCCAAACAACATAATTGAATAAATGAATAATGAAACATAATTTTCAATTTCGGATTGATTTTTTGTCAAAGATTCCCATTAATGAGTATATTGAAATTTCTAAATGCAAGGACACACGATGACTTGATTATGTAGTTGGAGGTTGGATGAATGAACTTAGTTTTCTGCAACGTGATATGTGTAGGTAGAGATTTGCTCGTGGTAATACGAGCCCCAAAATTGAACTTAAGTACAAACAGTGGCGGATTTACCAGTAGGCTAAGTAGGCTTGAGCCTAGGGCGGCACCCCCTCCTCCCCAAATGTGACGCGCAAAAAAGTCTAACTTTTTACTGCGTAATGCGGTCAGCCATAGAACAATTTGGCATCAAAAGCCAGCTCTTTTTTTGGATGTTTGGGTCTAGAGCTAAAGTCACTATACTACAAGTGATTTTTTATTTCGGTCTAAAATATTTTTAGCAGTGTTCATCGAACAGATTTGGTTACAGCTTTTTTTATCAAAGGATATTAAATGTTTGGCCGATGAATGGCAACAAAAAATTACCTCCGGGTAATTTCGAAAGAATTTTTATTCAAAATAGTGGTCTAGACGCAAACCATAATTCATAAACGCCCTCTATATTTAAGCCTCCCACAGTTTGGGATTCAACGCTTTAAACCGATTCTCCAAGCAGAAATTTTTTTCATAAGCTTTACACTGTGATAAATACTAAAGAATGCTTAGGACCCACGAGGCGGAAAGCTCAAAGATGACACATATTTAAATACAAAGTGTAAACTAAAGATAATAATTGCAGGTGAATAAAGCATAATTCTATCCGAATATATAGGGGCGGCAATTTGTGAATAGCCTACTGGCGGCAAATTGGTAAATCCGCCACTGACTACAAAAACATAAAAAAGCTACTAAAATACTATCGTGCCTAGATAGCTCAGCTGTAGGACATAGGACTACGAAACGATATGGGCCAGGTTCGATTCACAGTAGAAGTAAAATGTAAAAAGGTAAAGCTAAAATAAGATAAAAAAAATTAAAGATAAAATAAAAGAAACAAAATTAAAAAAAAAATAATTTTTCAACGTAGCCTAATATCGTAGTAATCGTTGTAATTCGATATAAAATTCGTAAATGTTTTCTAGCAGGCGAATTGAATTCGTATCGCGGACGATGGAAATTCTTTGCTGGGCTCTGTACTCATTAAATTTTCTACGTAATATAGATGAGTAGCTTCAGCTAGTGTCGCAAGTGATCTATATTTTCTTATTATGTACACTATACTCGATACACCAGACAGAACAGGATATGAATAATATACGTGTCATTCTCATTACTTATCTTTTCGCCCCCTGAAAATTATGACAAATATACTAGAAGTAAAACACCTCTTATCTTATCTGGATAGAATTTTTTCACGATTTTTTCATTTACATAATAGGATGCAAAATAAGCTCGCGTTATCTTAATACATTCATATGTATTTTTGAAAATTATAGATTTTCAACCAAGTCCGGGGAGGGCGATTGGAGGGATTGAGTATATCCTAATAAATTTTATTTATTTTTATTCTTTTAATATTTTCTTGTGTTTATTCAGAGTTGTCTTATCTCATTTTTTTCATCGACAGATTAGATATCTTCGAATACAAAAAAGCATGTATTGATATGAAGCTGTATGGATGATTCATATGAAAGTATTACAATTCTTCTTCTTTTTCTATAATTAAACATTTTAATATAACAATCTTGATTTAAATGATTCATTCGTGTGAGTGAAAGGGGGCTTCCCTATACATATTAAGAATTCAGTCTTTTTCTGACGGGGAAAATGCTGAAGCTGCGACAAGCGCCATAGTTACTCAAAACGCATCCACGTAAAATCCCTAAAGCTTTATGATAATTGACAACTGATTTTTGATAATGTTAATTGAACATTTTGGAGCGAGAGACCTAAATTACTTTCAGACCCCCCGTGATAAGATAAGGAATGTATGGAATTTGGTATTTTTCTTACTCTATTTGCTACCATGTGATTCGTATGAGTCATATACTCGTATTAGGGAACGTTGATAAAATTAATTCAATCAAACAATATAAATCAGTATAACCCTTAAATGCATGGGGTCTGAACCCACTATCGTAACTGACCTCCCCTTATGTAAAATCAGTCACTGAACACGGAATCAGCCTTTATTTTCCCGGGAAATAGTCCGTTTTCCCAGAAAAGCGAAAATAGTAGAATTTGAATTGTGGACCAAATATGGTACGCCATGCATTCAGGCATTAATGTGCAAATGAAAGACTTTTTCAAATTTTATTTAATCTGCCTCTTAATTTAATAGGAATAGTGCAAAATAGAAAGGATAATGATTATTGAGAGTTTTGATCGAAATTATAGTGGACACTCGATATAATGAATTCCTCTTCATTAAAAAAAAGGTTGTAATTTCTATAGAAAATCGCGAATATTAAGTTTTTTTAAAAGGTAGCTCGGGTTGGTGCTTGATTAGTTTCCTATTCCTTATTGAAATTTGTATCGTGCCTATTTGTGACATATCCTGGAAGTCGATGGAAAGTGGAGTAGGTCGTACTACTCCTACATCCCCTACAAACCTAAATTTAGCCATATCTTTTGATAGAATGTCGCGATAAATTCAAATGTGTGTCAAGTGGTAGCTGTCAGATGTCCTACAAAAAAAAAAACATGGAATTGATCATTTTGGACTTTGCGTGCCGTCTAGCTCTGTACATGGGTATAGGTTATTAGATTTCGTTATAAAATAAATCTTCTGTATAAAAGTTCCTTATAAACATGTTCCACTGTTAAACATATATCTCGAGACTTTTGACTTATCATAGCTCATGGGATTCCTAATTCCTTTCTTGAAAAGTATATGGATTGGATTGACTTTGCTAGAAATGAATATGGAAATGACCTGCTGCCTGCTTTATAACCCAAATTTGTGCAGGTTCCAGGACATGTCCACAAGAATTACATCCATTTAATTTTTTGTTTATCGAATGTGGTACAGTCTGCCATATGAAATGGTTGATCCTAGAAGCACATTTTCTGAGGATCCTGACCGTGGACTTACAAGACAATACTTGTCATAATAAAATGGTTTAAGAAATTGGATATTAAGGCGCAGCTGCTTGAGTCCTGATGAAAGTCCAAGTATATTACTAAGATGCCATGTACGGAAGCTCGGTTTCTTAGTGACGTGTCCTAAGGACAATAGAAAAGATGTGACATTTTTTTCAGTATACTTGCCAGCTATAAAGACTGGGATTATAAGAAGCAGCTACAGAAACGCTAAGCCTTGACCGGTGTACTGTAGAAAACAAAATGTCAAAAGCGATCCTTCTAAATCAACTATGACAGCTCCGTTTCCTTGGATCCTGAACAGGACTGATTAGCCTAGCTTTCATAAAAATGGCAGTAAATGTCCTGGAAAAATGGATTGGTGACAAAATTTGTATGAAAATTTATGTTATTTGGACCTGTTCTGGGCCCAATAAAACGCACCATAATGTTGAAAAAGCTGATAATTAAAATTTTATGAACATATCCTACCCTACCCAAGACTAAAGTTGAATAATTTCATCAGCTAAGAACAATCGGGATGTATGTATAGATATTTCTGAATATGCCTCAATGCATGGTGTACCATATATGGTACGTTGCAAAATCGGTGCAAACAATAGCTTTAGTGACTTTTTTTGGCCAAAATCTCAAAAGATCCTCAAGAACACATTCCAATTTACTCACCAGTATTTTTCCTTTTTCAAATAACGGTATACTTCGCCAATTTTTTTAGCTCTAAGGAATAGCTTTTAAAATTCCACAAAAAATAACGTTTGTTCACTTTGACGACGCACAGACAATTCAAGAAAAGCTTCGGGAAGCCAAAATTGAATTTATGTGAAAGCTCGTTTTGTCGACTTTGGGAAAAAGTAAAAAAAAAATCAAAAATTTAATAATCGCTAGACTTTTACAGGAATCTAGCCATGTACCATATATGGTACGCTATGCATTTAAGGGATAACTCCATTTTTTTTAATCAAGCTCGTTGAAGAAAAAATTTAAAGCGACTAAGTAAAAAGTATAGGAATGGATTTCATAATTTTATGGAAATATCTCCTGAGTCTATGAGGAAAACGCAGGTAAAAGCCCACCAAGTATGAGCTCAAATAATCAAAAACGTCTGAGATAATTTAAAAATCGTAATTTTGCCACTTTTTGCAATATCATCTCAGGCTATTTACCTTTCTGCATAGCTGACCCACCTGTCATTTTTTTATATGAAGTTTCGTTAGCCAAACCTACACGGGATAACCAAAAAAACACACCTATGAAGTACGATTTTTTGGTTATCCCGTGTAGGTTTGGGTAACGAAACTTCATATAAAAAAATGACAGGTGGTCAGCTGTCATTTTTTTTTTATATGGAGTTTCGTTACCCAAACCTACACGGGATAACCAAAAAAACACACCTATAGTAGATTTATCAGAGAATACTCTTCTCGGCTGTGGTCAGTCCAAAAATGTTATATATACCTGTCAAAGCGATTGGTTGAGTTGCCATATTGAATATCAAAACTGGACGCACACCCAAATGGCGATCAGTTTGGAGGGAATGACAACAGCCATTTGGCTGCACGTGACGCCATTTGGCGACTAATATAGATGGACCTTAATGGCGAAGTGATTTTTCTGTAATCCTATCCGGTCCGCGATTTTTGAATGTTGTAATGATTTTTGTTTTCTTGACCATGCTGTTAAAAAATTGGGTATATTACGCTTTCAGGTCCCCAAGGGAAATTTTAGATGTTTCCGATATTTTCCGCTATATGTCCGCTATATGGCGGACGGTAAAATACGTGTCACTAGTGTCGATAAGAAGAACAAGAAAAATTTCCCTTGGGGACCTGAAAGCGTAATGTACCAAATTGGAATCTGTAGGTAGTTCGCCTGGTAAAAGAATCTTTTTTCTGTATCTCTGAGGCTTTACAACTTCGATGCCCATTTCATTTTTCAGTTCCAAAAGCCAAAGCTCTTCCGATAAAATTATCCCTCTCTTCATCGAGACACAGTAACAAAGCTTCCATTTTCTTCACACCCATATCAAGAGTGATTTCTTTTCCTTGTAAATACATTTGCGCAGAGTCAACTTCGACTAAAACCAAGTACCAAAATTCTAAGAAACACAAAAATGTGTAGTTACACATTGGAGGGAGCAATACGCCTGCCGCAGACTGAGTGTCTAAATTTTCGACAGGAGATTCATGCATGGTCTCGAGTGTTTCAAATAATTTTAAAATATTGTTCCTTACGGCTTTCACACTATGATAGTGTGCGCCCCAGCGTGTTGTGGTTAATCTTTTCAATGTCAAACCAACATTTTTAACAAGTACTTCCCAACGATGAGTGGAAACCGCAAAGAATGCGTACACCTTTTCCATTGTTCCAAAGAACGTCACACTGGTAGTAACACAGCCGAACGAATGAACGCCACATAGATTTAAGGAATGATTAGCGCATGGTGTGAAAAGTGCTTTAGGGTTAACTTCGCGAATTTTAGTTTGAACGCCTTTATGTCGACCAGACATAGTAAAATTGTTATCATAACCTTGAGATATACAAAACTGAATGTCCAGTCCATTTTTTTCCAATTCTTTCAAAATATCCTAGGTTATATCAGCAACTGTTTTTCCATTCATAGAGAAGAAACCCAAAAAAGATGTGTGGCTATTGTCTTGGGTGCTGTCGAGCATTATGCCATAATACTTCGCTCTTTTTACGTCTGTAATAATATTCTGCAAGACGTAGTTTTCCAAAATGTCTATAAACTCGTTCTGAATTCCTTTCGATAAGTAAGAAGGCACTCTTTCTTGCCCGCCAGCTGATTTTTCCAAATTTAACGAATGTTCTTTTAATACCGGATCATACTCAGCCATAATTTTAACTAACTCCAAAAAGTTTCCACGATTTTCGGATTCAATATCTTCTCTGTGGCCCCGAAAAGGCAAGTTTTCGTTGGCCAAATAAAGGGTTATATCAAACAGTCTACGTAATATATCTCGCAACTTTTTTGCCTCGCGATTAATGGCACTTTGCGTAATTTTATCAATGGTTGTTCCTTTTTGCAGCTTGACACTCAGGGTTTTCCATTTCTCCAAGCTAGATACGTGTTCACTGGAGGACTCATGTTCTCAAATTTTCGGATTCAATTTCCACCATTGATCGAAACCGGTAACAAATTTTTTCCACAAGTCATTGGTAGTTGCGAAGATCCGGCAGCAAAGACAATATAGTTTGTTTTTCGAAGTCGAGTAAACCATCCATTTCCGCACGAATTTTGTTCCATTCGGTAAGTTTGAATAAAACCATGCTGATGTCAAGCTCGACGTGTTCCCTTACCTTTAGAAGATTCTCCTGGTCTTTCCACTGCCAGGAATGGACCTTCCTTGTGCTGAAACCTGTCACTACCCTGTCGAATTACCTCCAATCGAATATAATCTGGAACTGGCATTGGCCAAGGTGCTACATAATTTTACATAAGGTTCCGTTAGTCGAGTTGCGTCGTCTCCCCGTACTGCTGAGAAGAGAGAAAGAAGTAAGTCCAATTGAACGAGAGAAATCAAGCAATTCTCTTCGCTTCGCTTTGGTGGCCGGACGGGTGTTTCGGGGGAATGGAATGAAATTGAGGAAGGTCAGCTTGACAAGTCCGTCGTTGAGTATATGGACTGTGCGGGTGTTGCGGGGTAGAGAATACATGCCTCTCTATTTACTTTTTACCAGCACGGTAGAATTGCCTCACTGAATTTAGTGTACAGATATGGTTATTTTAGCGACGTTTTTTTTCGTATCGCGTGTAAATCTGACTCGAAAAAAACGATCGCGGGTAACATCCCGGTTAAGACCAAACAGCTGACACTTGACAGTTTTTGCGCATCTTTGACTCACCTTTGTCGGCTTATTTTTTAGATGTGGTGGATTTTATCACAAAAGATGATCATTTCTTTGCAAAATCTTTTCTCGTGATGAGAAAAACTCTCACATTTGGTTTGAAAAAACAAATTCCCGCATATTTCCCCTATGCGTCCGCCATCTACATTTGAGCTCTATCCCGTGTAGGGTAGTTGCACGCGTGAACTCTACCGGGGTAAGTGTCATTTTTTTTATATGAAGTTTTACCCAAACCTGCACGGGATAAACACAATAAAACGTACCTAATGTCTTTTCTCAGCCGTACCAGCCGTACTACCAGGGAGCAATACATAAGCAGATGGTCTGAACATAGTTTGCATCTATTATTGGCCCTCTCTCACACTTGGAATAGTTTGTTTGTTTGTTTTTGTACAAAAAAGAAGATAAATGTTTGCACAACAATTTGAATTTGACATGGTGAGAGTTTTTCAATTATTTGTTTTTTGTTCATAATTTGAACAAAATATTGCTAGTTTCAGGGCCCCTAAAATGGAGGGCCCGGGGCGGACCGCCCCTGCCGCCCCCGTTAGTCCGCCACTGAGTCACGGACCACTAAAAGACACCAGAACATAGATACAGAAGAAATACTTCATATCAAAGCACCAGAATCCAGAAAAGAAATTTTCTATTGTGGGCATTTTTCGGCTAATCGGCAAAAACCGATTGAAATGCGCTAAAAGGCTACTGTAGTCACCAAAAATATTACACGAATATATAAGCGAAATCCACTGTAAAGTAGCGTCCCTTCACGCCTGGAGCTGGAAGATTTTTAATGTGCTCCTTTATCTAAAGAATTAGTATTATCCTCGCCACGTTGTTCTGATATAAAAGACAATTTAATCTTCATCAAAAATCCCCGAAACAAACAACCAAAAAAAAACCTTAAAAAATCGAAATCCACCTTCACAGCCCGGCCCGTTTAAAATGGAAAGATGCACACAACACTACAAAGCCACCTTCAAAGATGGCTTTGCAACACTATCATCGACAGTGCCCCACAAAATTTACTAACCTTTCTCGTACAAAAGCTCAACATAATTTCGTAAACTTTTTTTTTTGTCCACGACATCGAACGAAGTTGATGACACTCGTGTTGTGTTCGTGTCCATAACGAGCACTATTCGGCGCTTGCATTGTTTTTTCATATAATTCCCGAACAGCGACTTGTTGGCAACCAGTTGAGTTGTCCAGTTCGCTCGGTTCGGTTGTTTTCCTCCGGTTCGTTCTCTCTTGTGTATCGGCGCGTCAGTTGCATTTTTGCTGTAGTGTAAAATATCCTCCAGAATTTTCATTAGTTGCGTAGTAACAACAAACAAAGAAAAAAACATTCAAAATGGGTTGTGGAATGTCTATGGTGAAATATTTGTTGTTCCTGTTTAATTTGTTGTGTGCGGTAAGTACGAAAAACAAAACCCAAAAAATGTTTTTACGTCGCGGATGGTTTGGTTCTTTGAAAATTCTTTTTCTGCTGTTTTTTTTTGCCACGAGACCCCGCGGCCATATCGCAAAACAACTCAAAGCCGCGCCACGGTGGGGCTCGCTGGCTGTTTGTTCTGTTGTCTGTGTTGTGTGTGCCCTTCCAGCTATTATTTCCACGAAACCAGTTTACTTACCGTCTCAGCAAAAGACTTGAAAAAGTGGTAACTCGCGTCTCGTCTTCCTGCTCGTCCGACTACCGTCGTCTGCCCCCCTAAACGGGGGGCTGTTAGTTATTTGTGAGTGCAAGAGTGTAGAAAATTGGCGAATAATCGTTCAATTCCATACGGCAGCAGTTACCTTGAAATTGGAAAAAAAGCGAATGTTCTTGCACAGCAGCAAATTACGTCTCACCACAATCATCTCCAAAATTCATCGTTTTCCTGTTTTGTGCCACCTGTCAGATTCACATGACGTGTTTGTGACTGCCTGCACGCAATCCAGTTCAAGGTGTCGGAAATTTGTTTGAAAGCTAAAAACAATGTCCTCATCCTCGAGGCTCATGGACACCGCCAATCCAGTGACCATCGAGTCACGTGAAATGCCTGCCGTGTGCAATGTTCCAGCCCTCGATAGAAAATTCTATCGCGCGCTTACCTTGGCTGGCCAAATGAGTCAAGCGGGAGCACACACAACAGCACAGCACAAAACAGACAACCGCGAAATGGGTGTGTGGGGCAAAATGATGTCATCACCCAGTGGAAAAATAAATTTCGAAAAAATGTACATACACGGCCACACAAGACACAATTCGTTCATTTGTCGGAGATAATGCACAAGAATGGTCAAAAATTTTGTGTGTGGCTTCCTGTCTCGGATGACCACAAAAAAAAATGTTTGTTGTGTGCTAAAACACGACAAGAAGGAAGTTGGTGAATTTGTCACACCCTGAGGAATTTCCAACATGAAAAATGTAATTCCATGTTGTATTCCTATCGCAATTCGTGCTCGCTTCACCACTCAACATACATACAAAACGACACAACGGCCAGTGTGGAGCATTATTTCGAAATGATGGAAATGGACGCAATTCTTGGCTGGAAGCCAACATGATGACCACGCCATAGAGAAGCGCGCATCCATGCGATGCGATGATGATGAGGTGACGCGATAGCACTTAAAAACATTCAAATTGTTGGAAGCACCGCACTCGGACAACGAGAATGGATGGAGATCTCGTTCTCCATATGGCGGAACTGTGGGTATCCGAGGTGGTAACACTCCCAGAGGGGAGACAGAAACTCAATGATCGTCTGGTGTATTTACATAGTGTGGGATGGATCCACCGAAATGTTGAGCTATCTGTGGCTGATCTGACGATGACCCGATTTAGATTCTACAACACTGACCAGTTCAGTGTCAGCGATACAAAATAGCGTCACACCCAAATTTCTCTAGTCGTAAACAGTTCCCTCAGGGGCTGCTCCTGCATATTTTCTGACCTAGGAGACGTTTGCTGAATAATCGGCTTCAGGGGAATTTTATTTTATTGTTTCAGGTTGATAGTGTCGACATTGCTCAGGGGATTTTCTCACTCAGAATTTAGTTGCAAAATTATGATTAATCGAAATTATGGAATTGTCGTTCTATAACGATGAATCAAGTACTCAGCTTAGACAAATGAAACACAAATAAATAACAGACGCGACAGTTCAACATTGGACTAAGGCCGTAGATGTGTTAGTGACATCCAATTTCCAAGATCTTGACTGCTTCTTTGTTGAGGTGTTGAACTCAAAAGCACGCTCAGCAGTGATATTTATCCCCATAAATGGGTACTTGTTTGACATCTGAATGAGATCATAGTCCGTCACATGGGTCGTGAGTTCGAAAAACACCATGTTTCACGGTGAGACTCGAACCCATGACCCTGTGCACCGAAGGTATGCACACTAACCATAGGGTTACCACCTTCTCGGGCCTCGCCCGGTAGTAACGGGCCTAGAAAGTGTTGCCGGGCGTCCGGGTTTATAAAATTCCTGCGGGGCGACGTTGAATATCAAAAGTGCAACTATCTGTCTATATCTATACCTTTTTTCCTTCAAGTTAACACATTTACAGACCCAATGGACAAATTTGCGAGTGTAATGGACGATTTTACGAATCAAGTTAACAAATTTGCGAAACAAACGAACATTTTTTCGAGTCAAATAATTAATTTTGTCTGAAAAAAATGCTTTATTGGATGATTTTGCGAATCAATTTAACAAATTTACGGATCAAATGAAAATATTTTCGGAAAAATTAAGCACATATGCGAATGAATTAAACATTGTTTTGAATGTAGTTAGCAACTTTACAGACCAAATTGACAAATTCGCGAATCAAATTAACAATGTTACTAATCTAGTAAGTATAATCGTTAATCATATTTATAATTCATCAATCAAGTAAATTTCGATTAAGGCAACTCCCTTCCGGCTGCGGCAACTAGCAGTTGCATCGTCATATCTAGTACAAAGTTTGTACAATCCGTAGAAGTTACTGTTTGCACTCCTTGAGCAATCAAGTCAGTTAAAACATGATCTCGTGTAAGATCACCAAGTTCTTGCCGTACAAATCCTTTTTTTGTGCGAACACTTTTTCATTAGGGTTAAGCATCGGCGAATACGGCGGGAGATATTGTAGCGGAAGTCCACCGCGCTGTAGAATTTCCTTGACCTCAGCACCTTTATGTATTTGGGCATTGTCCATTATAACAAGCGCACCCACTACAGCGCGCTGGACTTCCGCTACAATATCTCCCGCCGTATTCGCCGATGCTTAACCCTATTGAAAAAGTGTTCGCACAAAAAAAGGATTTGTACGTCAAGAACTTGGTGATCTTACACGAGATCATGTTTTAACTGACTTGATTGCTCAAGGAGTGCAAACAGTAACTTCTACGGATTGTACAAACTTTGTACTAGATATGATGATGCAACTGCTAGTTGCCGCAGCCGGAAGGGAGTTACATTAATCGAAGTTTACTTGATTGATGAATTAAAAATATGATTAATGCCTTGGTTACACAGTGCGAGCTATCGTGCGAGTTGGCCTAGACAACTACTGCAGAGTAGCTACTTGCACCATGTGACCGCATCACGTATGATGCGGTCACATGGTGTAGCTGTCTAGGCCAACTCGCACGATAGCTCGCACTGTGTGCCTTGGTTACACGATAACGATTATACTTACTAGGTTCGAAACATTGTTAATTTGATTCGCGAATTTGTCAATTTGGTCTGTAAAGTTGCTAACTACATTCAAAACAATGTTTAATTCATTCACATATGTGCTTAATTGTTTTGCCGAAAATATTTTCATTTGATCCGTAAATTTGTTAAATCGATTCACAAAATTGTTAAAATCATCCAATAAAGCATTTTTTTCATCGACAAAATTATTTATTTGACTCGAAAAAATGTTCGTTTGTTTCGCAAATTTGTTAACTTGATTCGTAAAATCGTCAATTACACTCGCAAATTTGTCCATTCGGTCCGTAATTGTGTTAACTTGAAGGAAAAAAGGTATATACATATAAAAATCTCTCTCTCAAAATGTTTCTAGACGCCTCTGAAACGGCTCGACCGATTTTTTTTTATTTTGTGTATACTTGCTAGGTATGGGAATAGGTCGTGAAGTATATTTCATACCCCTAAGTGCCCCTCCCATTTTTTACCGAGAAATAATTTTTTTATATTGAATTGGGGACTTTTGTGAGAAAAGCGAGCTCCCACAGCTTGTTTTTTTTTATAGAAGTTTGCGATCCCACTAACCACAGTATTTATGTCCGACCTCTACCTACTAATCTAAAGCACCTTGAGTTTCCTCTTTTACGAAGGCCATGCAGCTCTTTCTAGAGTGCACTGCTCACTGTCTGTCTATCGATTCTCATTTGATTGCAGCATAAAAATTAACAAGTTCTGTGGGCTTATGATATTCCCTCAGATCCGAATCTAGTTTCTTCTCTTTAAATTTTGGGCAGTTGAAAAGCGATGTATTTCGTATCCTCTACCATCCAAGAATATGCGTCCATTCAGTGGCAAATGATGTCAACGTATGCAGTTTCATACGATATGCAGAGGATACTCTTAGAGCGAATAATCGAATATCAGGCAAAATATAGCACATCGGCCTAAAGTGGGGACGTTAATATAATGAATGTTACAAGGCAGGAAAAGTCCTGAGATCCCCTACTCCAAAATTCAGCCTCGATTCAATCATAACTCCCAAGGTTAGATGATCGAGTGCTGTAGGATCTCAATCGCAATGGATACTTCATCACTATTCTATATTCGGTGAATGAATAGAAATTTATGAAACAGAGGCAGAGGATTAACTTGTCTCACATGGCTCCTCAGCAAATATCACTGGATCCGAGCGTTATTGCGACCTGGACTGTTGATTCATAATTGTGGATTGGTATTTAAGCAACAAGAACTCTGCCAAACGAATTAATATCCACATAGCGCAGTAGTTTGCCTCTTAAATTGGAAATCTGCAAGAAATGATATCTTCTTCTTTATTGTACGATAGCCCGACGTCGGGCCTTGGGCCGCCTGGATTGATTACTTCCAATTGTAGCGGTCACGCGACCTTGTCCTCCAATTCCGGAAGCCTAGCATCTGGTGAGCGTCCTCACATACTATTGTTCCCATCGAGCTCTCGGTCGTCCACGCAATCTGGCTCCGTCCACACGTTGCGCGTTCAGTTCATCACCTATTTGGGCATGCCATCGTCGTTCATCCTTTGTACATGTCCCGCCCATTCCAGTCACTGCAATTTTACGATTTTCGACACATGTAGCTCATCTCATCATACAGCTGATACAACTCATGTTTGTACCGGATGCACCAGAAATGATATACGTATGAATTATTTACATACAGTGGTGGAAATTGGAATAGGTTCACCTTGAAGGGCTCTCAATAAACGCATTTATTTCCATTACTTAGCAAACAAACACAAGTCAAACCACCTTAAAGTAAACTTTCTACAACACTGTCATAACGGTGTTTGCCATATGCCAGTTCTATTGAATTTACTCGTCAATTTGATCAATTCATTTGAACTTTAGCGTTGGTTGGCATAGCCGGAAATTAGAATAGGTTCATGTGAAGTGTTGTAGTTTTTGAATCTAATAAAAATAGAAATTTTGATAAATTTGGGACAAAAACGGAAGAAGGTAATGTTAGGATTCTAATTGGAAAAATTAAGCGGCGCTCATTACAATTAATGACTTTTTTAGGAGATGGGAAGAAGAAAGCATTTATCTGCCGAAGAAATTGTGAAAATTGACGCATTCAAAGAAATGCAACTGAGTAACCGCGAAATTGCGGGGAGAATCCGTTGTTCTGTAAATATTATTAATAATTTTGTCAATTTAGGAAATAATTATGGAAACAGGTAAATATGGGCTGAATCGCAAAGTGAAAGATCGGACTGTTTGAGCCATTTTACGAAAAGCTAGCTGCAATGGTATGAATTCCATCCAGATAAAGGCTAATCTAAATGTCCCACTAACAACTCGGCGTATTCGACAAATTTTGAGCATCTCAAAACACTTGCGATACTCCGAACGGTTATGTAAACCTCCACTTATGGCGCATCATACAGCCAAACGAATGGAATTTGCCAGAGATCACATGCATTGGACAACAGAGGGGAATAAAATTTTGTTCATCGATGAAAAAAAGTTTAATTTGGATGGTCCTGATGGATTTCAGTATTATTGACGCGATTTACGCAAGGAGAAGCAGATTGCAATGAGCCGTCATTCCGGTGGCGGTAGTGTGATGGTTTGGGCTGGCTTCTCCGCGACTGGTAGGGGCCGATCGCGTTTTTAAATGGAAAGTGTGATGGTTGATGCTGCAGAAAATATTATTGGACCAAATTTCATTTTCCAGCAAAACAACGCGGCCATTCACACTGCCAGGGTGGTCAAGGAATGGTTTCAAAGAAAGGAAGTACCGATTTTGGATTGGCCCGCAGGAGGCCCTGACCTCAACCCAATTGAGAATCTATGGAGGATACTAGTCAGAAGGGTTTATGCAAATGGGCGTCAGTTTTCTAATGTTTTAGAATTGCAAAAGGTGATCTCATCCGAATGGCTAAAAATTGATCCAGATATCCTGCGAAATCTAGTTCACTCGATGCCTAATCGAATTCACGAAATGATGCAGAAACGGAGTGATTCAATTAGTTACTAAAAGGAAGGATTCATCTTAATGTCATTGATGAACACATGTAATTTTATTTAGTGAACCTATTCTAGTTTCCACCCTAAAATTTACTTTTTTGTTAATAATTTTTTTAATTAAACTATTAATTGTAGGTTTAATAACGAATAACAATAAACTTATTTAATACATGTGTTTCACACCAAATGACTTTTTTATTCATGGTTTCAATTTCCGTAGAATAAACCTTTTTTGGGTGAACCTATTCTAACTTCCACCACTGTAACACTACTAAAATATAGATTTAGACGTTATTACCTGGGGAATGATACTCGCATTATATTTTTGCATTAATCACTTGAGCAACAAAAAACGTTTGCTTCCCCATCGTGTTGGTCTCTTCCAAGGGTGTGTTGTCCTCAAATTTGATTTTTTGTGCCGTACGGTTTGACAAATCCCAGACAGTGTGGGGCTGGTATAAGAAGGATTTTTCCAATCTGCCCGGATAAGATAGGCTTTTGGGACAGTGGATCCCAACAAACCGTATACAGCACCTTTCCTTGTTATAGTTTATAGAAATATCCCACAAGCCTGCAGATCAGTAGTGGAAACTTACTTCAGGGTGTTCCTCTGCCCAAAGATACGCGGACAACATGAAAGTTTTCTCGAATCATACAAACAGCACGACTACGAAAAACAATGTTCCTATGTAAATATTTTTTTTAGCTTAAGGCTCTATGAACACCTAATAAGCCTTCATCACGGAATAAATTTGATCCTGGTATTGCTGTAACTGTAGATGCGGTTTGTAATGCGACCCACCCTCTTCGTAGCAAGTACCATATGACCAAAACGATCCTTTAGACCCCTCTGCAAATAGACTAGATCTAAAACTTTTTTGAACTGTCAAACACGAATAAAATAGTTAGTTAGTGTTAAAAAACTCCGTTCAAACTAATTAGTACGACCTGTTGAAGATTAAAATATTTTATCTTGCTTGCGGTATATACATGGTCATTAGGGCTGTGGTGCTTAGGCCACTTTTGGTTTGAATGGAGTCTTGCTAGGGGTTTCAGGCTGTGCAACCATAAAGTAAGTAATTGGAATAGAGATAAAACTCCATATAACATTTCGATGGTAGCTATCGCTATATAATCGAGGACTTATCGATTCCGTTGGGTATCGGAGACAATTGTCTAGTTGGGAAGTAACGTGTACATACAGGAAGATCAGGAAGATATCTTCGTGTATATACACGTTACTTACAGCACACACTCAAAGGTAAAATGTTTTCCAGTAGATTTTAATGTTATATGGAGTTCCATCTCTATTCCAATTACTTACTTTATGGTGCTACGGCGTCTAACATCTGGAATGAGATCCATTAGTATCGTGGGGAAACGAACGAGATGTGGTAATTTATACATAAATTGTACAAAACTGATGTCTTCAACGAAATAGAGGATATGCCAATTTTGTGATACTTAATACAGCATAGCATAGTTGGCAATCTTATGTCGGTGAATAGTAACAGACAATTTTCTAAAATCCCAAAAAGACTACGAATTAGAGTGACCCAGTCAAGAAATACACGGAGGGCCCCGAGTGAAGTTGTTCCGCCACTGATGGATGAATGCTTTGCTTCCTCTCTATACATTATTTGATATTTCTCACTAATTGCAACTACTCAAAATCTAAAAAGGACCCTGGCGCACTTTTTTCCAGTTCAGATATTGGAACTAGTCCTGTCAAGAAATCCTTCAATCTTTCACTTTAATTTTGTTTGTAAAGTTTAACAAAAAACACATTTCAGACATCATCAAGCGGACCGCTTGGAAAAGGTCTGCCTTTGTCATAATGTAGAATTTGCCCAAACTTCATTTCTATTGTAACGTAGTTCAGATTCGAGGGAAAGAATCTCCTTCTACAACCAAACGTGCAATTTTCATTCACTGGAAAAATGTATCTCCAAAAATATGCTACGCCATTCGCAAACAGCATAAGCGAAAAAATACGTTCTGTAATAATACCCACACAATAGCCGTTACATAGTTGTAAAACAAAAGTTGTAGACTGATATAATACAGAAAGAAAAAAAAACAGCAACGTCACAACAAATCCTCTCCCTATGTGTAAAACTTCTGAATGATACATACAACAATACTATGAAGAGGAGTAATACAATTCAAAATTGGCGCCGGACGTCTAGGCGCCATCATCTAACTCCCTCCGGGAAATCTAGCACGTTTTGTCACTTATACTCATGATGACATCTGGACGAAAATATTTGGAGAATTTCTGAATGAAAAGGACGCACAAAACTGTGGATCTGCACATGATAATATTTTAGAGATATGAGTATTAAAGTTTTTTTTTCATATTTCATTTATCAGAATTGATGTGAGCCCCTCTGATGTACAACTCGATTTATAAATATGTATTTGTACGGAATAATGTTTTTAATTTAAATTAATGTAGTTATTGGAACACTTTCTATCTGCATTATCCAATTGATTTGTGATGTTTGTTGTATGGCAATCAGTTCTCTAAATTTCAACGATCTGCAATACAGCATCTATATAAATGTTCGATCATAAATTCAACATTGAAGTTTCGGCGAGTTTGAATCTTCGGAGTTTCTGGAGTTTAATAGAATGTCGACCGTACGATCACGGCTACTGAGACGACTATACAACATTCTAAATTTCATATAATGAATCAAGTTCTCCCATAATCTCCAAAATGTTCAAAATTAGTAAGAGATTTAAGTAAATGTCAAACCAATAAGCCACAAAAGGAAACACCATAGTCGCACTAGAATAACATACTCAGAAATCGGATAAAAGCATTTCCCCACACTATCTCAATTCCAAAATGACCGCACCAAATCAAATATGTATTAACAATCCGAAGTCCTCTTTCGTCTACTACGCCCCACTGTGTTATTGTTATGATAACTTTCTTTCCCATTTTTACTAGCACGTTTCGTATGGAAAATGCCAAGACAACAAAACTTGGCGCCACAAGTCCTCTCGTCCCATATAGTGTCCGCATCCACAATGGTGTGTAACCTTTAAGGATATTGTGCATACTACTCGATTTGCTTGATACCATACATACATATTCCGGAATAGCTATAAAATGATTTCCGGCAACACACATATGCACAGGTCCTTAGAGCGTGGTATTCGTATTTACGGCGACATCCGTTTATTACGGGACATTATATATGTATGGCTTCAAATTCTAAGAGGGGATTGTTTCAATAAGGAGGGACCGCGAAAGACAAGTGTGACAATAATTTTTTTTTTCATTACATGCAATAATTCGTCCTCCGATGAAATATTTGCAATTAACTTGATATGGAGATGCATAATGTATAGTTAAAGTGATTTTGTATTCAATTGTCGTACGTATTATGACGGAATGTCGAGTTCTAGTAGGTTGTATTTAGTATGCATAAGATGTGGAGCAGACCAATCATCATAATTGTTAAGTCATTTAAGTCGTAATTGTGAATTCATTGCGATTAAAATGTCATAATTCTGACATAGCGCAACAGTGGAGGAAAGACCTTGCTCTTGGGACTTTACAACTAGTTTAGGCCATGTAGCGTCTCGTGCCGTCATACGATTTTTGTTTAAACTCGGTTGAGTGTACTGTAAATCACACACGACTTACTTACTAATTCAGGGTTAAATAATTTAATTGTAAATAAACCTGTAAAAAATATTTAAATGGGGTTTTTACTACTGACCGCCATTTAAAGTTATATTGGTAGTAAAAATATCGTCAATCAATAAATAAGTAAACTAATGGCTAGCGCCGTTTTTATGTTAAATAGGTGTTTAAATGGGATGTCGCGTGCACTCTTAAACAGCAAAAAGTACGCATAAACTCATATTATGTTTATTCGTTATGTGAGAATCGATTTTCAACCAGAGAATTAGATTCCTTTGGTTAGTGGGTTGCTCTAGCACACAAACTTACGGTGCCGTTAGGATCTGGTTGAAATTGCGTCTTAAGTTTTAAAGAAACTTTTAAGCTTTTGCATGCAGTTCAACCCTTTAACGCCTACAGGCAAATATGTGTGCCCCGCATCCTCAATGAATTTGCAACGGCAAGTATGTTCTCTTATCTTAGTGAAGAAAATATTTTTTCTCCTACACGTAGCACGGTATTATTGTATTCCGGAAAAGCTTCTGGAAATCAGGCGTTGGGCTCCTATTAACCAGAGCAGCTCATACTTAGGGTGACTTTTATATTTCGGGTTGGGACAACTAGTGTAGCAGATCTGGGAATATTTTGAAAAACAATAAAGGAATTTTCGATGATTCTCTAATCCCGAAATATAAAAGGCACCCCTCGTAGCAGTTTGATTAGTTTAGAACTAGTTTCTGATAGAATTATGACCAACATGGCGGTCATAATTCTATCAGAAACTAGTTCCCAACTAATCAGACTGCTACGAGGGGTGCCTTTTATATTTCGGGATTAAAATGAGAAACATTACGTTTCTAAAATGAGAAACGTTACAATAGTTCGATGTTACGCTTCAACTGAACCTGATAGCGTCCAAGCAAAGGACTCTTTTTACGAACAACTCAACACCATCCAGTGTAAAACACCTAAGGGCCTCAGTCTATCGTTGTCGGCACCATTAAATCTCCCATCAGGAGATTTGAATGCTAAAATTGGTGCCGACAACGATAGACTGAGGCACGTGATGAAGAGACAAGGTCTGGGTATTCGGAACGATTACGGTGAGAGGTTTGTAGAGTTCTGCAACTTTCATCGCCTCGTCATCGGAGGAACAATGTTTGAGCATAAGAATTGCCATAAGATCACCTGTTGATCGGTACCGAACCGAGAATCAAATCGACCATTTTTTGCCATTTCTAGCAAATTTCGAAGTTGCCTTCTGGATGTTCGTAATAAGAGAGTTGCTGACACAGGTATGGGAAGAGACCACCATATGATGGTTGCGAATTGCTTCCGTGCATTCTCGGCGAAATGCTCCGTCCCGGCACCGTAAGTTCGACATCGCCAAATTAAAGTATCCAGCCAACAATTTAACGATCACCTCCCGCAGACAGCTGTGATTATTAGTCGCCCGGTTGATGACTTAAATGCTCACTGGGACGCCATAAAAATTGCGTACCTGGAGAGCGCTGAGACTGTCCTTGGCGCTTAGCTCCTGTATGGTTCGAAAGCTGGGGAAGTCCGACGTTTTGTACGCCGTGACAAAAGGGTGTATACCAACTCTCTTCTTGCTACGGCAGAGGAAGCTGCACGAAACTGATTTAAATACCGTATACAGTGTCATCAACGAGTGTAAAAGTGGTCGTTGCTCCTATTAACAGCCGGTGAAAGGTACTGATTAAAGGCTATACTTATCTACACTGACGATCAGTTGAGGCGATGGAAAGAATACTTCGCTGCAGTTGTAAATCGAGTGACTGATAGCGAGGCACATATTGATAATTTAGATTCCCGTCATGCTCTTTGTTGATCTTGAGAAGGCTTTCGACAGTGTGAACCGAGAATGATCTGGGCGGCCTTACGCAATAGAGTGGTTACGAAGCTCATAGCGGGGTCAGGCAAGGTTGCATCCTATCATCCATTCTGTTTCTTTTAGTGATTGTTGATATACTTCATGAAGCTTTGCCTGAAGAACGTAACCGTGCCAGTCAATGGACTCTGAAATCCCACCTACAACATTTGGACTATGCTGACGACATTTGCTTACTCTCGCATAAGATCATGGATCTGAGTGAAATGGCTCTGGATCTCGAGAGATAGGCAAAGGTTGTCGGGCTAAAGATTAAGCAAGACCAAAATCCTTAGCCTGACTGGGAACCCCACTCTCTCTATTAGTATCAATGGACAGTTTGCAGAACAGATAGACGAATTTGTCAATTTAGGTAGCATTGTTGCTGTTGATGGTGGCACTGATCAAGACGTCGTTCGCCGCATTAACCATGTTTCATGTTGTCCAAACTCTGTTGTCATGTTGTCCAAACTCTGGCAAAGCAGTTATCTCAGTGTTAAAACCAAACTGCTCCCTGCTCAATGCTCCTATACGGGAGCAGCACTTGGATAGTTTCCGCTGTAGTTACCAAGAAGCTGCAAACTTTTGTCAACACTTGTCTTCGATGAATCTTAAGAATTTTTATGCCCCGAAATAATTTTGAATGAAGATCTCCTTCGGCGCACGGGTCAAATACCTATCGACGAATTGATTCGCAGGCGAAAGTGGCAGTGGATTGGTCATACGGTGCATAAGGGTGATAGCTGCATTGCTGGTCGCGCTACGGGATGGAACCCCTTCTCCCAACTAGGTCGGCAAAGGGGCCACCCTAAAATCATGTGGCGCAGATTTGTGGATGAAGAATGTCCGTCTTTGGGGAAGAACTTCGATTGAATACGATGCATGGTCAGAGACCGTACGCGATGGCGAGTAGGTGTAGTAGACGCGCTATGCCCACAAGGGATTAAGGCAACTTAGTACCAAATTCAAGAGAAAGTAATGTGGTAGGAAGTAGGGATGAGCATCGAACATCGATGTTTCGAAAACATCGATGTTTTTGGTCCGATGGTCGATGTTTTTACCATCGATGGTTTTGTGTCGATGGTTTGCGTTTCGATGGTCGATGGTTTTCACCATCGATGGTTTTCAATGTTTCTTTCCCCAACATATTTTGTTTTAACAACTCAACTTTTTCATTATACAGTCAAACCTGTCTAATTGGACCACTGACGAGACCGATCACATTCGGTCCGATTACCAAGGGATGCCAGAAAATAATAAAAAAATTAAATTTAGACCACTTATTCAAAAACATTGAAATGTACAAAGGTCACCTATGCACTATGCAATTGATGTTTTGAAACCGCTCAACGCCGTAACTGCTTTGTGATTTTTTTAATTAGCTTCCTTATTATAAATTCTCCCCATACACAGTTCCACCGAAATTTTGAATATTCTTCAATAGTTTACAAAAGCATTTTTATAATAAAAGTCAAATGGATTCCCCATTTCCCAATATGGGGTTCAGGGTTCAATCAACCCTCGATTCCTTTGGTTCTTAGGCGTTTTGTATAATTTGCCCTTTAACTTCACTGGCATTTTCTTGTTGTAGAAACTCCAGAATTGTCTCGCCACTTCATCCACCTAACACTGATGCAATGGTTGATGCCATCTACGAAATTTCAAGTGGCCATGGCGAATAATATAGCTCATTGTAATCGAAACTTAAGTGAATGTAGTAACGAAATTTTTCCATCCAATTGGAGTCGCCGATTGTGGTCCATGGTCCGATTAAGAGGTGGTCCGTTTTTAAAGGTTATTTTATATGGAAAACCAACTAAAATTGACCGATGGTGGTCTAATTAGAAGGTGGTCCGATTATAGAGTGGTCCGATTAACAGGTTTGACTGTAAGTGTATGCGAATAACGTTAAACATCCCAATCAGAAACAAGAAGTGAATGCATCGTAACATACAACATGAATTCATCTATCGTGAACACTGTACCTACAAACAGCGTGTCTTTGTTTATACACAATTTTCAAATCTGGTTTCAACCTTTCCTCAATGTTTACGTCGAAATTCAAAGAGGTGTGGTAGATGTGCTAGAATATCGTCGCGCATCTTTTCTGGTCATGCACCGTCAAGATACAACGTACGACGGACGGCCGAAGTATGTCCGATTATAGTCTAAAAAGAATACGATAATTGGTCGGCAAATCAATCTTTGGATTTTTGCAGGATGGTTGGGGATGGCCCCCTTAATTATGGGAAAAAGTCCTCACCGATTTGAGGTATGCAACCATGAAAAAATAGGGGAAAGGGGGCATTTTATGAGTTTTTATTGATTATTTAGAAAACGTCAAAAAATACGGACAGATGGTCATAAAATTTCCTTTGCAACGGTATCTAATACATTATAATTCGATTTGAAAATTCGCCGCTAGACTATTTCAGCTCCAATTTTGGGGGAGTTATGGACACGCCGTTTTGCCAAATGCAAATGGATGGATAATGGGGGTCCTTAATCGGAGCGACAAATTTTAGGGCGAAAATCATCTTCAACTAAATGTGAATTTGCATTTTTTTTCAAAGACCATCTCCAATTAGCCTGCAAAAATCCAAAGACGTTTGATTTTTTCCGCTCGATGGTTATATAGAATATGGAGAAAAGGGAACAGCGGGCCCACTGCCATCTACACGACCAGATTCCCGCGCGGTACCGCTGATTGCTCTATGCGGTGGGTTGTGGGTATGATACGAATGCATGTTATGAAAAAAAAAATAACGGCAGGAGGAGAGTTAAATTCTGGTCAGTGGAGGAGGCAATTAATGAAAACCATAAACAGAACCATACCATCTATTCAATCAGCTTAATTTTAGCTACTGAAGTGATTATTTTTTTTGAGTACTCGAAAAACCCAAAACATCGATGTTTTTGGTGCGATGTTTTCTTACCATCGATCGTTTCGTCTCGATGCTTTTTCGATGGTAACCATCGATGTTTTTCTGTCGATGCTCATCTCTAGTAGGAAGCTGTGAATTTGTAACCGATTCTCTAGCCCCTTCTATTTTGTGAAATTAAAAAAAGAAAAATAACGCACGAGGAGTTGAACTCAATCTTTTTAAGTTTCCTTCATCGTGTTGAGTGGCAATCGTGTGCATATCACCGAGAGCTAAAAATGACATCAAGGTTGCATTGCATACCACGTTCTAGACACCTTACAAAGTAACGCAGAGTGAAGTGGTTCCTTCTTTCGCCTTTACCACCTGCTTCTTTTTTCTTCCACGACTTTTTCTTTTGACTGTTTTCATCTAATACATTTTTCATAGCCTGTTATCAATAAATTATGATTACAATGTCATGCAGAAAGTGGAGTAGTTCCCTTATTCGATGATAGCCATATTATTTTTCATTGATGAGTTTTTCGTCTGATTGCATTGTTGAGATCATTGATTCTAAAACGAGGTGCTTACTCAAAGTCCTGCTGGTATAGTAAGGGTCAAATAGTAGCTTCAGTGCTGCCTAATACACCATAAGGGGGCTTGGAGCAGACCTTGAAATTGCATGGTATTCCGCCAGTCGCAATCGCGAAATTTTACGCAAAAAAATCTTACTGTAGACATTCTGTTAAAATCAAAATTAGACATCGCAAATCCAGCGGTTCTGGGACGGAATCCACCCTAGTCAAATCCCACACATTCAAAATTCAAACTTTTTTCGTAATAATAACTAATACGAAAATTAACATTTAATGTAGAAAAGTGGATTTTCACTGTAGTAGTTGCATAGTTAGATTTTGGGTCAAGTGAACCTTCATGCCCTACCAACAGCCAGTACATTTCATACACGAAATTTCTCTAAATGGTAAGTCTTTGCTGAAGGATACATTCAATAAGCATATGTTGATATAGTTTTCAGATCAATAAATACACAAATTTGAGTGCACTTATTATGTAGTGTAGAAAGAGTATTCTTGATTAATTCTAGCAGTTCTTAAGATTATTGAATCGTTTATATCTATTGATTTTCTCCTCTCTATCCATTAAGGCGCGTTTAGATGGCATCAAACTTGTTTGCATCCAACTTTTCCCTCAAACTTATCCAAGTTGGAAGGCTGTTTACACGTACGATATTCTCTCAAACAAATCCTATCAAACAAATCCTATCCAACTTGTTGGCCGTGTAAACAGTAGTTGAAAGTTGGAGCGGTCGTAAAACGTTATCAGTTTTTGCAATACGTATTTGTACAGGAAAAATATATTTGCATTTTCTTTTATTTTTTCGTGAATATTTTAAACATTGAGGGAAACATGCCCGAATGAGTATACAGCGTGCTGCAAAAGTCAACGGAACGCCAGAATTGGATGATAGCGCACAGATATTGGTAATCAGGCGCATTAATTCTTTATTATTAGAAAGTATATTTATATTTCGATTGGACTATAATCAATGCATCTCAAACAAGTTGTCCAACTTCTGTTTTCACGGTGGATTTGTTTGAATGCTCGTTCCACTTCAAACTTGTTGTCCAACTTCTGTTTACACGATGGATTTGGTGTCCAACTTGTTTGAATGCTCAAAAGTTGGACGACAAATCCATCGTGAAAACAGCGCTTTAGACAAATTAATCAAAAATGTGTCAACTTGCCAGCACTACAACGAGTTCTAGTTTGAATATTGGTCTTTTCGCCTCCACATTTTTTTTTTGTCTTGTGTGAAATTGTCCTTTCCTAATGCATTTATAATGGCATATACATATATGCCGCCACCGAACAGCAACGTCTCTTGTTTGTTTATACATAGTTCTATACGATTCTACGAAGGAATAACAAGAATTAGTCATCATCATCGAATCTAAGAGAGATGAGAAGAAAAACGTTTTGGATAAACGATAATAATTGACACGGTCTTTGTGTGTAGAGAGGAGTGTTCAACTTTGTCATCATAACAAACTGACGCGTTTTCGTTTCATCGTGATTTATTTTCAATATAGACGTAATCAATAAGAGGCCTATAGTATCTAGAATTCTGATCAAAAATAATCATTTTCCTCACATCTACATATTATATGAAAACTTTCCATAATAAACATTTTTTGATATTGTATTGATATCTAAACGGCTTCTTAGAAAATACGTACACACCCAGTCCAGCTTTTTTCATTTCAACTTCTTGCGATTGACCCAGAACAAGTATTCAAATCATGATGATGTGTGATGGAGTAGAAAAGAGAAATCCATCTGCCTATACTGTCAGCCTATGCCCCCACATTGAATAAATAAACTCCCTCTTGTTCCAATAAATACCATACGTTCACGTATGTATCAATATTGCGACAAACTTCTTGCGTTGTGCACGCTACAGAGTATCTAAATATAAAGTGCACGATCGGAAAAAGAAGAAAATTCAACGTTTCACGATGTGTGCGCGGATCTATGGATAGCGCGAGTTTACCTTGTCATTAAATCGTCCATAAAGAGTCCAAGCATATGTCCCTCTAATTGAAAGTGTTCGTTTTGTTAGCATATCATTGAGAATAAGACGAATGCTGCAATGTGACGAATGAATTGCAATGATCTCGAGCTTTTTGCCATCTTAATTTTCGTTTATGTTGACACAATGCCTCACACTTATACTCAAAACGAGATAAATTTATAGATGGTCGTTCCATACATATCTCGAAATGAACTCTTGCTAGATAAAACAAGCTGTGCGGCCACAACTCTTAATATGTGTGTGCATTTCGAAATGCCACAAATGCATGAAAATATTTTTTGTATGTGGGTTTATCACATAAAACAGCAATATAGTTATCGCTTAGACAAATTTATCATTTCTGAAAAAAAAGGCCCCAAACTATGGCTCATTCGTTAGTGGTGTCAAATATGGCTCAACCAAGCAGGTAACCTTAACACGATCGTCCAACTGTATGTGCCCAACCTTTTTGTCTCTATATATAATTTATAATTTCAATAACAAGTTTTCCAAGTATCTTTTAGAGTTGTTTTTACTTTCATGTACGTATAATGGATACTTACTACTTACTACCACATCGACCATAGACCACAATTACTACACCGCGACTATATCAAGTGTACGTATGTATGTATTCAATGTGTGTTTGCATACGTTTTCAGCAATTAGAAGAGAAAAAAAACACGCTTGGCCATCTAAAAAAAAACTTGATAATTGTAGCAAAGTATGATATCATCAGATTTATGTGTAGAAATACCCCGCGAGATAAATAGTCTAATACACAAGATAAGTTTATCTCTGTGTATATCATATCAAGTCGGCGCATTTTATTCGCTTGTTTGTTTGGCTGTTTTTTCTCCCCCCACTTCCTTCTGTTAAAAAAAAAAAACAAACCCAAAGTTGATTAGCGCGCCCGCATATGTTGCGCTCATATACTGCGACTATATAAGTGTGCAAATTTAATTTCGCAAAAATTCAATTGATAAGCCCCACGGCGCGACAGAGGCACAGATAGCAATGTGAAAAATTTGCAATTGTCATTATATGGCGGCTCACGCCAACGCACTTTTAGATGGTTGGAAAATTAGCAATACAATTGATACCGAGAAGTGTACATACGTTGAGAGTCTCATATTCTATAAATGAAGATGAGAGCTAAATGACTATTGACGGTCAAACACGGCAAACAATTCAATTGAGTAATCAGTGAATACATCATCATCCATTGTTAAATATGGATAAATCTTTTTGAACATTTTTAGGTAAATTTTACACAACATTTTAGAACGATTGATGTCACGCCCACTTTTGGATTGAATTATGCAAAACTTATGCAAAAAAAAAACTTAAAATATGTAGGTAAAAAAACGACAAAAAAATTTTTATTAGGGTCGATCCACACTTTTCAGTCATCAGTCACAGTCATTTTCCATACAATTTGACAGATTCTCAGTTATTTTTCAGATTGACTGAAAATTGTAGCTTTTTTCTGTCAATTTTAGACATTTGTCACGTCAATTATAACTGTCAGATGTGACAAGTTTGACAATTCGAATCGTTACTAATTGAACATTCGATTAATAGAACTGGAAAATTTGCGGTCTTGTGCAATTAGTGCCTTTCGACTTACTGGATCATTATTTCCATATTTACTGGAAATCCCATGCAAAATGATAATCTTGGAAATTTATCCAGGCTTATGCAACGCCATCTAGATAGACAGGCCAGCTTATCAGCTGATAAAATTAGCTGTCATGTGGCTATGGAACCGCATTTACAACAATAGCAATAGCAACAACCACAGGCGCTAAGGTACCAAATTTTCGAAATCGAATTTCGACAGTCCGGCATGTCTATCAAAATGGCGGTGGCTTATGACATTAGCCCTATTCGACTTACTGGATCATTTCCAGATTTATTGGAAATCCCATACAAAATGATGATCCTGGAAATTGATCCAGGGTACGACTTGGATCATCTGCCAAACTAATCCCCCAGATGTCTCCGCGAACAATTTCCTTGAAATTTCCCGTATACCATTTTAATATTTCTTGAGACTTTTCCTTTTAATTGTATCTCGAACGGTGCATAATAACAAATGCAATTTGTAATTCAGAATATCGCATTGGGGACAGATGACACGATAGTCCGCTGTTACCGATTTGGGAAATTTTGATCCGATTTCATTCGACTTGGACAGGATCAATGTCCGCTTCAGTCTAAAGCCGGCTCCACACCGACCGGTAGCCCTATTAAGCCGGCCCCACACCGACCGGAGTGTGGCATACACCGCACAAAAGATCGGTCCAAGAATGATACCTTGGAGTCGTCCAACCACACTGTTGCACTGCTGCTGCACGATTTTTCGTATCAATCTTTTGTGCGGTGTTTGCCACACTCCGGTCGGTGTGGGGCCGGCTTAATAGGGCTATAGATCATCATCTGCCAATACCGTCCCCCAGATGGCTCCGCGAACAATTTCCCTGAAATTTCGCGTATGTCATTTTGTTTTTCAGTTTTTTTTTTTTCGTTTCTAATCTTCATTTGAGTTAATCATTTTAATATTTCCGGAATCTTTTCCTTTAAATTGCATCTTGCACGGCGAATAATATCAAATGGAATTTATAATTCAGAATATCGCGTTAGAAACTGATGACACAATAGTCAGCTGTTACCGAACGGGGAAATGTTGATCTGTTTGCGTTTTTCTTGGACAATGATCCTGTCCGTGTAAGTCGAAAGGCACTTATTTCACATACAATTTAAACCTAGAACGTTTGGATTAGCAGCATGCTTTCCTCCAAGAAATTTGTCTGCCAAATCAACGTGCTAACACTCCTTGCTGGGGTTACTAGAGGCTGTCCACAAGGGGGGTGTACTTTCGGCCCTCCTGTGGTGCCTGGTTGCGGACGAACTTTTATGGAAGCTCACATCCAATGGCTTCTCCGTGCAGGGATATGATATGCCGACGATGTGGTTATAGTGGTTAAGGGTTTGTTTGAGGATCACTACCTGATTTACTCGAACCAGCACTAAAAATAGTTCAAGAATGGTGTGATGCGAACGGGCTCCGAGTAAGCCCATCCAAAGCGATCATCCTACCCTTCTCCAGGAACAGAAATTGGGCTGAACTCTAGACGTCCGATAATGTACAACACCCACCTACTAATTGGGAATCAAGTCCCGGGTAATCCTCGACAGTAAACTTTACTGGCAAAAGCATGTCGAAGCGACGCGACGGCTGAAAAAGCCACCAGAGCCCTTTGGATATGGAAAAAATTTGGAGGAAAAATCTGGGGTATGAGAACCTCCATTATGCTTTGGATCTACAGAGTAATAGTTAGACCCACTCTAAACTACGGTGCTGTGGTCTGGTGGAAAAGAGCCCTGACTACGGAGGGAACGTCCGTGTTAGGCAAGGTACAGAGACTTGCATGTCTCATTACCACCGGTGCACTATTGATATTGCCCTAGCAGCGCTCTAGAGGTATCACTTCATCTACACCCAGTTCACATACACCTCGAAACCGAGGCAAAACTGGCACTGGCACGACTCATCGCGAGCGATGCCAATCTGGAGCTTACCAAGGGGCAGCTAAAATCTCTCAACAACATCATTATCGCGAACATGCCCTCCGATCACCTTCCAAAGGAGATCTCATGCAGCCGCCGTTTTCAGGCTGAAACATGGAGCCGAGAGGAGTGGCAGTCTAATTTCACTAAGCTGCACCCACACACCATAAAATGGTTTACTGACGGTTCTAAAACAACCGAAGGTTCAGGAGCAGGTGTGGTTGGTCCAGCACACAGGATATCTATACCTATGGGGCACCACACTACTGTCTTTCAGGCAGAAGTGCACGCAATTGCAACCTGCGCCCATCTCTGTTTACGTGCTAACTATGTAAATAAGCGAATAGCGATCTTTTCAGACAGCCAAGCGGCTATTAAGTCACTCACTAAGTGTACCGTCACGTCAAGGCTGGTTCAGTGTTGCCTGAATGCACTGAACAAACTAGGCGTAAATAATAGATTAACACTCTTCTGGTTCCCAGGTCATATAGGCATCACAGGAAACATACAAAACGTATGTCCAAATTGCGCTTGCACGCGACACGATGTGGCCCATTTGTTTCAATGCCCAGCTGCACCCACTAATCTCACCCCCCTTTTCATTTGGGAAAACCCCATTGCAGCTGCCACGTTTTTGTCCCTGGAGATTACGGACGAAAACGACGACGAAGTATAATTCGAATCCATATAGATAGACATATATACTGCTAAAAGAAGAAGAAGAACAGGCGGATGAGTTGGCACGCACAGCCGCAGCAACCCACTTCTGCGGACCAGAACTCTTTAGTAGTTTGTATAGTAAAGAGACTAATCAAAGACCAGGAACAACTTAAGGTATCTGAGCACTGGGACAATCTATCCGCGGAACAGAACTCTTTAGTAGTTTGTATAGTAAAGAGACTAATCAAAGACTCAGGAACAACCTAAGGCATCTGAGCACTGGGACAATCTATCCGGGCTCAGGCAATCCAAACTGTTCATAACAGGATACTCCCATAAAAAAGCGGCTGAGCTAGTTCAGTTAACCAGAAATAAGGTACGTACCATATGTGGAATTCTTTCAGGCCACTGCTGCTTGAGATCACATCTGCGCACAATGAGGCTCGTTCATGACGCGAGCTGTCGATTCTGTGAAGAAGATAACGAGACCTCAACCCACATCCTGTGCGAGTGTGATACTCTGGCCCAATGCCGCTGGATACAATTTGGAGTGGCCTATCCAGCGTCGACGTGAATCGGCAAACTCAGCTCATTTCTTAGCACGATGAACCTCGATCGTCAGGCATAGTCCTGCCCACATATGACCAGGGCGATAGTACATAGGCCCATCGGTCTCAGTGCTACGAACCCCCTTCGGGTCCCTCCCCCCACACAATCTAATCTAAGAACGTTTAACCAAATGATTTTAAAAGCCTTGCATTGAGCTTTATCAAGCATATATAACGCAGTACGGCTTACGCCTGCATAAATACATAGTGGAATCATATTCCAATCTAGGTCAAATGTGACTTATCAATTTGGGCTAAATCAGAAGATGTAAAATATTGTTCATATCTGTTTAACACAACCCAAGATATTTTAAGGCATTTTTCGCAATATCAAATATATGATCAGGTCCGTTTCAATTTACAATAAGGTGACCAGACTCTCGAAGGCCCAATGCTGTACACATTGTGGAATTTGGCTTTCAGGCAAACCCTCAATCATACAATTTGCTACTCCCCCCCCGTCGTTTCACGCCGATTTAGAGAAAGCATAATATGTCACGATTCTACCACCATGAGGCTTGCCATAAAACGACCACATATTCGCCTTAGTTTCATAAGTGATTTCTTGGTAAACGGAATTGAGAGAGAGTAGTAGCCAATATTCAGGGAAATATGTGGTGAACCTTGTTGGTGCTGTCGATACCAAACAGGACCCATAAACATCATAAGCATGTGAAGTACAAATGTATGTTTTAGCCCGCAAAGCTACAACAAGCAATGGCATAGCATAGCTAGAGATAGCAGGATCTCGTTTAGAAGGGGGCAAGCCCAACATTTTTCCAACACCTTGAGCGCGCAATTTTCTTAGGGGGTAGGGATATGTAATGCATATCTACTAAGATTTCCCGTCTAACTAAATTGGCGGTCCCATTTTGTTAATAAAGGTGTTACACATTTTAAAACCATATTTTAAGAAAGGACAATTGAGAATGACCCCTGTTGCACTTCAACGATACCGCTTGAACGTGATTAGGGTGCCTTTTATATTTCGGGATGGGACAACTAGTGTAGCAGATCTGGGAATATTTTGAAAACAATAAACCGATTTTCGATGATTCTCTAATCCGGAAATATAAAAGGCACCCCTCGTACCTCTTAATTACACGCAAATCGCCTACGATTTCCCCTTTAGTCAGTGCTTTTTCAACTTTTAAATTTCGAGTTTGCAGTCTCAGCAGCATTGTGCGGATGATGATGACTCTTTTCCTGTCTCTGACTAGCCGAGACCCTAAAACAGAAATAATGTACCATAATTGTATATTTTTAAATTTGAAGTACGGAAATTTTGGTGCCGTGTGCTAGGAGTCGAACCCGCATTTTCATGCTCTCTAATATCGTAGTGCAGAGATTTTTTAGAGATGATACAGTAGTAAAAAAAATTGCCGTGATCATCGGCTAATAGCTTCGTTTCGATTATTGCAATAGATGAACTAATACCTCATTGGATAATTCTTAAGCGGTTGGCGGCTTTCCTGGCAGGGTTGCTTATTGTAGTTGCGATTGCGATGTTTCTGGAGGAGAGTATGCATTCCTAGTGATATTCTATTGAATTTGATGACGGCTGTAACTTCTAAACCTAGGCAGCTATAGATGAAATTTTCATCTAATTTGGGCAGTTCGGTGCTCCATACAAGTCTACCAAATTTCGAAATTTTCCGCTCAAAAAATTACGAGTTATGGACAATTTTCAAAAGTGCGATTTGGGCAGCTGTAACTCCTGGCAGCGAATAGGTAGGACCTTGAAATTTGGAGGAAATGTGAGCGCGCCAATTCAGAAATATCGTTCAGTGTTCCCGAGTTACAGAAAATTAACGAATGCCAAACATAAAAGTGCAATTATCTCGCTAAATATCAATCGTACAGAAGTCAAACTTGACACTATAAATCGCTTCTTTTGACGGTTTTAACTTCTGAGCCTTGGAATGTTCACAAAATATGGGCAGTGCGGTGTTCCACAAGTTTGCCAATGTCATATTTATTGGACAAATTTTATGTAGAATTTTCGATTAGAAAAGACGATTGAGCAGCTGCAACTATTGAACGCGGAGAGGAGGAGGAGGAATTGTGACCGCCAAGTGTGCTAAATTTCAGAACAATCGACCAAAGAGTTCCCGAGTTATCGAAAATGAACGTTTGCCAATTGAAAGTGCGCTTATCTTGCTAAAAACACTTTTAAACAGACAAGACTGACCACAGTATTCTTCGAGGAGCTTACTATGTAGCGGTTTAGGATTCTTTGTATGACATTGGGAATGCTGTACACTTACTAATGCTTTACTACAGGTCAAAATGCTGTACGTATGGTCAGCTTAATTTACAAGTTAGTTTTGATAGTAGAGCGTGATGCCAAATACGGTCGAAATCCTTTGAAATATCTAAAGCAATAACGTCAGCTTCCCCAAAGTAATGGGGACAAGGATTAGATTTCATCGCTCTGTGAGATGTCATCAGGAGCGCTTTCCATTTATACGATCTAACTAAAAATAGTTACTCACATTCACTTTCCGTCTCACTCTCTCACACTGCTCACAACTCTGACGGTAGTTAGCGATGACTACAGCTACGACTACGAGTGAATAATGGAACGCACTCCTGGTCACCGGGTGAACGAGAAGCACGAAAACCGTATTAACTGTCACTGATGGCATCGCGAGCTTCCAATTGGCAGCCCGTGTGGATACCCCAGACAGCTAAAACTGTTAAGTTTGACGTTTCGGATATTTAGACCTGAGAATGGCTTAATTTATAGAATTTAGACCAAAAAACTAGACTCAGATGTTAGGACACTTTTTTAATTGGTCTAAAGCCGGCCCCAGACCGACCGGAGTGTGGCAAACACCGCACAAAAGATTGATACGAAAAATCGTGCAGCAGTGTGGTTGGGCGACTCCAGGTATCATTCTTGGAACCGGTCTTTTGTGCGGTGTGTGCCACACTTCGGTCGGTGTGGGGCCGGCTTAAGCATATTCCATAGCCTAAATATTCGATGTCTCTGCCCTTAATTAGAATGCTAAATGCGCGCGTTCATTTTCCCAATATAGAATTTGCTATTTAGGCGACATCATAAAAATTAAAGTGACTACTGTCTCCTCCTTGTTTTTCCTTACAAAGTAATACCACACCTCAACCGCAATCACACAAAATCTGGTCATATGCCACCAAACGCCATCATACGAATTTTATCGCCAATTTTCATGATGATTAATTGAAAATATGGTCGACTCTAATTTCGCTGATAAGATTAGAATACGATAGGTATGTGCGTGTGTGGCATTCTTGATCATATTCGTTTGATTTTGGTCAAATATTTTCGAAAGGAATTTTCTCGTTCAATATGCCCGGCATGAAAATTCCGAAAATGCTCTCTAATTAGCCGCGTCGATTGTGCCAGTTGGGCAGTTTTGAATGTACATACATGTAGACATTTTGGGGGAAAAAAGACGCGGAACCAAATCAACCACCGTTTGAAATAAAAATTGTATATGGCTAAGACAATAGGGGTTAGGAGAGGGTTGATTCATAGATATAAAAATTTATAATCAACACGTAGTAGCGACATTCTCGTTTCTATTGATAAATGTGTGCCCACTCGCGTTTGTGTCCCACTTTCGGTGAAATGACAAATGACATAGTAAGGATTTGGTGATAAGATCTACTGAAGGACAATTTTACGGAATGAAGAGGGTGCGAGACGTACGTGGTTCATTTCATACAATAAATAAGTATGTTCTATGTACGTGGAAAATTCTATTTAGTCACATTGTTTGCATAGAATTGGGGCGGCTAAGGTGTGCATAGATATGGAATTCGGGATTCTATACAAGTATGCTGTTATGCTACCCTCATGTAAATGTACAAATTGTATCGATCAGAAATGACTGGTTGCTTTTGTAGAAACTACAATCGGTTCGATTTTTGTAGTGAAACAACTTTCTTTGGACAGAAATCCAGGACTATCTTTGAGCCAATCGCCTGTGACAAGGCCAGCTCTTATCAGGAGTAAATTTTTGTATAAAATCCTGATTTGAACTTTCCAGACATTTCACGGACTTGATCAGTGGTCCGACATTGGTATTCATGAGAGCATTGATTTTGTCGACGTTTTCGTCACTTTTCCACCTAGAGAAGTGTCTTGAACGGGATTAGTCTTCAATTGAAATTTTTTAATTATGAAAACCACTTGTAGGTTCCCTTTCCCTTCTATTAGACTAGTACCCCCTAAAAACAGTTTTAAGTGTAACATTATCCACGACCAACTTTTCCAACAGAAAATAAAATCTTACAGCCACTGGTTTCTGCGATTCTCTACGCGACCATAAAAGTAAGGGTATCAGGTGGAAATTATTCGATTACCTTCAGCACCTGGACTACGCCGACGACATTTGCCTTCTCTTAAACCTCGGATGAAGCATATATGTAATATCTCTAATTCGTAGATGCCTCAAACACACCAGATCATCTAGCTCAAATGCCGGATGCTTTGTGAAAGTCGAAGTGTTCCCTAAAAAATAATGCCGCTAAGACTAAATACATGAGCTTGTCATCAGGAGGGCAAAACACCAAGTGGCTGTGGATAGGTCACACACTTCGAAAAGAGCCAAAAAACATTGCAAAACAGGGGACGAACCAACAATAAATAGAGAAGATCTGTTGAGGCAAATCGTGGGAACAGCTAAAGCTGATGGTTGCAGAGGTGGAAAAGAGGCGTAGTCAATGCCCAATGCTCCACTAAGGGTTAAAAGGAACCAGAGAGAAGGACTGGTTGCTGCGTTTCCGGCAAAAAAAAAATTGTTTCACTAAACAGTGGTTCCCAACTCGCAAATGACTGCGGACCACTTTGCTTGAACATGAGTCACTACGGACCACCATATTTTTTAATAAAGGGAATTTCGCGATTTTTTCACAAGGTCTTAGATTTTATATTTTTTTACGACACCTTATGACAAAAATGGCTCGAAACATCAGAAGAAAACATCATATCCCTCCTCTGTAACCGCCTCGTATTGAAATAATTTTAAGCAGACTCTACATTTGCTTTGTCGAAATATACACAAAAAAGTTCGTCCGAACCACGCACAACAGTTCAGTCGAACCACACTCAAAAGATCAACGAACCGTTAGCGGGTTGAATTCACTAAACCCCCCAAATAACGATAAAATTCGATTCCTCTGTTTGTCTTTTGTGTGGTAAGGCGAACATTGGGCCGTCTTTAGAAAAACTGAAAACCTGCAATGTAACATTTCATCGAGTAACTTAGTATACCGACTTTTGTCCATTTTTTATGAGCACTCTTATACCTTCGACAAAATGAATATGGGTTTACCGTAGTATCTACCAAAATTCAAGTATAGGCACAGGCAGTAACATCGGCAGCTCTTTAGGTTCTTCAGAACAGGACAGAGACACCTAACTTTCAGAGTTAAAGGCGTCTAACTTTGTCCGATAATAATTCATTGGATGCGGTTTTACCGGATTAAGGAGGATTGAAGTGGTTGATTACTCTAAACTGAGAGCCACCAGAGTAACACTAGCTCAACTTCGGTCGGGCTTTTGTTCACGCCTCAATTCGTACCTTTCTCGCATAAACCCGGACATCCAAAACATCTGTCCAAACTGCAATGGTACTCCTCATGATGTGGGCCATTTGTTTCAATGCCCCGCTGCGCCCACTGATCTTACCCCTATATCACTGTGGGAAAACCCTATCGCAGCAGCTATGTTTCTGTCCTTAGACCTCACGGACACAAACATTGACGAACCATAAATCGTACCCACATAGATGCACAGAGGCTACACACCTTTCTGCACCGCTACAAGAAGAAGAATTACTCTAAACTGGTTTGTCTTCAAATGATACTGTGGCAAAATTTGGACACTGTGCTGCCAATGTGCCAATTTACTTAAGAAGTAAAAACAATTAGGTACAGACAATAGTGTCACATTATCCGAGGAAAAATCCACTGCTTCCCGAAAATCACCGGTAGAATGTAGACTGAGACCACCGAGCTTTTTGCAGCTTATCTTAAGGTCTGCACATCGCATTTTCGGATCAACCACATACCTAGTAGCGAAAGTATTCAGTTTTTTATTTATACTATAAAATTTTTCAAAGCTCATGCCTGTTATTTCAATTAATCACGATAAAAACTCCTTTTTTAGAAGTAGTCCCCATAGTACCTCGCGGCCCACTTTCGGGTCTCTCACCTTTGGTCCGCGGACCACCTGTTGGGAAACAGTGCACTAAAAGAACTCTCAGGAACAAATTTTCACAATGACACAACTCCCCGCACAATAACTCTGAAGACTTGTCCCTAACGGACATCTATCGAACAATAGGTTATGCACCCGCCCTCCCCTCCCTCGATTGGGGAACCTAGCTCAATTGGGGGACCTAGAAGTAACGGGAATTGTCTGTTGAAATAAAGTTTTAATAGATAAAATAAACTTTAGTTAATACGAGTAATAGACTGCGTTTAGGTTTTTTTTTGCAAATGAGCTTTTAACTCTCAGCTTTTGAGAAGTTTTAACCTTAACTGCAAACAAAACATCTTAACCGCAACCTAACGGCACTCATGCAAGCCAGTTTCCTAGTCTCCTATTGACAGAAAGTGATTGATGATTGCAACCGGAAAACATGGGTGGGGGTGGACCTTATTTTGTTGAGATCGATAACGTTATTGAGATTTACCAGAAAATCTGTTCATTGTATTTTTTGAAGTCTGGGTAAAATCCAGCGGTGGGCATCGCAGCTATCGACGTAGATTTTTGGCATCCAATGTTTGCTGCACAATAGTGTGAGACCTTACCCGTTATAGGAATAGGTTTTAGGGAAATCGGTTTATTGTGCCGTTTTGGCGTTTCCTATAGTGTCGCTTGCGGCATTTTGGCTTCACATCTTCCCTGAATTGTTTGTCCTAGCGACAGAGCAAATCACTCAGGCCGGCGACGACGACATTTCGCAGGGCACTAAATAGAAAACCGATTAGTCAATAGACGCCGACTGATCATTTCATTTTTGTTTCATGTCCACTGACCAACCAGTTAGACCTCATTGATACAATTTCAGATATTTATTGCATTTCATTAGGCCGCTGAATTTACTCGATATCCATTGTACATATATGTACAAAATATTCTTATCCCCGAACACTATGCTGTACATTGCGTGTAATGACTTCAACTAATTGCGCCATTTCATTATCGTATAGAATACGAGACAAATGAAAGCGATTGTTCGAAATAGAAATTCTAGCTACATGCTATGACAATCAATTTTAATATCCAGCCATCAGAAAAAAAAGCGAAAAACAAAAGTCGATTATCGTGTTAGTTATGAAGAGAGCTGGTTCAAGTCTTGTTTCAAGTATACACAAGCACAATTCATGCTTATTTATGGTGCAAGTATGATGAGATTACTCGCTTAGAAGAATAATATTAATTGATTCCCTTTCCTCGTTGATCCTTCTCACATTTAATCACATCAGACTTGCTTTGTCGGTCCCCTATCTGCTGGTTTTTGTGGATCATCGTAAAAATTTCAATTCAATCTGCCTGCAATCTAAAAGAAAGTTGACACCTAACGGTAAATTGGCCGATTTTGGGCGTCCAACTTTTCCAAACAATAATCATAAATTCTGTTTCTCCGTTTTAAACTTACCGTTACGTTTAAAGTCTGGTTTAAGCTCCAGGCAAATTAAGATGAAATTGTCTGTCATCTGTAGCGAAGACGCTGGAGTCCCTTATCCACCCCACTCTCGTATCCCATGCGAAGCTAGAACCCCATCAGCATGGATTTAGATGCATGCATAATGGTCGTATCCGTCCTGTTTTTGGCAGGACAGTCCTGCTTTTTTGACCATAACCTGCCGTCCTGCCAAAACCTCGAAAGTCCTGCTTTTGTCCGGCTTTGTCCTGTTTTTGAACAGCGTATTGGCATCTCACCAAAGGACGAGTAAATTTAATGAAAAGTACACTTAAATTTGATAGAAGTTTGCAAGTAAATGAGCATAAATGAGCCTTCATTTCGCAAGGAGGTAGGCGACCAAGTCGGTTTTTTATATTGTCCGGCAAGAGAAGGGAATCGCAAGGAATTATTGCTCCTGACGGAACCTAAGATATTACTGGTGCATTCTTGATAAATACAGTGGATATCGCTTATAACGACATCGTTTATAACGATGTACCGGCTAAAACGACGGAGTTCCCGGGTCTCATGATTTATGTAGCCTCTGCAGTGTAATTTTTGATGAATAAAGCGACTATACTATAGCGACCGATCGGATATAACGGTGGAGTTTTTACGGCCAAAGAGGCTGTATCTGTGTAATGATACGTTTTCCGTGCAAAGATGGAGTGTAAATAGAATTCAAAATGCACAAAATCCCACATCTGCAAAAAAATCACAAGGATTCCTGTCGTCCCATATTGCATTCACCTTTTTTTTGGCATCCCGATTTTGCTGAAAAGCTTTGCCTATGACGAGGCTTTGTACAGGGTGGCAAGCGGGAACCTGATGGCTTTTAAAACATCGTAAAAGATCAAAAATGCATGCCACAAAAATTGTTTTTTCGCTAGAACACAGCATAACATTTGGATCTTAGACATCTTTCCCCTGTGGAAAATTTCAATTCTGTAGAAATCTAAACTCTTTGCATCAGATCAACTTCAATCGGATACCGACGGACTAGCAGGTAGGATGGGGCATTCGGTAGCTCAGTGGCACAGATGTCTATCTCTGAATTGCCGGTGCGTGGGTTCGAATCCCACTGTGACCCATGGATGTTTGTGTTGTCCATAAAATGCTCCTACGGCAACCGGTTCTTCGATTTAAATCGTCCCGGAGCTACCCGTTGCTAAAAAAAAACGGCCAAGAGCTGCCAAGACCCCCTTCGATTCAAGAGGAAAAAAATCTCTTGAATCGCTACAACAACAACAACCAGGTAGGATAGAGGTGAGTAGTTAGCATTTCGGTCCTTTGTTGAAAGCGTTTCAGTTGGAAGATTGAGGCCGGTCCCTTAAATATTTATCGCAATGCAATCTGCCCTTCGCACAACACACCATAGCAGTGCAAAAAAAAACTTCCAAAAGTATTTCAGCAAGATGGGATTTGTCCACGCCCCAGTCGGTACACCATCAGTACTGACCCTATATTGCAATCTGCCCTTACACGTTGAAACGACAACTCTTCTGTGAAGAGACCGTGCGAGTGTCTAAAATGCTCTCATGTGCTGAGTGGTTTAGTGCAAATAAAATGTTGTGGTATGGATTTAGCATTTCTTACGACGTTTTAAAATCCAATAGGTTCGCGTTTGTCACCCTGAAAAAAAACTTAAACAAAATACGCTGCAGCGGGAGTTGAAAGAATTTTTAAAAAACCCAACCACGCAGCCGTTTTATCGACGTCATACGCATAAAAAGGGTCTCCACAATTAGGTTGGTAATCTCCGGTTCTTTACGTTTACATTATTCACAAACACACGCTAACGAAAAGAACCGAATATTATTTCTGATCCACAAAATCGCAGTTAGAGAATCAGAACGTGTTTGCGAAACATGTACAACTGTTTTGTTTCATAAACTCACCAACGGTAAGCAGTTCAACTTGAAGGCATGTTGAAGACCCTATTTAGGCCATGCAGAGGCCTAAGGTTGATGCCCAAGTGATTCTCAAAGAAGTGAAGACATTAAATAAAACTCTGCTCTGATCAAACTACACTGAAACAAGCGTTTGAGTTTGCCGCTTATTGCTGACAAATTCGCGAGGTACGCAAATATTACAAAGGTTTTTGTGTTTCTGGTTGTCCTTCTTTGTGTCCTGCTTTTTTCCCAGCATTGTCCTGTCAAACGACGATTTTTGGTTAATTTGTCCTGCTTTTTACGTTAAAAAATATACGAGCGTTAGCATGCATAGTACGACTACCGCTCTTGACGCGATCACTACACGTGTAAGAGACGGATTAAATCACCGTCTGTGGTGATTGACCTATGATACGCGTTTGACAAGGTCAATCACTCCATGCTTCTGGCGAATCTCCTAAAGATGCACATTCCGACACAAGAGATACGATGGATTGCCAACTATCTAGCTGGTAGGCAATCCTTCACCGAGTTTCGGGGCAGTCGTTCCAAGCTTAGGCAGATCAAATTAGGTGTTGCACTGGGTGGGGTTCTCAGGCTTCACCTTGAGAAAATGATGACTTCAGCTCATCACGCAGAAGCGGTATGTGAAACGATGCGCAGTAGGAACAAAATTCGTAAAGCACTGGCTGGAACCCAGGTGCTGCAAAGAAAAAGAGACTATGCTAGCCACTTATAAAGCGGTGGGTCGAGTAGCGGCTGATTTTGCGGCGCCAGTTTGGTCGCAAATTCTTTGTAACACAAACTGGAACAAAATCCGGGTCTGCAAAAATGCTGCTCTACGCACAGCCACAGGGTGCCTTCTGATGTCCTACATCACCTACATCAGTATGCCAATACGTGACCACAATCGATTACTTGCAAAACAATATCTTGTAGGTTGCTCTCGAGAGGATCATCCTAATCGTGACCTTATGGACAGAATCGCCACTCCACGCCGCATCAAACGTGACCTTCGTGACCTTGAGAGAGAGGTCCAGGGTTAAAAACGGGATCCTTTCGACGAAGAATCATATCGGGCCGTCATTGCAATGATTCACACTGAGGAGGTGAGTTGGTCTATTGCGAGTTTAGGTACGAACAGAGTCCTCTCAGCGCTCCCATCACCTATTTAGCATGAGGAGATTAGGCTCCCGAGAGCCACCAGAGTGACTTAGCCCAGCTTCGGTCAGGCTTCTTTCCGCTCACGCCTCAATTCGTATCTATCTTGCATAAACCCGAGCCTACAAAACGTATGCCCAAATTGCGCTGTGGCGATGTGGTCCATCTGTTTCAATGCCTGTGCACCCACTGATCTCACCCCCCTGTCACTGTGGGAAAACCACATTGCTGCAGCTGCCACGTTTTTTTCCCTGGAGATCTCGGATGAAAACGACGACTATAAATCGAATCCATATAGATCCACAACGGTTCACACTTTCCTGTACCGCTAAAAGAAGAAGAATGACGGTCGATTTTAGTCGTTCAACTTACCGTTATGTATAAACAGCTGTTCAACTTGGATAAGTTAGCAAAGATTAAAGGACCAAGATCACTCACCCTAATTCGTTACATTTAAATGGCACATAAAGAAAATATGGGACAGAAGGGTAAAGTTGATTACAAATTGAAGATGAATTGAAAGGTTACACTGCAGAAAAACTGCTGAAATTGAAGAAGAATAAAACCAGAAGCCATACCAGATCTTCCGACTTATATCGTTATCTGCAAACAGTGTTTAAAGTAAATATTGATTGTAAACTGAACACGAGTTGAAAGGTTGCATAGTAGAAAAAACTCTGCTGAAATTGAGAAAGAACCAAACCAATATCCATCCAAAAGCAATATTTATAAAATTCATAAAACATTTTTTTTTTTTACTAATGTCAAACTTGTTTTTATATTATTTACAGTTATGCGGTATTGTCTTGATCGTATTGGGAAGTATATTCCTATCGCACGTCAGCAGCTTCAAGGAATTCATCAATGAATTGGGCGCACAACAATTGCCAATCGGTTTCATTGTTTTGGGCGCTCTAATTTTCCTCATCGCATTCTTCGGATGTTGTGGCGCCATTCGGGAATCATATTGCATGTCAATGACCGTAAGTATAAACTAATTAGGAGTTTATTTGCTATTGAACATTGGGTGGGCCTCACAGTGTTTGTGTATGTTAGAAAATTAACCACTGAATTTATTGTTATGTTTACACAAATGATTGTGTTTGCATTGTTTAAGAAACAAAAAACAATAAACTTTGCTGCGAAGTGAAAAAAGAAAAAAACCAAGGCGATCAAGTCAAGTATCGAATTACTATACGAGCATCATCATAATCGGCACGTACTTATGATCGTCTGATGGATTCGGAGAAGATTAACGAGCAATCACTAAAATGCTTGCTGTTTGCATAGCCTTTTTGGACGGAACCTTAAACGGAAGCATCTAAAACTTCTGGATATGATCAGATCATATGAAGTGCACCACTACAACAACAAATAAGAAATGATGATCTACTCAGCGCTCATCCGCAATGATAAGATATGAACAATATTAGTCAGTCATGTGTGCAAACTGTTATTCACCTAAAAAATCCTTTAAATTCTCATTTCAATTCATATCCGCCTGTCTTCATTGCAAAATCGCAAAAATTAAAAATATAATCCGATAAGAAAGGCTGAAGAAACGTTCATACATATTTGCAGAGCTGAGATAACACAAAACTTTTTTTTTAACTTGCCTAACATTCACCATAGCCGTGATGAACGAGATAACAATAAACTAGCGCGCTGCGCCGTGAAAACGCACACTTTTTTTGTGTCGTCAGTATGTGTGTGTATTTAGTTGTTATGCAAATGCGCCAATTATTGCAATAAATATAAACGAATCAACACAATAAAAACAGACGAAAAAAAATATATTTTTCAATGTCGACAATGAACACAGACCAATTATGATTAGTCATTTTTATAAGACCAATAAGTTATCTCGTTCAGAGATAATGCTTACAAATCACATACGGTTTATTCCCTGCATTCCTCTCTAGTAAATGGCGCTGCCAGTCAGAAGTGGAGATATATAAGTAATGAGAATTACACACAAAAAAAAAAACGATTTTCTTGACGTATTTTTAGTACCAGTATGTGATTGATGCCATTTTTATAGGAATTGCTCATAGGCGATTACACGTAATCGATTGTATGTCGTCACGTAGATAAATAACCGCAAGTTGCGCATTGATTGAAATGAATCATTATGAGACATTGAAAACATGATTTTTAGAACATTTTGGAATTTTTGTGAATACATGTTCATGCTCCAAAGAAGGTGATGAACGCATAACGATATAGCGTGGACGACCGAGAGCTCGCTGGAAGTACTTATCATATGAGCGCGCTCACCAGCTGCTGGGCTGCCCAAAACTGGAGGACAAGCTTGCGTGACCGCTCGCTATCGGGATACATTAGTGGATATGTTCATGATTTAAAATTGAAACCTCTTTGAGACTGCGAATGAGGCACCGGGCGGTATGTGTCAACTAACTGATTCAGCGAGTTCAGCGCATTTCTCAAGATGCGCTCTACCTGGCATCAGAAAGAACACGACCATCACCTGTGCGATATGCGTGAACGACCGAGGGCTCGCTGGGAGTACTCAGTAGCTGAGGACGCCCATCAGTCGCTGTTCTTCTGAAACTGAGGACAAGGTCGCCTCCAGTCATAGCTTGTAGTAGCCACTAACTTTGGGCAATTTTTTTAGAGTGCACCTTAACAAATTCTTTTTTTTTCAATTTACAGTATGCAGTTGCACTCTTCGTTCTCATTGTCCTGGACATTGCCCTGGTCGTTTATGTCTTTGTCGCAAAGAAGAGTATTCTAGATCTTGTCAACAATGTCATCAACAAATTGTGGGCTACCGCCGGTAACGAATCGTCAGCTTTCAAGGGACTTCAAGCTGCTGTAAGTACACAATTAAATCGAAAATCAAATAATCTTAATCAGTTTTTTAGACACTCTGAATTTATAATATTGCTTTCATCTTCTTCTTCTTCCATACAGTTGCACTGCTGCGGTAAGACGGGACCATTGGATTGGGCTGGTTTGACATTGCCCGCATCATGCTGTGCCCCAAGCACCACTTTGCCCGCATGTACAATTGCTGAAGCTTACGGAACTGGATGCAGTCAAAAATTGAGCCAATTCATTGATTCAAACATTGACACCATTGGCTACGTTGGAATTGGTATTTGCGTTGTTGAGGTAAGATTATTTCGCATATGGACTAAGAGTGCCCGAAATAAATTAAAAGTCAACAAAAACAATTGTGTTTAAAAAAAAAACGAATACAAAAGTTGAACCTGGCAAGACAAATGTAAATAATTGCAAATATCTTTTTCTCTTTTCACACAGCTCGTCGGATTCATCTTCGCCTGCTGCTTGGCCAACCATATTCGCAACTACAAGCGAAGGGCCGCTTACTAAGCGTGTTCCAACTCACCGCCCCCCTCTCCTCACATCACATACACATAAAACAAAACAGAAAAAAATTCATAACGCATAATTAAGTTTTCGAATTCTAAAAAAAAAATCTTGATTGAGAAATATCTATGAATATGAAACTAAGCATTATTACTTTATGGTAATTTTCGCACAATATGTTTTTTTTTTGTAATAATTATATGTATTGATAATATATATATATTTTAACTTAACGTATAAAATAAGTGTACAACATTATAGAAATGTGAAAATGAAATAAAAAGGGAATAAGACAAATGAATTTACACACAAACGCACCCACTCTACACAACGCAGAAACAAACAAACAGAAAACTTTTAGAGAGCATATACGAACAACGAATTTCTTTAAATTGTGTTTTTTTTTGTCTTTCATGAAATTTATATTACAAAAACTTTTTTGAAAAGTGAAACTTTAAAGCGCGCGCTCTTTTTATAATAATAATATATATTACATACATGTATTTTGAAGTATTTGTATATAAATTCCAGAATAAAAATGAAACTCTTTTTCACTACTTTAAAACAAAAAAACATGACCGGTCGTACTGTTTTATTTCCTAAATTTTCTCGCGATTAGGTATGATGAAAAGAAATGTTTTTTTTGCGGGTTTCATCAATAATAATGAAAGCGAGGCTGCGTGGACGACCGAGAGCTTGCTGGATGTATTCAGTAGGTGAGGACGCCCAGCAGGTAGTTGGCAGCGACAATCGGACAATCATGGCGTTCTGGTCCCGACATCGGGCTAAGACGAGTCGTCACATTGATGGATGAACTCTGGAAGCCCTAAAATTCCAAAACTATTTCGGCTATAAAGTGTCTATTTATGAGCGGGGAGGGCTGCTCAATAAAATTACCGTTCAACCCGTTTTTTCAACTCTCTTTTTCTTTCTCTGTGTGAATTTTACCAAGTAGATACATGAGAGCGAATTTGGTTTCAGCGCAGCCCACAACACAATCCTATGCCGCGTCGCAATGAACTGGGAATGGATGCGAAAGGTCCACGCTGTCGAACTATTTTATATTTAAAAGCATTTGATGCAAAAGGAATTTATTTCTATTGAAACCACTGTTCGTGCAGATTGTGTCATTTTTTTAGAGTGTTGATTGGAATCTTGCATCTGTAGTAGTACAGTTTGTCAGAATCTTACTGATTAACCCCAAAACACCTCTTCCATGCCGTGGGTCCCTGCGGAACCACCTTTCGGTATTAAATCGCAGGGCACGGCATGGCTGTGGCCAATTAGCCATCACCGCGGTTCGCCGAATTCGTGTGAATTTCACAGACGGCTCTGCCTGCCAATTCACGTCAGATTGCAACATTAAACCTACCAAGTTGCCAGGACTTATTTTGTTGCCTAGATTAAGGTGACCAGACTCCCGAAGGTCCAATGCTGTACACATTGCGGAATTCGGTCTTCAGCCAAACCCTTAATCATACTGTTTCTCTCTCCGCCCATCTCCACGACGTTTTGGAGAAGGAATAATAAGTCACAAGGCTACCACCATGAGGTATGCCATAAAACGATTAATGATACTCAGTGCTTTATCAACTTTTAAATTTTAGTGTTCGAGATTGTAGTGTATCTGGCAATCCAAGACCCTGAGATAGGCATCATCATGTAGCTGTTTATTTGAATTACGGAAATTTGTGTGCCGTGCTAGGAGTCAAACCCATATTTTCACGGTCGTAGTGAACAGATTTTTTGGTACATTAGTAAAAAAAATACAGCGATCATCGGCCAGGAGGAGGGAAGGTAGGTGGCGGTAAAGCTGCTCTTCTTGTTTCTACTTATGTTTCGTTTACTGCAATAGATAAACTGATACCTCGTTGGGCAGAAAATTCTTAAGCAGTTGGCGGCTTTCCTGGCACTACGGTGTAGAGTCCGAGTAGATCCTCCACAGCGGTCGAAGAGTGGCTTATCCTCAGTGGCGTAACGTACGGTGTTCCATGAGATCAGTGGAACACAGGCCCCCAAACCAAAGGGGCTTCCAAAATTCGAAAACATTAACACATTTTCTATGATAGATCCTTGGGTAGTTGTTTTTATAAAACACATTCATTTTTACCAGTCTGCCGGAAAAATTCGCAAGTCAGCTACATAATCTAGGATAGTGGCAAAACATTCAATTTTGTGTACGGAGAAACTTGGACCTCGTTTAGTATTAAGGTACATTTTCCTTGACACGACTGCACGACAGCGACTCGCTCACTCCATATAAAAACTCGTTTTTAAAATGAGAGAAAAACGAGTTTTTATATGGAATGAGCGAGTCGTGCGGCCGCGTCGAGGACAACGTACCTTTAAGCTCTGTTGTACCGGAGAGTCGCGACTTTGCAATTGACTTAATTCAAACCAACATCAGACCAATTAATAAACTATTAAGGTTTTTGCTCATAATAATATTGAAAAGAAATAAATGTACAACTTAAGACCGAGTGCCTCTCTTGAAGATTCTTGCGTAAAATGGGGCCAACGAAATGATCCAGTTGCCTGATTATGTACTTGAATCTTGAGGTGTTTGCTACGCCAGGGAAAATATGTTCACCATGTTGAAAAAAAGGATAAAAAGGCCTATTGGGCTAACCACAGTTACTATATGATGGCTTTAAGTCAGAAAACTTTTTTTTTAACTAGGACTTAAGAAACAGATGCCTGCCGATAAACTAGTGAGTCCAGATAATCTCTCGTTTCCCCTACGTAAAGCATTTATCTTCCTAGGATATCTTCCATGAATTTCATTTCAGTCGATTTAGTTTCCTTGGAAATGGATGTGATGCTCAGATCCAGGGTAATCAGTTTTAGTCCAGGATCAACGACTTTTACGAGATAGGCAGTGGTGATACTACGTGGGGGTTTTAGGGGCTCAAACCCCCTCCGAAATATGTTGATGTGTTAATATAAAAGGAGGTCACTTGCCACCACCGCAGTTTTAATAGCCATGAAAGTGAGAACATTTTTCATTCGCCATGTTTGAAATTTCTGAAGCAATCTGACTAATTACGAGCACTGGACTTACCATTACAGGAATTGCGCTGGCATAAGTTTTCTGCTATTCTGAACAACTTTCAAATTGTGACCCTGATCTGCTCAGCGGAGATGGATGGAGTGTATAGTGTCTCTCAGAAGATGGGACAACTGAAATTTGTAAAATCAAATTGCGTTTAGGTTTGCCAATTTTTCAAGTAACTTGTGGCATTGAGTCTGAAAGACACAGTTAATTTGTAATTAAGTCCTTCAGTCGTATAAAATAGTAATAAAAGGAACGGATTGAAGCGGTGTGATTGATTATACGTACGAGTATAATCGAATATTTAAAAAAAAAGTGTTGCAATAGAAATTGAAAAAAGTTTATGTTGAAAATACTTAGACCCCCGCCTATTACTTTAGAGAAACCGGAACTTGTATATATAATTTTGTTTCGGCCGCTCATTAATGTTTTCTATAAAAGAAAAAGGCTATCAGTTTTCTACTTACAAACGAGTACGGATGAATTCTAAAAGGAAAATTTTATAATTCTTAAATATTTTAAATTGATGTCCTGTTTTCCTGGGTAATATAAGCGATTTAGCCGGCCTTAGCTGCTGTAGGATATTCACCCGCGCAGGAATCCCTTCCAATGTCTTTTCTAAAATCCCTCCCGAAATATTTTTCTGCATACGCCTCTGGAGGTAGGTATAAAAGGGTACACCTCAAGGTGGTATTTTCGTCGCGTCTCTTGAATTTTGTGAAAAATTGCGAAAAGAATCGAACGCGAGGGGCTGCCATTTTGATTTCGAACACAAAACAATTGGGAAACGTTACGCCACTGCTTATCATGGTAGCGATGTCCGGAGAAGAGTATGCATGCCTCCATGGTTGGATTTTATGGACATATTCTGGGAATAAAATTTATCTGCAAACCCTGGCAGAGTCCTTTAATATGAATTTTCGTGTAGAGGTTGATAGAGGAATCGAATGGAGTACAGTGATTTTTCCATTGTTTTTTGAAAAATTATCACTTTCTATTCCACGGCTGTAACTTCTGAACAATGGCAGCTAAAAAGGCTTGAAATGTTTACCTAATATGGGCAGGTGCTCTATACAAATCTCCCACATTTCTAAATTTTTTTCCGCTCATAGTCTTGGACAATTTTCTAGAAAGCCAAAAGTGCAATTTGGGCAGCTGTACTCGCGAACGCGGAAACGCGGATAGGTTAAATTGAAATTTGGAAGACATGTGAGCGCCATGTAGCTCTAGAAACTACAAGTATGCCAATTCAGAGAGATCGGTCAAAGTTTTCCAGAACTATCAAAAATGAACGTTTGCCAAACATAAACGTGCGATTATCGTGCTAAAAATCTTTTCTACAGGTGTCAAACTTATCACCTTCAATTGCCTCTTTCGAGGGTTGTAACTTCTGAACCTTCGCAGCTAGAGTCTTAATATTCGAACCTGATGTTGAGGCAAATGTATAGATAACAGATGGTTGCTGCGTGGACATACATACCAGATGTTGTTGAGGCACTTTTTGCACACCAGATAGTTGTGCCATTTGTTGAAAGGCACCTATTGAACTGGTTTCGGGCTGGTGCAGTAAAAGGATATGAAAATAATTCGTGGAAATCACCGGCAACTGGTGAGAAAGCGTAGCATAATGGAGGGTACCCGCACCAACTGGCGACGCATATAATAATATTGATGTTTTAACCCGAAACAATAAGAGTCTTCTGCTGGCCCTAGACCCCTTATATTTTAAATAAAATAGAGGCGCTGTGGCAGTCGCTACCATCTCGCATACGTACTTCCAAGTGCTCCTGGAAACTCAGTCTGGACTGGAGTCAATTATAACACCCAAGTGCTTAACGGCAGGTTTAAATGTTATGACCGTTCTGTCATCTTTGATTTAGAAGGGGGGCTTTTTGCTGCGCTTACTAATCAGAACAGCTCCCGTTCCAGTCCTACTGATTCCAGTCATAGTTTGATGGCTGTTATCGTCTCGCTCGCAAACAGTTCGCCGTATTCCGGAGCACAGCGACTCACACCCTTGTGCACCGCTACAACAACAACAACGTACTCCGGAACCATCGCGATGGCGACCACTGTAATGTCAACCGCAAATACAACCACCGTCACGCCCTTAGACATAGCTCCAGCATGGACTTGTACATAATATTCCATAGAAAAGAACCAAGCGTCTCTGTGGAACGCCAGCGGTTACTGCGTACTTCGTAACAGGTTTTGCTTTTTCCACCGTTTTGGAAAGGTCTGCTCCGCTAAACAGGTTTCAAAAACTTCCCCGGCATTGTTTGAACTGCTATTTTCAAAGCTTTATTTGGAATGCCATCCGAAGCTGGGGGTTTACCGTCTTCTATCCTGGATTAGGCTTGGAATATTTCGCTTTCTGTGATGGCGGGAATATGGCCTTCCGTTAATTCGGTCTCCGGTCTGCAACTCGTATGGAAGAAAAAGGGTTGAGACACTTAAGTGGTGGAGCTTTCTGTCCTACTTTCTTCATTACCACCTTTTACGCCATTCCCCCACGGATTTGTATCAGCATCCGCACAGAGTTGCCTAAAGCAAGCTGGTTTGTTCTTATACATAGCAAGTTTGGCAGTTTACGTGTGTTTTTTACGTATACAACAGATTGCTGTTTGCCGGTGTGTCCATCGCCCGTTTGGCTAAGCCGTTGCGCTTTCATCGCAAGCAACTTATAACTCCTCTGTAATTTGCGCGGTTCTTTGTTCGGCCAATCCCTCGATAGAGCCTGCCTGCAGGAGGACTGCCCTAGATGCCTCCTCATCAAAACGCGGACCATCCAACAGGCCACGTCTTGCCACGGGTCGACATGTTCTTTCGCCGACCGAAAAAAATAATCGTCTGATGTTCACTGCACACATAGCATAGAGTTCACTGAGATACCTGCTGAGATAACTGCTGTTAAATTGTCCTTATCCGCGACCCAAATCGTTTTGTGCCGGTTTTTGTATTGATCGCAAATGATTGCGACATCGATAGCTTTCTATTTTACAGTTTGCCATAGAAGATCATGTGCTGCCTGGCAGTGATTTAAATTTAACTTCAGGAATCTCATTTTATAATTTTCTCTGGCGCTTCTCGATGCTCTTGACACAGTGAACATTTAGCACTGCCAGTATGGTGCGTGGAATTCGCCTTTTCCGGCTTCTTGGCATAGTATACAGTTGCGGTTCCTAACAACAAGCATTTTTTTTTAATCCGTTTGCATTTGGGTTCCCTTTTGGGACTTTTTTCTAGACTTGGTTCCTTTCCATTTTTTGTTTGTTCTTGTGTTGAATCTCTGAACGGCTGTAACTTTTGAACAGGGACATCTGAGACTGTGACGATGCTAATTAATGGATTTGAAGGTTTCACAGAATATCGAGGATTGTACCTATATTTTACCGAGTCGAATAGAACTCACAAAATTTTCCCGGTCTGGTTTTCCATACGCCTCTTCCTCTGAACAATCTTCGGCCGCTGATTGGCGGAACAAAAACTAAAAACTGGTCCAATTGAACTGTCAGATGATTTGCGACCTCCCGAAGGATAAAAGTTATGTCCACTTGCAACATGCCTAATTCATATTTTCAAATATTTCTCCTTTTAATTAACTTGTAGTCTGGCTGGTCTAGCGGTTAGTGCTCGCACCTTCGGTGCACAAGGTCATGAGTTCGAATCTCACCGTGGAGCATGGTGTTTTTCGAACTCACGAGCTTGTGACGGACTATGATCTCACTCAGATGTTAAACGAGTACCCATTTATGGAGATAAATAACACTGCTGAGCGTGATGCTGATCTCATTACCTCAACAAAAAGCAGATAAGATCTTGGAAATAGGATGTCACTAACACATCCTGCGGCCTTAGTCCAATGCTGGATTGTCGCGCCTGTTATTTTTTTTATTTCAATTAAACTTAGTAATCTGCGACAATTTGAAATATTGCAAAATGGTCCTTCATGTACAAAAGGTCAAGAACCACTGATTTAGTAGATTTCGCACCTGACCAGAATGAATAGTTTTGGGAGAAGTTTTTGATAAGTAAATTTCAACGCTTCCTGTAAATGTGGGGTCAACTAAATTGAGTCTGGTTAATCCACAATTTCAGGAAAGATTCCTACTTGGCCGAGATCCGGGGAGTTAGCTGTCGAGCCGAGGTGATAGCATCTAAACGTGGAGAGATGAGAGATAATCAGGCATATCCATGCATCTGTCAATGAAAAATATTTTTTTTTAGCATTGAAAATCCGTAACATGTGCTTTGTGCCGAAGCCTATATGTACTTGATTTGGATCCAGTCTTAGGAAAGGTGCTATTGACGGTCCTACGTTTTTAGCCACGCCTGCTAACCTTACAGCTAAGGCATTCTACATTTTGTTTGGATCTCTCTGAACATCTAGTACTAGTCTCTGACAGTAGCAACCATTGTCCAAATTACCATATGCAGTCTTTAACCCATCGTCTCTAAGAGTTTAGCACATTTAATAACCGATCTCTTCAGCGGTCGATAGCAATCCCACGCTTATGAGGTTGTTGCAGCGGAACAAGTAAGGAGGAAAAGGTCATCATTTCATAGAACATCCTGTCTTCCAGTTCAAAGCTCAGGTAGAATGTTGCTTCGATGGGTTTTTCCATAACGCAGAGGTGTGAAGCGGGGCAATCAGATGCGGGCTGGCTCCGTAGGCAGAGCATGTGTTGGGCGATACTATTATAAACTGCTGAAAACTCTTTAGGTCCCATCTGATATTTTTGCCTTGCGGGCAATTATTGTTCGCGCAACTGCTGTAATGAGTATCGTTAGATTTGTCAGAGCCTTGTTGACGATAACAAAGAAGACAGAGGTGGTATTGACTTCAATGGCGTGCTTAAACGAACTTTTTGTAACACAAGGCATAAAATGCGAGTACTTAGTTGGTTGCTTGCACGGTTTACTACGTTGCACACTATTCCGCAGATAAGCAATTTGATGCCGATCAAGCTGAAAGATCACTTCGAAATAATTATGATGATGCAAAGTAAATTTGACGCCAGAATAATGCCAACTCCGTGTCTTTGGTTTGTAATTCCATAGTAGTACAATTTAGATTTTCTGGTATTCGTCGCTATCAATATGGGCATTTCGTTACTTCCTGCGAAAGTCTACAAGAAATTAATACAAAATTTCCCAATTAGGTGTCAAAACATTTATTTTGCTTCACTAAAATACTAAACCAGCTTTCTTCAATAATCCATTTTCTTGCTTCCTACGGATTAGGATAGCTCCGCATATACCTATTCAGCTGCTTGTAATTCAAATTCTTGCCCGGTTTCACGACACCCTGATGATCAATTTTCTTCGCTTCGAAATTCCTATCCATAAATTGTTTGTAGCACTTATTGAATGTGGTCACCTCTTTGTTGCACAACGACTCTTGAAAATCGTTATCCTTCAGACAGGAAAACAACACGGACATCTCTTGCATGCATGCAACCTCAGTTTGCGAGTCAGCCTTTCCACTCACGCGATTTTTCAATCGTAGCGGCAAGATCTCTTGAAATGGCACAATAGCTTCACGTTGTGGTGCCCGGGCATTGGCCAAAAGGGCTGACGCGATCCGCATTGTGGAGGTTTTGTTTTATGAATTCCAAATGCAAAGAAAAGTAGAGAAGACGATCCTTTCGGGGTCGAGCAGAAGGTTAGATAGAAACACCACACAAAACTCTTTCTCGCCGTCAGCTGTTTTCTATCAAATCATGTCCATATGTCGGTAGATAATGCAGTGCCTCTCTGTGATAGGCCGACTTGTGCCGATCCCTACAACACACAAATTGCACAATTCACTGATACTTGTCAAGCATATGAAATAAAAATATCGCGAAATATTTCTGTGTCGTCTTCTGTTGTGTTGTCGTGGTCTTTTTCGATTGTGCTTTTGTCCATATTTCATCAAAACGACGGTGAACGGGTGAAATTATCCCAAAACCGCATACAAGCGGGCCCGTAAATTGTGTGTGTGCCGCAAGGATTTTGTTGACAAAATTCAGAATCATCACACACAATCGCGATAGACACCACACACGGGACGAGAACTATGGCCGCTTGTCCGCGTAAAATGTTATCACGATTTCATCCCTATCATGGCGACAATATCATTTTGTATGATGAAAATACCGTCGCGTTTCGAAAAGCAAGTTTTGCCAATGCACTGACATTCTCGGAGAAACCGCTGTTGCCCGGCGAAATCTTCCTGCTGGAGATCGAGAAGAATGAACGTGGCTGGTCGGGACACATGCGTCTCGGTCTAACGTTATTGGATCCGACTACGGTGGCGACTTCGGAGGACGGTTTGCCGCAATTTGCATTGCCCGATTTGACGAATATGGGTACGAGTTGGGTGTATCCGATTACGAAATTTGTTAAGAATTCGACAACGTCCGCGACGGAGGCGAACAGTGGTCAGAATAATGATGACGGGCAAGGATCTGGTTCGTCAAGCCGGAATCAGCAGGCAGGTGGAGGTCCGAATTGTCGACCGTTGAGCGGTGAGTAGGGGATGGTTTTACTTAACAGTGTCTTAATAAATAACGCAAGACAGTCCAACATTCGACTTAAGCCGCAGATGTGCTAGTGACATCCAATTTCCAAGATCTTAAATTGCTTTTTTGCTGAGGTGATGAGATCTTCTTCTTCTTGTAGCGGTGCAGAAAGCTCTGTGCATCTATGTGGGTACGATTTATGGTTCGTCAATGTTTGTGTCCGTGAGGTCTAAGGACAAAAACATAGCTGCTGCGATAGGGTTTTCCCACAGCGATATAGGGGTAAGATCAGTGGGCGCAGCGGAGCATTGAAACAAGTGACCCACATCATGAGGAGTACCATTGCAGTTTGGACAGATGTTTTGGATGTCCGGGTTTATGCGAGAAAGGTACGAATTAAGGCGTGAACAAAAGCCCGACCGAAGTTGAGCTAGTGTTACTCTAGTGGCTCTCGGGAGCCTAATCTCCTCAGGCGCTGGTGGTGGACGCTCTGAGAGGACTCTATTCGCACCTAAACTCGCGATAGACCGATTCACTTCTTCAGTGTGGATCGCTGCGAAGGCGGCTCGGTATGAAACTTCATCGTAAGGGTCCCGTTTGTATACCTGAACCTCTCTCTCAAAGTATCGTAAACCACGCCTGACATGTCGTGGTGGAGGAATTCGGTCCATGAGATGATTATTGGGATGATCCTCACGGTAGCAACCAACAAGATACTGTTTTGAGAGTAGGAGATTGTGGTCACGTATTGGCATCAATTTTGTCTCCTGATGTAAGTGATCCTGGGCAGACATCAGAATGCAACCTGTCGCGATGCGTAGAGCGGCATTTTGGCAGACCTGAACTTTGGACCAGTTTGTGTCACATAGACTATGTGTCCAAACTGGGGCTGCATAATCAGTGGCCGCTCGACCCACCGCTTTATAAGTAGCTAGCATGGTTTCTTTATCTTTGCCCCAGGTGCTACCAGCTAGAGCTTTTAGGATGTTGTTCCTACTGCGCATTTTTTCACAAACTGAAGCTGCATGATTCGCAGACGTCATCATGTTATCTAGGTGAAGCCCGAGAATTTTGGGGTTTTTAACAGTAGGAACAGAATTGTTGCCAATACGTATATCCATCTCCCATCTGATGTCCTCCCAGCAAGTGGTTAGAAAAGTCACAGAGGATTTGGACGCAGAGATGGCGAGGTTTCGGCTTTGGAAAAATGCCTGTAATCGTCCTAGATAGCGATTAATTCGGAGGCGCATTTCATCCTTATCGTTCCCTGTGGCGAGTACGGTGCAATCGTCAGCATATGAAATTCCTCACCTCGATTCCTTCAGGTGGTGTGGGAAGGCCGGACATGTAGATGTTAAACAGAGTGGGGGAGAGTACCCCTCCCTGTGGAACACCTAATTTGATTTTCCTAAGCTTAGAACGTTTGCCTCGAAACTCGGTGAAGGAGTGCCGACCAGCTAGATAATTGGCAATCCAACGAATCTCTTGTGCAGGAAGATGCATATTCAACAAGTTTGCTAAGAGCATTGAATGATTGACCTTATCGAAAGCATTTGATAGGTCAATTGCCACCAGAATGGTTCTGTGACAACGACTGCGTTGATTTAGCCCATCACGAATGAGTGTAGTGATCGCATCGAGGGCAGTGGTGGGACTATGCATCTTCCTGAAGCCATACTGGTGAGGTTCTAGCTTCGCATGTGCAACAAGAGTGGGGTGAATAAGGGCCTCCAGCGTCTTTGCGACAGGAGAAAGTATCGTGATGGGGCGGTAGGATTCCCCGAGAGTTGCGCTCTTCCCTGGCTTGAGACAGGGAACAATTCGACCTGTTTTCCAGATTTCAGGGATGGCAAGCGTGGACATCGACAAGTTAAAGGCGGCCGTGAGATACTCAATGGCTGGAAGGTCGAGATGTTTCAACATGGTCATCGAAATGCCATCTGGTCCGAGGGCCTTGGAGTTTTTAGCATTCTCGATGACTTTTTTAACCTGGTCCGCGGTAAAAGGTGGTATGGTGTCAACATTCCGGCTGCGAATCCGTCTTCTAATTTTGCGCTTGAGGCCGTCAGACTTGGGATGTACAATAAATTGTTTATTGAACAGGCTAGCACACTGAAGAGGATCGCAGGTTTTTGTGATGCCAAATTCAATGGCGTTGTTGCCCTTTTCTTTCCGAGGATTGGAAAGGGCGCGGACGGTAGAACATAATTTGCTGACACCTTCATTGAGGTTACATTCATCGAGGTGCTGATTCTATTTCGCCCTCCTATAGTCTTTAACTTGTCGGTCAATTTCGGAGTTAAGCTCCTGAATTCTGGGATCGTTCCTAATATTTTTCTCGGCCTTATGAATGTTGGTAGGTAATGGTAGCTCAATGAACTTCGCCGACAAGTAAGCTTTGAAACCATCCCAATCGGCTTTCTTGTGATTGACAAACGTTCGCTTCTCAGACTTAGTCATGTTCGCTGGTTTGTCAATTTTTATAATGATTGGGAGGTGATCTGATCTGAGGGTGGTACGTACTTCCCATCGGGAAGCAGCGATTAGGCTGGCACTGACAATAGTTATGTCAGGAGAACTACTGCAAGTGCCCACGACTCTAGTCGGCGAGTCTTCATTGAGTGAACAGAATTCCGAGGCGTCAAGTGATTCGGCATTGTTGTTGAGGTCCGAATGCCAGAGCTCATGGTGCGCATTAAAGTCGCCAAGGATGACCCTGTGCTCTCCGGAAAGGAGAGGACCAATATCGAAACGATAGCCTGAACTAGAATGAGGTGGTACATATATATTAAAAATTTCGATATTAGTACTCCCTGATGGAACTGAGATGACTTGAATTTCCCCCGTACCGTCAGCAACTACATCTAATACACAGTAATGTACGGACTTGTGTATTAGGAAGGCATGTCCACCTCCAGGGTGAGAATCATCCGTGGCGGCCGGTCGATCTTTTCGCAGTATAACATATTCGCTATGGACGCTTAGAGACGAGTTTGCGTGAAGCAACGTCTCTTGGATGGCGGCGATGAGAATTCTGTTGGAACTCAAGAAGTGTGTGATCTCAGCGATTTTTCGGTGGATGCCATTACAGTTAAACTGTAATATAGATAGTGCCGTGAAAACTGCTGGAGGAGGAGGGCCAGGCGTAAGACTGGGTCTGGCATTCCTTATCATATTGTTTGGCGGTGTAGGGGGCAGTGGTGGAGAAGGTGGGCTGGGAGCACCCCTGGGTTGCCCAGCATTTATACACCCTGCCGCAACATAGGCTAAGTAGTGTTGCCCTTGTCTTCGTAAACCTGAACACCTAAAGTGAACCCATTCCAAACAGCAATTACACTGCACTGATCTGGCATTCAAACCGATACGTTGGTTGCAGACACTACAAATACATACCTCTGGGCCTGGATTTGTTTCAACACCGGCGCGAATTAGTAAAATTGAGAGCAGCCGCGCCGAGATGTAATGCTCCCAATATGACGAAAAAACACATATATCGCACCCACACATATGCAAGGACAAACACAACCTTCCTGCATCGAACCTTCAGGGCTCCTGCCGGGGCTCTTGCCAGGAAGGCATATTGGCAGCTATTGGCCGTTTTGAAATAGCAAAACGGGTGTGGTCCGCCCCGTAGAGGCAGTTGCCGTAAGACCACAGCCACATCAGCCACAGGCCCTCTTTAATTTCAATAAACAAAAATGTATACAACTTTTATGAAAAAATGCACAAACCCTTCTCAAAAACCTCTATTTCAGGTGTCCTTGGCGATGGCATCAACGTAAAAACATCACGCGGTCTCATACCACGTAGCGCTCTCAAACCCGTCGTGCACGATGGCGAAGGATCTGAAATTTTGCTAACCGATAAAGGCTCCCGTATCGGTGTCGTTTACATACCCACTCCGCATGATCGTGACATGGCCGAAATGCATTTCATTATAAATGGCGAAGATCAGGGAGCGTGCGTACGCGACATACCATATACACAGGGAGCATTGCATGCCGTGATTGATGTGTACGGTACAACGAAACAGGTGAAAATCGTACAACTCTATGGAGGTGAGTACATATCCTTCCAACTATCCAGCTTTTCTTACATTTCTGATCGGAATATATTTTTTTTTTCTATTTTAACAGTTACATCATTACAAAATGCCTGCGGTGATGCAATCTTATCGCGAATAAATCGTTCACAAATTGGACTATTGCCACTACCGCAACGTTTAAAAAATTTCCTTTTACGATACTATGAATGAGTGGATGCGTGTACGTGGGCGCGCGAGAAAACTCTACACAAAACATACATATAGAATTATGTGGTGATTGCGAGTTTAGGAGGAGCGAAAGCATATTGGGATGTCGAGAATTTGGCTGCGATGTTGAATGAGAGAGAAATGTGGGTTTGAATGAAACGCGCAACGTTTTTATCTTTCACGTATATTTCCTTTTTTTTTGCTACAATATATATTATATATTTTACATTACTTATATTATTATTATATATATATGAAAAAATAATAAACGTAAGAACTGAAATGGTAAACGTATAAACAAAAATCAAAAATTAACATGTATTCCAAAAGTGTAATTTATATTCCATTTATTAAAAGAATTTTTAATCGTTGCGATCTGATCTGAGGATCCTTCGAATCGAATATGTTTGATTGCCTTCAACAACTGAATTATGCTGAAATTTGTTTTCTATAAAAAAGGACAACCGATGCAGCTTGTACAGAAGATGATAAGAAATATTCTTATCGTAGAATAATAAACTAACAATGCAACTAGGCTGTCAACCGTGTCACACTCCGAAATCGGTTGTCGTTGAAACGTTGACGACTACTCACAGTAGTCGTCAGCGCACCATGCTCCACTAGGAGTTAGGGTAAACCAAGCGAGGCACCTTGTCTATTGACCAACGAATCATCGAAAAGCTAGAAAAAATTCAAATTGATTGGTAATGCCATGCTCAAAGGAGCCTGAACCATGCGAAGAAGGCGATATCAATGGATGTTCCAATTGATAAACCCAAGGCCAGATGCAGACCGAAGAACATCTGGATGTGTCAACTGAAAAAGCAAAAATAACGCATTGATCTCGGCGATGGCACGAGTCAAGATAGAGCTGCCTGTAGAAAAAGGCTGGGACATTAACGGCAGAACGGGCGAAGTGCCTACATCGCAGACCGAGCACCACGACGCCATGAAGCGGATGAGAAAAAAAGAACTATGTAGCGCAAAAAAGACTAAACACTCACAACATCTCGTATATGAGCTTGATTCGAAAATTGAATTTGTATTGTAGATTAGACAATAGAAAAAGTTGGCCAAAATTCAATTCAATTCAATTCAATATAATTTTATTTTACTCCCCCCTATATGAGCTTATCGCTTGTGTGTAGGAGGGAGGATATATAAGTTTATAAAATTCTTAACAACAAATCCAAAATAAAATAGAAAGAAAAATTAATAATTAATAATACAGTCACAAAATCAATGAAAAAAGCAAATATACTGAATTTAAGTAGTTTAGTTTTATATGAATAATTTTTTTTATTGGAATTAGTGCACATTACCTAGGTTGAAAATGGTTGCATTTTTCTTCAAATTCAAGAAATTGTTTTTCGTGTAAATATGATTTTAAATTCATTTTGAAGTATAATTCATTTTCTGACATGTTTTTTAAGTATCTTGGTAACTCGTTGTAATATTTAGGGCCAGTGTATGTGTGGTGTCTTTTTAATATTTCTGTATTGGCTCTAGGTATCGTCATGTCTGTCATTCGGCTTCTTGTATTTACGATCTGATTTAGGGGAATGAGCATTTTATTTTTGGTCATGTATGTCAGCACTTTGAATCTATACAGGTTTTGTAGTTTAAACTTTTTTGTTAAAACAAATAGATGACTCGATGGATAGGTTGACGGTACTCCCACAATCATTTTAAGGACTCTTTTTTGAGTTGTTGCAATACATTTTAAATGAGTGTAGTATGTATTTCCCCAAGCTATAATGCCATATGTTAAAATTGATTTAAAGAGTGAATCATAAACACCTAACAGATCATGTATTTTTAATATATTTTTCAGATTGTAGAAGATTGGTAATAGGCTTTTTAGTTTGTTATTCAACTGATTTATGTGATCCTTCCACCTCAACTGGTTATCTATTATTAGACCTAGGTATTTTGTATCAGTTTTATTCTCTAGTTCTATAATTGTACTCAGTCCATTTGTTTGCCCGTTTATTTTGATTTTCTCATTTTCTTGGGGAAGACCATCTTGATTATTTGCAAATGGCACTACTTTTGTTTTATCTAAATTTAACTTTAGAGAGTGCGCATTTGTCCAGTCTAAAACTTTTTTTATTTTATCATTAGCTGTTTCATAACATTTACCCCAGTTTTCTCCAGTGACCAATATGACAGTGTCATCTGCGAAGCCTATCATTTTCGTATTACTGTCCATTAACTTAAAAAATGATGTAACATATATTGTATACAATATCGGAGAAAGCACCGTACCCTGTGGTAACCCATATTCGTTGTTTAGTATTTTCTCGCTCTTTTTGCCATCTATTTTCACTAGTTGCTCTCTGTTTGTTAGGTAACTTTTTAATAAATTAAAGGGCTTGTTTTTTATTCCAAATTCGTTTAGGTACTCTAGTAGTATGGAATGTTTAATCGTGTCGAAGGCTTTCGAAAAATCTAAAAAGATACCCATAACTTTCCTTTTGCATCTAAAATTATGAATGATAAAGTTAGTAAGACCAGTGAATGCATCATCGACACTTTTGCCCTTACGAAAACCATATTGGGTTTCTGGCAGGATATTATTTTCTTCGATGTATTTGGTTATTCTCGCTTTTAGGCATCGTTCAAAAACTTTTGCGAAAGTGTTCGTTAATGCAATCGGTCTATAGTTGCTCATGAGAGTGTGGTCTCCAGCTTTAAAAATCGGTATTATTTCGCTTACCTTTAAATTTTGTGGAAAGATTCCCTTTTCTATACATACATTGAATATGGTTTTGAGTGGTAGTTTTATGTATTTTTTTATCTGTTTGATGATTTTTACGACTAAACCATCTTCTCCCGGTGCCGAGTTGCCTTTTAACGACGATATTGTGTCTTCTATTTCTTTTTCGGTGATCTTGTAAAGATGTAGCTCCGATTGCACTTTTACATGCTGAGATGCATTAAATTCCGATGGTTCAATGTCTTTTGCTGTATTTTTCCCGATGTTTGAAAAAAACTCATTGAACTTATTTGCAATTTCGATTGGTTTGTCCTTTAATTGAATAATTTGCCCATCCACATTCAGCTCCTTACACATTTTCTTATTTGGCACGCGGTATGACATTTCGTTGATTACATTCCAGTATTTTTTGGGATCCTTACCTGCGTTTTTTATTTTTAATTTATAGTGGATTTCTTTAGCTGCTCTCATTGTTTTTGTAAGCATGTTCCGGTATGTTTTGTATTTGTTTCGCAGCTCAACATTGTGTGGTTGTCTTCTACTTTGCTGCCCCAATCTATCCCTTTTTCTTATGGACTTAATAATGGCTGGAGTGATCCATGGTTTCAATATTTTATTGGATTGTTTGAGTGCTGTAGTAGAAGATGCTAGATTGATTTTGTCTACAATGTCGTCGGTTAGTGCTTGTATAAAATTGTCTACGTCGTTACATTGATCGTATTTTGAGTTCCAGTCGCTATCGTCTTCAAAAAGTTTTATTAGTTTGATATAATCAACTTTTGTGCGTATTATGTTTTTATTATTGTTTTCCTCATTATGGTGCTCTGTTGACCATTTCAAACCTACAAGTTGGGCGTAGTGATCAGTTATATATGTTTCGTGAATCAATGCATTAGCTTCAATCTTTTCCGTGCAATTTTTTTGTTTCAGAAAAACATGATCAATGCACGATTTCTTGTTATTCTGTATTCTAGTGGGCGCATTTACTAATTGTTGAAATCCTTTTGATAATAGAGATAGTGTATATTGGTTTGTATTTTCGTTTGAGTTATCTAAAAGGTCTATATTTATATCACCTAATATAATTTCTACATCTTTCTTTTCGAGTACACTAAGAGCTAGATCAATTTCCTCAATAAAGTTTTTTATGTTTCGGTTGGGTGACCTGTAAATTCCCAAAATACGTATTTCTTTTCCCTCTACATTTAAATCAACACACATTGCATTACATTCTTTTAGATAAGTTATTTCATTTACTTTATGGCTGATAATATTGTTGATATACACGAAAACTCCCTCACATTTATTATGTTTTTGCTGAGTGAAATACATACTATATCCTTTTATTTGAAATGCAATTTCGTAATTACTTTGCTGTAACAAGTAGCTATTGTGGTGAGTCTCCGTTAAAACTATTACTTGTACTAGAATACCATTTTTGGCAAAATCATCTACTAGTAATCTAAGTTCATCTATATGTTTTTTTATGCTCCTTATGTTTAAATGAAGCAATTGTATTTGAGTATTTTGTAAAAACTGTTTACATTCTTTTGGATTTTTAGTGTATCTATTTGAAGTTTGTTGGTTAAGAAAACGTTTTATAAAGTCTGTGTCTGTCATTTTGTATGTCGTTTGATACTAATGATTTTGATTTGAAAATAAAATTTGTTATTTAATTTTTTCTAAGTCATCTACATTTTGAATCTTTATAATCTTATCATTCTCACCTTTTTTCGTTAAAATGCAACCATCTTTCACCCATACAAATTTACAATTTTTATCTTTGGCTGTTAGTTTTGTTTGTTTTAATAATTTTGCTGTATCTGGTGCTAGATGTTCATTTACGTATAGTCGGTTTTTCCCCCATTCTGCATAAATCGTACTTGCTTGCAGACCTCCCCCGTTTTTCCTCTCTCGGACAGTACGCTTATACGCTTGTAGAAACTCGTTCCGCGTTGATGTTCTGGTCAAGCTGACAATGACCGGTGTCGACTCATCTTTGGCGATTGTGTTTTTGCTCGTAGCTATGCGATATACATCACTGATTTCGCATGGATTAATGTTGAAATGGGCCCTATATTGGAACCCACAGGGAGTCAAAGAATATAGGGAGGTGATATGTTTATAGCGTAATTGTATCATCGTATTTATTTTCTTGCAACAACAACGCATTGGTCTCGGCGATGACACGATCCAAGATAGAGCTGCCTGTAGAAATATGCTGAGATATTATCGCTAAAACGGGCGATGTGCCTACACCGCGGGTCGAGCAACGCGAAGCCATGGAGCGGTATAAAGAACGAGGCAAGGAAGAAGAAGAAGATTTATTTTCTTGAGAAAAAATACGTCGACAATTGATTGCATCTTGGAGATCTTTAGATTTGTTTAAAAAAATAGATACGAAGAGGGCCTCATTCTCAGTAAACTACATACCACAAGACGAGGCTTATCTAGTCACGATGATGTAGGACTCGATCTTGTAACTACAAGATTCAAGTATTCACACGCTAGAAAAAAAGGAAATCAACGGATAGAAAAGTGGAAGCCATTAAAAAAATGGCATTGTGCTCCATTAGGTTTATTTCTAAACTGTGACTAAATTTGATTAATATTTAAAGATTTCCTTCAAATGGGACTGTGAGAGATCCAAACAGCACCATGAGTCTCAATTATCGGATACATAATTTAGATGAGTGTTTATGGAACAACGCAATTGGTGTTTAATTTGCAACGTCTTCCTTATGAGAATACTGAACCAAAATCACCAAATATGTTGTAGTTGATGCTGCAATCTGTAAAAAAAACGAAACACCCTTTATCACGTTTATCCAAAAAAATTGAACAAAAGCCTATTTACCGAAACAAGTAGACTGGCATCTATGTCAAACAGTCCCAATACGTTAAAAACAGGAATGGTCGTTTGTACTTGCATTGAAAATTGGAGAAGCTGTAATGAAAAGAAAATCAGCAAAAAAAAAAAAAGAATTATCGGCTCTGATAAAGCCTGACTGTAATTCTACTCAGAAGTTAAATAAACATTCATTTAGGAGGGAGGGGTAACTCGGTTAAGCGAGAACAGTTCTCACTACAACTTGGTCTCTCGCCCAGCAGTAGTAACAGTAATGTTCGATGGGTGTGTCTCCTATGAAAATCCTACAACAGAGTATTCAAAATTCCATTAGTTTCTATTTCTACTTGAAACGAAATGCAACACAATTTTTGTTAAAAGATAGACACTTGAATACCGCACTCACATACCGGAAATATCTGAAATTATGTACATATATGGGAATTTCATCAAGTGGAATAAAGTTCACTTTATGAAATTCCCATGCTTAGGTAAGCTGATTTTAAGTATTAAATCATAAATACAGTACGTAAATGAGGAATAAAGGGACAGTCGGCTGGACACATTTACCAGAGTATCATTTAGGAGTCCATGCTTTTTAGCTGCTCCTCCGCATACAAATATAGGAGTCCCAGCTCTTTAGCTGCTCCTCTTCATACAAATAGGAGTTCGAGCTTTTTAGCTGCTCCAGTTCTGAACGAAGCCGCTCCTCCCCGCTTGTACGACATCGGGAAACCTAGCTAACCAGCTGCTCCCCAGAACGAGGAAGAAACCCTACACAATCACTCATCCACTTCGTGCCGTAGACTAATGGACGTGTTAAACTAAGCTGACCAGACGTACAGCATTTTGCTGTACAGTACAGCATTTTAACCTGTCGTACAGCATTAGCAAATGTACAGCAAAATGTACAGCATTCCCAATGCCACACAAATGAAACCTAAATCACTGCATAATAAGCTCCTCGGTGAGGCCTGTGGTCAGTCTTTCCTTTGGCAATCGTTCATTTTCAACAACTCGGAAACTCTTTGATCGATCGTTCTGAAACCTTACACACTTATAGGTACTTGGAGATCATATTTCCTTCATATTTGAAGGTCCTACCAATCCGCGTTCGACAGTTACAGCTGCATAAATCGCTCTTTTGTCTATTCTGATCAAAAATTGTCCATAAAATTTGAAATTTGGCAGATTTGTGGAGCAGTGCACTGTTCATATTTGTTGAAAATATCAAGGCACTAGCTGTCAAGGTTCAGAAATTACAACGATCAAGAGATAAGATTTTAGGTGAAGTTTGACTCCTGTACGATAGATATTTTGCGAGATTATAGTACTTTTTGGCAATCGTTTATTTTCGATAATTCAAAAATGTCATTAACTCGCAAAATTTTTGAGCGGAAAATTTTGAAATTTGTCAGACTTGTTATAGAGCACCGCACTGCCCAAGGTAGAAAGTTGAAGCATATAAAGCTACTAAGTTCCAGAAGTTGAAAGCGGTGGAAAGATGCGATTTTAATTATTCACAAAACGATAGAGAAATATCACTGTACTCTATCCGATTTCCCTACAAACAATTATAGGAAAATGCATACTACAGGACTCTGTCAGGATGTCCAGATAAAGTTTTTTCCCACAATATGTCCATCAAATCCAATAAGAGCCCAGGGAACCGGCATGGCATCACTAAAATATCCATGGAGGAAAGCAAACTCTCCCCCTGAAACATCGCAATCAAGATAAGCCATCTTTCCACCGCTCTGGGAGGTTCTCCACGGACTCCACTCCGTAGATGTGCCGGGGAAGCCGCCAACCGCTTAAAAATTCTCTGCCCAATGAGGTATCAGTTTATCTACTGCAATAAACGAAACGAAGTATTTTAATAAGTAGGTACAAAAAGGAGGGATGATTAAACACCTACGCCCCCTGGCTGTTTATCACGGCATTTTTTTACTTCTGTACCATCTATCCCTGTACTATGATATTAGAGAGCGAGAAAATGCGGGTTCGACTCCCAGCACGGTACGTACTTTAAATAAACGCCTACATGATTTCTGTCTCCGGATCTCAGATAGTCAGAGACTGGGAAAGAGTTATCATCATCCGCGCAAGGCTGCTGAGACTGCAGTCTTACACACTGAAATTCAAAAGTTGAAAAAGCATTGAGTATCGACTGTCTTAAAATCTTAGGCGAATTGGATATAATCATGAGGTAAAGGCTAAACACGTGCAAGAGGTAATTTATCGTTAAAACGTAACAAATGTCATTCTCAATTGTCCTTTCTTGAAATATTGTTTTAAAATGTTAAAATCTTTTCGAAGAAAATTGGACCGCCAATTTAAACTAACGGGAGTTCTTAATTTTTGTGTTAGATTTCACTTACATATCTACTCCAACTCCCCAAGAAAATTCCGGGCCCATGGTCTTAAAAAATAAAAAATGTTGGGCTTGCCCCTTCTGATCATGATCCCTACGCAGCCCTTACTTGTTATAGCTTACATTTTCTACTTCACATGCTGATGATGTTTTGCAAATGAGAACATTGAGAGCTTCAGGCCTCTTTTATGGGTCCTGTTTAAAATCAACAGAACCTTGCTTTCTGAAGTTACATTACCAGAAATAGTGTGATTGAGAGTTTGTCTGAAAACCAAATTGCGCAACGTGTACAGCATTGGGCCCTCGGGAGTCTGGTCACCTTATGTTAAACAGTATTTAAAAAAAAAAAACATTCTTGGTATGCAGGCTGCTAAATCCCTTATAAAAACTTAAAAAAAATATATGACAGGACAGAACGAGAACCTAACGCGCAAAATCGCACGACATTGACAAAAAATGTTGCACGTTTTCTCCATATCTTCCCCAAGGACAACTCGGATCCAATACAAATGTGCAATTATTGCCGGTATCAACCATGGCTCGTAATAGGTTCGATAAGCGTCTGACTTTGCCATTTTCCGGTTGATTCCTGACATTTGGCTATATCAGGGATGTGTTGATGATGCTATTCCAGAATTTATTTAGCACCTGCAACAGGTTTGTCCCATAACGCCATCGTAGTGCGGTTAGTCGGTGCAGCCGAGCATCGATTTATTGTTTATGGTGTGGTTTGCTTTTAGGGCTTGAATGATTGTTGCTGTTAACTTTAATCATACGAATCGCGGGCAAATTGCATTTCTAATTCAAAATAAATTCCAGGGGACAATAAAAACGCTCTGAGGCTTGGTTGAGTCGCACTCTACGATGCTAGTAATCTAGAGGTCCGGAGATCGAGTCTCGGCGTCATCCAAAATTTCCGCACATGTGCGGATAGGAAATATATAGAGCTGCAACATTATATACACTTCGAAACGATATGCAATGTAGAAATTGCCTATACACGGCTGAGTTAACGCAACATGGCCCCACATAGTGCTATACGGTACTGAGAAGATAAAAATTTGTGCCAGCATCATGAACACGATAACCTCGTCTAGCGTATCCAGTGCTTCCAACTAACCTTCCGCAGCCAAGGGGAGTAATATGCAAGCTCCGCTTAGGGCACAACAAAGGCTCGTACCGGCCCTATGGATGCATATTTTTGGGTGGAGAATGTGAAGTATACACCTCTTCTCAAAAGTCCGAAATTTAAAAAGGGACTCTGAGGCAACTCCAGAGTCGGATCTGGGGAAATATCCAGAGTCCAGACCTTCTTATTTTTTATGCTGCAATCCAATGATAATCGATAGACATTATCAGAGCAACTTGTGCCATCTAGGAAGAGCTGCAAAGGGAAGCATGCCGAAAACTGCACACACACGGTCTATCCATGGATTTTATTGGATTAAAATCCAAATCCGCCAGTGTATGGGCTCATTTTACAGAACAAAAATCGATTTTATGGATTCAAATCCATGGATTGAGTGAGTGTGTGTGCGGCCTAAGAGTCGAGAAGAGCACAACCGTGTCATAAGTTGAAATCGGTTATTGACCTGCAACCTCTCGACGTTTTTTTTTTTTGCATTCGCTCCCCTGCAACTGAATCCTTTGTGATCTTTGGCATTCTTCCTCTCTGGTTACTGTAACCCCTAGTTGCGGCGAGAAATGTGTATGTGACTCAGTTATAACGCTTCACTGCAGACTGATGGTCGAGTCCAAGTGGCAGCTCAAATTTATGGACAATAAACTAAACTACTTACCCTTGCTTGAAGCTTTTCATCTTTTGTTACAATTATCAGCTTATTAACAATTTGCTGTGTAGCTTTTGCCTAGAATTACAATTGACGACAAAATCCATAGGTGAGCCAATATGGGCCCCCAACTAAAGGTCTGGATAGACATCGGGCGGAATGAAAATGAAATTATTGTCCGCTGCGATTTTACCAATGAAAATGTATAGGTACTTACTGTCGTGGAATCTGCCGCGAACGCTGGGTAATTCCATAAGCTACAATCCGAGAACGGTTCCATAATTCTACTCGACCATTTTATGTATTATTTTTCGATTCCCCGGTCATTAGATATTTTCCACGATGAAATGACGGGGGAATCGAAAAATATTACATAAAATGGCCGAGAAGAATTTATGGAACCCTTCTCGGATTTTAGTTTATGGAATTCCCCAGCATTTGCGACAAGTTCCACGACAGTAAGTATACATTTTCATTGATAAAATCGCAGCGGACAAAAATTTCATTTTCATTCCGCCTGAGGTCTATTCAGACCTTAAGATCAAAACTAAATTTTACCGCCTTTATCGTCATCATACAAGACCCTGTCACGGCCAATAAGTTGATAATTGGTTGCAAAAGTTGATGGATCAGAAATAGGAAGCACTCTTCCTTCGGTAGTCGAAAATCTGAAAATATTCAACATTTGTTTAGATACACCGTTATTTACAAATACAAAATTATCCATACATGATGCATTAGTCAGAATCGAAAGGATATAATAAGAATTCAATAGCAGAGCAATAAATGCTTCAAATATTATCAGCAACAATTGAAAATGAAATGTCTGAAGAATGTCGGATGCAATTTCATACAAACTGTGCTGCAGCTTAGAGAAAAAAAAGAAGAAAACTTGCAAATTATTTCATTATTTGTATTTTAAATTCATATTTACTTTCATAGTCAATTCAATGATTTCCGATGAATCAGACAATGCAGGCCTTTTCTTTTGAGTTTCCCTATTATCATCATCATCATCAGTCCACCCAAGCTTTTTCATTGTTTTTTTACGAATTGTATCGTCCTTCTTTTCGTCCTTATGCATTGCTCGGATTAGATTAATTGTACTGACCATCTGAACCTTTTTGGTAGGATTCATTTGCTGCAAACCCAATTCCTTATGTATGAATTCTGAATTGAAGTTGAAAGGGGCCTTCCTTCCTTCCTTTTTGGGGAGAGGTTGCTGTGATAGCCCTCCGTCTGGATGCATGTTGGTTTCTCTGCGAAAATTGATTTCAAACTAACGCGACAAACTGGCGGTGTACTTATAATAAGTGATTGATCTGATATGATGTAATTTTTTTTAAAGGGTATTAATTAAATGCATGGTGGGCGTGGTTATAGGTCACATGCAAATATTGGAGGAAAATTAATTCTGGATATAGGTACTTTAAAGTTTTATTAAACAAATTACAAGAAAGGTATACTGTAATACAGGATGGCGGTTATTTCAAAAAGTTTATGGCTCGCATATGAAAGTGTAAATGCTTAAGCTATAGCAATCTACGGTATGGTGTATGGGCCACTCCAAGGAATCGAACTGTGATATGCTTGTATTTACTGGCGTTCAAGTTTTTTTTATTCCATCATGACAGGCGTAAGGTTACCACCTCGACCATGTGAAGGCTGACAACAACTCTACAAATATGGAAAAGTTTAGTGATTACTTCAGTAGCATATCCACCTTAAAAGAGACCCATTTCATGGCACGATCAACTATAAATCGTTGAGAAGTCCTACCTGTCGATATCACAGCCATCCATTGCTCTTATGCCTGCTGTCACCATAATAGAAAATGAACAAATTCTACTCCGTGATCTCTAATTAACCCATTTAGTGCATGAAGTTCCATGACAACATTTTTTGACTTTTGTCAATTATTAGGTGTGTTTTTTTGGTTATCCCGTGTAGGTTTGGGTAACGAAACTCCATATAAAAAAAAATGACAGCTGACGCACCTGTCATTTTTTTTATATGAAGTTCCGTTACCCAAACCTGCACGGGATAACCAAAAAAACACACCTATTATGAATTAAAGTAGCGACAAGGAAGTAATTTTTGGAAGATTTTTTCGTAAAAATAAGTAATAGTAGATTTACAAGCCGTCCCCTGTAAGGCACACTGTGCACAGCGGTCAGTTGACGAATGTTAAAATCGATACGATCAACATGTATTGTATCCGGTGAAAATACCCACACCGGATAAATAGTGAAGTAATTTGACGGATATGGAATAGAAATCAATAGCGACGTTTTTTTCGTATCGCGTGTAAGTCGGACTCGAAAAAAACGATCGCGGGTAACATCCCGGTTAAGACCAAACAGCTGACATTTGACAGTTTTTGTGTATCTTTGACTCGCTTTCGTCGGCTTATTTTTTAGATGTGGTGGATTTTATCACAAAAGATGATTATTTCTTTGCAAAATCTTTTCTCGTGATGAGAAAAACTCTCACATTTGGTTTGAAAAAACAAATTCCCTCATATTTCCCCTATGCGTCCGCCATCTACATTTGAGCTCTATCCCGTGTAGGGTAGTTGCACGGGTTAGCTTTACCTGGGTAAGTGTCATTTTTTTTATATGAAGTTCTACCCAAACCTGCACGGGATAAACACAATAAAACGTCCCTAATAGGTGTGTTTTTTTGGTTATCCCGTGCAGGTTTGGGTAACGAAACTCCATATAAAAAAAATGACAGCTGACGCACCTGTCATTTTTTTTATATGAAGTTTCGTTACCCAAACCTGCACGGGATAACCAAAAAAACACACCTAATGAAACTTATACGTGGCATGTAAAATATTTACAAATTATCGCATTTACTTGCTTTGAACCCTTTATTTTATTTAGTGAGCAGATCAATGACCTTATCCTCCCCATCTCCAAATTTTTTGGAAACGACATCAGCTTATTTTCCCATTTATATGAAATAAATACATAACGTCCTCCGCTTGAATTTAGTGCCCAAAACAAAATCTAATTAGTTTTCCGCGGATAACTTTATTGTTAGCTGCTTTTACAGTAATATGTGTCACATGTAAGTAGAATATGAGGATGCTAAAAATAGATTTGTAGATAAATAGCACACTAGTCACTTGGGCGGGCGAGTGATGCATGTGTACGCCACTCAAGAATAGGAAAAGGATCATAAAAATATTCCTGCACTGATCCTTCGTTGGTTTAAGGTTTCAGTGTAGCGTGTGGGTGGGCGACGGGATTCGGTTCCCATACACGTGCGCGCCACTTGTGTGTGGGTAGATTAGAGCTCATCACTGGACTTAGGACTTAAATTCTTGATCAGTTTCAAGTGAATCCTTGGGTGAAATAGTCGTGTGTTAAAAGTTATCTATGGACCTTTGAATTGATAGATCTATTATCTGGTGAGTAGAATTGGTATGTGAGTAGGATTGTTATGTGAGTAGAATAGTGTTAGCATAATTAGGATAGTATGTGATTGAATGTGAAGTGCAAAGATATGGGATGTGTTCCCTCTAGGGGATTCGTTCCCCATGACATGTGTGTGTGAGGGGTTTGTCCCCAATGGGATGTGTTTCCTCCCGCTCGGGGTTTGTCCCCACTGAGGGATTTGTTCTCTCGCGGGTAAGTCAGGGATTTGTTCCCTTGTGGAGTGATGTGAGTGCGTGTGTGAAATCTCACTGGGCTATGTGCTCATACTCCGTCTATATTTTATATTTACAGGTGCCGAATCGAGCCAGGAAGGCGGATCCAACGGGGACCAACGGCAGTGAATACCTTAATGTTTTTGCTTTGTGAATAATGAAGGTGTTAACTAAATACTAAATGTTATCTGTAAAAGTTTTTTTTTTCGTCTATTATATGGAATCACCACATAGTTCGAATTGCTTTCCGCGACTTGCCTGTTGGGCTATCAGGCTCGGCTAGAAACTGCTGCTTTCCCGCTTCACATCAGGTATTACTACCACAGGTATGATTCCAAACAGCTAGGAACTAGCACTTTTTCGTTTCAAACGCTAACCCATTGTGAGGCCCGGAGCCGATGTGGAAGGTCAGTCAGCCGTGGCCAACCTGCATCGGGAAACGCCGATTTCGGCTCGATTTCGACATACTTTGAATTTAATTTACCAATATTGCAGATCTTTAGGGGCAGTGTGAATTGAATTGTATTGAATTCGAGCTAAAATTAACCCTAGTTTTCTAGACTTAACGTATAAAAACTGTTAGAAGTAATGGAGCTAGAATATGGTATGTCGAAATCGAGCCAAAATTAACCCTAGTTTTCTGCACTTAAGGTACTAAAACTGTTAGAAATAATTGAGCTGGAATAAAATGATGTAAGTAGGATATGATCGTAAGACTATGCGTCAATTTTTAAAAGAATCGTACAAGCACCTCACCTTGGCAGAAGTTCTAGAAAATTGAGATGGAAAAAAAGATTGTTTTGGGTCAAATCACGCAAATTTGACTTTGAAGCTCTGTAAAAACCAAACCTCTTATCCGATTTTAGTGTGGTTAGTTTTATTTTATAGGTAAATTTGTTGGCTGTAATAATCATTTTATTTCACTATTCTAGCTAGTCTAGCTTTGGAGATATTAGGCTTTAAGTCTAGCAGGAAAATGATTTTTTTAAAAATCTTTAAATGCCTGTGGCAGCTAAAGGGTTAAGCTGAGGGGGTATGTTCGTACAACTTTTTTGCTGGAAATCAACTGAGGAATCATAATCCGGTGCGTTTATGCGGCAGTTTCCGGACACCCTGTATACAATACAACGCAAATCAGCAGTAAAAGCTTCCTTTCAAGATCCTCCGTTTGATTGCTATCAATAGGGGTATAGCAGAAATGTTGATATCTTCGAAAAAGCGGTCCACCGCTCCTAATTTCTCAAAAATTTCCGTAGCTGTAATAGTCTAAGAAAAATGGCATATTTGGTCGGCAAAAATCCTACATCGGAATTTTTTTGGATAATGGTTGGGAATGGTCCCCAGATTATGGCATTAAAAGTCCCAACCGATCGGGGGTCCCCAACTTTAAAAAAGGGGGAAAGGGGGGCATTTTTTCGTTTTTTTTTTTGCGATTACATATTTCAAAAACGGTCAGAGATACAGAAAAATGGTCTGAGGACGAAAAAAACTACATAAAATTATCTTTGCAATGATATATAACACATTAGAGTTTAATTGAATATTTCGGCGTTAGACTAGAACATAAATTAGAATATTTTTATTTTAGACCTTTTTTAAAAGCTACATAACTTTTGAAAAAATGCTAGTTCAGCCGTAAAATTTTGTACAAGTATTCACAATAAGTTCAAGATTTTTAAGGTAAACATTGAGTCACTCCGGTCAAGGACCCCCATTATCCCCCCATTTAAATTTTTCAAAACGGCATATCCATAACTCCATCAAAATTGGAGGAGAGTGCTAAATTTTGGTTTGTTGCGATTGGAGGTCATAGTGACCCCACCCAAAAATCAGCTCATTCGAATAAAAACTAAGGGTATCTCCCATACAAAGTGACCCATCAGGAGTTTGTTCTACGTACTACTCATTTCATAAACTGTAGAACAAAGTTGTCTTGGGTCACTTTGTATGGGAGGTACCCTTAGCTTTTATCCGAAAGGTAGAAAGGCAATTTTATGTAGTTTTTTTCGTCCTCAGACCATTTTTGTGCATCTCTTGCCGTTTTTGAAATAATCGCAAAAAAAAACGAAAAAATGACCCCCCTTCCCCCTTTTTTTAAGGTTGCGGACCTCCAATCGGTTGGGACTTTTTATGCCATGATCTCGGGACCATCCCCAACCATAATCAAAAAAAAAAATCCGATGTAGGATTTTTGCCGTTCGATGGCCATATTTTAGTCCAATTTTCTTAGACTATGTCTATAAATATATTTCACCAACTGACCTACGTGCACTTTGCAAAACTTGCTAAATTACACAAAATCTATGACACCACGACGCTTTCTAGTGCATAGTCAAAAATCTGACCATATAACGGGAAAAAGTGGGTGTCCCTTTAAAGGGACACTGATGGGTTAAGTAAGTAAGGCCCAAGTATCCAATTAAAACAACAGCAATATGTGAGGCTGCCAACTTTGAGGATTTACGCGCTCGCTAATATAGTGGATTCCCTACCACCAGTGCAAACACTACAAAACGTACCCGGTTTGATAACGAATGAATTTCGGCGGGAATTTATTAAAGGATCTGCTCAATAAAAAACATATGCCCCGAAAGGTTACGGTTTCCCTGCGGGAACTCAGACTGTCAACGAGATTTTTAGAAAGCCCGTCATACGTAGGGATATGCGGTTGCAGAAGTAATTTTTTTTTTGGCGGATAACATTTAAGCCGCGCGCCCAGTGCTCAATAGAGTATATGAGATCTCCAGAAGAGTAAATAAACTAGACCCTCGGACTTGTATATGTCATAAAGGTTAAATACTATCAAGAAAACTAAGCTTCAATACACGCGACCTATAATAAACATTTGCCGCTACGCATTATTATATGGATTGTGGCTCACTTGGTTGAGTCGCACTCTACGATGCTAGTAATCTAGAGGTCCGGAGATCGAATCTCGGCGTGGTCCAAAATTTTCGTACATGTGCGGATAGGAAATATATAGTGCTTGCAACATTATATATACACTCCGAAATGATATGCAATGTAACGTTGACTCAAAATTGCCTATAAATGGCTGAGCGCACCATGGTCCTACATGGGGCTACGGTACTGAGAAGACGATGTCAGGTAAACTTTTATTTTTGATATCTCTATCTCTATCTTAGTATAGCAGAAATAATCGGAAACATATCTGGATTACATCTTCTATACTGAAAACTCTACACTTCAGTATATTTTCTGGAAATCTATGAGAATGAGGTGTAATGCGCTGTGGAAAAGCGTAACTTCTAGTTGTAGAATTGATTTGCCGATCTTGTGAGTAGTGCTGATTAATTGTACTTCCAGATCCAGTATCCTGGGATCCTGTGAATAGGATCAACATTTTGAGTTTCCAAGGACAAATCATTTTTAGGGTTTTTTAGATTTTTTTTTCAAAAAACCCTTATGAAATCGATTTTGTCTGTCCGTCCGTCCGTCCATCCGTCCGTCTGTTCACTAAATAACTCGCGAACGGCTAAACTGATTGTCATGAAATTTGGTAGGAATGTACAGAATGGTTACAGTCTTTGGCACAAATATACCTTAGAAGTTGGTAGGAAGAAGATAACAGGCTGTCCCGAACGTTTTAAAAAAGACTCCTTTTTTAGTTTTTATCGGAGATTGACGTATGGGTATTTAAATCAAATATCTAAACCCGTACATCTCATATCAGTTAAAATTTTCCAGTTTCGAGTAACGGTTATTGGCGTTTAAAGTTAAACTTCATTTTCGAGCTCCGTTTTTCTAAACCGTTATAAGGATCGATATGAAACTTTGCACAAAGATTGGTCAGTATGGCTTTATATACGATATATACTTCATATAAAAAAATGACAGGTGGATCAGCTTATTTACATTGTGAGTCTCATAGTTTTAATTTAACAGAATCCAGTCCAACTAACATTTTCCTGCTTATTACACACTTGAAGAGTTTTATAAGAGCAGAATCTACTTCTTATTGCATTCTTCAAGCCACTTATAATCGTAAAAGTGGCGTATGAATTTGCGATTATAAGCCTCTTCAAGATATCTTGAAGATGGCTAAAAGAATTATACCAAAAGTATTTTAAGACCGTTATAAGAATACGTATAATAGCTTTCTGAAAATATACTAACAGAATGTGTTCCCATAACAGCTTCTCGCAAAATCACTATGAGAATCAACTACTCTTTAGCAAGGCTATAAAAAGAAAAATTACTTTGTATAATCGTTTTTGCCATGAGATCTGAAGGAATTGGTTTTCCACAAGAATTTTTTAAGAATATTCTTGTTTTTTTTTTTTGTTGATGGATTAATTCCTATAAGAGTTAAGTTGAGCAAAATGATGGAGACTGAAAATATAAGAGTTGAAATGCGATTGTGTTTTACACTTGTTGTTTAGAAATTCGTTTCTTATTCCAAATCTATTTTTTATTGCGAAAGAAATGGCTTCGTGGAATCTGAGGTGAAACTCCGAAAAAAAACAGATCGCTTTTCAAATTTGGCCGTTTTATTAATTTTTTATCTAAAATAAAATAAATGCTTCTCATGAAATTCAGTTCGTTTAAGCTCTAAATGAGCTAAACACTTCCTAAATGTATTGGAGATGATTTTAAGAAATCAGAATATTTCAGATATGTATATTAAACCCGATTTTTCATTAATTTTTCAGATCGTTATTCACCTCCACAAAATTTCACAATGGAAAATATGGCGGAACTTTCCAGTTCTTGCTTAAAGATTATATGAGAGTGTGGCCAGTTGTTTTTCTTTAATAAGTAAATTATCAGATATAGATCCTATTATGCTCTTATCTAAGAAGTTACTAAAATGAAAACTTGCCTGGAGCTTTTATACGACTTTCTGTAGAATTCTCTCGTTTTACATTCTCATTCGAATAAGTTATACTCATACTTTCTTACGGTAAACTATCACAGGACTCATACCAGAATAAGTCTATTCAAATCATCCAAATTTGATGGAAATATGGAAGTTCTAAAGGGTCAGTCGCGATTTCCATACTCCATAGGGAAATTAAACACATAGATCCAATTTCACTAGAGGTTCCATTTCAAAATAATATAACCAGTGAAAAGTTTATTTACAATTTTTAGGTTACAATAGCGCATAAAAATATACAAAATATTTAACGTCACGGAAAAAAAAATATAAATAAAACATATACTTTGATAAGTACCCCAGTATTTATACCAGACGCAAACTTTATAAGGCTCACAAAGAATCTTTAATGAAGAGTTTACAAGTATAGTAGCTTTATTCAAAGTTTATATATGCGATACTTCTTGTAAGAGTTTAGTAACAGTTCTGCCCAAGAGGCTCTTATACAACTTAAAACCAAAAGGTTTGAAAGTCTAAAGTCTTATGAAACTCTTTGGAAGCATATTATAAGGCTGCAGTAAGCCTGGATAGGCTGAAAATAGCTTTTATTAAGAATAGAGTCTGTATTAAGCACATTAACAGACCCAATGCGTTAAAGCAATTTGACGGAATATGTTATCAGAGCCGTGTCTTATCATAAACGTTCATAAATATTTTAAGAGAAATATCTCCTTGCAAAGTGTCTATTACATGCTTTAACAGAACTATTGTTCTTAACCAGAGGTTAAATTGTTAGTTGGGGAGTGCATGTGACATCAGGGAAATCAGCCATTGCTTAGCAATTTTTAACTCTATTCAAGTCTTCTTGAAGACTCCGAAACGAAAAAAACCTCCAAAGCTACTGATGGCGAATCTCGAGTTCAAGGACTTATCCCATATAATCCCATAAGATTTATTGAAAGGCACACGTCAATTACGCGTTTCAGGGACCAGTTCGGCCTCCACCCCGAACTATCTGTCGGTGATAAGGGAATGGGATAATGCGGAAACTGCTGCCGATGCTAAATCCAAATATAATTCTTGTTTGTATCCCCCCATTTCCCGTTGCGTTGCGCTGTATCGTTTCTATTTTCGCTGTATGTCAACCTATAACTCGGCAGCTGCTATCAAAAACTATGGATCTCAGCAAGTCCCTGCTGATTGCAGAAGGTGCCGTATAAACCTTGCAGAGAATGTGAGTCAATGCGATCACAAGCTTCAGCCAAATTTTCAATGAAATTCAATCTCTCTGCGCCACATATGGCTTAGAAATTACTAAGCCACAAACGATCGGTCGTCAGACGCACAGAAACCACGTCCCAGCTGATAACACTGAATACTTTCACAGACGATCAGTGTATTTGCCATTTCTGTCTTTAGCAATAGTCGAAATTCAAGAACGGCTCACAGCCCATCGCACTGTAATGTCATATTTTTCTTCAATTCTCCAGGGAGAAGGGTTTGTTACAGATGGCAAACAAATATCGGAGCAGTGCCCAAAAGAACGTAAAGTTCTGTTTGAAACCTACCAATCTGCAGGTTTCTTGAAACTTAACTCTACTCATCTAGGAAAATAACGACAAATTTCGCAGGAATTAGATAGTTTAACATAAAAACAATAAAAGCAAAGCTAAATACGTATGCTAATTCGCCCAACTCTCCTTTCTGTATAAAAAAGTTCCATATCACATCGCCTTATCATACCACTGCCCTCTTAGGCATTCCTCCCAACATGTAGACAAATTAACCAAAAAAACCCCCCTTGGATGTCCTCTAGTTACGCGCCTGATCGTGACATCACCAAAACCTTTAGAATCCTTCTGATTCTTTGTAGACTTTCTCAACAGTTGCCTTCAAATTTGCTTGAGCAACACCATGGTACTTCATTTTTACGAATTGCTATAAGATAAACAATAACAGATCACTGCTTCCAGATAATCACAACAGACAATACAAATATGTACTCACCATACATATTCTTCTAATTACCTCCGTCCGTTTAAAATTCATAGAACATCGCGAACTCCGCCCCGCCGCGACTAGGTCGACTTCTATTATCATTCCAATCTTTTCAGTTGTGATGTGTAAAACGTAAAGCATATTTACAATTTGTACCGCAACAGGTAGTAATGGGTCTTGTGGTACGGACCATGCCATGCAACTCTGGGTCTGTGGCTGGGAGCACCAACCGTAGCCACCGTACACACAACCTGCGCGAGTAACGTTTCTAGTCTGAATGGAAAGTGCTAAGTGTACGAATGCCAGAGGAGATACTGTGCAGGTAAACTTTAATTTAATAGAGAGAATGAGATTTTTGTCAACCTAGATTCCATATTCATGATTTCCAGTCGCGGAGGCCACGATATGGTGAATGGTGGTGGTACTGGTACCCATAATGAGCCCATGGAGAGATCTCAAGCAATACGCGTGCATACAGATCGATCGATTGATCCGCGATCAGCGCAGCGCAGCACCACACACGAAAGAGTTCTCATGTTACCTATAGAGTGCTCTGGCTCACCGCGAGATTCACGTACAGGTGAGTGCTCTTGCTCGGAACAGGTAAAAACACAAACCAAAGCCAAAAGGTAAATATAACGTCACATACGCGATCTCGCGTCTGGGTCTGAGTTCTGACTGAAACCGAACACTCGCGAGATTTGAGTGTGGATTGGATTAAGACAGAGTTCACCGTACAAGGTGTGTGTAGTCTCCGTCTCGATCTCCGGATGTTTGTGCATTTAAGTGTGTATGGCGTTTAGAATACTTTTCAACTTTTTTCCTCCTCAACTTTTCTCCATCAATTTAAATGTTGTTTGCCAATTTCCCAGTGCCATCCAGACAAAGTGTTGAATTCAATTAAGTCCGCGAAGCCGAGTCCCAGAACTGAATGCTGATCGTCGTGGTCGCATCATAGAGTGGACACAATGCACCGTTCAGGTGGCGGCGGCCATTCAATGGCCCTTACAGGAGGGGGCGGCACGGGGACGGGCACAAGTGTCAACGTTACCTCTGGCCTGAATCATCACAGCACCAGTGGAGCGCTAGATTCGCTACCCAAGCAATTTGTAAGTTCAATGAAAACTTTATTCGACATAATGGACGACAAGCGAACGGGCTTCGTCAAGCTGGTGGATATCGAAAAAGGTTGGCAAGATGATGGCAGCAAGGGACTGCCCTACGGTGTTATCGACAGTTTACGAAAGGTCACACCGGCCAGTGGACTGTTGTCGTTCGAACGTTTCTGCACGGGTCTGAAAATCTGTCTGCTTCGCAATCAAGCCGAGCAGAAAACCAGACGAATCTCAGCCGATTCGAATATGAACTCCATCGCAGATGGAGCCATCACCAAGCCGCCACGACCACCATCCGCTCCACTTCTGGACATTGATAGTCCCGTTTCGTCGAATCAGTGGTCGTCCAACAACACGGCCACCATTCGTCCGAACAATGCCATGCAAAATCAGCGTACCTTGAGCTTGCCACAACTTAGTCCGGACAGTGATTTGGACTTGTTGTCGGATCATCTGATGCCATCGGATTTGTACGGACCACCACCGAAACCACCGCGAAGTGCCATACTAGCACCACCCAAACCGACATCCTTTGACAAAGCGGAGATACGAAATGCCTTGCAAAATTGGCAAATGGGGGTGCTTATGAATGAGATGGATATGAAGGATAAACGCAAAAGTCTACCGTTGAATGCAGTGGCGAATAGGATGACGTCTCGTGGCACGGCTGATGGTGGTACTACCACGGATCCTGGTAGCTTCTCGCCGGGACAACAGTTGAACGGATCCGGCAACAGTGGCTTAGGATATCAGAAAAAACTCATCAACAAGCGACGTGAACCCCGACGACACACCTTGCAGAATGGCATTGACAATAATCTGCTGAAACGGCTGAAGCAGTGCGAAGCAGAAAAAGACGTCCTGTTGCAAGGATTGAGTGCCGTCGACCAGGCACGTGAATGGTACTTGAAACAGATTGCCATCGTTCAGGATAAAATCAAATTTTTAGGACACTCCGGATCGCATGTGGTAAGTAGTGTTGCTGGCTGGTAGCATCGAAGTCTTTCGTTTTGATTTTCAACATTTCATGTGTTTCAGGAACAATGGTCGGAGGCGCATCAAGAACGTTTGGATTTCCAACGTGCTCGTGTCATGGAGATCAATCGACATTTGTCCGCTCTACAATTCAGCTGGGAACGTGGCGGATTTCCGTCGCACATGAATTTGGCCGTGCATCATCGATCGTCACACAATAGCATGAAACAGGCAAATGATTCTCATAGTCAATTGAAAGTCTAGACAAGGACGTAGGGTTCTGTGAAATGAACCACGTATTAGCATCTAATTATTTTTTTTATATAAAATCTACTCTAACTTGTGTTCTCTATGTTTTAGTCTTTGTTTTTATAGTTAAAGCGTGACAGGAGTTCAGTTCGAAACAGAGAACGATTTGATTTAGTGTTGAACACACCCATCGTATTCTAGTTGTAACGAAATTTGTATAGAATTTTTTTTAATTTTTATTTGTGAATTGTAATTTTTTATTGTGACTTTATAAATTATTTATATGCATATGTGTATCTAATCTACTGGTTGCCATTAAATGTATGATGAATTTTAATAAGTCGAGTGTTTTGTTCGACGCTGTGGTTCCAATAAAAAGATTCGAAAGCCTGTTTCCAAAAACTACAAAATATTTATTCGGCGACGAGATGCAAGAGATTATCGCAGATCGCAACTCGCCTACTCACAGCATCGCAAAGTGGTTAGTGCGGGAAAGTCAGGCGATAGGAGAGACGAATGGTCAGTATTCAGTGTAGAATTCCCACGGGTTAATGATATTGACCATATTCTCTCTTCAATAAACAGAATCCACCATAGGATTAAATCTACTGTAGAACAAGAAAAGATCGGATCAGTTCCGTTCCTGGTCCTTGTCACCTTGAATAACAAGGGCATTCGAAATCTATCGAAAACCGTCTGTCAACCAGCGGACCATACCCGCTACTACTTGCCACGCCTTGGCGCAAAAGATGGCGGCCTACAACTGTTGGATTCACCAGCTCGTTACTTACCCGCTCACTACCAATGGTTACAACAGAGATGGGGATTTCATCTTGGATACAGCCATAAAAACAAAACGGGTTTTGCGTTCAGACCATACAGACCTGGCAGTTTTCAAGGGAAAGCTTGAGCAATCTTTTGACACAACGCTAACGACTGCGAAAAACGTATAAGTATAAGCGTTCCTAACTACATCTCTCTTCTCTCTTCAATACCGTAACTCCTAGTGGAGCATGGTGCGTTGATGACTACCGTGTGTAGTAATCAACGTTACAAAGACAACTGAATTCGGAGTGTGATACGGTTGTCAGCCATACCACTTCCTAGTCGCATTGTTAGTTTATTATTCTACGATAAGAATATTTCTTATCATCTACAGAATAATAAACTTGCGACGAGTCGTGCCGAGTTTGGAAACTCGTTTCTCTATGAGTGTCTATTTCACAGAGTGGCGACCGAACGTTCACGGCCACAGAGCACGACGTTCCTAACTACATACTTTCTATTTAAAAAAATTAAGAACAATAATTCAGCAATAATTCAGCCCTGCTGACCCTATTAGGAAGCCTCAAAGACCCCATACACTCATCGTCCTATTCCCACGATTAGAATTCGGTCTCGTTTTTTGTGTGATTTGTTCCGTATGATTCTCTGATAGTCGCGTCAAAGAATCCGATGCCGCCATTTAGACCAGTGACTGGAATAACAGTAAATTCATGTTCATATTGAAGAAATGATGCCTACCCATTGCGTTTCCCGACTCTTTCCGTGGTCGACTTTTGTTAGATATTCCGGGTAGTAGTTCACTTATGGCTCTAGTATAATAGAAGTGTCCTGTCGCATATTATAGTGAGGTCCAAGTGTCCTTTTTGTTTCATATACAGGCCAGAAACTACCGCATGTACGTACCTGAAAATGATTCCTCACGTGATTTCCATTTAAAAAATGTGTCGAAACTGGTCGAATCTCTTTTTTGAATCTCCGAAAGGGGAATTTTCATTCTGAAGCATACATTTGCATTTTTTTTTTTGAATATAAGGAACGTTATTGGGTGAGGTTATAAAACACAACGTTGCGCAACGTTTCGCGCAACGTTTCAAATCAATCGGCCGTTACGGATCAGAAACTTCTCCCTACAAACATATCCTCTAAGCGCCCCCTTGCGAGGCATAGCTTGATTGATTGACAGAAATTTACAATCTGCCGTCGAACCGTGCATTTCCGCCCTCATTTATTTATTAAACTATTTATAATCAAAATAAAATGTATCTGCATCTCGTTTAAAACTGGAAATTTTAATTTTCGAGCAAAACGTATCAGCTGTGATGTGTCAATTGTCACATTTGTCAGTTTCCGAGAGATGGCGATGGGAACACCAAGTCTGATCCGGATCTATGCGTTTACAGAACACAATAGGAAACGTTTCGGAAAACGCGAAACGTTACGCGAACGTTGTGTTTTATAACCTCACCCATTGTCAAAGCGGCAGCTCGCCAAATTCCCAAATTTCGGCCATACACTCCCAATCAATAGGATAGTTCCACTTGAAAAATGACTGTATGTCGGAAAGTGATAACGGTATTTTCTTCAAACTTGGTGACAATGTTTACAGAAGCCTACTTAATCTTTTAATAACAGACGGTCTCAGATCCGGAGTCCGGTTAAGATTTAATTACGAGAATTCTTAAAAACAGCACAAAAGTGAAAGTCATTAGGATAGTTCCACAGGAAATAAAACACAAAATAACGGTAAAAAGAGATAATTTTACTTTGAAAAATGTTGCTAATAATAAGTTGAACTTCCGTTAAGTGTATCTAAACAATTTTATCCGGGATATAATTGTGTAAGTTTTAAAGGTAATTTAAATTAATTTCTTCTCAAGTTCCCCTAATCGCTCACAGAAGCTCATCAGTGTTGTTAAATTGTCGTGTACCGGTACAGATCTTCCTTGTCAGGTATTCTCATACCTTTTTGATGATATTTAGATCTAGTGAGAATAGTGGTTATTCCGTAACGTTGATGAATTGGACTTGAAACCAATCTTTTTTAGCCTTGCTTCTTGAATGGGGCTATTATCTTGCTAAAATCTTAAAGGAGTTGCATGGAAAATGTCGGTAATCTTAGGCATTAAATTAGTTAGAATATTTGTGTAAGTCTGGGTGCTTTGTAAATGCCCCTGATTTCCATAAGCTCAATAGTTCCATGCCAAAATATTCAACCCCAGTGTAGAAATTGTCTGGATTGGACAAATGAGTGGCAACGCGTTAATTTACCTAAGGAAAAAAAATCAATCTCGTCGATTCAGATGGATTTAGCTATTATTTTCACGATTTGAGCAGAAGGAATTAATTTTGTAGACACATCATTCACTAGTAAGACGTGTCGAGGTATGGGGTGACGGCGTGAAACTCTTAAGCTGTGGAAATTATGGGTATTCCGAATGTCCAGGCTTACAAAAATATTCTTACTAATGTAATGCCTAAAATTAATTAAATTAATGCAACCCCTTTTAAATTTTAAGAAGATAATGCCCTTATTCGTATAACAAGGTTGATTAAAGATTGGTTTCGAGACCAGTCCATCAAGGTTATGGAAAGACCGCCATACTTTCTAGATCTAAATATCATCAAAAATCTTTGGGGATAGATGACAAGGAAGATCTATACTAGTAGACGACAGTTTAACAACACCGAAGAGCTTCTGTAAGCCATTAGGGGAACTTCGGGCGAAATCAAATTAAATTACCTTTAAAACCTATTAAACTTCCATCCTGGAAGCTAATATCACTTAACGGAAGTTCGACTTATTATTAGAAACATTTTTCAAAGTAAAATTATCTTTTTTAACGTCATTTTGTGTATTATTTCCTGTGGAACTATCCTAATGACTTTCACTTTTGTGCTGTTTTTAAGAATTCTCGTAATAAAATCCTAACGGGACTCTGGATCTGAGCCGCGTGTTATCCAAAGAACAAGTAGGCCACTGAAAACATTGTCACCAAGTTTGAGGAAAATAGCGTTATCACTTTCCGAAATACAACCATTTTTCAAGTGGAACTATCCTATTGATTGGGAGTGTATTTCCCAACTGCTGCCGCAAGGTTAGCCGACGAACGGGACGATTTAAGACGCGCAAATCCGGCAGACCCCAGAATTCAGGAGCTAAAATCCGAAATAAATCGACTAGTTAACACCTATAAAAAAGAGAAATGGAACGAGCATCTAGATAGCTGCAACCTCTCACAAGCTGTCAGCAAACTATGGGCTACGGTCCGCGCCCTGTCTCACCCAACGAAAGACAAGGGCAGTGTAGCCATCAGATTCGGCAAGAAACCACCGCAAATCCAAAACTCTGCGCGAGCTTGTTCAATAAGCAATTTATTGAACACCCCCCCCAAGACCAAGATGCTCAACTGCAAGATAAAAAGAAGGATTCGCACCCGAACGGTTAACATCATCCCTACCTATACAGCGGACCAAGTTTCAGCAGCAATCAAGAATGCGAAAAATCAAAGGCAATTGGACCAGATGGCATTTCAATGGTCATGCTAAAACACCTAGATCTTCCGGCCATAAAATATCTAACGATGGCTTTCAACTTGTCGATATCCACGCTTGTCATCCCTGAATTCTGGAAAAAGGGACGAATCATCCCCCTTTTCAAACAGGGTAAAAGCGCGAAACTCGCCGAATCCTACCGTCCAATCACAATTTTATCACCCGTTGCAAAGACGCTCGAAGCACTCATCCACCCCACCCGTGTATCGCATGCTGAGCTAGTTTCTCACCAGCATGGCTTCAGGAAGATGCATGGCACCACAACAGCCCTGGATATGATAACCCATCACATCCAAAATGGCCTCAACCAGAAACAACCCTGTCATAGAACCGTCCTAGTGGCCCTTGACCTGTCGAAAGCCTTTGACACGGTCATTCACTCTGCGTAGTTGGCCGATCTCCTAAATATGCATATTCCTGCACAAGAGGTTAGGTGGATTGCCAACTATCTAGCTGGGAGGCAATCCTTCACAGAGTTTCGGGGCAGTTGTTCAAAGCATAGGAAAATTAAGCAGGGAGTTCCACAGGGTAGCGTACTCTCTCCTACATTGTTTAACATCTACTTGTCGAGCCTTCCAACACCACCGGAAGGTATCGAACTAATTTCCTATGCAGACGATTGCACCGAACTCACCGGGCGGAATGACTTAAACGGAATGTGTGCTCGACTGAATGACTATATTGAGAAACTGGTGGAGTTCTTCAATATCCGCATCCTAGTTATTTCGCCGTCTAAATGTACTGCAACTCTTCTCACCACCTGGACGCAGGAATTTTCGGAGGTGCTTGGGATCCGTACTGGTAAGCATGCTGAAGACATTGTTCCTACTGTTACCAACCCCAAGATCTTTGGTGTCTATCTAGATACCATGATGAAGTCGAAAGATCACGTCGAGGACGTAGTCGACAGAATGCACAGTAGAAACAACGTCCTAAAGGCACTAGCCGGGAGTTCCTGGGCAAGGACAAAGAAACTATGTTGGTCACCTACAAAGCGATAGGTAGGGCAATCTCTAGCTATGCAGCACCGGTGTGGACACAAACCGTTTGTGACACAAACTGGAATAAGATCCAGGCATGTCAGAACGCTGCTCTACGTATCGCTACAGGTTGCCATCTCATGTCGTCCCAGGATCATCTTCATCAAGAAACAAGCATGTTATCAGTGCGTGATCACAATCTCCTCTTGTCTTTACAATATCTGGTCGGTTGCTATCGAGAGGATCACCCAAACCATTATCTCCACGACATGCCAGGAGTGGACTTGAGATCTCGAGAGAGACGTCCAGAGATACAAACGGGTACCCCCCGATATATTCAATAACACAGCATACCATGCGGCCATCACAGATATTCACACAACCGTTGTGAATCGGTCAATAGGGAGATTAGGTCCGAATAGAGTCCTCTCAGTGCCCCCACCACCCATATCGCCTGAGGAGACTAGGCTCCCGAGAGCCACAAGAGTGACACTAGCCCAGCTTAGGTCGGGTTTTTGTTTACGCCTCAATTCGTACCTATCTCGAATAGACCCGGACATCCAGAACATTTGTCCGTGGACCACCTGTTTCGATGCCCCGCTGCACCCACTAACTTCACTCCGAGGGCATTATGGGACAACCCTATTGCAGCTGCTACGCGTTCTTGTCGCTTGAGACAATAGGCGAGAACGACGACGAAACTAAGAGCACATGCACAGCGACTCACACCCTTCTGCATCGCTACAAATAAAAGTGATTGGATTGGGGATGAGGACAGGTGAATGCAGGTGCGAACGAAATGAGCGTTAACACGAAGAGACATTCTCTCACTCAACGTTCAAAAGAACAGACAAGAGACGATAGTATTTTCTTAACATAATTTTCATTGCAGGAACAACTTTTGGACGATTTTATTCTGAACAAAATGTAGACCAATTTCAAAAATAAACAGATTTTTACACTTTAAATAATTTTCCCACTAATATCTCTTTCCACTACGTCGTCGACGACGTCCACTGCTTCGCCGTCCACTGCTTGGCCGTCGTCGGCGTCCTCCACTGCGCGAACGTCGACGGCCGCTCATTGATGATCTTGATCGCGTCGTTCGTTCTTTCATCGCTCGGCCCGAAGAGTGTCGCGCCGAGCGTCGCATCATCGTTCCGAAACACAAGGACATTGGACAATGATCTTCGTGAACCTTAGTTGGGGCGCGAGCGGGGTATCGTTTTCTTTTTGTTGGCTCATCAACAGATGATTCAGATTCGGATGGTGATTCTATTGAATCGGAAGCTGACGAATTTTGAGGACTTGAAGCTGGTACGTCTGCATTAGCATTTTCATCGACTTGAACCGCAGGGGGTTCTGGTTGTTGTTCTTGCTGCTCCGCAACAGGCGCTTTTGATGGTGAATCCATTGTGTATTGAAAATTTCGGAAAATTTATTCTGACTTGAAAGTTTTGATGTTGAAAATATAATTGAAAAATTTGAATTGAAGTATTTCACAAACAACACACTAGATGAGAACAGGCATAGGGAAGCAGATAACTAGATTCGTGTGAATTTAATTTTTAGACAAAGTGCGACTGCAAGGGTGTTTGTTTGAATACCATACTCCAGTTGTGGATCCTTTGTAAGCATCGGAGCGCCGTTCTCGTTCATCAGATAAGTGGCATTTAACGATACTGGAAGTGGCGAGCAAAACAAACGGGAAGGATTTCAAGGAAACGGTTTTTAATGGCTCGACGAAAATAGCCATTGGAAGGAACACTGGATTCCTCAGCGGTATCTCCCTAAAGAAACCACACAAAACTGCTGTATATTGATAATCTGAACATTAGCGCCACACAACTGCCATTAACGAATATAAGCAGATGGTCGATAACTTGGGGCACCCCTAGCGAAGAATTCTTCTCGGTCAACTTCTTGACATTGCCAACCACAATACAGGATCCCAAATGATAAGCCCGAAGTGTTTCATCCATTCAAAATATAACGGCATTGGGTGCGGTTCTGAAACGCACCGGTCGCATATGTTCGCACAACATGTTGTCCATTCTGATCCTATAAGTGCGGTTTTGCGGATCAGCAATACCTTTCGGTGTTTTCCGTATGTCTGCCTATGTGGAATATGTAAACGAAAAGTTCCGGAGATCATTTCTTATTTGTAAGATCGCAGTTAGAGGATCAGAATGGACAAATTCGGAACCGTACACATTCTATCAAGTTGGTCATACATCAATTTCTACACCACCAGCATAAATAATGAATCTCCTTACCAAAATGTTACTGCACCTGTTGGATGTGTCAATATTTTCGCATTGGAACGATTTTAAACAAGTCCCTAAAATCCATCGCCAAATATAACAAATTTGTGAGACTTTGGACGACGAGTAGTCTCAGATATTGCGATCATCCTTTCGCTGCTTCCTATAAGACAAAAAAAGTCACAATTTGTCCATATATATATTTTTTCGTTATTACAAACTAAATAAATCGAAATGCTCAAATCTAACATTTTTAAACTATTCTAAAAATTAATTTCCCACTAAATTTCTCATTTTAGATTCATGCGTCTCACTCAGCGTGAATCCTTCGCGAATCATAGTCGCTAATTCGGCACTATCCAGCGCATTTTCGACACAATATTCCAAACAGTCCAGGGCATCACTGGGCGACTTCTCGCTTACGCACAGCGCAATATACCCTTTCATGGCAGCATGTGACGGTACGCCCGGAATTTGATGTTGACTCTTATCCAATTTTTGAAATACGGTACGAGCTTTTTCAAATTCCCGACCGCGACTCAACACCGTCAGAACATTGCCCAACATTTGCCCGGTAAAGTTCAGCTTTTGGACTCGTGTCTCTGGCTGCTCGTCAATTCGTGTGTACATATCCCAAACGATAGCACTAAAACGCTGCGACAGATCCTTTTGACTCGGCACATCCTCACTCGGACGATTGTCAGTGATTATTTTCAGCATCAGATTGACGAGCGTTTCGCGACTGGTGTGATCGAAAATGATCATATCGGACCATAGTTTTGGGACATATTCCAACGCACCGTTGGCCTCCACCGCTCGGACAATTTCTTCCATAATTCCCGGCTCGGGGGTGTAGACGTTGGGCACGAGTAGATCGTAAGTTTTCATGAACTCTTCGATGGGTTCCGTTTGGCAGAGGAGTCCGAAGAAGTGACGATAGTAGATCGATTCTTTGTACGAATCGCCGATGAGATCGTAGTTTTTGCCGTGATGGAGAAGACGATCGATACGCCGGGCGGTTGTTCGGTCCTGGAGATGGTTCCGGGCCACGTCCATGGCCGTTGTAAAGAAGTACGTGTCCTTGGGGTCTTGAATTGTGAACTCACGCCCTTCGATTTCGTTGAGAATGTCGACGAGGATGTGCGAGACGGGACCACGTTCGCGACAGAAGGTGATTAGGACATAGTACCATGTGGCGAGAGAGGGCTCGATGCCCAGCGCCTTGAATTCGCCGAGGACTTTCAAACTGATGCTTCGAGCCAGACGGAAGTTGCCGATGTTCGAAACGGAACCGATTGTCGCATTGAGCGTTCCCAAATTGGGACACACTCCTTGAGTGTTCATTTTACTGAGCAAATCCTGCACGAGTTCCCACCGCGCTTCGGGCGATTCTTTGATGAAGTTGGTTATCGCGATGATTGAGTTGTAGGTCTCCGTGTCCAGTTCGATTTGTTTCTCGAGCGCCTCCTGGAAGAGGGTGTAGGCTCGCTCCACTTGGAAGTACTTGCACATGCCCCGGATGATGGCGCAGTATGTTCGGGCGGTTTTGGGCTCCAGTTCGGCGAAGAGTAGCTCGGCCAGTTCGCCATCTTTCCAGGTTTTTCGTTGACGCTCGCGTCCCTGCATGCTCTGCTGGAACCAACGTTCCTCGATTAGCTCGGGCGACAGCGGTTCGGTGTGATTGTAGAAGCACAGTAGCTCGAGCAAGGATTGTTTCAGTTGGTCGGACACGGGCATGCCTTTGGTCTGCATGAGGGTGTAGACGAATGTGGCATCGGTCACCTCGCTGTCGCGAATCAATTGCTCGAGACATTTCTCGTCCACTTCGGACTCTTCGTTAAAGACCATTTTTGGGTAGTAGGCCTTGATAGGAGGATCGGCCTCGGAGTGCTGTGAGGATGGACCAAAGTCAAACAATTAGAACGAACGGGAAGGTTGGTCACACACAACCAAAATTACCTGAAAAAGGTTGGCATGCTCCTGCCGCACCCATCGGGCCGCCTTTCGCCCGGACTCTTGTGCCAAGGCAAACACACGCTTCTGCAGATTAGATTGTGGTATCAAATAGGGATCGTCATGATATTTGTAGTGAGCCGCCGTGGGATCCTGTCCGACGGTCTTGGACAGTGCGTTCAGAATGTCAGTTGGGCTGCGGGGAATTCTTCGCGGAATGGAAATTCGCTCAGCATCCGGCTGACTTGAATTGTGACGGGCCAGCGTCAGGGCACATTGTGCACGTAACGATCTCAACTGGACGGTTCGTAGTGCCTGCATTTTCACACCAAATTTCGCGGAGGTAACCAAAAAATCGTCAAGCACGTCGAAACTTTGTTGTGACATTCGATTGGTTGAATTGGAAAATTCCCGCAAACAGCTGATTTGAAGTGGCGAGTTTATCGGAATTTGCTCATTCCTACACATCACTTCGAACTCGGCGAATTCACATTCGTGCATTTTGCATTGACAGTTATAAGAACCAAACATGGCTTCGCTACCGAGTCCGACGCAGGTAAATATTCTTTTTCGTTTTTAGCGTGTTTAAAACCTGTGAGGATGCTGGATTTTTGGCAAAATGCGTTCTACGCATTTGATATTTGCCTAGTGCAAACAAAAACCGTGGAATAAATTTGAAATTCTAGTCGAATTTCGATGAAACAAAACCACCCCATTGAGGGTGTTACCCAGGGGCACTTGTCACAAATTCTTGAAAAAATCATCCTCCGGGCGTTCAGGGCCACTTTCCTCAGCCCACAAAGCCCATGTTTGTGTCAACAAGACTAATTTGCGGTATTTTTGCACTCATTTCAGGTGTCTGGCAAGCACAATGCCATCTACGAGGCGTACTATAAACAGGTGTGTGAAAAAATCGATTGGCCAACGACAATGACGACTCCTCCTCCACCCCATGTTCGAACGTAACACTTTTTCCTTGGTTCTCTCTCCGTTTCAGGTGGACCCCAAAGGATTGGGCACAATCGAGGCAATGGATGCCGCCAAATTTTTGAAAAAGTCCGGTCTGAGCGATGTGGTGCTGAGTCGCATTTGGGACTTGTCCGACCCGAAGGGTCGTGGCTGTTTGGACAAGACTGGATTCTTTGTCTCGCTAAAACTGGTAGCGCTGGCACAGGCCGGGTCCGATATAAATATGCGAAACATCCTCCAGGAGATGGCAAATCCACCGAAAGTGGTAAGTAGTGACACGGAAGTCTTGTTTGCTTAGTCATCCCCGCGTCTTATCGATTTTTTCATACTTATCTGCTTGCAGGGTGAACTTCCCAAGATTATCCCGCAAACGATTCAATCAGTTGCGCCGACAACGGGCGATTGGTCCATCAAGCCTGCGGATCGTGCCAACTACGAAAAACTTTTTGAATCGCTCACTCCTGTTAACGGTATGATTGCCGGGAATAAAGTCAAAGGCGTGCTGATGGACTCGAAACTTCCACTGGAAACACTTGGAAAGATCTGGGACCTGGCCGATCAGGATAAAGACGGAAATTTGGACAAACATGAGTTCATTGTGGCCATGCATTTGGTCTATCAAACGTTACAAAAACGTGTCGTACCCACTTCACTGCCACCGGAACTGCAAAAACCAAAATCGGGCGGACCACCCACAAGTTTAACGCCCGAGAATGAAGGTTTCGGTGACGGTGGATTCGTGGCGAATTTCCCGACAGATATTGCTCCGCCACCGGTTCCACCATTGCCTGCGGTTATGACCGCATCGGCAAGAATGACTCCCGTTCCGATGGCCATTCCGAGTGTTCCTTTGATTCCGACCGATCCGATTGTACCGTTAGCAGCTGCCCCGTCGGCGATGGGAGCTCCTGGCATGGCAGCGCCATACGATTGGATTGTTACGCCCAGCGAACGGGTCAGATATGAGACGATTTTCCGGGATAGCGACAAGGATAAGGATGGACTTGTGTCCGGACTGGAAGTGAAGAATGTGTTCTTGCAGTCGGGCGTACCGCAAAATTGTTTGGCGCATATTTGGTAAGCAAAGTTTTTATTGTATTTTTTTTGGTTTTGGGTTTCAGGAAATTTTTCAGGACGCTCCAGGGTACAGCTTAGCCAATTGTGTGTTTGGCATGCTGTCTGAAATGTGGCAAAGTAGTTATATCAGTTTTAAGGACTAAAATGGTGTGTTTTGGATCCTGAATCGGACAGTGTTGTTGTATGGGAGCAGTCTCCCGCAGGGGGGGGGGGTCTAGGTCCTTGTGACATCAGTCAAAAAGGCTGTGTAGGGGGACAGATATCTTTGGTGAGTTGTGACACCACGTACCTAAACAGCGCAGGGAGGCCCCTGGTACGGTTGATACGCCATGGCGTGGATCTGTACAAAGGCCATTCGATAACGTTCGCGAGCTCCCTAATTATGTGCGGGTAACTCTTGGCATGACCGACCTCCTCCCATGACTTATGGGAGGGAAGTCATTAAAGGCCGAGCCCGATAAACGGTGTTCCCTGGTGGGGGGTTCATCATAAGGTTAATCGTGTGAGCTTCGGAGCTGGCGGCTTCGCATAACCCGAGCCTCGAAGGGGCTAGTTAGGGAGAACGGCCTTGGTGGAAGATGCCTACGCGCCTATATCTAACTAGTTTTTGGATTGATGACCACACGGCCCGAATCGCATTGCTGACTAGTAGACTGAAGGGGCCGCCCGGATGTGAAAAGCAGCGCTACGAGTCTGCTTTAAGCAGACGAGTAGTCACAGGTCCAACGAACCTGGATTGTGAACATCCGAATTTAACATTAGGCCTAACCATTAGGGGGCCGAAGGAGGATCACACCTCTCGAGGTGGCTGTCGGTTGTTAAGCAAGACATCGAGCTGGTGATGCAGCCCCGGGGTTGGGTTTCTGAAGGTGAGTGCATTCACCGGATGAAGAAATCCCCATCTGACAATAAGACCATGTCAGTAAAACACCGAAGGTCCAAACCGCCCGAAGGACCGGGAGATAAGGCCGTAACGGCTAGGTGCTACCCTGACGGTATACTCCGTAGATGGTATCTATGTATGGGAGCAGTATATATGTTAAGTTACCGTTACAGCTGCCAAAAAGCTTGACCGGAAAGTGTTTTTCATAGAAACCTTCGTCGACTCACCGAGTCCTATCGAAAAATCGATTCGTAGGCTTTGCATTGCTGATCGTGTAATGAGATCTAAAAAAAAACGGCCGAGAAGTTGTCTTAAAATCACTTTTATTAAGCCTAAAGATGCATTTGATAGTTGGGAATTGCGTAAACTGCTTACAATTGCGTTGAAATTCAAAAGCTTTTCAAAAGCTCAAACGAATTGCTTGAAATTGCGTTTAAGCATAAAAGCTTTTCAGCTCAAACGCAATTTCTAGCAGCTTAAGCAATTCACAATTGATCCTTACTGCAGCCTAAGGGGCGAACCAGGTAGCTTACGTAACACCTCACGTCTCGTTTCGTTATAAGTAGTATGCGCTGGTTTTTGCGAGAAATCCTTTCACTGCAAATGTTTCGCCTTTCCTGGATCAGTTGGAGACTACTTATATAACTCTGGCGTACATTGGTTCTGCCTCACTTGTAGAGTCGGATCTAAGTTTTCGTATGCTGCAAAAATGCTTGCGACCAAAAATGTGCTCGATAAATTAACCAGTGATTTCCGGACATATTTCACCAAACTCGAGTCTGCGATGTTACTGTCTTCATCGCACCTGTTTCCAATGACATTGACGTCAATACCGTATCCTCTGAGCCTGTGGTCGTCACCACACCTCTCCGTCAGCAGAAGGCTCAGAAGACGAAGGAGGATCCTAAACACACTAACAAGCCTCCTCAGCTACTCAATCCCAGTACTACGGGCCTTTCGCAACCCCAACCACAACTTCAACCACTGATTCCATCAAACGACTCGCTTATTCATCAGCCTCGACAGTCACATCAGCTTGCTTTGTCTAAACAGTTACCGAGTGATATTCGAATTCTGTAACTCTCGGTATCACTTCCTCAACAAGAATCGTCATCAATTAGGCTGCCTTCGCCTCAAACTGCTGCGACAGCTTCGCCTTCTGTTCCATCCGGAACAAGAGCATCTATATCATACGTCAGCGTTTCCTTCACTTTCGCTGCAAACTGCTCCCGCATGGTCTGCCGCTTTGTCACCGTCTGTTTATCATCTTCCTCATCGTTCGCCTGGACAATGTACCGCTTCTTCCTATCAGCCACCGTTATCTCTAAATTTGTAACGTAACAAATTCCGTGTTACCGGAAAGTCAAATTAGGGGTGCGCAGCTTTCTCAAGCACCGTTTAACAGATCATCACATTACAGCCGGTGTTGATCGTTGAATCTACTATCGAACAAAGGACACCATTCACCGGTTGACAATCGATCGAGAGGCGCGCATTGCGATTACTTCAAATGATTTGTAACGTTCGGCAATAATTCCCCAGCAACGTTCAGAAGTCATGCAGCGGAAAGCTTAAATCTCACAGATGTATGTATGTATTCGCGAGCAAAGTGAAAATTCGGGGAAATATTCTTTATCGTCATCCAAGGACGCTCTTTTCTCATTGCTCGACATGTTTGAAAAGAGACCATATCCAATGGAACGCTCTTTTAGCGGTCTCACAAACGGGAGGCCAACTGAACGTTGTCTGGAATATTCTTGCTAGCTTAACCTGCCTTCATAATTTCTTGGTACCAGGAAAAAGCTAGTCATGATCAGATTCCAAAAATAACGCCGCATTCCATTTTAATCCTGTGAAAAACTTAATATCAAAATTTGTTTGTACCTCACTGCTGTGCTATATCGATGGATATTAGTAAAATCTCCTTGAGATCCTTCGAATTCCGTAAACTGCTTGGAATGTGTTTTTGCAAGCTTTTGAGAATCTTTTAAGCTTAAACACTGTTGCAAGTAGTTTAAGATATTCGCAACCTGGGATCGCTCCTTCTAGTGAAGACGTTGGTTTTAGTGACCTCCAATTCTCGCGGTTACGTGTCCTTGTTCTCCAGTTTCGGAAGCCCAGCAGCTGGCGGGCGTCCCCACCTACTGAGTTCTCCTAGCGAGCTCTCGGTCGTCCACACAATCTCGCTCCGTCAAAACGTTGTGCGTTCATCGCCTTTTTTGGCATGCGATTATCGTCCATTATTGTACATACATGCCCCGCCCATTGCATTCGGTTCTCTAGAAATCGGTGAGTTTAAAGTGTATTTTTGGGCGTTGATTAATATAATTCATTTGGGCGACTGTGTGTATTAATACCACAGAGTGAACACGATGATGTCCCAGAGATGGTATAAGGTCGAAGTAGCATTTGAAATTTAAGCTCGGAATAGGCTCAAGAACTTCAAGTTCAATTATGCGTCACTTCATCACCATCCAATGCACGTGCGTTCCAGCTAAATCCGAGAAAATAAATTGCCTCTCTTCAGTGCAACTTTTCAGGTGCACCCTCGATTGCACGAAACGCACGACTGGGTAATCATCTTTATGATTACTAAACCTCAAGACAAGCTACATCACTGTTTTGTGTTCATCCGCTTGTAATTCTTGCAGGAATAATGCCAGCTAGAATGGAGGGAGCACTCGAAGAGATGCATAAAATTTACATTATGGGGGAGGGGGTGGTACCTACAGCCCACAAAGGAGTCTCAAGCTTTTAGGCCGATTCCAAGAAACCAAAACTTTTTCACAAGACAGTTTGGTCCATCTCTTCAGGTGCCCCCTCGATTGCACCTCACATTATCAGGATACGCACGGCCGGATAATCAACACAATGACGATAACACTTCACGATAAGTTTCATCACTGTTTTGTGGTCATCCTGTTGTAACTCCCCTGATGTTGCGAAATAAAACCACGGGAGCACATGAAGACATGCACCGAACCTGCATAATTTGCATGGGAAGGACACGAAACATAGGAAAGAGTTTCAATTGGAACCTACCAAAATCCAGATCCAATGAAGGACGTTTCGGACGGGTGAATTTTTGCTTGATTGCGGCAGCAGTGATAACATTTTTACCATAAATTACGAACATAGCTCTACAGTTTACTCTTGGCCACTAGCTAGCAAGGAGAGCATTCGCCAGCCCTTTCTTTGGCCTAAAGCCCTACTGTGGTACACACTTGCAGAAACCACAAGTGGGAAACAGCTGGAGCCACCTCAAACTGTCGAAACTCTTCCACGCCAACGGACGGTGAAGATTCACTCAACCAAATTCGCTCAGGGTCTAATGAGACCTAAGCTGAAACAGTGTCATGATAATTTGGGGACTGTGAGAGGCTTGATATGCGCCTCGGTTAACCTGGGCCGGCTAAATTGATTCATTGAAAGAAGTCGTTAGAGTTAGTGAATTCGAATAAGTCTCTCTGAGCGAATAGCATGGAGAACGACTGGATATTTCCCTCCATTTTCGCCAATCACCAACACGGCTTCAGGAAAATGCACAGTACCACCACTGCATTAGACCGAATCATGTCCAAGGTCTTTAATCGAATTACCAGCCCAATCTCCATCTTAGTGGCTTTAGATTTGTCGAAAGTGTTTGATACGGTGAATCGCTCGCTCCTACTGACGGATCTTCGTAACTCATCCACACCGTCGCTTATAGTTGGATCGCAAACTACGTTGCCGGATGTCAATCCAGCACGGAGTTTAGAAATGGGAAATTTAAACTAAAGAGGATCAAACACGGAGTACCACAAGGTGGAGTCCTATTCCCCACCTTGTTCAAATTATACATGTCAGGGCTTCCCACCCCACCCGAAAGAATCGACATAATATCCTACGCTGACGACTGTACCATCCTGACATTCGGCAACGATATTTCCGACATGTGCGACCTTATCAATGGTTACTTACCTTCAATAGCAAGAACCTGAAGCTATCAGCGCCCAAATCCTCGGCCACCCTCTTTACCACGTACAACCAGGAATACAACCTACGGCTAGATATTAACCCCAAAATCCTCGGCGTCACAATCGAAAATCAATCATGCGAATGAAGAGTAGAAACAAGATCCTTAAATCTCTTGCTGGCAGCAAATGGGGATCAGATAAGGAGACGTTACTTACCACTTATAAAGCCATCGGTCGTTCAGTAGTAAACTATGCAGCACCCATATGGACAAACAATCTCTGCAACACCCAATGGAAAAGAATTCAAACGTGCCAGAATGCAGCTATGCGTACAATTACTGGATGTGTACGCATGACATCACAAGATCACCTCCACCAAGAGACAAAGCTGCTAAATCTGCAAACTCGAAATGAGCTCCTCGCCTTGTTGGTTGTTATCGTAGTCAACACCCCAATTTCGATCTTATGGACAAAATCCCACCACCACGTTATGTAAGACGTACGTTAAGGGACAAGGAAAGGCAAGTCAAAATATTTAAAAGAGTTTCCCTCGATATCACCAACACTTCAAGGCGGTTCTAAAACAATTGCACATCAGCGAGGTACTCAAAGCCACGAATGATCTATCCGAAAACCGTGTCATTCGCGATCGACCACCGGATATCTCTAATGATGAACAACAGCTACCTAGAGCCACACGTACCACCTTGGCTCAACTTCGCTCTGGATGGTGCTCCAGACTCAATTCAATTTGGTCACGTATCGATAACGCCATTGCAGACATTTGTCCAGATAGAGCTGCCTGTAGGAATAGGCTGAGACAGTACCGCCAGAATGGGCGATGTGCTTACACCGCAGGCCGAGCGACGCGTCGCCGAGGTGTGGTATAAAGAACGAGGCAAGGAAGAAGAAGATGTTGCGTCTCTATCTGCTACATCGTTCTGATGCAAATTAAATCTTTGAAAAAGACAGCGAGTTGTTGAAATCATTGTCGTATCCAGTTCTTAATTTTCACTGCTCCCCAATGTCCATTTGTGTCATCGAACTTAAAACGCCTGGCCACTACGAGGCCGAAGCCTGAAATAAAAAATCATGCTAATATTAATCAATATCGTACGGGTAAATGTGTAAAAAAAGCCATCGAAAAAAATTAGATCGCGTCGGATCTCATCGCATCGTTTGGCATCGGATTGTATGTGAACGCCGCCTTAGCGTTGTTGCTGTTTTAGTGGTTTGAGTATTTTGTTTTTCTACTGAATCCAAAGGGAGTTTAGCAACCCTTGTACGTTAAAACAACGGATTTGTGTCAGCACGATTTATATTGTCGCAGAACCGTCTGTGATTATTCTGGTACATGGCCGGATGCGTTGAACTTTATCTCGTGACATCATCGTATTGTTTGTATTCTGTGTGCAATAATTCGAGGAAACTAGTAATGATGCGTCAAAAGGATTTTCATCATCCTCAATGTGGCACGATAGCCCGACGTCGGGCTTTGGCCGCTTGAATCGTTGTCACGGTTACGTGATGTTGTCCTCCAGTTTCGGAAGTCCAGCAGCTGGTGGGCGTCTTCACCTACGGAGTTCTCCCAGCGAGCTCTCGGTCGTCCACGCAACCTCGCTCCGTCAGAAGATTTTAGCAATAAATAATTATTGTCCGTGAAAAAAGGCGAACATGGGTCACTCTGGTTTTAAAGAATCGGCTGCCGCAGAAAAATGCAAATCAAAAGGAAAACAACGGAACTGCAACGGTCTACAGCAGCAACTGGAAATAACCTTTTGTTGCGCCCGAGTAGCTTTGGCTGATGATGATTTGCATAAATTCAGACTCTTATTTCTCAGAAGCTAATGCCATTGGTTAGGCAATGGTACAGATTTCGCTCCCGATGTTCACCAGGATGCGCGGATGGTCGTGCTGCTGAAAGGCCCCGATAAGGTTCGAACCGATCCTTCATCCTATCGCGGCATCAGTCTCCTCCCAGTACTTGGTAAAGTGCTGGAAAGGATACTGGTGGATAGGATGGAGGATCGGATTGGAGATCGGGTGTCTGACAGACAGTACGGCTTCCGCAAAGGAAGATGTGTTGAGGACGCGCTTCTGTTTGTTCAGGCGGCAGTCAAGACCAGTGGTGCCGATCGGGTCCTTGGAATCTTCATAGATTTCAAGGGCGCGTTCGACAACCTACTGTGGAGTGCCGTCCTACACAAACTCGAGGCAGCTGACTGCCCGGAAATAGCTCTATGGAAGAGCTATTTTCGGGACAGAGAGGCTCTGGTTGTGGGGGTGAGTGACGTCGTCAGACATAGAGCGTGGCGAGGATGCCCGCAGGTCTCCATCATTGGCCCATTTGTGTGGAATTATGTGATGGATGACCTGCTGGCATCCTTGCAACGCGTATGTAAATGTTGTGCTTACGCCGACGACCTCCTCCTTCTGGTGGAGGGAAAATCGCGGCGTGAGCTTAAGGAAAAGGGTTCCCAACTCATGGACATTGTTCATGAGTGGGGTACCCGGGTGGGTGTTGAAGTCCCAACCCGAAAGTCGGCGGCAATGATGCTGAAAAGCTCATTTTCGTCGAGCTGGCCCCCGATTGTTCGGATGGGTAGAGTTGTTCTCAAATATGTGACGCAAGTCAGATATTTGGGAGTAAATTACGGCGAACGGTTGAGTCTTCAGCCCCACTACGTGTGGTTGAAGGCACGACTGCTCTGCGTGGTTGGTACGCTGTGACGTGTTCTGCGTCGTGACTGGGGGCTAGGTAGACGCGCAGTCCGTGTGATCTACAACACGCTCTTTGTAGAGTGTGCTTCGTTTGGGGCTGCAGCTCTCATGGACTGGGCGTCATATGCCCGGGGAAGTCGACAGTTGAACACGGTTCAGCGTATCATCATGTACGCTTGCATACCTGTATGTCGTACAGTTTCCACTGACGCCATTTAGGTATTGATGGGGGTCCCTCCGCTGGATTTGGAGGTAGTCCGACGTGGGACTACCTTCCATATCAGGAGGGGTTTGCCGTAGCCGCAGTCTGCGCTTGTTGACGAGGTGAGTGTGTCCGGGAGACCTCAGAGACGTGTCTCTGAGCTCCTGGATGACTGTGTCCTATCTAGATGGCAATCTAGATGGGACCAGTCCATCTGCGGTAGGGTTACATACGAGTACCTTGGGGATGTCCGTGCGGCAGCCGGAAACCTAGACTTGGATTCTAACCTAAGTCTAGGCTTCCTGATAACCGGACATGAATCACTGAACCAGAAACTGCGCCAGTTTAACCTGGTGAGGGATGTCTCGTGTCCATGTTGTGGTGCGGTTTCTGAGGACTGGCTTCATGTCCTGGTTGTCTGCCCAAGGTACTCGGATGTACGTAACCTAGACCTATTCGGGGTCCTCCTGAATAATGGAGTCGCAGATGTCACAAGGTGTTTGACCAGTAAGGAGCGTGTCATTTCCCTGAATGTGTTTGCTTCTGAAGCATTCAGACGAAGGACGTTGCAGGTCGCAGAGTTGGGTTGAGTGGTAGCCAAGCCATATTAATGTCCGGCGCAAGATTTTCGGAGTTTTCGTCTGTCTTAGGGTGTAGGTTAGATTACAGCAGACAGGTTGCAGGGGTGTCGCACAAGCCCCGGGGAATTCACTGCCTTCAGTGACCCCCGAGCGACAAAGAGGTTGGCCCCCCTAGTGGGAGTATCGTGCTGGCTGTGGTTTCGCGAATAGCGTGGAGTTGCGCTTTTTCAACCGGGTGCCGGGACCCTAGAACGGCAGAGGCAGTCCTCGCATCTAGCAGTATGTTACTGTTACCTCCACACTGCTGGAGTGGGCGCCTGATTAACGTCACAAATTCAATCCGTTGGCCTATTCGTGGCCCGTCTGGTAAGTCTAACGACAGGTACGGACGTAAAAACCTCCTCGGACATCTGTTCACCAGGATGACACAAATCGGGTAGATTTGGTGCGCACACCGAAATTTCTATCTATTTCGCTTATGCACACTAAATCTATTCCCAAAAGCCGTTACGATTATTTTTTTTATTGTTTGTGTTCAAAGCAATGACGAAGCCAAGAGTGTGTCCGGACCCATGCGTCTGTCTGCTTCGAAAATAAATGCAAAAACAAAAACGCTTTGTGTTTCGTGCTGCTGAGATCGATAAATATAATTGCTTTGTGGGCGAAACGATCTTCCGAACATGTTAAATTTCCAGTTTTATAAGTGATTGGCTAAAATTCCAATTCAGCGAAAAAGGCACGTTCCTCTTGGCTTGGACGTTTCCTCGAAAAATATTTTTATGATCTTTCCTTCCTCCAATTGATCGTCTGTCTGTCTTCAATCCGATGGAGCCCATTGCGTTTGCACGATATCAAAAAGCAATAAAGTAGAACGAAATTAAGACACAACTCACACGATGATACTAAAGTTTCGACGACACAACGACTAGGAGGCGATTGTTTTGTCGCCTTGGTGTCGCGGAGATTTTTGTATGTCTCTCAGTGTGAGTGGACACTAACACTCAACTCACACGATGAGACTGACTAAAATATACGCGTATCAAAGGTTAGGTGATTCCAATTCAACAAATTTGTATGTAGTCACCTTATTCCGTCAAAATTACGGCGATTTTAGTCTCCTGATGCAAATCTGACCAACAAATTTTCGCAAGATTCTCTTGAAGGCTTCTTTCACACGATGAAACCTAAAATCTCCGCGCGACCCAAAGTCTAGACGTCTGATTGAGTTGCTTGGTCTTTGGGTCGCAACTGAAGAACTCCACGACCTATAGGCCTAGCCGGCTGAGAATTCGGCGACTAGCCTTTGGTTCGGGACGATTTTAATCTCTCGCCGTATGAGGACAGCCTAAGAGGACCATGTGAGAATTGATTCTATTCAATTATATCCATTTTATGCATAAGTTAAGATTTAGTGAAAATAGTTTGGTCCCCATCTCAACTAGTACACTAAAAAAATTCACATCACACTAAATCGCGGTAAGGATGTATTTGGTCACATTTGTTGCTATATTCACCCATTACTCGGGGCAGCACCCATTTGCAAGTTGACTGTACACACAACTCTACCGCGTTTGCTCTATTTCAACTGGACATTTAGTTAGTTCGTCTAGGCATAGTTTGCCGTCATTACCATTGATGACTTTGTTTAGAGTGGTGGATTGGTTAGAACTTTTGGTGGAACGGTTGGTGAAATATTTCAGTGAAATAGTGTGCACTAAAAGTTTCTTTTTACAGTTTTTTTTTTTTAATTATTCGCGTTCTCGTGCGGTGAGTGTGTTTTTTTAGGAATAATTTAATTTTGTAATACATACAGACCAGAGCTGGCATTCTGTAAGGCGGTAGACGAGGGGTGACAGTCACTTTCAGTTTTTTGAGCATCGTCTAACGCTAAATATGTCAAGATAATGAACCTCAAAGTCGTTGATCATATTGGCGATACGATACGTTCATTAGATCGTCAGACCCTAAAATTGATTGTCGCCTTCTGTCCCCGATCGCCTGACACAATGCCAGCTCTGAGCTAATCAAAGGATTGGTTAATATCTTTACGATTTCTATCCGAAATCCTCGACGATTCCTCCTTGTTCTTCATTCTTCCTGAACTTCACTTCAAAACTCTACTCCTCAAAATCAAAAACATCTCCAACAAACGAAATCAATTCAATGTTTTAACTAGAAAACACCTTCCAAACTTTCAATAGGAACGATCCGACATACTTGCAAACATCAACATCATCTGCAACTCCCGGAACTCAAAAGCAGCTCAACATCAGCAACAACAGCAACAATAACACAATCGACGATAATTATATCGACGACGAACGTATCGAATTGCTGGTAATGTTTTCTAAACACCAAACTATAAAAAAAAATAAACAAAGAAACTGAAACCCGACGCAGGCATATTGAGCGCACGCAAAAGTACACACGCAGTGCCAATAAAGGCAGCTGCAAAATTTTGGAACTTGCACAAAAAAACAAAATTGATTGACGCACTGTTTTGTGTCGTTTTTAAATTCAAAATTTTGTCGATGCATGACTACAACTGCCACAGTGGCAAAAAACATGAGACCAGCGCGTGCCTCTTGCGTGTCATCAATTTATGGCGTGCCTTAGGCTTCATGCCCACGACGCGAAAACGGCTCGCAAGCTCGACACATCGAAATGCATTGGCTCTTATGGGAAGCTCACGACAGCGAGAGCCGTGCCGCTGTCAAATCACAACTAGCGAGACGTGTTTTGACTGTGGACGGCTCTCGCTTGCTGTCGCTCGTCATGAGCTTCCCATAAGAGCCAATGCATTTCGATGTGTCGAGCTTGTGAGCCGTTTTCGCGTCGTGTGCATGAAGCCTTAAAAGTTTATTTTCCTCGGCACGATCCCAACGACTCTAGCGGCTCGCTCATTCCATATAAAAACTCATTTTTAGATAATAATGAGATTAGTTTTTATATGGAATGAGCGAGTCGCTGTCGCTAGAGCCGTTGGGTTCGTGCCGAGAAAAATAAACCTTAAGTTTCGCTTTCACTAGTCGCAGTCATTGGGAATTTTCATTTATTTTTTATGACTGACTGCTAGTGATTCAAAATTTCTCGCGACACGTGTGTTTAAACCGCATCCTTTATCCGGACCCATATTTCTTCCAGCCGAATATGCTTCCAGCCGAAGAATACAACTCAACACAATCGCCAAATTCATCGGCCCCGCCCTCATCATCGTCACACTCGAATCCCGGCGGAACATCCGATGAAAATCAACAAGCCAAACCTCTGGCACGCTACAGGTTTTTGTACTCCAACGGTCGTAGCCGTGGCAGCGCGGGCTGTGCTTCTCCATTTGCGCAAATGAAACCAGCAATATCAGACGAACCGGAAAGTGCTGCTTGCCCAGCAACCATCACCACCGCCGTTCAAGGACGCACATCGCCATCCCAGCAATCATCGATGATGGGCAACCGAACAAATTGCATTGATTACATTGACGACTGGGAGGATATAACCGCTCGGCGTTTTGTGATGCAATTGAGAACGCTGAGTGATCAACAACGCATTATAGCGGAGAAGATGATTTCAGATGTTATGTTTTACGGCCAGCTGGAACGATTGACGATATCGTCGTCAATTCAGTTGGGCGAAAGGGAGGACGAGGAGGAGGATAGACGTAACAGAAACGCTTCAAAGGAGACACTTAATGATATTTATGATAAATTTCATTTGTTATATCCGAATTTTGGTAATAAATAAAGTGTGCGTACACTCGTTAATATCCATTATGGATCATTCGTTTGAATTGAATATTGAGAGAGTTTTGTTGGTTGGTTCGGGAGCAAGAACAATAGATAGACAAGATCACGCGGATCTGTACGAACATTTTTCGTTCTGCGCATGTACGTCAGAATAGTCAGAATAGTAGTCTGGCTGGTCTAGCGGTTAGTGCGCGCACCTTCGGTACACAGGGTCATGAGTTCGAATCTCACCGTGGATCATGGTGTTTTTCGAGCTCACGAGCTTGTGACGGACTATGATCTCACTCAGATGTTAAACGAGTACCCATTTATGGGGATAAATAACACTGCTGAGCGTGATGCTGATCTCATTACCTCAACAAAAAGCAGATAAGATCTTGGAAACAGGATGACACTAACACATCCTGCGGCCTTAGTCCAATGCTGGATTGTCGCGCCTGTTATTTATTTATGTACGTCAGAATAGACTAGTAGTATACGAGAATTGTCAAGTTCACGAACAATTTGTAAAGTAAATGATAAACAGAGTGTTGTATGTTGGGTCTAGTGTGACGTCACAATGCGCAATGCGTGATCTGGTTGTCTATTGTTCTTGGTTCGACCATTACGAAGCGATTAAAAAATCGCTTGTCGCGATACGTAATAGTCATATAATGATATTCGCATGGCTATGTGTGGTATTCGGGACTCGGTATCGCTTGAATATGGATTTTTTAAATTTCATTATTTTTCTTTAAGAAAGAAAAAAGTGAGTGATGATGTCATGTTTCCACACACTCACACCCAATTATTTCGCGTTCAAATCACATACACACCATCAGTCGACCAATAAAAAATCATAGCCCATTTGTCTACTGGACTGATCATATTCACATAATATTGACCACTCTTATAGGTCGTAGACATTCGAATGCGAGAGAATAACTGGCAATTTAGGGTTCGTATTTGATTTACGATAACCCCATCAATTTTATGATGAATTTTATGTTACGTCATAAAATTATTATGCGGCAGTACAAGTTCATTTTCAAATCATCCAGAGGTGCCAAAGTCTCTTCAATTCCAGGAAACAAACAAGAGCAGAAAAAAACCGCCAGACCACAATTTGAAACCCTTCCATATTCGAATAAACTTATTTTACCTTCTTTTCGGCTAATACGAGTAGCATCTCTACGGTAGGATAATTCGAACATAATGCGAATCTGATAGTACCTTAGGCTCTTCGCACACAGAGATACTTGGGTCTTTGCGACCCAAAGAGCACGCGACTCGGCGACGAGACGACTTGCACGTATAAATCAAATGGAAACCTGCATACGAGGATATTTAGCCTCGAGCATCGAACGCCTGGATACTTCACGTTCTTGTTCATAACCGCATTTCGATCTCCCTCTGTACATGTTCGAAAAAGATCGTTTATTAATTCTTTGTTTTAATTCATATTCGCTTCGTGCGACTCATTATCTCCGAATACGTTCCTCCAGGATACACAATGACCAAGCATGTTTGGTATCGTCGTGTGCAGCTGTCAGTCTCTTGGCTTTTTTTAGTCGCGCATTATCTTGGTCGCGGAGACCTAAAGTATCTCCGTGTGCGGAGAGCCTTACACTACATAGAGATATGCAATGGTAACGTACTATCAATAATATCGCGTCGAATAGAAGTTGAAGACAAATCGTTGTTTTTTTTTAACATCGTGGAGAGAGCCGAAGTGAGAATGTTGCCACCACTTCATGTATTGTATGTATTTTAGAGTTTTGATTAGGCCGATTTATAGCTTTGGAGAACGAAAGTGGACAGGCTCCTGATGCGACATTTTTAGCGTGCAGAGGCAGTGACCCCACATGGTGGTATACGGTACTGAGAAGAAGCTGAGGCAGCGGATAAATCTGTATCGATGTATGTGTATGTATGTATCGATCTACGAAAAGTTGTTCACGAAATCCTAAAATCAAATTCCCACAAAAATATTTCATTTCAATTATCCGGGACTGTATTTGGAGATTTGGGGAGTGAAAATAGATACGTGCCTGAAACAAATGAAACGTGCAGGATGTACTACATGAATCTCCTAAATCAGCACAAAATTCCCGATCCTTAGTCTCAAACACAAAATGCACATTTATGATCTGAGACGTAAAGACGCGAATGCGGGATTTTTTTTGCATATCAATTGTGGTATGTTGAAATTTTGATTAAGCGAATTGTTCTTTATATTATGTTCAGAGTGGAGGAAAACTGATTGATTTCGCCGTGCATTTTCAGAAATTACCGAAAAGTGTTCACAGTGCACTATTTGTAATTTCATATGACAACCGACAATCATATTTTGCCTATAAAACATTCTAAGCTTAAAAATCTGCTGGTGCAGTCATCGATAGTAGGGTTGGTAAGAGTAAATCCACATTATTAGAGGTTCCTACGTTGAAAAGTCTAGAGTCGAGTTCTTTGACACCATTTGACCATTTGACTCCAGAAGCTTTCTGTTTTTCGGTCAAGAGATGTGGTATCCAACGACAAGCATTATTATGCACAATTATTCATGCATGATATTTTGAATTAAAATTTTTGAAATCACCAATGACGATTCAATCTTCGATACGTTACATGGGCCTGTCTAGACGCGAACAAGAACAAAAACAGTTTTTTTTATAAGAGATTCGTGATGAGCAAGGCAAGGAAAATTCATTTTTCATATAGAAACCGGTTTTTGTTTTTGTTCGTGTGTAGAGGCCCAATGATGAGTTTGTACACAACATTGCGTGAGGTCACGAAACGAACAGTTGCGTATGTTCCGCAAACATGTTTGCTGTTCTGATCACCTAACTGCCATTTTGCTGATTAGAAATAATCTCCAGTTCTTTTCGTTTGTCTGGTTTTGTGGAACATGGGATCAGCACGGCAAACGTGTTTGCGGAACACACGCGACTGTTGTATTTCGTAACCTCACCCTTTGATGGTTTTCTTTCGTGATTGCTGTTTTCGAGCCCCCCTACTCTCGAATCGTCACTAAAGGTCTGGATAGACCTCGGGCGGAATGGTAATGCGATTTTTTCAATGAAAATGTATTCTTACTGTCGTGGAATATGTGGGGAATGGTGGGAAATGGTGGGGAATGGCGGGGAATTCCATAAGCAACAATCCGAAAATGATTCCAAAATTTATCTCGGCCATTTTAAGTATTATTTTTCGATTTCCCGGTCATTTCACCGTGGAAAATATCTAATGACGGGGGAATCGAAAAATAATACCTAAAATGGCCGAGGAAAATTATGGAACCGTTTTTGGATTGTAGCTTATGAAATTCCCCGGCATTTGCCATATATTCCACGACAGTAAGTATGCATTTTCATTGAGAAAATCGAAGCGGAAAAAAATTTGATTCTCATTCCGCCCGAGGTCTATCCAAGCCTTAAGACGCACCCGTCCATGTTTGAATTCTGCATTCCAACGGGAAATAGTCGTCGAAAATATTCTTGGTTCAATTCCATAATTCGAATATATCGATGATTTTGGAATGGATGGAAAATTGTAACCCACTGAAGTCGGGTTTGCCATCGTTTTCTCTTTAAACATTTTAAAAATTTTCTGTGTGAAGGTTGTGAACTAAAATTGATCGGCATTTATGTGTCTGCGACTTGAGAAAAGAATGTTTTCATTTCTTAGCGATTGGATAAGTGCTAACATGTGTTGACATTAAATTGAATGAAATGAATAAAATGAACAGAAGTTCACGCCTTTCTGCACCGCTACTACAACAACAACAGAAGTCTTAGATGTAATTATTTACGCGTTCTCAACAAGTGGCGATAAATATCTTACGACGAATGATTAACAAATGTGAGACTCATCTCTTCTGTTCACTTGATGCAATCAATAGGAACGTTTTATTGTGTTTATCCCGTGCAGGTTTGGGTAGAACTTCATATAAAAAAAATGACACTTACCCAGGTAAAGTTAACCCGTGCAACTACCCTACACGGGATAGAGCTCAAATGTAGATGGCGGCCGCATAGGGGAAATATGAGGGAATTTGTTTTTTCAAACCAAATGTGAGATTTTTTCTAATCACGAGAAAAGATTTTGCAAAGAAATAATCATCTTTTGAGATAAAATCCACCACATCTAAAAAATAAGCCGACGAAAGCGAGTCAAAGATGCACAAAAACTGTCAAATGTCAGCTGTTTGATCTTAACCGGGATGTTACCCGCGATCGTTTTTTCGAGTCAGACTTACACGCGATACGAAAAAAACGTCGCTAAAGACAAGTTCAATGTTGAAAGTGGAAACGGTGCTTGAAGACGATAGGGAAGACGAAAGCGCACATGTGTAGACATAGCCAATGATAAATAGCACACAAAGTACAGAGTGGTGATGAAGAAAATATTGCAAAAATATGCTACAGCTGATGTGCTATTTGTTATTGATAGTACAGGGTGAAGCAAACCATCATAGGAAACACATCTTTAAAAAAATACACTTTTAATCAATGCAATTGAAACAATTGGAGCTTGCCCTGAACTTTTCACAGCTTGAACTTATACGGGGATCGGTCGCGGTTCCATTGTGACAGCTGACAACAGATTATAGTGGGACATTTTTCATCTTGCGCCTAATTTTCCCAGAAAGCTCTAAAGTATTTATTATAACATTGCAAAGAAAATTTGATGTAGTTTTAGTTCTGTCTATTTTTCTATATTTTTTGTCCTCTTTGAAATAATCGCTTTACCCCCTTTTTTCAATATTGCGAACCCCCTATCGGTCAGGACTTCTTTTCCCCATAATCAGAGGGCCGTCCCCAACAATCCTGCAAAAATCCAAAAATACATGATATTTGCCGCTGGATGGCCAAATTCTAGTTTATTTTTCTTCGGCTATTTCTCGGGATAGTTCCGCGACGTGGTGAAGCGAAGCACCTAGTGCCTCTAGTGCCAGTGGACTTTGGGGGGATTTTTTTTGACATATCGATTATGGGGATTACATATTTTGGAATTTTGATAATGCAAATTTTAATTTTTGAGACAGTTCTTCATTCCGTGATTTTGCGTTGCTCCCAATACGATAGCATGTAACCTGTAGCACGTCAGGCTTTCGGCATGCTTGTTTTTGGGAGAATGTAGTCCTTCGATTTGTTGTGGTCTATAATTTTTAAAGTAGATGTTGGAGATAGATGTGTTACTAAAACCCGGCTGGATGATACGAACAGACGTATCTCAAACTTGTTTTCTGCCCCGCGCTTAGTCGATTTTATAATTAAGTGGTGCGATGTATCGATATGTGGTAGGAAGGGAGTTTAGGCGGAGTCTACGGTTAGTAACATGCATTTTGGGCATTTCGCTAAATTCTTATAAAATTGTTGATGCACGAGAACGAAACACGACGCTTAGACATTTCCTTGATCCCCCTTAGTCTCACTACACAGCTGCGGCAAAAAGCGAAATAAAGAGAGCGAAGAGAATTTTCTTGGTTCCCTGCCCTGAGTTGTCACTGAGATTGAAGCACATCGACAATATGTTGACATACATTCATTAGACGAGCGCCAAGCGACAAATACTACACGAACTGCATTTCACACGTGGGAAACGATACAATTTGAACATTCTGTTCTTTAGTTTTCCTTTGAATGATGGTGGGGAGGCCAAAAATGGCTCCAAGGTAAAAAAGAAGCGTCAAGCTTAAAAATCAGAACTTACACAAAATTCCCTAAAACACAGTACTCACAAAATTTTATGCATGGGGACTTTGCATCCAAACCCACCTCTAAGGGGTTCCCACCTCAGTAGCAAACGCAATCTCTATATACTCAGTAGAAATGGCCTACACGGACCCGAATACGCTGAAAGGGATTAAGAGCGAACGGCGGAGCTGTTGTTTCAACTTAAAACTCGCTACGTGAAAAGATTAAGAGTGCCCGACCGCAAGGACCGCCAAGTAGTGACTAGGATGACGGCAAAGTTACAGACTCCCGTGGAATGCCCAGAATGTGATTTACTGGGATGGTCCAAACAACAACCAACAACCGGCAGATTCGTTGAATCTTTTTGTATGCGCTTGAATACGTGACTTCATGACTACTGTTTGTTGTAACGGACGAGCATCGGGAGGGTAGTCCGTTTGATGATACTTTGTTTCCATTTTTTTCGCAGAATTGCGGCTCAGAGTACTGAGGTCATGGACGGTCAATATCTGGTGATCAAGATCGACCGCTATCGTGAAGATCATCCCAATAATCATCTCATGGATCGAATTCCTCCACCGCGACATGTCAGGCGTGGTTTACGAGACTTTGAGAGAGAGGTTCAGGGATACAAACGGAACCCTTACGATGAAGTTACATACCGAGCCGCCATCGCAGCGATCCACACTGAAGAAGTGAATCGGTCTATTGCGAGCTTAGGTGCGAATAGAGTCCTCTCAGAGCGCCTACCACCAATTTCGCCTGAGGAGATTAGGCTCCCGAGAGCCACTAGAGTAACACTAGCTCAACTTCGGTCGGGATTTTGTTCACGCCTTAATTCGTACCTTTCTCGCATAAACCCGGACATCCAAAACATCTGTCCAAACTGCGATGGTACTCCTCATGATGTGGGTCATTTGTTTCAATGCCCCGCTGCGCCCACTGATCTTACCCCTTTATCGCTGTAGGAAAACCCTATCGCAGCAGCTATGTTTTTGTCCTTAGACCTCACGGACACTTTATTTGGCGTGTTGTTTAAGAGCAGCAAACCTTCAATGGCTTGTTGGTAGTTCTTTCGGTACCTGGATCTTTGTGGTTTTCAAATGCTCTGATTCCGCGATTGTAAGGGTGCAACCTACGGTGTCCGTGCATTCCACGCGGACGAAAAAGAATCGACACGACAGTAGTAAAAAACATGCAGCGGAAAAAATTTCAATTTCATTTCCACCCAAATTCTACACAGGCCTTCAAAACTTTAATAGTTATAATCAATCAACTGTCACTTTTTCTTGCTCAAGGACATACGTAGTAGAATCCAAAATTGTTGAGAAAAATACACTTACAGTTATCCGATTGAATTCATTTTACCGCTATTCGATAGAACAACTCTTCGGTCATAACAGGACTAAACATGAGTTCTATTGTGCAATAAAGGGCCTGGCTAGGTAATTATTTGTGTCGCATTCTGATTTCGTATTTGAAATGGAGCAGATCAAGTACCGCGCGGTCATTGAATTCCTTTTTTTGAAAGGATGAACGGCGTCCCAGATTCGAGATGAACTCATATCCGTGTACGGCAACTCTTCATCATCCCAGGCGACTATTTACCGGTGGATTTTGGAATTCAAGCGAGGAAGGACGAATGTTTTTGATGAACCCCGCACCGGACGCCCAATAACTGAGACCACCGAAGAAACGTCCAATTAGTCGAGGAAGTTGTATTGAGTGATCGGCGGCTAAAGTTATCAGAGATTACAGAAAGGACAAGTCTATCAAAAACCACCGTCGAAAGAATTATTACCGACCATTTGGGGATGAGGAAGATCTCGGCAAGATGGATCCCGAAACTCCTCTCAGCAGATCAAATGAAGCAGCGGATGAAATGTTCGAAAGACTTTTTGGAGCTGTGTCGCGCCGACTCGGATGCAATTATCAACAGAATTGTGACAGGAGACGAAACCATGGTCCTTTACTATGATCCCACGACCAAAAGGGAGTCCATGGAATGGAGGAGCGCCCCCAAGATGGCGAAGGTGCAGCAGAGCCGGAAAAAGATTATGGCCACCATCTTCTGGGATTCCAAGGGAATTATAATGATTGACTTCAAGGAAGAGGGCACATCAGTAACAGGGAAATATTATGCAGATCTTTTGACCCAATTGAGGGCCAACATCGTGGAGAAACGGTATGGAAAACTGGCGAAAGGGGTGCTGCTTCTTCACGACAATGCACCAGTTCACACCGCCGCGGTGGCCAAGGCTGCTGTGGTCAAATGCGGCTTTGAAGAAATTAAACACCTCCGTACAGCCCAGACCTGGCCCCATGTGACTACTTCCTGTTCCCAAAATTAAAAAAGGACATCCGAGGACTAAAATTTGAGACTGAGAAGGAACTGAAAGATGCTGTTTTGGACCATTTTCAAGACAAACCCGCGGACTACTTTTTGAAAGGGATGCAGGAGCTTATTAAACGATCTCATCCTTGTATTGAAGTAAAGAGGAGTTACATTGAAAAATAAAACTTAAATGAATTCACTCGGATAACTGTTTTTCTCAACAATTTTGGATTCTACTACGTACATATGTAGCTAAGATTGTTTCGAGGGACGCCTAAAACTCCAGCTGTCCCTCAAGACTGCCTCCCAGGCTTAGCATTCTGGTTGTTGCTTGGGACTCTGTACTGTCCCACTCAGTTTACCGGCTACGGTTTTAAGACGTTTATTCCATTTTCACATTTGGCTTCTGACAAAATTTTTTGAGTTATTTTTTGTCAATCAATTTGAATTATTTCAACAAGTAATTTCAATTTGTCTTGCCAAATTTTACAGGGCCCTATGCGATACAAACCAATCAGGCAAATTGACCGTTGAACAATTCGCCCTAGCAATGTATTTCGTTGAGCAGAAAAAGAAAGGATTCGAACCGCCTGAAGCTCTCGCGCCCAATATGATACCGCCAAGCCTTCGCGGATCAGCAGGAATTGAACCGACCATTGTGGCTCAGGTAATTATCTCCCTATTTCCCTCATTAAAAAAATCCCACATCATCATCGAATCGTGTTTTACATTTTTGCTCTTCCAGGAAACCAAACCGACCTATTCCAATCCCGAATTGGAGATGATTTCGAAAGAAATCGATGAATTGGCGCGCGAACGACGTCTATTGGAAACCGATATTGCCCAAAAGGAGGCCGATATTCGTATTAAGTCCGGCGAGGTGCGAAGTTTGCAGGTAAGGATTTTTAAAAGACTTAAGATTTACACTTTTCAACTGAAATGTCTGATTTTGATTTTCAGAGCGAACTCGACACGCTGGCGGCCACGCTGAAACAGTTGGAGAATCAAAAGGGCGAGGCTCAGAAACGTTTGGATGATTTGAAGGCACAGGTAATGAAAGATGATTTCAACCGCGATTCTAATTTATTTGCTTTGAAAGATTTTTTTTTCTTGGAATGGGGAATGCATTTTAATGATTTAAGTTGATTTTCATTTTTAAGTTTCGCATGCTGTAATCAAGTGCGAATTAATCATGCGATTTGTATATAGCTATCAAAATATCTTTATTTGAGAATTACCTAATTTTATAACATTAGAGAGTAGAAGGTGCGTTTAAGTTAAGGAAAGAGTGGTAAAAGTATGAAATTTTAATTCCTCTATGTTGGCCAACAATGTAAGATAAAACTTCCCTTCGCCTATGATTTGAAGACATTTTTTGATAATTACATATTTAAATCGAATTGCGTGCCATCTGTTGAGACACATTGTAAAATAGCAAAATCTAGAACCGGTTGTTTCTGATGCAAAAAAAGACTTGCATCATTTTTTGTCGACGAAGAAGTTACACACTTTGTCAGCAGATGGTGCAAACTTCGGTTTTCTTTAAATTTATTAAATTCATACTTTTCCTTTTTTTATTATATTTATTTGTAATCTAATTAATTTTTGATTTTGATTTTCATCTATTTTTTGGGACATGTCTATTAATTTGACACACTCATCGCCATGGGCATATAACATTCATTCCCTCTCTCTCTCCTCATTGAAATTCACAATTTTTATTGCGTTCTTCATTTTTGTACAAAAACAACAATACAATAAACAAAATACCCCCCAAAAACAACCTTAGAAAGTAGATATAGACGATGCACTTGCAAGCTTTAATGTACAAATCGAAACGACACGCCAACAGGTTCGTATTATTATTTTTTGGTTTCTTTGAAGCATTTTGTTTGTTTGTGTGTGTTTGTTTTCATTTTGTACATACGTTTTAGCTTTGAAGGTGTTTTGCATTTTGTCCAATTGTCTTGTAAGTTGTTACGCTGTCCTGAACGTAGAGGAACACTTGTATTCAATGTTCATTCCTGTTTAATTACATTTTAGTCAGTCTAGCTTGTTTAATGAATTCTTCTCTTCCACTCTCACAGGTAAACAAAATTCGCGAACAATGCCAGAAACAAGAGGCTACCATTAACGAACAAGAAGAGGAACTTAATTCGAAAAAATCCGAATTGCAAAAATTGAAAGACGAAGAGTCCGCTCTAGAGAAAGAATACGATGCAAATCGACGCGAGCTAGACAATTTGACGAAACAGTTGCAAGACACTCAATTGCAAATTAGTCAGGTAAGACAGTCGGCTTTTTTGCACTGGAATAATTAAGAAGGACTAAAACTTCAATTCCTTTTGCATGAAATCTTCTTTTCTATTCCTCATTTCAGGTCAAAGCCATGGTCACCCAACTGCTGGAAACTCAACGTCAAATGAACGACGCTCTTCTCCTATGTCGTGCAGCCATAGAAGCAAACGATGCCGTTCTCGTCTCGGACTATTCGTTGAAAATTGAACCGGACTTTACGGAAGCGCGACAGGCACTTGTCGTTAAACAAGCCGAACAACCGAAACCGGGTGATGGAAATGGGTTTGGATCAAGTGATGCATTCGGCCACAATACAAACGGATTTGGCACATCCGATCCATTTGCTAGTTCAAATGGTAATCGCGCAGCGTCTGGATTTGATGATAGCTTCTCGAATGCACCGTTGCCGGGTGGATTTGATGATGCATTCGGCGGATCGTCGGCATTCGGTGCTAGTCAAACGAGAGATCCATTTGCTGCTGGCGCGGGAGCTGCCGATCCATTTGGTGATAAGACCGGGAAATCGGTCACGCCAGAGGTAGGTGTAGTGAGTTTTTGCGATTGCATTTGGTGGAAATACGGTAAATGTTGTTCTGGTAGGGAACTCGCTGCGGTCTCACTTGTACTTTCTATTTTCATGACTTGCGTAAAAAACTGATTCAGCTGCGATTAATCTGCATCCATCTGATAATGCATGATTTCTGAAAGTCTTGAAAAGTCGGAAATCGAAAGCGCACCCGAAACTAGTATGCCATGCAATATGAACTGCAAAGTCCTACTCGCACAATCGAAATTAGAAAACGGAGAGACATTTTTCATGAAAGTCCTCATAATAAAAATCCCCAAAATCAAAGTCTCCAAATTCGAATGCTCAAAATTAAAAACTCTGACAAAAAAATGGTTTGAATACAGTATCCCCTAATTAAAAACTCCGATTAAAAATCTCCAAAATTCAAAATCCCCAAAATGAGAATCCCCAAAAATTCAAAATCCCCGATCTTAAAAATGACCAAAAACTTCGACCAATAAATTCCCAAAGCAGAATTTCTTAAAGCAGATAATACCCACAATTTTTTTGCAATGGGGGATTTCATGAACTGCAATGCTCGTGTGATGGGAATGAGGAATTATTACATAATTATTAAATTTGCAATCCAAATCTATAATAACAAATCCCCAGAACTAAAATCTCCGACTAAAAAACAACTGTTTCAATACAGTATCCCCTAATTCAAAAGCGCCGATTAATAAATACCCAAAAGTAAAATCTGGAAATTCAAATCCCCAAAATTTTCAAAATCGCATCCTCTAAATCAAAATCCTCAAAATTAAAATTTCCGACGGAAAAAATGGTTTCAATACAATATTTCCTAACTCAAAACCCCCGATTAAAAAGCCCCAAATTCACATCCCCAGAATCAAAATCTCCGACCGAAAAATCCCCAAAACATAATTTCTTAAAAAAAGAGTACCCAAAAAAAATGTACAACGGAGACTTCATGAACTGCAATGCCCGGGTGATGGGAATTAGGAACGTGATGGCAACTAGGAAAAAAGAGAGGAAATTTTGTCTTGAAATTAGTATGGATACGACATCTTCTAATTTCCGCCGATTCCAAAATCGTCAACGTCAAATCCCCAAAATCCAAATCTACGACTAAAAAAATTACGGAATACAGTATCCTCTGATTCAAAGCCGCCGATTTTAAGATCCCCAAAATCTAAATCCCCAAAACTAAAATCTCCAAATTTAAATCCTCAAAATCAAAATCTCCAAAAACATAACAGCAAAATAAAAACCCACACAAAATGCCCTAAAAACTCACAAAAATTTATGCGTGGGTATTTCGCATCCATCCCCACCTTTAAGGGGATCCCACCTCGATAGGAAAATATGCACTTACATTCTGATCTGAATTCTTTTTATTTCCCGACAGCCCGGAAAAGATGACTTCGGTAGCGATCCATTTGCCATCTTGCACGCTCCAACCGGTGCCGGACAAGTTCTTAGTCCTAGTATGGGACACAAATCCGGACCGCCGCCAAGACCTGAATCGCCCAGTCCTGCATTACCGCCGAAAAAATCGAAACAACCACCACCGCGGCCGGCTCCGCCACGTCCATTGCAGGTATGTATTGTAGTAGTAGGCGAATCATAATTCTATAAGTGTGTAGTCGTCAAATCTTATTCAAAACTGTTGAAAAAATATTCTGCGAATCCGGATACGATACTTGATTGGAATTGAGTAATTCGACCTTCGCCTATAGCTATTAAATTTGATGCATTTCCAATAGTTCATTAAAAAAAAGTTTTTTGCAAATTTTACTCCTAGGTCGCACTCACAATCAATGGATTCCGAATCCAACGATGCCATCTAAAAAATTACAGCTGGGCAAGTTGTCATTTTTTATATGGCGTTTAGTTGGACTCGCAATCCATGGATTCTCCGTGTGTGACCTTTTTTTTCCAAATAACGATAAAATTTATATCGGTGTGTCGCTATACATGTGATCGCATCAGAATCAAATTTTGACAAATCAGGACTCGCTTATTGTGTATGTCAAGGGCTTATGGCTTATGAAGATAATCATTCGGGGAACTATAATTTGTCGATTGTGTCTGTCTGTTGTCTGTTGTGTCTGTCTGTTGTCTGTTGTGTCTGTTTAAAAAAATTGAAATATGTCTTCCTTTTTCAATTTCCCATAGGGTCCACCACGTCCCGCCCAGCCTGCAATGGATAATTTCGGTTCGTCGGGCGGTTTTACCGATTTCGCTGATTTCGACAAGGTTGGTAGACGCAAGACTAACTTTTTTTGGCGCTAACAATATTCTAGAGTTTTTGACCATTTTTTCTTAAGTAGTTTAATGCATGACGTGTGCTTTATATTTGATTTTTGTTAACCCGAAATTCATTAAGGAGGCAAAGGAAAAATGAAGTGTAATGGTGAAATCATACAGAAATTTGTTAAAGCATTTTAAAGGCTTAACTTTTACATAATTCGGTTATCTTTCTAATTTATAGAATCAAATTAATTTGTGTTTGTTTTTCAAGGTTTTCCTTTGTCTTTCCTCTCTCATAACAGCTTATAAAAACCTGAACTTAATCCCTTAGTTTTATACATATTAAAACAGAATTAAGCTGCATCCCTAATAATTTAATTCGTTATAATTGTTTCTACCTTTGTTTGTTACTAATTTACTTGACTAATTCTGAATAAAATGTTTATTGTTACGGTTTGGTGAAATTGGTCGTTTGAAATTAACAAAAAGATATCCCGAAAAATTGCATGAATAAACTCAGCGCTGTTTGAAAAATCCCAAACTGATCATGATTGGCTCGCTGGATACTTTGCAAACTCTTTTTTACTTTCTGAACTACTTTTTTTTTTTTAGTTTTTAACCCCAAAATATGCGTTACTGAAACCATATTAAATATTCAAAACCAACTAAATGACTATAAAATTGTGTGTGTGCCGCTTTACTAAACCAAGAAAATTCTTCTTTTTTCTTCTTGTTCTTCTATTCTCTTACAGTGAATGCAACCCATACAATAATAACAATAAATCGCATAATATCGTACTAACCGTAATTAAAACCACACACACACACATTCATTCAACCAACTATTAACAAAAAATATATTATTAGAAAATTCGCAAAAGATCTTCGCTAGACATTTAAGATGTTGTTTGTGTGTTTAGTAAATAAGGATAAGTCGTTAACAAAAACAACAAAATGTCGAGAGTGAATTTAACAAATTAACAGAATAAAATCATCCCTTTTTGTGCTTAACATTACAAAATATATCAGAATCATGTTATCAAATCGTTATTATCATAATTACACGTATGTATAATTGTAAGTGTTAATAGAGCGCGCAACGGAGCAAATTAGTTGAGAAAAATAACAAATCGTTTAGATCCAATCTAGCTACAGATCGAAATAAGTAAGTTAACTGAATGTTAAATGAGTTGAGTTAAAATGTGGCAAATCCTTTGGTTCGTTGTATTCAGTTCGTTGTTCATTTCTCGATTATTGTTTGCCAACATCAGTATCGCTCGTCTTTTCATCAGTTTTAATATTTTTTTTCTATTTTAATATCAACATGAAAATTATGTGCTAGCGTGATAAAGTTTCATTTAGATGACCCATCAATTTTGTGTTTGGACCGGTGAAATTGGCGCTATATTCTAAATTGATATTTTACGATAAAGACGGACACGTCTTGTCTTTATCGTTTTCTGAATTATCCAATGACTTTCGGCAAACAAATGATTACTTGCTACTAAGAATCGATAGTTATATGCACATTAAGCAAAATAGTGGCCACATGACCACTATTATGGTTGGGGTCTCCGAGCTAAGAAACAGGCATCCATTTGCGTGGCAGTGCTTCGAGTGCGAACAGTTTTTGTTGGATTTCGTTCGTTTTGAAACATCCCCACACCCAACGGTCGACTGCTATTTTCTTTCTGGTTCATATACCTACAAGAATCCATGATTTTTGTCGCCCGTGACGATCTTATTCACGGCATTTGATGCACCGCGATGGTACATAATTCTCGAGATTTTGGTGACATCAAGCCATTTGTGTGCCACATTTTCATGTATTCGGCCAAGTTCTCATGTAATATTGAATATATAGTGAGGGAGAAATGCCTAATGAACTTCACCTAGTGAATAATTAATGAACGTGTTCACTTTTCCTTCGCGAAATGAAAACTAGGTGAATGCATTTCACTTAATTTTCAGCAGCTGAAAAGCAATAATTATTGAATGTATTCAGCTTTGTTTCTGGAAATGATTTCACTTAGGCTTCATGAAATGAAAAGCAAATGAAACCTTTAATAGCAATCCTTAGAATGCTGCTTATTTGGGACTCATATTTTGAAGTCGTTTTGAAGCCACCTTATGGTTTCATTTGGGATTCATCTACTGATTTCCTTCTGAATCCACCTAATTTATTTATTTATTATTATAGGCAAGCTGAACAGAACAACAACCTAATGATTTCATTTCGGCGTAAACATTTTCATACGTAAGTGAATTCGATGTGATATCAAAGGCATAAATGAAGCTCAAGTGAATTCACTTCATGAAATGAGTTCTCTATGATTTCAGTATGAATTCTGAATATTCGCTGGGATAATGTTCAGTATTGATTCCAAAGCTGTATTCAGTGCCGTGCGAAGGACATGTGGCGCCCGGAGGAAAAGCTTGCGCAAACGCTCCCTAAATCTCACACATGTTAACAAATATGAAATATTCAGTATTTACGCATACGCATACATACATTAACGATTTAGACAATTAAGTAAAATGTTCCATTCGACGGGCTTGTATCCAATCGATAAAGGAAAGATTCGTCAATAATAATTTATAACGGGTGGGCCAATTACAAGTTCGTTTTTAAATCATACGTTAGTTTGACACTGACAGCTGTTTTTCGCTCGAAATCTTGATAGAAAGTCAGTATCACACCTCCGCGGAACGAAATGAGTCACTTTACGCTTGAACAACGTTGGGAAATATTGAAAACTTGTTTTCAAAGTGAGTGCTGTCTAGCCCAGAGCCATGTTACCCGACTTTTTTTTCACTGAAACTGAAGATATGGACGACCTCTGGTTCATGCAGGATGGCGCGCCATGTCACACAGCTCATGCCACAATCGATCTTTTACGCACCAAATTTCCAAATTGTTTTATCAGCCGTCTTGGCGATGTCAATTGGCCACCTCGGAGCTACGATTTGAACCCTTTGGACTTTTTTTTTGTGGGGAACCGTGAAGGACCGATGTTATGCCAACAATCCAGAAACAATTCATGCACTTAAGGCCAATATCATCGAAGCAATCCGTGAGCTACAGCTCGAAACCATCAACAGGGTCTTGGAAAATTGGTGTGACAAAATGCGCTACTGCGACGCCAGCCGGGGCAGCCAATTGAACGAAGTTGTGTTTCATCATAAATGGGAGCTTACTTACTTTCTAATAAAGCCATAAGACATGGAAAAAAATTTAATTTTGTTCAGCACCTGAATTGCTGAAGTATTAAAGAAGAATCTGAAGAGCTGGCGTGTGCTGGCATGGCTCAAAAATCCCAATATTTATTTCAAGCGTGCAGCAGAATAAAAATTTCTAAGTTTAAATCGAAATGCTGCAAAAAGTGTGTAAATTACGCTAAAAAGTGAGATGGTCTGTTAGTCTTTTGGAAATTTTACTTAAAAACGTAGATCCTTGGAAACAAAATTATAAAAAAAACTTATTGTGAAACTTGAATAATTTAAGCGTAAAAAGGATGAAAGTTAGGAATGCTACAAAAATCACAGTTGGATTCTCGATTTTGGAATTCCCTAAAAGTACTTAAAGCATATCAAAATTAGGCACGTCGCATAACAGATGATCTATAGGACGGGTGTAAATGGCTACACTTTGAGTGACCTTAATTTTGGCATAAGAATTCCAAAATAGCTATAGCTATAGCTTCTTCTTAAAACTAAAGGACTTTTTATAAAAAACAACAAAAACAGCCACTGCCCACGTATATCTTTCCTTCAGTGTTAATTTTTTATAGGCACTGGGCCCGTTTCGTCAACAATTAGTTTTGGTTGATGTAAAACAGAAAAAAACGACACGTCATTCGAATGTAATTCGCACCAACAAAGACCTTCTATGAAATCTAGCCCCTGATCGAAATGCTTACATTATGCTGAAATTCCATCTTAGCCAAAGTATGGATGGACTGAGCTCATAGATAACCATGGGAAACTTTTTATGGACGCCATTAGAGAATGGAATGTGGACGCGTGTTGTCTAGCGCCATTTATTCGTGAACATTAAATTAGAACAAATGGGTCGAGTATTACCGTTTCACCATAATTTGGCTGTCGTTACGGTACCCTAAGATACAATTCACACCAGAGGTCTAAAATTCCCGCGACCTAAAAACGAGGCGACTCGATCCGATAAGCGTGTGAGAGCTATTGTAATGTGAGCTGTGGTTGATGCCATCAAAATGCAGGAGGCTGAAAATAATGACAAAGGAATCGGCGTCGTTGCAGGCATTTAGGTTCGGCGGTGAGCCGGGTTCCTGTCGGTCCATTGCCTTTCTCCTTCTTTATGGCATGATAGCCCGACGTTGGACCGCCTGGATTGTTGACTTTCAGTTCCGGAAGCCTAGTATCTGATGGGGGTCCCCACATACTGATCGCAGCGAGCTCTAGGTCGTCCAGGCAATATGGCTCCGTCCACTCGTTGCGCATTCATAACATTCTTCGGCATGCGAATGTCGTTCACCCTTTATAAATTTCCCGCCCATTGCAGTCGCTGCAATTACACGATTTTCGACACATGTATCTCATCGTACAGCTGATACAGCCATGGCATTATTGTTTTTGATTACATCATGACTTTGGTTTTATCCTCGTTGACATGTAGTCCAACGACTTTTGCGGCGGTATTGAGGTTATGCAGACAGCTTTCTGCATCGCCCACTCTTCGAGGCATGATGTTGATTTCGTCGGCGTACACTACTAATTGTGTCGACTTAATGAGTAGCGTTCCGCTGCTGTTCATAGTCATGGCTCGAATTACGTATCCCAGAGCAAAGTTGAAAAGCGTTGGTTCCAGTCCATCGCCCTGATTTAGTCCAGTAGAAGTTTCAAATAGGTCCGTGAGTGTTCTGAACTCTGACCTCATCATGATCATCGTGATTGTACCGGATGCACCATTGATCTCGCTCGCAAACGGTTCCGGCACAATCTATATATATAAAAGAAAGTCGTGTTAGTTACACCATTTATTACTAGAGAACGGCTGGACGGATTTTGATGACTTTGGATTTGTTGGATTAGGCTCTGGCCAGAATAGCATAATAACTATTGAAACATGCAAAAAAATCACAATGAGCTAAAATTCCCAATGGGTTCTTTTTCACCTATTTCTGCGTGTATTTCTGTAACATATGAACGGATTTCAGTAAATTTCTTCCACAGGATTGGTCTCTACCCAAAGTAACAGGACAACCATCGAGACATATGAAAATTCACAACGGGGCACAATTATGAAGACATTTTTTTCTTATACTTCTTTCTGTCTTTCTTGAACGAATTACAGGATTTCAGTAAGTTGACCCCCTACGGGTCTACACAAGGCTCCAAACGGAATAGCTATACTGCTATTGAAGTAAGCAGGAAATTCACAACGAGCAACAATTCACAATGAGTTTTTTTTTTTACATATATTTTTATATTTCTTGAGCTTCTTAGCGAATTTTCCTGCCGAAATATCAAATTCCCTGAATATCTAATTAATATTGAAATATGGCAAAAAAATCACAATGAGCAATATTATAAAGATTTGTTTTTCGTATATTTCTTTCTGTATTCCTTGAAGGAATTACCAGATTTCAGTCAAAAGATTCCAGCGGATTGGTGTACACCCAGAATAACTGGAAAATCACAAAGAATAATTATTAAAAACAGTTCTTTTTCAAATACTATTTGTCTATATCTCCAAAGTCGGATATACGCAACGGATGACCAAAATGTTCCTATCCCTTGGCCACTTTGAACGGATAAGGGGGTTTAGTTAGTCTTAGTTAGGCGCCCTCCTACTATTTTTCTTAAATCGAATTTAGTATTTCAATGTTATTCAATTTGAAAGGGAATGTTAGTGCGAGCGCAGCGAGCTCAAGCGAGCTCTCACAGTTTGTATATAAATAAAGAGCAAATTTTGAGTGCAACGCAAACTTTAAAGGACTTACGTAAAACAAAATGACTAATGTCAAAATTTAATTTTGTTCAAATTAAAAGAGAAACATTTGTTCCTACTACAACTTTATTTTTTTTTTGTAATACATTACTGGTATTTCGGGAGTAACTTGCTCCCTTCTTCAGTGCTTACGTAAGCACGTTTCTCTTTTAATTTGAACAAAATTAAGAAAAATGCAAAACAACGGCACACCTCATACCATAATAAAATTTAATGTCTATAGTGGAAAAAAAACTATCGCGGACACGTCCAGACTTAGCAAAGGACAAAATTCTAAATCCCACAAAAATGAAAATTAGAATCATATTCCCAAATTAGAATGCAACAAAAAAAAAAAAAACGGAAAATCTCCAGATTGATCGGCAAAAACCACCTATTATCATGATGTTGAAAATTTTTTGCCCTGCCCCTTCTGAACGAAATGCTGGCTACGCCCATGAGCGGAAGTCCAAAGCTCTGGGACGCTTTCTTAATGAAGATAAGCATCTTCTGCTAATTTATCAAGACACATTTTGGAAAAAATAACTTTTTCTATATGACGCAGACTCAGGCACTTAAGTTTAGACTGATCTTCTGCAAGAAATTTCAGCATTAAACAGTCTATCAAGAAAATTAGAGGACGTGTTGATGCTGGTGTCGTTAGGAACTCCACCAGAAAGATTTAGCACAAGAAACAGAGTAGCGCTATTTTCGCTCTGTCCTTTTTGTCAGATAGCCACACAATTAGGATACTTAGGAGTGAGATGACGAAATATGCCTCTACTAAGATGTAACCAGGATGGCATAGTCGACTCTGAGTAAACAAAATTTGTATTGTTAAATACTGGGCAATTGTTCAGACTCCGGTTTCTTGAAAATTTATTTAGTTTGCTATGCTGACGTTCTTTGGAATTAGTTGAGGCTACATAGTCAAAAAATAGTTGCTTCCTTCGGATGCTTTGTTTGTCGTACGAAAAATGAATTCTGAACATTAAAAACAAAATTATCGGCATAAAAGTTGCTTTTATCCTAAACCACATCAAAGATGTCTGTTACTGTATGTTGACCAAAATATCTGAAAAATGCAAGGCTTGGGGCTGAATTTGGAAAATTGTACAACACTGAGTCTAACAATTTTATGTCAGTTTTCTTCGTTGCCTTAATCCTGGAAATTTTTAAAGTTGCAGTCCTTTGTCAGTAGCAAAAGAAATACTACACCCATTGGGTTTTCATTTGTTCACCAAAGTTGTGTATAATTTGTAAGATTTCTTATAGTTTTACGAGGGTGGTTCAAGAAGTACCCGTGTTGAAAATGAAAACACAATTTTTTTTTCTAATTTTTATTTTTATTTTTCAACATAGTCCTCTTTTAGTAAGATACACTTTTCCCGACGTTCTTGCCATTTTTTTAACCCCTCCAAAAAATAGGATTTGTCGAAGTCGCCAAAATACGCCTCTGTCTCGGGGATGACTTCCTCGCTTGAGCTAAATTTTTTTTCCCGCGAGCCATTTCTTCATGTTAGGGAACAAGAAGAAGTCAGAGAGCCAGACCGGGTGAATACGGAGGATGCGGCAGCAATTCATCACGCAATTCATGTAGTTTGGCGGCGACGACTTCGGATGAATGCGCTGGTGCGTCATCGTGGTGAAACAGCACTTTCTTTTTCGCCAAATGCGATCGTGTCTCCTTCAATTTTTTGTCGAAGCGGTCCAATAACTCACTGTCCAGTGATCGTTCTTCGTTTTTCTAAAAAATCCATAAGGATGACGCCCTTCGCATCCCAAAAAATCGGCCCCATGACCGCCATGACATGATTTCCGGCCGATGGAACCGTTTTGGCCTTCTTTGGAGCAGATTCAGCGTTGAACCAATATCTAACGGTGGTCATAGACGGCGAAGTGTCCCCATAAATAGCATCCAACTTCGCTTGTATCTCCTCGCATTTTTTCTGATCCAAAAACAGAAATCGAATTACTTCTCTCTTTCCATCTTATCGAAAATTACGAAAAACGCGTTACTCGAATAGCTGTCAAATCAAAACTAACCAATAAATTAGTCTGAAATTTGTATTGGCGTCGTTTGATAGATGGCAACACACGATGATGACACCAACTTCCCTCAGTACCATCCTATGTCTTCAAACACGGGTACTTATTGAACTGCCTTCGTATTTCTTTGAAATGCTGGTCAGAATGCCATGCCGCCCAAAAATTTCTCGGGCGACCGCCGAGCATCGCCATAGAGCGGCATAATGGTTTGTGTTCGTAGAAACAATGGTCGCTCAGCGATCGTAGTGTAGCATCCACGAGCCCTATTTGTATATTTTGTTAAATGTGGCTACATTAATTCTCTCGACTACGACCTAAAGGAACAAGTCTGTATCGAAAATATACGCATCGTAGTTCTCAGAACCAGTGGAAGTAGTGAAGCGAGCCAGCACACCTAGACAAATATTTTGGATATCTGAAATTCAGTCTGAATCTATAAATGAATTAAGCTATAGTCAAAAAACCCGACGAAAACTGTTTCTCATTTTCCAACAATTTTCAAGCCTGTTTGGACTAATTAACAAAAAAGTAAAAAAAGAAAAATATTTGCAATTTAGCAATCGGAACTGGAACTTTACAGTTTTCTGGCATAATAGTGTAGTACTGAAAATATACATCATCGGCTCATAAATTTGGTATTAATAGCACGCAATGCTTCTTGTGTACTTTTTATTTTTAATGGAATCTTTTCGGCATTTATCTGTTTGGTATTATTTTTGGTAATTTTGATTTTGTTATATTTTGATGATTTTATTTTATTTTTTTTTTAATTTATTTGTCTAAATACCTCTACGTCACTCTAGCTTCCCAATATAGCATCATCTGCATCCAATTCATCAATACCGAGTGTCTTTACAATAAATTCGAGTCCGTTTGGTTCATCCGTGACACCGTCACCGCTACAAGGTTCAACCAAGTCCACCCAGTCGGATACAAATCAGAGCAGTAGTGCATCACAGAGTACAGTAGGAGGAGGAGGAGGAGGTGGAGCACCGTTCACTGATTTTGCCGAGGATCCATTCAAAGATTATCGCTATGAGGATCCGTTCAATATAAAGGATCCGTTTGACGATGACGATGGCGAGAAAAGTTCCGAAGGTGAGTTGATGATCCTTAATGAATTCTTGGACTTAAAATTTGATTTTTACATTGGGATTTATGAAAAAGAGTGAGAGTGAGAGATTAATTCAACTTGATTTAAAAACTTTTTTTTTAAAACGTTTTAAGCGGTTTGTCTACTTATTTAAAAAAGAGAAGACAAACATTTCATTGAAAATCTGTTGAATTTGTATTTTTTGTCTAAAAACAACATTTTTACGGTTCTATTCTTTCGCAGATGTCTTTTCCGATGCTTCCACAAAAGATTACACCAGAATGACAAATTTAAAAACCTCCACCAACACGACCACTGACTCAGCCCTACGAAAAACTCCATCACCGTTCGACATCACCGTCACTTCCGACCGCAATACAACCGCCAACTCGTCATCGCTCTTTTCCCAAACGACACAATTAACAACACAGGAAAATTTTGCATTATTCGACACATTCGATAACGATACGACCACTTCCAGTCTGGGCAAGGACAACAACAATCGAAATAATGACTTTTTCGATGCGTTCAACGACAACTTCAAAACGGTGGATCGGAAAAATTTGAATACAAAACCACAGAATACATTTGATCCATTCGGCACGACAATCGGAACGGCAACGACAACGGTTACCACCAAATCTGCGAAAATTTTCGATGCATTCAATGATAATTTCGATGATGATTTTTATGATGCTTCGTCGACTACGCCGCCCAAGACGGCAACGGCAACGGATGCTTTTAAGATGAGCGCGGTGGATGATAGGAGTAATGGTAATTTTGCAAGTTTTGATGATTTCGGTGATGCATTTGGTGCAGCGTCCACTACAGCTTTGAATAATTCCAAAGCGTCAGCAACGGCGAAATTGGATGCCAGTTTTAAGCAAAACAATCTAAAATCAAAGGTGACGAATAATAATGATACGGCGGCATCGACAAAGATGCCCGACCGATTTGCTGAGGACTATTCCAAGGGCGATACGTTTGAGGATGATTTGAAGCGAGTGTTACAATTGAGTCTGGTGGATCAGTGAAGAGGATGATCAGCCGAGGGAGGGTATATAGTTTAGTTTTTAGCCGTTAGCACAGTATTGAAAGTCATAATCTGATATAGAGAAAGAATGAGAAATATCCCTAGAAGGTAAGGTTTATATATATACTCGTATATATGTAGAGAGAAGACCAGTGGCATTTCCAGTAGACGATGTCGCGCGCTATTAGTAAGACCAGCCATATGTTCGCGACAATAAATACTCATATTAATCACAAATTTCCTCCAGGATTGCATTCACAGTTTTTTTTTGTATTTATTTTCTGTACAAAAGGACAATTCATTGCCATCAAAAAACACCGTTATATAACGGATAATTTTACGCAATTGCTGTCCTCTATATGAATCATATTAACACACACCTACAATCTTTTTCCTTCAGTTCGTTCACTTCTATCGAATTTTATTTTAAATTTACAAATAATTGATGACCGCGTGCCGTGCAGTTCTAACAAAATAAAAAAAAAACAGAAAATTTCCATACTAAACTCCATACGAATCGTATATTATTCCAAAGATTTATGAATTAAGTGTAGTTTGTTTTCATTTCTATTTTTCGTTTGTGTTAAATGATATTACGGAAGTTTTTCATTTATTAAAATTGTCAAGTGTAGGACAATAGAATTATTTTTCTTTTGTTGATGAAAGAAAGGGCGTTTCAATTAATTATGCTGACAAACAAAAGACCCTGTGTCTAATCTCACCATCTATTAGTGTGCACATTATATGATTTGAGAACTAACCGAAAAATGTCCAAAAATGTCGTAATTACAGACAAATCCTAAAAATATATATAAAAATAGTGATTTGATTTATTGGTGCACCTAAACGTGAATTCTATTTATTTTCGCAAAAATAAGATTTCAAATAAACATCTCTAGAGAATAATGAAATTATAATAATGTTCGCAATTTTTCCAAACTACTTTCAAAAATGTATGAATAACATGTTTAGTTTTTTGTTTATTAATATATATATATAGATAGATATAATCTCGTGAAGAACACTAAATATATGTTACAAAATAATATACACTTTACAAATGTTGTTTTTACTTTAATTGCGCAATTAATTCGATTGGCCAATCTTTTGGAAAGTTGACATAATTGTAGAGCATTCTGGCGCCCAAAATTGTTGCAAATTTCAAAGTCCTGCCTATCAGCCTTCGCGAGTTACAGTCGTCCAAAGTTGTGATGAAAAGTGTCAATTTTGGCACGTCTCCGAATAATTTGCGTGAGATTTTTGGGCGACTCTAGCTTCGAATCGGTGATGCGATTTGAAGTGCAAAATTTAGCTACTCTCTGGTGCATAGACAACAAAGTAATCGCACTGTGGGCGGACCACATCCGTTTTTATACAACACGGCAAGGAGTTGCCTAAAATGCCACCCTGGCAAGAACTTTGAAGGTTCGATAAATGAAGTTTGTATTTATCTGTGTACGAGGGTAGTCTGATAAGTACCCAGCCTCTCCGCCTGATGGTGTCAGTATCGTCCAAATTTCAGCCGGATCAGACTCGTAGTTTTGCTTTGGCCGCGTGTGAAAGCTGGAGTGTCCGCCGATTTAAAAAAAATGGAAAAAGAGCAATATCGGTCGGTGATTCGATTCTTGTTTTTGGAAGGGAAATCGCGTAGCGAAATCAAAGAGCGTTTGAATGCTGTGTACGGTGACTCTTCTCCTTGTTGTTGTTGTAGCGATTCAAGAGATTTTTTTCTCTTCAATCAAAGGGGGTCTTGGCAGCTCTTGGCCGTTTTTAGCAACGGGTAGCTCCGGGACGATTTAAATCGAAGAACCGGCTGCCGTAGGAGCATTTTATGGACAACACAAACATCCATGGGTCACAGTGGGATTTGAACCCACGCACCGGCAACTCAGAGATAGACATCTCTGCCACTGAGCTACCGAATGCCCCACTCTTCTCCTTCGATGGCGACCGTCGAAAATTGGTTTAACCAGTCTCAACGTGGTCCACGTCGGTTTTTGATGAGCCACGTCCAGGTGCCCCGAAAACGGTTAGCACGCAGGATAACGTGACAAAAATCCACGATCTCGTATTGGCAGACAGCCGATTGAAGGTGCGAGAGATAGCTGAGACAGAGGCATTAAAAAAGATCGCGTGGGTCATATCCTGCATGAAATTTTGGGCATGAGAAAGCTGTCGGCGTGATGGGTGCCGCGTTTGCTCACTCCGGACAACAAGCGCAACCGTGAGACCACTTTAAAGCAGTGTTTGACGCTGTTTAAGCGCAATTCGAAGGAGTTTCTGCGTCGTTTCGTGACAATCGACGAAACTTGGATACACTGGTACACACCAGAGACCAATAAACAGTCGAAACAGTGGACTTCACCCGGCGAACGTGCTCCGAAGAAGGCGAAGACTGTCCCATCGGCCGGAAATGTGATGGCCAGCGTTTTCTGGGATTCACAAGGTGTGATCCACATCGGCTACCTGCAGAAGGGCAACACGGTCACAGGGCTGTACTATGCCGAATTATCGGGCTGATTCGACCCCGAATTGAAGAAAAAACGGTCCCACTTGGCAAAAAAAAAGCTCTTCCACCACGATAACACATCGGCTCACACCTCCGACCGCCACCGCCAAACTGGTCGAATTGGGCTACGAACTGCTGCCCCATCCACCGTATTCTCTAGACTTGGCCCCGTGCGACTTCTTTTTGTTTCCAAACTTGTAAAAGTCACTCTCGGGGCAGAAATTTCAGTCGAATGAGGAGGTTATTGCCGCCACGGAGGCCCACTTTGCAGGCCTCGAAAAAACGTATTATTCAGACGGGTTAAAGAAGTTGGATCATCGCTGGATCAAGTGTATCGAGCTAAAAGGAGACTATATTGAAAAATAAATCGCCACTTTTCCAAAATGTTTGTTTTTCTTTTGTAGGCTAGGTACTTATCAGACCACCCTCGTATATGTGTCAATTGGAAATACATACATGTGTTTTTTGCTGCTCTGGATTTTTCAAATACGCCCGGTGTTGAAACAAATCCAGGCCCAACGGTATCATTTTGTAGTGTTGGCAACCAACGAATGGGTTCGAATGGCAGGTAGTGGAGTGTAGTTGCTGTCTGGAAAAAGTCCATTTTAGGTGCTCAGGCTTGAGCAGAATGGGTCAGCACAGGGTCGGCGCATCGAAAGGCGAAAAATTTGTGGCATTGATGATGTTCTTCCAGGAATTGGTTTTTATAATATGATTTATTTGCCTTGGGTATGCTTCTGCGGCGCTTGTGTGGCTTTATGGAATTATCATCAATGGGATTCTCGGTCGCATACAAATTGCTTTTCTATGCCAAACATTTTCAAGAAGCCCAGAAAAATGATAATGATAAATCGCGTCCAAAATACATTCTGCGTTTTCGGTAAATCCCACAATTTTTCTTTTTGTTCAACACTATCGAATGGCTATGTCCACACCTGTTCCTCTTTCGTATTCCCTATCGGCTTCACGTTGTGCCTCCTTTTTCAACATTGAGCATGTCATTGATCGCATTAAGCGAACAGAAAAGGAAAATGACTGGTTTTGTTCACATTTTTTCACCAATGTGACACGCCTTCAAAAGTTGGGACTTATCCTGCTAGAAGCATCCACTCCGATCCGAACGGCCCACAATTAAGACTAGCAGTAGATTGCATATCTTCGTAACACTTCACTTTAAACAAGGAAGTGTCCATTTTTATAGGAAGCCTAGAGGTCTTAAAATCGACTAATTCGTAGACCCACATTAGATATTGGACTTGTGTACTTCGCCGCTAGCTCGTGATTTTTCGACTACAAGCCACCTAAAATACCCCTATAAAAACGAAAAAGAAAGAAATTGAAAAATATTTTCGTCGTAACGATCCTTCGGAGAATGTGAATGGCCTTAAAGCAAAGCAGGCCATATTCCTACTGAACAAATTAAAAATCTTTCTGACATATTTGATAGGATCCAGTCATGCTTCTGTTTTAATTAACCTAGTTTACTAAAGATTTCAGACAATTTTTCAGTAACTTTCATGCATCGAATAAGTGTGATGTGACCAAATCCATCTATCACAATTTTTACATTTAAAGTGTCGGAACGGAATCAAAATGGCTTCAGCACGGAACCTAGCATTCTGTTTCCTACTTAAAGCGCAAAATCCACAGCCAAAAAAGGCATAATAAAAATTAGCAAAACATAGCAATTAGCGTAGCACCTAATAAATTTTGCTGAATTACATCAATGAGTGCATGTGCCATTTTATTTTTGACCATAACAAAAGATTTCTCGAAATTGGACCCTAAGTTAATTGTACTAGACAAAGGAAACAGTATAATGCTACTGCATTATTCGAAATCCCCAGATGAGGTCAAAGTGTCTCCTTCACAATTTTGCTTAGGTAAAAATTGAAATTTTTTACGAAAAACAGATCAGGAAAACGGTTTTTTTTTCGGTATGATGTTTTCCCGTTAAGCGTCAAATATGACGCCAATAGCTGGTTTTCAAGTTATTCGTTCATGATTTCCAAAACAACAAAAATTGAAAAGGAATTTTAAAAAAATTTAAATGTACAACCGAATAAAATGCGCATCATTTCAGTTTTCATGTTATCGTAATTTTCGAAAAAAAAAAAAATCAGTAGGAGTCTGGCCCCCTTTCCTGTCTATGACCATGGAGCGAACATATTTAGTAAAAATATATAAAATTTTCATATACGCCGCTTACGTTCTGCCGACCATGTGTTGTTGTTTGAGAGGCTTCAAATCGTATACTGCGTGAAATTCAACGAGCTCCCTCCGCCTAACGTACATAAGGCCGAACGGAATATTAGCACGTTACATTCCTGCAGGACATATTCGAAAGGTTCAACCTAGCTTCCCTACGAGTGCCGCCAGATTAGTCTGTTCCGAGCCTGATCAATAAGGAATTTATTGAACATCCCAATTCTGATACAATGCGGACCAGGTTAAAAAAACAAGTCTTTAGAATGTTAAAAACTCTGACAAGATGACGATGACCGCGCTTTAACATCTCGACCTTCCAGTCATTGAGTATCTCACGGCCGCCTTTAACTTATCGATTTCTACGCGCTTGCCATCCCTGAAATCTGGAAACAGGTCACAATGTCTCAGGGAAGAGCGCTAGTCTCGGCAAATCCCACCGACCCTTAACGATACTGTCTCCTGTGGCAAAGACGCTGGGGGATCTCCAAATTAGGAGTTCCACAGGGCGCGGTACTTTCCCCACTCTGCTCAACATTTATATAGTAAGATTACAGGCAATCTTCCAAAGCCGAAACCTCATCATCTCAGCGTCCAAATCTTTTGCGACATTTCTTATCACCTGATCGGGGGATGGTCTGAGGACGGTTGATGTATATGTATTGGCAACAATACTGTTGCTACTGTGGCTAATACTAAAATCCTCGGGCTTCACCTAGAGAGCATGTTGACATGAGCCCATCATGCAGCCACGGTTTGCGAAAAGATGTGTAGTAGGAACAAAACTCTTAAAGCACTGACTGGTAGCCCCAGTTTGGTTACATATTTTATGTGATACAAACAGGTCCAAATTTCAGGTCTGCCTACCACGCCATCAGGAGACACAATTTATACCAATACGTGATCATAATCGCCTACTCTTAAAACAGTGTCTTTTTGGTTGCTACCGTCGGGATCATCTCATGGACCTAATTGCTCTAGCACGACAAGTCAGGCATGGTCTACCTTGAGAGAGAGGTCCAGGGATACAAGCGGAAACCTTACGATGAAGAGACATACCGGGCCGCCATCGTAGCGATTCACATTTGAGAAGTGACTCGGTCTATTGCGAGTTTAGGTACGAATAGAGTTCTTTCAGCACTCCCTCCACCTATCTCGGCTGAGGAAATTAGGTTCCCGAGAGCCACCAGAGCAACATTAGCTCATCCTCGGTTCGCGCCTTAAACATCTGTCAAAACTGTACTGGTGCGCCTAATGATGTGGGTAGTTTTTTTCAATGCTCAGCTGCGCCCACTGTTCTTACTTACTAACTGTACCGCTAAAAGAAGAAGAAGATCGTAATTTTATGCTATGCAATATTTGACTTTCCATCACTGGGGATTCCATTGGTCAACCTTTCTGAAATTTGGCACAATTGTACAGCAAGTTGGCGCCCACATTTGCTGCGAATTTTATGGTCGTACCTATCGGCATTCAGAAGTTAAAGCCGTTCAAACCTCTTGTGGTTTTCATTCCAAAATTTCAAGAATTATTGCGTGGAAAATTTCGAAATCGAGCGTACCCTTCACAAAAACCAGGGCTTGGAATTTCAACAGTCCAATCCAAAATTAATGTAAAATCCTGCATGTGCGAGATTTATTAGGGCACAGCTCCCTATAAATTGTATCGTGAAGTGCGTATACAGAATACGTTTTTTTATATCCTTTTTAACGTAAAGCTCTGTAGATAAGGGTAATAGAGCGGCGATACAAAAAAGTGGAAACAGCATTCAAGTATCCAACAGTGCATAATATAGGACATCCAACCTGGCGAGTGTACCTATACACAAATAAACTCGTATGTCAGTATACAGTCACCTGTCGTCCTTTTAAGGACAATATGTTTTATGAGATCATATAAACGGTGGTGGTGGGAGCTTGGTTTCATTCTTTTTTATTTTTATTATCACCGCATTTTTATTATCTACGCTCCATTTGGAGGTCAGATTTTAGTAGGTGGCCTTTATGATCGTTTTTCGTGAAATTGTTATTGATGCAATTACGATATGTCTATTGCGTTGTGTGTGAGTGGCCACTTCTTAAATGAGCTTACTTGATATCTTTCTGAGGCAAAAAAAAAAAAACAAAATTTTCACCGGAGGTCGTCATAAGAAGCATATTTCATGAACAATTTAAAAATTTGCATGCCATATCCAGAGAGAGAGAAGTTTCTTTTTTTATGAACAAAAAACGATTTAACAGTTTTACCAAAAAGACTAAGACAACTTCAAGACTAAGAAGTATAACAGATCGATTACTTCATTTAAAATAAGAACAGAGGTTGCTCGGAGGGTTAGCATAGACTAAGAAGTATAACGTTTTACCTCCCATACCTGCGTTACGTTTTTACAGTTGAGCACTCACAACACGTCCTGCGAGAAGCCAACATCACCCATCAGCATATGTTCACAAAAGTGTTCATGGAGAGCATATGTGTACAGTGTACCGCCGTCGCATTGTTGCGTGCTAAGTGACAACATTATTCAAAATGTAGATTATCCTGAAATCTGGCCCCTTGCATGAACGACGACAATATCGTCCTGTATCCATCATAAAGCATACATACACCGTTATGGTGAAGGATGTAAAATGTTTATTCTTTTATCGTGGTTGTATACATAAACTCTAGAAATCCATCTAGCCTGAACATGAACACGTGTAATTAATTGTTAAAAAAAAATTCGAAATCCTGGAACCGAATCCTTCTTTCGTCATCGTCAATTATGTTTTAAAGTAATTTTCATATAAAAGAGACCACGAGCGACCATATATGTACTCGTATAATCGCACGCTCTATAAAACTCGACGCCTTCATATGTACCTACTCATAAAATCACACTTGAAAATTGCTAATAAGGATTATCGCTCGACCAAAATCAAATGCATGCTTCCATCCTCCTCTATGGTATTTAAGGATAATTACAACAATTTTGCAAGTTGTTCAGAGTGCAAGCGTTTTGGGCCAGTATAGCTGCAAGACCAGTGGCTCTATGCCTGTGTGTTATTGTTTCTCAAAGGATCACATAATTGACTCTGGCGTATAGCCATATGTGTGAATAGGTCCGTGTGGTTCAGCAGGACAATACTATTTGGGATTCAGGATAACAGCATGGCTAGAGCTCGAAGCTTTAGTATGTGAATGGGGAGTCGTTATACAATATGCAAATTGAACCAGCAAGCAGCAAGGTGTGTCGATTAGATTAGCATAAACGTAAGAAGAGTATACTGCAGCACAAGCAGCACAGGAACTTGTTTGGTTTATTATGATGCTATCATGCATGCTTGCATATATTTTGTGGCAGGAACACTTCTGGTTGCATGAAGGACTTCTAGAACATCTCTCTGCAGCTGCATTCTCTGTCATTGTGAGGTAGATTAGGTCTGTGTGTTGTAGAGGTGAATATTGTTGTGATGAATGCTGATTGGTGTGGAATTGGATGGATTTGGAATGTTTTGCTGAAAGTTTGATAGAAATCTGTGTGTATCATAATAAGTAGATACAGGAGATATTTGTTGAATTTTTTTTAACTTCAATAAATTAATCTGGAGCACACAAAAAAAAAATCTTAACGTACAGAGAGCTGCATGTGTGTGTGTAGAATAGAACGGAGTAGAACAATGGTTCCCATTTTTTAAAGACACGTAACACTTGGCGTCGCTGTTTTTCTTCGATGAAACAGCTGGATTTGCGAAATTAGCTTCCACAGATTACATAATCTGGCGTAAGTGTGAAAATTGCTTAGATTTAAAAAAAGCACCATCGAGTACGTTAATATCCAAAATCAATCATGAAACTCTCATTGGCCGGGTTTCTGATAGCTCTTATTCAGTACCTGTCGGCTGATTAGTCTTATCACGTTTGGAATTTTTGTTTATTTTCATAGCTACGCCATATTTTGCTTGGTTACGCCATCATCTTAGATTGAGAAAATCATTGCGCACTTTCATCAAACAGCGTAAATAAGCAAAAGATAAAATAACTATGCAAAATTAACAAAAAATCAATTCAATATAATGGAGAAGCTTTTTGAATATTGTTTGTGTCTTCTCTAGGCGATAAGACTAACCATTCTATAAGATCTACGAGAGAATGGGCCATTATGTTGAAAACAAGGGTTCAAGGATTGGTTTGATTATGGAGTATCGCACCATTCTTTCCTTCTTGCCATATTTCGGCCAACATTGTTAATTTATCGTTAAGTCACATCAATAAGCTCGTTAATAAGTTTTTTTTCGAAGATGAAGTATTCTGTAAGTTACTTGAATAAATCGTTTCGAAACCGAGTAGAATCGAAAGAAGAGCAGGTATCGATAGTGCTTGTAATCCAAACAAAAGCATTGATACTTTACTTGTATCTGAACGTCCCTATCTGCAGTTAAGATTTTTTTTTCAAAATTGAAGAACTCTGGGGTGTCCAACAAAGCAGCTGGCATAAGCCAAATTGCCAACATTTTTATGTTCAAGCGAGCCGCTAAATTCCAAATTTCGAAATGCTGCTGAGGAGCTCCTCCGCTAAAAAATGAAATGTAATTTTAGTAAAAAATGTAAATCCTTGAAAATAAAACTTTCTAAAAAAAATTGGTGTGAAGCTCGGAGTATTTGAGCGTACAAGCAAGGGATGAAAGTTGGGAATGCACAAAAAACCACAGCCCATGATCGAAATGAAATCGAAATTCTGCTGAACTTCGTGGAAAAGGAGTTTATTGCTTCGTGAAAATAAAAAGAAATTAGCAAATACGCCCTCTTCGTCAAATCTGTCAAACCGATTGTCACGATACAGTTACAGTTTTATGAGAAGTTTTAGTGAGTTTCTTACTTTTTTTGCTCGCATAAAATGATGGAGTGGGCGCAGCTTAGCCAAGATAGGAGCGGGCAAATTTGGACACCATTAATACGAACTATAGCTTAGCTATCCCTGAGTTAACGGTCCGTGAGCTTGAGTTTGAAAAGGATGGCCACCAATAAATAATTCTTCACCATTAGTATCGTTCTCTCTGGTTTGCTTAAACTCTTAGTCGAGCTTCACTTTTAGCTTGATCCACGGTTTGCTTATGAAATGGCTCTCAATCTCGATAGACCTTCTCCACGTGCTTTTAGATCTCGCTCGACGACTAGTATTGGTTCCAATTGTTGTTGGCCCTTTAAGGGCGGCCACACACGGAATCCATGGGATTTCGGAATCCAACGAAACTCCATATAAAAAAAATGACACTTGCCTAACTGTGCTTTTTTTATATGGAGTTTCGTTGGACTCCGGTAATCCGTAGATTGCGTGTTTGGCCACCCTAAGAAGTGTACGACCTCAATGCCTCTTTTGTCTTTTGATGTTGGGGGCTATCTCTTTTGTCTTTTGATGTTGGAGGTAGTCGTGGGATATTTTAAGCATGGGTATTCGTAAAATGCGCCGCGCTGTAGAAACTGATTAATGAACACTTGCAGTTACTGATTACCTTCCACTTTTTACGAGAGTGTGAAGCTTTCGAAGAGGCTGACTATGGTTTTCCGAGCGATGTTGTTTTATCAAAATTTGACTAAAAAAGGTTACCCTAAATCAGTGGCGCAACCAGGAATTGGTCCTGGAGGGGGCTAAGGCCATCCACATTACTGGACATTTGAGGCTGCTTTTTCAAGGTGGGTGCGATGGTGCAATTTTCCAGTAATGACACTATACGGTTGTGTTTCTAGGTCCCCTTACATTTATGTTTATTTTTGAATCAAATTTTTTTAAGCTTAGCGTCGTGATAACGTGAGTTTTGTGTCATTCCCACAATCATCACGTTCTTTCTTTTGTTTTCATGGAAACCCAATCACTCTTTCCGGTAAGGCAATTGGTGAGATCATGAACTGAAACATATGGACCTCTTGCATGTGATCAAATGGGATTTTTATAGACGTAGACGACGAGAAGTAATTACAGACTTTCAGTGCCAATTCGGTAAATGCTAAAAAAAAGGTGCGACTAAAAATAGGAAGTACGCCACTCAATATGCGCTACAACCGATTCCGTAATGTCATTTTACAATGACATGTAAAATGGATTAAGTCAAGTATGACAAAATTGCTGTATAAGGCTTGCTTACCTTTTGCGAAATTTCGTACAAATTTTATTGGAAAAAGGCCCTTTTTCGTTCAAATAAATTTTCGTAAAAAATGTTATTTACGAAATTATAGTGGGAATTTTTGTGTCAAACTTTTGCGACATTTTTTCACGAAATTTATGATGCTTTCGCGTTAATAAATTCTGTACAAGTGTTTCCACAAAAGTAATTGTAAAAAAATTGTCGTTACACCCTTTTTCCGTTTTGTAATTTTCATTCCCCAATTTTTGGGTCTGGGAGGGGCTTTAGCCCCCTTAGCCCCTCCCGTGGTTGCGCCACTGCCCTAAATTTATTTATCCAAGAGAACTGTTCAACTGTGACTACCAAAAATATACCAAAAATGTTTGACCTGCTGATTGCTTATCAGCTTCGGAAAATCCCTCACAAAATCATTTTCAACCGAATTCGATGATCCTAATTTCTCAGTCGAAAATCCTGAAAACTAAACAAATCTTCAGACTCTTCGAATCTCGCAAAGGTGTCAAAGGTGCGGATTTAATTCTATGGTAGACACCCGTTTTGCTAGAATCCTGATACACTACACCAAAACGCTGAATCCGCCATGGCTCGGCACAACTATGGCCAATCGTGCCCACATAGTGGAAAATGCTTACTTTGTCTGCAGCGATCAGCGACCTCTCACCATTTTGCCCAAATATCTGGTCACAGCATAGAACGTGTTCTTCGCGTATACTAGAAGGCAGGGCCGGATTTCGCTTGCAGAAATACCAAATAGCCGGTTTGCCGCATACGGCAGAAACACAAAGTCTTTTACTATTTCTTCATAGTGGTTTACCTAAATTTCTTTTCGAAAACAAATTCTTTTTCTAAATAATAAAATGTAGAAAAACTTTTTGAATAAGAATTTTGTTCTTTTTTCGGCCTGTGTTCTTGGCTTGCGTTCACTGGAAGACGGCGACGAGGGCGAGTGCCCCATTTCGCACCCCCATTCGCAAGGCTCTGGTTTGACAGAAACGTTAGCAAGAAATGCTCCCTTCAAGTTACCGTGCTCTCGGGTTAAATCTCGAGTTGTAACGCGCTATTGTTAAAGTGAAATTATTATTTAATTTATTCTCTAATTTTATGCTCAACTCAAGCTTCGCAGTAGGGATGTCAGAAACCGGACGGTTATTCCGAAAACCGGTACTTTCAGAACGGATAACCGGGTTATTTTCGGTTTTTTCCTCCTCCCGGTTTTAACCCGGACGGTTTTTTGTCCATCTAGTTAAAACCGGAAAAAAATTCTTTCAAAATTCATACAATTTTTATATTTTCTTGACTTTCAGTCTGCAATTCTATTACTTGTCCTCTATGAAAAATTTCGTTTTCAAATTTCAGCCCTTAAGGGTGCCACATACCTAGCGATTTATTGGTCAATCGATTGCCTACAATCGATCTGCCGCCCGTACAGCCCACACTAGGCAATTTTTCGGGCAATTTGAAATTGGCAGTCTCACGGTCCACCAGACACAAAAATAACGGAAATTATACCATTTTTAGCGATTGAAGATGGACATACATTGGTAGGTACTTTTGATGGAGAATGACCGCCACAACCGCAGCATGAAGAACGACCACAGGTTTATGTCAAAAATCAGCAACTGAGACTACCTACATGATTGTCATGACAGCTTGTACGGAAAATTGCATGGCAATACGTTCCACACGTCAAATCAAAAAATTGAATCCGATTTATCTATCGCAATCAAAAAATCTCACTAATCGATCGGAGGGTCTGTGGCGCTTCTTAAACATATTTTCGAACACTCTTCTTTTTGCTATTACTCGTAGAACCATCGCTTCGTCAAATTACCTTTGATTTGATTTTGCATTCGACACGATCACTAGCAATACGAGTGTGTATAAATTTTTTTTTACCGGGTTATGGGTCTGTTTTTGACATCCCTACTTCGCAGAGTACCTAAAAAAGAAGAACACATATAAAAAAAATAGATCAAGTTTTATCAATTTCACGCTTCAGAAAATATTTAAGGGAAAATAAATCGCTTTACACGAATTGTAATTACATAGTTTTCTGCATCATGAACGCGCATTCAATCAAATTCCATTTCGCAGCCCCATTTCATTCTTTACCTTTCCGAAAATGGCAAAAGTCAAATTATTCCTCTTGTCCATTTTACTATCTCAAAAGCGTTCGGACAGAAAGATTTATTCATGCTCTTTCATTTTACAATAATAATTCAAAATCATGTCTATTCGTTTTTGATTACATTCCCAAAAAACCATCATCCCCGATTAGAAGACGAAGCAAGACCAACGTGATTAGCATTCGAAATCCTCACCAGTCGTAGTTGGCAATATATCTGGTCCTTAATATAAAATCTCCATAGCAAAATCCAACAAAACTCTCTAATTTTCGTTCAAATAGAAAGCTTTGCCCAATCAAATCTCCTTATTTTGTCTATTATTTTATGATTTTAAAATCATAATCGATGTAAATTTCCGGCTTTTAAACTACTTAAAATCTTGTCTACTCACAAAGGCAAATCGGGAATTTATCACCTCTCCGCCGAAAAGCATTTCAACCCTCCTCCTCTCGCCTTGTCCTTTCATTGTAATGTCCTGAAGGCGGCCCAAAAATTTGAAATTGCTTGTTATATCTTCTATGAAATTGAATCAGTTGAACGTTTTGTGCCTGCCGGGAGTTTGAGTTTTCAACGTAGGCAATCGCCAAAGTTTCACCAAATCTCAACGTTCGTCGTGGTCCTTGTGCTTCGCCCATTTTCGATATTATTACTAAATGTATGTCTATGGTGCTCGTTACTCGACAAAGCACAGGACAAAGTAGCAACATGTTGTTTAAAACTCGCTTCGTGTAATCTGATAGAGTTGGAAGTTTGACTTCGTGTCGAAAGGATTCCTAGGTTGTAGACGACTAACTGAGAACTGACGAAGAATGTATACCTACTCTTAGATGGAAAGTTTTTACCGTCATAATGGAGTTGTTTCCCTTTTAAATCGTTGTCCTTGCCTTGCCTCTTTCGCGCGACGATGAGAGGAGCACGAGCTGGTCTTTGATGGAAGGGATTTTATGAAGAAGCCAACACCACCACGCGACGATGATGCTATGCCGATGCGTGATATGATGGTGTTTTCTCTTGTTAAGCCCCGGATAGAGTTCGAGCGGAATGAAAATGAAACGGTAATGAACCGGCATAAAAACCGTGGTGACGGTAATGAACCGGCATAAAAACCGTGGTGAATTTAAAATTTTAGCTTCGAAAATTGATACAAAGGCGTTTTACGTCCTAAATAATCTTAAAAATAACTAAAAAAAATAATTTCCCCATTGTCCGAATGCATTTTCAACGTGAAAATGAGTCGACTCTGTAGCATATTCTCCGTCGGGCGTGGTGAGTTTTGCAAACGTCAAACCGATTCACTGTCCACGACGAGTTCATCGCGGAAATTATCTAATGACCGGGGAATCGAAAAATAACACATAAAATGGCAGAGACAAATTGTGAAACCATTCTCGGATTTTAGTTTATGGAATACCCCATCATTTACCACATATTCCACGACAGTAAGTATGCATTTTCATTGAGAAAATCGCCGCGGACAAAAATTTCATTTTCATTCCGCCCGATCTCTATTCAGGCCTTAAAGCCCCAGATAGAGTTCGAGCGGAATGAAAATGAAACGGTAATGAACCGGCATAAAAACCGTGGTGAATTTAAAATTTTAGCTTCGAAAATTGCTACAAAGGCGTTTTACGTTCTAAATCATCTTACAAATAACTAAAAAAATAATTTCCCCCTTGTCCGAATGCATTTTCAACGTGAAAATGAGTCGACTCTGTAGCATATTCTCCGTCGGGCGTGGTGAGTTTTGCAAACGTCAAACCGATTCACTGTCCACGACGAGTTCATCGCGGAAATTATCTAATGACCGGGGAATCGAAAAATAACACATAAAATGGCAGAGACAAATTGTGAAACCATTCTCGAATTTTAGTTTATGGAATACCCCATCATTTACCACATATTCCACGACAGTAAGTATGCATTTTCATTGAGAAAATCGCCGCGGACAAAAATTTCATTTTCATTCCGCCCGATCTCTATTCAGGCCTTTATATGTTAACTGTAAAGTTGAATGTTTTCGTAAAGGATATTCATATAACTTGGGGCCGGTTATAAGAAAATTTAATATGAAATTTATAGTACACCTATATGTACAAGACGATGATACGATGATGTCGATGATTGGGGGGTGTACATAAAGGCATATTAAAATCATAAACGATGGCATTTGACGAGGCTGTAAAATGTAAACGTGGCAATTGACCTTGGCGGAATAAGGTGGAGGAAATTTCGTTTTAACTTTAAAGGATTTTTCGAAGAACACGAGTCTTGTTTTTCTCTAAAAATAAACGCCCATTTTCTCCTCTTTTAAACGGATCAATATTAAAGTTTTCAGCTTTAGTAAAAAAAGCTTGCTCGACAATCCTACGAGTGTAACCCTAGTTAGACTACTGTCACTCACTATCCGTGGAGGCATTCATTTGCATATCAATCTGAATGACAAGTAACTTCCGAAACGAGTATGTCACACGATTTGATTAATGCATCCACTTAATCGATGCATTTTGTTCCATTAAAAGTCGAGAGTGCATATAGGTTGCAGCGGTTGTAGGACACACACACGCTGTGGCTGTCTGTTCTGGGTCAAAGTCAAAATATACAGACTTGTACAAGCCGCGATTGACACAGTGCTTCGGGGCCTTCCCATTTGACATTGAAAAATGACCGATGCAATTTTTCAACCGACTTTGATGCAGTTAGGTATTTACCTACATAAACGAGAAGCTCTACTTTCTTTCAGACGGTTGGTCAGAATGAGGCTTTTTATGGAGGACTTAGGTTTATTTATCAAATAAATTTTCAGCAGTTGGTACAATTGAAAGCAAAAGCGTAAATTTCATTCACTATTCTGTGAAAATTTGCTTGTATGCTTGTCCTTTTCCCAAAAAAAATCCTTGACAATTCACCCAAATGCAAATGCGAAATGATTAGTATTCTGTGAATCGTGAAAAAAAGTCCTACGCATTTCCGTTATTAACCCATTCAAAACAACTGCTACGGCAAATAATTGCTTCGTTAAATTAGAATAAAAGAAATACGACTAATTTATGCTAAGTGCATTCAATTTATCCTGTGGAAGAACGAAATAACTACAGCTGGCATGACGAGTGTATAATAGTTAAGCACTCTACACAAAACTTCATACCTTAGTCATCACTGTATCGTCCGTACCGTATAGGACTCTATAGTTGCCATCCTCTCTTCCGATCTTTCCTCTCTCCTTTTCTTAACAGCAACAACTATACATATAGAAAAAAAAAACATCATCTGAAATTCGAATTGTTCGTTTTTATTATTCCGACCATGTTTTCGGGGCGAATCATTTAAAATGAACATGCTGGTGCATTAATGTCTTTGTTATCCTTTATAGCCGCGGCGGCAAAAGTTTTACTGTACACTCTCTACGGTCGAACGAAACAGAATGAGATGGGAAATAGGTGTATCTGCATCGTAGAACCTAACCTAGAAAACTGAATCACTATAATGGACGTTGAAATGCATCACAAAAATGGTTGAATGGTCTGCGCGCTCTTATTAGGAATTCACAAGAAGGAATACGAAATTGAACAAATTCAAATGAAAAAAAAACTTTCTTGCTGAAAGGAATAGTTTAAGAAGGAATTGTTTCCGATAAAGTTAAAGAGAATAGGTACGCAGGGGATAGAAATAAAATTATATGATGAACACAGGTGGCTTTTGTTTCGATTAGGACCAATGTTAAAACTTATTCTTCATTTTTATTTTTTCGACGCATTTTGAAGATTAATATCGCGTTGGAGCCGCATTAATGTCTAACATGTTAATGGACAGTTTTTCGCAGAAAAGCACAGTTTAGGAGTTATGACCCAAAAAACGGGGAAACTCCGAAATTTTCTTTTACCGTTTTGGTCCTGTAACGAAATTTTAGTGTAAGACTCAGCACCCCAAAAACATAAGTAACAAAAAAAAATTCTCCACCACATTTTCCAATCTCAAATCCCGTAATGATTACACTAATAGGCTTTTCAAAATTACTGTGAAAATAGATTTAGTGAGATTATACATAGGTGGTCCTAGCATCATAAAGAGCCCAGCGAACCATGTCATTTGGTCATCACATTAAACTCCGTTGCCACATATTTCAGCCGTTTCGAGATTAAGGGATTCCGCTTTGCTGTATTTAGAGAACAGCATTTACCACCATTTTTCCGCAATGTACTATTTCACCGCCACTATTGAACTAATGACCTCTACGCAATTTTTAAAATCTCGAGATTTCAGTTAATTTAGATTTAATTTGCAGGATTTTCCTTACATTTTCATCAGTGGCGCAACCACGGGAGGAGAGGCTAAAGAGGCTAAAACCATTTCCAGACACAGAAAAAGTAGCAAAATTAAATATGAACAAAACTTATTTTCTTGCAACATATTGCAGTGGCGTAGATAACAAATTTTCGATGTTAACATAGCTGGTATCTTTCAAAGATGCGAAAGCAGTGGGTTTCTTTAACCTAAATTAAATACTAAATCATGAAATACAAATTAACACCCTCACTTTCACAAAAATTCTGAAAAATATTTGTTCAAAAAACTTTACGTAATTTTTACAAAAAAAAAAAAATGCCCCTATTAATTTTTCGACTTTTTTTCAATAGTTTTTCTTCGGGTTATTGAAACTTAAAGGGCACCACAAACCTGACGATTTGTCGGCCGATCGATCGGGCAATCGATCTGCCGCCCGTACAGCACATATACATTAGGCAATTTATTGGGCAATCTGAAATATACAGTCTCACGGTCCACAAGACACAGCGCAAAATAGCGAAAATTTCGGCGATGAAAGATGGAAATCCATTGCTACTTTCATGGAGAATGACCGCCACAACCACAGCATGAAGAATGACCCAGAGTTGTTCGAGTTTTTTACTTTACACTTTTTACGCAGTTTTTTACATGTAAAAAATTGAATTTTTTACATCAAGAGTTTTTTACATAATGTAAAAAAAAGAAAAGTAAAAAACTACATCGAATAACTATTTTTTCACTTTCTGTTATCGGAATCGGATATACAAATGCTTCATTGATTTGGAGTGTGTTTCGATACGTACTGCTAAAGGTACGTGTTCGTAGAGACAATTCATGAGATGATCGCTCAGCGATCGTATTTTTGCATCCAATTTCGAGCCGTAATTAAATATTTTTTCAATGGTCCTACTTTCCTAGTATCGACTACGGACTAAAGGTATAGGAAATATACGCATATAGCACTCAAAACCAGTGGTGTAACTTCGATCGCTGAGCGATCATCCCATGAGTCGCCTCTACGAACATGATGTTTTCCGCTATTCAGAAGATGATTCTAGTATCACATAAAATTTGATTGATTTTTTGTTCCGGCTATGAATCAAAGTGTTTCTAAGTCATTTGGTCACACTTAGCAGCTATATACCTATATACTCGCGATGAACCTACACGGCCAACATTAACCCTAACCCTAAAACCCCTACCGAAATAATTTTCTGCGTACGCCCTGCCTGCACGGAACGTGAGCAACAGCATCGAGCCCAACAAATTACCGGAATCAAATCGGTTTCAGAAGTTTCTACAATGTTTTCGTTTGCACTTTCCAGACTCCGTTCTGGGCACCCTCCCGCCTGACACTCAAGGTTTAGACAACGTTTTCTGAAGGAAAATTCGGCATAATTTTCGGGTAACAAACAAACAAAAAATAAGACTTTACCTATGTGTAGACAGCCGAGAACTTGCGGTGTTTTACACTACGTTGTGGCAAATATTCCAAATACTTTTTGCCTTCAATCTAGTAAAATTTAACCCTTTGAATTTGGTGGTGGACGGTCTTCCTGGGTTCATGTTAACAGACTATTTATCACAAACGGCAGCTTTACGCACAATAATACAAACGAAACTGTACCACGTGGTAACAGTTGGAAGACGAAAAATAGGACTTTTACTTTTTTTTCTTTTTTTACGTTTTTTACGTGCTTTTTACATTTTTTTACATATTTTACCTATTTTTTACATTTTTTACAGTAAAAATGTAAAAAATTTATTTTTTACATGGAAATGACTCTGGAACGACCACAGGTTTATGTCAAAAAATCAGCAACTAAAAACACATGATTGTTATGACAGCTTGTACGGAAAATTGCATTGGCAATGCGTTCCACATGTCAAATAAAAAAATTGAAGCCGATGGTCCCATACACCTTCCGATTTATCTCACAATCAAAAAATCTGGCCGATCTATCGGAGGGTCTATGGTTCCTCTAAGATGTGTATAGTTATTAGCTTCCTAAAAATAAATAAGACAAATTGAGTACAATAAAGATCGATCCACACTTGTTAGTCTTCTGTCACAGTCTTTTTCCTTAGAAATTAACAGATTGTCTGTCAATCAATTAACTGAATATCTGTCGTCTTTTATGGAAAATGACTATGACTGAAGACTGAAAAGTGTGGATCGACCTTTATGCGGTTGACAGATATAATTTCGAAAATATACGTCATAATAATGTAAAGCTATAATCGTCATGGCACATTTCTACCGGCGCTTGGACATACCAACCGTAAAGAAAATTTTGGTAGAAAAACTTCCCCAACAAATTTTGTCGAATACTTCCGTAATAATTTTCTCCGGGCTCTGATTGAAAAGCTAATTCAAATACATATATATTTTTTTAATCTATATAGTTCAACATAAAGCTGGCATCGACAGCGCAAACTTTTTTAACAAAACACTGCACAATTTGGAAACCGTATTTTGGCACATAAATTCGCTAGGTGTAGGAGCGTTATCGTCGAAAAAAGTAAAAAAGTAAATTTTTGTAGAACTATTCTGCTCTAAATTTTTCTTCCATAAAATTAGGTACGAAAACTACGAAAATATATAGGGACAGTCAATATTTATGTAGGATTTTTTTTTTCTGTTGAAAATTTTCTTGTGACCAATGTGCAATTTTTTTTCTGAAGTGGCCTTGGAGCCCTTACCTTTTTATCAAAATTAGCCGATTCACCGTAAAGAAAAAAATTGGTTACATATCCCCTCCTACTCCAGAAAGATTTCTACGCGACTGGCATAGTCACCACTTTTGATGGTCTGTGATCTGAGCATCCTAGAATTTTATTATTGTGCAAAAGAAGAAAATAAATGTTGAGATCTGAGGTTATTTTTGAGAAAAAAGAGAACGAGTCTAATTTCGGGAGTGGCCTTTCGGATACCCTTCACTTTCCTCGGGCTAAAAGTTTTTCGGGCGTATCTATGACTTATGGTTAGGCTCCCCCCCCCATTCTTTATCTGCCGTTTTCACATAAGCTCCGCGGCGTCGGCAAAACATTATTTGTGTGAGGTTTGGTTGGAATAAGTGGGCAAATAAAAATATTATCTCAGAAAATTGTATTGGGGGGATGCGGGAGCATCCCAAAATACGATTCCATGTGTTGTTTTGATAAAGACAGATTAATTCAAGGTTTTGTGAAATTGGTGTTAACAAAATGTTTATTAGAAGAACCAGAATGGGGGGTTGGGTTTACATATGCCAACCCCATGACCCCAAGGCGCCGTTTTCATACATTTTTACATATGTGTTGTGAAATCAATAGAAACACATTTGTATGAAATTTGGTTGAAATTGGTGCACAAATACAAAAGTTTTTCTTAGAAGAACCAAATTTGGGGGGTTGGGTTTGTATGGCAGCCCCATGACCGCATCGTCCGATTCCATTCATTTTTACATATGTTTTGTGGCATTTTCATGAGGTTTAGTTGAAATTGCTACACAAATAAAAAAGTGTGCAAAATATCAGCTCGATAGCTTCAAAAATGGCTCCGTAAATGGCGTCGCAACAAACGGACAGACGGACGGACATCGCCCAATCGGTTCCCCAAGTCATACTGACCATATGTACATACATATATACTTTGTATATGGTCGGAGATACTTCCTTTAATGCGTTACAAACTTCATGACAAAGTTAATATACCCTTTCACTCTACCAGCGAAGAGTATAAAAATTGCCTTTAAAATTAAAATCGACGAATTCAATAATAATTAAGATGATGTAAAACTTATAAAAACCAAGTGTTAAGTTAATGGTGAATGTTGAATTGCTGTATAGAAGGACTCAGGGACGTAGCCATGAATTTGTTTCGGGAGGGGTCCAAATTTCGATTTCAGAAATTTAATTCTAAATCAATTTTTTTTGTGTTGCTAGTGAAGAACTGTTTTACTATGTTTTTGATGATACAGAAAAAATACATTACTAAAAAAGAATTGTTAACATTCATGCCTTTTTATCCGAAGTATACCGATTGATTTCATCCGCTTGAAAACAAAAGTGGATCAACGTATATGTTCCCTGAGGAATGCCTGATGTTGGTGGAAATTGATCTGAACTAGTTAAAGTTATGGTTACAATCACGGAACGGTATTGTCTGGTTATTCTGTTAATCAGGGGCCACCGAAGTGAACGTTTTTTAGTTAAACTATAGTAAAAGGTTAGATTTAGATTTATGAATCGGTTTGGTAAAGTGGGACCAATTTTTGAGAGACTTTAATGTGTAATTTTAATATTAGATTTGTAGTAGTAGATTTACCTCTGAAAAACCAAAATTATTAGTGGTCGAACTAGAGGTGTAAATGATGTAAACCTGGTCATCCTCCAGTTGCAATAATTGAAGGATTGCTAGTTCGTAGATAATTTTCAGTCTCAGCTTTGTCGCCATTTTTAAGTGTTGGCACGAGGCAAGACATAGCTTAAATTCCAGTGTTGAGAATAGAGTGATTGGTTAAATAAGCAATGAAAGTGGATACCTTATTTTTTTTCTGCGCAAATATATTTTAACAATCGGAGAAAAATCATCTGGGCTGGTGTCATTAAAAATGTCAAATTATTATATATATTTTTTTAGAATCTTGGTCTTTTTTCAATTAATCAGAGGGGAAAAACTTGGAAACTTGAGAACTAAACAAATTGGAGGAAAATTATATCAGCAAAAAATTAACATACATAACGTTTTCATTTCAGTTGGTTAGAAAGAACAGCGGTCGATCAAACACCTTGAGTGATAAAACATGAAGCTGTTCTTGAAAACCAATACTTTCAGCAAAATCGAATTCAATGTAGGTTTTCTCGGTTTTTTCCTCCGGGCATTGTAGAAATTTAACAAAATTTATCACTGACAAAGGAACAACTTTAGCATATCTAAATTAAATTAGCTGTGAGAGAACTGTGAGAAGAGGTTACTTTCTAAAACGGGGTAATTTATTGATAGAGCCAATTAGGACAAGAAAATCTAATTTTAACTGCGCGGTGACTCAAATAAACTCATTCCTAGTTTTTAACACACGTTGACTTCTTTGCAGCTATCGCTTCTAACGTGATTCATAGCCAATATCCCTTGGAAAAAGTATTTCCAGTTACACGAACGTTTTGACATGTTCATGATTAACAGTTTTTATGTTATCATCACTAAAATTTCAAAGCCCATTGAAAACATTTCGGGAGGGGTCCGGACCCCATGGACCCCTCCCCTGGCTACGTCCCTGGAAGGACTGATACCACTCGACTGGCTCTTATTGAAACGAAGAGGAGTCAAGACGTCAGATTTGTTATTATCTAACACTAACACAAATATTTTCTGGTAGAAACATTTACTGAATATAAATTCAATTTCACATCAACATAACGAGCCGCCATCGGAGCAACTCATTTCCGAAACACATTGGTACTATTGGTACAAGTCCTGCCAGTGGTCGCACTAGTTATTTTATCTGAGAAATTTGGCCATTAGAACATTAGCCACATTTCCGGATTTTGTTTGTGGCCAAATTCCTATTTTTCTGGTATATTTTATTGTAGTACTAAACTATGTTTCAAAAAAGGCGTGGGTCATTTGCTTTATATCATCATTTTCTGTCATTGAACGAATTTGCAAAAAAAAAAAAATAGAAAAACAAAATTTCCGCACCTAGCATCGAACCCGTGTCTGTTGATTGCCCGTCCTACACGCTACCACTCAGCCAACCTCACATATATGTAGTCAGCATTGCTTGTAAACACTACAAATGGTTAGTTGCTTCTATAGTAATGCTTGGAAATTCTTTATCGAATCTTCTGCAATGCACCCTATATCAATTAGGTGACGTTGATTAAATCCACACATTTCTCAATAAAATTCAGTCAGTTTCTGCGCAGAGATCACCTTAATTGGTTCCGAAAATAACAATGAGTGGATAAGTGTGGGTTTCATGCAAGATTTCAAGAATTTCTATTGAAGAAATTATCTATTTCAGAGCACTTCATAAGTGTCAATTCATTAAAAAATCGCAAAGTCCATCCTTCTATAAAACTACGGTGAACAATTTATTGGATGACCACACGAATGTCACACTATAAAAATGAAACCGACTGTACTATAGAAGAATATATGCATGTGTGTGAGTTAACTTAGAGAGACTATTGCATGTGTGTGCTGTATCATCCAATAAACAGAAGAGTGGAGTATTTAAAGGAGTATCTTTTTAGGTTAACGTTTAGAGACAGTTTTATCAGGTTTTATCGAAGTCTTATACCACCATCCTTAAATTTATTCCATAATGATGATAGAAGCTTTCCGGAAAATGCTTTAAGGATGTTTTATCGGATCAAAATATTTCTTTAAGCGATGTCACACGATAAATTGATTTCGTGTTACTATATGGTTGCTACAGGGTCAAGTCCTTCTTTAAAGCAAACGAATTGTTGCTTGGGTGTCTATCCCCACAATCTGCTACCGTGATTTTTTTTGGGATTTAATTGAAATCCCATGAGAAAATCTATGAAAATGTATCGGAAATCTTGCAAATTTAATCTTGATTGACTGAAATCTCGAGATTTCGATAAGTAAAGAGAGGCCATAATTACCATATTTATCAAAAAATGATAAACCTAAGTCTATTCCATATCTCTATAATAAAAAATATATTTTTTTTTTCGCTCTATCCAGAAATCTAACCAACCCTCTTGCCACAAATCATATAAATATGTAAACTTCATTTTCTTCGTCCGCATAAACGAAACAAAAATCACACCCACAAATCTCACGAGTCCTTATCCCGCTATATCTTAACATTAAATAACTTTCTGAACAGGCCTCCATTATCCCGATATTTCATTCCATCGAAACATACCTGCGTAAGGTTATCTGAGTTAAGCCTCAAGAGTTTTCATCCTAAATCATAAGCTCAACAGTTCATGAAAATCTTTTCAGCTTTAATGCGTTCGTTGAGTAGGTGTACTTACTCCTTCACTCCTCTCCTGCTTTTTTTGTTTGCAATAATTTTCTACCTCAGTATTCTATCTGCTATAAACTCTGTATTCTGTGCGTGCATATAAATGAAAAAAAGTCGTTGGATGATTTCATACGTGAAAATATGAAAAAAAAAAGAAAACGAACGAAGCATCCGCGCTTAAAGTAGGTACTAACATCGTCAGTTCACGTGAAATCAATGCAAATACTGTCAAAATTTTGATGATCGTGAAATCGAATTCGCTTGGTGGTACTCATTTCACATGAAAGTCTCCACACCGGTTTTTGACATTTCGCCAGCGAAAATAATGCAGTTGCACTTTATTTCACAATGAAAAGATGTCATCGACAATCAATCAGAACGCGAGTGAACATTTATCTTACATTGAGTGAATAAAAAGCAAGTCTCCACGGCACCGTTTTCACGGGAGATGCAAGTTTTTCGCTCGGTGAACTCAGTACATACCTTTAAGGTGTGCTCTTTAACGCACACAGAGCACACATATAAATCCCGCATCTCCTGTGTAGGTCAGGTCAGGTGTGCATACTCGTTAGGTAACATATAGCACTGAAAATGACAACAAACATTCTGCCGGGGAACAAAAGGACTCAGGTATCTCCTCTCTCATTGTGATATCGGTTTTTTTGGAGAATTCTGTTCTGATTTTGTGCAGAATACTTCAATCATTTATTGACATGAAATGAAGTGAAAACACAGCCAACCAGATGACTGATAAAACCTCCGAGCCTAGGGTAGGCCTCGGCGTTTCCCAGATTCATAAAAGAGAGACGAATGAGAAGAAAAAAATCCTTATCAGAAACGGTAATGTTTAATAGTATATGATGTATAAAAACGAGTACACACACCACGTACCGGAATATTTGACGCACGAAGGATTTTAATAAATTTTTCAACAAGCCTGTCTATACAAACCGTATTTTTTCCATACTTATTCCGTATAAAGGATACCTACACCAAATGCGGGCATGTTCATGTATGAAATGTTTATTTTCATCAAAACGGCTTGATATGAGGAATTTCATACTCAAAGACGCACACTATATCATTTCAGAATGAGAATGCGAAAAATGATGGTGATGGGAACGTAACAATTTTCAAGTGTATTTTTTTCGTGCTTCATGCACATAAAATAAAAAAATATTATAGTAAACGAGGAAGAAAGGCGATCACTGCTAACATGCCCCACTAGGGGTTAAAGGGATGCAAAGAGAGAGAGAGGGGGAGAGGAACGATAGAGGTATAATGATAATTAGATCATTTTAATGGCTGATGAAGACAATATTTAAGAAAACGAGGATTTCACAACAACACATCACGAACCTTGCCATGCACCGCTCGCCAATAGCATCCTGTCCACGATGCGCGCTGTCCACTTGCGTGCAGCGAATATCGTCCTTCGTTCGTCCTGAAAGTTTCATGAAATATTAAACACATTATGCATTATACATACACTGCGCGACAAATGCTTAGGTACATGGATATTTTCCTTTAAAATTATATAATTTCTATGTACTCTGATCGGAAAAACTTTTTAAATAATGCTCTCTCAACTAACGGTTATTTTAATAAATATTGCAATTCCATCAAGCAACTCGCATAGCTAACGGAATTTTTTAAAATGAAAATCGCAATTTCCACTGCGACAATTGTATAGGTTCACTTACTTTAAACAGTTATCTCGTCGTGGTGGGTAGTTTTTTGGAAACAGTTGTTTTTCGCGTTGTACTCTGTGAGTTATATAGTGGATAATGTCAAAAGGAAAGCAACTTCCATGTCCTGGAAAAGGCGACAATTTCCATACTAAAGCAAGAAGGATATTCAAACCGACAAATGGCAATACGGATTCTGCGGAGCTCGAACCTTGCTAATAATTCTTTACGAGATAGTGAAAATTATGGCCGGCGATACACAGAAGGCAGAAAAAAAGCGATTTCCGGTGCATTACGGCGACACCTCTTAAGATAAACCTCGAATTCGCTCCTTACTGCGCGTGAGCATGGGGAGAATTCGGAGTTATCAACAAGTGTGAGGACCATCCAACGAGTTCTTAGATCTTCATCTTGTTTGAAATGTTTACGGTTAAAGAGAAAACCAGCCTTAACCCCGCAACATCGCCTACAGGGCCTGGAATTCGCCTCAAGATTGATGAACAAACATCGCAATGGAGACAGGTAATATTTACGGATGAAAAACGGTTTCGTGTGGACGGTCCAGATGGGTTCTCTTACTATTATCATGATATTAGGAAGGAACCTATGTACCTGTCACTCCATCACTCCCGAATAGGTTCCGTTATGGTATGGGGAGCCATATCATATCATGGAACTATCGTCTTGGTCATCCTACGAGGTCGCCAAACGGGTTCATCTTATAAACAGCTCTTAGAAGAGGAAATCCCTAAAATAATTGTCATGGACGAAGGCAACCCTTGGATACTGCAACATGATCTTGCCCCAATTCATACAGCGAGGGTAGTTAAATCGTTTATTGAGGAAGAAAATGTGACTTTATTAGACTGGGTGCCCAACGCCCCTGACATTTACATATTAGAAAACATTTGGGGGTGGCTTTTTCGGGAGGTTTACAGTAGTGGTAAAGAGTACGACCCTAAAGAAGAGTTAATTCATGGAATTAAGACAGTTTGGTCTAAAATGCTGCTATCTGTGCTGCATTCTTTATACGATTCCCAGCCTCGAAGGCTTTATGAAATTATAAATAACAATGGCGGAAATACACATTATTAAATAACAAAAAATGCTCTTGTTTTTTTTGTATTTATCCTCTTTGATACTTTTCTGAAATATTTTTCATCGAAAACATTATGTAAAACCGTAAAATCGTCCCTGAACCTAAGCAACTGTCGCACTGGAAATCGACTCTCTGAATGAAATCAATTACTGAAATTTAAGGAAAGTGTCCTGTGGGGACTCAGTCCATCCATTTTATTTGTGATATTTAATAGTTTCGAAAATAACATTTGTTGAACCGATAAGCTTTTATTTTACCGTTTTCTGGAAGGAAATATGTGTGAACCTAAGCATTTGTCGCGCAGTGTATATATGTATTAACAACTGATGCTGAATCATCAATCGCAACACTTAATAATTGTAAACAAACACGGAACAACCCAGCATAGGTGACAGTACGATCAGCTGATGACAATTCTGTACATACATATGTATGTAAAACAACATGCAAAATGTTGAACTGCAATATGCATGCAAATGCATTGTTGCAATGCAAGTAGGTACCTGAGCTAGATACATAAGTAGCCTTGAACTTGAATTACGTTAAACATAGTTTGAAGTCAACATTATATTCTTGTGACTTCCCTCTCTTGGGAAGTCCATCGAAAGTAGCAATGCTAGTCCATCTTTCATCGCCACCAAATACATTAATTTTCGCTATGTCGTATTATGTTGTGTGGGCCGTGCGACTGTCATTTCAGATTGCGCGATAAATTGTACGGGCGTGAGATCGATTGTGTGCAATCGAGTGCTCAATTGATTGACCAAGATATCGCTAGGATACGTTTGATTATATGTGACAGTTGCATGTCCCTTGACTACGATTTGATTTCTGATTTGAACCGTTTGTGAATTGTGCTAATCGAACTTAAATTAAACCCTTTAACTGAAATTTATTTTCTCCTATAAGGAGTGGTCCATCGAGTACGTTGATCACACACCATACTATGCCCCACACCATATTTTAATTGATTTTATTTTTTTTTAAGTATTTATCAAAACTTATTCAATTCCGAAATAATAAATATTAGATAGCCATTGAATGGAGGATGGTAAACTATATTTAAACGATTTATGTACTTCAATTCAACTTCTTCGTCAAACTGCATTCCTCTGGTACTATACATTGCATACATCTTATATATGGATACCATACACAAAGCTCAACCTTGCTCCCATAAATATTCACCATAAATTCAAATAGCGTTTATATAGAAATTCGTCCTAGTTGCTTAAATTTTGTCAAGTGAATTTCAAAGACATTATTACAACAGTTGATATTGCCTTCAGGTAAATTTCAGAGAATTCACAAACTAGGGGAATATGGAATCGCTAAAGCGCATATTTCTCTGAAATTTTCAAAATTCTAAAATTCCTCCCTATACTCCTGCTCTGTTCGTTGTTGATGAATGACAGTTTTCAAAAGTCCTCGTGCTCCATTATGCTTGCATTATTTTTAAAAGATATTTTACATATGTAAGAGCGAAACATAGGAACCTAAAGCGTATCTTAACTTACATTAACTTCTCTTCTGATGAGCTGGTCCTAGCGGTCAATCTGACTGGACGAGTTCACTTTTCCAGTGCGCGCCCTACAGCATAACAGTCAAAGTCAAATGAATAAAATATGAAAAAAACATCGTTCTCATAAAATTATTTTCAAATTAGTGTGAACTTGAAATGAAAAATGTTAACATCCATCCATCTCAGCGGGGTTGGGATTGATGATGGTCATAAAGAAAGACTTTGTCTGTCTGTCGTTTTAGTCAAATTAAAAATAAATTTTTCGGTCTTGATTTCTGATCTCTTGTCAAGCAGACAAATTTATGAAGAGATGTTGCAGGATAAGTTGTGTGTTATGTATAGACTTCTTTCAGATATTTTTTTCTCTAGATTTTATTCAAATTGAACGAGTGAGTCTCGGTGACTCGGATATTCCGAGACAGGGAAACTGAGAGACTGTAATTCGTACATCGTTACTCAGACTGCAGGCTCGTGTCCGATTCTAATGTAATCAGGAGTAATGATAAAGAGAAAGAATGAGAAAGACGCTAATTTCGGGCGCGACCGAAATTTGGATACCTTTCACTTTCGTTCGGGCTAATCGTTCCTCAGGCGATCCTATGACTTGTATTACGATTCCGTCCATTCCTACCTAATTCTTGTAACTTGCTTTGTGGGTGGGCTTTCAATGACAACTCTATGGGCCCATCGTTTTATTCTATTCGTTTTCTATTGTTTCCATGGCGTATCGGTAGAACAATATTTGTGTGAAGTTTGGTTGGGAAGCTGCACAGATAAAACGATTTTCGTGAGAAAACCTTATTTGCGGGTTGCATCTGTATGGCAGCTCCATGACTTCAAAGTAGACTTCTATTCGTTTTTAGATGTTTTTGTGGTTTCGATGTAAGGTTTGATAAGAATTAGTAAACAAATAAATGTTTTTCTTAAAAGAGCCTCATTATAGGGGTTGGGTTTGTATGCAGGGCCGGCCTTAGCATTATGGTGGCCCTGGCCAAATCGCTGATGGTGGCTCCTACCAATACCGAAACAATAATTTGTTATAGAGAAAACATTGTTTAAACCGTTTATTTAAGTCATCATTTTTTCGTTTATCCATGTTAATGAGATACATCCTTTATTTTAAGGAAATCTATAGACATCGCTGCTTGCTTGTTGTTTTGTTAAAATTTCATTAATACTGATCCATTTGTGAGCTGTTTACTCGGGATAATTTTTGTCCGGGAGTCCTCTTTTTTTAAGTGGAATTTTTATATCTCCCATGACATTTGCGAATTTCACCTAGTTGAGAATTCTTTTGATGCTTTTAGATCAACCTTTTTTTTCATACTCAATTCCAAAATTCAAATTTCAACAATTTATAAAAAGTTATATTCCCTTTTAGGTCGTCTTCAAGTTTCTTGAGGTCCTGAACGACTAATACTCCTATAGCGTCATCTCCTTCGAGTTGTTGCGGAGCTATACGTTCGAGAATAATTTTAAAAAGACAATACTCTGGTCGGCTCTTCGTCAACAATTCGTCTCTTCTCTATTAAACTCATTGGTTTTTAGACTATTATAATTGTAATACTCCTACTATGCTGCCTACTATACTATTAAATTAAGATCGGATATCTTTCAATTAACCGATGCTTCGACCTTGGTTAATTTTGAATTATCTGAGTTCAAAGCGTAAAAGTTAAAAACAAATGCACGCATGAATATTAGTTTGATAACAAAACTTAAATATTAACGCATATGTGCCTATATACGGAAAATGTAACAAAAATTGCTACGGGTTTATATGCACATCTTCCTTTCGCAAGTGGCCGCACAAGTACTTCAGAGTTGGATACAAATGGGGAAATGATCACCATACATTTATTGAGACTTTCAATTGTATATACAAGGTGAGAACATACAAGAACATATAAAAAAAATTCTTGAAAAATGTGGTTTATTGGTATGCTGAAGCTTGGGAAGCCGTCCAGTGTTCAACCCTTCAAAAATCGTGGAATAAAATCCTCGAAAAATCAAATGAAGACGTAGAAGAAGCTCCTGTTAACGTGTATTCGATTGCGAGTCTTATAATACCCGGTTTAGATGCCTCTAAAGAAGATGTCGAACAGTGGGTTTTAAACGATGACGAAGAAAATATTCTCGGGATGACGAAATTTTAGAAATTCTTGTTGGGGAAAATTCTATGACAGCGATCAAGAGGAACAACCCATTCAAAAGATCTTGCACGAATCAGGATTTGAAGCTCTAGAGACTGCCCTGAAATATGTTGAGGAACAGCCTTCAGCAACTTCTTCAGATAGGTATTCTAACTATAAACAATTGGCGCAATTACGCAGCCCAGATGTAAGCTATGTAATACCCCAAATCGACAATTAACAAAACACTACATCAAATATTATTACGTATTACATATTTTCATTACATTGTTCTGCAGTATACATTTATGAGCCTAAGCACATTTTTGTTTTGATTTTTATATCTAATACATGTACGCTATATGTATCTACACGTATTCCCCAACAGATGTGTAAATTATATCTTTATTTCGATTATCCGAGGAAACCGATTATCCGAGGGGGGTCCAACCCCGTCCACCTCGGATAATCGAGGTTCTACTGTAGTTCATAAAAAAGTTGTGTTATGAGCGCAGAACATACGCTCAAAATTTAAGGTTGCGAAAACGCAACGCTGGACTATAACGATATCCTCTTTTGCCTTTCCTATGGACAAATGATTTTGATGCTATTTAACTTTTGCTTTTGTTGTTTGACTCTGTTTAACTTCTTGAGATAAAGCGAGGCGAAAATTGTTTGTACTTAAGTTTTCGATAAATTTAAGTAATATTTGTAAAAAGTGGCTTTGCAAATTAAAAAGTTTATTTCGAACATTTCATTTATTTGGTTTTATGACGCGGCCACTACCTTTTATCAGCGATATGATTATTTCCAAGTTTCACCCGATTCAACGGCCCAATATTCCTCAAATAGCATGTGAAGTTTAAAATTTGTATAAAATATAATCCAGATATGTCCTTGGGAAGTTAGCTTTATCATAGAACCAACTTCTACAAATGGAAAGGGAAGGGGCCTACTTCTGGAGGGAGATCGCTAGCCTTATATACAGTAAACATTCTAAGGAGGAGTTCCACCTATCTGATATGAGCCAACCGGTTTTGGCATCTTGCACCGGTTCCTGATTCCAACAAACCTGGTAAAAATCGAAGCTGCACAGAGAATGAGGGGGGTTACCCATCCCCATGCGCACTCCACCAGAATATTTGGCGACTATTTTCGACGACTAAATTGGTGGGGCAATCCATAATAATGCTAATAATAACTTTTGCTTCTAAATTTTAGGCTATTATTTATAAAAATCAGACGATTGCTGTGTATGGAAGACACTTTTCTTTGACCAGAAAAGTACACGTTAAGTCCTAGCGTTGCGTTTTCGCAACGTGCTCCACAGCCCAAAATACAAAAAATTAAAAAATACATTTCTTCGAAATTTGCAAATTCTTCCTATACCCAGGGCCGTGGAGAGAAAATCCGGGCCCGGGGGGACAATGATTTGGGGCCAACCTCTTCCATACGATAAAAAATATGAATCGATGAAAATTTTTATTTGACATATCGGCCCTTAAACAAATTGTACAGTGGAATCTGTATAATTCGGCCTCTAATCCCGAACACCTCATAATCCGGCGTCCTCACTGAATCGTCTCAGTCTCAGTAATCCGGCAGTTTTCTACTAGTCTATACATGTTGCGTTTAACGCAGATTTCCGAATTCAAACGTAAAACACTAATTTTCGTGAGTTCTCTTTATTTAGGTGCCTCCAGGCAAAGATTGAACAATGAAGAGGATGAGGAAGAGGAACTACAAATTCCTGGAAATTTGATTAATTAGTATACATTATTTTCAGTATCGATTTACCTTACTTTTAGTGTTTACATCGAAATTTTAAGAAGGATAAACAAATTCAACCAAGTACAATATTTAAATTAAACGGATTCAATGAAATGTGTGTATCGTACTAAATACGTCCTTTCAGCTTGTATACTGCTCCGCGACTGGTTCTCTCTCGACTCTCGACGTCTCAACCCAATCCGCCCGTCAAATCGCCGCGTGACCAGCGTTGCCAACACTCCCCCTCGGTACATCAGGAGCATCGTCTGATTTACCACGATTAACGTCCAGTACGGCTAATTTGACGGCCGGCCTCTCGTATACTCCGGATGCAGTTTGCACAATAGCTTTGCGCACTTGACCGTCTTTCCCAGGTGTCACGGATAATATTCGACCTTTTGGCCAAGTGTTCCTAGGGCTGGACTCGTCGACTACTATTACGATGTCATCAACTTGGATGGGTTTAACGCGCTGGAACCATTTTGTTCGCCTTGTCAGTGTAGGTAGATACTCTCGTATCCACCGCCGCCAGAAACTGTTTGCAAATTGCTGCGATTTGAGCCAGTTCTGTTTGAGAATAGCTTCGCTGTTCGTCATGATTCCGTCTGGTTTTTCTCCATTGGAGGATCCTACCAAGAAATGATTTGGCGTTATTGCTTCGGAGGTGACGTCGTCCAGTGGCAAATACGTAAGCGGCCGGGTGTTGATAGTTCTCTCAGCTTCTAGCAACATACTATGTAGCAATTCGTCGGAAGGATGTCGACTCGGTAGAGTCTGATCGAGCGTCCTCTTCACGGACCGCACCAGTCGCTCCCAACTTCCTCCCATGTGAGGTGCAGCAGGTGGATTGAAAACCCATTTCGTTGTTGAGCTCGAAAACTCCTCGGCTAGTTGCATGTTGTTTTTTTTAATTTCTTGACGTATTTCCCGTTCCGCCCCGTGGAAATTGGTGCCATTGTCACATCTTATTTCAATAGGAACACCGCGTCTGGCAATAAATCGCTTAATAGCCAGAATGCAGGAGTCTGCGGACAAGGAATGAGCGACTTCGATGTGTATCGCTCGTGTTGTCAAACAGGTTATTAAAACACCCCATCGCTTCTCGGTGCGTCTGCCAAACGCCACCATCATTGGCCCGAAATAATCTATTCCCACATAGGAGAATGGACGAGTAAACGTCGACAACCTGGCTTCAGGTAATTCTGCCATTTCTGGAGCATTAGGTATGGCGCGGAAAATTTTGCATGTATAGCAGTTTCTCTTTTCTGTTTTGAGTAAAATTCTCAGACGAGGAATAATAAATTTCTGTCGAATTTCATTGACCACTGTCTCATCGTGCTGATGATGAAATCGGTGATGGTAGGACCGAACAACCAAGCGTGTAACATGATGATCCTTTGGTAGGACTATTGGGCGTTTTATACGGCATGTAACTCCTTTTGCAGCGTCGATTCGCCCTCGACACCGAATGATTCCACCGTCATCCAAATATGGGGATAATTTGAAGAGTACACTGGATTTCTCTAATGATTGTTTCTCTGCATCTAACACATTACGATTATGTTCCATAATTGATATTTCCTCTTTGAAGGAATCTATTTGAGCCAAACGATACAGATAATTTTCGGCTTGTATATATTCTTCTTTGCTAACATATTCGGTTTTTCTAGCTTCGCTTCTTTTGCGGGCTGATAAGTTCCAAATGAATCGAAACACAAAGACGACGGTTCGAATCAGTCTCCTCCAGCTGGAGAATCTACCAACTTGTACTATATGTGGCTTAATTATCGATGCATGCAAAATATAGGCTCTGAGCTCTTCAGTAGTAGGCGCTGGGTTAGTTATGTCCTTGGGCCACATTTCTTTAGGCAACTTCAAAAATTCTGGTCCTCCAAACCATCGGCTGCTTATTGAACAATCAGGTAAATGAGCCCATTTAGTTGCATCGTCCGCAACGTTGAGTTTTGTTGGCACGTAACGCCATTGATTTAAGTTAGATAGCTCCAGGATTTCACTTACCCTGAATGCAACAAATTGTCGATATCTGCGGTGGTCAGACTTTATCCAACTCAGGACTGTTTTCGAGTCGGACCAGAAGTATTGCTCGCCAAAACTGATCGAATGTGCTTCCTTAATAGTTTTTGCTAAGCGCGCACCTAATTTGGCTGCTTCCAACTCCAAACGCGGTATGGACATAATTTTTAATGGTGCGACTCTAGCCTTTGAAGCAATTATACTGCATTCGACTTCCGCTCCTTTAGAAGCTCGTATGTATGCCACAGCCGAGAAAGCATTCTCGCTTGCGTCAACGAAAATGTGAAGCTCTAATTTGTCACACTCATCAATTCTTAGTTCCTTGAAATAACACCTCGGAACACTAACGTTAATTATGTTCTTCATTTGACTGATCCATAGTTGCCACTCGTTGTACTGTTCATCGGTGATAAGGTCGTCCCATTCTAATCCAAATCGCCAGATCTTTTGCATAAGGATTTTCACATAAATGGTGAAGTTCGCAATAAGTCCCAGTGGATCGAACGTCGACATCATAATCCGTAAAACTTGTCTTTTAGTGGGACGGGTGCTCCCACTTAAAAGTTCTTGGAGTGATGGTTTCGATGACAAAACGTAAGTGAAACTGTCAGATGATGTGCACCACCACATTCCCAATACACGCTCAGTTGACTGAATCTGAGATTCAACGTTGAGGTTTTTATTCGATTGACTATCGCTACCAAGTGCTGCAAGCACCTTCGTGGAGTTGGAATTCCAATTTCGAATGTCAAATCCCGCCTTCGCGTGTATCTTTTTGACGTCCTGTGCCAACTTGATGGCTTCTGCCTCGGTATCTACACTATCGAGTAGGTCATCTACATAGTGATTCTTGACGATGCATTCAACAGCTCTCGGGTACTCCCTTTCAAACTCACGTGCATTTTTTGTCATGATGAATTGTGCACAGCTGGGAGAACACGTAGCGCCAAATGTTAAAACCTGCATTACATATACGTCCGGCTCGGATTCATTGCTGTCGCTCCACAAAAAGCGTTGAACGTGCTGATCCTCACTTCGTACCAGTATCTGGTGGAACATTTCGCGAATATCGCCACAAATAGCAACGCGTCTCTCTCGGAACCGGAACATGACATGAAGAAGCGGGTTCAGCTGATCAGGTCCCTTTAATAGCAGTGAATTTAGTGAAATTCCGTTCACTTGGGCAGCTGCATCCCAAACTACTCGTACCTTGTTTGGTTTGTTTGGATTGATGACAGTGAATATTGGCAAATACCAAATGCGTTCGATGTTCATTCTCAGCTCGTCCTGCGTCAGCTTTCGGATGTAACCTTTGCTGATATAGTCACTCATAAGTGTTTTCATATGACTTGCGAGTTGGGGGTTGTTAGTCATTTTCCTTTGAAAATGTTCAAATCGTCGTTTCGCCATCGGCCAGCTATCCGGCAGCTCAACATCATCGTACCTCCAGAGAAGCGGTGTTTCGAATCGTTCACCTCGCCTTACAACACCTTGTTCCAATAAATTGCACGCGCGTTGTTCATCTTGGGACTTTAGCTGAATTGGTGCTTCTACACCTTGACCATCAATTGAAAAATATTCGCGCATTAGGTCGTTTAACGAGTTGTTTGCGGCGGAACATTCGCACACATGAAAACTATGATGCTGTTGAGGACGAGCAGAGTGTTGATATCCATTTTGGCCATACACTATCCACCCGAGACGAGTTTTGGTGGCTGCTGGTTCTTGTGGTCCGCCTTCTCTGGTCTTCATTGGAAAACCCAGACATTTGTTATCAAGCCCAATAAGTATTTGCGGAACGGCTCGGTCATACGAGGAGAGTGGTAAACCACGTAAATGCTTAAATTTCATTTGCAGCTTATCTGCATCAAGTGACTGCTCTGGTAAACACAATGCTTTCACCGATCTGACGTTTTTCATTAGGAATTTTTTGTTTGCATTATTTCCCGAAACTGCAACTGACACTACTTGTGAGTCTTTCTCGAGGCGGTGAGTGTCGCCGGTCCATTTTAGACAAAGCGATTCATTTGGTCCGCTTACACCCAATTCTCTGACCAAAGCATTATCAATCAGGGTAACGGACGACCCCTCATCGAGAAACGCATAAGTGTTGACTTCTTTATTTTCGGCATATACGGTAACCGGCACAATTCGAAACAGAATGGATTGTTGAGTGGTCCCGTGAGCATTGCAGCTCCGCATTGTAGTTAAAATATTGGAGTTCGAATTTGCGTTATTATGAAGCAAAGCATTGTGTCGGAATGTGCATCCATTGACACCGCACAGTTTATCTACTCGGCATCGTCGCTCACCATGATATGCAAGACATGTACGACAAAGTCGCAACCGTTTAATTGCAGTCCACTTGTCGTTCAACGACATATTTACGAACATCGAACACTTACTTGGATTAGTGCACTCCTTAGTGCATATTTTGCAGTTGAACTGCCTTCCATGGTTGTTCTGTTCGACATGTGAATTTATGTGAGCTTTGGCTAGCGGCTGGCGGCTTTTCGTTTCCCTATCGTTGAATACAGGAACGACGTCGGTTATATCTCCCGCTAAATCAAAAAGCCATTTGCTGATGTGTGAGATGTCAACATCAGCTGAGATGGTCTTTTTATATGTGGCCCATTGTAATTTTAATTGCGATGGCAGCTTGTCAACTATTTCTTGTAGCAACATTGGATTCGCTAAATGGTTGATTGATGCGGAAGCTTCCATAGTGGAACACATATTCTGAACAGCTAGTGCGTAAGACACAATCGTATCCAATTTGTCCATTCGCGGCGGCGGTTCACAACGCACCTTGTCGATTAGTGATCGAATGATAATTTCAGGTCGACCGTATATCATTTCTAATGTTTTAATAATGTCACTTATATTGGATGGCAGGAGGAGACGACTTCGCACCAAATCAAGTGCCTTTCCCCGTAAAGCTTTTTGTAGGCGCAGCAAGTTTTCCACGTCATTGTAGCCACAAATTTCGGTCGTTGCCTTATAGGTATATACGAATACAGGCCACTCTTCCGGATTGCCGGTAAACACAGGTAAATCCTTTCCACACGATTGACGCGCGGCGATTTGTTCGTTTGTGATGGCTCTTACGTTGGAAAGTGGTTGACAGATAATCGGTTGAGCAGCAATTTGATCTTGTGTGACGTTGACAGTTGGTTGACACTTAGTCGGCTGATGGTGCGCCGACGATGTCATTTTGCCGACTGGAAATTCTTCCAAGATATTTTCGCCCAATTCGCTTTCGCCCATGAGAAGCTGGAATCTTTTCGTCAAATATTCGGCGTCGCGTTTCTCTCTCAATATTTTTTCTTCTTCCAGCATTTGAAGCATGAGAAGTTTTCGCTTTTGCGATTTCGGAGAGAGAACTTTGTAGTCTTCAACTGACTCACTCGCGATGCATGCCGAACATTTCCGACTACTGTTCTCGACATCACCAGACGACTCGATGAGATTACACGGCAGCCATGTTTGGCAAATATCGCACTGCACTTTGGAGTTTTCACCGGCCATGTTTGCTCCAGGTTTCGGATGCGGCTTTTCGGCGGCCATTTTGTCCTGAAGTCGACTCGATCGACGTGGAGTCTCGGAGATTTCATTCACGTCCGTCATTCTTCTTTTTTAAAAGAATTTGTAGATTGTTGCGTTTAACGCAGATTTCCGAATTCAAACGTAAAACACTAATTTTCGTGAGTTCTCTTTATTTAGGTGCCTCCAGGCAAAGATTGAACAATGAAGAGGATGAGGAAGAGGAACTACAAATTCCTGGAAATTTGATTAATTAGTATACATTATTTTCAGTATCGATTTACCTTACTTTTAGTGTTTACATCGAAATTTTAAGAAGGATAAACAAATTCAACCAAGTACAATATTTAAATTAAACGGATTCAATGAAATGTGTGTATCGTACTAAATACGTCCTTTCAGCTTGTATACTGCTCCGCGACTGGTTCTCTCTCGACTCTCGACGTCTCAACCCAATCCGCCCGTCAAATCGCCGCGTGACCAGCGTTGCCAACAATACACATTTGAAGAGTGCTTTAAAGCGGTCTTATGTGAGATGAGATTTAAGTTCTTACCTAAAATTATCGGTTTTTAAAAAAATACAAATTGTAGAAAAATAATAAAAAAAACTGATACCGGATAAGCCACTTGCCAAAAAACTGACAGAAACTGAATTCAATCGTGAAGCATTTTCACATACTAAACTCACCAAAAAACGGGGTTGAAGGGATAGTTCATGTGTGATTTTTGATTTCAAGTAGATATTTTGAAGATGACTCGATAGTTGATTGGCAAATTTTAAGGAACTACAGAAGCCAAAATCATTCTAAAATAAGGTTCGTTCGTTTTACGTGCATTTTTGGGTAACGAAACTTCATAGAAAAGCGACTGCTTAAAGGGTCGACTTTCTAGTATGAAGTTTCGTTACTAAAATCAGCCCGTGATGACAAAAAAAACTTTATTTTTGAATGGTTGTGCCCTTTACACAAGATACGCATAAAACGGTACTGGTAGCCGAGTAGTCTTCTAGCATTTAGTTCTCCATAGAAACAAATTATTGATTCCCTTATCCAAAACAAATTATTTAGAAAACTTCTATTCTATTGGTGAAGTAAGATGCCAACCTATATTCGAACTTTGGTATCAAGAAAGCCTTGAAAATCTCGACAGTCATTCTCGATATGATAGGATCAGGATAGGTATGTATGTAACCACCAATTCGCTACTACGCTTATTATTTTTTTTCTGGATGAAGATTTTTCAAAGCTATGGTTTAATATGTACCTCAACCCTTACAAAGGTTTTAGGAAAACAAGTCTGATACAGTTCACAGTTCTAACAAATGCTTGGGAAGCTCAATTCTGTAATTTACTAGCACACTCGCAGTGGCCCAGACAGTTGGTCGTTACTCTATTAAATTGTAAAATAAAAATAATGTAATAATAATTAATATATCGGGGGAAGTCCTTCTAGAAAAAAATTGTCGCTGTTCAGGGCTCCTATTTTTACTTCCAACATTTTAGAAATTTAGTAACGAAACGATCATGTTGATTTGTTTATTGAATATGATGATTCGGGCCCCTAGTTCTAAAAATTCAATAATAGACTAGGGGCCCCAAGCCCAATGCAGAGTAAGTTTTGTATTGTTGTTAAAACGCTAGAAACAAAACCTATAAAGTTTCTTAGTTCGGGACCTCAAAATAGCGTGTATATGTAAGAACGCTGAAGCACAACTTTTGTGTCAAAATCCGGGCCCCTTATGAAATCCCGGGCCCGAGGGGAATCACCCCGTTCCCTCCACCCTCTCTACAGGCCTGCCTATACCAAACTACTGTGTGAATTTTCAAAATACTAGCACAACTGCTTCTTACCCCCGGACAATATGGGTTAATGCCATTTACCATCTACCATTTAACATCTGCCATCTATACCATCTTCCATCCATCAACCATTTACTATATCTACCATTCTTTACCATCTACCATTTTCCAGCATATTTCGGGTGTTTGGGGATTTTATGATTGGGGAATTTGAATATAGGTATTATGATTATGGGGATTTTGATTTTGGGGATTTTTCTGCGTTTGGGTATTTTGTGATTGAGGATTTCGTATTGTTCGTTTTGCGTTTAAGGACTCGCACTATCCCCAAAATCCACATGAACATAGTCATCAGACATCGACTGCGGCTCTCGTGTTTTTTTTTTCCAAAAAGACTTGTAACGTATACACATTTGTGATTTTGCCATTAGAGATTTCGGTTTTGAGACTTAGTCCAGATAAAGATTTTCGTTTTTTTTATATTTCTCGTGTATCTTATTTATAGCAATTTTATTATCAGGGTTCCAGTGATAAAATCTAATTTATTCAAATTTGCTTAACATGATACTAGGGTCAAATTGGATGCATCCATTAATTTCTATTTACTTAATGAGAACTCATTTCATTAGAGAACTTAAGCCACTTCGAAAAATCCAGTCAATTCCATTAATCTGATTGAACCGACCGGAAAAGTTATTATGCAAATTGGTGTATTACAGCAGCGAATATTTTTTCTTACTCCTCGCGAACCGAAAAATGAATGCACGAGTAATTAAACCTCTGTATTACCATCATATTCGTATGGTACTAAAATCGAATAAATTACAACAAAAATCGCATCACAGATTTCATTAGTAAAATTGAAGTGATTTGTATACTATTGATTGGATTTATTGATTTGACAAATAGTTTTTTTTTTTTGAAAGGGGGAGGCAGTCATTGTACATATTCAAATCTAATCAATGAATGGATACATCGCCGCGCCCGGCCAGTAAATAATCAAAAAAAATATTTTATTCGATATTCAAGACGCGTTCTAATATTTTTTATGTATTACAACTAATATACGACGGATGACCATTGACGTCCGGTATGGACAATTGTCGAATGCCTGGCGTCATGTAATTAGGAATTCTTTAGTTGAATAAAATACTCTTCGTAAAAGGCGTCTGTTCGATTTATGACTTGGGAAATAAATACCTTTACATTTACATATAAAAAATTCCAGTCACAAATTAGACATGTCTGTTTCGCGGGAAAATTATTTATGACTACATATTGCTAATTAGTTGTTAACAATAGGTTTGGAGTAGCTATTAACTTATTATGAAGTCGAGTTGTATCTTTTAAAATTTTTATGGAGAACAGATACAAGAATAAATCTATTTACATAAAATTCAACGTGCGTGTGTTCGTAATGCATCTCCTACTCTGAACCATGTAGTCATGGGGCTACCATAGAAGTCGGTTTTCCAAGAAACATTTTTTTTCATGCACCAATCGTAAACGAATTTAAAAATGTGAACTTTTTGATTTCACAAAACCTTAGAGAAAATAAAAATGACACCGTTCTCATACTCTTGCAGTTCATAGTATGCGTGAAAATTTTATTCAAACGTCAATTTTTTGTTTACATTTGAGAATATAAAATCCGCGTAATATTCATTAATCTCTTAAAATGCCGACGTGATATTTAACCCTTCTGTTGGCGTATAGATCTAGACAGACCATTGGTACTATATCTTGATGAAAAATATCGTTCAATAATATTTTCCACCCCTTTCCATATAAATTTCAAAGGAACCGACGGCCACAAATGCGATCAAACGTTCGGCGAAATGTAAACTATGTCTAAAGAATCGAAAAAAAAAAACGGCGCATCATCGTAAGACACAGTATGTAAACTGTTTCTAGAACCAAAATTAGACCTCTTCAAAAAATAAGATTGATTTCACAGAAGATTCAGCTACACCTTAGGCATAATAGTTCGTAGCCGGCGTCAGAAGGGTTAATAATTGCATCGGCAATATTTTGACGTATGAATTATTTCGTGGAGTGTAGTGTAATAAATTTGGAGTCAAACACATATGGGTTGTGAGCTCACATAGCCACTCTGGACTAACGCATGGCATGGGTTGCTATGTTTTCTCTAAGCACAAAACATATTTATTTATTTATAGAAGTTATTGAACGGGAATGTATCCCATAGTACAATAATATACAACGACCAGAATCAGGAAGTGAGTAACCCGACATATAAAAGTATAAAGTGAAAATTTTGAATATAAGTTTAGGTAAAAAATAAAATAAAATAATGAAGGAAATAAGAAAGAAAAAACTCCGAGAAGTTTTCCCTTAGGGGAAAAATCTTATATCATGTATATGTCTACTTTATTGCTTACAAAATAATCCACATTGCATCAACCATTATTTTGTCACTCCAGAAGACCAAAAATCCTTTTAAACCGATTACATACAGTACCCCAAATATCGACTTTCGAACGACAACCATAATTCCCATTCTCAGTTTCCTTAGAGAAGTGTCCTTTTTGGTGGTATATATGTACATAATATCCTTTAAAAACCCAAAATGAGCTTGTGGTGATTTTAATGGATGAGGGCATCCAGACCTACATTTTGCTGAAACTTTTAGGGGTCCTAGCTATCACCGTTTAGGAGATACAGCCATTTGAAAATTGGGCAATAAATCACCCCCAAAACGCTCCTTTTGGCCTGAAAAGGCCACTTTTCTCAACTTCTATGAGATTTGGCGAAAATGGGGTTTTACATTTTGCTGAAACTTTGAGGGCCCTAGCTATCACCGTTTAGGAGATACAGCCATTGGAAGAATGGGCAATAAATCACCCCGAAAACGCTCCTTTTGGCCTGAAAATGCCACTTTTCTCAATTTCTATGAGATTTGGCGAAAATGGGGTTTGAAAAAGTCGATGAAGAGGGCATCCAGACCTACATTTTGCTGAAACTTTGAGGGCAGCTATGACCGTTTAGGAGATACAGCCATTTGAAAAATGGGCAATAAATCACCCCCAAAACGCTCCTTTTGGCCTGAAAATGCCACTTTTCTCAATTTCTATGAGATTTGGCGAAAATGGGGTTTGAAAAAGTCGATGAAGAGGGCATCCAGACCTACATTTTGCTGAAACTTTGAGGGCCCTAGCTATCACCGTTTAGGAGATACAGCCATTTGAAAAATGGGCAATAAATCACCCCCAAAACGATCCTTTTGGTCTGCAAATGCCACTTTTCTCAACTTCTATGAGATTTGGCGAAAATGGGGTTTGAAAAAGTCGATGAAGAGGGCATCCAAACCTATATTTTGCTGAAACTTTGAGGGCCCTAGCTATCATCGTTTAGGAGATACAGCCGTTTAAAGATTGGCCAATAGATCACCTCCAAAACGCTCCTTTGGCCTGAAAATGCCACTATTCTCAACTTCTGTGAGATTTGGCGAAAATGGGGTTTGAAAAAGTCGAGGAAGAGGGCATCCAGACCTACACTTTGCTGAAACTTTGAGGGCCCTAGCTATCACCGTTTAGGAGATACAGCCATTTGAAAAATGGGCGATAAATCACCCCCAAAACGCTCTTTTTGGCCTGAAAATGCCACTTTTCTCAACTTCTATGAGATTTGGCGAAAATGGGGTTTGAAAAAGTAGATGAAGAGGGCATCCAGACCTACATTTTGCTGAAACTTTGAGGGCCCTAGCTATCACCGTTTAGGAGATACAGCCGTTTAAAGAATGGCCAATAAATCACCCCCAAAACGCTCCTTTTGGCCTGAAAATGACACTTTTCTCAACTTCTATGAGATTTGGCGAAAATGGGGTTTGAAAAAGTCGATGAAGAGGGCATCCAGACCTACATTTTGCTGAAACTTTGGGGGCCCTAGCTATCACCGTTTAGGAGATACAGCCGTTTAAAGAATGGCCAATAAATCACCCCCAAAACGCTCCTTTTGGTCTGAAAATGCCACTTTTCTCAACTTCTATGAGATTTGGCGAAAATGGGGTTTGAAAAAGTCGATGAAGAAGGCATCCAGACCTACATTTTGCTGAAACTTTGAGGGCCCTAGCTATCACCGTTTAGGAGATACAGCCGTTTAAAGAATGGCCAATAAATCACCCCCAAAACGCTCCTTTTGGCCTGAAAATGCCACTTTTCTCAACTTCTGTGAGATTTGGCGAAAATGGGGTTTGAAAAAGTCGATGAAGAGGGCATCCAGACCTACATTTTGCTGAAACTTTGGGGGCCCTAGCTATCACCGTTTAGGAGATACAGCCATTTGAAAAATGGGCAATAAATCACCCCCAAAACGCTCTTTTTGGCCTGAAAATGCCACTTTTCTCAACTTCTATGAGATCTGGCGAAAATGGGGTTTGAAAACGTCGATGAAGAGGGCATCCAGACCTACATTTTGCTGAAACTTTGAGGGCCCCAGCTATCACCGTTTAGGAGATACAGCCATTTGAAAAATGGGCAATAAATCACCCCCAAAACGCTCCTTTTGGCCTGAAAATGCCACTTTTCTCAACTTCTATGAGATCTGGCGAAAATGGGGTTTGAAAACGTCGATGAAGAGGGCATCCAGACCTACATTTTGCTGAAACTTTGAGGGCCCTAGCTATCACCGTTTAGGAGATACAGCCATTTGAAAAATGGGCAATAAATCACCCCCAAAACGCTCTTTTTGGCCTGAAAATGCCACTTTTCTCAACTTCTATGAGATTTGGCGAAAATGGGGTTTGAAAAAGTCGATGAAGAAGGCATCCAGACCTACATTTTGCTGAAACTTTGAGGGCCCTAGCTATCACCGTTTAGGAGATACAGCCGTTTAAAGAATGGCCAATAAATCACCCCCAAAACGCTCCTTTTGGCCTGAAAATGCAACTTTTCTCAACTTCTGTGAGATTTGGCGAAAATGGGGTTTGAAAAAGTAGATGAAGAGGGCATCCAGACCTACATTTTGCTGAAACTTTGAGGGCCCTAGCTATCACCGTTTAGGAGATACAGCCGTTTAAAGAATGGCCAATAAATCACCCCCAAAACGCTCCTTTTGGCCTGAAAATGACACTTTTCTCAACTTCTATGAGATTTGGCGAAAATGGGGTTTGAAAAAGTCGATGAAGAGGGCATCCAGACCTACATTTTGCTGAAACTTTGGGGGCCCTAGCTATCACCGTTTAGGAGATACAGCCGTTTAAAGAATGGCCAATAAATCACCCCCAAAACGCTCCTTTTGGCCTGAAAATGCCACTTTTCTCAACTTCTATGAGATTTGGCGAAAATGGGGTTTGAAAAAGTCGATGAAGAGGGCATCCAGACCTACATTTTGCTGAAACTTTGAGGGCCCTAGCTATCACCGTTTAGGAGATACAGCCGTTTAAAGAATGGCCAATAAATCACAGCCAAAACGCTCTTTTTGACCTGAAAATGCCACTTTTCTCAACTTCTATGAGATTTGGCGAAAATGGGGTTTGAAAAAGTCGATGAAGAGGGCATCCAGACCTACATTTTGCTGAAACTTTGAGGGCCCTAGCTATCACTGTTTAGGAGATACAGCCGTTTAAAGAATGGCCAATAAATCACCCCCAAAACGCTCCTTTTGGCCTGAGAAGGCCACTTTTCTCAACTTCTATGAGATTTGGCGAAAATGGGGTTTGAAAAAGTCGATGAAGAGGGCATCCAGACCTACATTTTGCTGAAACTTTGAGGGCCCCAGCTATCACCGTTTAGGAGATACAGCCATTTGAAAAATGGGCAATAAATCACCCCCAAAACGCTCCTTTTGGCCTGAAAATGCCACTTTTCTCAACTTCTATGAGATCTGGCGAAAATGGGGTTTGAAAACGTCGATGAAGAGGGCATCCAGACCTACATTTTGCTGAAACTTTGAGGGCCCTAGCTATCACCGTTTAGGAGATACAGCCATTTGAAAAATGGGCAATAAATCACCCCCAAAACGCTCTTTTTGGCCTGAAAATGCCACTTTTCTCAACTTCTATGAGATTTGGCGAAAATGGGGTTTGAAAAAGTCGATGAAGAAGGCATCCAGACCTACATTTTGCTGAAACTTTGAGGGCCCTAGCTATCACCGTTTAGGAGATACAGCCGTTTAAAGAATGGCCAATAAATCACCCCCAAAACGCTCCTTTTGGCCTGAAAATGCAACTTTTCTCAACTTCTGTGAGATTTGGCGAAAATGGGGTTTGAAAAAGTAGATGAAGAGGGCATCCAGACCTACATTTTGCTGAAACTTTGGGGGCCCTAGCTATCACCGTTTAGGAGATACAGCCGTTTAAAGAATGGCCAATAAATCACCCCCAAAACGCTCCTTTTGGTCTGAAAATGCCACTTTTCTCAACTTCTATGAGATTTGGCGAAAATGGGGTTTGAAAAAGTCGATGAAGAAGGCATCCAGACCTACATTTTGCTGAAACTTTGAGGGCCCTAGCTATCACCGTTTAGGAGATACAGCCGTTTAAAGAATGGCCAATAAATCACCCCCAAAACGCTCCTTTTGGCCTGAAAATGCCACTTTTCTCAACTTCTGTGAGATTTGGTGAAAATGGGGTTTGAAAAACTCGATGAAGAGGGCATCCAGACCTACATTTTCCTGAAACTTTGAGGGCCCTAGCTATCACCGTTTAGGAGATACAGCCATTTGAAAAATGGGCAATAAATCACCCCCAAAACGCTCCTTTTGGCCTGAAAATGACACTTTTCTCAACTTCTATGAGATTTGGCGAAAATGGGGTTTGAAAAAGTCGATGAAGAGGGCATCCAGACCTACATTTTGCTGAAACTTTGGGGGCCCTAGCTATCACCGTTTAGGAGATACAGCCGTTTAAAGAATGGCCAATAAATCACCCCCAAAACGCTCCTTTTGGTCTGAAAATGCCACTTTTCTCAACTTCTATGAGATTTGGCGAAAATGGGGTTTGAAAAAGTCGATGAAGAAGGCATCCAGACCTACATTTTGCTGAAACTTTGAGGGCCCTAGCTATCACCGTTTAGGAGATACAGCCGTTTAAAGAATGGCCAATAAATCACCCCCAAAACGCTCCTTTTGGCCTGAAAATGCCACTTTTCTCAACTTCTGTGAGATTTGGTGAAAATGGGGTTTGAAAAAGTCGATGAAGAGGGCATCCAGACCTACATTTTGCTGAAACTTTGAGGGCCCTAGCTATCACCGTTTAGGAGATACAGCCGTTTAAAGAATGGCCAATAAATCACAACCAAAACGCTCCTTTTGGCCTGAAAATGCCACTTTTCTCAACTTCTGTGAGATTTGGCGAAAATGGGGTTTGAAAAAGTCGATGAAGAGGGCATCCAGACCTACATTTTGCTGAAATTTTGAGGGCCCTAGCTATCACCGTTTAGGAGATACAGCCGTTTAAAGAATGGCCAATAAATCACCACCAAAAGGCTCCTTTTGGTCTGAAAATGCCACTTTTCTCAACTTCTATGAGATTTGGCGAAAATGGGGTTTGAAAAAGTCGATGAAGAGGGCATCCAGACCTACATTTTGCTGAAACTTTGAGGGCCCTAGCTATCACCGTTTAGGAGATACAGCCGTTTAAAGAATGGCCAATAAATCACAGCCAAAACGCTCCTTTTGACCTGAAAATGCCACTTTTCTCAACTTCTATGAGATTTGGCGAAAATGGGGTTTGAAAAAGTCGATGAAGAGGGCATCCAGACCTACATTTTGCTGAAACTTTGAGGGCCCTAGCTATCACCGTTTAGGAGATACAGCCGTTTAAAGAATGGCCAATAAATCACCCCCAAAACGCTCCTTTTGGCCTGAAAAGGCCACTTTTCTCAACTTCTATGAGATTTGGCGAAAATGGGGTTTGAAAAAGTCGATGAAGAGGGCATCCAGACCTACATTTTGCTGAAACTTTGAGGGCCCCAGCTATCACCGTTTAGGAGATACAGCCATTTGAAAAATGGGCAATAAATCACCCCCAAAACGCTCCTTTTGGCCTGAAAATGCCACTTTTCTCAACTTCTATGAGATCTGGCGAAAATGGGGTTTGAAAACGTCGATGAAGAGGGCATCCAGACCTACATTTTGCTGAAACTTTGAGGGCCCTAGCTATCACCGTTTAGGAGATACAGCCATTTGAAAAATGGGCAATAAATCACCCCCAAAACGCTCTTTTTGGCCTCAAAATGCCACTTTTCTCAACTTCTATGAGATTTGGCGAAAATGGGGTTTGAAAAAGTCGATGAAGAAGGCATCCAGACCTACATTTTGCTGAAACTTTGAGGGCCCTAGCTATCACCGTTTAGGAGATACAGCCGTTTAAAGAATGGCCAATAAATCACCCCCAAAACGCTCCTTTTGGCCTGAAAATGCAACTTTTCTTAACTTCTGTGAGATTTGGCGAAAATGGGGTTTGAAAAAGTCGATGAAGAGGGCATCCAGACCTACATTTTTCTGAAACTTTGAGGGCCCTAGCTATCACCGTTTAGGAGATACAGCCATTTGAAAAATGGGCAATAAATCACCCCCAAAACGCTCTTTTTGGCCTGAAAATGCCACTTTTCCCAACTTCTATGAGATTTGGCGAAAATGGGGTTTGAAAAAGTCGATGAAGGAGGCATCCAGACCTACATTTTGCTGAAACTTTGAGGGCCCTAGCTATCACCGTTTAGGAGATACAGCCGTTTAAAGAATGGCCAAAAAATCACCCCCAAAACGCTCCTTTTGACCTGAAAATGCCACTTTTCTCAACTTCTGTGAGATTTGGCGAAAATGGGGTTTGAAAAAGTCGATGAAGAGGGCATCCAGACCTACATTTTGCTGAAACTTTGAGGGCCCTAGCTATCACCGTTTAGGAGATACAGCCATTTGAAAAATGGGCAATAAATCACCCCCAAAACGCTCTTTTTGGCCTGAAAATGCCACTTTTCTCAACTTCTATGAGATTTGGCGAAAATGGGGTTTGAAAAAGTCGATGAAGAAGGCATCCAGACCTACATTTTGCTGAAACTTTGAGGGCCCTAGCAATCACCGTTTAGGAGATACAGCCGTTTAAAGAATGGCCAATAAATCACCCCCAAAACGCTCCTTTTGGCCTCAAAATGCCACTTTTCTCAACTTCTATGAGATTTGGCGAAAATGGGGTTTTAAAAAGTCGATGAAGAGGGCATCCAGACCTACATTTTGCTGAAACTTTGAGGGCCCTAGCTATCACCGTTTAGGAGATACAGCCGTTTAAAGAATGGCCAATAAATCACCCCCAAAACGCTCCTTTTGGCCTGAAAATGCCACTTTTCTCAACTTCTATGAGATTTGGCGAAAATGGGGTTTTAAAAAGTCGATGAAGAGGGTTTCCAGACCTACATTTTGCTGAAACTTTGAGGGCCCTAGCTATCACCGTTTAGGAGATACAGCCGTTTAAAGAATGGCCAATAAATCACCCCCAAGACGCTCCTTTTGGCCTGAAAATGCCACTTTACTCAACTTCTATGAGATTTGGCGAAAATGGGGTTTGAAAAAGTCGATGAAGAGGGCATCCAGACCTACATTTTGCTGAAACTTTGAGGGCCCTAGGTATCACTGTTTAGGAGATACAGCCGTTTAAAGAATGGCCAATAAATCACCCCCAAAACGCTCCTTTTGGCCTGAAAATGCCACTTTTCTCAACTTCTGTGAGATTTGGCGAAAATGGGGTTTGAAAAAGTCGATGAAGAGGGCATCCAGACCTACATTTTGCTGAAACTTTGAGGGCCCTAGCTATCACCGTTTAGGAGATACAGCCATTTGAAAAATGGGCAATAAATCACCCCCAAAACGCTCTTTTTGGCCTGAAAATGCCACTTTTCTCAGCTTCTGTGAGATTTGGCGAAAATGGGGTTTTAAAAAGTCGATGAAGAGGGCATCCAGACCTACATTTTGCTGAAACTTTGAGGGCCCTAGCTATCACCGTTTAGGAGATACAGCCGTTTAAAGAATGGCCAATAAATCACCCCCAAAACGCTCCTTTTGGCCTGAAAATGCCACTTTTCTCAACTTCTATGAGATTTGGCGAAAATGGGGTTTTAAAAAGTCGATGAAGAGGGCATCCAGACCTACATTTTGCTGAAACTTTGAGGGCCCTAGCTATCACCGTTTAGGAGATACAGCCATTTGAAAAATGGGCAATAAATCACCCCCAAAACGCTCTTTTTGGCCTGAAAATGCCACTTTTCTCAGCTTCTGTGAGATTTGGCGAAAATGGGGTTTTAAAAAGTCGATGAAGAGGGCATCCAGACCTACATTTTGCTGAAACTTTGAGGGCCCTAGCTATCACCGTTTAGGAGATACAGCCGTTTAAAGAATGGCCAATAAATCACCCCCAAAACGCTCCTTTTGGCCTGAAAATGCCACTTTTCTCAACTTCTATGAGATTTGGCGAAAATGGGGTTTTAAAAAGTCGATGAAGAGGGCATCCAGACCTACATTTTGCTGAAACTTTGAGGGCCCTAGCTATCACCGTTTAGGAGATACAGCCGTTTAAAGAATGGCCAATAAATCACCCCCAAGACGCTCCTTTTGGCCTGAAAATGCCACTTTTCTCAACTTCTATGAGATTTGGCGAAAATGGGGTTTGAAAAAGTCGATGAAGAGGGCATCCAGACCTACATTTTGCTGAAACTTTGAGGGCCCTAGGTATCACTGTTTAGGAGATACAGCCGTTTAAAGAATGGCCAATAAATCACCCCCAAAACGCTCCTTTTGGCCTGAAAATGCCACTTTTCTCAGCATCTGTGAGATTTGGCGAAAATGGGGTTTGAAAAAGTCGATGAAGAGGGCATCCAGACCTACATTTTGCTGAAACTTTGAGGGCCCTAGCAATCACCGTTTAGGAGATACAGCCGTTTAAAGAATGGCCAATAAATCACCCCCAAAACGCTCCTTTTGGCCTGAAAATGCTACTTTTCTCAGCATCTGTGAGATTTGGCGAAAATGGGGTTTGAAAAAGTCGATGAAGAGGGCATCCAGACCTACATTTTGCTGAAACTTTGAGGGCCCTAGCTATCACCGTTTAGGAGATACAGCCATTTGAAAAATGGGCAATAAATCACCCCCAAAACGCTCTTTTTGGCCTGAAAATGCCACTTTTCTCAGCTTCTGTGAGATTTGGCGAAAATGGGGTTTTAAAAAGTCGATGAAGAGGGCATCCAGACCTACATTTTGCTGAAACTTTGAGGGCCCTAGCTATCACCGTTTAGGAGATACAGCCGTTTAAAGAATGGCCAATAAATCACCCCCAAAACGCTCCTTTTGGCCTGAAAATGCCACTTTTCTCAACTTCTATGAGATTTGGCGAAAATGGGGTTTTAAAAAGTCGATGAAGAGGGCATCCAGACCTACATTTTGCTGAAACTTTGAGGGCCCTAGCTATCACCGTTTAGGAGATACAGCCGTTTAAAGAATGGCCAATAAATCACCCCCAAGACGCTCCTTTTGGCCTGAAAATGCCACTTTTCTCAACTTCTATGAGATTTGGCGAAAATGGGGTTTGAAAAAGTCGATGAAGAGGGCATCCAGACCTACATTTTGCTGAAACTTTGAGGGCCCTAGCTATCACCGTTTAGGAGATACAGCCATTTGAAAAATGGGCAATAAATCACCCCCAAAACGCTCTTTTTGGCCTGAAAATGCCACTTTTCTCAGCTTCTGTGAGATTTGGCGAAAATGGGGTTTTAAAAAGTCGATGAAGAGGGCATCCAGACCTACATTTTGCTGAAACTTTGAGGGCCCTAGCTATCACCGTTTAGGAGATACAGCCGTTTAAAGAATGGCCAATAAATCACCCCCAAAACGCTCCTTTTGGCCTGAAAATGCCACTTTTCTCAACTTCTATGAGATTTGGCGAAAATGGGGTTTTAAAAAGTCGATGAAGAGGGCATCCAGACCTACATTTTGCTGAAACTTTGAGGGCCCTAGCTATCACCGTTTAGGAGATACAGCCATTTGAAAAATGGGCAATAAATCACCCCCAAAACGCTCTTTTTGGCCTGAAAATGCCACTTTTCTCAGCTTCTGTGAGATTTGGCGAAAATGGGGTTTTAAAAAGTCGATGAAGAGGGCATCCAGACCTACATTTTGCTGAAACTTTGAGGGCCCTAGCTATCACCGTTTAGGAGATACAGCCGTTTAAAGAATGGCCAATAAATCACCCCCAAAACGCTCCTTTTGGCCTGAAAATGCCACTTTTCTCAACTTCTATGAGATTTGGCGAAAATGGGGTTTTAAAAAGTCGATGAAGAGGGCATCCAGACCTACATTTTGCTGAAACTTTGAGGGCCCTAGCTATCACCGTTTAGGAGATACAGCCGTTTAAAGAATGGCCAATAAATCACCCCCAAGACGCTCCTTTTGGCCTGAAAATGCCACTTTTCTCAACTTCTATGAGATTTGGCGAAAATGGGGTTTGAAAAAGTCGATGAAGAGGGCATCCAGACCTACATTTTGCTGAAACTTTGAGGGCCCTAGGTATCACTGTTTAGGAGATACAGCCGTTTAAAGAATGGCCAATAAATCACCCCCAAAACGCTCCTTTTGGCCTGAAAATGCCACTTTTCTCAGCATCTGTGAGATTTGGCGAAAATGGGGTTTGAAAAAGTCGATGAAGAGGGCATCCAGACCTACATTTTGCTGAAACTTTGAGGGCCCTAGCAATCACCGTTTAGGAGATACAGCCGTTTAAAGAATGGCCAATAAATCACCCCCAAAACGCTCCTTTTGGCCTGAAAATGCCACTTTTCTCAGCATCTGTGAGATTTGGCGAAAATGGGGTTTGAAAAAGTCGATGAAGAGGGCATCCAGACCTACATTTTGCTGAAACTTTGAGGGCCCTAGCTATCACCGTTTAGGAGATACAGCCATTTGAAAAATGGGCAATAAATCACCCCCAAAACGCTCTTTTTGGCCTGAAAATGCCACTTTTCTCAGCTTCTGTGAGATTTGGCGAAAATGGGGTTTTAAAAAGTCGATGAAGAGGGCATCCAGACCTACATTTTGCTGAAACTTTGAGGGCCCTAGCTATCACCGTTTAGGAGATACAGCCGTTTAAAGAATGGCCAATAAATCACCCCCAAAACGCTCCTTTTGGCCTGAAAATGCCACTTTTCTCAACTTCTATGAGATTTGGCGAAAATGGGGTTTTAAAAAGTCGATGAAGAGGGCATCCAGACCTACATTTTGCTGAAACTTTGAGGGCCCTAGCTATCACCGTTTAGGAGATACAGCCGTTTAAAGAATGGCCAATAAATCACCCCCAAGACGCTCCTTTTGGCCTGAAAATGCCACTTTTCTCAACTTCTATGAGATTTGGCGAAAATGGGGTTTGAAAAAGTCGATGAAGAGGGCATCCAGACCTACATTTTGCTGAAACTTTGAGGGCCCTAGGTATCACTGTTTAGGAGATACAGCCGTTTAAAGAATGGCCAATAAATCACCCCCAAAACGCTCCTTTTGGCCTGAAAATGCCACTTTTCTCAACTTCTATGAGATTTGGCGAAAATGGGGTTTGAAAAAGTCGATGAAGAGGGCATCCAGACCTACATTTTGCTGAAACTTTGAGGGCCCTAGCTATCACTGTTTAGGAGATACAGCCGTTTAAAGAATGGCCAATAAATCACCCCCAAAACGCTCCTTTTGGCCTGAAAATGCCACTTTTCTCAACTTCTGTGAGATTTGGCGAAAATGGGGTTTGAAAAAGTCGATGAAGAGGGCATCCAGACCTACATTTTGCTGAAACTTTGAGGGCCCTAGCTATCACCGTTTAGGAGATACAGCCGTTTAAAGAATGGCCAATAAATCACCCCCAAAACGCTCCTTTTGGCCTGAAAATGCCACTTTTCTCAACTTCTATGAGATTTGGCGAAAATGGGGTTTGAAAAAGTGGATGAAGAGGGCATCCAGACCTACATTTTGCTGAAACTTTGAGGGCCCTAGCTATCACTGTTTAGGAGATACAGCCGTTTAAAGAATGGCCAATAAATCACCCCCAAAACGCTCCTTTTGGCCTGAAAATGCCACTTTTCTCAACTTCTGTGAGATTTGGCGAAAATGGGGTTTGAAAAAGTCGGTGAAGAGGGCATCCAGACCTACATTTTGCTGAAACTTTGAGGGCCCTAGCTATCACCGTTTAGGAGATACAGCCTACCGCCCCATTACGATACTTTCTCCTGTCGCAAAGACGCTGGAGGCCCTTATTCACCCCACTCTTGTTGCACATGCGAAGCTAGAACCTCACCAGCATGGCTTCAGGAAGATGCATAGTACCACCACTGCCCTCGATGCGATCACTACACGCATTCGTGATGGGCTGAATCAACGCAGTCGCTGTCACAGAACTATTCTGGTGGCAATAGACCTATCAAGTGCATTCGATAAGGTCAATCATTCAATGCTCCTGGCAAACCTGTTGAATATGCATCTTCCTGCACAAGAGATCCGTTGGATTGCCAATTATCTAGCTGGTCGGCACTCCTTCACCGAGTTTCGAGGCAAACGTTCTAAGCTTAGAAAAATCAAATTAGGTGTTCCACAGGGAGGGGTACTCTCCCCCACTCTGTTCAACATCTACATGTCCGGCCTTCCCACACCACCTGAAGGAATCGAGGTGATTTCCTATGCTGACGATTGCACCGTACTCGCCACAGGGAATGATAAGGAAGAAATGCGCCTCCGAATTAATCGCTATCTAGGACGATTACAGGCTTTTTTCCAAAGCCGAAACCTCACCATCTCTGCGTCCAAATCCTCTGCGACTTTTCTAACCACTTGGTGGGAGGACATGAGATGGGAGATGGATATACGTATTGGCAACAATTCTGTTCCTACTGTTAAAAATCCTAAAATTCTCGGGCTTCACCTAGAGAACATGATGACGTCTGCGAATCATGCAGCTTCAGTATGTGAAAAAATGCGCAGTAGGAACAACATCCTAAAAGCTCTAGCTGGTAGCACCTGGGGCAAAGATAAAGAAACCATGCTAGCTACCTATAAAGCGGTGGGTCGAGCGGCCGCTGATTATGCAGCCCCAGTTTGGACACATAGTCTATGTGAAACAAACTGGACCAAAGTTCAGGTCTGCCAAAATGCCGCTCTACGCATCGCGACAGGTTGCCTTCTGATGTCTGCCCAGGATCACTTACATCAGGAGACAAAATTGATGCCAATACGTGATCACAATCTCCTACTCTCTAAACAGTATCTTGTTGGTTGCTACCGTGAGGATCATCCCAATAATCATCTCATGGACCGAATTCCTCCACCACGACATGTCAGGCGTGGTTTACGAGACCTTGAGAGAGAGGTTCAGGGATACAAACGGGACCCTTACGATGAAGTTACATACCGAGCCGCCATTGCAGCGATCCACACTGATGAAGTGAATCGGTCTATCGCGAGTTTAGGTGCGAATAGAGTCCTCTCAGAGCGCCCACCACCAATTTCGCCTGAGGAGATTAGGCTCCCGAGAGCCACCAGAGTAACACTAGCTCAACTTCGGTCGGGCTTTTGTTCACGCCTCAATTCGTACCTTTCTCGCATAAACCCGGACATCCAAAACATCTGTCCAAACTGCAATGGTACTCCTCATGATATGGGCCATTTGTTTCAATGCCCCGCTGCGCCCACTGATCTTACCCCTATATCACTGTGGGAAAACCCTATCGCAGCAGCTATGTTTCTGTCCTTAGACCTCACGGACACAAACATTGACGAACCATAAATCGTACCCACATAGATGCACAGAGGCTACACACCTTTCTGCACCGCTACAAGAAGAAGAAGAAGAAGGAGATACAGCCGTTTAAAGAATGGCCAATAAATCACCCCCAAAAGGCTCCTTTTGGTCTGAAAATGCCACTTTTCTCAACTTCTATGAGATTTGGCGAAAATGGGGTTTGAAAAAGTCGATGAAGAGGGCATCCAGACCTACATTTTGCTGAAACTTTGAGGGCCCTAGCTATCACCGTTTAAAGAATGGCCAATAAATCACCCCCAAAACGCTCCTTTTGGCCTGAAAATGCCACTTTTCTCAACGTCTATGAGATTTGGCGAAAATGGGGTTTGAAAAAGTCGATGAAGACGGCATCCAGACCTACATTTTGCTGAAACTTTGAGGGCCCTAGCTATCACCGTTTAGGAGATACAGCCGTTTAAAGAATGGCCAATAAATCACCCCCAAAACGCTCCTTTTGGCCTGAAAATGCCACTTTTCTCAACTTCTATGAGATTTGGCGAAAATGGGGTTTGAAAAAGTCGATGAAGAGGGCATCCAGACCTACATTTTGCTGAAACTTTGAGGGCCCTAGCTATCACTGTTTAGGAGATACAGCCGTTTAAAGAATGGCCAATAAATCACCCCCAAAACGCTCCTTTTGGCCTGAAAATGCCACTTTTCTCAACTTCTATGAGATTTGGCGAAAATGGGGTTTGAAAAAGTCGATGAAGAGGGCATACAGACCTACATTTTGCTGAAACTTTGAGGGCCCTAGCTATCACCGTTTAGGAGATACAGCCGTTTAAAGAATGGCCAATAAATCACCCCCAAAACGCTCCTTTTGGTCTGAAAATGCCACTTTTCTCAACTTCTATGAGATTTGGCGAAAATGGGGTTTGAAAAAGTCGATGAAGAGGGCATCCAGACCTATATTTTGCTGAAACTTTGAGGGCCCTAGCTATCACTGTTTAGGAGATACAGCCGTTTAAAGAATGGCCAAAAAATCACCCCCAAAACGCTCCTTTTGGCCTGAAAATGCCACTTTTCTCAACTTCTATGAGATTTGGCGAAAATGGGGTTTGAAAAAGTCGATGAAGAGGGCATCCAGACCTACATTTTGCTGAAACTTTGAGGGCCCTAGCTATCACCGTTTAGGAGATACAGCCGTTTAAAGAATGGCCAATAAATCACCCCCAAAACGCTCCTTTTGGTCTGAAAATGCCACTTTTCTCAACTTCTATGAGATTTGGCGAAAATGGGGTTTGAAAAAGTCGATGAAGAGGGCATCCAGACCTACATTTTGCTGAAACTTTGAGGGCCCTAGCTATCACCGTTTAGGAGATACAGCCGTTTAAAGAATGGCCAATAAATCACCCCCAAAACGCTCCTTTTGGCCTGAAAATGCCACTTTTCTCAACTTCTATGAGATTTGGCGAAAATGGGGTTTGAAAAAGTCGATGAAGAGGGCATCCAGACCTACATTTTGCTGAAACTTTGAGGGCCCTAGCTATCACCGTTTAGGAGATACAGCCGTTTAAAGAATGGCCAATAAATCACCCCCAAAACGCTCCTTTTGGCCTGAAAATGCCACTTTTCTCAACTTCTATGAGATTTGGCGAAAATGGGGTTTGAAAAAGTCGATGAAGAGGGCATCCAGACCTACATTTTGCTGAAACTTTGAGGGCCCTAGCTATCACCGTTTAGGAGATACAGCCGTTTAAAGAATGACCAATAAATCACCCCCAAAACGCTGCTTTTGGCCTGAAAATGCCACTTTTCTCAACTTCTAAGAGATTTGGCGAAAATGGGGTTTGAAAAAGTCGATGAAGAGGGCATCCAGACCTACATTTTGCTGAAACTTTGAGGGCCCTAGCTATCACCGTTTAGGAGATACAGCCGTTTAAAGAATGACCAATAAATCACCCCCAAAACGCTCCTTTTGGTCTGAAAATGCCACTTTTCTCAACTTCTATGAGATTTGGCGAAAATGGGGTTTGAAAAAGTCGATGAAGAGGGCATCCAGACCTACATTTTGCTGAAACTTTGAGGGCCCTAGCTATCACCGTTTAGGAGATACAGCCGTTTAAAGAATGGCCAATAAATCACCCCCAAAACGCTCCTTTTGGTCTGAAAATGCCACTTTTCTCAACTTCTATGAGATTTGGCGAAAATGGGGTTTGAAAAAGTCGATGAAGAGGGCATCCAGACCTACATTTTGCTGAAACTTTGAGGGCCCTAGCTATCACCGTTTAGGAGATACAACCGTTTAAAGAATGGCCAATAAATCACCCCCAAAACGCTCCTTTTGGTCTGAAAATGCCACTTTTCTCAACTTCTATGAGATTTGGCGAAAATGGGGTTTGAAAAAGTCGATGAAGAGGGCATCCAGACCTACATTTTGCTGAAACTTTGAGGGCCCTAGCTATCACCGTTTAGGAGATACAGCCGTTTAAAGAATGGCCAATAAATCACCCCCAAAACGCTCCTTTTGGCCTGAAAATGCCACTTTTCTCAACTTCTATGAGATTTGGCGAAAATGGGGTTTGAAAAAGTCGATGAAGAGGGCATCCAGACCTACATTTTGCTGAAACTTTGAGGGCCCTAGCTATCACCGTTTAGGAGATACAGCCGTTTAAAGAATGACCAATAAATCACCCCCAAAACGCTCCTTTTGGTCTGAAAATGCCACTTTTCTCAACTTCTATGAGATTTGGCGAAAATGGGGTTTGAAAAAGTCGATGAAGAGGGCATCCAGACCTACATTTTGCTGAAACTTTGAGGGCCCTAGCAATCACCGTTTAGGAGATACAGCCATTTGGAAAATGGGCAATAAATCACCCCCAAAACGCTTCTTTTGGCCTGAAAATGCCACTTTTCTCAACTTCTATGAGATTTGGCGAAAATGGGGTTTGAAAAAGTCGATGAAGAGGGCATCCAGACCTACATTTTGCTGAAACTTTGAGGGCCCTAGCTATCACCGTTTAGGAGATACAGCCGTTTAAAGAATGACCAATAAATCACCCCCAAAACGCTCCTTTTGGTCTGAAAATGCCACTTTTCTCAACTTCTATGAGATTTGGCGAAAATGGGGTTTGAAAAAGTCGATGAAGAGGGCATCCAGACCTACATTTTGCTGAAACTTTGAGGGCCCTAGCTATCACCGTTTAGGAGATACAGCCGTTTAAAGAATGGCCAATAAATCACCCCCAAAACGCTCCTTTTGGTCTGAAAATGCCACTTTTCTCAACTTCTATGAGATTTGGCGAAAATGGGGTTTGAAAAAGTCGATGAAGAGGGCATCCAGACCTACATTTTGCTGAAACTTTGAGGGCCCTAGCTATCACCGTTTAGGAGATACAGCCGTTTAAAGAATGGCCAATAAATCACCCCCAAAACGCTCCTTTTGGTCTGAAAATGCCACTTTTCTCAACTTCTATGAGATTTGGCGAAAATGGGGTTTGAAAAAGTCGATGAAGAGGGCATCCAGACCTACATTTTGCTGAAACTTTGAGGGCCCTAGCTATCACCGTTTAGGAGATACAGCCGTTTAAAGAATGGCCAATAAATCACCCCCAAAACGCTCCTTTTGGCCTGAAAATGCCACTTTTCTCAACTTCTATGAGATTTGGCGAAAATGGGGTTTGAAAAAGTCGATGAAGAGGGCATCCAGACCTACATTTTGCTGAAACTTTGAGGGCCCTAGCTATCACCGTTTAGGAGATACAGCCGTTTAAAGAATGACCAATAAATCACCCCCAAAACGCTCCTTTTGGTCTGAAAATGCCACTTTTCTCAACTTCTATGAGATTTGGCGAAAATGGGGTTTGAAAAAGTCGATGAAGAGGGCATCCAGACCTACATTTTGCTGAAACTTTGAGGGCCCTAGCAATCACCGTTTAGGAGATACAGCCATTTGGAAAATGGGCAATAAATCACCCCCAAAACGCTTCTTTTGGCCTGAAAATGCCACTTTTCTCAACTTCTATGAGATTTGGCGAAAATGGGGTTTGAAAAAGTCGATGAAGAGGGCATCCAGACCTACATTTTGCTGAAACTTTGAGGGCCCTAGCTATCACCGTTTAGGAGATACAGCCGTTTAAAGAATGGCCAATAAATCACCCCCAAAACGCTCCTTTTGGCCTGAAAATGCCACTTTTCTCAACTTCTATGAGATTTGGCGAAAATGGGGTTTGAAAAAGTCGATGAAGAGGGCATCCAGACCTACATTTTGCTGAAACTTTGAGGGCCCTAGCTATCACCGTTTAGGAGATACAGCCGTTTAAAGAATGACCAATAAATCACCCCCAAAACGCTCCTTTTGGTCTGAAAATGCCACTTTTCTCAACTTCTATGAGATTTGGCGAAAATGGGGTTTGAAAAAGTCGATGAAGAGGGCATCCAGACCTACATTTTGCTGAAACTTTGAGGGCCCTAGCAATCACCGTTTAGGAGATACAGCCATTTGGAAAATGGGCAATAAATCACCCCCAAAACGCTCCTTTTGGCCTGAAAATGCCACTTTTCTCAACTTCTATGAGATTTGGCGAAAATGGGGTTTGAAAAAGTCGATGAAGAGGGCATCCAGACCTACATTTTGCTGAAACTTTGAGGGCCCTAGCTATCACCGTTTAGGAGATACAGCCATTTGAAAAATGGGCAATAAATCACCCCCAAAACGCTCCTTTTGGTCTGAAAATGCCACTTTTCTCAACTTCTATGAGATTTGGCGAAAATGGGGTTTGAAAAAGTCGATGAAGAGGGCATCCAGACCTACATTTTGCTGAAACTTTGAGGGCCCTAGCTATCACCGTTTAGGAGATACAGCCGTTTAAAGAATGGCCAATAAATCACCCCCAAAACGCTCCTTTTGGTCGGAGAATGCCACTTTTCTCAACTTCTGTGAGATTTGGCGAAAAAAGGGTTTGAAAAAGTCGATGAAGAAGGCATCCAGACCTACATTTTGCTGAAACTTTGAGGGCCCTAGCTATCACCGTTTAGGAGATACAGCCGTTTAAAGAATGGCCAATAAATCACCCCCAAAACGCTCCTGTTGGCCTGAAAATGCCACTTTTCTCAACTTCTATGAGATTTGGCGAAAATGGGGTTTGAAAAAGTCGATGAAGAGGGCATCCAGACCTACATTTTGCTGAAACTTTGAGGGCCCTAGCTATCACCGTTTAGGAGATACAGCCGTTTAAAGAATGGCCAATAAATCACCCCCAAAACGCTCCTTTTGGTCGGAGAATGCCACTTTTCTCAACTTCTGTGAGATTTGGCGAAAAAAGGGTTTGAAAAAGTCGATGAAGAAGGCATCCAGACCTACATTTTGCTGAAACTTTGAGGGCCCTAGCTATCACCGTTTAGGAGATACAGCCGTTTAAAGAATGGCCAATAAATCACCCCCAAAACGCTCCTTTTGGCCTGAAAATGCCACTTTCTCAACTTCTATGAGATTTGGCGAAAATGGGGTTTGAAAAAGTCGATGAAGAAGGCATCCAGACCTACATTTTGCTGAAACTTTGAGGGCCCTAGCTATCACCGTTTAGGAGATACAGCCGTTTAAAGAATGGCCAATAAATCACCCCCAAAACGCTCCTTTTGGCCTGAAAATGCCACTTTTCTCAGCTTCTGTGAGATTTGGCGAAAATGGGGTTTGAAAAAGTCGATGAAGAGGGCATCCAGACCTACATTTTGCTGAAACTTTGAGGGCCCTAGCTATCACCGTTTAGGAGTTACAGCCATTTGAAAAATGGGCAATAAATCACCCCCAAAACGCTCTTTTTGGCCTGAAAATGCCACTTTTCTCAACTTCTATGAGATTTGGCGAAAATGGGGTTTGAAAAAGTCGATGAAGGAGGCATCCAGACCTACATTTTGCTGAAACTTTGAGGGCCCTACCTATCACCGTTTAGGAGATACAGCCATTTGAAAAATGGCCAATAAATCACCCCCAAAACGCTCTTTTTGGCCTGAAAATGCCACTTTTCTCAACTTCTGTGAGATTTGGCGAAAATTGGGTTTGAAAAAGTCGATGAAGAGGGCATCCAGACCTACATTTTGATGAAACTTTGAGGGCCCTAGCTATCACCGTTTAGGAGATACAGCCGTTTAAAGAATGGCCAATAAATCACCCCCAAAACGCTCCTTTTGGCCTGAAAATGCCACTTTTCTCAGCTTCTGTGAGATTTGGCGAAAATGGGGTTTGAAAAAGTCGATGAAGAGGGCATCCAGACCTACATTTTGCTGAAACTTTGAGGGCCCTAGCTATCACCGTTTAGGAGATACAGCCGTTTAAAGAATGGCCAATAAATCACCCCCAAAACGCTCCTTTTGGTCTGAAAATGCCACTTTTCTCAACTTCTGTGAGATTTGGCGAAAATGGGGTTTGAAAAAGTCGATGAAGAAGGCATCCAGACCTACATTTTGCTGAAACTTTGAGGGCCCTAGCTATCACCGTTTAGGAGATACAGCCGTTTAAAGAATGGCCAAAAAATCACCCCCAAAACGCTCCTTTTGACCTGAAAATGCCACTTTTCTCAACTTCTGTGAGATTTGGCGAAAATTGGGTTTGAAAAAGTCGATGAAGAGGGCATCCAGACCTACATTTTGATGAAACTTTGAGGGCCCTAGCTATCACCGTTTAGGAGATACAGCCGTTTAAAGAATGGCCAATAAATCACCCCCAAAACGCTCCTTTTGGCCTGAAAATGCCACTTTTCTCAGCTTCTGTGAGATTTGGCGAAAATGGGGTTTGAAAAAGTCGATGAAGAGGGCATCCAGACCTACATTTTGCTGAAACTTTGAGGGCCCTAGCTATCACCGTTTAGGAGATACAGCCATTTGAAAAATGGGCAATAAATCACCCCCAAAACGCTCTTTTTGGCCTGAAAATGCCACTTTTCTCAACTTCTATGAGATTTGGCGAAAATGGGGTTTGAAAAAGTCGATGAAGAGGGCATCCAGACCTACATTTTGCTGAAACTTTGAGGGCCCTAGCAATCACCGTTTAGGAGATACAGCCGTTTAAAGAATGGCCAATAAATCACCCCCAAAACGCTCCTTTTGGCCTGAAAATGCCACTTTTCTCAACTTCTATGAGATTTGGCGAAAATGGGGTTTTAAAAAGTCGATGAAGAGGGCATCCAGACCTACATTTTGCTGAAACTTTGAGGGCCCTAGCTATCACCGTTTAGGAGATACAGCCGTTTAAAGAATGGCCAATAAATCACCCCCAAAACGCTCCTTTTGGTCTGAAAATGCCACTTTTCTCAACTTCTGTGAGATTTGGCGAAAATGGGGTTTGAAAAAGTCGATGAAGAAGGCATCCAGACCTACATTTTGCTGAAACTTTGAGGGCCCTAGCTATCACCGTTTAGGAGATACAGCCGTTTAAAGAATGGCCAATAAATCACCCCCAAAACGCTCCTTTTGGCCTGAAAATGCCACTTTTCTCAACTTCTATGAGATTTGGCGAAAATGGGGTTTGAAAAAGTCGATGAAGAGGGCATCCAGACCTACATTTTGCTGAAACTTTAAGGGCCCTAGCTGTCACCGTTTAGGAGATACAGCCATTTGAAAAATGGGCAATAAATCACCCCCAAAACGCTCCTTTTGGCCTGAAAATGCCACTTTTCTCAACTTCTATGAGATCTGTCGAAAATGGGGTTTGAAAACGTCGATGAAGAGTGCATCCAGACCTACATTTTGCTGAAACTTTGAGGGCCCTAGCTATCACCGTTTAGGAGATACAGCCATTTGAAAAATGGGCAGTAAATCACCCCCAAAACGCTCTTTTTGGCCTGAAAATGCCACTTTTCTCAACTTCTATGAGATTTGGCGAAAATGGGGTTTGAAAAAGTCGATGAAGAAGGCATCCAGACCTACATTTTGCTGAAACTTTGAGGGCCCTAGCTATCACCGTTTAGGAGATACAGCCGTTTAAAGAATGGCCAATAAATCACCCCCAAAACGCTCCTTTTGGCCTGAAAATGCCACTTTTCTTAACTTCTGTGAGATTTGGCGAAAATCGGGTTTGAAAAAGTCGATGAAGAGGGCATCCAGACCTACATTTTCCTGAAACTTTGAGGGCCCTAGCTATCACCGTTTAGGAGATACAGCCATTTGAAAAATGGGCAATAAATCACCCCCAAAACGCTCCTTTTGGCCTGAAAATGCCACTTTTCTCAACTTCTATGAGATTTGGCGAAAATGGGGTTTGAAAAAGTCGATGAAGAGGGCATACAGACCTACATTTTGCTGAAACTTTGAGGGCCCTAGCTATCACCGTTTAGGAGATACAGCCATTTGAAAAATGGGCAATAAATCACCCCCAAAACGCTTTTTTTGGCCTGCAAATGCCACTTTTCTCAACTTCTATGAGATTTGGCGAAAATGGGGTTTGAAAAAGTCGATGAAGAGGGCATCCAGACCTACATTTTGCTGAAACTTTGAGGGCCCTAGCTATCACCGTTTAGGAGATACAGCCATTTGAAAAATGGGCAATAAATCACCCCCAAAACGCTCCTTTTGGCCTGAAAATCCCACTTTTCTCAACTTCTATGAGATTTGGCGAAAATGGGGTTTGAAAAAGTCGATGAAGAGGGCATCCAGACCTACATTTTGCTGAAACTTTGAGGGCCCTAGCTATCACCGTGTAGAAGATACAGCCGTTTAAAGAATGGCCAATAAATCACCCCCAAAACGCTCCTTTTGGCCTCAAAATGCCACTTTTCTCAACTTCTGTGAGATTTGGCGAAAATGGGGTTTGAAAAAGTCGATGAAGAAGGCATCCAGACCTACATTTTGCTGAAACTTTGAGGGCCCTAGCTATCACCGTTTAGGAGATACAGCCGTTTAAAGAATGGCCAATAAATCACCCCCAAAACGCTCCTTTTGGCCTGAAAATGCCACTTTTCTTAACTTCTGTGAGATTTGGCGAAAATGGGGTTTGAAAAAGTCGATGAAGAGGGCATCCAGACCTACATTTTGCTGAAACTTTGAGGGCCCTAGCTATCACCGTTTAGGAGATACAGCCATTTGAAAAATGGGCAATAAATCACCCCCAAAACGCTTTTTTTGGCCTGAAAATGCCACTTTTCTCAACTTCTATGAGATTTGGCGAAAATGGGGTTTGAAAAAGTCGATGAAGAGGGCATCCAGACCTACATTTTGCTGAAACTTTGAGGGCCCTAGCTATCACCGTTTAGAAGATACAGCCGTTTAAAGAATGGCCAATAAATCACCCCCAAAACGCTCCTTTTGGCCTCAAAATGCCACTTTTCTCAACTTCTGTGAGATTTGGCGAAAATGGGGTTTGAAAAAGTCGATGAAGAAGGCATCCAGACCTACATTTTGCTCAAACTTTGAGGGCCCTAGCTATCACCGTTTAGGAGATACAGCCGTTTAAAGAATGGCCAATAAATCACCCCCAAAACGCTCCTTTTGGCCTGAAAATGCCACTTTTCTCAACTTCTATGAGATTTGGCGAAAATGGGGTTTGAAAAAGTCGATGAAGAGGGCATCCAGACCTACATTTTGCTGAAACTTTGAGGGCCCTAGCTATCACCGTGTAGAAGATACAGCCGTTTAAAGAATGGCCAATAAATCACCCCCAAAATGCTCCTTTTGGCCTGAAAATGCCACTTTTCTTAACTTCTGTGAGATTTGGCGAAAATGGGGTTTGAAAAAGTCGATGAAGAGGGCATCCAGACCTACATTTTGCTGAAACTTTGAGGGCCCTAGCTATCACCGTTTAGGAGATACAGCCATTTGAAAAATGGGCAATAAATCACCCCCAAAACGCTTTTTTTGGCCTGAAAATGCCACTTTTCTCAACTTCTATGAGATTTGGCGAAAATGGGGTTTGAAAAAGTCGATGAAGAGGGCATCCAGACCTACATTTTGCTGAAACTTTGAGGGCCCTAGCTATCACCGTTTAGAAGATACAGCCGTTTAAAGAATGGCCAATAAATCACCCCCAAAACGCTCCTTTTGGCCTCAAAATGCCACTTTTCTCAACTTCTGTGAGATTTGGCGAAAATGGGGTTTGAAAAAGTCGATGAAGAAGGCATCCAGACCTACATTTTGCTCAAACTTTGAGGGCCCTAGCTATCACCGTTTAGGAGATACAGCCGTTTAAAGAATGGCCAATAAATCACCCCCAAAACGCTCCTTTTGGCCTGAAAATGCCACTTTTCTCAACTTCTATGAGATTTGGCGAAAATGGGGTTTGAAAAAGTCGATGAAGAGGGCATCCAGACCTACATTTTGCTGAAACTTTGAGGGCCCTAGCTATCACCGTTTAGGAGATACAGCCATTTGAAAAATGGGCAATAAATCACCCCCAAAACGCTTTTTTTGGCCTGAAAATGCCACTTTTCTCAACTTCTATGAGATTTGGCGAAAATGGGGTTTGAAAAAGTCGATGAAGAGGGCATCCAGACCTACATTTTGCTGAAACTTTGAGGGCCCTAGCTATCACCGTTTAGAAGATACAGCCGTTTAAAGAATGGCCAATAAATCACCCCCAAAACGCTCCTTTTGGCCTCAAAATGCCACTTTTCTCAACTTCTGTGAGATTTGGCGAAAATGGGGTTTGAAAAAGTCGATGAAGAAGGCATCCAGACCTACATTTTGCTCAAACTTTGAGGGCCCTAGCTATCACCGTTTAGGAGATACAGCCGTTTAAAGAATGGCCAATAAATCACCCCCAAAACGCTCCTTTTGGCCTGAAAATGCCACTTTTCTCAACTTCTATGAGATTTGGCGAAAATGGGGTTTGAAAAAGTCGATGAAGAGGGCATCCAGACCTACATTTTGCTGAAACTTTGAGGGCCCTAGCTATCACCGTTTAGGAGATACAGCCATTTGAAAAATGGGCAATAAATCACCCCCAAAACGCTTTTTTTGGCCTGAAAATGCCACTTTTCTCAACTTCTATGAGATTTGGCGAAAATGGGGTTTGAAAAAGTCGATGAAGAGGGCATCCAGACCTACATTTTGCTGAAACTTTGAGGGCCCTAGCTATCACCGTTTAGAAGATACAGCCGTTTAAAGAATGGCCAATAAATCACCCCCAAAACGCTCCTTTTGGCCTCAAAATGCCACTTTTCTCAACTTCTGTGAGATTTGGCGAAAATGGGGTTTGAAAAAGTCGATGAAGAAGGCATCCAGACCTACATTTTGCTCAAACTTTGAGGGCCCTAGCTATCACCGTTTAGGAGATACAGCCGTTTAAAGAATGGCCAATAAATCACCCCCAAAACGCTCCTTTTGGCCTGAAAATGCCACTTTCTCAACTTCTATGAGATTTGGCGAAAATGGGGTTTGAAAAAGTCGATGAAGAAGGCATCCAGACCTACATTTTGCTGAAACTTTGAGGGCCCTAGCTATCACCGTTTAGGAGATACAGCCGTTTAAAGAATGGCCAATAAATCACCCCCAAAACGCTCCTTTTGGCCTGAAAATGCCACTTTTCTCAGCTTCTGTGAGATTTGGCGAAAATGGGGTTTGAAAAAGTCGATGAAGAGGGCATCCAGACCTACATTTTGCTGAAACTTTGAGGGTCCTAGCTATCACCGTTTAGGAGTTACAGCCATTTGAAAAATGGGCAATAAATCACCCCCAAAACGCTCTTTTTGGCCTGAAAATGCCACTTTTCTCAACTTCTATGAGATTTGGCGAAAATGGGGTTTGAAAAAGTCGATGAAGGAGGCATCCAGACCTACATTTTGCTGAAACTTTGAGGGCCCTACCTATCACCGTTTAGGAGATACAGCCGTTTAAAGAATGGCCAAAAAATCACCCCCAAAACGCTCCTTTTGACCTGAAAATGCCACTTTTCTCAACTTCTGTGAGATTTGGCGAAAATGGGGTTTGAAAAAGTCGATGAAGAGGGCATCCAGACCTACATTTTGATGAAACTTTGAGGGCCCTAGCTATCACCGTTTAGGAGATACAGCCGTTTAAAGAATGGCCAATAAATCACCCCCAAAACGCTCCTTTTGGCCTCAAAATGCCACTTTTCTCAACTTCTGTGAGATTTGGCGAAAATGGGGTTTGAAAAAGTCGATGAAGAAGGCATCCAGACCTACATTTTGCTGAAACTTTGAGGGCCCTAGCTATCACCGTTTAGGAGATACAGCCATTTGAAAAATGGGCAATAAATCACCCCCAAAACGCTTTTTTTGGCCTGAAAATGCCACTTTTCTCAACTTCTATGAGATTTGGCGAAAATGGGGTTTGAAAAAGTCGATGAAGAGGGCATCCAGACCTACATTTTGCTGAAACTTTGAGGGCCCTAGCAATCACCGTTTAGGAGATACAGCCATTTGGAAAATGGGCAATAAATCACCCCCAAAACGCTCCTTTTGGCCTGAAAATGCCACTTTTCTCAACTTCTATGAGATTTGGCGAAAATGGGGTTTGAAAAAGTCGATGAAGAGGGCATCCAGACCTACATTTTGCTGAAACTTTGAGGGCCCTAGCTATCACCGTTTAGGAGATACAGCCGTTTAAAGAATGGCCAATAAATCACCCCCAAAACGCTCCTTTTGGTCTGAAAATGCCACTTTTCTCAACTTCTATGAGATTTGGCGAAAATGGGGTTTGAAAAAGTCGATGAAGAGGGCATCCAGACCTACATTTTGCTGAAACTTTGAGGGCCCTAGCTATCACCGTTTAGGAGATACAGCCGTTTAAAGAATGACCAATAAATCACCCCCAAAACGCTTTTTTTGGTCTGAAAATGCCACTTTTCTCAACTTCTATGAGATTTGGCGAAAATGGGGTTTGAAAAAGTCGATGAAGAGGGCATCCAGACCTACATTTTGCTGAAACTTTGAGGGCCCTAGCAATCACCGTTTAGGAGATACAGCCATTTGGAAAATGGGCAATAAATCACCCCCAAAACGCTCCTTTTGGCCTGAAAATGCCATTTTTCTCAACTTCTATGAGATTTGGCGAAAATGGGGTTTGAAAAAGTCGATGAAGAGGGCATCCAGACCTACATTTTGCTGAAACTTTGAGGGGCCCTAGCTATCACCGTTTAGGAGATACAGCCGTTTAAAGAATGGCCAATAAATCACCCCCAAAACGCTCCTTTTGGTCTGAAAATGCCACTTTTCTCAACTTCTATGAGATTTGGCGAAAATGGGGTTCGAAAAAGTCGATGAAGAGGGCATCCAGACCTACATTTTGCTGAAACTTTGAGGGCCCTAGCTATCACTGTTTAGGAGATACAGCCGTTTAAAGAATGGCCAATAAATCACCCCCAAAACGCTCCTTTTGGCCTGAAAATGCCACTTTTCTCAACTTCTATGAGATTTGGCGAAAATGGGGTTTGAAAAAGTCGATGAAGAGGGCATCCAGACCTACATTTTGCTGAAACTTTGAGGGCCCTAGCTATCACCGTTTAGGAGATACAGCCGTTTAAAGAATGGCCAATAAATCACCCCCAAAACGCTCCTTTTGGTCTGAAAATGCCACTTTTCTCAATTTCTATGAGATTTGGCGAAAATGGGGTTTGAAAAAGTCGATGAAGAAGGCATCCAGACCTACATTTTGCTGAAACTTTGAGGGCCCTAGCTATCACCGTTTAGGAGATACAGCCGTTTAAAGAATGGCCAATAAATCACCCCCAAAACGCTCCTTTTGGTCTGAAAATGCCACTTTTCTCAACTTCTATGAGATTTGGCGAAAATGGGGTTTGAAAAAGTCGATGAAGAGGGCATCCAGACCTACATTTTGCTGAAACTTTGAGGGCCCTAGCTATCACCGTTTAGGAGATACAGCCATTTGAAAAATGGGCAATAAATCACCCCCAAAACGCTCCTTTTGGCCTGAAAATGCCACTTTTCTCAACTTCTATGAGATTTGGCGAAAATGGGGTTTGAAAAAGTCGATGAAGAGGGCATCCAGACCTACATTTAGCTGAAACTTTGAGGGCCCTAGCTATCACTGTTTAGGAGATACAGCCGTTTAAAGAATGGCCAATAAATCACCCCCAAAACGCTCCTTTTGGCCTGAAAATGCCACTTTTCTCAACTTCTATGAGATTTGGCGAAAATGGGGTTTGAAAAAGTCGATGAAGAGGGCATCCAGACCTACATTTTGCTGAAACTTTGAGGGCCCTAGCTATCACCGTTTAGGAGATACAGCCGTTTAAAGAATGGCCAATAAATCACCCCCAAAACGCTCCTTTTGGTCTGAAAATGCCACTTTTCTCAATTTCTATGAGATTTGGCGAAAATGGGGTTTGAAAAAGTCGATGAAGAAGGCATCCAGACCTACATTTTGCTGAAACTTTGAGGGCCCTAGCTATCACCGTTTAGAAGATACAGCCGTTTAAAGAATGGCCAATAAATCACCCCCAAAACGCTCCTTTTGGCCTCAAAATGCCACTTTTCTCAACTTCTGTGAGATTTGGCGAAAATGGGGTTTGAAAAAGTCGATGAAGAAGGCATCCAGACCTACATTTTGCTCAAACTTTGAGGGCCCTAGCTATCACCGTTTAGGAGATACAGCCGTTTAAAGAATGGCCAATAAATCACCCCCAAAACGCTCCTTTTGGCCTGAAAATGCCACTTTTCTCAACTTCTATGAGATTTGGCGAAAATGGGGTTTTAAAAAGTCGATGAAGAGGGCATCCAGACCTACATTTTGCTGAAACTTTGAGGGCCCTAGCAATCACCGTTTAGGAGATACAGCCATTTGGAAAATGGGCAATAAATCACCCCCAAAACGCTCCTTTTGGCCTGAAAATGCCACTTTTCTCAACTTCTATGAGATTTGGCGAAAATGGGGTTTGAAAAAGTCGATGAAGAAGGCATCCAGACCTACATTTTGCTGAAACTTTGAGGGCCCTAGCTATCACCGTTTAGGAGATACAGCCGTTTAAAGAATGGCTAATAAATCACCCCCAAAACGCTCCTTTTGGTCTGAAAATGCCACTTTTCTCAACTTCTATGAGATTTGGCGGAAATGGGGTTTGAAAAAGTCGATGAAGAGGGCATCCAGACCTACATTTTGCTGAAACTTTGAGGGCCCTAGCTATCACCGTTTAGGAGATACAGCCGTTTAAAGAATGACCAATAAATCACCCCCAAAACGCTTTTTTTGGTCTGAAAATGCCACTTTTCTCAACTTCTATGAGATTTGGCGAAAATGGGGTTTGAAAAAGTCGATGAAGAGGGCATCCAGACCTACATTTTGCTGAAACTTTGAGGGCCCTAGCAATCACCGTTTAGGAGATACAGCCATTTGGAAAATGGGCAATAAATCACCCCCAAAACGCTCCTTTTGGCCTGAAAATGCCATTTTTCTCAACTTCTATGAGATTTGGCGAAAATGGGGTTTGAAAAAGTCGATGAAGAGGGCATCCAGACCTACATTTTGCTGAAACTTTGAGGGGCCCTAGCTATCACCGTTTAGGAGATACAGCCGTTTAAAGAATGGCCAATAAATCACCCCCAAAACGCTCGTTTTGGTCTGAAAATGCCACTTTTCTCAACTTCTATGAGATTTGGCGAAAATGGGGTTTGAAAAAGTCGATGAAGAGGGCATCCAGACCTACATTTTGCTGAAACTTTGAGGGCCCTAGCTATCACCGTTTAGGAGATACAGCCGTTTAAAGAATGGGCAATAAATCACCCCCAAAACGCTCCTTTTGGTCTGAAAATGCCATTTTACTCAACTTCTATGAGATTTGGCGAAAATGGGGTTTGAAAAAGTCGATGAAGAGGGCATCCAGACCTACATTTTGCTGAAACTTTGAGGGCCCTAGCTATCACCGTTTAGGAGATACAGCCATTTGAAAAATGGGCAATAAATCACCCCCAAAACGCTCCTTTTGGCCTGAAAATGCCACTTTTCTCAACTTCTATGAGATTTGGCGAAAATGGGGTTTGAAAAAGTCGATGAAGAGGGCATCCAGACCTACATTTTGCTGAAACTTTGAGGGCCCTAGCTATCACCGTTTAGGAGATACAGCCATTTGAAAAATGGGCAATAAATCACCCCGAAAACGCTCCTTTTGGCCTGAAAATGCCACTTTTCTCAACTTCTATGAGATTTCGCGAAAATGGGGTTTGAAAAAGTCGATGAAGAGGGCATCCAGACCTACATTTTGCTGAAACTTTGAGGGCCCTAGCTAGTTACAAAACTCCATAAATGCTGACAATAATAATAGCAGGGAAGGAGAGGAAGATCAGATAGGAAGTCCAGGTTCGCTCGGCCAAGAAATGCAAGGAAGATTAAAATCACCACATATCACAAAAGTCGACTTAGGGTATATGACATTAATGAAATTGAAAATGTAATTAAAGAAGTTGTCGTAGACAGTAAGATTTGAGTTACATGGAATGTATATATGTACATATAATGATCAAAGGTGAAACAGGAGCAAACATCTTAACCATGACACAGTCGTATGATTCATTGACTGTAGAAGCCAACAGGCAACAATCCAAATGACTGCGCACAGCTATAAGAGCACCTCCTCCAGAATTTTTCCCGTGAAGTTCTAAGTTGCGATCACGACGAAAGATGTTGTAACCATCCATAATTTCACCGCTACTAATATCAGAATTCAGCCAAGTTTCAGTAAGGCAAATAATATCATGTAAGGAAGAAGCTGCATTAGAGTTAAGTATACGAAGCTTGGTCCTCAAACCTCGTACATTTTGATAATATAAATTAAAGATTATCTTGTTGGTTTTATTGATTTTGGCCGTTGAAAATTTCTATTCTTAAATTCTTTTAACAGAATGCCAGTAGGCCAAAATGATTTTTGAAGCGGTTGTTTCAGTTCATAGGGAACGGTGATTTTGAAAGACAACACAATTTTATCAGGAATATTTTCCTTGGTAAGTTTTTTGCAGGCTAGAAGCGATGGCTCAAAGCCAAGTTTGTCGACAATATAGCGTTTGATGTCCGTTTCGGATGTATCGTATGCCAACCTCGAAATAAAAATTTGCTTTGGTGGCTGGCATATACGAAGGCAGGAACTATGAGCAGTAGTTAAATTATCGGAAATTTGAAGAGGCGCATCCTTCAGTCTAGATGTAGAAGTAGATGGAGATCTACTACCAGAGGCTGAAGTCCCCAAATTCATGTTGGAATCAGACGAGTTGTCATTGCTAACAACAATCCCAATAAACCGATGTTCCAGTGGCCCAATGTCACCACGTCGCAGTTTCCCCATAATGTGCCTAATATCCCAATATCCGAAAGTCCTAATGTGCTAATGTCCCAATGTCCTAATGACCCAAGACCCTAATGTCCCAGTGTCCTAATATCCCAGTGCCCCAATGTCCCAATATCATGATGCCCCAATATCACAATATCCCGATGTCTCAGTGGCCCAATGTTCCTATGTACCAGTTCCCAATGTCCCAATGTCCGATTGTCCTAATGTCCCAATATCCTAATATCCCAGTGCCCCAGTCTCACAGTGTCCTAATGTCCAGGGCCGGCCTTAGCACTCTGGTGGCCCTGGGCCAAATGGATGATGGTGGCCCCTACCCCCTTACTAATACACAAACAAAACGCATCTGATCTTGATTGGCTGAATGTTTCCCCTTACGTTAGATCTGCGACTGACGAGGGCTTAATCAAAACTCTTTAACGTTTTACACCAATATTGGGAGCTGCTGTCACTGGCACTTAGCTGTTTTTTAATCACCTCAAATTCTAATCTTCTCTCATGATCATATTTCTAGCATTCATTAAAATCGCAGGCAAATTTTTTATTTAATTACCATTTCTTCCAATTGGAAACAAAACTGACATTTTGCAAATTTTTGTTAGCTGTGTAATTTTTCATTTGCAAAACATTCAAAATACCAAGCTTGAAATAGATTCGACGCGTCAGCATCAGCGTCAGCAGAAACATTTCAATTTAGAACACACGCATTTGCCATTTTTTCTGCTTCTGCTGCTGCTCTCAATGTGGGTCATCAAAGGCAAATGCGTGTGTTCTAAATTGAAAAGTTTCTGCTGATGCTGACGCGTCAAATCCATCCACCATCCATCTGACGGTGTTTAGGAGTTTCATAACTTTGCGTAAGAGTTAATTAATGGCATTCACCGGAGTGCTTAGTTGACAGCCTAAACCTTAGAATTTTAATACTATGTACAGCATTTTGTGGAGTTTTTCTATTCATTCCTTGAATTTTTCAATCAAAAGTAATTTCTACATTACTCATTTCCTATATTTGAGAAGTTGTAGCGAAACCCTAATGTTCTATGAAACCCTGTTTGGGAAGCACTGCGTTAGACGATAATTTTGTACACGCAGTGCATCGTGTTGCTATAAATAATACATCCGCCTGTTTTCAATGCAGAAAACTCCAATCCTCATTTAAGGGTCTGACGTCGATAACAGGCGTGTGGTTAAGTTATTCATGATAAACACCAATTCAAACTTCTTGTAACCTAAAGGTGTCACGTCTTGTAAAGAAACAGTATTAGATTTCCAGTCACTAATCTCGATTTTAAGATTTTTGTATGGCAGGAATGCTCAGCTTTCGACATGGTCTAAGAGAGCAAAAAATGAAGGATCCGAATATCGTTATTCGAAAATTTTGATCTAGGTTTATTTTTCCTCTTTCTTCCCTTATTATACCAATCCGTGAAGTAGTGGCCTCTTGTGTCATCACTACCGGCTTTTCATGGTATAATCTCAGGCTTATCCTGCACCTTATCGAGCTTGGATATTGGTAAATTTTTTCGATAAGTTCTAAAAATCAAACTTCTTTCAAACCATGCTACCGTCACTGGAATTTTTAACAAACATCAAAGACATCAATGGTGACGTTGGAGAGCAGATATTGCAATATGTTTCAAAAGAGAGAGCTCTCTCTCTTTTGAAAGATGGATGTCTTATCCCTATGCATATTATAACAGATATTTTATCAGTAAAATTACATCATCGCTATTTCACTTTATGTTAAATTTAGAACTAACTTTAGAACTACTTTAGTTCGAGTACATATCTTTCGCGTGGAGGCCCCTTTTGAGTGATCCTTTTTCCGAGTGGTGGCCCTTGAAAGTAAATGTTTCTTGAGAGTGGTGGCCCCTTAAGTGTGGTGGCCCTCGGCGACCGCCCAGTTCGCCCACCCCTAGGGCCGGCCCTGCTAATGTCTCAATATCCCAATGTCCCAATATCCCAATGTCCCAATATCCCAATGTTCCAATGTCCCAATATCCCGATGTCCCAATTTCCCGATGTCCCAACGTCCCAGTTTCCCCAGTGTGCCTGATGCCCCAATGTCATAATGTCCCAAGACCCCAAATTCCTAATATCCCACTGTCCCAAGATCCTAGTCTCGCAGTGTCCCAATATACTAATGTCCCAATGTCGCAGTGTGTTTTAAAAAATTGTCATTGTCATTGTAACTTTACTTATTATTTTACCGTTATTCCATCCACTTATCTAAATGGATAAGTGAAGGACCACGAGAGGATCGATCATTCATTCCAACTTTCATAAAAATCCCATCACGGAGAGAGACAGTAGAAGCCAGTCTTTCTGCAACTGTAGACTCCAGTCTGTAATTGGGTTACTCGCTTAAGTTTGTGAGGTTTATTGCATATATCTTACCTGTCATAGACGATCGAAGATTTTTTTTGAAAGGCACTAGAACAGGATATGTGGAATATTTTGGTAAAACAATTTTTTTGGGGGATGTTGCCTGGAAGGCTGTGGCCCTGTCAAAGGAAAAAGCAAGTTGTCTCCGGTAATCATAGACTTGTTCGCTTTCGTTTTTTTTCCTTTGGCGGGCGATACGCTCTCGCGTCTCTTGATATTTATTTGTACTTCTAATCTTATTTCCGGATTTAATAAAAAAAAAAATATTTCTAAATATTCACAGTTCACAAACTTTTACAATTTTTCCGCCGGAATTATTTCACCTGAAGCAATATCTAACCGACACGGTCATCATCCGCAATTCCTTTTCATCATCCTGCCGTCGGAACTATCCCGACGATTGGTTTCTTTCGTCCTTCCGTATAATTTCCCGCGCTGCAATTTTCCAATTAAGCTTTATTTGACAGCCAGCCAACCAGCTACGAAGTCGTGGTGAAAAAGGATACCCGCTGGGTTTCTTGTCGCATATTGACGCCTGTCACACCAACTTTACGCAATTTCCTTCACACCTGTATGGCTGTATGTATTTAATGAACTTGGTTTGCTTGCGCGCCGCTATGTCCTGGAGCCATTTAATGATTCAGAAGTTTATTACCGAATCTGTCTTGTATTTGCGAATCCTGGAGGAGGACAGCTATCGAGACAAGACAGGTGACGAAGGAGCCCTTTTGAAATTTAGGGAGTTTCATTGATTTGTTTTGGCTTTTCCGTATAGAAGAAATTTTAATGGACATATAGTTGAATTCTTTTCGAATGATGCTTGAAATACATTTGACGCGTCAGAAATTTTTCTGCTGATGTCGGTGCTGATGCCGATGCTGACGCATCCAATCTATTTCAACTATGAGTGTATCTAGCAGTCACCGGGACTTTACTTGATCAAGAGATGTACATCGATGTTCGGAGATTCTCCACAAGGTCCTGTCCCTTTGCCAACAAACATTATACGAAGAGACGGTATCACATTTGAAGACCAAAATCAGCCCCAATGGAATTATATTCAGTGCCAATGGGATTTTCAAATTGCTCGTCCTTGTCGAGCTGGTTATGCTCATTCAATCGAACGCGCGGGATAAATATTATTTCATTCCAGGATGTTCGTACACACTTGAGTAAGTGTTTACAAAACGATAAAGGCGTCGAAATTAGTTTGTCAGAATTTTGTGTAATTTTTCGTATAACGGTCGCGTGGTGAAACTTAATTGGTTTGAAAATTGCTTACAATAGACTGGACATGGATTAAGAGATAAAAAGACAAATAAAATGAAACCCGGAAGGAGTGGGTCAATTAATTTAATTCAATGGGATAATTAAGGATATAGAAGGAGCGGCTTTTAAATCTGATTAGAATTTTAATGTTTTTGTGTACACGGTTGGCTGAACAAACAAATTTGTATTTTGTTGTCGTGTAGTTGAGTTGGTGCAGTTAGCTGGCAGAGGTTATGGTGGATTCGAAACTCATAGTTAATCTTTAATTGTAGCATAAAAATGTTAAAAAACAAAAAATTATATCTGTAATTTTGCTTCCATTAAAAAATTAATGCAATATAAATATAATTACCAAATAATGTTTCCCATTCTGATTTTTGGAAATTTATTGTCACTCAAAATCACTGACGACGTGTCAGTATTAATTATTATCCATCCATTGTTATCCAAAGAACAACAATATGAATTATAATGACAAACATCATCAGCAAAAAAAATGATTTTAATCCATTTAAGCCACACACAACAAACAATGGCGCTCTTTTCAGACGTGATTTTAATCAGAAATTTCAATACAAACATTTTCCATTAATATGCCATTCATCAGAATTCAGGATGACAAAAATATATTGTTCCTCCGATCGACTTTAAGCTCACTCCGTTAATACGCGTATAGTCTTATTATCGCCTTGAAGATTTTTGATATCATGTCATCTATACCGTTACTTATCATTTCAACGTCAAAAATGTCTTCCATTAAATATACCGTATATACGGACGTCATCGTCATAAATCCTTTTTAGTTGGCGCTAACTGCTCGAGAATCCCTTTTTCGTTTATTATGCAACGAACAGCAGTATATGTTCAGAAGAAGTTGGAAGATGGTAAAACCTCATCATCCTGCCTGGAAAGCTAATACCGGAGTACCTAGCATATAGAGCATCCAAATTTAATATGTTCTCTTTAATATCTCTGCTGTAACTTTTGCTCATCTCATACTTAAACTTACATACACTGACAGTATTTCCAGGGAGTATAAAACCGTTTTTCGATGGTGTTAATGTGGTTGAGCTTACCACAAAACTCATCAGCCGCACGTTTCCCGTTATTCGCTCGTTTGATGGGTGGATTTATGTATATGTGTATGCAGAGAAAAGCTATATGCTTTTGGAGGAGCGTTTCACATGTTTTATGAAAGTCACTCAAAGTGAATCGTCCTTTTTCGAAACGAATGTTCGCCCGCGCGTAGCTCCGCTTTTGTTCCGTCACCATAGGATCATATGTGTCAAAAGTCAAAATAAGGATTTAACGAGCGAATTCGTTGATATCAACAGGTCGCCATCCATGTCAGAAAAAAAAAGATTTTTTGGTTAGGATTTCTAAGAAGCTCGTGTGCGGGGGAGAGTACCTTTGAAAAAAAAAAAAGAGACATCTCTACATGAAATTAGAATGTTCTAGGAGTGATTTTTATGGAAAAGAATTAAACGGACTTCAACATACAGAATTTAATCCGCGGCTGAATGCTCAACCTCGTTAATGGCACGAAAACAACTTCCCAGTTACGGATCTACTCATTTATCGCCAGAGTAGACTATTCACATTTTGCCGCCCCTACTCGACTTGACAAGTAGGTGTTGCTAGAAGGATGCATACTTGATCTTTGACATTTTGCTTTTCGCAATTTATTTCAATTAAATCGAACAGATAATATGAAAACAAAAACATAATTTAATTAAATAACACGCTAAATAACACTTCGGAGGGGAGAACGCTCAGGATCCACGTAGCGGAAAGCTTAAAGCTTACGCTTGTTAAGCTACAAAGAGTGAATTGGAAATAATTGTAAGTCAATAAAGGAAATTCCATTTATTTCAACTTCCATTCATTTCAATTTACCTTTTGTATTTTACCACCTGTGAGCTTTGAGCTTTCCGTATCGTGGATCCTGAGCGTGGATAGGCGTATAAAAATAAAATAAAAGTTATCCTAATCTATTTCAAAAACTACAAATGGAAGTTGTTCCGGTTGCAAATATCAACAACAAAACCAAAATATAGTTAAAAAGTAAACATAAAGGTAATTTGAACTGGTTAACCATTAAAATTGACAAAAGCTTTTTGGGCATTATATTAAAAAAAATACTTGAGAACAACCCTTTTTGAAGGAAACATGTTTTTTGAACGGAAGGAATTTACTACAATCAGGAAAATGACAAGTTTGGAACTTTGAATATTTATTTAGAAAAACAATATTTACCCCAGGAAAATTGGCATTTCACATCGGAAAAATTAAGGGAAAGCTGGATTTTTGCATGAGCCTTCCTTTCGAGGTCCTAAACAAGACCCTAAAAGTCCCCGTCTCTACGAGTGCCGCTAGCGGTGCTACAGAGGGTCAAAGACCCTCGAAAACAGGTTTTTCTGAATAACTCGATAACGGTAGCATATACAGAAAAGTCGTGTAAGGCAAATTTGAAGCTCTTGTGCTTTTTCAATAAACAATGGAAATACCGAATACGTTCGGGTACTCCTAACGGTGCCAGGAGTCTAACGGTATTTTTAAGAATGTTTCACAAAAATCTCTATAACGGTAACTCGGTAACTCTTCTCGGAGAAATTTCTAGCTTCTGTGGCTGTTAGTAAGACGCCAAAAGTCCCCAAAGATGGGAGCCCCCTAAAGAAGTTATGAGGGTCCAAAGATTCAATTAAACTGTTTTTGGGGAATATCGCTATAACGGTAACGTGTACCGAAAACTGTTATATGGCGAATTTGTAGCTTATAAAACTCTTAACTAAATATCCGAATTTCAGATCGATGCGGGCAATGCTAAGGGCGCTCTGATGGTCAGAACCGTACAATAACGGTACTTCTCGGTTTTTCGTGAATATCTTCATAACGGGACCGCGTTCGGGAGAGAAGCCTGTACCAATTTGTTGCTTCTATAACCTCAACTTAAAATGCCAAAACAACTCATCTATGCGGGCACCCCCAACGAAGCTATGAGGGGTCAAAGTGATAACAAAAAACCGCTTCTCGGTAATTTTTTAATAACGGTAACCTCTTGAGAGAACCAATCTGAAATAAATTTGTAGCTTATGTGGCTGTTAGTAACAAGCCAAAAGTCCCCAACGATGGAAGTCCCCCTAGGGAAGTTATGATGGTCCAAACATCCAAAAATGCAGAGTTTTTGGGTATATCTCTATAACGGTCATGTGCACCGAAAACTGTTATTTGGCGAGTTTGTAGATTATACAACGCTTATTAAAATATCCGAATTTCAGATTGATGCCTGCAATACTAAGGGTGCTATGAGGGTCCGAAACGCACAATAACGGTATTTTTCGTTATTTTCGTGAATTGCTTTATAACGGGAACGCATGTAATAATTTTTTGCTTCTGTAACTTCAAAATTAATATGCCACAATAACTCATTTACCCGTAAACCGCCAAGGAAGTTATGAGGGGTCAAAGTTAAACAAAAAGCCGCTTCTCGGAAAATTTTTAATAACGGTAACCTCTAGAGGGAAACCGTCTGAGCAAATTTCAGGCGCATTCAAATCAGTGGAACATTTTATTTGAAACCAAACAACAATTTTTTTTTTGCCTCTGTTATACGTTACCGTTACAGAGAATTTCACGAAAATAACCAAAAATACCGATATTGTATGGTTCGGACCCTCATAGAGCCCTTAGCATTGCGCGCATCTAATATTTAATTAAGCGTAAAATTCGCCATATAACAGTTTTCGGTGCACATTACCGTTATAGAGATATTCCCAAAAAACTGCATTTTTGGATGTTTGGACCCTCATAACTTCCCTACAGGGGTTTCCGTCGTTGAGGACTTTTGGCCCCTTACTAACAGCCACATTTATCTAATATTGGTTCTCTCAAAAGGTTACCGTTATTAAAAAAAATTCCGAGAAGCGGTTTTTTGTTCAACTTTGACCCCTCATAGCTTCGTTGGGGGTGCTCGCATAGATGAGTTGTTTTGGCATTTTAAGTTGAGGTTACAGAGGCAACAAATTGTTATAGGCGTCAATCCCGAATGTGTTCCCGCTTTGAAGAAATTCACGAAAAAACGAAAAATACCGTTATTGTACGGTTCAGACACTCATAGTGCCCTTAGCATTGCACGCATCGACCTGAAATTCGGATATTTAGTTAGTATAAGCTACAAATTTGCCATATAACAGTTGTCCGTGGACGTTACTGTTATAGAGATATTCCCCAAAAACTGCTTAATTGAATCTTTGCACCCTCATAACTTCGTTAGGGGCCCCCATCTTTGGGGACTTTTGGCATCTTACTGACAGTTACACAAGCTACAAACTTCTCCCACAGGGTCTTGTTTAGGACCTTGAAAGGAAGGCTCATGCAAAAATCCAGCTTTCCCTTATTTTTCCGAAGTTTGGCCAAATTTTTGTTCAAATTTCCTGGCGTAATTGGGTAGGCTCCGCAAGCATGTTCGGCGTTCTGATCCAATAACCGCCATTTAAAAAAAAAGTAATCTCTGGTTCTTTTCGTTTACATGGTTCACAAAGGCATTTGATAGGTCACAGCTGATACGGCCAGGCTCCAGCGTACTGATAAAGCCGCTACTGTCTCATTTAAAAATACTGAGAACAGAAGTTACAATATACACATATGGCCAAAAAAATAAGTACACCCATACGAACTTTTCTTATCACCCTGTAGCAAAGTAGTTATTTGAGGAAATAAAATCATATGGAAAGATTTAATTACTTAATTGGTGAGGAATCAAATAATATGTAAATTAGCATAATATAATAAATAACAGCTTTCATTTAACTTGAAAAAGTACGAACTGACTAAAATAGGCAGGACAAAATAATAAGTACATGTCAGTTAATTTGATTAAAACTTGTTTTAATTAAAATATTAATTTCTGATTCGACAAGAATTTAATTTATTTTATTATTTAAAAGTAAATGGTCCATTATTTTGAAAGCAAAAAGGTTTTCGTTGGCTCTCTGGAGATAATTCTTATGTCATGTTCCCATACATCCATATATCCAGTTACTTGCAGAAAATTCCGTAATTGGTCCGTTTTGTGAAAACTGTGTTTCTGGTTCATTGATTCAACTCTCTCTAAACATTCCGGATTTAATTTAACTCTAGTAACAACGTGAAAAGCCACCTGATTTGGTTGAAGCGGATCCTTGACCAGTTTGTGAAGTATGGTTAGGGTTAATATCCTGCTGAAATCCCCATTTAAAGTGTATGGGTTCATCAGTGAAATATTCTAGGACTCTCAACTAACATTTATTATATGGAAATTGTCTCAAAGTAACGGTTATTAGGTATATTTGAACGAAACCAAACTATGAAAATTAAACCATAGACCATGTTTTTTTCGCCTCCATGGCAAGTAGCCAGTTGATGTAGCGTATATCAAATTATTTTTTCCTGAATAAAGAATATTACGATAAGATTAGTTCCCGATCAAATTTATTGCGATCTCAGAAATAAAACAGAATATTCTGTGAGTTTCCATTGTTCGGTCTAGAACAAAAAGAACTATCCCTCCCAAATTTTCTTGAACCGTCAACACTTTTTAACGTCGCCATGGAAAGTTCTAAACTTTTTGTCAAAACTGCTTTACTTCTTGTATTCTTCGATTAACTTTTTAAAGGAATTCTAAATTTTCAATATTTGCCGCGAAAATCATCAGTCATATCAAGATAGCTTTTCTGGCCATAGTGATAATGAGACCGACAGTTGTCCTTAAGGACCTTACATGGACTTAACCGCATTAGAAACTGCTTTTATTCATTTGTTAATGAATTACGCAGTAAATACAATGTTTAGCTGGTTTATTTTGTTATTGAGAGAATAATTTTTCCGTTATATCAAAGTTTCGAACTTAAACTTCTTTTTTTCGTACCTAACCATGCGTTTTTCGCCCCTTAAGTATTTTTGTTTGTTTTTAATTTAACACTTCTTGCATACACCAATGAAAAAAAAAAACAAATCCTTACGGAAAATAGCCGCTTGTTGTCAAAAAATTAAAAAAAACCGATGGTGTACTTATTATTTTGACCAAGCTGAAAACCCACTTCAAAGCTAATATCGGGAGGGACTAAGATAATAGGGGGATACCATTTAGTTTTTCGGTTCCTTTGGCATTGTTGTATCCTAATTGTTGTAATGGCTATCTATTTGGATTAGTTCAATTTTAAAAAGGGTATGCAAATTTGGCATAAAAAGGTACATGAGGGATGTACTTATTTTTTTGTCCATATGTGTACATCTGTCGGCAATAATGGTTTTTCGGGAATGTAATAAAAAAACCAATGTGGACATTATTATAGTGAAGAATCACACAACGATGGAATCAAGGAACAAGGACTAATATCTGTTGAACAATTTTCAAATTTATAATCGAAAAAAGATTAAGAGTTGAGAAGGATTAATTTTGAGTTCGTCATTTATGAACATTGAAGAATTGGATGGGATGATAGCATGAAATGAATTTAAAATTTATTGGGTGGTGATATGAAAGGAGTAATTAAGATTCGAGTAAAATGGTTCATTTCCGCTATGAAAATCATTGTATTTAGTTATAGCGATGTTGATATTTGAACGTTTGTAATTATCATTTCGTCTTTCGTTCGGCATCTTAGGATGCGTTTTTTATTTGAATTGAAATTTTTTTATTTTAATTTTTCCCTTATTCCTTTTTCGACCTTATTCTTTTCCTATTCCTATACCTATTCCCATTCCTATTCCTATTCCTATTCTTATTTCTATTCCTATTCTTATTCCTATTCCTATTCCTATTCCTATTCCTGTTCCTATTCCTATTCCTATTCCTATTCCTATTCCTATTCCTATTCCTATTCCTATTCCTATTCCTATTCCTATTCATATTCCTATTCCTATTCCTATTCCTATTCCTATTCCTATTCCTATTCCTATTCCTATTCCTATTCCTATTCCTATTCCTATTCCTATTCCTATTCCTATTCCTATTCCTATTCCTATTCCTATTCCTATTCCTATTCCTATTCCTATTAATATTCCTATTCCTATTCCTATTCCTATTCCTATTCCTATTCATATTCCTATTCCTATTCCAATTCTTATTCCTATTCCTATTCCTATTCCTATTATCAAAAAAGGGGATTACTCTAAATTTTTTTTATCTGGTTATCAATTTTGACACGAGGGCTAAGTGGAAAATACTTTTATGTATTATAATACGTTTGAAAGAACGTACGTTATGTTTCTATTGTGTAACCGCAAAACCGAGTGATATATGAGTACCTATATATATATTGTTCAATTATGCATACAATAAGTAAAGTTCATTTAGATGCCAATATCTTATGTGTGTGCCAAATGGCTATGACATTGGGGGTGATACGCAGACGACACAAGACAATAGATTCTTTAGTTTACGTCTTTCATTATATTCCAAATCGAAGCTAAGCTGACACATAAAGAATATTATTACTATAGAGAGAATCGACGCACATACGTAAGTCGTTCACATGTATTTTGCTATTAGTATTCATAGTATGGATTTAGCATTTAGGTACACAGCGGATACACTATTCTTACGTCTATTTTTTTGTACACTGCACAAACAGTATCTGTAGAGTACAGATAAGTTTTCTATACTTTTAGTTTTTCGTATCAAATTTCCATAACAACATCAGCGCAAATTATTGTTGGCGGCGAACCACAGAATATTTTTTGTATCAGCAGGCAGACGGACGAATGATGCATAATTCATTTTGGTTTTAGAGATAAATATTGAATTGAATTTGTTCAGATTTACTAAAGATTATTCTTGTAAAGCTTTTACTCGAAAGTGGGGATTTGGGAATTGAGACCCATCTGTTCTACTATGTATAAATGTGCCAAAATTCAATTAAATTTTTTCCTTTCGTACAGCTACAACTTTGCCCAGATAGGACATGGACATTTTCAGAAGATTTGAAAGTGCGTTGCTAGTCCGAGGCTTATCTAGGCCTCTACAGCATTAACCTTGTCATTTGTTTCCCCCTTTTTTATTGAACCTGGTTAATTTTAATTATGCCTTTGAATTATTTTTTCCATGTATTCACGTTATTACGTAACCTCCCCGCTAGATAACTCCGAATCAATTCGGAAATTCCTACGCCAATTAGCCTACTTCTAATTCTTTTCTCCGAAAAAAGAAAGAAAATCAATTATGTAATTTCATTGTGTCCCTCCACCAATTGAATCCTCTATATGTCCAGCGATACTTCGTCACTATTATTGTCCCCTAACGACTTTACAACTAACTTCTGTAGTGCATTCCGACAACAAGATGCGTCCATTAAGACTTTCTGTCTCTTCCGTCTTTGAGACATGAACTTAACACAATTCCGTTCGAACAGAAGAAAAACAACAACAACTGTCCTTAACTTTGTACATAGAAACACACACTAATATAAAAGACACGAAAAGCAAAAAAAAAACTTTGCTCCAATGTCCTTGCTGATATGGGTGTTGCTCTTCGGGCGTCTCCTCTTTCCATTTTGACTCGGCGCGAATAGAGTCCCAACTCTAGTCCTATAGTCCCTTGTACTAAATACGTTCGGTGGTATGTTCGAAATGAATGTTGTCGGTAACCGCCAACTCGCAGTCGTGTCGTGTCTCGTGATGTCCTTGCATTCTCCACCAGAATAGATAACTGCTCGTAAACTTTACGTTTTTATTGTTCCAATGTCAAAGTCTGCATTTTTTCTATACTCCTTCGAAGTCTCGACCTTGTTTTCAGGATATAACGATGTTTTTTTTTTACATTTTTTTCATTTGTTCTATATATTTTCTTCGTCTATCCTCGTTTTCCATCCAGATGTTGGCATGTTGCTATTGCACTTGTTCGCAGTGCAATATGAATGCAGTAGCATTATCCTCGTGTGGTGCGAAAATAAGAATGGCACCATAAATGGATGACGATGATACCATCGTATAGGATACGACGACGTCATAGAGTACTGTACCTACACATATCTACGGAATGCAGAGTACATGCTATTGGCGGAAGGAAGCTTTCTCTTCTTTTTAGGTTAGTGACTGTTTTCTATTGTTTGTATGCATGTGCACTTATGTGTGCATTTTTTTAGTCCTTTGTTTTATCAGATTTCTTTCTTTACTGAACTACGGAAAGTATAGCTTTTTTATATACATATTATATTATAAAAATAGCAGTTGCAGTAAGACTAGAAAAAATGCACTCCTGGCACGAAAAAAAGCGAAGTGAAGTTGCTTTATTTCATTGTAGAATTTGGGGTTGAAATCAAGAAGTGAATGCAGTGCCTGAAGAAAGAGAGAGATAGAGGAAGATACCTTGAGGCATTATTGTCACCTGGATAAAGTGAAAGGGGTGAAAGTGCGAAATAAATTAGAAATACTTGTACCTTGCTCTTGCTTTTGATAGTTGCAAAGAAACAGGGACTGTATGCTTATGCGTCAAAATTTATACTCTATCTCAAAAAGACCGAAAAAAACTGTTGGAGAGTTAATGGTTTACTTGAAAATTTTATACGCAATTCTTAGGCGTTGCTCAGTAAGAATGACTTAACAATTTTCATTGCATGTACTACATCATTTCTTACCGATTTGGAAAGTTGACAGACAAGTTTTTTTTTGTCTGTGAGATATTTCTTTTCAGACTTTAAATTTAGGAGATAAATGGCGAACTGTCCAGTATTAAACAGGAATCCAAAAGAGTGTAACTTTTCTTTGCAAATGGCCGATCAGAAATTGAAATTTGAGCGACATGGGAGCGTTGGAGATCTGAAATTTTTAAGGAGACGTCTATTTTGACAACCGACCGAAAACGTGAACGTTGCTAGAGATGGGTTGCAGACAACGGCGAAACATCAACGCGATGATGTTCATAACAATTGCCTATAAACAGTGCTGGATTTACCCGCTACGGCGCTCCTGGGCAGTAGTCAATTTGCCGCCCTCCGTTACTAGGCCTGGAAGTAGAACAGTCGTTTACATGGGAATGTACTGAACGATTCTTATTGTGCCAAAAATTTAATTAAAGTAGAATTGAAACCTGAAGATGTTTAAAAGCGAAGCGTAGTCAACAAGAATCTATCTATCTATCTATATATATCAAAGAAAGTCGTGTTAGTTACACCATTTATAACTCGAGAACGGCTAGACAGATTTTCATGATTTTGGGTTTGTTGGATTAGGATCTGGCTAGAATACCCAAGCAACAATTCATTTGCTTTAAAGAAGCACTTCACACTGTAGCAATCATATAGTACCACGAAATTCATTTATCGTGTGACAGCGCTTAAAGTAATGTTTTGATCCGATAAAACATCCTTAAAGTATTTTCCGGAAAGCTTTTATCATCATTATGGAATAAATTTAAAGATGGTGGTATAAAACTTCGATAAAACTCTCTCTAAACGTTAACAGTCAAAACACGGCTCGCGAGCCGTGAATTTGCGGATTGTGGTGCAAGATATGTGAAAACACGTCTCGCTAGTTGTGATTTGACAGCCGCACGGCTCTCACTGTCGTGAGCTTCCCATAAGAGCCAATGCATTTCGATGTGTCGAGCTTGCGAGCCGTTTTCGCGTCGTGTGCATGGAGCCTAAGAATAACTCTTGACGCCAGCCACCAAACTATGAAGTCACCTCTTAAAAGGAATTATGTATTTCAGTAAACTTCCCGGATGCGGATTTCAGCAGTTTTGCCCCACCCGCAAACGATAATATCTAAAAGGTGGACGATACGAAGTTCGCCTGACCAGCAACTATAATTCCAGCCACATCGGCAACAATAGTTTTTTTATTTAACAGTCAAAATATTTGCTAGATATAAAGTATACCGTTAGGCGCCCTCCTTCCTTTTTTTAGTATTTCAGTTTTTTTTTCGTTTTGAAAGGGAATGTTAGTGCGAGCGCAGCGAGCTTTCACAGCTTGTAAAGAATAAATTAAAAATACCGGCGTACAGAGGGCTGCGCCCGCAATACGAGGGTTTTTTAGAATTTTGATGCATAGTGAATATTTTTCGTACATATATTTTATAAGCAATAAATAAGAATTGTGCACAACATTAATGAAATGCTTCCTGTAAATCTATTTTTTGATTGGTCTAACTAAATAAACGCGTTCCAGAATGAAAGGCGCTAGACCAATCCAAAAATAGATTTACTATTTACCCAGTTTGTATAAAAGTAGGTACTCCAAGGCAAATATACAGGCATTTTTCGATTTAAGATTTCTGATGGCCTTTGAGCAAAAAGAAACTTAGGCCGGCTTGGCTTTATATATGAACTGAATTATTGGCTGTAAAACTACTGTTACTCTTTTTTTAATCAAGGAAAAGCAACTTATATGAAATGATTCCATTGTGTCCCCTGACATAAGAGCCCATGCAAGCTTTCCTATGAGTATTGAACAAGTATACTTTTGCAGCTATTCAGGGACACCCTGTTAACTTGGTCCTACAAACTTCTAAAATATTTGTGGCAAACACTATTACCATTCTATGCATATCCACCAAATTTCATGTTCATTGTTTCATCAAGTTAAAAGATATGCATTGAAGAAATGCTTAAGAGGCTTCCCTTGCATTGTGAAAGGCCCTTACTAAATACTAACTTGGCTATATTTCCGGTTTGGATACAGATATTCGAATGAAAATTCGTAGACGTATTCTATATGTAATTTTCTAAAAACCCTCAGCAGAACCTAAGATGGGCTACACACGCACAAATTGAAATTTTACAAATTTACTGTTATTTACATTTCCTTAGCAAAAGTCAACAGTCTTAATATTTAACGTATATAAGGCCATACTGACCAATCTTTGTGCAAAGTTTCATATCGATTCCTATAACGGTTTAGAAAAACGGAGCTCGAAAAGGATGTTTAACTTTGAACGCCAATAACTTTTTTACCGTTACTCCAAACTGAATTTTTTTAACTGATATGAGATGTAATCGTTTAGGTCTTTGATTCAAATATCCATGCGTCAATCTCCGATAAAAACTAAAAAAGTCGACTTTTTTCAAACGTTCGGGACACCCTGTTAACTTCTTCCTACTAACTTCTAAGGTATTTGTGCCAAAGACTGTAACCATTCTACACATTCCTACCAAATTTCATGACAATCGGTTGAGCCGTTCGGGAGTTATTTAGTGAACAGACGGACAGACGGACAGACAGACGGACAAAATCGATTTCATAAGGGTTTTTTGAAAAAATATTTTCTAAAAAACCCTAAAAATGACAGGTGGATCAGCTGGCATTTTTTTTATATGGAGTTTCTTTACCAAAACCTAGACGGGATAACCAAAAAAACACACCTAATATCTAACAGCCCAAGTAACAATTTCATTCCTATAATACTTCGTAAAATATTCTCTTCTAGCATTAATAGGGGCACTTTACAGGGTATAACCACTGAATAACAGTCCAATAATGGCATTTGGCGCCGTTTTTTAATCCAATAGAACCTTATTGTAACACTACATTATGCTTTAAAAAGGCGTACGTCATTTGCTTTATATCATCATTTTCTGTCATTGAACGAATTTGCAAAAAAAAAATAGAAAAACAAAATTTCCGCAGCTGGCATCGAACCAATGTCTGTTGATTGCCCGTCCTACACGCTACCCACTCAGCTAACCTCACATATGGTCGTCATTGCTCGGAAACACTACATGGTTGTTGCTGCTATAGAAATGCTTGACAATTCTTTATCGACTCTTTTGCACTGCACCCTATCATACATTTATCAATAAAATAGAGTGAATTTCTGCGCAGAGATCACCCTAATTAATTTCGAAGATAACAATGAGTGCATACGTGTGGGTTTCATGCAAGATTTTAAGGATTTCTAATGCAGAAATTGTGTATTTCAGAAAACTGTGTCAAGTGTCAATTCATTAAAAAATCACAAAGTCCATCCTTGTATAAAACTACGGTGAACAATTTATTGGATGACCATACGAATGTCACACTATAAAAATGACACCGACTGTGCTATAGAAGAATATTATGCATGTGTGTAAGTTAACTTAGAGAGACTATTGCATGTTTGGTGTATCATCCAATAAACACAAGAGTGGAGTATTTAAAGGAGTGTCTTTTTAGGTTAACGTTTCCGGAAAATACTTTAAGGATGTTTTATCGGATCAAAACATTACTTTAAGCGCTGTCACACGATAAATGAATTTCGTGGTACTATATAATATATATATATTGCTACCGTGTGAAGTGCTTCTTTAAAGCAAACGAATTGTTGCTTGGGAGTTGCCTAAGAGTAAAACCAAATTTACAAATAAATCAATATTTTTCGCCTTTTTTAAATTTTTTACACATTTTTTAATGGGAAATATGTACTGTGTTTCCACCGGAAAAAAAAGATAAGTTCAGTTTTTTCAATATAATTTATTGTTGGCCAAGAGGTTCCAGGTTGAGGTTATGTTGAGAGAAAAAACTTTTACAACCAGAAAAATTCGAGAAAATTATTGAAACGGCGTGCGTTTACCAACATTTTTTGGAAGAGATGAGATATCCTAGAGTTGTGCCCTGAACACGCAGATTGTTCCAGCCGAAGCTATTACCGAGAGTTTATCAAAAACATTTTCTTCGATGTAATTCCATGGATTAATTTAAGTTTGGAATTTTCCAATATACCACAGTTTGCACAAACGTATAAAATTGTCGCTATTTTTTATATTGATCAGTAAATGCACCCAATCGAATCATTTCGTTTGACCACCCATGGATGGGTCACACCAAAAACTCGTAATTTTTGAATGACCGTATGACCAAAAACTGCAAAATAAGTTTGACCAAGGCTGTGTTTTGTTATAACACTAAGGTCATATGTTTGACCCGAAATGAATGACCACGATTGTCATTCATTTTTGGTCAAACACATTTTTGGTCATTTATTTTGCTATTACACTAGTGGGACAAACTTTTTGCGTCATTGGTCAAACTTTATTTGATAGTGTAATACCTCCTTAAGTTAGTTGTACTAAAAAGACTAAAGACAGTAAAATTTTCTACTGACGAGCTAATAGAGATAGATACTGGTAGTTGTGTAAAACTGACCTCGATAGCAATTATGAATTGATATCCTTGCATTTTCGTAGTTGTTCTTATGACCTGTAATCGCGTTTGGACCATTCGAATCTCTCTCAGTAATATTTTCCAAACGAAACAAATTTTTGTGATATAGGTACCTGTGGTGCCTTTCTTATCATTTTACATTTTGCCTCAAAAACTCGATTTCAATGTTCTGCAACCCTGGTTCACTTCAACCACAATTCATTAACATGAACGAACGCATATGCACCCTCCCTATCGACTTACTACCTGCTCGAATCCCATAACCCAAGTGTATCAGATTCTTTTAGACTATTCCATAACAATAAGTCAACCGCGAGTCCCTCCCGCAGTTCAGTCGTTTACGCGTCTTCCTATCATCAAGATGATTCGAAATGTGATGAGACCAATTCTGTACTATGACAATCGTAGTCCGCCCGTACGAAGTTGTTTGATGCTTATCAAGTGTCTTGGAATCGATGTCGAGCTCAAGGAGGTGGATTTATTCAAACAGGCTCATCTTAGTGCCGAGTTCCGGAAGGTATGTACACACTCGTATGGGTGGAATCTCTGCAAATTTTTATTCAATTTTCATTCCTCCGCAATCCTCGTTTGTGATTTATTGGCTTGAATTGACAAATGTGCTATTTTCTCTCCGTATGTCGCGGGTCTCAAAAGGTCAATCCATTGCATACGGTGCCAACGTTAGAACATGACCAGCTGACGCTAACCGACAGTCATTCGATTCTCATCTATTTGAGTCAGACGTATGGAGGAGGACGATGCCGAGGAAACAATGATGGCGATAGTGGTGCTGGTGACAATGGTGCAGAATCAGATTCCGATAAGAATGTCTATCCAGCGGATGATGTGACCAGAATTAAAATTATAAATCGACTATTCTTTGAGTGTGGATTGTTGTTTCGACGTGATAGCGATATGATGGTAAGTGTGATTGTGGTTAGATACCTAAATGGTGAAAATTTTGGTTGATTATTTTCGGGATAATAGGAGGTTATTGTTTTATAGTAAAAAAAAAACAACGTATAAGTCGGTCGATATGAATATGTGAAGTGAATCTGAAATTAGATTCGCTCCTTGGGTTTTTTTTTCCTGTAAAGGATGCGAAAGGATTTTCGGGTAAAGGCCTGAATAGACCTCGGGCGGAATGAAAATGAAATTTTTGTCCGCTGCGATTTTCTCAATGAAAATGCATGCTTACTGTCGTGGAACATGTCGGTAATGATGGGGAATTCCATAAGCTACAATCCGAATATGGTTCCAAAATCTTTCTCGGCCTATTTATGTATTATTTTTTGATTCCCCCGTCATTAGATATTTTCCACGGTGAAATGACCGGGGAATGGAAAAATAATACATAAAATGGCCGAGAAAAATTTTGGAACCATATTCGGATTGTAGCTTATGGAATTCCCCATCATTTCCAACATGTTCCACGACAGTAAGCATGCATTTTCATTGAAAAAATCGCAGCGGACAAAAATTTCATTTTCATTCCGCCCGAGGTCTATACTGCGCTTAATTGAAGAATTTCATTCCAGGCATAGCTCTGAAGAAAATGCTGCACACCATAGGCTGCGGTTATGATCTTTTGCGAATGGCGAATTGCTTAAACTGCATGCTTAAAGCTTAAAAGGTTCTTAAAAGCCTGAACGCAATTTAAGCAATTCGCAAAAGATCCTACCCGCACTCTTAGGAAAAAACACGAACTCGAACTTTTGTTCATAAAAAGTCAGTCACTGTTATTACATCTTACTCATATATGTATGTTGAATCATCGGTTGAGCGTGCGGATGAACACACTCTACATCATCAGCTGATTCGATATACAAGCATGTAATAATTTGAATTTGAAATGTTTTTTTTCTGTAGTGTGAGATTTTTCGCAATGGACAAAAAGACGTCAGTCATCATGCCCGAAAGATTCATGAAACCTTTGATTTTATGGAAGGATTTCTGTCGGAGACGAAATTTATGGCGTGTGACATGGTAATCTCATTCAATTAAATACATTTTCAAAACTTGTTAATTTTATTTTTTTCAATTCTTATGGCCCTCTAACAACAGATGACAATTGCTGACTTCTCAATCGTTACCACGCTGTCAACTGTAGATGTAATATTCCCGGTAACTCGAAACCAATGGCCACAACTTAGGTCATGGTTCGACAGGATGCAAGCGTTGCCATACTACAAGGAAACAAATCAAATCGGATTGGATCGATTCAAAGAGACGTTGGTGAATTATGCTCATTTTGATTTAACGAACGTGAAAAGAGATGAATGAAAAAATTTGATTAATTTTTATTTTTTCTTGCTTTTAATCCCTTATGAAAACAATATCTAATAAATACTTGCAAAAAAATGTTTTTATGTTTGCGAATCTCAAATTAATGTTTTTTTGTGTAAGTTTTTTTTATCGTCTCACTGAAAAGACGGTTTCAATCATTTCTACATAGTTTCTTGCGATTTAATCCTATAGATACCTAAATATACTCCTTTAACTCTACTCACATCGAGTTCACTTGACTCCTCTATCCTAAAACCTAAATGTCAACCAACACTTGACACCATTCACGCAGTTCACTGTAAATAAATTCTGTTATTATTGTCTTAAACAATTCCCTCAAGTATTTGACCTTTATTGGAATTTCGGGTTGATACCTCGACCCACCCTTGAAAGGATTGCTTCTAAGTGCCACTTATTGGCACCTAATATCTTCAATCTTTGAAGAAAATTGTTTCATTTGAAAAAATGAATTATTGTTCTGGAACAGACTATACCTTATCGTCACAGATCTGAACATCATCATCATCCTTGTATACTGTTATCCGTTATGCAAATAGTTTTCATTCGCACCATCCCACCTGTACAGAAATTTTCGGATATGGCTAGAATTTGTAGTACGGTCCACACCATCACGACACTCTGTTCAAGGATTTAATCGACAACACTCGACAGGCGACGCCTCTGTTTCTCTTCATGGAATGTGCGTTCATCCAATTAAAAGGACTTGAAGCGGAAGAGCCAAAGTGATAATCAGTCCGAAAAAGATATAGAAATTGAAATAGTCTGTTCGTATTTCGAATTTTGTGTCAAGAGAGAAAAAGCGAATTGAAATGTCAGATTTGAAATCGAATTGAACAGGACATGACGACATGGAATAGGAATAGAGTATTCCTTCGGAAATTCTGTTTTAGAGAAAGTGTTGTGACCCGTTGGAAAGTGGATGTCTTCTAGATATTGTTTTTGTCAACCAACACGAAGGACGATAATATGTTTGGACATGGAGATTATGTATCACCAAAATGTTTCACACATTGAATGAATTAAGATGTCATATTGATTGATTTGACGAAAGAAGACATATTTAGTAGAACGAAGTCAGTAGGTCCGTTTTATGCGGTCAGAACAGGATAGAACTGCACAACTTCCATACAAATTTGACAGTTGATATTCTATATAGAACAGCTCCTGTGAAATTCGAATGGAAGTTTTGCTGATGTATCCTGTTCTGACCCAATAAAACGGACCCTTTTTTGCATAGTTATGATTATGTTTCGGTTGCCGACCTTAAAACTGAAGTCACTGAGCTGAGAATTTAGACTTAAAGCTACGTAAAAGTGTCACTAAATTAAAATTAAATAATAAGCACAACCTAAAAAAATTTATTCATCCGGATTTAACCAAAATTCCAAATAAATTTTCTATACAAAACTCTAGTAAAAAAAATAGTGAATTTCTTCACTATAGTCGTGACGTGAAGTGTCGTAAAAATAAATGACAAGTCTAAAAAAATCAACCGAGGTCTGATTTTTGCAATGGTCAAAATGCTTAGGCAATTTAGGGCAAAGTTTCTCGCTTTGCATAGTAAGTATCCTATTAGGACGATAAAGGCATATCGTTCTGTACTCAGAGAGATTTTCTTACCGTGCCCATAACGTGACCAATTTCAATGTCAATTTTAATTTTACAAAATCGATTTCAGGTATAGGAATCTAATAGAATTGAGTCAATAGTGCTAATGGCTTTAGGAGAAGTGTCTATCCACCTGAAGGCTTGTGAGAGACTTCAGAATAAGTGATTTACAGAATAGATTGACAATAAAAGTTTATTAATAACATAATTAATTAAATAATTCAATTAATATTGAATGTGAAGAAAAAAATCCTTAACTTCTATTTAAAAACGTTCCAATGCATTTTTATAGTTTCCAGCAGCAATATCATATGATCTTACTCTCTTTCACTCTCTTCTACTGGAGCATGGTGGTGGTTTCCAACTCGAAAATGTCTGCGGAACACTTAAAGCAAAAAGAATCACCACGCACCACCATATTTTAAAGAAGTGTATACAGTTTCCAATTTTTTGTCTAATTATCACTTTTTGACAAGTTGTCAGAGTCCTTATGTGTAAGTTTCTTACGGACCACTTCCGGTTCGCGGATTAACTGTTGGAAAAGAGAGCTATATTAGCATCATAGAGTGCGAATCAGCCTTCATCTTCCTTGCCTCGTTGTTTATACCGCTCCATGGTTTCGCGTTGCTCGACCTGCGGTGTATGCACATCGCCCGTTTTGGCGGTAATATCTCAGCATTCAACTTCTCCCTACAAACAGATTCCCTAAGCGCTTAGGGGATCCGTTTGTAGGGAGAAGTTTCTGATCCGTAACGGCCGGTTAATTTGAAATTAAAGGTAACGTTGCGCGAACGTTGTGTTTTATAACCTCACCCATTATTTCCTTGCTAAAAAATCCTACTTGAGGGAACCCCATTCCAATAACGAACACAAGAATTGGGAAACGTTATGCCACTGGTATGACCTATATTTGGAACCTTATAGATATTGAAAAAAAAAAGTTAAACGGAAAAGATTCTATCCATCAATTTACCACATAAAAAAATTAAAATATTCGAGTTAATTATTTTTGCAACACCATGTACAACTTCATAATTACCACTAAACTAAGGTGACAATACTCCCGAAGACCCGATGCTGTACTCATAGCTGAGAAATGCGGTTTTCAGTCAAATCGTAAGCCATTCTACAGGCATTCTTATCTAAACAAGCAGTATTGAAATAATTTTAAAACCTTGAAGCGATAGCCCATTTTTCGGTCATTATAGCAGACCTCAAACGACTAAAGAAAATTTTTATGCGGTAGAAAACCATAGAAGCATGATGGTGGCTATTCCTTAAATTTCTTATATAGAACTCCTTATTTAATGCATTTCCCTTGTGCTGAAAAAAGTAATCCTGATAACTGATCCCCTCCCCTTCCGAAAAGCTATTTACGCCACTGATTCTCCTTGACAAAAATCAACTGCATCAGTATGTTTTAATACAAAAAGCTATAACAAGGAAGAGTACTCGAAATAAGATTATACACATAAGAAGATAGATTTCTGGAGGAGAGTATGCATTCGTCCATGGTTACATTAGTGATGTTATGCAGGATCCCTGGGCTCTTAACGTCGTAAAAGATACGAAGGACATATTTTGGGTAAAAACTTTTTCAGAGTAATTTCTTTAGTAAGCATTTCCCTATAGAGGGGAATCGGATACAGTACAGTGGTTGATTTTCCCATCGTTTTGTGATAGACAAAATAAATCGCATATTTCGACGGCTGTAACTTCTGAACCTTGACAGCTAGAACCTTGAAATCTTCACCAGTTGTGGACAGTGTGGTGACGGTTTTCTGAATTTCAAAATTTTTTCCTCGCTAATTTTTGAGTTATGAACAATGTTCAATTAGAAAACTCAAAATCGCGATTTTGACAGCCGAAACTTCCGAACGCGGACGGGCAGGACCTTTTAATTTAATTTTAATTTAATTTAATTTTTCACAATTATAGCCAGCGTTTTTGTGAAATGTTTCCTTTATTTGGATGACAACGTTTCGCCCAACTGGGCATCCTCAGGTCTATTTCGAAATTATTTTCATTTTAATCTGTGGATTACAATTTAATAAATTTTGGTTTTTATTTTCCTCGTGTATACTTTTGTTTCCGGCTTTTTATTTGGATGGAAAATGCTGGTCAGCTTACACTAAACCCATCACTGACGCAACCACGAGAGGAGATAAAGAGGCTGAAACAACCCCCACCCCCAAGAGCAAACAAAATGCAATTTTTTTTACTTCTGAGTAAAGTGGGGTAAATTTTGTATGTGACCCACGAATAAAAAAGAGTGCAAACGGTGTCAATTTTCTGAAAAATTTGGATAAAGCGGAATTCAAATTTTATTCTTTTTGCGGCGCACATTTGCTGAAAATTTCAGAGTCCTAGCTATCTGTCCTCAACAAAAAAAGCAAATCTATCTATGTTTATCTGATCAGGTCACATATCAAATGTCAACATATCTGCGGCCTTACTAAAATTTGGACTAAACTATGACTCGATTAACCGGAAAACCGGTTTTAACTGAAAGCTCATACCGAAAATCAGGCATTTGGAAGGTTTTTGACATCCCTAGTTCAATTAGTGAAAACTATACCCGCCATATTGTCCAGTAACACGAACACCGCAAAGAAACCCTAGTCAGCCTAGTGAATACATTTTCATGTGGCAAGTACATTGACCATATTTGTTTTAGTGGCTTCTTCTTCTATTCAATTGTGGTATAAACGTTATGGTTCCCCCATAGCAAACACGATAACCAGTTAATCATTCAAACACTTCCTCGACCAACCAAACAAAACAATCCGGTTAACATCTACACCAACATCAGTGGCGGAACAACCTCACTCGGGGCCCTCCCGCCAACTTTTTGAGTTGGCCCCCCTACACTGAGAAAAAAACAGTAAAATCAATCGGATAGAAAGAAAGAAAGTCTCAGTAATTTACCATACAAATTGACCAGATAGTAAGTCAATCAATTAACTGACAATCTGTCAACTTGTGAAAATAACTGTGCCTGATGACTGAAAAGTGTGGATCGACCTTCAAGAGTGCTTTTTGAAAAAAAAAATTGTATGGTAAATGACTGAGACTTTCTTCTTCTTCCTTGCCTCGTTCTTTATACCGCTCCATGGCTTCGCCTTGCTCAGCCTGCGGTGTAGGCACATCGCCCGTTTTTAGCGGTAATATCTCAGTATGATATGACTGTGACCGATGACTAAAAAGTACTAATCGACCTTAAACTAACTCTTTTGAAACATGATTTTGACGTTACAGTGTTTCTACTAAGATTAAGATCGTCTTACTTAAAATAGTTTTGCTAAGAACTACTTTCACTCTCTGCATTCTTATTGAGAATAGCGTTCTTGTTTTAACGTTTATTAAATTAATGATTTCGTCAATCGTGTTTTTTTTATTATTTTAAATTAAAACATTCACGCGGCGCAGTATTGACCTCTATAGATGTTGGTAAGCATAGTAAATTACCAGCGCCTACAATGGGATTCGATCCCGCGAACCTATGATTTGAATACGAACGCCCTATCTACCCTAATGCTGCACACACACGGTCAACCCGAATCCATTTTTTTCATTCTGTCAAAATCGAAGAAAATGTATGAATTTGACACAACGAAGAATCCAAAAAATGGATTTACTCTATTCCTTGTTTTAGCTTTAAATTTAAGTGTGCCCGAATTTAAATCTTTCAATTTTAAGAACGTTTGTACATAATATTAAATTCAATACAGAATCTTGGCAAGACTCCTTTCAAACCAAATGTATACCGCAAGCAAGATAAAATATTTTAGTTTCCAACGACATATACAGGCACTAACTAGTTTGAACTAAGTTTAGTACAACTCTGAAACTATTTTGCTCGTGTTTAACAGTTCAAGACAAAGTGGATTGGGATTTAGTCCGAAAGTTTAGAAAATGTACTACCACCAAAAATGTGTAAGATATAATTACGTTAAGCCCATCCCTAAAGATATAATTACGTTAAGCCCATCCCTACAGAGACAGAGATAGTTCCCTACTAACACAACTATACATGTACAAAATTGACAATAAAGAGCAGTCTACTGCGAACAACGGGCAAGTGAAGTGTTTTTGTTTTCCGATGGACTTTTGGTTTTTTTGATTTCCACTGGCTTACATTTCAGAAGTGGGATATGTGCCCCAATTGTTAGTTTACGTGAGTGTTCGCAGAAAAATTTTTGTATTTGGATCGGATACATACGGGTTCCGTCCGAGTTTGTGTTTTCGCGAATAATTTGGTGTGAATCGACTTGGCATTAACGACCAGCACATACGGGTGCTGCGCAGAGGTCCGTGTCACGCGTCGGAAATCTTTGTGGTTATCGTCACAGTGTCCCTAATCGTTCTTACCATAATGCCGAACGAATTGAGCCTGGCGGCAAAAAATTTTTTAGAGTCTGCTAATGTTGTGCAGCTCAAGGAGAAACTACGGGCCCTAGAGGCCAACACCACAGGAGCAAAGGCAGCTCTAATTATCAGACTCACAGACATCTGGAAAAATCTGGATCCGGAACGACTCCAGGAACAGGTGACACAGGCTGGGTCGCCTTATCTTGGCGAACTTGAAGACGACGACGACGACGATGTTAATGAGCAAATAGCGCAGCTTCAAAGCAAACTGGACAAAATGAAGCAGATAATAGACCTGGAAAAGCAAATCGCCGAGCTTTCCACGTCACCGGAAAAATGTGCCAGGGTATTCAATTTCAGCGATGTAGAAGGGTCAATCCCAAAATTTAGTGGCGACGATAACCTCTCCGTTGAGAGGTGGATAGAGCACCTCGATGACTTCGCCAAATTGTATAAAATGGATGACCCAAGCAAGTACGTTTGCGCAAAAAGGTTATTAACCCTTCTGTCGGCACCTACTACAATATGCATATTCTATACCCAATAGGTCTGGCTGGACCTACTGAGAAAAAATTTTTATTTTTTATAAAAAGATAAATTTTTATCGGTATAATCATTCTACCCATTCTTTATAGCCATTTACAAACAATAAAAGCATTAAAAACTTTTTTGTAGATATACTAGAAGCGTTTTTAAGAAGACATATTTTGAGGTGGTATTTGTACAAACATGTTTCTCCCTTTTTTTCTTCTATTTTTGCTTCTCTTTTTTCATTGCGTATCCGTACAGAAAGTTTGATCAAATTTTCCAAGTCAAATATCTTTAAGGAAATATTTGGCACTCTGTTAGTAGATTTTATCGCGATATTAGTTTGCAGATTTGGGAAAATCGATAGATAGAAATAGGGAATTTTCAACCGCAAAAATCATTTCATTCTAAATTTTCCGTAAATATCTCAATTAAATCTATTAAGAAACACCATCGTAAGTCACTAATACTTAGTTCATACTATTACAAAGGAAATAAAACTCTTTTGATTTTCCTAGAATCAAATCTCAGTTGATTAGGTGATGTTATAAGACGGGATAAAATTAGGCGTACCCAATTTGCGAACTTCACGGCTTTTTAAAGCAAAATCTCAGAAAATTTTATCGTTTATCGTACAAATTTAATTTTAATGACTTTATTACATTATAAATAGGAGATTTTTAAGAGAATTTAATATTTTTACTTTTTACCTCAAGACGAAATTCGGGGGGAAAACTATAGGTCTGGCCAGACCTATTGGGTATCAAAAAGCACTATAAATTGAAAATCATCAAAAACATGCTCAAAACTTCAACCGATTTTTTTAAATTTTTGCAAAATGCTTCTAAACATATTATTCTAGGATATCATGAAATATGAAGTCGCTGCGATTTCATCTTCTATACTTTTTTGACCAATATATAGTGCCAAAGGTCTGGCCAGACCTATGTGCCGACAGAAGGGTTAATTGGCACTGCGAAATTCTTTTTGCGGTCAACAAGAGCCACCACGTGGCTCGAATTAAAATCGTCACTCATTAAGGAATTTGCGAGGAAAACAACAAAAGCAGACGTGCATGACCAGTTACGAAATCGTAAAAAACATTCGAACGAGTCGCTACAACACTACGTCCTTGCGATGCAAGAAATTGCCAGCTTCAACGACATTGACGAAGCTGATTTGATAGAGTATGTAATCAAGGGTGTACCAGACAAGGAGACTAATAAAGTTCTCCTTTACAACGCTAATAGTATGGAGGAACTCAAAATAGCGTTAAGAAAGTATGAAAAGTTTAAAAATAATGCTCACATGAACAGTCGACAATTTGGAACGTCTACAACAGCCGCAAAGGATGCACAGAAAGTTGCCAAGTGTTTCAACTGCAATGGTTCGGGACATATCAGCGCAAAGTGTCCCAAGCCAAAAAGACCCCCAGGCTCGTGCTTTCAGTGTGGAAGTATGCTTCATCGCGTAGCCCAGTGTGACCAGAAACGGAATGTGATGACCATACAACACGACAACGACTGGAAACTTGCTCACGATTTTGAACGGGTTTTTGGTTTTGAGCTATTTAACGACCGGACCAACGTCACATCCAGTTCAAGCTTGCTGACTCTGCTAGATTCGGGAAGCCCGATAAGCTTCATACAAGAACAATTTGTACCGCAACATCTGATTTCAAACGCAGACGACGATTACACCAGTTTCACTGGAATAAATGGTAGTAAGTTAAACATCATCGGTAAGGTAAAATGTATCGTAAATATTGATAATTTTCGTTATGACCTAAAATTGTTCGTTGTAGCTAATCAAACTATGAAACACTGTGTAATTTTAGGCAGAGATTTCATCGAAAAGGCAAGCTTAGAAGAACTGTTTGTAAGTCGGCAGAAGAAGTCTGATTTGGAAAATAAGGTTGAAGTGTTAGACTCCAGCGATGACGAAGTCGCACAAATATTAAATATCAATGTTCATGACGATGATGTAAGTAAAATCCTCAATGTTAGTCCTAGCCTTAGTTACGACTACAAATTAAAGATTGCGAAACTAATTGAGCAACCCAAGCCGGAAAAATTGAGCGTCAGCACAGATTTCCCAAAAAATTTCGAAATGAAAATTAAGTTGAGCAAAGAAGTCCCTATCTATTGTAATCCTCGTAGATTACCGTTTGCTCATAAAGATGAGTTAAGAAAGATACTAGACGAACTTCTCCAAAAAAATGTTATACGAGAAAGCAGTTCACCTTATGCTTCCCCCATAGTACTGGTTTCAAAAAAGAATTCTGAATTAAGGCTTTGCGTAGACTATAGAGAATTGAATAAAGTAACTTTACGGGAGAACTATCCTCTTCCTCTGATCGAAGACCTTTTGGATAGATTACGTAACAAAAAATATTTTACATTACTTGACCTAAAGAGTGGATTCCACCATATTAAAATATCGCCAGAATCAACAAAATACACAGCTTTTATTACGCCAATAGGTCATTTTGAGTATTTAAGGATGCCTTTCGGGTTAAAAAACGCCCCGGCCAATTTTCAAAGGTACATAAATTATGTCTTCAAATCTCTCATTAGCAATGATCAACTTTTGGTCTACATGGACGACTTGCTCATAGCGACTGAAACAATAGATGAGCATTTAGATATCTTACAAGAGGTAATTCGTTTAGTTAATACATTTTCCTTAGAATTAAGGTACGACAAATGCAAATTTGCTTATGAGGAAATAAACTATTTAGGATATGCAATTAGTGCAAATGGTATACGACCAAACGTTGAGAACATACGTGCGATCATAGACTTTCCTATCCCCAAAAATACGAAAAATGTTCAAAGTTTCGTTGGCCTCTGTTCGTACTTCAGGAAGTTTGTGAAAGACTTTGCTACCCTCTGTAAGCCACTGCACGATTTACTTAAGAAGGATGCAATTTTTAAATTTGGAGAACAGGAGTTGGCAGCTTACGAAACGTTGAAAAATCATCTAATTAGCTCACCAATCTTAGCCATATATAGCCCAACATGCGAAACCGAATTGCACTGTGACGCAAGCAGTCGTGGATTCGGAGCAATTCTGGTACAGAAACAGTCCGACGGCAGATTTCACCCCGTCTTCTATTTCTCCAAACGAAGTACTGAAGTTGAGTCCCACTATCATAGCTATGAACTCGAGACGTTATCAATAATATATGCGTTACGTAGGTTTAGAGTTTATTTAATAGGAATACAATTTAAGATAGTAACCGACTGCCAGTCGTTTGCCCAAACTTTAGATAAAAAATTACTTAATCCAAGAATTTCTAGATGGGCGTTAGAATTGCAAGATTACAACTACACTATTGAACACCGATCATCAAATAGGATGTCTCACGTTGATGCGTTAAGCAGAAACGTAGGCGTTTTGGCTATAGATGATTCCTTCGAATTAGCAATAGCTGCTTTTCAGAATCGAGACCCAATTATTACGAAAATATCTACCGAACTTGAGAGTCGCGAAAACTCTATGTACGAAATGAACAACGGTCTGGTCTATAGGAAACTGGATGGACGGTCTCTGTTTTATGTTCCCCAACAGATGGAGCAGCGTGTGATTCAGACCCACCATGAAAGTCTTTGCCACCAAGGAGCTGACAAGTGTTTTGAGTATTTGCGAAAGTCTTATTGGTTTCCTCAGATGAAAAAGAAAATTCAAGATTATATCAAGACATGTTTAAAGTGCATTCATTACTCTCCGCATTCCGGTAAACCGGAAGGAACGTTACATAGTATCCCGAAAAGTAATGAGCCTTTCAATACTTTACATATTGACCATCTGGGTCCCTTACCTTCTAATAGCTCCAACAAAAAACATGTATTCGTGGTAATAGACGGTTTTACCAAATTTGTTAAACTGTATTCCGTGAAAAGTACTACGACTAAAGAAGTAGTCTCCTGCTTAGAATCTTACTTTTCCCATTATAGTCGACCAGTCAGAATTATATCGGATAGGGCAACATGCTTTACGTCGCAGGAATTCTCGGAATTTATTAAGGAAAATAATATAATTCATTCGAAAATAGCTACTATGTCACCTCAATCCAACGGACAAGTAGAACGCGTCAACAGAGTTCTTATACCGATGTTAGGCAAAGAGACAGATCCAGCCTCTGCCGGGAATTGGCATACGGCACTCAACAAAATAGAGTTTGCTTTAAACAACACCTACAATAAAAGTACAGGATTTAGCCCTAGCATTTTACTGTTTGGTGTAGGTCAAAAAGGTGAGGTTAGGGATAAGATAAAAGAGTTAGTTGATGAAATAAACAATAGTGGTGAAGACAGGGACTTATCGTTAATAAGGAATTTAGCAAGTCAGTCCATTGAGGAAAGCCAACAATACAATCAAAATTATTATGATAAAAAACATAAAAGACCACATGTGTATAAGGAAGGTGACTACGTAATGATTAAAAGTGTAGACGTGACTCCTGGGACTAACAAGAAAATTTTACCGAAATTTAAAGGTCCATATGAGATCTCTGAAGTACTACCGAATGATAGATATGCAATCAGAGACGTCGAAGGAATTCAGGTGTCACGGAACGCGTATAAAGGTATATGCTCGCCGGCTAACATGAAACCTTATGTTACGTAACTGAAATTCAAATAAGTATTTTTTTTTATTGAAAAATACCTACCCAATACTAAAGACTCTTCTGTGCGACAATAATATAAATAAGTATATCATAAGAAATAAAATAAAACTCTGCGAATGCTATTTCGAAATATAATTTTTTATTTTCTATAGTATTTTTTTTGTCTGTAAATACTTGCTTCAATGTTTTGCAAATTATGTACTTGGTCTTACGTTTCGGTAGAGTTAAGTTTAATATAAGCTACATACACGAATTTATAAATGTGAATTTAGAAAAAAAAAATATGTATAATGTATAGTAAAAGGAAAAAATCATCATTAATAATAATAAATGAACACAAAATTAAAATCAATATCAGTAAATTAAAATTAAATACTAAGTATCAGATATGTGAAATATTAATCCGTAGATTGCCGAACTGAAAATAAAAAATAATAATTATGAATTAGTGAAAAATATGTTAAAAGTAATCGAGACGATTAAAGGTCAGAATGGCCGAGTATGTAAGATATAATTACGTTAAGCCCATCCCTAAAGATATAATTACGTTAAGCCCATCCCTACAGAGACAGAGATAGTTCCCTACTAACACAACTATACATGTACAAAATTGACAATAAAGAGCAGTCTACTGCGAACAACGGGCAAGTGAAGTGTTTTTGTTTTCCGATGGACTTTTGGTTTTTTTGATTTCCACTGGCTTACAAATGTTTTAAGATAGTTTATTTGCAGAGCAATCTAAAGAATCGTTTTGAGCATATTGTTCTTCGCAAGGAAAAGGGTGGGTCGGACTACAAACCGCGGCCACAATAGCGCAGCCATGCAAAGCAAATTCGAGAATCTGGAGTGTCTCATGAACTTTCAAAGATTTTAGGACAATATTAAATTTGCTTCTCTAAGGAACCTGATGAGAGAGGAACAATAAATTAAGCATTTGTTTTGACTTCAAAAAGTGTATATCCTTCTTGAGTACCAAAAATATCTACGTCGAATTATTGTTTTTTCGCAGATGTTTTATGTGGAACCCCCCGCCACGCGGGCCCTGCGGGCCCTTATGCGCCGCCCCTGACCAACATCTTTTTCATACACTTAAAAAATTGTATCCTTACAAGGATATGACATCTCAGCTACGTGATACGACTCACCAACATGGCGAAATGCATACCTCAACTCCATCATAATGCGCGACTCTGATCTGAGATCGCATAAGAAATTACACGAAAAAAAAACGTGAGAACGAATATATTTTAAGCCACTTAACGTATCCTCCGCTAGATAAAATAGATAAAATGAATGAGTCCCAACATTCACTCTAAAAATTCTACAACGCGACACATAAGATTATACGACCATTATCCTCGTAGGTCACTATAGCTCTTCATATGGAAAGCACATGTCGTACGAGAGTTTGCAATTTTTCTTGAATCCTGTATGTGTGTTGCCGAAAAGACTCCAAATGAAGTCCTTTGTGTTAATGTAACATCCCAATAGGAAAAAGAGCGCTTCAGAAGGGCAAAAGGAGCGCTTCTCGGGAAGCACAGAAGCGCTTCCCATCTCCATTGCTCTTCATGTACTTTTTAACATTGCATGTCCGCAGAGGGAAGCAGCTCCAGAACCGCTTCTAGAGAAGTGAGTGGTAAGCGCTTCTAGAGAAGTGAGTGGTAAGCATTTCTGGAGCAGTGTGCTATAAGCGCTCCAAAAGAATTTCGCATTTCATTTAAGTGAATGAAATGCGCTTTTAAAGGATTGAATGCGAAAACCGAACGTGATACATTGTATAAAAAATAATTTCATATCCGTATAAAAGTGAAATTTGGAAATTGACTAGAAAAATATGTTCATCCGTTTCTTTTTCCAAATTATGAGTATGCTGCAAAAAATCACGACTTGAACACTTATTCAACAAGACGAATGGCATACACTTTTAACGTTATGAAATTATCTAGAACGACGGTGTATATTCGACGTGTGCGTAATCGTCGCAAATAGTCGATGCTTTTCTATTACCATACGGTGCTTCCTCACCATTCGTGAATATGCTTCTGTGGAAGCGCTTCCTCCGAAGCACATTTGGAAATGGTGAGGAAGCGCTTCTACGTCGCTTCTATCGGAAGCGCTTCTATTTTTCCTATTGGGATATGCAACAAACATTTTAACATATAATGTGGATAACGTGTGCTGTGTGTGAGTCAGGTGCCGCAATTGCATTTTTTGGGGGATGGATAATTCAATCTTCGTCGGCTTAGGCAATTTTTAAACACAATTCGAAATTCTACAGAAAAGATTTTTGAGTTGGTGGAACATTAATTCTTGACCAATAACCCAGCATCTACTTCATTCGTCCGAAAACACGTAACCAGAAAGTAAAATTTTAATAGTTATGAAAATATTAATAAATATTAATTGAAAATATTTTCTCTAAGGACTCATTCACATATGTGCTTCTAATTGGACAAAATAGGTATACCGCCATATCTTACACGGATCTAATCTACCTCCTCACAAATTCGACAAAGATTAATTATTTCTAAAAAAAAATGTAATCCTTTGCCAATGATTTTTAGTTTGATGGGATCTCTATCATCAGGATATCGTCCTTTCCTCTCCTCATTTTTCATCATTTTCAGAAATATTCTTCGTGAAGGGAATCCCTTAAAGTGCAGTAGGTATATAATCCACATCATAAATAACTTACTACGTGCTCTACTATTACGATTCTTTTACGGAAAAATCCGGCTTGCATAAATATCACAATATGTACCAAACATCTTCTATCTTGTATCTTTCAACGGATATGTCTACACACGTACGTTAGCCTACGTGATGACTTTGTTTACATTCCAATCTAGTTTGAAGAAGTTACGTCGTCGTCGTCTGGAATCATAAACATCTAATCTAATGCATCTAAAATAGTTTTCTTACTGAAATTTAAATTTTTCGTCAATCTTGCAAAGTTGTTGCACTGCGGTTGCCAAAATAAATAAATAAAATTAATTTTGCAGTATATTTATTTATGCAAGTATAAGTAGTGCAGGGACGAATAATTAGAAGCGACACACAATTCATCAGATCATTATGACTATAATGTCATAGACACGGGACTTGGATGGGACTGTATCTCTAAGCAATTAAATATCAACTTAATCACTGTCACAGAAGAAGCGATACAAGTCAAGATACACGTAGTCCGATTATTTATTAGTTTTAGGATTAAGGTGAAATATGAATATGAATAGTGTCGTGGGACAAGTGTACTCGTATAGGGCTATCACTTCATTTTCATAAATTTATTTGCCTTAGACGACGGATGGATGATCTTGCTTATTTTGCACTTCCAGCTCTGAATGCATTAATTTGTTAAAATAAATCATTTATGCACTTTGTTCTAGTGTCTCGATAAGCATGTCCAAGTCCATTTGAAATTGCCCTGAGTCATGTCGAGGTATAAATGGTGAAAACTTGGCGACAATTGTAATTCTCTAGAAATTTTATGAGATAGTCTTCGCTCGCCAAGTTCATCCTTGTAGTTCATAAATGCAAACACAAGCATTGGCATGAAAATGCTCCTTTATACATTTTCTTCCATATAGGCTATTATCCTAAATCTTTTGAAGTGTCCTGGCAAATGCAGAGCTCCTACCGTGTCGTGTCGCTTCTCTTCGCTTTAGTCCCGCGTCAAGAGCTCCAAGACTATATGGTTACATACGAGAATCATGAAAAAACCTTAAAGCGAAAGCGTGTGCCATGTATGCTAATGTAATAACTGGAAAACATTTCTCTCCTTTAACATTTTTTCATCCTTCTGGAAAATTACATTCTAACCTTATGACCACCATCCGTGTGTGCGAATTTCGAGCCAAATCACATGATCCGCAATCTGATTGCCTCGGCCGGCGCGCGGCGTTTCGGCCGCCATACCCGGGCTATATGTCTTCCTCTTCAATCTTTCCATACAGTTCATTCGGATGTGCAAACTTTTTTCATGCATGCTTAAATCCAAAGCCATCATGATGATCCTCTCTGTGTCTTCCTTTAAAAATTTCCTTCGAATGAAACTTGGCTGCCTGCACCCGTACACCGTACAATTTAAAATGTGATGAACGAAACGAGGTATATTTTTGGAGGACCGCTCGTATACAGGACAAACCAAACTGGGTTTTTCCCTACAGGACCAAGATGGCAGGATTCAAGAAAAATTGCAAATTCTCGTCGACTAGACAGCTGGAAAAGGAGAAAGGACGACATGCCTTCCATATGATATGCAAGCTCCTTTAGAGAATATCCGTATGTGTCGTATGTTGTATAGGTTTGTTGGTCGGGGTGAATATTGGGATTCCTTCATTTGCCTCTCGTGCGTAGAATATGTGTTGAGTGGTTTAAAAAATATTCGTTTGCATGTTTTTCGTTTCGAGTAATTTGTAATGTAATCTGCCGCGAGTTACGCGAGCATTTATGCCCGGAGTTGATGCAGTGTTTTTGGGGAATCTTATCACGTATAGTTGACAATGTAATTTCCTTGTAACGATATGATTTTTTAAGAGAATGGAATGGTTTGCAATAACTGGATTGTTTAGTTTTGGTTGGATTCAGATGAATTTCAGCGATTTTTATTAAATGAGTTGGAGGATGGATGATTTGTAGTAGTAGTCTGGTTGATGTTGTGGTTAGTGCGCGCACCTTCCGTTCGAGGGTTGTGGGTTCGACGTTCGAGTCTCACCGTGAACCAATTCAGTTTATGGTGTTTATCGAACTCACGATCCATTTGACTATGCTCTCATGATCAGATGTTAAACAAGTACTCATTTATGGGGATAAATAACACTGCTGAGCGCGCTGTTGATCTCCACACCTCAAAAAACAGCAGTTAAGATATTGGAAGGATATCATTAACACCTCTGCGGCTTTAGTTCAAATCCTTGTTGTTTCTCTTTGCAATGTCCTGTAGTGTATACAATGTATCTACTGTGATGTATACACACACGACCTTGAAATAAACATTGTCATGATAACCACGATCCAATTAATAAACACACGGTCGAAAAAGTAAACATGTACCCATCATGGGCGTAGCCAGGGGGCAGGGGGTCAGGGAGGGAGAGATTTTTTTTCGGCCCATTTGCTTCGATCAGTAATGTAGGTAGGTATGAATGATCCACTGTCACTTGCGATTGCGATTTAATTCGCTAGCTTAGCTAAGATCTTAAGTTTTGGCGATTGTTTGCTGCTTTTCTGTAGTCACAGCTTTCCAGGTACTGCTCCCTTTCAACAGCTTTGGTTTTTACAATCTGGTTTGGAAAATTTTGGACAATAACTTGGCTGTGGAATGCTCTTGATACCGCCATCAACGGCAACAATACTGTCTAATAAATACATAGATAAATTTATGTTTATCGGGGGAGTTGAATTTCCACTCAGACTAAGAACTTTGGTCTTGTTTAATTTTTTATTTATCTTGACTGCATTTGACTCCTTCTCGAGATCCATAGCTATAACGCTCAGATCGTTGCTTTTGTGCGAGAGTACTTAATCAAAACAGTACAGCAAAATAATTTCTGCTCTGCTTCACGCTAGTAGAGGGACTCACAACTTTTTAGCTCTGTTCACTCGTCTAACTTTAAGAATCTCACACGATGCCTAGCGAGCAGGGGGCGAAGTCCCCTAGTCTATTTAAATTATTTAAGACAAATTTTTCTTAAAATTATTGAAAACGAGAATGTTCATCCGGAGATCGTATCTCGGCGTGGTCCATACCTATAGTTTTCCATGGTCCTTTAGACAGTTGTGTGTTAAAGACTCTGGCTTCATAGGCCGGGTACGCCTGATCGCGTCATATTTTAGAATGTGCCTAAGCTATGTGAAAGCGCTGCATCAAATATGCTTTTATACATTTTTACATGCTTTTTATTAATTTCAATTTTTCTATAACGAACAATAGATGAAGTATTTTTCAAAAAAAAATTCTCTCTAGGTTTTTTTCTGGTAAATCGATAATTTTATTTCTGTATTATACTGTTTAGTTAATATGTTTCTTGGTACTATATTTAGTTTAATTACATCCCTTAGATACTAATAAATTAATTTCCGAAAAGTATCTGAAATTTATAGTAACTTAATAATAAAAAAGGACCCAAATAGATGGGTGGCCTCTCAGGCCGAGTGCACTCGATCTTGTTTTGATTTGAGGTGCGCCAGACGGAGGGTTAAATAAGAAAACTTCATCATACAAGTTACACGGCGTCCCGGCAACTTAAGTCGAATGAGCAAGAAACTACCATCGGAAATAGGATGCAATCCTGCCTAACTTCGGTTTAAACTTTAATGTGGGATTTCGTTCTGGGGAGGGTTAGCTAGGACTCCCGCTGTTATTGTAGAAGTGTAGAGGAGCAGCTGGATTCAGCAGCTGAAGAGATCGGACTCACAGTTGAATAAAGAAGATAGAGGAGCATCTGAGGCGCTTGGGTTCCTATTTGGAAGAGGAAAAATAGCGTAATAGCTTGGGCTCCTATTTTAATGAAGAGGAAAAGCATGTATCCCTAAATGTCTCCAGCCGACTGTCGGATAATGTTTCCTTCTAAATGGATGCTGTGGATGTGAGATAAGAGGCTTCTCGGTATGTTCCAGCAGGAGATGCGATCCTGTAGAACCAAACAAAGCCAGAATTTAAAACGGACATTGATCTCGCAAGTGGAATGTGCAGTCCAAAATCCAAAAATAGCACTGAATATAAACGAGCTACGGTCTAAAACGCAGAAACGGAGGCCAGTTGAATGTAATCAGAATCACCAGTAAAAGTCTAAACACGTCTAAATGGTGTTAAAAATCATTCCCGACTGTCCTTTCTTAAAATTAAGCTCTAAAATTAAAAAAAAAAACAGGCGCGACAGTGCAACATTGGACTTAGGCCGCAGATGTGTTAGTGACATCCAAATCCCAAGATCTAAACTGCTTTTTTGTTAAGGTGTTAAGACTAACAGCACGCTCAGCAATGTTATTTATCCCCTTAAATGGGTACTCGTTTAACATCTGATTGAGATCATAGTTCGTCACAAGGGACGTGAGTTCTAACAACACCATAAACTGAATTCGTTCACGGTGAGTCTCAATCCCATGACCCTGTGCAAAGAAGATGCGCGCACTAACCATTACACCAGCCAACATACTCTAAATTTTGCCTAACAATATTTTCGCGACCAACGATTTCAACTCCTAAGAAATATTGATATTGAAAAAATTTCGGGCTTACCCCCCCCCCCTGACCGAAATCCTGGCTACGCCCATGGTACCCATAGTGTACACACTTCATAAGTTACTCGTAACTCATTCACTAGACTCTAAGATGATATGCACCTGCCTGGATGCTTTTCTGCATTGCATTCCATTATCCATGTTATTTCAATATCCCGCCTGTTTAAAATCCCACTCAATTAAAATCCCACCAATTTAATATCCCGCCATTTCAATAACCCGTTAATCCAAAATACCGCTTTTTAATATCCCGTCATAGAAGGTAAGTATTCTTTCAAAAAACGCGCACGCAATTTATGAAAGAATACTTATCTTCTACGACGGTATATTGAAAAGCGCTACCACATTTACCGTTAGAATAATGGGTCTGCTCGCATGGGGATACTTAATTATCGGAGACCCACGGACCAGGTGACTTAATTTGAAAAATATCTGATCTGGTCTTTCGGTAGTCCAGACTTAAGTATCTACTGTATGACAGATTTGTTCTGTAGGGGCGAAATTGTCATAAATAAACAAATATTCCGACGGATTTATGGGTTGGGTACGATATCCCGCCCATCATATTCCCGTTTTTTAAAATCCCGACATTCAATATCCCGCTATTTCAAAATCCCGCCAATTAAAAATCCCGCTCAATTAGAATCCGCCAATCAAAATCCCGCCAATCCAAAATCCCGCCATTTCAATAACCCGCTTATTCAAAATCCCGCTTTTCAATATCCCGCTTTTGAATATCCCGTCACAAAAGGTAAGTATTCTTTCAAAAATCGCGTGCGCGATTTATGAAAGAATACTTACCTTTTTACTACATCACATTTGCCGTTAAAATATTAATACTGCCATAGAGATTAGAAAGTAAAAGCTAGTTAGTATTCTCTTATCAGTGAGGTGGTGAGATTCAATTTCAATATTAGTGAAAATACCTACATATGTATTTTTCCGAATTGTCATGAAGTTTGGAGGATGCAGATTTTAAAACAATAACAGATTGGTTTGGAATTAATGATATCCATGCGAAAAATACCAAGTCGGGAAAGCCAGGAAAACCAAAGTTCCCGCCTAAGTTCTGGAGTATTGCTGACGCAGTTCCAGCAAATTTTCCAAGAACTCATAATAATGTTGAGGCTTGGCACAGACGATTAAACTTTACCACAAGGAAAAGCCATATCGGTCTGAACCGGCTAGTGGAATTACTGGGTAAAGAATTGCTCCTAGCTAAAAACCAAGGGGGCAGGTCGCATCCAAAAGCTAAAAACCCGATACGAAGGTTGCATCCAAAAGCAAACTAAGACGTAGCCAGCAGTTACTTTCACCTAAAGAGGACTATGAAAAAACTGATTTTTTCAGAAACTTGGCGCATAAACTAATGTAAATAATTGATAAGTCGAACGCATATCTATATTTTTTTTAACAATAAAAAAAATTGGTGGTATTTTGCCGCTCAATTAGAACCCTATATTGTATCACTATATTATCTCACAATACTGATTTTCGCTATACTTTTAAAACATCTTAGTAATTTCCTGCTGAATTCTTCTTATGGCAGTCGCATTTTGAAAAAAAAAAACTATTAAAGAAATTAAAATCTCATAAAAATTATGCAATTGGAAATACTGTAAAAAGGATTAATTCCGAAATGCCCCTGTGGATGGCATTTTGTAGATTTTGTTACGAAATATACCAACTTAATAGAAAAGAACTAAATGTATACTTTATAATTCAGTATAACAAAATATGCGTAACAAATGGAGATCAATCTCCTTGACCCCCCCCCCCCCCCCCCCTGCTATCTACGCCACTGAGGAGAACATTGATAACTTTAGAGCTACCTGTTTAGTATCAACCAAGGGTCCCTCGTGATATATTATTCATTCTCCAAATAGACGTGAAGGGGAAGGGGGATAGTATGGCTGACACCGAATTCCGCATATACATATGTGTACAGCATTGAGTCTTCTGGAGTCTGGTCACCTTACTCTATAACGGTAAAATTAACTAAAATTTTCGTTATGGTAAATTTTTGCCTAGTAGAATTCGAAAAGCTGACCAAATTTCTCACGGATACGTGCATCCTAAGGGCCCACATACACGGAGTCCATGGATTCCCGGTTTTATTACAATGTAATCCAAGGAAACATGATCCTCGTATCACTCCTGCGGAGCAGTGAAACGACCATTGTTTTTAAAATCTAAAATTTGGAGAACACATTATTTATGGCAGGCATTTTTGAAGGTGTGCAACGAATTTCAAGATGGCTTCAAGTGATTGTGTTTGGGTCGGATTGCCCGGAGAGTCGGACTACCGAGCGTCGTATTCGCGAGGTTCTATTGTATTATTTGCATCCATATTGCGCTAATGTAATTATATGGAAAATATTTTTTTTTCTTTATTTTAAACTTTACGTCCCATAAAAACATTTAGGTATACATGGTCGAATTGCAGAAAAAACAGCATGCAGTCACATTAAATGCATTTATTATCCGAAACCAATTATGTAATAAAATCTGATACGTCTCCTGGGTTACGTTTCTTGTAATATTTTGCTTCAGGTTGCCCATCGTTTCATTATAGCTTCATCTTGATTGTGTGGTCAAGAAGTGCAACCATACACTTTTGCAATCAGTTTCAGGTACCTGAAATTTGTTGAGATACCTGTTCTGAAACTATACAACATTTTCATTGAGGACTGGTTGTGAAAACACAGTGTCCAATAAATTCAAACTTTTCGACTTTCGATTATATCAACGTACATTCGTCACGATTGCTATCTAGCTCCGATATCGCGCTGAGGCCATAAGTTACAAAAATGGAATGACAATCTTGGTTGAATATTTGAATTCCAGAATGTTTTTCCTGAACCAGCTAAAATAGGTTTACATGTGTCCCAAAAATTACGAGATGAAAAATAGAAAAATAGTAAATAGTGAACTGTATTGTACATATTCAGAATTAAAAAAAAAAAGAAAACAAAGATCAAAACCAATTTCGTACCGTCTCGTACTAATTAAAAATTGAATTTATCTATCTTTTGTAAATGTTTAGACAATCCATTAAAATCAATCATTTTCTAAGTGCTAAAAATGCCTCCGGAAAGAAAGGACCGCACACGCTATACACTCAACAAATTTTCGTACCATTGAACCTGACCTCATCTGACCTACCCACCCAAATATAAAAGTTTAAAAAATCTTTTTTTTTCGTAAGCGAAATTCGCCAACTTGTTGTCAGTGGGTGAGGTTACGAGACACCACAGTTGCGTATATGTTCCGCAAACATGTTTGCCATTCTGATCCTCGAACTGTCATTTTGCGGATCAGAATTAATCTTCGGTTCTTTTCGAATACATGTTCCACCATAAAGAGAGACGAACTAATAGAACCTGATCCGTAAAATGGCAGTTTGGCGATCAGAACAAACAAACATGTTTGCGAAACACACACAACTGTTGTGTCTTGTAACCTCATCCAATGAGTTTGAGTAGGTACTAGTACCAAGCATCTAACTACTCATGTTCGCACTACATTTTGCTTTGGGCTATAAGTCACTGAATACTCCTACAGAAAGTTATAGTATCTTTCCATTCACCTTGAAACATATCTTTTTTGTTTCAATTGCCGCGCTGAACTAATGCTTTTCTGTTGACTCAAAATATTTTGCAGTATTTTTGCCGGTAGCATAAATATAACGCGTCATCGACAGTTTGTTCATAAATATGGTGGTAGGTATACCCGGTATACCCCAAATTGATTCAACTCTATATTTTTTTCTTAAGGCGCTTTTACTTCTTTCTTTTAGTATGAATAAGGTCATGGGAAAAAAACAAAAATATTTGATGATGTTATCTTCTAATAAAATAGAGTAGTCATGCGATATGCAATGAATGAAAGTGTAATGTACACAAAATGTAAATTAAATTTGTGATAATGTAACAACATAGAAGCTATGCCCAGTTGGCGGAATCATGTTTCCGGATTTGGACTTTTATATTTTATATTGATAGTAATCGGTCACTTGAAAACATTTGTAGGTCCGAGTTCTAATCGTGCGAATAGCACGATGAGTGTATACCCTATACCCACGTACAGACCTAGAATGCCCGTAAAACCGAAAATATTCAATTTATTTTTTTTAAGCGGGAAGGGGTAGATGGGTCGAATCTCGCACATCTTTAAAATCTTATTACGGAATCCAGCAGCTATCATGTGATATAAATTTCAAGTTTTTGGGGACATTCTATCAAAAGATAGGACGGAATATTGCTTTGTAGGGGATGTAGGGGTAGGGATAGTCAGACTTTCTCCACTTTCCACTAACTGCAAGAATATGTCACAATTGGGCATTGATGAAAATTTCAGATCCCTAGCGATATTCTGTCGAAAAATATGGCCGAATTACACTATCACGGAGAAGTTACTTGTATGGGAGGTAGGGGAACGCATGGTCCGATTTGGCCAATTTTCAATACCATCCAAGCTTTTATCAAAACAATCATCTGACGAAAATTTCAAAACGCTAGCTTCATTATTTCGGGAGTTATCTGACAGACACTGACAGACACACGGACGGACAGACAGACAGACGGACATGGCTTATTCGAATCAGGGACCAGAATTACTGGAAACCGCTAATCTGCTCAAGGGATATAGAGGAATTGGAGAAAATGAGGTATATAGTATTTTCCCAGATGTGCCAAAAGCTACTTTGTTATTGGGGGTGTAAGCCATGTGAGGTATCTGCAACCCGTTCCAGTAATATGGGCAACTGGACCATGGATTCAGTGTAATTTACTGAAATACGGTAATTCGATCAAGTAATATAAATATAGAAATCCGGTAAACTGTTTAGCAGAAATAGGCAAAAGAATATGAGGAGTAATTGTCCTCATAATTTTGCTCATTGTGAATTTTCAGCATATATCAATATACAACTTATTCCGGCATTTAGGGTAGAGATCAATTATGTGGAGCGAAATCACTGAAATCAGCTAATTCCTTCAGGAATTGTTGGAGATACAATCTAGGTTTGGGAAATTAATTAAACAGCACTCATTGTGAATTTTCCACATCTTTGAATGTTTTTTTTTTATTTAGGGCAGATTCCAATTATGTGGTGAGGGCAGATTTATTGGATTCCACTTATCCGGTCAGGAGATAGAGAGAAAGATTTGTGAGAAAAAAAAATGCCTTCGAAGAGGGGTACAAGTTTGCTGAAGTCAAAGGATACGCCCAGACAATAAGAAAAAGAGCTTTTCCAAACAATTCTCATTTGGTTATTCATTAAGGAGATTTCCAGCTACTCAGGTAAAAACCAATCCATTAGGGGGTTCAATTTACTGAACTACGTCAATCTGATCAAGAGATCACAAAAGGAGGCGCAACTGAATTGCCATCGTAATATTTTTCATGGCCGATTTTCCAGCTGTTTCATAAGATATTGGTGGTGGACATTAGAGGGTGACCTTTCAATTTCAATTTCCCATTAATTGCTATTATGCCATTAAGGGTCATTTAGCAGGAGAGGGCGGAGTGGAATGTATGAGAGAAAATGATCTGCCATGAAAATGTTCTCTTGTACAATTTTCCTTAAATTCTTTTTCTTCCATCGGAGGTGGAAGTCCTTCAAGATAAGGGGGCGGTATTACTGAAATATGTTAAATCGATCAAAAGATATTGACAAAAGCAGGGGAAAATTAACTACCTTAAAATTTTTCCCGGACAATTTTTCAAATGTTTCATGAGCGATTCGAGGCAGTGGTCGTTGAAGGAGTGAGGGAAGGGATGAGCGGTAGGTGAAAATAATTTTGTAGTGTATGTAGCACCTTCGAAACCCATAAATTAGAAACGACAAATGCACAAATGATCCCATCATAAATTTTTAGTCCTAATGCCAACCATATGTCCATAACGAACTATGAACGTTCCCACACATCATATCCTTGTCCAGACAATGTCCACAAAGATATGATGTAAGACTCAAGTGGTTGATGAGAAACGCAAGTGGTTTGATTTGTGCATCTTGTCGTGAGAATTCAAAAGTGGCACGCGCAATAAATCCTTTACGTTATTGCCGTGTGAAATGAAATGGGTAAAAGAATTAAATATGCATTTTCATAGATTTTAAGTGGGTTTCTTGTATATACGTAACCCATGTAGAAATAAGAGAAATGTATGTATTTGAATTATGTAACGTAGATTTTAAGAGAAATAGAGTAAGTAGTTTTAAGAGATATTTGTGTATAAAAATAAGGACACAAAATAAAGAAGGTTAGTCTTAACACCAGATCGAGTGTTATTACTCCATTCCGCTTGCGCTCTCTGCGGATTTATAAAAATCACGGCAAGTACCTTAAAGGTATGTGGCCACACTAACTGCGGCTATGCCGCTTCTTAGGAAAACAAATATTATTATATGGCGATCCTGCAAATAAACTTGGAACCTTCTGACTCTATCGGATGTGTTACCGATTGGTCTCGTAATTCTTGACAAACATAGACATAGACAGCAGATTTTCAACATAAAAATATCATTTGGACTATGGAACTTTACCTCTGTCGCAGCAGATTTGTTTCCAACTTTTTGAATTTTGTTGTCTGCTTTCATACAATGGAAATTTTTCACAACAATTATATCCAGCTCTTAGCGAAATCATATCTCCTCGAACAACGGAGACTTCTTTGCTTCACTTCGTTTATGGAATTCGATGGAATGAGAAATTCAATGATTTTCAAGAATACGCTTTGTTAAAATCACAAAAAAAAGGAAATATTCAACAGCGTTTGGACTTATTTTTACAATCCAACAAAAATATATATAAATATTTATAAATATATTATCTTCAGATCCTGCAAGCTCAAGATCCTTTTTCTCCGATCTACGTCTTATTAACATCGGAATTGATTTTCCGGCGAAGTATTCAAAATGGAAAAAAAAATCCAACAGAACAAGCAGCAATAGTAGTTTAAATTAAAGTAAGAAAATTGTTTATATTGTTAATATTGTTTTGCACAACAAAAGTAACAAACAAAAAACAAATATTTTTGTAATGAACATCAATTTAATTAACAAATAGTCTAAATTGTAATATACATTTTTGAATGATCTGAAATTTATCCCATTGGCAAAATGTCGAAATTCGATTTAGAAACGGCTATGAAACTGGTTCCCATTTTCGAGGGAAAATATAAGGACTTAGAGCCTTTCCTAAAAATAACTGAAATCTTATATGAAAGCCTAAATGTTGTTGGAAGACAAAAACTAATTATATAATAATATTTGTTTTCCTAAGAAGCGGCATAGCCGCAGTTAGTGTGGCCACATACCTTTAAGGTACTTGCCGTGATTTTTATAAATCCGCAGAGAGCGCAAGCGGAATGGAGTAATAACACTCGATCTGGTGTTAAGACTAACCTTCTTTATTTTGTGTCCTTATTTTTATACACAAATATCTCTTAAAACTACTTACTCTATTTCTCTTAAAATCTACGTTACATAATTCAAATACATACATTTCTCTTATTTCTACATGGGTTACGTATATACAAGAAACCCACTTAAAATCTATGAAAATGCATATTTAATTCTTTTACCCATTTCATTTCACACGGCAATAACGTAAAGGATTTATTGCGCGTGCCACTTTTGAATTCTCACGACAAGATGCACAAATCAAACCACTTGCGTTTCTCATCAACCACTTGAGTCTTACATCATATCTTTGTGGACATTGTCTGGACAAGGATATGATGTGTGGGAACGTTCATAGTTCGTTATGGACATATGGTTGGCATTAGGACTAAAAATTTATGATGGGATCATTTGTGCATTTGTCGTTTCTAATTTATGGGTTTCGAAGGTGCTACATACACTACAATTTACTGAAGTACGTTCATTCGATAAACATATATACACAAATTAAGAAAACAAACTGCCTTCACAATTTTTCTCCTAGTTAATGTTACAGATGTTTCAAAAGGTATTGTGCTGTTGGGGGTGGAAGCCATGTCGACGAAGGCAGAAAAAAATCAGGCGAGAGATGGAATTCACTAAAATGCGCTTATCTGTTCTGCTGTTCGGGTTCCAGATCAATCCGGTGAAATCCACTTATCTGTTCAGAAAATAAATACAAAACTATGTGAAGAAAACTGCTTTACCAATTTTGCGCTAATTTTAATTGTTCACCAGGTTCAATGGATTGGTATGGGTTGCATTCTACCGTCTACTGGGTAGAACCTAATGAAACTCGGTAACTCGTTTAAGAAATGCTCAGAAAATAAAACAACTGTCTACATAATTTTGATGATAGTGAATTTTCCGAGGTCTTCTATCCTTATTCGCATTGGTGACCAATGCGGAAGGGAAAATCTTCGAAAATCCGCTAACGCTCCGCTCTTCATAATTTTGTTCATTGTGAATTATTTTGATACTTAATATGCTAATCGGGGAAGATTCCATTCCGGTGATGCAAATTTGTTCGAATCCGAGGATTCGTCCACGAGATATAGACAAATAATAATTTTGATCCTTGTGAATTTTTCGCATGTGTCAATATTTAGCCTGGACTAGATTCTAGACCAATTCGGTGGAATCAATTTGCTGAAATCCAGCAAATCGTTTACGACATACAGAAAGATAGATGTGAATGAGAACTGTTCTTTTAATTTTGCTCATTGTGAATTCGTTTGCGTATTTCAGTAGTTACTCGGCTATTAGTGGAGGAGATAAATTTGACGGGAAATTCTTCCAATAATCCGTTAGACATTCAAAAAATATAAGCAAAAGTATGGTGAAAAAATTGTAATTGTGAATTGTTGCCCATTGTGAATTTTGTGCATATATCAATGGTTATACTGCTATTCCGGCTGGAGCCTTGTATATAGACCAATCCGTCAACTTACTGGAATTAGTAATTCATTCAAGAAATACATAAAGAAGTATGTGAATAAGAATTGTCTTCATATTTGTGTCCATTGTGAATTTTTCATATGTCTCAATAGTTGTCCTGTTGCTTTGGGCAGAGACCAATCCTGTGGAGCAAACATACTAAAATTCGCTGATATGTTACAGAAATACACGCAGAACTAGGCGAAAAATAACCCATTGTGAATGTTTGCTCATTGTAAATTTGTCGCATGTTTCAATAGTTATTTTGCTATTCCCACCGGAGCCTCATCCAACAAACGCAAAATCATGTAAATCGGTCTAGCCGTTCTTGATTTTTAAATGGTGTAATGGTGTAAAAGTTGTGTTTTTTTTTTATACAGGGTGTCCGGAAACTCCCGACTAAAAAAACAATATCTCAAAAGCAAGACTAGCTAAAACAGCAAAATAAAATGATTATTACTGCCAACAAATTTACAAACAAAATAAAATAAAATTAACGGCGCTAAAATCGGTTTTTACAAAGTTTCAAAGTAAAATTTTTATCATTTGACCCGAAAACAATATGTTTTTCCATCTCAATTTTCTCCAACTTCTGCCAAGGTGCGGTGCATGTACGATTCTTTTAAACATTGGCGCACAGTCTTACGATCATATCTTTCTTACATCATTTTATTGTAGCTCCATTATTTCTAACAGAGCTAATTTTAGCTCGATTTTAATTCAATTCAAACTGCTCCTAAATTTCTGCAATGTTCTGCGTTAGGGTTAGAAGTAATTTTTGCAGAACAGGCTGTGTGAAGTTAGCCAGTAATTTTTTTGAAATTAGGTCCTTTTGCTCGGTGAACCGTTTGTTCTACAGCGGCTACGTTTGTTCTTGATTGTTCGCCAATTAATATCGTTTGTTCTTCTCTAATTATTTAATTATAGCAACTTTAAAATTGTGAGTGTGAACTTAGCCAGTCATTTTTAAATATGGGTCGGAAAGGTATAGGTTTGGTATCAATCGAAAGCCAGACATTTGTTCAGTTTGTAGGGCGTTTGTTCATCCTGGAAACGGAAGGATACAGGAATTATTAAGGAAAAAGAGATTAGTTGTGACGTCATCCTCACTCAACCAACGCCATCTACTCAGCTCAGCAGAACATTAAAAAACATAATAAAAATAAATATTATAAAATTTAAAGAAATAATTTGTAAAAAAAAAGTTGAAATACTAAAAGCTGCAGTTTTTTCAGTGTCCTCCTAGAAAAAAACGACATGGTTCTAGAAACATTCTGCCAAATCCATCTTGTGCCGCACACACATGACCTTGTGTTCCCTGGCCAAGTGCAATAACAATATCTCTGAATGTATACCTGTTAGACAAAAGGATATTCATGGAACAGAGACTTCAATGCATATGGCAAACTTGACAATTTTCTAATATTTTTTCTAATATATAATTCTAATATCGGATAGACAAAACACAATTTTCCACTTTGCCAATTGGAAAAGTTTTGCAAATTGTTAACAAAAAAAAAAAAAAAAATATCATCCCCAAAGTTCAGCCAATGCAATTTATCTCTTCTGGACAATCCTGCACCAGAAACCAAAAAAAGAGACACTGGACTCTGAACACCAGTTATTGTAGGGCACAACAAAAATGATTTATAATTCTCATTAAGCGCGTTAATTGCATCTCATAAACGCGACTGGTAACTTATGTAACTTGTTCCCTAAACTTTGCTAATGGCTGTACGAAATGTTCCCTTGGGCTCTCTTGCTATGCCTTCTACATCGCGGGGTGCACTATAGGAAAAATGAAATTGCTAGCAACTGAGATAGAGCCAGAGGAGACAATAGGAATGAACTACCCCGTACAATCCGCGACTCAACCGAAAAGCCTCTGTCGTGCCAACAACCGCACACAGAATATTCATCGTTGCAATAAATTGCATTATTTCGCTTGACGCCAAATATTCGGTGAAAGTTCAAATGTCCGTATCCTTGAATTTCATACCATTTCACGCGCCTCTCTGGCGATTTTCATCAGACCCTTGGAAATGATGGGCATCTCCTCGCTTGGCTCGCATGGACGGATGAAACGTAACCCTACGAACGAACTGAACTGAATTTTTGAAAGTTGTCCTTCTCCGCTTGCAGAAATTTACCATGAAATATAATTTCCGAAGCAGTTCTGTGCTTAAGGATGCATTCTGTCTGCAGAGCTCTTGAATAGGAGTCTATGGGAGTAACATGGACAAGATGAAGCGAAGCCAAAATCTAATATGACCGACGGGTAGGTTAGGAATGAATATTATGAGAAGACCTCTGAAACAGAGAGCAGTTCTTGTCTTTATGGTATATACAGATTCTATGTGGAGGATTTTTCCATTTGCCCCGGATGTGGAGAGTACAAATTTGTTATAGGAGTTATAGGGGTTATAACCCGAATTTAATATTTTGTTAGACAAAATTTACTTAAATTGCATTTTGACCTTCGAGCCAAAGCGGAAGTGAGCTGTGTGAAGGATATTTCGGTGTATCAAGCAGATCTGAAACTGGCGATTTTTATGTGTATGTACATCATGCATGAGATATACATAAATGTGTATCACTCTCGTTGGAGAATTTTGCATATAGGAAGGAAATTCGTCGCAAAATTGCATTATTCGGTGATGCTTAATTAGGTTTCATGACGTTTCAAACGATAAATGAGCGCAGGGGCGTAAAACATTAAATTCGAAGGCACCTGTGGAGATACACACAATTCCCTATAGTATAACCGAACGTCATTCGCGGAAATTAAATTTTCGTCGTCACAGTTCATTGTAGATCCTGCACTCACTGCGTCCACCATCCGCTGAAAACATAAGTGTTTAGTCACAGCGACCTTCATTTGAATGTATTTCTTAATTTTACTCATCAGTAGGCCACGTTTCCCCGGGTAAAACAAATCGTTTGTCCATCTACACAAAGAAAGTTAAGGGCAAAAAAATTTCCTATTTCACTCAATTATTAGAGTGCCTATTTCTCCCAATTAGTAGTGTGCCTGATCTGGCCACCCTAAGCATACTTCCATAGTCTGACTTAACCACTTCGATTGCCCATGGTGGGCCCTAAATTACCCATCTAAACTCGTCCTTCGTCCACCCCTGCAAGATAAGGTATTCACTGGAAACTGTTTTAGTCTGAAATTTTACTCAACATAAAAAAAATCCATTTTGGTAAAGTTGACAACTTTGCGTTTGATTTTTAATTTTTTTTACGTAGTTTGTTTGCCTATCGTTAGCCCAAAGTTGCCCAGGACAAAAAAAAAATAATTTTCCGCATTGAGATTTCACTCAAATAATAATGTGCCTGATCTGGCCACCCTAAAATATGCTTGCGTGATCTGACTTGGCTGCAATATGATTGCCCATGGGGGTCCTCATTTGCCCACAAAAAATTTGCCCACCTCGGCACCAAAAAGTTATTCAAAACGTTTGCTATGCACAAATTTCACTCAATCGAAAATAATTGTGTTTTTGGGGAATTAGCCGACGTCTCCCATTAGATTTTTCAAACCTTTTTTAAAAGTTAATCGTTTGCCCATCGCCAGCTTTCGTTCCTCGTTCAGGAAAAAATTTTGTTCGCGAACATCCTGTAAGGAAATGCGACAGTATTCTTAGAGGGTGGCCAGATCAGACACTTAAATTTGAATTGAGTGAAACTTCTGTGTAGAAATATTTTTTTGCCCATAACTGTTTTGAGTGGGTAGGCCTTCGAGCAGGTATTAATAGAAGGAGGGGCAACATCACTTAAAAAGTGTGCCGAAAGCGCAAATTCATGGGAGAGAAAAATACAATAACAACACTGTTGAAGCAAAGCGATTTGACACAAGTAGAGTAACAGTACATCTCAATTCAAACAAAGTTCCGTGCTTTGACAACCCACTTTTAAATACAAAGAGAATGAAGAAGAAGAAGAATTCAACCAAGCGCGCACGAATTTTTGACACAATTACTACTTTACTGTTAGATGCTTGCTCTCCCATGTTTTAGATTCTCGGCACATTTTTGAGCTGTCACTTTGTATGGAATTCGTGACTTTCGCCCTCTCCTTCTATTAATACCTGCTCAAAGGGGTAGGCAAATCAATATTTTTTTCAGTCGAAAAGGTTTTCAAATTGAAATTTTTGAAAACTTCGCAAGTTTATGTTTTCAATACAAATTTTTTGAAAATTTCGCATTTTTACGTCTTGAAATTGGGAATTTTCAAAAATTTTGCATTTTTTAAGTATAAAATCGGAACTTTCGCATTTAAGGTCTTGAAATCAATATTTTCGAAAATTGCGAATTTTTAGGTCAAGAAATCGAAAGTTTTGAAAATTTCGCATTTTTAGGTTTGCAAATCATAATTTTCGAAATTATTCAATTTTTATGTTTTCAAATCGAAATTTTGGAAAATTGTCGTTTTGAGACCCGATGTAGAGCACATTTCGGCGCACATTTCGGTCGGGATGCCGAGTTTCTCGCATATAGTGGTTTTCAATTGAAGCAACAATCATAGTGGAACCTCGCTAATACGACCCTATCGCGACTATAGAGGGTAAGTCAGAACGGTTGAATAGTCGGATTACCCGGAGGCCATAGAAAATTAGCTTCGGATCTATAGAAAAGCTCATTTTACTCTTCTTGGGATGCCAATATCCAAGTTTACTTTCCCGGAGATATAATTCCTCCAAATGACAAGTTTTGAAAGAAGTCTTGGCTACGAATGCTGTGATTAATGAATGATCCACAAAACAAGCGTCTCCCCCGATCAATTCACAGGGGAGTCAGCGATAACCTTCAACCTAGACGTTGGCCACAGCAATTTCACCATCAACTTCGTACTATGTACGTATTTTCGGCCGAGCGGTACGATCGGAGTGTCACCGGACTCGCCACAAAACGGCAATTTAATTGTGTAAAACAGTCCAAACCTTCTTAACAGTAAAAAACCTCCCTACCTTCTACATTATATCTGCGACCAATCGTGAATACGAGTACTATCGTATTCGAGTAGGTATCAATCGTCGTTGTAGTTTTTTATGTGTTTACAACGATTACTAAGTAACGATTACTTAATTGTACCGAATATAACCGATTACTGAAATGTAAAGGATCACATAGATTCAACGATTTATCGGCCGATCAAAGCTCATTTCTGTGGAGAAAGCACATTTTCTGTGTAAAAAGCTCATTTTCTCTTGCGAATTCGGTAGTGGAACCTAAAAAAATGTGCTTTCTCCACAGAAATGAGCTTTGATCGGCCGATAAATCGTTGAATCTATGTGGTCCTTAACTAAAGTTTATATCACTGGACGGAATATCCATAGAGAGTCTGACTACCGAGCGCCGGATAACCGAGGTTCTGCTGTATCTTCTTTCAGTGTACGACGCATCTGAGAAACATTTTTGTCCATCTCTTTAATTTGACTAGGGAATTAATGAAGCTTAGTGTAAAATTATGAGGCACCGAGTAACCAGTCGGGTGTTTCCAAAGCTCTTGCAATTAATGACTGTAGCGGATTAACATTTCTTGTGTAACAAACAAACAAGCAGTCGAAGAAAAGAACTACTGAACTCTGAGCACATAAAGTGATATAGACCAATCTTATTTTTCTCATAAATCATCTTGTTCACACTACAAACTACCATCCAATATGGTTGGTACAACATCGTACCAAATTGGAACCTATGTAGGCGCATGATCCAAACATCAACCCACTTCATCACACCTTCCACCAACATACAGTTTCAGTCCACTTGAAAAGCTACTGTACGCGTACCAGTACTCGCCTCTTCTGTGCGGTACTTATTCGCGAACTGTTGATTCATAAAAGCTCTCGTGTGCCATCAACCATCATCCAGAGTTATCGCATCGCCCGGTGTCGCTATCATTCTCTCACCGGCTTCACATAATATCCACTTTGGCTACTTGTTCGCACCGAAGAAGAAAAAAAATGAGATTGGGCGGCGAATTCGCGGTGTAAAAGATTTCGCAAGTTAGTGCGGCTTCTGGCTTCAGTCAGTTGTTGTTCAGCCTCCAAACGGTTTGAAGGTGTGCAGTAGCATTTAGTGCAGACACACAGTACTCTCGTACGTCTGTTAAGTGCCCGTTAAGTCGGTTTTGTAACGGTTATCGGAATTCAATATTCAATAAGCCCAAGCAGCCCGTAAATGCTTCCCAAGTGGAACTCAGCTCTGGGTGTGCTAAAGTGCAAATGGTCCTTCAAAAACCCCGAGCAGAAAATGTCCTTTCACCGAAAGTGTTGGTGTTGAGTGTGCTTCCCCGGGGTCGTTGTTGTGTGGCTTTACTAATCAATTTTAGAAAATTAAAAGGCTCTTTCGATTCGAGCCGAAATTTTTGAGTGTATACCTTGAGCGTATTAAAGTCCTTGTACCGGGCAAGCCCACACGTTTTGTATAGGTATAAAGTGTTTAGTCCTCTGGCCGGGCTATGTTCTACTATCTCTGTACAGATACGACGAAGGACTCTTGTCTATCGGGAGCGGTTAGTAGTATTATCCGATTTTGAATCCGAGTGTTGCGATATAGTCCCTTGTGTCTAGTCTAGAGTAGAAGAAGAAATCGTTTAGCTCTGAAGTAGTGCTCGGTGCAAAGTGGTTCTCGTAGAATTGTGCAATTGTTGTGGGATAGTTGCATTCGATATTGTATTTGAGGAAAAGCAGGAAGAAGAAGAAGAAGTTGAAGAGTGTGTTGAGTTTTTGTTGTTGTTGTGAAGCGACCGGTAACGGTTGAGAATTCACATTTTGTGTGAAATGTGCAATTGGAAAATGTTACGAGTGCGGTTTTGAGTTTTAGTGTTACACGTTGAGGAAGTTTGGAATTTAATTGACGTGAACTGCAATCGTTGAGATTGGGAACGTATCAAATTTGAGGAAGGACTTGACACACAAACGGTCATCTTTACAATTAAAGGGTAAGTGGAATTCGGAATAATTTTCGTAGATTTATTATCAAAAAATTTAATTAAAAAAATTAAATGTTTGCACTTAATTAGGTTCAACCCTCATATATCTGAAAGGAAATACAATTAGCCTATTACTTAATAGGCTTTTTCCCTAATTTCCATTTGTTCTTTGTTATAGATCATAGACTATGTATGTATAGATCATATTACATGTTCTAATTTCTCTTAATGATATACAGAACCATTTTTGGATTAAGAACGTTCATTGGGGGCTGATAATTACATTGGATATATGCTGTACCTACATACGTTCGTATATCGAACGATATTTTGGCATTCATTGCCATACATACCACCTGTGGCCATATACGAGAACCTAATAATAATTACCGATTTATCTATGGCATAATTCATTTTGCTGAAAGGCAGACTGTATTTGAGTAGAGTGCTAGTGAATACATTAAGTAATGAGGATTAGAATTGAATATAGACAAAAGGTTGAGATTGAGCATGGATGAAATGAATGTAAATCAAATTGCATTAATTTAGATTGACGCAAATTAGTGTAACTTTTTACTGCGAATATTAGGCAGTGTATTCAACAATTTGGCATCAAACATTTCTTTTTTTTATGTTTAGGTTTGGGGCTATTTTGAACCAATTGTACTGGACTAAAATGTTAAATTTATTGTTCCTCTTTCACCAGGTTTCTTAGATAAACAAATTTAATATTGTCCTAAAAACTTTGAAAGTTCACGAGACAATCCGGATTCTCAAATGGCATGACTGCGCTATTTGCTGTAATTGTAGCCGCGGTTTGTTATCCGAACCACCCTTTTCGTTGCCAAGTACCATATGGGGAAAAAGATTCTTTAGGTACCTCTGCAAATAAAAAATCTTTAAAAAATTTTTGGTGATAGTACCTTTTCTAAATTTTCGGATTAAATTCCAATCCACTTTGTCATGAACTGTAAAACACGAACAAAATAGAGAAAAAATAGAGAGTGGTACTAAAGTTAGTTCGAACTAGCTAGTACGGCCTGTATATGTCGGTGAAGACTAAAATATTTTATCTTGCTTGCGGTATATACACGGTCATTAGGGCTGTGGTGCAGAGGCCACATTTGATTTGAAAGGAGTCTTGCCAAGATTGATGGATTGAATTTATTATTAAGGTCAAACGTTCTTAAAATTGAAGGATTTAAATTAGAGCACACTTAAAGTTAAAGCTGAAACAAGGAATAGAGTTGAATTAATAATGTGTCGCTTTATCAGTTGTCTAGGAAGTTACAAACTTAGCCTGCCCACAAACGAAGCGTCTGGATCCATTTTTTGGATTCTTCGTTCTGGCAAATTCATACACTTTCGTTGATTTTGACAGAATGAAAACCAAAAAAAAATGTATTCGGATTGAACGTGTAAATGCTGCGTGAGCGTTTTTATTAAAAAAAAAAAACGATTGATGAAATCATTAACAAACGTTACAACAAGAGCGCTATTCTCAATATAAGAATGCATTAAAGAGTCAAAATAGCTATTAGCAAAGCTATTTTAACCTTCCTATACCCGCGCGTTGGTCTGTCAGACCGACAAAACAATTTTTTCAATTTTTTTAGCTTAAATGAAAAGGTAGCGGGTCGAGTTTTTTGCTAGTTGCCGGATTTGTTCCTGACTTTATTTTAGTGCATGTCTTGTGATTACGCAAGACGGGCGTATTGGTGCATTTGGAAGGAATTGTCTGTGAGACCGACGCGGGTATAGGTGTGACTTTTTGTGTCAGTATAAAATTAGTATGTTAATTTTTTTTTAGTGTTCTTTGAGCCATTCTTTGATTCTATTTTAGTACACATCCTGTGTTTATGCGAGACGAAAGAATATTTTTGTCTTTTAAAAGGAAAAGATGTTTATGTTAAGATTTTATAGTTCCAAAGTATAAAAGTTGCAATGTTGAAGTTTTTCGCAAAAAACTGATTAAATTGGAAATAAAGTTATTCAATGACATTGTTGTTTCATTATACACTTTAGTTTTATTATTTATTATCCTCTATTTATCTTTTGTTATGGAAAAAAAACACAATTTAAAAAGGATTGAAAATCATCGGTCTGTGAGACCGACGCGGGTATACGTGTAACAAAATTTGACGCGGGTATAGGAAGGTTAAGTACGACGCTCTTAATTTTAGTAGAAACACTGTAACATCAAAGTCATGTTTCAAAACAGTTGCTTAAAGGTCGATCCACACTTTTTAGTCATCAGTCACAGCCAAAGTCCTAAAAAAACGTAAGAAGTCATACAAATTGGTAGATTGTCAGTCAATCAATTAACTGACAATCTGTCAACTTGTATGGAAAATGAATGTAACTGATGACTGAAAAGTGTGGATCGACCTACAAGAGTGTGTCCGATTGGTTTCACACTGTTTTTAGGGTTTTTTAGAATTTTTTTCAAAAAATCCTGATGAAATCGATTTCGTCCGTCCGTCTGTCCGTTAGTCTGTTCACTAAATAACTCGCGAACGGCTCAACCGATTGCCATGAAATTAGATAGGGATGTGTAGAATGGTTACAGTCTTTGGCACAAATACATGGGCGTAGCCAGGATTTAGGTCAGGGGGGGGGCAAGCCCGAAATTTTTTCAATATCAAGATTTTCTTAGAATTTGAAATCGTTGGTCGCGAAAATATTGTTAGGCAAAATTTAGAGTATTTTAGCTGGTGTAATGGTTAGTGGCCGCACCTTCTTTGCACACGGGTTCGAGACTCACCGTGAACGAATTCAGTTAATTTGTTTTTCGAACTCACGTCCCTTGTGACGAACTATGAACTCACGCAAGATGTTAAACGAGTACCCATTCATGATTGTTTTTTTTTTTTTAATTTTAGGAAAGGACAGTCGAGAATGATTTTCAAGACCATTTTAAGAAAAATTGCCCCTGAAAGTGTTTAGACTTTTACTGGTTATTCTGATTACATTCAACTGGCCTCCGTTTCTGCTTTTTAAAACGTAACTTGTTTATATTCAGTGCTACTTTTGGCTTTTGGGCAGCATATTCCACTTGCGACATCAATGTCCGTTTTGAAATCTGGCTTTGCTTGGTTCTACAGGATCGCATCTCCTGCTGAAACATACCGAGAAGCCTCTTATCCATCCATAGAAAAAAACATAATCCGACAGTCGGCTGGAGATATTTAGGGGTACATGCTTTTCCACTTCCTTAAAATAGGAGCCCAATGGAGCTCTTAAGCTGTTTTTCCTTTTCCAAATAGGAGCCCAAGCGCTCAGTTATTCCACTGAGAGCCCTCTTTAGCTGCTCAACTCAGCTGCTCCTCTACACTACAATAACATCGGGAGTCCTAGCTAACCCTCCCTAGAACGGAATCCCACAGTAAAGTTTAAACCGAAGTTGGGCAAGATTCCATTCTGATGGTAGTTTTTTGCTCATTCGACTTCAGTTGCCGGGACGCCGTGGAGCTTGCATGATGAAGTTTTGACAATTAAGTACTCTCGCACAAAATCAACGATCTGATCGTTATAGCTCTGGATCTCGAAAAGGAGTCAAATGCAGTCGACTTAAAGAAAAAATTAAACAAGACCGAAGTGCTAAATTTGAGTCCAGCTTACGTATACGTTGTCCTCGACGCGGCCGCACGACAGCGACTCGCTCATTCCATAAAAACTCGTTTCTCTCTCATTTTAAAAACGAGTTTTCATATGGAATGAGCGAGTCGCTGTCGTGCGGCCGCGTCGAGGACAACGTACCTACCTTTAGTCTGAAAGGGAATTTAACTCCCCCATAAATATTAATTCATCTATTTAGACAATATCGTTGCCGCGGATGGCGATATCAAGAGCATTCCACAGTCAAGTTCTTGTCCAAAATTTTGCAAACCAAATTGTAAAAACCAAAGCTGTTGAAAGGGAGCAGTACTTGGAGAGCGTACCTAAATTACTGGTCGATGCGAACAGGCCGACAAAATTTCACGCTAGTTCTCTGAATGCATAGAGTTCGACTGAAAAACTGTGGTCAAATTATGAGGCATTGCGAGAAACCGTATACGTTATGGGACGTAAGTGCAGTCGATTCTCTATTTTCCACAAGTGGTTTACAGCCCTTATACACCTGCAACTTGGTTGCCAACTTAAGTTGGTAACACGCAAAAAAAAAAACGGGAAAATAAGACATTTGTAGGCATGGTGCAGGTTGCAGTACCAGGTTGCAAGATAATTATAATTTAAATTTGCCATTTCTAGCATAGTTCCATTTTATGAAAAAATTTTTGAGGTTGAACGGTTTTTCATTTTTGGTCGTAAAAGTTGCATTTATCTTGTACATTGTGTATTTTGGAGTGCAGGACCTGAATCTGTAAGTTCCCACCAAAATTTCGTTGCAAAACAGGGTCAAAATTGCAAAAAACGCCAAAAAAATGACTATCAATTGTAGCAATACCGCTCAACACATTTTAATGATTAATGGCGCGTTGGACCCGCAGTTATGTTTTCTCTAATATTTTCATGGACAGGTTTTCGGAGAAATGTACACTTTCGGAGTTATAAACAACAAAACGGGAAAACTCCGAAAATTTTGGGTTTTTTCGCGGTTTTGATCCTATTCCGCAACGAAATTTTGGTGGGAAGCTCCGGATGCGAGCTCAGCACCCCAAAAAACATAAGAAACAAAAAAAAAATTTTCTCCACCACACTTTGCAATCTGAAATCACCTCGGAACTACACTATTAAGGGAATCCGTATTCCTTAAGTGAGGACTATGGATTCCTCCCTTAATGTTCATGTTTTAGGGCTTTCAAGACTTGTTCGCGTTTCAGAGTAGTAGCTCACATAAAATTGTTCACCTTCACGTTTGGCGAAGTACACGTTTACCCGAGTCTACTGTATAGACATGAAAAGAGCTATCCATAGCGCTCAGGATTGCTGTAAATCTGGACGAAATAGAATAGAATTAGGTATGTCCATATGTATCTATGTACATAGATGAATATGTAAGGAAGAAGAACGGCTTGTAATAAATTGATATGGAAATGTTTGTGTGGTTTTCGGAACATGGAAACTGCAAACGAAAATGCGAAAAAGTGAATCTGAAAAAAATTATCCCTGAAATATTTTTTTTTCTTTCAGTATTATTAATATTCAATTCAATAAAAAAAGTTTCACCGGCCAGGGAGGGGCGGTCGCCCCCCCTGCCCCCCCCCTGGCTACGCCCATGCACAAATACCTTAGAAGTTGGTAGGAAGAAGATAACAGGGTGTAACGAACGTTTGAAAATACTCGACTTTTTAGGGTTTTTTAGAAAATTTTTTTCAAAAAACCCTTATGAAATCGATTTTGTCCGTCCGTCCGTCCGTCCGTCTGTCCGTCTGTCCGTCTGTCCGTCTGTTCACTAAATAACTCGCGAACGGCTCAACCGATTGTCATGAATTTCGGTAGGAATGTGTAGAATGGTTACAATCTTTGGCGCATATACCTTAGAAGTTGGTAGGAAGAAGACAACAGGGTGTCCTGAACGATTGAAAAAATTCCACTTTTTTAGTTATTATCGGAGATTGACGTATGGGTATTTAAATCAAAGATCTAAACGAGTACACCTCATATCAGTTAACATTTTCCAGTCTCGAGTAACGGTAAAAAAGTTATTGGCGTTTAAAGTTAAACTTCCTTTTCGAGCTCCGTTTTTCTAAACCGTTATAGGGATCGATATGAAACTTTGCACAAAGATTGGTCAGTATGGCCTTATATACGTTAAATATTAAGACTGTTGACTTTTGCAAAGGAAAAGTAAATAACAGTAAATTTGTAAAATTTAACACTTTACCGGACACAACGTCTATAGACGTCCAATTTTGAGCATTTGACCATACAAATCGTGTCAAATTTTGGCGTTGTGTCCGGCAATGAGTTAAATTTGTTCGTGTGTAGCCCCTCTTAGGTTTCCAAATATGAAAATTCTGCTAAGGGTGTTTAGATAATTACATATAGAATATGTCTACGAATTTCCATTCGAATAACTGTATCCAAACCGGAAATATAGCCAAATAAGTATTTAGTAAGGGCCTTTCACAATGCAAGCCTCTTAAGCATTTCTTCAATGCATATATTTTAACTTGATAAAACAATGAACATGAAATTTGGTGGAAATGCATAGAATGGTAATAGTGTTTGCCACAAATATTTTTGAAGTTAGTAGCACCAAGTTAACAGGGTGTCCCTGCATAGCTGCAAAAGTATACTTGTTCAATACTCATAGGAAAGCTTGCGTTGGCTTACGTTTGCCTGAGTTTCTTTTGGGTCAAAGGCCATCAGAAATCTTACATCGAAAAATGCCTGTAGATTTGCCTTGGAGTACTTTTATACAAACTGGGTAAATAGTAAATCTATTTTTGGATTGGTCTAACTAACGGTGGCGCCTTTCAGTCTGAAACGCGTTTATTTAGACCAATCCAAAAATAGATTTACAGGAAGCATTTCATTAATGTTGTGCACAATTCTTATTTATTACTTATAAAATATATGTACAAAAACATTCACTATGCATTCAAATTCTAAAAAACCCTCGTATTGCGGGCGCAGCCCTCTGTACGCCGGTATTTTTTTCTCAGTGTAGGGGGGCCCACTCAAGAAGTTGGCGGGAGGGCCCCGAGTGAAGTTTTTCCGCCAGTGCTCCAAACGGTATATAACCTCGTTATAAGCCGCATATAAACTAATTTTCGGCCATAAACTGCATTCACCCCAAAACCTGTTCAAACGTGTTAGGATTTTTTAAATTGCGAAATTTCGTACAATTTTTAGTGAAAAAGGACAATTTTTTAAAGCTTTTTTTTGTTTAAAAATCGCATATTCATTTTAGTTAAAATTTTGTGTATGAAAATTTAGTGGAAAATTTCGCGAATATGATGCTTGTGCATTAACAAGTGTTTAAACAAAAGGAATTGTTACAACACAAAATTGGCGATATACCTACTTTTTTTTGTACGAGGGGCTTTAGCCTTAGACCCCTCCGTCGTTGTGCCACTGCCCGGTACCACTCCCGGCGCACCTTCACTCGCAGGCTTTCTTTCTTTCCGGTTGTTTTTTTCTTTTCAGGATTTTAGCAACTGTTCAGTACCTTTTTTTTTTGTACCACGATTCATTCTGGGGCGCGTAACCCCAAAAATTGTTGTTTTTTGTTTTTGACCCCGAATATTGAAACAAGCCAGCGATCCAAAATTACCTATGTGTTTCTGCCCCGTCATTTTTTCCGAGAAAATGGGAGTATCAGTAACAGGCTCCCAAAAAAAAAACTGTTTTTAGTTTTGAGACCAAATTCCGAATCAGCGATCTAAAATTAGTTTAGTGTTACTACGCCGATTGGACGGGTATTTACCCTGAGGAAAACGGGGAAGGAAGTTCTGAAACAATGTCCGTAATCACTTCTTCAGATTTATGCCTGCCTCACCGAAACCAAAAAAAAGCTTAACACAGGTTAAGACTCCCAAAACGTGTTTTATAAATAACTTAGCCCACATGTACTTCCACGGATTAGAAGTGTGTATACCTTATACCTTGTCGCTTTCTAAAATCTATCAACCTAGGCCCCCAGCTACTCAGCCTACTGTCAAAGATTTTTTCTTGGTATTTTTTTGCTATTAGAATTAAAAAAAAAATCATTTATGTAAATTGGCATGGTGTGAACTCTTGTTAAATTTTTTTTATTTTGCAGTTTTTTTTCTATTCAGTTTTTATTAATATTGAAGTCCCCCTAAGCACCTACGAATGCGTACATATTAGAGAGTATGTGCATATTTTTTTTGACGTTAAAACGATTCATATAAATGCGTTCTGAAATAAAAACAAAGCCATGTGGTGCTTGAGGCATCTGTTCTGATAACTTGAACTAAAATGCGATGAAGCATGTTTCATGTTAATTTCATACAAATTTAATAGAATTAAAAGAAAAAGAATCGATAAACAAAAACCTGTATCAATTATAGAGTAGGTATGCACATGGAAGACAGTTGTTCACATATGTTGTGCGTCTCCGTATTCTATGTATGCACACATAAGAGCTTGCAGATAATCTAATTCAAGATCCCCACAAAAGTAGAAAAAAATATGTGCACTTGTAAAGAAAAACACTAAGCGGCTAACATACTTAATACAATTGGCGACCTTTAATCCATAAAAGTAAAAGTATCTAACCGATTTATGACGCAAAGAATTTCAACAAGATAGTCAACCTCCTCCTCGCAGCCTCGACACAAAGTTTTACTAAGTTATTTGAGTTCATAGTAGATATACGTACATGCTAGATTTTCTACTGTAAACTGTACGAGTAAATTGAAGAGCATATGTTGTATGAAACATGAGTGTGAAGTACTTGAGTAGTAGGTAGGTACACTTTACACACATAATAATCCATGTGAGTAGAACGAGCTTTTCTAGATGTTCTTATTGCATGAATTCATGAATTCATGTGATTAGCCGCAAATTGCAATTACGATTAATATGGTTTCAGATTGTCACCGTTGGCGTTGCGTTGCACTTGCTGTGGTGTGTAATGTTTGTCTCTTTCAGATGTACTTTTGTTTACTTACAAACAGTGTTGCCAATTTAGCCGTTTTCCGGCCAAATTTAGCCGGAAATCGTGCTGTTTAGCCGGAAGAAATTTATAATTCCGGCCGGCCGGATTTTTAGCCGGAATTGTTTTTCTTCAACCGTTTTTCCGTTTAAAATTACTTTATGATTTTTTTTTTACTTTCAAAGTAGAATCAATTTGTTAAAATGCATTCACAAACAAAATAATTAATCGCCGTCAATTTTTTTCTACATACACTTCCTGTCGTGTATTAGGGTGAGTACCTACTATGTCCACCTAGAGGAAAACTTGCATTTATGTCTCCTGGGAAAAATTTGCCGCGGAGACTTGCCTTTTTTCAATAAATTTAGGGTAATGGGTTTCACGTAAACTGACGATATTATAGTACCTCTTCTAAGCATGTAATTTACTAACCACCAATATGCTGAATAATTTGCAAAATGGAAGACAGTAGATAAAATTCTTTGCTGAGCAATTCTTGGAGCATGGGGGTACCTGAACATTTTTCAAAGTGTCAATTCTTTACCACAGATAACGTAAGCATGCCAGAATAAGTACAAGGGTGAAAACCTTTTAACGAGATTCATAGATATTGGTAATATCGCAAGAAGTGTGTTGTGTGTATATATTTCGGGGGCAACTTACCCCCTTCTTCAGCACAAAAGCTAAGTGCTGGAGAAGGAGGTAAGTTGTCCCCGAAAAATATACTCACTTAAATCTAATTGTTGTAGTTTACTGGGCAAGCTACTTGCACAACGTCTGACGATTCATAGAAACTACACATTTTCGTAGATGCATTACATTTTGTTGTTGGGTTTGTAGTTTGTAGCAACAAATTTATCAAAAATCTATACCATTACTCGGCCAAGCTCATAATTTTGGAACATCAATTTTGTATCTTTGGAGCATCAAATTCGTTATTGCTGAACATCAGCAATGGAACAATGGAACATCAATTTCGTAACTATGGAAAATAAAATAAAATTTGGAGGGCTAAAATTCGAAAATGAATAACAAGCTTGACACACATATTTTCGAATGATGCAAATTTATCATCATTAACACGAGCTCCAAATTAAGCATTTGGACCATCATTTGCTCAATAATGACTGGGGACGCCATCTGCTGTAAAATTGAAGAACAAGAATGTTTACGAAAATTTTAAATTTGTTATCAATCTTTACCCATTTAAGAAAAGTGTGTCCTCAAATTATTGAACTGAATATTCACCAAAATATCGCAATTGTGAGGCACATTTACACAAACGTCAAAAGTAAATGACGAAAGCATATGTGTCACCCCAATTTCGAACTTTCATCATCATGATGGATTTATCGTCATGATGATTTGGATATGTGTCTTGATCCTAAAATGGTTAAATTTTAATCAATATATAAATGACTGTAATGCCAGCGATTTAGCATATAATGTAATAAAATTAAGAAATCTGCGTAAAGCATAGTTTACTCCAGAAAAGAAATAAAATTATTAAAATCAGTTTTTTACTATATTTTTTCGTAATGTGACTGTTTTGTATGATTTAGCCGGTTTATTTGGCCGTTTTTCTGGCTGAAATCTATTTAGCCGGATTTTTAGCCGTTTTTGAAAAAAACATAGCCGGTTTTCCGGCTAAATTTAGCCGTTTTCTAAATTTCCAGTTGGCAACACTGCTTACAAACGCACTATCAATCTTTTGCCACCCATAAGGCTATATGATTTGATTAGAGCTCAAAGCGCGTATGTATCTTTGTTGCCTTTTGCTACATTCAAATTCGAATAATTGCACATTACGTGTGTTTATAACTTTAAGAAAATTTCTAAGAGCGTACCGTACCAAGTCGCTTCAATAGATAAACAGTGTAGTGGGACTAATAGAATGCAGTCGTTAGCATTCATGATTGAAAACTGGCTTGTGGCTTCAAAAACGATTATAATGCGCGCGTGACACTATTTACGAAAAATACCAGCTGTAACATTGATAAATTAGCTATATTAGACGGAAATTTTTGCATAACGTACGAATAGTTATAAGAAGTTTCCTTTTACTCAATATCTAGTGATTTTTTGATTATTTTTTAAATTGGGCACAATTTTGGATTGGGTGATCCAAAAAGCCTTCTGCATAACCTCAATAACCCCGCAAAGGAAGTTGGACTAATCAACGAAAGCCAAACAAAGGTCATAATGCAATCGAAAACAAGGACGCCAGCAAATTCAAGCATCACAGTGTGGGACCTTAATATCCAGTATGTAGACAACTTCAACTATCTGGGTTGTAACTTATCAAAGGACGCCAATGAAACCGACGAAATTAAGAGACGGATACCACTAGCCAATTAGACCTATTTGTGGGTCCTCCCTATTATTAATTCAAAACTTGCGCGCAGGAATACGAAGTCCGCGTGTAAAAAACGATAATCCTACCCGTGCTATGTTATGGCTCCGAAATTTGGCTAGACCTATTCGAAGAAAAGGTCCTTCGGCGAATTTTCGGGGCCGTTCGCGAGCGAGATCAATGGCGTATCCGGTACAACCAAGAGTTGTATCAATTGTACGATGAGCTGGAAGTATCGAAAATTGTGAAGCTTCAACGTTTGCAATGGGCGGGACATGTACAACGGATGGACGATAATTGCATGCCAAAGAAAGTGATGCACGCACAACGAATTGACGGAGCGAGGTTGCGTGGACGACCGAGAGCTCGCTGGGAGAACTCCGTAGGTGAAGACGCCCACCAGCTGCTGGGCTTCCGAAACTGGAGGACAGGAACACGTAACCGCGACAATTGGAGGTCCATCATTCAGGCGGCCAAGGCCCGACTTCGGGCTATCGTGCCACATTGATGATAAACATTTTTGACAAAAAATCTGGTTGACTTCCCCGAGTGTAGAAACCAGGAATTATAAGAACGCCGAGTTTTTCGCATCAGTAAAATAAAATAAAAATGCCGCGATAGTCCCATATTGAACTTAGGCTGCAGATATCTTAATCCCATTTTCAATATCCAAGATCGTCTACTTTTTTGTTGTTGAAATGTTGAGGTCAAGAGCACATCCTGCAGAGATTTTTTTGTCCCCATAAATGGGTACTCGTTAGGGATGTCAAAAACCGGAGGGACGGACCAAAACCGGCACTTTTCAAATTAAATTGGACAACCGGGTTATTTTCAGCTTTTTTTAATTTTGTTCAATTTTTTGGATTTAACCAGGATAGAAATTTCTTTTTATATTTACATGGAAAATCTTTTAAAATTTTTCTCTACGAATTTCTCAATTTCTTTATGCGGTCTTATAACTTAACATTTAGCAAATGTTTTGTTTTATTTCAGTCCGGTTGCTTCAAAATGAGCCAACAAACTGGCTGAATATCTGGTGTCTGTAGGGACGTTCCGATACAAGTAAAGTATCGATACTTTTATTTCGATACCAAGTACTTTTGGTAGCGATACTTTTCTTTCCATTATACTCGGTATCGAAACAATTTGATTCAAGTAACTTACAGAGTACTTTTCAATTCTTCGGTTCAACATATACGGCGGTACATATTGTGAAATTAAATCATCGATAAAACACAAACCCACGTCAAACAAAGTGCATACCAGATTATTATCAGTCGACCTCTTTAGCGGAACCAGTTCACCGATGCCTAATTTAACAACTGCAGTAAGTGTGTGTAACTGCTTTTTTGTTGAGGTGTTGAGATCGACAGCACGCTCAGCAGTTTTATTTATCTTAACATTTGAGTGAGGTCATAGTCCGTCACATGGGTCGTGAGTTCGAAAAACACCATAAACTGAATTTGTTCACGATAAGTCTCGAACCCATGACCCTGTGCACCCAAGGTGCGCGCAATAACCACTACACCAACCAGACTGCAAATATTAGAAAAACTAAACTAAATTAAGCTTTCGTCTACTTAGACGTGCCCTTAGCTAATAGCCGAATAAAAATTGACCAAAATTAGGCAATCGAGCGCCAAAAATAATGTATGTATTTGTCGATTTTTGCAGGGTTGCTGGGGGTGGTCCTCCGATTATGGGAAAAGGGTTCTGACCTGGCAAAGGGGAAAAGCGGGTATTTTTTTGTGAAGTTTTTAGCGATTATGTCAAAAGCGGCAAAAGATACAGGAAAATGGTCTGAAAACGAAAAAAATCACTACATAAAATTTCCTATGCAATGATACACTCCCAATCAATAGGATAGTTCCACTTTTAAAATGGCTGTATTTCGGTAAGTGATAACGGTATTTTCTTCAAACTTGGTGACAATATTTTCAGTAGCCTGCTTGTTCTTTGCATAGCAGAAGGTCTCAAATCCGGAGTCCTGTTAGGATTTTCTTTCGAGAATTCTTAAAAACAGTACAAATGGTGAAGTCAATAGGATAGTTCCAGTGGAAATAAAACATCAAATAACGGTAAGAAGGGATAATTTTATTTTGAAAAATTTAGCTGGTAATAAGTAGAACTTTATTTAAATAATTAGAGCTCAAAAAGTTAATCTATGATAGAATTGTATAGGTTTTAACGGTAAATTAAATTAATTTCGGCCTAAACTCCTCTAAACGTTCGCAGAAGAGCTTCAGTGTTCTTAAACTATTGTCTAAGGGTATAGATCTCCGTTGTCATTCATCCCCACACATTTTTGATGGTACTTAGATCTAGGAAGTATGGAGGTCTTTCCCAAACCTTGATTGGTTGGTCTTGAAACTAATCTTTTATCAGTCTTGCTCCGTGATTGACGCCATTATTTTGTTAAAATCTCAAAGAAGTTGAATGGAAAATGTCGGTAATTTTAAGAACTATATTACCCAGAATATTCTTGCAAGCCTGGACGTTGTGAATACCGCTAATTTCCACAAGCTCAATAGTTCCACACAGAAACATTCAACCCCATACTTCGACGTTTCTTACTCTGAGTGATGCGTCTACAAAATTAATTCCTTCTAGCTCAAATCGTGGAAATAATACCTAAATCCATTGGAACCGAAGAGATTTAATCATTTCCGTCAGTAAAATAAAAAATAACGCGTTTGTCCAATCCATACAGTTTCTCCATTGGGGTTGAATATTTTGGTATGGAACTACTGAGCTTTTTTAAATTAGGGGTACTCAGAGTACCTAGGCTTTTTAAGATATTCTTCCTAATGTATTGCCCGAAACTTTCGACATTTTCCATACCATTCCTATAAGACTTTAGCAACCTAATGACCCCAATTATGAAGCAAGGCTGACAAAAGATTGATTTCAAGACCAACTAATCAAGGCTAGTGAAAAACCTTCACACTTCCTAGATCTAAATATCATCAAAAAAGTGTGGGAATGAATGACGAGGAAGATCTATACCGTTAGACGATAGTTTAAGAACACTGAAGCTCTTTGGCGTACGTTTAGAGGAGCTCGGACGAAATCAACTTAATTTACCGTTAAAACCTATACAATTCTATCCCAGATTAAGTTTTTGAGCTCAAATTATTTAAATACAGTTCTTCTTATTACCTGCTTCATTTTCCAAAGTAAATTTATCCCTTCGTACCATTATTTCATGTTTTATTTTCACTGGAACTATCCTATTGACTTCACCATTTGTACTGTTTTTAAGAATTCTCGTAAGAAAATCCTAACGGGACTCCGGATTTGAGACATTCTGTTATTCAAAGCACAGGCAGGCTACTGTAAATATTTTCACCAAGGTTGAAGAAAATACCGTTATCATTTACCGAGATACAGCCATTTTTCAAGTGGAACTATCCTATTGATTGGGAGTGTATATAACACCTCAGCACTTTATTGGAAAATAAGGCACTAGATTAAAAAATGAATAAAAAAAAAATATTTTCATTTCGGACGTTTCTAAAAATTTCCATAACTCTTGAAAACGCCAAGCTCAGTCATGATATATTGTCTGAGCATTCATATTAAATTGGAGAGGATTTGGAGATGATGAAAATTGAGTCGGTCAGATCAAGGATCATTAAATTATACTATCGAAAGTCAGACTTTAAAAACACTCTGATATTACGCCTCAACCTCCGAAAAATTCGGCAATAGGTGGAAGATGCTGATTGGTCGGGTACAGTCTATGAAATAAATCTTTGCTCAAGGTGACTATTTTTGCAGGAGAAAAAAAAATCCTCCAAATCTTCTAAACAAAATAAATCTAAATAATATTTTCGACATGTTGTGAATAACATTTTTGATAATGAAACATTGTTTTTACCTACACCTGTTAGTGTTTACGAAATTTAGAAAAAAAAAAAACGCAATTCTTTTTTAAAAATCAAATTTTGATAGATTTTGGCACAATTGAAATTTTTACTTGTAAAGTGATAGATTGTAAAATTTTGTGAAAAAATAGTAAATTAAACTTTTATTCGATAAAATAACTCGGTTAACCGGAAAACTTGTCCTTTCTATCCAGTTTTAAGCTTCGAAGGCGAGCGCACAAATATCTATACCAACGAGACTACTGCATTAGAAAACATGGCAAAGATAACGGCAGTCGATACAGCCTCAACATAAAAATTTTAACTGCAGAAATAACACAAGGTGTCGTTTGGTTGAAAAGCGTCAAACGGATCAAGCTCCTTCAAGTCGTTCGTCCCTTTTCAATTTTCATCTATCGCATTCAAGACACTATATGCCAACCTAAATACAATTTAAGATTTTGAGAACTCAATTAACGCGCTCAGAACATCTAACCATGTATACAACATTATCCTATAGCAGGGGTGTCAAACTCAATACCTGGGCCGGTCAAATAAGACTCCCCTCAGGTATGGGAGGGCCGCAGTAGGAAAATTTCAAAAAATTTAATGTAATCTTATTACGAAAGTTGATTACAGAATATTACTTTTAAAATATGGCAGAAAGTCTAGAACACTTAAAAATTAAAACAAGAAGCGAAAATGTGAAAATATGGCTGATTTTCTTGAGTAATCACTTTTTGTTAACATTGGAAGGCAAAATAGATTAAATTTCAGGGGTTCAGAAGGGTGGCTCAAAGAGACAAAAAGTTGTTTGTGATGTGGTTTTAAACAAATTCATGCACCAATACAGTTTGATAAGTATAGGTCTAAAAATCAGGCACTTAGGCTGTAATTAATATGTTGGAATTTCACATCCAGGTGATTTAGTCACCAATTTTAAGATTTATGTAGTTGCTAAAGCTTTGTCATTTTGCCAAATAAATCTCAATTCATTTTCGGTAAAACCAACCACTTTTTGATTAACTTTTTTATTAACGGCTTAATATTTTCCTGTACAAAAAAGCTTAGCTTCAAGGGTTGAATTTGTTCACCTTACCAATTTCACAATTTTTGTGTTGATACACATTGTGTGGCTTCGACATGGCCGAGGGCCTCACAGAACAGCAAGGTGGGCCGCATGCGGCCCGCGGGCCGCGAGTTTGACTCGTCTGTCGTATAGTATCATTAAGCTCATTTTATGACGGCTTCCTTTTAATAAATCCGCAACTACACTCTTCCCTCGGTCTTTTCCGACGACAAGCAACTTTGACAAACTCCTTCGTCATCTAAATCTTTCTGCAGATTTTGGATACCCTACTTTTGATGCTGCTGCTGCTGATCTGATATATTGCAGCCATATAATATAGACACATCTAAGATACATGATGTGTGCATCGGCGTCTTCCGCTCATACTTTTTCCTATATCCTCGTCTCGTATTATGTGTGCAGTTTCGCCACGTTGTTCCCGGAGTCCATTGCAACAACAAAAAAACTTTGAAACTCCACAGGATTTCAGCGGATTTCAAGTCATATAGATCCATCTTTTAGTTGAATTGTACGGGGCGGGAAAACTGCACATATTAACGTCATAAAATATTTCATGGGAATTTATTTCATGTTGCGGAAATTAATGTTCCAGGCATACAATGAAAAAAAAAAAACTAAAAACTACACGCAAGCCAAAGAAGAGTTTCCTTATATGCGGATTTGGAGATATGTATTTTATATTTAGGTTATATTTCCATAGGATACAGAACATAGCTTTTTCGGGGAGATTCCGTGTGCTTCTTATGCTGATCCAGGCTATATTATATGATGAAGAGTATGTAGGACACCATGAAGTTTTATTATGCAGCTCCAAAATTCAATATGCCGCCATACTATACCACTTTTTTGCACTAATATCCTGTCATCTGCGGCTGTGTGTATATTTCGAAATTGCTCATATATACATACATATTTCAATATCATTATCCTTAAAAATTCATTGAAGTTTGATGGTGAAGAAAAGAACATAATTTTGGTTATAAAATGGATTTTCCGGGTGCCTTGAAAATCAAATCGTTTCAATAGGATTATCCTAAAATCTTGTTGAATTGTGTACGGTTGTGGGATGGGAAAATTCTTTGCCTTTGAGGAAAACTCATTTTTCAGCTTCACATAGTGTTGACTTAGTCGTCCGAGCCAGAGAGCATGGTAATCTGTCATAAACTAAGGAAGGTAGAGATTTTGTTTGAATTTGTTTATTTTGAATTAAATTTTATTTGCTCTTTGCGATTGACATTTTTTGTATTTCATGGATGAAGACAAATCATTGACACGTCATTTTGCGGATCAGAAACAATCTCCGGTTCTTTTCGTTTACATATTTCACATAAAGACAGTAAAACGAAAAGAACTGGATATTCTTTCTGATCCTCAAAATGGCAGATGGATCAGAAGGGCAAACATGTTTGCGGAACATACGCAACTGTTGTGTTTCGTAATCTCATCCAATGTAATTTTTTTTTCATGCAATTTTAACTAAGAAAATATTTTTTATTTTTTAGATAGAATTTTTCATCCACTGTAACTGGAATTCTTAATATTTCTTTTAGCGCTGCAGCAGCAACAAAATGCTCTATCACCTACACACCCCAACCCGAAAAGATACCTGTTTTGTTTTGAGAGGGGTTGGAATGTAGGTAATAGAGCATTTTGTTGCTGTTGCAGCGTCAAACGAAAATTTGAGAAATATTATGATTTACAGTGGATGAAAAATGACAGCAAGGTCTCGGTTTTTTAGATTTTTCTTAAATTACAAATAACTGTAAAAAAAAACGCGACTGATTTTGTTTAGTATTTTCCCGTAACGGACACTAAATGCGCTATCACCAGTTACCGGGTTATCGTTTGGGTTTGGAACACCCTGTATATGGTGGATGGAAATCGCAGAGAATTTTTCCGAAAGTTTTTTAGTTTGAATTTTGGTAGTTTATGCGATGAATAAGATGACAAGGAAGTAGTCTGGCTGGTCTAGCGGTTAGTGCGCGCACCTTCGGTGCACAGGGTCATGAGTTCGAATCTCACCGTGGTTCATGGTGTTTTTCGAACTCACGAGGTTGTGACGGACTATGATCTCACTCAGATGTTAAACAATTACCCATTTATGGGGATAAAAAACACTGCTGAGCGTGATGCTGATCTCATCACCTCAACAAAAAGCAGATAAGATCTTGGAAATAGGATGCCACTAACACATCCTGCGGCCTTAGTCCAATGTTGGATTGTCGCGCCTGTTATTTATTTTAAGTAGCATTACCGAAAGAAATGGTAACTAATCGTTTGTAGATTGTAGAGAAGCGTGAGCCCGAAGCGTTTCGCAGCACTGTAGCCAATGGGCCTATTTTGTGCGATCGCCCTAGTCGCAGATGGGCAGAACTATGCCTGACGATCAAGGTTGCTCGTACTGAGAAACAAGTTGATGACGCTTATAGACGTTGTCCGTATCTGGAAAGGCCACTCCGAAATGTGACCAGCGACGCTGGGCCAGTGCATCGCACTCGCATAAGACGTGGAAAGACGTTTCGTCGTCTTCTTCACAGAATCGACAGCAACCAATCGTTTACTAGTGTGTATTTTACCACTACTAATATAGCCCACCAGTGGCATGACACAATTTTCGCGGTAGGGGCAATACAAATTGGTGCAATATATTTCATAATTTAAGATGTTAATTTTGAGAAACATTTGTCGCACGGTGCTTTTATGCTCATTTATCGACAACCAGTTTTAATCAACTTAACTGGAATGTCCATCCTTTTTTAGTCGGCTCGTGCTATTTCAAGGTAAATGAAAGTTGTTATTTACTTTAAATGTGTCTTATTCAATGCTTATAAATATATTAATCTCCAAAGGAAAACAGGTAAGGCACGGTTAGTTAGAAATTAAACACACACTGCCCAATATAAATGCAAAAATTTCCGAAAATTTCTCCCCGTTTTATATGTTCCGTGATACGCCACTGTCATGTAAATACAATGTGAATCGGCCACGTGTTTTTGTTGCACTTTATTACGTGGCGACAACAACTCGAACTGTCACTTAACTATAAACAGGTGATTGTTTTGTAAAAAAAAACGAAAACCAAGTTTTGGTTATTTGCACGTACAGTCACATACAGGATACACGACTTATCCTTTTCTATTTTCTTAATCATTGGGTTTTGTAACGCACACATTACCACTTGTAATTTTTTGTACTCCGGTGTAAATAAATAAATGGGATATTTCATTTTGGCAACGACGGAGATTGTTGCTAGTGTGGACGCGATGACTGCTTCCAATTGGCAGCCTGTGTGGATACCACAAACAGCTGAAACTGTCAAGTTTGATGGTTCGGATATTTAGACCAGTCAATGGTATAATTTATAGATATTAGACCAAAAAAAAAATGACCCAGATATTGGGACACTTTTTAATTGAGGCGGTGCGCGGCAAAACTCGCTTCTTGCACTTTTTTACGAAATTGAGTTATGAATTGCATTCGAAAGTATTGTTCCTGCTCTACACAGTAGTGAGATCAGTTTTTATCAAAACACATTTCTTTCGTATTTTTCGGGGCTTTGAAATTTGCAGTTCGTTGCAAAACTTACTTCTTCCAGGTAATGGTACCCATCAAAACTCTTTCCTTCCATCCATTTTGATCAAAACTCTTTTCTTGCCATAGCGGACTCATCAAAACTGTCTCTTTCCAGTAAAAATTTGTATTACTAAAAAATGGAAATTATTGTTTTATCATTAATATTATTAAGTTAGGGCTTATTGCTTTCATCCTTAGACACTTTCTTGGACCAAATTGGACTAAATACGCCACCAACTTGGTAAAAAACCATGTTGTTCCACCAGGACTCATCAAAACTCGTTCGTTCTAATTTATAATTCGAAATTGACGCCAAAGTTATTATTAAATATCACTTTTCTGTTTTACAAATCAATCTTAGTGCATATAGCTTCCGTTTAATTGCAAAACAAATATGGTACAATACTTTTTCATCTTGCTAAACGTTTTTTTTCGGTTTCTGAAAAATTACGAAAAATGGAAGGAGCTAGTTTTGCCGCGCACCGCCTCAATTGGTCTAAGCGTATTTTATATTCTAAAAGTTCGATGGTGTAACTACATGGGGCTACAATGACAACATGATCCATACTGGTTATGTTGTTATTGTAACCCCATGTAGTTACTCTAAACCACTGTTTCCCAACAGGTGGTCCGCGGACCGATGGTGGTCCGTGAGAGAACCGTAAGTGGTCCGCGAGATACCATTTGGACTACTTCTGAAAAATGAGTATTTCATTGGGATTAATTAAAATAATAGGCATGAGGTGTAAAAAATAGTATCCATAGTACAGATAAAGTATTGAATTCTTAATTTAAGTAACATAAGGCTCGGTGGTCTCAGTCTACATTGTGTCGGTGATTTTCGTGAAGCGGTGCATTTTTTCTCACATAATGTGACATTAATGTCTGAACCTAATAGTTTCAAGTGATTTGGCACAACAGCATCCAAATCATGCCTCAACACTCAACAAAGAAGAATTAGAACTAATCAATATCATTTGAAGACATTCCATGTTTGTAGTAATTGACCACCTCAATCCTTCGTTAAAAAAAGATAAAACCGCATCCGTCATCAATGTGACACGAGAGCCCGTCGTCGGGCTTTGGCCGCCTGACCGCATCCAATAAACTATAATCTGACAAACTGAGGCGATTTTATCACCTTGTAAAATAAAAATCGCGAAATTCCTTTCATTAAAACATTTGGTGGTCCGTAGGGATTCATGTTCAAGCAAAGTGGTCCGCAGCCATTTGAGAGTTGGGAACCACTGCCCTAGACCCAAAAGTATTATAGTGAATTTAAATTTTTTTAGTCTTACATTTTGCATTGTAACTCTTGATAAAATAGACTTAGGATCTTAAGATCGTGTCCATATATTGTTAACAAAACTTGTTTGATTTGTACTAAAAATTGAAGTGCTCCGCCCATTGACGTCCCCCTCACTCCTCCTAACATTTTTCAAAAATGCATGCCTGTTGCTTCTTTTCAAATTAAGCTAGGCAAATCAAATTTGGTGGGGTGCCTAGTTTAATCCCCATTATGCTCCTTATCAAAAATTATTAGCAGCCGATCAAAACTAAGGGTACCACCCATACAAAGTGACCCAAATTTCTAACAAATTTTACATTTATTGGCTGAATTCAGATTGTAAGACGAAACCGGACGGGTAAACTTGCAAGACAAGAGAGCTTTTGTAGTGGCCAGCAGACAAGCATTGTCCATTTCAGATTGTAAGAACGCGTCTTACGAAAGAAAAAATCGTGACACGATTGTTTTTCTTTCGTAAGATCTTTCGTACGATCGATAAGACGATTGCATCTACCAATAGTTCAGGCGTTCTGCAAAGACAATTAGCGCGTGTTTTACTTGCATTTTATTCTTGTCGACTCGTCATTTCATTGTACACTAACTTTGGAGCGTGCATGGCAACATTTATACATAATTGCTGTGTGATTATTGTTCGCCGGTCCGTGTTTTGATCGGATAGTGTGAAATGATCATACGATGGTTCTTATCGTCCAAGTTTACCCGTCCGGTCGTTTTCTTACAATTTGAATGAAGCCAATCACTTCTAAATTCTACCTAAAATAGAAAAAAAAAATTTGTCTCTTAGAACGTCCTTATAACAGTTAATTGTAGTCTTGTGAATGTATATCCAAAAGTTTGTACCAGAGCGTGCCTTAGAAGTACGAAAAATCGGGTTTTAAGGTTGCTAGTTACTCGAAATATTCGCAAATAGTCTTAGAACTGGCATCACTGGCCTTCAAACCCGATTTTTTGATACTTGTAGCGTACGCCTTGGTACAACCTTTTGAATATACATTCACAAGACTACAATCAACTGTTATAATGACGTTCTAAGAGACAATTTTTTTGTTTTCTATTTTACATAGAATTTAGAAGTGAAAAAAAAGTGAAATTTCTTAGAATTTTCGTTCACTTTGTATGGGGGGGTACCCTTAGTTTTGATCCGATGGTAATAATTTTTGGTGGGGAGGATAATGGAGTATATACTAGGCATCCCACCAAATTTAATCTGCCTGGCTCAATTTAAAAAGTTGCTACAGGCATGCCTTTTTGAAAAATGTTAGGAGGAGTGAGGGGGGCGTCAATAGTCGGAGCACTCCAATTTTTGATACAAATCAAACAAAGTTTGTTATCAATATATGGACAAAATCTTATAACGGTGGGTCTATTCTGTCAAGAAATACAGTGCGAAATGTAAAACTCCAAAATTTTAAATTCACTATAATACATTTGGGTCTGGGGTATAATGAGAAAATGTCTAAAGTGTTTAATATCATTACAAAGGTAATTTTATGTAGTTTGTTTCGTCCTCAGGACATTTTAAGGTCAGACTCATAGTTTTCCAGATATTTTCAAGAAACTGAATTTTAACCCCTTTGCTACCCCCTCCCCCCTTAACCCATGGCGCAAATTAGTGTAACTTTTTACTGCGTATATTAGGCAGTATATTCAACAATTTAACATCAAAAATTCCTTTTTTTTTTTTTGATGTTTGGGTTTTGAGCTATCTGTACTAGACTATTTGTTTTGACTTCGAAAAGTCTACAAAGAATTGGTCTACAAAAAATTGGTCTACAAAAAATGTCTACGTCGGAGTGTTGTTTTTCGCAATCGTGCTGTTTTTATGGTTCGAGAAATCTTTCATGCGGCTTTTGGGCCTCTAAATCTCGTGCCTTGATAGAGATGGACAAACTAGAATCGGTGAGTTAAATAGCAGTTGGCATACGATAATTTTGTTTAATTCGCCGGGTTCCCTTTATTTTTAGAAACATGCCTGTTTCTTTATCCAATATAATAAATAAAGTTTCAGGTCTTAACATCACTAAATTTACATTTACTAGCAAGGGATATTTTTGAAATGTCAATTTTCAAAAATCAATTTAAATTATTTGACATTCGTAACTTGCATTTGTGTAGTGTGTCATGTTTCGTGGCTGTGAGACCTCGGAGCTCTTAGCGTTTTATGGAACGAGTTTATCGTCCGGTGTTTCTGGACCACAACATAACAAGCCTTATAACAATTTGTCCATGCTTGCGGCTTGCCTTAATACATTTTACATGCCATTGGGTGGTCTGGTGTATGGGATGAAGGAGGCATTTCAGTACAACATTTCGTTAAATTTTGGTAAATCAAAATGTACAATTATTTTCTAGTAAAAAAAGGATTGAACTGGATAAAAGCGGTGTATCCTTCGATGTAATATCGTATTCGTAACTTATCGAACCGCGCGTCATCCCTGTAATCCACGTCCGAAATCAATTGGTTCTTAGCGACATAGGCTTTTTTAATTCCATGGTCGGCACGATTTCAGTATCTGCGGTGCCAAATTTTCATGATGCCATTATTATTAGCCTGAAACGATCCAATCTGCAACTGCAATCCTTTTTGGCGAAATCGTAATGGTTCTCCAGATATTCAATGTCAAAGTTTGACATTTATATGGGGTAGTCTAGTTTTTAATGGGAAATTGGGGGTATTTTTACTAGATATTGATGTGAATCAATGGCATTGCACCGAAAATAACATTTTAAATTTCATTTGTCTGTCTAGCAAATTTTACAATTCTTGCTCGCAAATATTTTTCGACTTTTCATACTATTAACATTTTGCCATATTGGTAAAACTTACTATTACGGCATTAAACATTTTCCCCAATGTGTAAAGCCGAAATATCCCCCTTTTCTTATCAAATTACTTAACTGGCTTCATAGAAAAGTCAAACTTGACATTGAATATCTGGAGAACCGTTACGATTTCGCGAAAAAGGATTGTAGATTCGGTCGTTTCAGGCCAATATTAATGAAATGGCATCAGTGGCGTAGATAAGGGGGGATCAAGGGGATCAATCCCCTCCCCCCCTTCGGTCACATATTTTTATTATTACTTTAGGTACGTAAAACAAAGCAAAAGTAAACTTTTTCTGGAATTATTCAACGTGTGTAGTGTTTAATAAAAACCTTAAACCATTTTAACAACTGCAATAAAAAAATTTAGCACTTCCTCAAATTTTAATTGTATAATAGAAGCATACCGATAGAATAGAAACACTACAGCACAGTGCTTTACGTTCATCTTCATTTGATCGGGAGTTTCGCACAGGCAAGCCCTACTGTAGTAATCTAGAAGTGCTACTAGAAAAATTAAATGCAAGCACTGATTGAAAATTTTTACTGGAAAATCTTAATGTTTGGTTCAAAAATTTAAAAATAATGTGGAACACGAAGTGCTCTTCCACAGAAGCGCAAATTCTAATAGGGAAATATACAATGCAAAGATTATACAGATTTCTTCAGGAGAGTGGACAGCCAAAGCAAATAAAGAGAAAACGATTCAAAACTGCTTCCAATTTTGAGCATACTTTATTGAATGAGTTTATCAACATTCTATTTTCTTTTTTCTTAAGTTAAAATTTTACGAAAGGGCTTATCGTATATAGCAGGGCAACGTAAGCCTTGATTTTCTCTAGTTGTTCGCAATTTTATTGAATTTAATAGGATGAACTCTCACCCAGAATTAATTTTTTTAACGAAATTTTCTGTAAAAAAAAATTTGAAAAATTTCCAAAATTGAAAGATATGTAGTCTTATGCAGGCAGAAAAAAAAAGCAAATTAACAAACGAACAAACGGAGTTCCGCGGTACTCTAGGGTTCCCTGAAGATCTCTCAGGGATTTGGCGAAAATATCAAAAAAATAGGAAAAATGTAGAAAGAGCTTTTGACAACAAAAAGGCAAACAATACATCCGAAAAAATGTTTGTAAGTTTTAAAATTCCGAAGTCTGCTACACTGTACCGGAAATCAACTTAACTTTAAAATACTTGACCAGCATCAGAGACTCGACGTCGACCGATTTTATTTTACAACTTTCTACTATATGAAATGGAAAAAAAGTAGTGTGTACCAGAGTTTTTTGGATTTAAATCATGGCTAAATTAGAGGATTAACATTGTGTTATTAAAAAAGTTTCTACGATTTTTATAAGCGAATGTTTAATAGTTCAAATTTTAAGTTCTAATCATACATATATTTTTAAAATCCTTTTCAAACAATTTGCTGATAGCTAGGGACTCGAAATTTAGAAAAAATACATAGATGCTACGATGTCCTACAAGTTTGCAAATTTTAGAAATATCTACTCACGAATTTCTGAGTTATCGAAAAATTTCAATTTAAAAACACAAAAGCTGTACTTTGTCCACATAGACTAGGCATTGCCAACGAGCTCTCGCCTTAACAATTTCTCTCTTCTAGACATTGACTATGTGATTTATTTAAATCACTGTTTTGAGGTGTTCCGGCCAGAAAAGCGATGCTAGGTGTTGCATGACTCCGAAAAGTTTAGGAACCACTGTTCTAACCGAATATATGCCAGCGCTGATACTCAAATCACAGTAGCGACAATTTGTACGAAAATTGGAATACTGTGGATTCACTCATATATATTTTCAGGACTTGTTTTTTTTTTCGTATGGACAAATTTGCTATCTATTTTGCACCAACATTCTCTCAAAAAACTGCTAATTTGACATGTAATGAATACAGAAATTGTTATTTTGAAATTCAACATTTGATAACAATAAAAGTATAAGTAATCTTGCAAAATGATCCCCCTCCTCTCCGAAAAGCTATCTACGCCACTGAATGGCATCATCAAAATTTGGCGCCGCAGATACTGAAATCTCACCCCAGGCTCTATAACACCTGAAAAGATAAGATTACCAGGAGCTATTATACGATTTTCAACTTCAGCGTGCATAACCTAATACATGTAACCTTTCCTACATTTTGTCTCCTGAACGAAAACAATCTTTTGACAAATCCACATGATATAGATCCACGGCGCGATGTCTGTAGCAATAAATTTGGAAGATCAAAATGACGAAAATAAGCATAAATGTAACGCGAGCTAGAAACACAACCCAACCCGTCACTACTATGGTAAATTGCACTATCACCCAACTTGACGCAGAAGCCTCAAATGTCCAATTATGCCGATGGTCTAAGCCCCCTTCAGAACAATTTCTTGGTTTTGCCACTGGTGCGGGGTGTTCAATCGCTACTGAAATCTGAGTACCAAACAGGCCAGCCTGTGTTATTATTATTGATCTTGGAATGAAGTATGCAGTAAAATATTCTTTGAAAAGTTGACAAATATTGTGAACCCTCGATATTGTCAATTATTTTTGGGAAGTGTCAAAATTTGTTATGGAAAATTTCTGCTTTTAATACACTGATTATTTTCCTCGTTATCTACAAATTCATAAATATTTATTTTATGTATGTACATATTTCAATCAGAACATGTAGAACTTATCGGAACTACCTATTCCTACCTACATATGTCCATATTGAGAACACCTTATGAGGTGTCTAATGGTTCTTCCTATTGTAATTAATTCCTCAAATGATTAGGCATAATTTTTTTTTTTAAGATTAATTATGTTCTATTCCGTTAAATAAACATATATTTTTAAATCTGAACATACGAACATTGTAGCCTCACCTATTTTTATATTTTTTTCGTTCAATTTTTCTATTAGTCTTTCGCAATGATACCTACTTGAAAATGTCATTTTTTTAATAAACGTATCGTATAGGTAGGTACATGTCAGAAAAACATATTGCCGAGTGGAATGACACGATGAGTATAATGTACTCGTACACCCGCGGTCAATATTGGTTTTCTGTTCTCTCTGGAGTACCACAACTAGTGTGTTAATCAATAACCATCGAAAAAGTGTAGTATACTATGGATTGAATGAAAAACGAAAACGAAGATACAAGATACAAAACTAGACAATTTGGCCGATGATAGTACATATCTATATATTTCTGATTTAAATCGCGGCAATACAATATTAAAAGTGGCCGCACTTGATATTTGTCAATAATTAAGCGTGCTCCCGATCGATTATTTACACACAATGATTGTGTATGGTACTAGGGTGCTACTATGAAAAGAGGGTGACAGTCTAGAACCCTTTAACAACGAGAAACAGGTGCTACTCGACTATGATTGACTGTTGCTTGTCGATGTCGTCTACAACACTCCAACAAGTGGAGTGTCATGTGTCGTGTCCGAGTAGTAATGAATAAATAAGTTTTAATAAAGCGATGTTCAATGTCAAGAGGAACTTATTCGTTGTTCGATATATTTTTAATAAGTTGAAAGGATTACGGCTACGGTCTTGACACATTGACTGTCTGGAGTGGTATGAGAAGTATGAGTGGTTGTAAATGTGATGAGTTCAGATAAATATTTCAAGGAACTTCTGTAGTAACCGAAAAATGTATAATTTCAATTTGAAATTTACCCGTTAATGTTGTTCTCATTTTGAATTAGAAACGGCACTATTGTAAATGTGACATAAAGAACACTTGTTGCTTACGCTTCATCGCAAACAAAGGTCTTTCAGTCGCTCTCCTGTGGTCCCTTCCCTACACTTTATCGTTTTAAATGTATTGTCAAGTCAACTAAAATGCTCGTTATAAAAAATTTAAATTTTTATTCAGGACTAGACTAATTAGATAAATAAATACGTATGAAAAAAATTAAGAGATAATAGGTTCAGGAAGAATTTTACTTTATGCGGTCCAGGGCTAATTATATAAGCTTAAACTTCGGAAATTTCACTACGTCGAGATGCGGTTTCAGCCCTTTTCTAGAAGACGAATAATGAACGAGCTACTCTTGAAAATTTAGCAAAGATGTAGCCTTCATTCGGTGAAATATTTTTAACACTTTAATTAGGTGAATTGTTTTTTTTTTCAAAATGCTGTTTCACCAATTTATCATCATCACAATAAATAATAATAATTGTGGGTCAACACCAGTGGCGTAACGCTTTTCAAAGGGAACCATACGAAATCCCCAATCACAATATCCCCAAACGTAGAAAAATCCCCAAAATCAAAATCCCCATAATCATAATACCCATATACAAAATCCCCATTTACAATCTACCATTTACCATCTGCCATCAACCATTTACAAACTACCATCCGTCTATCATTAACCACCTACCATTTACCATCCATTTATCATCTGCCATTTAACATCTATCATTTACCATCTACAATAGCCTAAAGAAAATCTCCATTCCCCATTTGAGGTGTGATCGTAGAACGCGCGCGCGTTCTTAGATCAGACCTCAAATGGGGAATAGGGAATTTCGTTTGGGGATTTTGGTTTTGGGTATTGTGATTTCGGGGATTTTGATTTCGGGGATTTTAACTTCGGGATTTTGATTATGGGGATTTTGATTTGGGGATTTTGGTTTGGGGATTTTGTGACTGGGGATATCGTATCCAACCCCTTTTCAAATTATGTATTTGTGTTCGAATTCAAAGTGGGCCGTTTCTTTATACCGTTAAATTTTCGACTAATTTGTCACCCTAAATGTTAGTATTGTCTTTATAAAGCAAATGCTCCTACGGTAGCCTGATCGTCGATGCAAATCCCGAAGCTACTCCATTCTTACAATGGTCCAGAGCTGCGGAAACCTCCTTCCAATCTAGAAAAAAATTATAAGTCAATTGGATTGACGAATTTCCAAAACAAGTTGACAAAATTCCATGTCAACTTGACGAATTTCAAAATAATGTTGTTAATGTTAGCGAATTTGTATTATTATAAATTGATGAGTTTCTATTTTAAAAGGTTTTCAGACTTACGGCCAGATTACGTAATCTGTGCAAATTACTTAATTTGAGCTGTCAAATCCCATACATTTTTAAACTCACCACACCTCAGATTACGTAATCTGGCCAGATTAAGTACAAGTGTGAAAACCTCCTTAAATTGACGAATTTCAATATCATGTTGACAATTTTCCATTATAAATTGACAAACTTCCATTTCAAATTGGTAAACTTCCAAATCATGTTGATAAATTTCTATTACCAATTGGCGAATTACAAAATCTGGTTTACGAATTTCCATTAGAAATTGAAATTGTTGTCGAAATTTTCACTCATTTCAATTTGATGAATTTCCAGATCAACTTGACTTATCTCCAAATCATGTAGGGGAACTTCAATTAAAAATTTGCTGTATTCAAAATCGTGTTGACGAATTTCAAATTGTCGGATTTTCATTTGAAATTGACGAATTTGAAAAATTGAAAAATTTATTGACGACTTTCCATTACGAATTGGCGGATTTCAAAATCATATTGCTTTCAAATTGGTCTTGATTCGTTTATCTAAAATTTAAGTTCGTCAATTCGTAGTGAAAATTCGTCAACTTCTATCCGTCCACTATATTCTGAAATTTTTCAAATTGTCATGAAAATTTGTGATGGAAATTATTGTTGATCTTGAGTTTTTTCTATTTGTAATGAAAACTCACTGATAAATTTTGAAATTCGTCAATATGTAATGGAAATTTGTCAAAATGATTGGAAATTTATCAATGGAATGTGTTTGTGTCAATATTTTTAAGCTAAAGCCTAAGTTTTAACTTTAACTAAATGGTATAATTCGGCAGTACTTGTACTTGTGTTCCTGCGGTTTGACAGCATTTTTGCGCGCTTAATAAATGACCATTTATATTTGAAACAAATATGCCTATCGGCCTTTGGGGCCCTTTTGGATTGGGGGTCCGTGTTCCAACGTACACATGGAACACCGTGCGTTACGCCACTGGACAACACTAGGATGAAAATTTTTTTTCAGTTTTAAATTTTTTCCTATTCTAGTCGTGCTCTATGGATAAATTTGAATCTCGATTTCTGTATTTTTCGTGGAATTGAAATCGACCGTAAATAACGGCTAAATAGGCTGAAAGTGGGTACTCGTGTGTGTACATACACAAATATGCGTACGTACGTATACGCAAAGTTCAAGCCCCCCTGCAAATTTCAAAACAAACATTTTTGCTCAATATCCGCCCTCCATGTTCTATGACCTCCCTCACTTTCATTGCCATTATCATTTATTGGCTTTGTACTTTGTATTGATGATAGTATTCTCCAGCGAACAATAATAAATTGAAATCATAACAATTTCCCTTTTTTTTCGTGAATTTCAAATGACCATCATGATGGTATCCATTGGCTACGGCTAAACGCTATGTGCGAGTAAGCATGTTCTTTGGAATTGATATGCAAATCATTATTGTGCTCTAATTTTATCTCCATCGGAAATCACGCAATTGTTGTTTCGGGATATCCGTAGAACATAAACAGACTTTTTTTCAGTGTATAGGCAATACATCGTGCAGTATGTATAAATAGGGGGTGTGTGTAGAGCTGTAGAGAGAGAGAGAGAGATGAATATGATAATCTTGTTTGAACTATTTTGGGGCGAAAATTTACATTTTACTGTACACACAGACTAAGCTAAGCCATTGTCTAATTTAAACGGATTTTTCGTATTTATTTGTGCATTTTATCTGCGAAACATAGTGCTATTGTGTACATATAGACGATTTTCGGATTAACCTTCCGGCGGGCGCAATACTAATCCTAACACGATCGGGCGCAATGCATCTGACAGATTAAGTGCAACAAAAAGGATCAAACTAAGTTTCTGTATATTTTAGACTCTTATTTATTATTGCAATGTCTTTTTGAAACAGTTCTACGAAATTTTAGAAACAAAAACTGGCTCACAAAGTTTGATACCCTTCACATTTTCAATTTTCTAGGAATATTCTGCTTTCAATCGCTTCAATATGTAAAAAACCTCCAACAACTCGACCGCTTAAAAAATTAGAGTTTATTTTACTAAAAACACACTATTGAACGATTTGGTGAGCCTAAAAGTCAACACAACGTTATTACGCAATGGGAAGAGTAACAAGTGGAAATTTTCATAGAAAAGGAGAAAATAACACAATCGGGCGCAATACATCTGAGAGATTAATTTATCCCCTCCCACCCCTCAGACATATGGTAGATAGAAACTGAAAACTGCTTTGGGTAGTTGATCGATAAAGATTAAGCTACTGTGAGTTTCAGAACTCTCCCTTTTCATATCGCTGATTGGCGCAACAAAAACTGGTCACTTAATCTGTCAGATGCATTGCGCCCGCCCGAAGGTTAAAAGCATTTTTTGTCATAAATAAAGAGTGGGAATTTTGGGGGATTCAAACGTATCTGCTGAAATTTGTCTTCGGTACTACAGTCAAATGCATTCTAATGTGTAAGCGACAGCTTTGTCATCGGGAACATGGAATATATCCACAATTAAATATTTGCCGAAAATGAGGTCAACGGGCACTGAAAAGCTTTATGGAAAACTTATAGGTATTCGTCATACGAGGAGACTGTAGTGTCCAACTTGATTCAGTAAAGCGATTAAGTTGCAGAGATTTTTAATTTTCTTATGTGCTTTGCCTTTCCATTATGCAAAAAATACTTACTTATCTTTATCTTTATTTTCCTACATAACAGGAACGAATAACATGTTGAAATCCTTCAATATTTTGATATATCACTATTAGATAGACAGGCCCAACTGCATTAACCTAGGTTGGATCCGAGTCCACTCGAATCCTACCGAAGTTCTCTAACCCCTGACAGTTGGCATGCCGTTTGTTCAAAACACCACAACACCACTGATAGTAATTCTGAAAATCAACTGCCCCGCTCGACTTTTTTGAAAAACTTTTTAAAACTATTATTAAAAAGTGCGCAATAAGATACATATCATCAAAAAAGCACACATTGATTAATCGATCTTACCATGTCTCAGTGGCGTAGATAAGGGGGGGATTCAGGGGCTTAATCCCCCCTTTGGTTACACTTTTTTTATTATTACTTTAGGTATGTAAAACAATGCAAAAGTAAACTTTTTGCTGGAATTATTCATCGTGTGGAATGTTTCATAAAAACGTGAAACCATTTTCAGAACTGCAATAGCAAATTTAGCTAGCACTTCCTCAAATTTCAATTGAGAAGCATATCGATAGAATAGAAAGCTATAGCACATGGCTTTACATTCATCTACTTTTTCACATTCGATCTGGAGTTTCGCACAGGCAAGCGCTACTGCACTATTCTAGAAGTGCTGCTGGCATACTTAATTGTTCGAGTTTAACAACATTGTTTTTCTTTTTTTAAGTTAAAATTTGACGATAGGTTTTATCGTATATAGCCGGGCAAAGCAAGTCTTCACTTTCTCTAGTTGTTAGCAATTTTATTGAATTTAATACGAAAAACTAACTCTCAAAGCTATAACAAGGATTATTTTTTTCAACTAAATCTTCTGTAAAAAAATGTTAAAATTTCCGAAACTGAAAGATAGATAGCCTTAATGCAGGCAGTAATTCGAAAACAAATTAACAAACAAACAAACGGGGGTTCGCAAAGATATCCAAAAATTTAAAAATTCAAACAATCCAAACGAAAAATTTTTGTAAGTTTTAAAATGCCGAAGCTTAAAGGCCCGTATTTATAAACATACTTTAACTCAAGGAGACCTTTAGTCAAGGATTCCGAGATTCAAAAAAAAGAAATGTAATTTTCAGTAGTTTTTCATTGAATTAATTTATATTTACAAGTCGATGCATCCTTGATCTAAGGCGAAACTCAAGGAGACCTTAAGTTTTCATTAGAATTGAAATGTAATAATTCAAGGTAGGTAACTAGCTACCTTAACTTCAAGTGAGGTTGACTATAGAAAATTTCAAGGCTTCCTTGAAATCGAATTAAATCGAGGATACATTGACTCGTAAATATATGTAAATGATTTCAATGAAAAAACTACTGGAAATTACATATAATTTTTTTTGAATTTCGGCATCGTTGACTAAAGGTTTCCTTTAGTTAAGGTATGATTATAAATACGAGCCTTAGTCTGCTACACTGTACCGGAAATCAACTTAACTGTTAAACCACCATCAGAGACTCGACCGATTTTCTTTTACAGCTTTCTACTATATGAAATGGAAAAGGAAGTAGTGTGTACCATTTCTACGATTTTTTTAAACGAATGTCTAACAGTCCAAATTTTAAGTTCTACTCACATTTTTGGTCTCCTTTTCAAACAATTGGATGATAGCTAGGGCCTCGCGATTTATAGCAAATTGTTTTACCCCAACTCCTAGTGCAGCAAGGTGCGTTGACCACTACCGTGTGTAATCAACAACGATTCAAAGACAGCTGAATTTGAAGTGTGAAACGGTTGTCAGCCATTTCACTAGTCGAATTTTTAGTTTATTATTTTACGATAAGCATATTTCTTATCATCTTTAAATAATAACGACTGTTCATGTCGAGTTTGGAAACTCATTTCTCTATGAATCTTTATATCAAAGAGTGGCGACCAAAAAATCACGGCCACAGAGCAAGACGATGTCCTACAAGTTTGAAAATTTTAGAAATATCATAAACTCACGAATTTCTGAGTTATCGGAAAATTTCGATTTAAAAACTCAAAAACTGTACTTTATCTACATATACTGGGCATTTCCAACGAGCTCCTGTCTCCACAATTTCCCTTTTCTGGAGATATGTGACTTATTTTAATCCCTATTTTGATGTGTTCCGGCCAGAAAAGCGGCGATGCTAGGTGTTCCGTGACTCCGAAAAGTTTGGGAGCCACTAGTCACAGTAACAAAAATTTGTACGAAAATTGGAATACTGCGGATTCACTCACCGTAGTAAAAAAAAACAAAATACCGATGCAATATTTTCAGGACTCAGTGTTTAGCTAAAGAAAACAACTAATTTGAAGTGTAACAAATCCAGAAATTGTTATTCTGAAATGGAACATATGATAACCGTAAAAGTACAAGAAATCTTGCAAAATGATCCCCCTCCTCTCCGAAAAGCTATCTACGCCACTATGTCTAGCTTTAAAATCCAAGCATTACCACAATTTCAGAATACAAATAACAAACCAGCCGGCAGCCGTACACGGTAGGCTGCCGTGGAGTTCTTTGACGACTGACAGATTCATTTGAATCAGCTGATAAATCTGTCTTGTTTATATAGATGGCGCTGGCATGTAGTCTTCTTTTGGATTGTCAATAGGCGCGCACAGAGGATTAAGAGGCCCTTTCTACGTAAAAGGGTATTTTTTGATGGCCTATTCATTTGCTTCGTACCGATTAGGTTCATTAGATGAGAGGGAAGGAAGCTGGAAATTGAAATAATTGAAAAACTGCAAATCAAAGATTGGATAAAGCAAGACTTGATAAGAAAACTTGAATCACCAAGTTAAGTTTAGTGTTAGTGTTTAGTGCTGCAATAAGCGTATAGGCATCATAATTTGTTTCGATACAAATAAACGTAACAGTATAGATTATTAAATAATTCGATTGAACCATCTCTGTCCTTCTCAGTGGCGTAGATAGCTTTTCGGAGAGGGAGGGGATCATTTTCCAAGATTGCTTACGTTTATCAAATTTAAAAATTCAAAGTACCAATTTCTGTATTTATTATACGCTTTAAATTAGCAGTGTTTTTTATAATTTTTTTTCAAAATAGAGAGAAATTGTTACATACTAAAAACACTGTGTCCTGCAAATATTCAATTCTCCGCAAAAATTGTGAGACTGCATCGAAAATTTGGCTTTTTACTACGGTGAGTGCATCCACACCACAGTTTCAATTTTCGTACAAATTTTTCCTTTTGTGGTTGGAGTACCAATATATTGGGTTAGATCAGTGGTTCTCGAACTTTTTGGGGTCACGGAACACCTCAAAACATGGATTAAAAAAATCGTAAAGTTACATGTCTAGAAAAGCGAAATTGTGAAATATATGGACAAAGCGCAGCTTCTGGGTTTTTAAATCCAAATATTCCGATAACTCGGAAATTCGTGAGTAAATATTTATAAAATTTTCAAACTTTTAAGGCATCGTAGCAGCTCCAGCTACATAAGTATTTGCTAAAAATTTTGAGGCCCTAGCTATCAGCCAATTGTTTGAAAGGGATACCAAAATTGTCAAAAGAACTAAAAATTTGATCTTTTGAATATTCGTTTAAGAAAAAGTAGAAAAGTTTTTATTTTCTAAAGGCGTTTTTGACACAAATTAAATCCCTTCTTTTTTGCGCCTTAATTTAAATCTCAGTGGAGAACATTCTTTATTATCTGAAACACTTAACTTCTTCTTCCATTTCAGATAGTAGAAAGTTGTAAAAGAAAATCGGTCAAGTCACTGATGCTGTCCAAAATTTATTGTTAAGTTGATTTTCGGAACAGTGTAGCAGATTATGCTTCGGAGTTTAAAAATTTCCAAAAAAATTGAGTGCATTTTTTGCTTCTTGTTGTCGAAAGCTCTTTTAATATTTCCTATTTTGGATATTTTTGCGGAACGCCTGAGAAATCTTCATGCTGCCGGCAAGTTTTACAATTTTTTATAGAAGGTATAGTTAAATAAAAATAATCGTGGTTATAGCTTTGAGAGTTCTTATATTAAATTCAATAAAATTGCGAACAACTAGAGAAGGTTACGACTTTCTTTGCCCAGCCATATACGATAAAACCTTTCGTCAAATTTTAACTTAAAAAAAAAAAAGACAAAAATGTTGATAAACTCAAACAATAAAGCATCCTCAAAAATTGGAAGCAATTTTGCATCGTTTTCTCTTCATCGCATTAGCTTTCCTGAATAAATTTTTATAATCTTAGGTACTGTATATTTCACCATTAAAAATTGCGCTTCTGTGATGGAAGATAACATTTTACAATTTTTGAACCGAACATTAAAATTTTCTGGCATCGGATTTTCAATTAGTGGTTACATTTAATTTTTCTAGCAGCGCTTCTATATAGATTACTTCAGTAGGGCTTGCCTGTCCGAAACTCCAGATTCATTGTGGAAAAGTAGATGAACATACAGCCCTGTGCTATAGTGTTTGTATTGTATCGAAACGCTTTCATATATAAAATAGAAATTTGAGATAGTGCAAAATATTTTATTGCATTTCTGAAAACGGATTCACGTATTTATATGAAACTCTACACACGTTTAATAATTTAATGGAAAAGATTACTTTTGCTGTTTTTTTTACGTACCTAAAGTAATAATGAAAAATATATGACCGAAAGGGGGGGGGGGGATTGATCCCCTTGACCCCCCCTTATCTACGCCACTGGTTCTTCTCTCATCTTGTCTGTCCGTCTGTTTTAAAGCTATCGAGCTGAAATTTTGCACACATGTTTCTTCCTGCAGGCTTCTATATGTTTGAATCACCAAAAGCGGACGATGAATTTATAGGGCTGTCATGCAAACGTAATACACCCCAATTTGGTTATTCTAAGAAAAGCCTTTTATTTCACCCTCACGCCGACAAAGCATGCTACAAGAATGATGTAGGAACAGACGAAATCGGAATTCAAGTCAAGTCAACGACTCACCCAACTATTAGCCCAAAGAAAGTCAAGGGTATCCGAATTTCGACCGCGCCGGGAATTCGCCTTGATATCGTTTTTACTTTATTTCGTAATGTCATTGTTCGGTATGTTTTAGCTGTTTTTTTTTTGCGGTTTTTGTAGCTGCAATCAATTTTGTCGGACTTTTAGCTGTTGTTGAAAAAAATGTAGCCGGTTTTCCGGAAGTTAAATTTTCAGTTTCAGTTTCAGCACTGCGGGGGGCCCTACGACGCGGGGCCCGTGGCAGAATGCTCCTTTCGCGCAACACTCTGTGCGCGCCTGGTTATAAAATGAGTGCGTGATTGTAGTAGTGCATCAATTTTCCAAATTAAAATTAAAATTAAAATAAGTGAATCGCAAAAAACTCCGAAATTTAGCATTTCATGGGAAAAATTAAAAGAAAGCTGGTTAAAAAGAACTCTTTCAAGTTTCTAAATAAGACCCCAAAAGTCCTTATCTGTGTGTACCACTTGTGGTTTTACTCTGGCACCATCACCTGCAGAAGAAGGGTTTTTTTTTGTGACAACGGGAAAATGTACTGAAAAGTAGCGTATGACAAACTGCGATTTTATGAAAAGTATCGAAAGACTCTCAACACTAAGTGTTCTTCTAACGGTGTCAAGAGGCCAAATTAAATTTTCACGTTTTTTTGGAATTTTGTATAAAAGTAAAGTTGACTATTTTTAGCCTGTAGAGCAACAACAACGCATTGGTCTCGGCGATGACACGATCCAAGATAGAGCTGCCTGTAGAAATATGCTGAGAAATTATCGCCAAAACGGGCGATATGCCTACACCGCAGCTCGAGCAACGCGGAACCAAGGAGCGGTATAAAGAACGAGGCAAGGAAGAAGAAAGAGTGTAGAGCTCTAAGAAAATTGGGAAAATTCTCTCTCGTCTCATGGGAAGTAAGCGTTCAGGAATGAAGCGGGTAGTATTCTCGTGAGTATGTTTTTTTATGGTAACGTACTCTCAAAGTCTATGTATAAATATTTGTATTTCCTATTGCTTCCAATGAAATGCCAAAAGTCTCAATCGATACGTGTTCCCAAAGTCGAGCTACGAACGGTCAAACAAATCTAGTCAGTCAGTCAGTCAGTAGGCTGAGCCGACAAACGAGGCAACCAAAATGGATAAATTCACCACAATATGCCCTCATTTTCGCTATAGCTCTGCTAATGTATCCTGACCGCAAAATAAAGCCATTACGGTTGCATGAAATAAAAAAAATTACTGAATTACATATGTATTCTCTTTTCGTTGATACTAGTATTTATTTGCGAAATTTAAATGCATTTAAGACCATGATTAAAAAAATTATTTTTATTTATTAAAAAAAAAGTGATTCATGGACTATAGGAACGTCAGAAATCAGTTTTTTGTTTCTCTCCTAAAATCAACTTTGCTTAAATTAACTTGCATTTATGCAAATAGCGATTCAGTGTTTTGAGTTGGAAATTCAATTTCAACTCTGCAGAATGCCTAGAACAGGCCAGAAGAATATATGAACGCCGCATTTCGATAGGTGCCTGGAATAACGGTAATTTAATGTGAAAGGTGAACAAAAGTGTCTAATAAAGAAAAATGTTCAAAGGGAGCCTTTGAACTTTGGAGATTTAAGGATTTGACATTTTGAAAATTCGAGAATTTGAAATTTGAATATTCAAAGGAGGTAGTTCCTATGGAAAGAAACCTAAATTCGTCTACGATTCGCGCCTTTATCCGTACGCTCTGTCCACCACATGCTGTTCTTGCAGGGAGCTACTGCAACAAATTTTCTTGGTCAGGAGTGAGGATTAGAATGATGCAAGCCGTATCTTTTCCATTCTGAATTTACTACGCCGGGAACCTTTCTAAGGTCTCCAGAATAATCGGCCTAAACTTTGTAGTTTCAATCCAAGTTTTTAAATTTTTTTTTCTCCATTTGCTTTGTCCTCTCTTTATTTAACCTTTTTCCGTCCTTGTCTCTACAGTCTACTATGATCCTTAGGAAAATATTTAAAAAAAGATTCCGAAAAACTTCAAAACTGTTTTTCGTGTATTTTCATGAGAAAAGTCTTCAATCTGCACACACACACACATATACCTTACTCCTATACTTACAGGATAAGACTCAACATGTAATATCAGCTTCATGAGCTCGACTTTCATCCACACCTTTCCTGAATTAAACCTTGACCGAATTTTCCATTTTTAAACAAAGTGAAAAAAAAAAATTTTCAACTCGATTTCATGTTCTACAAAAGTTTTGTATAAGTTTGTGCAGTCGATTTAAATGGCGCCGATAACGGAGGGAAAGTTACGCCGATGAAAGTTGCGAATGACCGAGCTGACAGTCAAAAAAAAGTTGTAGACAGACATAATACTGTAAAATAGCAGAGCTAACTTGCAATGTAATGTGTTAACGAAAAGTTCTGAAAAATTGATGGGATGGGACTTCGGAAAGTTTGTTTAGAAAAGAAAAGAGAAATCGATTAGAAGAAAATCAAACTGATCCAAATAAAAAAAAAAAAAAATGTTCCCGCGACAGCTTCTCTGAAATTCATTCTTCAATTCCAACTGCACTACATTATCTCCGAAATTGATATGAAGCCACGCGGGACCTCCACAATACCTATAATAACCTTAGCCTATACAACTTGTCCATCATTGCCATATGTACTAAATTATTACTATAGAAATACGTCTTAACCACAAGCTGCGCCATCCATTCAGAGCCAAACCGACCACTCAATCATAATCTTGTTGGTAAGTAGTCACAATGATGGATTGTTGCGACACATCACAACATATCCTTCGCGAAACATCCACGATGCTCAGCTCGTCGCAGGAATGACATGATATTCCATAAAAACCAGCAAATCCGTCTGTCATTCATACCATACATACAGAATGCGCCATAAATATGTATGGAGCCCGGAGAAAATTGGAAAAACCTATCAAAAATACAGACACTCAGTTAGTCAGTCAGTCGGCTGAGCCGACAAACGAGACAACCAAAATGGATAAATTCACCACAATATGCCCTCGTTTTCGCTAATGTATCCTGACCGCAAAATAAAGCCATTACGGTTGCATGAAATAAGAACGATGGCAGCGGCCGATGACGTGTCGCGTTGCCTTATTCAACAATTTTTGAGGCTCTATTTATAGATATTGACGGAAAAAGCACCGGGATGAGGTGAATTCAATTAATAAGATATGCTCGACTGTAATCGACCTATAAGCCTAAGTCGCCTACATCAACCTTTTTTTCTCTCTCTCTCTCTGTCTCTCTTGCGTTAAATTGAACCCGAACCACAAATTTGATATTTCTCTGGATGCTACTCAGTGTATAACCGATACGTCTTGCAAGCTCATGTGAGCGGAGAGAGTTTTTATACTGAAGTGTACTCAGTTCTTAGAAGAACAGGCGTTTCGACAAGATGAACAAGCCAATTCTGCTGACGCACAAACTTTCTGATTAAACATAACTCTTTAAATAATTCCCACGAAAATATGTTTCTCTCCGGAGGATGTCAACAACCCATATACCACTCTGACGGCTGGCAATCTTTCATTTTCACCTGAATGAAACTATGTACATAATCCGGTACTATGTTTTCGCACACAACTTTCAGCTGTCACCTATACTCTCTCCATGGGAGTATGCCTCGGCAGGTAAGGTTTTAACTATAGCTGACTAAGAAATCTGACAGTGTATTTATGTACTCGTACTACAACGGTGAACTTATTTCTAATTCATGAATATTGTTTGCAAGGATTTCACCTCGGCATGCACTATTATAGCCGTTGTCGGCATACGCCATACGCACTGTGGGTTGGGCTATTTTGTTTGTTCAATATAAATTTCAGAATTGATGCGGCGATTTGCGTCAGTTATTCTTGGAATATTATGCAAAATCGAATAGAGAGTGTGAGAGAGAATTCCAGACAATTTTGATTTTCAATTTATTGATCAATTGTATAATCGTAGAGGCACTTTCAGTGTTAGTGGCATTACCGATGATGCAACCAAATAGAGAATAAAATATGAAAATGGCCAGTTGATGATTGACAGCATGACAGTGAGAATGGTGTTTTTTCAGCATAATAAAAGGACTTGTTATGTAGAGCGATATATGATAAGCGGCTTACGCAGAGATAGGAATTTCTATGCAATACGTACGAGAATAATTGCATTTTGAGGATTACGATTATGATAATTTTTCAAATAATAATTTATTGTGTCTGGATTATAAAAAAGAATCGGATTATTTGATCTGCGACTGGTAAAATTTCTCACAATTTAAAAACTAAGTTCGTTCAATTAAAACGAGAGCTGGCTTATCAGCTTATCTTCAGTGATGCTGGTCTGATAATACAAAAATTTGCTTGACCTAAATAAACAGTGCAAGTCGACGTTTATAGCTGCAACGGGTGAAGCGGGAAAAATAATTATAGGTACCTGACAAGGGGTTAAGGTAACATGTTAATCATTTCGCAGGGGTCTAGTTTCGAAGTTCACCTTTAACTGGCATATTTCCAAAGAGGAATCGTTGTCAGAACACAATAAGTAAACTAGTTTCACTAGCTCCCAGGAAACTTATCGCACCAGGCATCGATAACTTATCACGGGGAAAGCTGTTCAAATCCTTCGTCTAGTATCCTACAGCGCCTAAATGTTCCTTCATCCCCATACCAAGACTACTAAGGACTTTCCGAAACTCTTGAGGACAATCAATCTTTTTGTTGAACTACTGAAGCGAATAGTTTGGCTACTTGAGCCTGAGCCTACTATCCGCCTCTAGTGGTCCCTGCACATCGTGCACCAAAAATGTCTTCCAAGCGGAGACTTATGTCAATAAAACCTGCAGCAACCTGGAGTCTACGCGGTTGCCCATATTTCTCTTCTTACAGATAAGGCCTTTGGATACAACTCATATTCATGTTCAAAGGGTACCTACATAGGGTACGCTCTGAGTACGAAACCGGTTACTAAATTTCTCTGCGCGGTCCCACTTGCTCATTATGCTATACTTGTATTTGGCGTGAACCCCTTCACACATGTTTTTTTTTAGCAAACCCCACAACACCGTTTTATTTACAAAATGGCCACGACACCAATTGAGATTTACAAACTTCTTCGTTCCGCATCATTTCTAAATAAATTTCGGTCAAGGATTAGCGTGCGGAAAGGCTTGTAAAATATTGGAGTGCATGACCCTATGTTGAGCATACCTAGTCTATAAGCTATAAGCGCGTACCTATGTTTTCCTATCTACCTAGAAACTTTTCTCATTAAAATCCGAAAAGAAGTTTTTAGGATTTTTCTTTGAAACTTTTTTTTTAGGTTCATTTAATTTTGTTTAGTTTTCTAATGGATATTCTTTGGGGCGGAAATAGTCGAAAGACGTTTGGAACTATAGAATAAAGAAAATCTCTTAATGGAGTTCAAATAAAAGAAGCGAAACATGTAAATATATGAGAATAGGATAACCCTGAACTTGTATTCTGAAGGGAAGAGCCAGTTCAAGTCCATTTTAGACTTATCGTTAGACGATACCCATAAAAATTAGTGACTGTCTCCCTCCACTGGGAAATTGACGACGAAACCTCTGCTCATATGCCTTCCGGCTTTGACAAGCTTGCTCTCCAGCATAACGAATGCTTCGATTCATGGAAGAAGTCTGGTGAGGCTATTGCGAATTGCTTAAAATGCAAAAAACCTTAAAGTCACCAGTGTATGCAACTTGCTAATTCACACCCTTAGACGTTTCGACTCCTGAACTGAAATGAGCGGATATAATTTCTTACAGTGCATTCCAATTATTTTGGAAGGCTTTGAAAATCGAGTCGACGATTTAGAGCTGTAAATCGTTCCTTTTCCTGAGACGTTGGAGAACCAAATTCTCCTTAGATTTATTAGAGCTCATAACTGCCAATTTTCCGACAGTGTCTACACAGAAGGAATCTGAGTACCATAGGTTAACGTCAGGTTGAGTGTTGTTGTTGGCTAGGGTTACCTATACCTATATCATATGCCAATGGCCCGGGTAGGACTTATGTGCCCTTTTAAATTATTATTAGAAGACATCTGTAAGGCGTGCCTGAAATAGAAGTTGAATTGCCCAAATTTGGACAGAATCGAAAACGAAAATGAGATAGTGCGTGCGTATTAAGAAATGTTGGAGATATAGTCGCTGGCTTTGGTCTGACGGAAGGCTGATATTGTGAGTATGCATAACATTCAAATTCAAACTGCAGTCCTATTCATGAAACTTCGCTCTCTGTGATATATACTATTCGCCAATTTTTGGGGTGCTATGCATCTGCTTAGGTACCTCTTCATTTAACATTGCTAGCAGAACTTATAACTTCGGCTATAAGTGAAAATTAGTACAGCCCAGTGGCGCTACCAGGATTTTGCCCTGGAGGGGGCCAAGGCCATCCATATTACCGGACATTGAAGTTGCTGTTGCCAACTAGGTGATGGTGTTATTTTCCAATAATCACGCTATACGGTGGTGTCTCTAGATCCCGTTGCATCCAGAAGGAGTCATTACACTTTGTCATGTTCCTGATTCTTATGGAGTTGAAGGATCTGGTAATTGCTAAAACAAAAGGGCATGGCTAAGGGAAAGAAGGACGCCACTGATTTTGCAACAAAACCGATTCCGCAAATCAATCGTTGCTCCATAGAATACCGTTAGGCCAGGTTGGTTTTTATAATATCGGCTTCGAATTTGACTGGCCATTTTGATCTTCTTCCTATGATGCCAGTGCATAAAAAGTGACAGCGGTGGATTCATTATGTGGATTGGCTGAAGTTTATCTAATAATTTTCTAATGACCTCTGGGAAACTTTTCTTCTGTGGTGATATGGACAATATTATCCCTTACAGGACTATTATCTAGCATTTTTTTAACTATCGATTTGTATATTTTGAATATCAAGTTGGCTTAAAAAAAAATTTTGCGAAAAGTCGTGCAGAAATGCTTCCTTCTTAACGTACACTACGCCACCTACCAGTAAATTTGTTTGGGGGAAGTAAATGGACTAAATAAATTTTACTAATGTGTGGCATGCTTCTTCGTCTTTATGGAACGATAGCCCGATAGCGGGACTTGGTCGCCTGTAAATGTGGCATGTTTGCAATATTTGATAAGGACATAACAGCGATCACTGGCATAGATTTCGGTCAGGAGGGAGAGGGGGTCAAGCCGAACATTTTTTCAAGATCATGATTTTCTTAGGTAGTGAAATTGTCAAATTTTAAGAAAGTTCAATCGAGAATGATACATGGCGCCAGCACTTGTCTTTTATTTTACTTCTAGTTGTGATTACATCCAATTGGCCTACAATTTCCTCTTTATACCCTTCGCTTATTAAGCGTAAAGGGTATATTAACTTTTCCATGAAGTTTGTAACGTATTGAAGGAAGCATCTCCGACCATATAAAATATGTATATATATGATCAGCGTGACGAGCTGAGTCGATTGGACGATGTCCGTCTGTCCGTCTGTCTGTCTGTCTGTCTGTCTGTCTGTCTGTTGCGACGCGTTTTGCTCGGCCAGTTTAAGAGCTATGAAGCTGAAATTTTGCACACATGCTTCTTTTTGCTGCAGGCAGTTTGTATGTTTGAATCGCTACAATCCGACAAGGGGGTCGTGGGGCTGCCTTACAAACCTACCCCCCAAATTTAGGTTCTTCTTGGAAAAACTTTTTTATTTATGCACCAATTTCGATCAAATTTCACACAAATGTGTTCTAAGTAGGAACACACAATACATATATGTAAAAATCCACCAAATCGGACAATGGGGTCGTGGGGCTGCCATACACACCTAGTCTCCCAAATTATGTTCTTCTTAGAAAAACTTTTTTTTTCTCATTGATTTCAATCAAATTTCGCACAAATGTGTTTCTAGTAATACCACAAAATATATGTAAAAATGGACCAAAGCGGATCATGGGGTCATGGGGCTGTCATAGAAACCTACCTCCCCAAATTAAGTTCTTCTAAGAAATTTTTTTTATTTATACACCAATTTCAACCAAACTTCACACAAATGTGTTTCTATTGATGACACAAAACATATGTATAAATAGATGGAGTCGAACCATGTGGTCATGGGGCTACCATACAAACCTAGCCCCCTAAATAAATTTTTTTTTAAGAAAAACGTTTTTATTTGCACACCAATTTCAATGAAACCTCAGAAAATTATATTTCTATTGATGCCACATAACAAACGTGAAATCGGACTATGGGGTCGTGGGGCTGCCATACAAACTTGACCCGCAAAATTAGGTTCTTCTAAAAAATACTTTTTTATTTGGACACAAATTTCAACTAAACCTCATGAAAATGTATTTTTAGTGATAGTACAAGACATATGCAAAAATGAATTATATCGGACCATGGGGTCATGGGGCTGGCATATAAACCCAACCCCCAAATTAGGTTCTTCGATGAAAACATTTTTGATTTGTCCACCAATCTGAACCAAATATGTTTTAATTTATGCCACAAACATACGTAAAAATTGATGGGAAGGCAATAGGGCTGCCCTACAGCCCGCTTCCCCCTCTTTTTGGTTCTTAGAAGAAGCCCACGTCCCGCTTCGCCCAATAAATCTTCGCCACGGCACTTATGAGAAAATTCAAAAGCATGGAAGCGGGGAGGACTGAACACTAGTCATAGGTAAGCCCGAAAAAACTTTTAGACCGAGGGGAGCGAAGGGTATCCAAATTTCGGCCGCGCCCGAAATTAGCCTCGGTCTCGTTTTAGACTGTAACTCGTCTATATTGAGTGCTTTTCATGTCTCTGGAACTGCATATTGTACACTTGCAATTGTTCGAGCTCAAAAAAACTTAAATTTAAATTTTCTCTGCTTCAAAATATATTACAAGAATATTATGACTAATATCCAAGTAACAATTCGTATTCTTTAATTAAAGAAGCATTTCCGCACTCATTGTTAATTTCTGACCGAATTGAGATGGTCTCTGCGCAGAAACTGGCTGAATTTTATTAAGGAATGTGTGGATTTAATCTACGTCAACTGATTGACATAAAGGGTTATTTGCAGAATATGGGATAAAGAATTGTAATGCATTACTGTAGAAACAACTAACCATTTGTATAGTGTTCACGAGCAATGTTGACCTTATCTGAGGTTGGCCGAGTGGTTAGCGAGTGGGACTGGCGTACGATAGTCACAGGTTCGATGCTAGCTGCGGGATTTTTTTTCATTTTTTGTTTTTTTTTTTTGTTTGCAAACACGAAGATATGACAGAAAATTATGGTATAAGACACATGATGTACGCCATTTTCGAAGCATCATTTAGTGCTACAATAAGGTTATATTGGATCAAAAAACGGCGCCAAATGCCATAATTGGACTATTCAGCATTTATAGTGCCCCTATTATTGCTAGAACAGAATAATCTATGAAATATTATAGGGATAAAATTGTTACATGGGTAGCGCCCCGTTGATCTAGGCGATGACACAGCCTAGCCCTAAAGATCTGCCTATACTAAGCCTTAGAGTAAGTATAAATAGGCGTGAAAACAACACATGCCCCAACACCACTGATCGGTCTGCAGGAAAGTAGAAGCCTTAGCATCGATAAAAACCCTCGAATTTTGTCATTTTTAACGTTGAATGTTCGATTAACAAACCAAATCGAGAGCTGACCATAGTTGCCGTCCAAAAAAAACAAGTTACTTAAAATCGAGATTGGGAATCGGATGCTTTTTTAAGAAGACCATACCGTCAGTCTTACATTCGCAATAGTATTTACCTGTAATTTACATGTCATATTTAACATTTTGTTCAACCCTACAATGAATTTCAATGAATTTAATTTTTACCTAACCCTCAATTAATTCATCTAGGTACCAGAAGCTAAACATTTCAACTAAAATTAATAGTGTTGGAAACACTTATCACACACTTATCGCAAATAATCGCCTTTAATCGCGATCATCTTTCCATCATTGTGAAGGATATGCAACATTTAATCAATTTGAGTATCCTGTCAAAAGTAATAGCCGAATTCAAATATTGAGAATGAGGATATGTCATTGAAAGATGATCTTTTGGTTCGATTTGGCCTATTTTCAATAAAGTTGAAGGGCTGATACCTGCAGACCTCCGTTTTCATCTATCAGTTTCTGGAATAGTTCGCTTGAAGTTGTCCGCGGCTTTGGGGACTAAATTAAACATTTGGAGCACGAATACTCTCGCCAAAGATTTATTTGAATCTGCCACTCCAAGGGCTTTGAATATTTCCAGTGAACCTTTATCGTACCATGTACCACTTTAGACGACGGAGGAAAATTATTTAAGTCACGATTTGTCTCATTAAAGCAAAGTACCTCTTTAGTAAAGTCTAAACGAGTTTTCACCTAATATGTATAATAGATATGACTGCAATTCAAAAAAAAAAAAAAAAATCCCTGACAATTAACGCCTAAAACAAATCCAATCAAAACGAAACAAATTTCATTAACACATCGTTAATTAGTATCCTTTCCAATTACAGCGAACGTTTGTGCTTAACTCAAAACTAAGCGCCTGAAATATACTGTACCATCCCATCCCTTCGTCTGTATGTTAACTGTATCTCTTGTTTGACAGTTCACATAATTAAAGCCATTCATGTCCAGCCCATAAACTGATTGATACGATTGGAGTTAAATTACGCGGTCTCACGCACTTCGTCCAAAGTCCATCGTGCCGGGGGCTTTCTATGAACAGTTTTTCTTTTTTCACTAAGTCATGTTGTTGTTCCCAATTACACCCAATGCCCACAATCCTGTCAGCCCATTATCTCTAACAGACACACACACACACACAAGGCCGACGTAATTAAATCGTTTTATATGTGTGATACCATTTTACGGGCTTCTGACCGCATCCACCACTCTCGGACTAGGTCCAATTTCAAAGTTATGGGCAAAAGTTAACTGTTTGGGAAAACCACATAGCACACGTACCTTCTAATGACATGCAAAATAGGATACAACTGTGTTACATACAATCAAATATTGTCCTGTGGAAAGGACTTAAATCGGATTTTGGTCGCAGTATTTTTCCTATTGCCTACACAAAATGTTTTTACACAACACTGCAGGGATGTTTCTGTGTACTATAGCAATGACTAAGTCGAGTCAGTTGCCCGTGGCTATTAAAAACATTATCAGTCACTTTCAAATTAACTTAAAGTCAGAGCAAACAACCGTACAATGTCCAAAAGGGACAGACAACATCGTAGAAACTCACAAGAACAAGAACCATTTATATAGGTTTTCAGAAGTAGCGTGTAGGTATGCCTTAAACGCTCCATATCGGTGCGGTCGTTTGCAGCTCAGCTCTGGAGTTTACTTTCATCTTTTTTTTTTGTTCATCTCTAAATTCGGTTCGTTATTTCTTGTGCCTGTGGAAGACGAAGAAGGACATACCAAATTTCACATAAAATGGAATCAACACACCACACATATATTTTACGAGTTTTCTCCTGCAAAATTGTTCAAAACGGTTCGGTGACATGCTTCGGACATATTATATACGGCTGTATACTCATATAGAGCGTGTTGTTTAAGGTCGTGCTTCAATCGTTTGTCCTTCGGTCTTTGGACAGCCATCGGGCTAAGGCTATATGGGTTCAGTAAACTCAAATATTGACGTGAACATTTAGCACGCCCTTGAGAAGCACGACAAGAGCAATAAGGCTATGTAGGTTAGACGGGAGATGGCAAGGTGAAACCAGAGGGAGGTTTTCGCTTTTTTTGTGCCTTGCCTTGTTTGCTAACGTCCTTCCTATAACAAGCGGGGCGGGACAAAAACACAAGAAACATTACTCGATTGTCACAGGTAAGAAAAAGAAACTTGCAAGCTTGTTGGTTTTTACGATCTTTTTCTGTGCTCTTGCTTTTTTAAGGTGTATAAACTATGAGAAAATCCCTTAAGTGCTCTAAAGTGTGGTAAAGAGAATAAAAAGGACTCGAAAATTGACAGAAATTAAATTCTTTAGGTACTCGCACCGACACAGAATGAAAGACCTTCTTCTGGGCAAGTCTGTAGGTTCTTATTGATGGAGTGTGAGGTCTCATATTGTCCATTAGTGTGTAACTTAATTTTACCAGACACCTTTTAGGGGCAATTTCACACGTTCAAGGACACTTCTACTGTCTATACACATTATTGGTACTTTATATGATTATGCGTTCCATTTGTCATAAAAACGCATATCGTTTATCATTTCCATTCAAATTCAATGAATTTACGCGCGTCCTTCCATATGAGCATTAACGTAAATATATTCTTTTAGATGATAGCCCCTGCGATATTTGGTACGCCACTTACCCGTATAGCTTCGCATTATCGACCGCAATACAAACCCATTGACCTGAATATTTTCAGAAAGAAACTAGACGAACGAACGCCTACGATGAGGAGGATGAGCAAGTCCAAGGACGAGTTGTTTATATGTTTATCGATGATGAGGACGATGAAAGTGATAGGTGTAGTCGCGACGTTCGTGCGAGTTGTTTGTTTTGAAAATATTTGGATAATAGAGGTTAAACGGTTGTAAAAAGCTCATTTTTCACTAGTACTTTGAGCATCGACATACCAGGAGAGTCTAGAGAGGTCCTGAGAAATACGACGGTGGTGTAGTCTGGTACGTAATCCATGTTTCGTCAAATGTCACTAGGTCTCCCGATCCATTCAAACTGGACAGCTTTAAGGCAAAAAACTCAATGCAGAATGCAACTTAAATCAATGAGTTGGTCGTCATCTGGTATCTGTATTGATGGAGAAATGTACAAAAGACACCGAAACCGCCAAAACTGGTATTTGCTAAAGGGCTGAATTAAGATCGAGAGGGAAATCCCCCCCCCCCCCCGCGATTTTACCAATCAAAATGCATACTTACTGTCGTGGAATATGTCACAAACGGTGGGAAATTCCATAAGCTACAATCCGAGACCCGTTCCATAATTCTCCTCGGCCATTTTATGTATTATTTTTCGATTCCCCGGTCATTTGACATTTCACGATGAAATAACCGGGGAATCGGAAAAAAATACATAAAAAGGCCGTAAAAAATTATGGAACTGTTTTCGAATTGTAGCTTATGGAATTCCCCACATTATTTATTGAAAAAATCGCGGCGGACAAAACTTTCACTCTCGATGTTTGTACTAGGCTTAACCAAACATTTCCGATAACTCGGAAACCTATTGGTTGATTTTATTGTAAGTTGATATACTTGTAGAGCTTCCCGAAAGCTTCAAACGCTCTCGCTTTCCTAAGGCCTTATTCTGTATGGTGTAATTTGGAATAATGAAGCTCTAGCGGTATGCGGTATCTACACTGTTTAGTTGATTTGCACCGTGTTCGATATCACAAGGGGATTCAAAGAAGAGTGAGGATCAGGTGCTGGAATAAATTCCATTTGGATTTCATAGATGCAGAGTGAAGCAACTGGCTCGCTGCAATGTACTTGCCATCTGGCAAAATTTTTCCTTTTACAATATGCCAGTCAGAGAACGGACTACTGGTAAGGATACGGTTTAGAACCTCCTCTCGTGCTGGGGATGATAATGGTGGGCTTGCTCACTTTGTTCAGGACAAACACGTCTTTCGACATTAAAAATTCAAAAAGTTCTTTTTACATCGCGTGTTAACGTCTGTGCTGTCCACACAATATGGGTGGGCATTTGCGTCAGAAACAATAAAAAATTGTCGGTTGGTAGTCCTGCAGTAGATTATCAAACTCGAGGATCTCCCAGGTGGAATAGAGTCATTGTCAGATGCAATGGCTGCTTCCTCGCTATACAATGTGCTTAAGAGATACGTTGATCAGAGTGGCTGCTATATCGCAGTTTTGAAGTTTTGGTGAGAAGACACGGATTCAAGCTCAGTAAAAAAAAAACATAAGAACAAAACAAATTTCTCCATAATTATTGATCTCGAATCACTTAATGCGGTAATTTTTCATCAAGAGACACGTGAGCGTCTGGCCCGCCGAAGAAAAAAAACAGACGCGAATAAATCAACAGACGTGGAAGCGTCCCGCCCATCAAAGAAAAAAAGAGACACGAACAAGTAAGATTACCGAATGAAACATGGTTTACCAATTGACAGGGACTACAGCGTCCCAGGTAACTTTATGAAAAAAATCTAAATATTAACCAAAAAAAGCAGCCTATCAAAATCTAGTGCCTAGACACATAGACTATAAAATTCTGTCATCGGTGGCACAACTGGAAATTTATATGCAATAAACGGCATTTTTTTCTCCGACAGACTTAAGCGACTAACCCGAAATTAAATTAAAAAGACTTGCTTTTATTGTCTTCTTCCTCCGTGCTGGGATTTCTTCTAAAATTTAAAATACACATGATCCTCAGATGATCATACCAGAAAATCTGAAATCGTCATTTAGACCAGTAACTGGAATAACGGTAAATTAATGTTCAAAGTGAACGAAACAATGGCTTTCCATTGCGTCTCCAGATTCTTCCTGAGGACGACTTTGTTGGATACTCAGGGTAGTAGTCTACTTATGGCTACAGCAATATAAAAGTGTCCTATACGTATAGCATATTATAGCGAGGACCAATTTTCCTTTTTGTTTTCGAAGGCCACATACAGGCCATATCATAATAAACATTGAACTTTGAAAATTTAAGCTTGAAAGTTAGAAAACTGAAAATTAAAAATTGAAACATTTACATGGACCATCTTTAAATTCAGGGAACATTACTCTATCAGCTCTCGAAAGAAGAATTTTCTTTGTCTTCTTACCGATACCAACGACACTTACTAGGGGGGCATTCGGTGGCTCAGTGGCAGAGATGTCACTCTATCTCTATCTCTGAATTACCGGTGCGTGGGTTCGAATCCCACTGTGGCCCATGGATGTTTGTGTTGTCCATAAAATGCTCCTACGGCAGCCGGTACTTCGATGTAAATCGTCCCGGAGCCACCTGTTGTTAAAAAACGGCCAAGAGCTGCCAAGACCCCCTTCGATTCAAGAGAAAAAAAAATCTCTTGAATCGCTACAACAACAACAACACTTACTAGGGATGTCAAAAACCGCCCCATAACCCGGTTTTCGGTTTTTTTTCTTAGAATTTTGCTTAGAATTTTAGTACATGCATACACACTCGTATTGCTGGTGTCCCCATCGTATGCAAAACCCAATCAAAGATACAAGGAGAGGTAATTTGACGAAGCGACGGTTCTACGAGTAATAGCAATAAGGAGAGTGCTCAAAAACATGTTTAAGGGCTGAAATTTGAAAAACGAAAATTTTCATAGGACAACTAATAGAATTGCAGACTGAAAAATCAAGAAAATATAAAAAATTATATGAATTTTGAAAGAATTGTTGGTTGGACAAACAACCGTCCGGGTTAAAACCGGGTGGAGGAAAAACCGAAAATAACCCGGTTAACCGTTCTGAAAGTACCAGTTTTCGGACTAATCTTTCGGTTTTTGACATCCCTAACAATCCGCAAAATAGCGGAAAAAATCGGAAACACGAAAATTCTCCATTTGAAAATGGATAGCAGAACAAGGCATTTAGCCATAGTCGTCTCATAATTTAGGTGAAAATTTGGGGGCTTGTGTGAATAATAAGGAGAGAATAAGTATCGCTTATGTTATTGGCATATGTATATGCTAATAGTTACTTTGATCGTGGGATACAAAATATTATACATCAAGCAAAATGTGTCAGATTAGAAAAGTTTGGGGACTACCAAATAAAATTAAAAATATTCGATACTAAATTATTCCAAAGTGTATTAATGTCCTGGGGGCGCACGTTACTCACCGGTCTCGATTAATTGCCTCGATTTAGATGACTTCGCGCACTCAGGGGAGGCACGTCCAACCTTTGTGCGGCCAATTAATCAACGATCGATCAAGTGTATCAAAATAAAAATAAAAATCAAAGTAGATCAAAACAAAAGCTTTAGTAATACAGGTGCCGCCGATTATTAGATAATGCTAATACTAGTAGAATCAAACTCAAAAGTCCGGAATGACAAATCATACTTTTTGTTAAATACAATCGCCGCTAATGGTATGAAACTATGAAGAACCGACGTGATTCTAATATCAGATGCCTACTGTATGTCCTCGGAATAATGTCAATTTATTAAAAAAAAAAACTGTCTTAAATGAATTAAATATTAAATCTTAGACTTCTCCTGAGACTTAAGCCACACCATTAACCAAATTATGTTAGGTCCGTTTTATTGGGGAGAGTACAGGACATAACAGCACAACTTACCACTGCCATTTAGATAGACAGGCCGAACTGCAAAAACCATCTGTCAATGGCTACGAACCTAGTATTGTTGTAATACGTGGTACTAATATCGCTCTAATAGCCCCATGGAATTATATCTTCTCAAATGAGCAGTGGGAGCACTGACTCTAGGACTCCATATCGCAAAGAACCAATTAATTTTGAATTGCTTCGATGGTGACTAGTTATTTTACGATATAACGTTGAAGGATACAATGACCTGTATCTGCAGGTATTTTTTTTTACTAGAAAATATTTCAACAATTACGTCTAAAATATTTTTACCAAATGTAGTACAGGAATAATCAATGGCTTCTGCCGCTTTTTATTATAAATCACGCACCTTACCAACTATAAATCAATAAATAACCCACAGGAGAAGGAAATCTCCCACAACTTCTATTTAAAATAACAATTTTTTAGTCGATATGTCTCATCCGTGCTTCAGCTGTATAAAACATTTAAGGCTCGGTAAAAAAAAACATCATCGAAGCTGGCAATTGTTTTAGCAAAGCATTTATTTCGCAGAACATTTTCTTAAGCAAAACGGACCTCAGAACTGCACGTTTGTATTCTTCTTTTTTGCACAAAGATGAAAATTCTGGTTCAGATTCTGCAAATTTCACAGACCACCAAAACTTATGCGCCTTGTTCCTAGAATAAGACTTAATATTTTTTTTAATCCGCACCGAAATGTATTGGTTAATAATTTAATTTTTCCTTTCCTAATTCCTTGCTCGGGCAGCTTTAGCTCTTTTAGCCCCTCCTTTGGTGCGCCACTGAATCTAGAAATGATTGCATGGTTTATATATATAAATTCACCATCAATTGACATTCAATACGAACTTAACATTTCAGGTCAAGTTGTAGGAATCGCAGTTGTTGAAACTCTAACTTGACACATTTTTACAACACGACAACGTTATCTGTTACCTATTAGACGAATGCAAATTGACGAAATTTGATATTTACTGAAATATTAACACTTAGCATAAGCTGACCAGACGTACAGCATTTTGCTGTACAGTACAGCATTTTGCTGTACAGTACAGCATTTTGCTGTACAGTACAGCATTTTGACCTGTCGTACAGCCTTGGGAAATGTACAGCAAAATGTACAGGATTCCCTAACCTAATTCACTAAATAATAACCTCTTCGATGAGACCTGTGAACAGTCATGTCTGCCTTTATTGTGTAAAGTTTTAACCCTATACCCTGTGCGATCGATATTTAGCGAGATAATCGCACTTTTATGTTTGCCAATCTTTCATTATCGACAACCGGAAGCCCTTCCCGATCTCTTTGAAAAATTTGCAATTATAGAGCTACTTGGCGCTCATATTTCCTCCAAATTTTACGGTCCTCCTATCAGCGTTCGGAAGCTGCTGCTGCTTAAATTGCACTTCTGTGTTTCCTAATCGAAAAATGTCCATAACTTGGAAATTCTTGAGTGGAATTTTGAAATTTGGCAAACATTTTTGTTGAACATTTCAACGCTGTAGCTGCTAAGGTTCAGAAGTTACAACCGTCAAATGATGAGATTTTAATTTATTTTCCTTATGCTATGACAAAACGTTTGAAAAATCAGCCACTGTACTCTATCCGATTCCTTTATCACCCTCTATATGAAAATGTCGACTAAAGAAAGGATTCGGCATGGGTGTTAGATTTTTGCCACATTTCTTTAGAGTCAATTTAAAACGACGATAAGAGTCCAGGGAACCGGCATGGCATCAACCATGGGGAAATGTATACTCTCCTCCAGAAATATTGCAACCAGGTTTAGATCAGATTTTTAGACCTCTGGCTTGTCGACCTCGCGCTCGCACTGTCTGTCGCGCATTATCTCTAATGATGGCGAATTCTCATTTGCCAACATTTTTGCGACGCAGTGCTGTTGCAAAATAGGATAAGGCGAAGTGCAAGTGCTGCGAGCGGTGAGCCAATGTAAAGCAATTCGTTAAATTTAGATCACTTTGTCCATTTACTTAGATCCTGTGGCTCGCCCTTGGCCTTGTTGCGCTTTTCATAATTCGCAAACATAGGCAGTGAATAAGGGGAGTTGCGATCGCAGCGAGGGGTGAACCAATAGATGGTAATTGGTAAAATTTAGACCTTTGGCTCGTCCTTAGCATTACTCAAATCCTACAGCCCGCCTTCGCTCCGATTGCACTTCGCTCTCTGTCGCGCTTTTCAGAATAATCAAATATTTTTTATACGTAGCGCTGCTGGGAAAAAGGATAAGGCGAGCGCAGCGAGTGGTGAGTCTATGGAAGGCAATTTGTAGAATTTAGACCTCTGGCCCGTCCATACGTACACTCAGATCATGTACCTCCCTACTCTGCGCTCAGACCTCTCTCTGTCTGTCGCGCATCAGAAAATTTAACAACATTTTTGCGACGTTGACCTCGGACCTGGAACCTGGAAGTATGACTGAGCATTTGCTTGAAAACCGAATTCCGCAAGTATGTGTACAGGGCCTTCGGGAGTCTGGCCACCTTACTTAGCACACCCCTTTGCCTAACGTATTCACCGAGTTAAAAAACGCCGTTGCTCCAATTTTCAAATCACACACGGCGAGAATCATATGTTCACTTTTTCTCTGGCTCTCTGAAAAAAATGTGTTCAGGGTTGTGACAAAAATGTTCGCACATAATTTGTCCGCATTTCGTAGATAAATAGGTGTCAATTTTATATTGGTAATGAGAACAGTAGTTGAGAGATATGTGTTGATTTGCAATTATTTAAGCAGTTTGCGTGTATTGGGCAACGGAGAGAATAAAGAAATGTCCAGTAAAATTATTAGGCCAGTCATTTAACGATTTTAGGTCGCAAAAAATTGCTCGGCTCTGTTGTTTTGGGATATTGTTGGGATAGATACCAGAAGTGTACCACCAAGTTTGCAACTTCGAAAAACCTGTGCTAACCACGTAACCCTAAAAAAACCTCACAATTTTCGGACTTTTTTCATATTTTTGTTTGTAATTTCTAAAAGGTGCTCCCTACAAATAAGTCGTCCACTGCACTTATAAAGCTAAGAAAATCTTCCTTAATTTGAGTGTAACGCCAGCTTTGCAATTGCAAAGGATCTCAAGATACAGCACTTTAAAAATGTTCTTTTTTTGTAAAAAAGTCGAAATTGTATTTTAGGAGGTTCGTATGACAGCCCTATGACGTAATGTTCGGATCCCATCCATTCCTAGATATGTTTTGAGGCTTTAATAGGAACACATTTGGGTGAGGTTTGGTTAAGATTGGTTCATAAAGAAAAAAGTTTTTCTTAGAAGAACCTAATTTCCAGAGGTTGGTTTGTATGACAGCCCTATAACGTAGTGTTCCGATTTCATCCGTTCCTAGATATTTTTTGAGGCTTAACCAGGAACATACTTGCGTGAAGTTTGGTTAATATTGGTACATAAAGAAAAAAGTTTTTCATAGAAGAATCTAATTTGCAGGGGCAGCCCTATGACCCCATGGTCTGATTCCATTCGTTCCGACATATATACAGCTAAGGAACTGGTTTATAACTTTAGTCACATGACTTTCTCCGTAAAATGCGCATTTAAGCCGATATTCAGCTCGGAACATGACTGAAATTACAATTTCGAACTTTTTTTTTCAAAAAACAATGTTTAAAGAGCTGTATCCTTTGCGCCTACAAAGCTGGGGTTACACTCAAATTAAAGAATATTTTCTTAGCTTTAACAGTGCAGTGGACAACTTATTTCTAGGAAGCACCTTTTAGAAATTACAAACAAAAATATGAAAAAAGTCCGATAATTTTGAGGTTTTTTGAGGGTCACGGGGTTAGCACAGGTTTTTCGAAGTTGCAAACTTGGTGGTACACTTCTGGTATCTATCCTAACAATATCCCAAAAAAACAGAGCCGAGCAATTTTTGCAACCTAACGCCTTATTTTTCGGTTTATTGACTGGCCTATTAATCAAAAATTCAATAACACGTTCAACAAGTTGCTCAGTATCTCACCGAAACACAGAACAGGGTGGGTCATATCGTGTATAGTGCTGTCTATATACGCCTTATATTGAGTTTGCTCAAAAGTTACACACACTCTCCTTCCCCTCCCCATCCGGGAGATAAGAATGATTCGTTGCGTTTACGTTTTACAACCATCCCTTTTAACACCGTTCATTCTTGCTAGATACATACAAAGGTAAATTATACTTTCATAGATCTAATTTATTGATAAATATAAGGCACTTGTGTCTCGCGTCCTATTCACCTTTTCCGTGAAAAATAAAAAAACACTCCCCCGTGATATCTTTTTTCATACTCGCATACACATTATACAGGGTGTCCCATTCATGGTGGAGGATATTTTAATGGTATAGGTAGTGTGGCTCATTTGGGGAAAATTAATGTGGAACGGGACCCCTTTATTTTTAACCGTTACAATGTAATAGCTTTTTTTGTCAAAATGCTCGACTTACCGAACTAAATCAACATTTGCCACACCAACAAACATTTCATCCGAGATATGACTTCACTTTCTGAAATCACATAAAATTTCCAATAAAACGACCCCTCGTCCGTTACGAAGTTGCACGTATCTTCCGAGATACACCCGTTCAAACTTTAAAGAAATTTTAAAATCTAGTTTTCATCAAAAATTCAAATATGTAATGAAAATTGATGAAAACCCGATTTTAAAATTTCTTTAAAATGTGAACGGGTGTATCTCGGAAGAGAAGAGCAACATGGTAACGTAGAGGGGTCTTATTGTACTTAAATTTTCCCCAAAGGAGCCACACTACCTACCATTGAGATATTCTTCACCATGAATGGGGCACCCTGTATGCAGTGCCGGGATCAATTTTTCTAAAACGATGGATATTAAGGATGGAGGTCCATCCAAAGAGCTTGAAAATGTGCTGATGGCTATACGAAAATATAACGGTGCGTTTCATACCTATATTATAGAAAAAATGCTCACGCATGTTTGTGTATGCATGTTTGTCCCGAAGGGGTGCTTGGATCTTATTTTAAATGCTTCAAACAATGTCGCCGACGACATTGCAGCCTTGAGGGCACCAATAAGCATACGAAACAATCTTCAAAATGTTTATCATCGTATGCTTCTGGCTACGTGTAAATTTACCATCAACCACCCCCCCCCCCCCCTCAAAAAAAAAGTGATGATATTATACCCTACTACACACCACAGAGGATTGTGTAAAATGTCTTTACGCAGCAAGGTACTGAACCTTTATGCGAAACAAAAGAGACAGGAGAAAGCGGCGCGGCAGCGTTGCTGACTAAGGACTTTACCAACATTTGTGAGATTGTATGAACTTGGGCGTTAATTATCGTTTATAATTTTGTTTATTTTCGGGAGATGTTTATGTACGTAGTCGTATACTACTTATACTCACAAAATAAATTTACGTTATTGTGCTGTGCAAGGGAAACGGATACGACGATACAACGCGACTCGACGCGAGACAATGTGAATTTGCATACAGGAAAGGCCAAGTGTATACAATTTTAATTACATGGCTTTTATTTAAAGATATGAGATTTCATGTTAGTTAAAAGTTTTAACTGATTTATAGTATGTTTGGATAACCTTGCAGGGAGCTTTTGTTTTGTCAGCTCATTTTGGATAATGAGACCTATTAGCGATATTAAATTGATATGTCTTAATTAAGGAAAATTATTCAAAATTTTAATTAATTCGTAATTATTATTATAAGTGAACAGACGAAGAATTTCAAGCCTAATTTTGAAATATATTTTGCTTGACGCCTAAAACGCATGACTTTATAAGTATCGCTTCTCTCCGTTACCTTCAAGTTCCTTTACAACTTAATAAAGACTTATCTACACATTTATAACGGTATTACGCAACAAAGTTCAAGATTACTATGCACTTTATTAAACGAAGCATATAAAATTTAATATCAGGTAATTACATTTCAGAGAGAATTCGCAATCGTCTCGACAATTGCACAATCATCTTTGCAAGTCGGTATAAAAACCTACGACCTGACTTACCTACGAAATGGATGCGAAAAAGAAGAAATTTGTTCGATTTATCCTATGGCAACATTTCTTTATTCACCTACCGTTACGATATTGCAGACGATTCGTGCAGTTTGTATAGTCAATTCAAAATATACATTCATACAAAAATGATCCTTGTGCGCTCCTTGCGGAAAGCAACAGGTATGACTTCTCTCTGACGTGCAATGGCAATTTACAATTTAATGAACATAATAAGATACAATTGGGTTTTCGTCGTATACGATTTACGGTACCTACATTACATACATTACATACGTCTACCAACGGTTATTCTGAGTGATACGTTTCTGACATTTTCAATCAGGGTCCTAATTTATCCTGTCATTCGGAATAAGAAAGAAGAAACTGCACGACATCGTACATCTTGTGTCGTAAATACGACATACATTAATACGACATTTACTCCGAATATGTTGTATACCATGTCGTATTACATATATCCTTTCGCCGAATGGTTTCGACATTATGTTTGTGAATTCGTTGAACTAAAATATATGTGAGGTAGAAGCATGTGTAGGGGAGTCGGATAGCATTTCTTATTCATGAGGACTTGTTATGAGTGACAGATGCTGTTAGGGAAAGGATATTAACTTTTGAGAGGAAAGAGAAAATGTTTTGGGGCCAATAGCCATCACGCAGGTGAATGTTGTTTAGGGAGAAGCGTGAGAAATATTGACATTTTGCAGAATTCATGCGGTTGGGAGGAATGCGAGAAAGTGTCCCTGTTGTGTGATTAGTTTTCTTACATTTTTAGCATATAAATGAGATAAGGGCATTTGTTAAAATAATAAATTCAGTGTACGTTTCTGTTGGTTTGGACAACAATATTCAAAAACATATGTATATAGCTTACGATTAGATCAGGTTTTTCAATAAAGAAAAAAATGTTCGCCTTAAAAATATATTCAGGACACTTGACTTAATGGAAAGAACTGCGCTCAACTATTATCCTCGATGCTAATAAGCTGTAACTAATTAATTATATTAAATCGAGTCAACGCTTCGAAAGAAATCAGAGAGAGAGATGATAGAAAACTTCTCTACTGTACTTATACAAAAAAAATTCAAAGCACAATTATTTTTAAAATTCTTGGACGTAAATTTTATTAATTTTTAATGAAAACTTTTATTCCATTTGAATTTCATTCTTTGAATAAAATCAATAATTACATTTATTCAAATACCCGATCACCCGATCACCTCTTTCGTTGATTTATAACATCAATAAATTAAGTGAATCCAAAAATATTGACAAAATTAATTTCGTCTCTCTTTCTCCGGATGCGCGCGGTCCATAGATGCATGCTAATTAAATGCAAATTTATCCATGTTATTTATCCATTATCATATTGATGTGAAAATGACCAGATGCTAATTGGGGAAATTAACGGGGGTCAGATTAGAGAAAGATAGGTACCATAAATTGACTTTTAGTCAGAATTTAAATAAAAAATGGAAATTATAACTATGAATACACTAACCGCACTCTGGACGCCAATTCCTATGCGATAAGTTGGGTTGCCAATTATAACAATCGATTATTATTTTTACTGGCATCATGTTGTGCGGTTTCAATGGCCGCGCTTATTCTTCAGTGAAGCAATTTTTGTGAAAACAATTTTTAGCAATCTTATATGATATTATTCTGCAATACTACAATAACTGAAAACGTTATTTATTATACACAATGTCCAAATGGACCCGGCTTATATGCATTCGATGTTGATCGTTTGAATAATGAAATGATCTACTCGCTGTTCGAATGTGCGTATTTGCTGCTGATGTGAATAGTGGTTCTTGAGTTTTAGCCGTAGATGCTTCGATGCCAAGACTAGAATTTAAAATGTAGCTAACTCGCTTCGTGGCTCACATTTTATAGCTGTGCGTATGGGCTAGCGGGACTATGCTTGCATGTACGTTGCATGCTTAGCGGTTGTGTTTCATGTTGTCAGTTGGTTGTTGGTGAGCATTGATGATGTGTGTCTGTTTTGAATGAAAGCGTTAAAATAAATTTTATTCAACCATAAATTTACAAAAAATAATACCATGACAATTTGATATCTTCGTGTTTAAGATCGATCCACACTTTTCCGTCATCAGTCACATTCATTTTCCATACAAGTTAACAGACTGAACTTTGATTATGACTTTTCCGTCATCAGTCACAGTCACAGTGTTTTTCCATTCAATCTGACAGATTGTCAGTTAATTGATTAATCTGTTAACTTGTATGAAAAATAACTGTAAGTGATGATTGAAAAGTGTGGGTCGACCTTAAACGATGCATTCTAATAGGCCACCATAAATAAATCAAAAACACGTTCATACCGATTTAAAAAAAAAATCGAGCAAGAAAATATTTCTTTTTTTGCAAAAGGACATAAATACATAAGGAGAAATGTGCTCTGTGCTAAGTACCTACATTCAAGTCAAGCCAACAGAAACATCTGTCGATATCCTTTTGGAACCGACCAAAAGCAAAAAATAAATAAATAAAATAGAAGCTAATCCAACATAAGTAAGAAAATCAAACGGAAAACTTCCAAACAACCGAGACAAGATCAAAAAGTCAGACTTCCAGCATTTTCTTAATATTTACAAGCAGACGCATTACTGGTATTTTAACACTAATCACATAGAACAAGGATTAAGTGGAGTAAGATTATTATCCACAAGCCGAACAGACAACAATACAGACGATGAATGTTGGGTTAAACTTTCGTATATTTTTCTAAAAATACAAATCGTCAGGACAAAATTGAAAAATTCCACTTGAACTTTCAATTTATTCAGAAGCAGTCTGCATACTGACGTGATGTCTTGCGACATGCTTTAGACTTCTTGTATAAATCTCCCCAACAACAGCAGATAGTCCTTCTGATTCAATTATATGCAAAGTCCAAGTTGAGTAATGTCCCCAAGTATACTCAATTTTGTTTTCGGTGGGATTGAAGTTCAGCCCCAGCAATTGTGTTCTTGCGTGTGCCAGGAGAAATTATCTCTTCTTGTCGCGCTATATGTAGGTACATAGAAAAGTTGGCTTCATATAATAAAGTTCGTGCAGAGCCAATGTTGAAGGACATTGCAAAAAAAAGAAAGCATAGGCGACCAGCGACCACCATAATACAATGGACCAAGTAGTAGATGAAGCCAATGCCAAGAAATAAGTTTGATTCATTTCTTCGGGGTTGTGTATATAGACGCGATTAAATGTATATGTATAGACAGAAAAAGAGGCAAACAGAATTCGTTGGTTTTTCGGTGGTAATCCTTTGGGATTTTCAGATAAGATAAGATATTTATTTTATTCGAGTGCTTAAAAAAGCAGTTGAGGAATAGCATGAATTTGTATGTCCTTTAATTGACCAAAAATAATAGAAAAACCACAGTAGGACATTTTTTTCTGGGATAATGATTTTTTTGTTGGGATGTTATTAAAATGGATTTTTTGTATAGCAATAACTGGGTAGGTGGATTCTTATACTTAACGGATAAAATTGACAACAATTTGGTAAAATCAAATGCCTCTAGTCGTCCTATTTCTATCGATAGGAATCGCTTATCACAAAATCCCAATTTGATAAATCCCAAAAATAGAGGAAAACGAGACCGAGTTCTAATCGTGCGAATAACACGATCAGTGTATACCCTATACCCATGTACAGACCTAGAAGGCACGTAAAACCAAAAATATTAAATTTCATATTTTTTGTAAGGGAGGGAAGGGTAGATGGGTCGGGCCTGACACATCTTTATTAACTTTTCAAGGCATCCAACGACTACCATTTGATACTAATTTGAAGTTTTTCGTGACATTCTATCAAAAGATATGGCTGAATATAAATTTGTAGGGGAAGTAGGGGTAGGGGTAGTCGGACCTACTCCACTTTCCATCAACTCAAAGTATATGTCAGAATGAGACATTGATCGAAATTTCAAGTCGATAGCGATATTCTACCGAAAGTTATAGCTGAATTAAAATATCAAGGAGGGGTAGTTTGTATGGGAGGTATGGGAACCCGTGGTCCGATTTAGTCCATTTTCAATATCGTCCAAGATTTTAGCAAAACAAAGATTTGACCAAAATTTCAAACCGCTAGCTTCATTACTTCGGGAGTTTTCGTGCTAACAGACAGACACACGGACAGACAGACATGGCTTGCCATACCTCCGGTGGCTCCTTTGAGGTGTTACATAATATCGGCGTAACAAAAACCATATACCCTATACCATCTTATGGGTATAGGGTATAAAAACGCATTATCCTAAAGCAAAGCATTTTGGATTAAAAATAAATAACTGGGGCGATAGTCCAGCATTGGACTAAGGCCACAGATGTGTTAGCGACATCCAATTTCCAAGATATTCACTGCTTTTTTGTTGAGGTGTTGAGATCAGCAGCACGCTCGGCAGGGTGATTTATCCGCATTAATGTGTACTCGTTTAACATCTGAGTGAGATCATAGTCTGTCACATGAGTTCGTAAGTTCAAAAAAACGCCATAAACTGAATTAGTTCAAGGTGAGATTTGAACCGACGACCCCAAGTACCGAAGGTATGCGCATTAACCACTACACCAGACTACGGATTAAACGTGTGGAAAATTCTGTGAAGCTTGCACCCCCACTTTTAAAAATCGTGGTGAGACATAACGAATATTTATGTGTTAATTTCGTTCAACTTTTAAAAAATGTGTGCGTCTCCCTTCCACCCACAGAAATAGGGAGTCCGATTAAGGCCGCGCGCAGACTAAAGGCGTAATGCAGCGTAGCGTAAAATCTTTCGCCCAATACAAGGCTTGCTTGTGCTGTCACCCACAGTGCAGTGGCGGCCCGTGCCTCCTTGCACAGGATGGGCACCTTCACGAAATAAAAATCTTTTGGAAACACCTAAAATTAACGACTTTCCACGTAAAGTTCGCTTCAGTTTCACGGTTTAGCAACCATTTTTTAGATCAATATATTTTTTAATTTATGATCATTTTGTTTTTAAATGCAGTGTCCTAGTACATATATAATTATTAGACGGGAACATGCGAATTAATGTTGAGCGCCTTTAGCATTTTCAATGTAAATGTACATAGTCTCAACTAAAACAAATCAAAAATGCTAAAAGTGCACGACAATAATGTTCATGTTCCCGAAAGTTTATTTTACTTTCTAATACATATTACAATAAACACTTCAAATTCATTAATCTAATAATAATCATCATTACACAAGAAATCCCAAATCATCCCGTGAAACATGTTTTCCTACATAGCATTGAGCCATCGTTGGTTTTTTATTAATTTTGATCAGCTCATGGTAACCCCAAGAATTGTACTTTTAAATTGTCTACGTCATCATCATTCTCATTCTTATTAGACTGATTCCATTCGAGTTGCTATAGGCCAGCCTACCTTGTCGGTATTGAATTCGATGCCACCGCTTCCAAAAGTTTCATAAATTTCGAATGATTTGTTGTTGTAAGTTGGTCACCGGCGCAAGTGGCCCATCTTTGGACCATTTGTTTAGTCTTTATGTCGATGGTAAGTAGATTTTCAACAAAACCTAAAGGTTTGAGTATGCGAGTTGAATATTGCATACGCATAGGCAGTTTCGATTTTGATTGAAAAAAATAGCCTAAAAGCAGCCTAATTTGTTGATTAATACAAACACCGGAAATGTTTTTGTGCAGTGGCTCCCAAACAGTAATTGATAGATTCGCGAGAGACTTGGTAGTACATACTGGGAAAAAACTATTAATATGAATGATGTTCACCTAAAAGTCAAAGGTAAAATTTTGTTGTACATTTCTACTGATGTTAAAAGATGTGAATGTACAATAACTGTATATATTTGTAGGGTAGGCCGTGCCCACCTTGCCCACTATGACGAGCCGCCACTGCCACAGTGTTCACCGATTTGTAATGAATTAGATCGTGTCGAAATGAAACGAATTGCATAATTATGTGCTTTTCGAATCCCCCATGAACGAATTGTGTGCTCCTCCGCCTACCCCACAATGAAGGAATTGATGCGGGGGTGCTCACATTACAACATTTTATTACCGATGAACAAATTTACCCCATTTTGAATACATGATTCTGACGAAGTGGGAGGAGCACAAATTTTATTTTTTTTTTGGGGATTCAAGACGCACATATTGCATTTCGAAGCGATAAAATCTTTTGTATGTTGGTCTGCACGTCCATATTAGAATTCTTGTTTCTGTGAAAGAGGGGGAATTTATTAAAGTTTTGACATGTGTTATGCATGACTTCAATTTTTGAAAGTGCAGGGGTGCTAGCAGTACGTCGGTCGTGTGGAGATTATTGGTTCAGGCAGTGCATTGTACCTAATGGGGATTATGTGTGTGTGGAAGTTGAGTTGAGACATTGCATGTATTGGTTTAGGGATTTTCCAATTTGAACATTTCAGTTTGGAAATTTTTCGACTGAGGATTATGATTAGACAGAAATTGTTTTCAAAATTTAAGAATCCTCCATTATCCGAATCCCAAAAGTTAGTTTATCCAGTGGCGGAACAACTTGACTAGGGGCCCTCGCGCAACTCCTGGTAGCGGTAGAATCACTTGTGATACGACATTTGGAAGAAGCGTTTCTGGGACTAAATGCTGTATTAACATTTTCAGCGTCTCAGGTTACGCAACGTAATGGGTAATTTAATCAACCACCAAAGGAGCATCTGCGAGGCACCTCCCCTACAGTGGTTAATCATGGTTAGCGATGTGCCGACGATTCATCTTTATAAAAAAAACTTCAAGTTAAAAAACCTGCAGGTTGTTATTGGCCAAATTCCAATGTTTCTTGTGTCAGTGGACCACGAGCCCCAAAGCCAAAAGAGCCCCCACAGGCCATATTTGTTTCATGCTCATTAGTCCGTAGTCAAGCCCCACAACCAAAAGTACCGAACTACTATCACCGATTTATATTTTATGTTAAAAGTTATGCTTTTAAAATGTTGACACAAACACGTTTCAAATTGAGTAATTTTAATGATGACGAATTTTTGTTACAAATTGATTAATTTCAAAATCGTATGTTAATGAATTTTCATTACTAATTAAAGAAATTCCATGCCAAATAATTTCAAAATAATTTTGTCGAATTTTCAAATCTTGTTGACGAATTTCCATTAGGAAATGATGAATTTCCAAATGACGTTTACAAATTTCCATTGTCAATTTACCAATTTAAAAACCATGTTGACGAGTTTGTATGTCAAATTGGCGAATTTCCAAATCATGGTTGCCGAATTTCCATTTTCAAATTACGAAATTCCAGTAAAAATGGACGAATTTAAGGGCTCTAATAGACAGTCATATGTATGATAATAGATATTATCATATCCTTAAGCCTACTCAATTTCGTTTAGTGCACATGTAAAAATAACCGAATAAATCGAGTAGGTTTAATGATATGATAATAGAAATATGACTGTGTAATTGAGCCCCAAAAACATAATTACGAATTTCCATGACCCATTGACGAATTTACACTTCAAATTGATCAACGAAATCACCTTGACAAAATTCCATGTCAAATTTACGAATTTCCATGTAAAATTAGCGAATTTCATCAGCTATTTGACGAATTTCTATTACTAAACCAGCGAATTTCGACGTCCAATTTATGAATTCCAAATCATCACTAGCGTAACGTACGGTGTTCCATGTGTTCAGTGGAACACGGGCCTCCAAGCCAAAAGTGCCCTGCAAGCCCCAGAACCAATATAATGTTAATTAGTCAAATGCACTACAAAGTAGTCAGAGCTACCGAAATACTACCGCCGATATATACGTTCATTTTCAAAACACATTCCAAATGGACGAATGTTCGATCGTGATGACGAATTTTAACTCCAAATTGATCAATTTGCAAATCATGTTGCTGAGCTTCAATATCTAATTAACGAAATTCCTTCTCAAATTGACGAATTTTAAAATGTTTTGAGGAGTTTCCATGTCAACTTGATGAATTTGCAAATCATGGTGACGGATTTCCATTACAAAAATATGAATTTCCAAATAACGTTGACGAATTTCCATTACTAGTCGACGAATTTTAACTGACGAAATTCCAGAAGAATTGAACGAATTTCAAAAACAAGTTTACGAATGTCCATATAAAATTTCAAATTGCCACGTTTAAATAATGAATTTTCAATTAATTTTAACGGATTTCCATTTCGAATTGATACTTTTTTAATCAAGCTGACGAGTTTTCATTTAAAAAATCCATGACAAATTGATTTTAGTTTCCATTTCTACTTGGCAAATTAGAATTCATTTGTACGAATTTCCATGTCAAATTGTTGAATTTCCATGTAAAATTTGCGAACTTCCATGTCAAATAATCGAATGTTTCAATCATTTTGACGAATTTTTATATCAAATTGACGCATTTCCATTTTAAGCTAGGCTTGTTTTATCAATAATCAAGTCAAATCAAGTACCTACGACTGGAACGTTTGCAGCTAGTGGAGGCGAGAAAATTAGAAAGGTCATTGTTGTTTTTTGTAGTGTGGATTTGAGGTTTTTTCGTTTACAATGCAATGACGCTGGTAAAGTCTTTTTCAATGCACTAACACAAATATATATAGTTATGAGGGCTGCTTATTAAAAGTTGATTGTAGAACTATAATTTCGCTTTAGAAATATGTTGTTGTTGTAGCGACTCAGGAGATATTTTTTCTCTCTTGAATTGAAGGAGATTTTGGCAGCTTTTGGCCGTTTTAGCAACGGGTAGCTCCGGGACGATTTCCATCAAAGAACCGACTGCCGCAGGAGCATTTTTATAGACAACACTAACATCCAAGGTCACAGTGGGATTCGAATCCACGCTCCTGCAACTCAGAGATAGAGTTTCATCTCTACCACTCAGCCACCCTTGTAGAAAGATTGACAAATATTTAAAACAAAGTAACGATTGAGGAACAAAGAATAGCAACGGTCAGCGGACACTATTCTATAAATAAAGAATAAATAAATAACTGAAGGACAGACCAATCACGTCCAACATTGGACTAAGGCCGCAGATTCTATATATGAATTTGATACAAAATAAATCAAAAATTGGACTGTATAAATAAAGGGACCCCGCTTTGATTTCGAACACAACAAATTTCCATTTCAAATTAATTTCTCAATCACGTTGAAGAATTCCAATTTCAAACAGACGAAGTTCCATGTCAAATTATCTAATTTTTAAATCATTTTACCGGATTTCCATATCAAATTGACGGATTTCCATTTCAAATAAATTAGTCTCCATTGCTCAGTTTAAATTTAATACATCTACATATATACACCATTCAAAGCGTGTTTCTCTAAAATTCTGCAATGTAAATATGAAAAGTGATATACCGTTGGAAAGCCAACATGTTGAAGCAACTTTTGTCAACTTTGCAGAGTTCTACTTATAAAGCGCCGTTATGAAATTACTGTTTGAATTTTCGATGAAAAATCTATTTTAAAATTTCTATTAAGTTTGAGTAACTGTATTTTGAAAGTGGCAATAATGTTGGCAACAAGAAAAACTTCAGTTTTTATGAAATTTTATGTAGTTTCTGAAATTGAAATCAAATCTTGGATTAAGTCATTAGGAGGGCTGCAAATCGTGATTTGGAATGACAAGTGCACTGCCCCTGCATACGGGTCCTTCCAGATTCAAAGAGTCGCAGCTAATTAAATTTGTTTTTATCCATCCAAATTAATATGATGCCTCAGAGAAACGACAATATTTGATTGTCACGTACAACTTATAATACCACTAAATTATTACTCGTCTTTCACAATTAAATTTCTAAAAATTCGTCTACTTTCAATCTACGCCAAAGTTATATGATCCATATCGTCAAATCTTTCAATAAGGCTCTAATTAGACGAAACTAATGAACCGAGCCGATAGAAGCATTTAATCTCACATAATTGCAGCACGTCTAAATAAAAGTGTGAATCAACAGACAATTAATTTGTCTGTCTATTTGTTACACGGAATCATTCATCATGATTGTGTCCTTTACGTTTCCCCGATGGCATCATCGTCAATCGTACACGAAATTCTATCGACATGAATTTATCTACAATCATTTGTTGGCCAAGTTCTTTTGTTTTTATGTAACCACTCAACAAACTCTTCAAGCAAGGATGTAAAACGGACCTTGAAGGACTTCACACCGTGGCGGCACCACCAGGCAGGGAAGTGTGATATTTATAGAATCAATTATGTTGCTTTCGATTGTAATCTCCATTTACCGATTTCGTTAACGATCTCATCGTTGAGGCGTAGAGGTACGGCACGAGACAAAAGGCCGACGAAGGACTTTTCCGAAACGATTATCTTCCACTCTCTTTGCTCGGTGCTGTGAGAGAAAGAGATAGATCTGAGATGAATGTGTCCAGTTGTGGCTAAAGAGGATGTGATGGTGCTTGCAGAAATGAAGCGTTTACATAGCGACCACAGGCGACGACGATTCAGCGAAAGCGGTTTGTATATACGAGATTGAGTCCTCAAGGCATTTATGTACACTGTCCTGTCCATCCGTCCGAGAAGAAGGACATTCGTACATATTTCCAAGCATATACAATTTCAATTTGCTTTGAGGCTTGTGGTATTCTGCGTTGTTTTGAATGAGATTGTGATTTGTATTTGGTATTAGTGTATAGTTTGTTTTGTGATGTTATATAAATCGAATTGTTGTCCTTCAATTAGGAATCTAATTATTATTGTTCATTCAATATTGATTTGATTGTTGATAAGGACGAAATTATGGGTTACTATTGTACTACATGGTAATTACCTAATTATGCGAAAATCAATATTTCCAAAAACGAAAAACGACATTACAGAATCTTATTTCTTTGCGGCAATATTTAATTTTGAACTAACTTAATCCCCAAAGGTGTATTCTCCTCTCCAAACTGCAAAGGCTTACCGATTAAAACGTTCACTGTCTGACCGGTTTTCACCGACATTACCATCCAAAAATCCATTCATTTATGAGTCACATATGACTCATAGACGTGAACGGCAAGAAACGTTGTGTGAGCATGTGACTCATAGACAGTCAACGTGTTAAGTCCCCAAAAGTCACTATCTCAAAATTCATATGTGTATGTACTTACAAAACAACTCTACGAAAATCTTAATTTCATCAAGGCATAAAGCATTTCTTTCATTGGAATCCCTAATGAAAAAAATCCCCAAACCCACAAAAAAGAACCAAAAAATCATTGCACAAAATCAACACATAAAATTCGTAACAACGAAAATCTCTAAAATCAAAATCATCATGCTTGGAATCCTCACAAACAGTGTACGTCTAAATCACCAAAAAGAAAACAAATTTAATACAGATCAGATTCACTCGCGCGTAGTGGTTCTTAAAAAAAATAAAAATCCCCAAACACAACAATCCCCAAACACAAAAATCCCCAAACAAAATGCTTTTGAGGATCATATACAGATTTACATTTTTTGGTTGAAGATTCGGACCAAAAAGAAAACAAATTTAATACAAATCAGATTCACTGATCGCGTAGCGCGTAGTGGTTTTAAAAAAAATTAAATATCCCCAAACACAAAAATCCCCAAACAAAATGTTTTTGGGGATTTTATACAGATTTACATTTTTCGGTTGAAAATTCGAATCAACCGAAAAATCTAGATCTGTATAAGATCCCCCAAAACATGTTATTTTGGGGATTTTTGTGTTTGGGGATATTTAATTTTTCCAAAAATCACTACGCGCGAGTGATTCTGATCTGTATTCAATTTGTTTTCTTTTTGGGGGATTTTGTGCTTAGACGTACACTGTTTGTGAGGATTCAAAGCATAAAGATTTTGATTTTGGCGTTTTTTTGAGATATTTTTTATTTTTAGATTTTTTTTTGTTACTTCGATTTTCGGGTATGAAATTGTAGGCTCGCCATAAACATATTGCTCCTAAACACACATATTCCAAGTAAAATTAGAAAATCGCCTGCCAGCTGGACAAATTTGATATTGGGGATTTTTCGTGCTTCGGTCTGTGGAGGTTTATTTTAATTATTAAAAAAAAAAAACTTACCCGCGAAATATGATTTGTGGAAAATTTTGACTTTATTCTATGGTTGGTATTTTCTGATTAGAATGTTTTTCTATTACGAATTTTTTATCGGGGAATTTGCATTTATTTTGTTACTAGGACTTTCAGTTTGGTGATTTTCTGGTTGAATATCTTTTCGTTTGCTGATTATCTGTGAGAACTTTGTACTTAAAGATTTTGTGTTTGGGGATTTTATGCTCTTTGGGGATATTGTCTTTGTTATTACACGATTACGAATTTAATGCATAGAGTTAAGTGTTTTTTTTTTATTCAAATTATGCGTTTTGAGATTTTTTTGGACTCGGGGATTTTGTCTTTACAAATTTTGTGTTTGGGGATTTTATGCTTGGGGGCTTTTTGTTTGAGGATATTGTTTTGTACTTACATATTTACGGATTTAGTTTAAATTTTGCTTTTTTGTTTTTTTGACATTTTTATGTCTTGACTCTGACACATAAATTCGAAAAGCGTCCCGAAAATCATAACGAAAAAGCGTTACGTTTTTGGCATTACAGGTGAGTTTTGGGTGCCATTCAAAGTTCAACAGAAGTTGGGCTAGGTGGTACCCTGTGAGTGTTGGGTGCCATTCAAGGTTCAACAGAGGTTGGGCTTGGGTTCAATTTACCTTCAACTTTAGTATAACTTGGGTTAAACTTGGGTTCAACTTGAATTCAACTCGAATTCAACTCGAATTCAACTCGAATTCAACTTGAATTCAACTTTCAACTTAGGTTCAACTCACGTTCAACTTTCGTTCAACTTTTGTTGAACGACCTAAAAAGTGTTACTTTCAACTTAGGTTCAACTCACGTTCAACTTTCGTTCAACTTTTGTCGAACGACCCAAAAAGTGTAACTTTCAACTTAGGTTCAACTCACGTTCAACTTTTGTTGAACGACCCAAAAAATGTAACTTTCATCTTAGGTTCAACTCACGATCAACTTTCGTTCAACTTTTGATGAACGACCCAAAAAGTGTTACTTTCAACTTAGGTTCAACTCACGTTCAACTTTCGTTCAACTTTTGTTGAACGACCCAAAAAGAGTCAAATTCGAAAAGCAAATCGTCACGAAAACATGAAAATGTCCCACTGAGTTGCGGACTTGTACGCAAGCTGTTTTCTAAAGGCCTGTCAAGCATGACGTCACTAAAACACCCATAGGGTCGCTCGTGGGCCACGTACGCTGATTGATTTGGTGTTAATAGAAAGCCTAGACTTAAGGCTTAAGAATCAAAGAGAGAGGCTCCAGAGGCTCTGTCGCACATGATAGGCTGATTTTTAATGGATCTTTGATTTTTGTGTTTGGGGGTGTTGTATTTGGTTTTTCCGAGGGGTTTGTGCTTTGAGGTTTTTTGTACAAAATGTCCCAAAAAGAGTCAAATTCGAAAAGCAAATCGTCACGAAAACATGAAAATGTCCCACTGAGTTGCGGACTTGTACGCAAGCTGTTTTCTAAAGGCCTGTCAAGCATGACGTCACTAAAACACCCATAGGGTCGCTCGTGGGCCACGTACGCTGATTGATTTGGTGTTAATAGAAAGCCTAGACTTAAGGCTTAAGAATCAAAGAGAGAGGCTCCAGAGGCTCTGTCGCACATGATAGGCTGATTTTTAATGGATCTTTGATTTTTGTGTTTGGGGGTTTTGTATTTGGTTTTTCCGAGGGGTTTGTGCTTTGAGGTTTTTTGTACAAAATGTCGTTTGTATATGGATTTTGTGTTAGTCGAGCTTGTACTCGTACTAGAGAGTTTCATGTTTTGGGAATTTTTCGCATGGGTTATTGCGTTTCAATTATTTTTTAGATTTAACTTTGGGGTTTTTTTTTAACACGTAATGAGTCTTACTGGGCTTGTGATAGTTTTTTCTTTCAAGTTCAGTTCAGTGTTTTGAGATTTTTGAATATGAGAATTTTGTTAATGGACTTTGTACTTAGTAAGTTCAGGCTTGGTGATTTTGTGCTGGGGGATTTTTCCTTTGAGTTTGGTGAACTTGAAATGTGCTTGTGTGGGGATTCTTCGATAAGGTTTTGGTGTTTGGTGTTTGATATTCTTTGATTATTGTACATACTTTTTTTCTTTGAATTTTTTGGTTTGGTGGTTTTGTGTTTGGGGATTTTTGAATCACATTTTGTGTTTGTGCATTTTGCACTTGGGGTCTTTATACTTAGAGATTTTTCGATTGGTGTTTTCTGTTGGGTTTTTTTCTAGGGGTTTTGAGATTATTTTTTTTAACGCTAATCATGTTCTATTAGACTTGAGTTAGTTTTTTGTTTGGGACTTAGTGGTTTTAGATATTGGGTATGTATATGGATCTTTTCTTTAGAGAGTTTGTACCAAGGAATTTTGTGTGTGCTTGGGGATTGGATTGGTGGTTTCGTATTTCGGGATTCTTGTTAGGAGTTTTGTGATTAGGGATTTAGTACTTGGCGTTTTTATGTTTAGGGATATTTCGCTTGGAGTTTTTTGAGTGGTTTTCTGGGTTTATGTTTTGAAATTAGTTTTTATGTTAAGGGACTTGTGTGAGTATTTTCGAAACTTTTGTATATGGATCTGGTATTAAACGAGTTTCATGATTGCGGATTTTTGGTTTAGTGGCTTATTGTTTCGAGTTTTATGTTTATGAATTTTGTATTTGGGCATTTTTTGCTTGGGGTTTTGTGTTTGAGTTCTTTTGGGGTTTAAGCCACCGAATGCCCCAAGTTTGTGAATGTTTCGCTTAAGGTCTTGTGTTTGAACTTTTTGTTTGTATTTTGAGAATTTATTTACGCGAATTTTGAGTTGATGGACTTTATTTTCTAGGAACTGTTTGTTTTGTGATTTTGTGTTTGGGGATTTGGTATTAGGGATTTTGTGCTTACATGACAATTTTCGTTTTAATTCTATTTCTGTGATGTTGTGTTTAGATTTTTTCTTTGTATGCGGATTTCGTATTTACCTATATGTACTTGGGGATTTTATACTTGGTCATTTTATTTTGAGTGGTTTTATTGTGGGATCAATGCGAAGAAATCAGTATTTCATATCCCATCTCATCTAAGAATTAATTATATTAAACTGAAAATTTTCGCAGGTCATTTAGCTATTCACTCCGAAAAGAAATGTTAAAAAATCCGATTTTAATAAAATCTCTCCACTCAATCCCAGAAATATTCAATTTATTTAAAAAAAAATCCTCATCCACATATTTAATTATTCAATCAAATCACTTTCGTTTGTGCGGCTTTCGCGCGGTTTTGCATTCACTGACAAACATTTTGCACGTCAACCAGAAGTCATTCACGGACAAATTAAAATGTTAATTATTTTTTGGCCCAGAATAGTTGTGGTCAATTTGCAATTAGGGGATGATGTGTATGTTGTTTCAGCTGAACGTGACTCCATCCACCACGCGGCACTATATTTGAACCAATGCGTGTCTAGCTCCCATTGCTTGTTGTAAATCGCCTTGTTAAATGAACTCATTAGCATCGAACCATAGCAAGTGAATTTATGATTGTATGTAATTAATCAAAGCAACAGCAGCAGCCGCCCCCTAAATTATGTGACGGTCACTTTGTGCATAATATCAATTTTAAAAGCTTTGTAGTGCCTACAGTTGTTGTCGGTGCCATCGTCATCCGTCCGTCTTCAGCTAGGGATTAATTCGGTCGATTTATCAAGAATAGCCCTGGCTGTACACTGAATGAATTGAAATACTCGCCGAAAGGATGCAGATCTTCCTTTTTGGGGTCAAAAGCGTTGTGGCTATCAAAATCAGTGAATAGTCTACAAAATAGGCAACATTTGAATGGAAACCCACATTCCACATCATTTCCTGATTTCGGTTTTCTCTTTCTCAAGTTCAAAGTGACCATATACTAAATCATAAGATTCAGTACGTCAGAGTGTCTAAGATGGAATTGAAACAAAAAATAAATTTAGGACAACTTCTATGTATATAAAATGTTGGTTTAATGTCGGGTCATTTGCCCTTTTTCGTGTCCCTACATCATGCTTACGACTCGCAAGCAAATGTCAGCCAACTGTGTGGCATGTTGTTTTGTATGTCCTTGATTTGACACAACTTTTCCTTTTTACATCCATCAAACACTTGACCTTCGGTATCGAGCGCAGTTGTTGCGAAAATCGACTCGAGTCGTCATATATCAAAGATTCGTCCTGTCATCGTCGTTGTGTATAGTATATGCTCTCTGAAATCCAATATACATCTCTGCGGATGAGGATATTTCAGGCGAAATCATCGAGGAGCATTTTATGGTGAAAACAATATTTTTTAAAAACAAAATTCAATGTAAGTTATGCTAAGAGAAGGGACTGCCGACCGGCCGAGAGATGAATGGGTGGCGTCGAACTGACATGACTCCAATCCGACCGCAGGCTAGCCACAATTAAATGAAAACACTTTTGGGTCATGATAAGGGATATGTCGTCTTATTATTATATTCGGTCGATCTTTGACAAGGACACATTGTTTTTCCTGTTGTTTTTACTTTTCGGTATACGCTTGGGATATTTTTAGGAATTATGGATTTGTGCGGTTGAAGGAGAAAAACTGGATTTTTTGTTAGTGAAATAAATTTATTTGAATGTTCCAGGCAAATATCTTAACAAATTCAAAATGATTTAAAAATTTAAAAATTTAAAAATTCATAAATTTAAAAATTTCACAGTTCTAAAAATTCTAAAATTTTGCAATCGTTTTTTTTTTTGTATTGTTTGGTTACTTAGCATCAACACCGCTTCAATACGTTTGTATTAAAATCGGTCCAAAGTCTCATAGGGAGGGAGTAGTGGCAGTTATAGTATTTCTGAAACTTTGTACGCTGATCAGACCTGGTCAAAATATCAACTTGAGCATTTTTGTGGTGCCAGAAAAATTTTCCAAATAAAGCAGAAAACATCTTAGCAGCCTAGTCTCAGTGATACTCCTTTTCCTTTTAAATCTACTTCGTGGGAAATGTTCGTCTTTTTTATTAACCCGACTTGCAATATTGCATGGAACAGTTTCGGAAGGAACCCAAAATCTCTATGTACGATCGTCAATGAAAGTGGGCATTCATAGACTCTGTAAATAAATAATCGTCTTCGTGACGAAATCAAAAAAAAAATCTAAAAAATAAGCCGACGAGAGTGAGAAAAAAATTCAAAACAACATGTCTATCAAGTTAGCTCTACCTCTTTGAAATTTCGATGATCGCTATAGTGCATTAATAACATTGACACACATATCTTCGAATGACGCAAATATGTACATCATTATAACGAAAATTTACAATCATTAGCACGAATTCCAAATTACACATTTGGACCATCATTTGCTCAATAATGACAGGGGACGTCATCTGTTGCAAAAATGAACAAAAGTGTTTGCAAAAATATTAAATTCCTTATCAATCTTTAAACGTTTCTATTCAAATTCTTCAAGAAAAGTGTGCCTTTCAATTATTGAACAGAATATTCATCAAAATATCGCTGTTATTCGGGACATTTTCATCATTTACACAAACGTCAAAAGTAAATGACGAATTCTAATGACGTAAACATATGTGTCACCTCAATTTCGAATTTTCATCATTATGACGGATTATCGTCATAATGATTTGGATATGTGTCAAACTTGTAAATGTCGCAAATTTACCGTGATTCAATGGCTAAAAAAAAAATTGCGGCGCCCCTCTTTCTCTTGAAAACAACCTCTTAGTTGTTTTTTGGCTCAAAACTGAGTTTATGGCGTTATAAGACACGTTTTAAGAATCGCCATAACATATTGGAAATGCTGCAAGGGTAACTAAAAATATCTGAACCTCCAAAAAATTTGCCGCACCACTCCTAACCTCAAAAGAACCCACGTCAAGTTGGAACTACCATTCTAGTAGGAAGGCCGCGCATTTTGTTTTAAGGCAGGTAGATAGTGCTAATTTGACAGGAGTTATTTTTTAGAGAAGAAGAAGCGCGGCAAATATTTAAAATTTTTATTGGTACTATTTGTTGTATGGCGATTCTTAAAAATTGAGTTTAAACGGCATTAACTTCTCTAGCAGTATACAGGTAACTAGGTCTGAGAGTAAAATTTCTGTCGCTCTACCGATCGCACCCGGTTCCGCAATTCCACGCTGCACGCCGCCGTTGTGAAACCCACAGCCCACATGTCACATCCATCATCATGCGGTAACAACCACGAAAATCTCGCCTGCCAAAGAAAAAAAAACAACGAGACGCGAACAAGTAAGATTACCGGATGAAACATGGTTTACCGATTCACAGAACCACAGCTTTACCGGAAATTATCTGAAAAAAAAAAAGTTTTTAACCAAAATATTCAGCATATCAAAATCTAGTGCATAGGCTATAAGACTTCGTCGATCGGTATTTTTTTCTCTGACAGACTTAAGCGAATAACCCGATTTTAGAATGCTGAAATGAACTAACTATAGTACAATTGGCTCAAAAAAGGTCCAAACCCAAACACTCAAAACAAAAAGAAATTTTCGAGGCTAAACTGTTCAATACACTGCAAGGTATACACAGTAAAAAATTGCACTAAATTGCTTCATGGGTTAAGGGAGGAGGGGTGACAAAGGGGTGAAAATTCAGTTTTTTGCAAATATCTGGAAAAGTATGAGTCTGACTGCAAAACATCTTGAGTACGAAATGAACTACACCTTTGTAATGATATATAATACTCTAGACATTTTCTTAGAAAATTATACCCTAGACCCAAAAGTATAATAGTGAATTTACATTTTTTGAGTTTTACATTTTGCACTGTAATTCTTGAAAAACTAGACCTAGAGTCATAAGATTTTGTCCATATACGTATTGCTAACAAAATGCATATAATTTGAACCAAAAATTGAATGGGTCCGACCATTGACACCCCCTCACTCCTCCTAACATTTTTAAAAAAGGCATGCCTGTAGTTTCTTTTTGAATTAAGCCAGGCAGAAAAAAATTGGTGTGGTGCCTATCCTTAGCCCCATTATGCCCCCCCCCAAAATATTACCATCCTATCAAAAGTAAGGGTACCCCCATACAAAGCGAACAAAAAACCTAACAAATTTCACACTTTTTCACTTGTAAATTCTCTCATTTCACATTATTTCACTTCTAAATTCTCTATAAAATAGAAAAAAAATATTTATCTTTTAGAACGTAATTTCAACAGTTAATTGTAGTCTTGTGAACGTAAGTTTAACAGTTTGTACGAAAGCCTACGATACAAGTGTCAAAAAATTGGCTTTGAAGCTTAGTGGTGCCAGTTCTAAGGCTATTTTTTGCGAATATATCGAATAACGTGTACTAGCAACCTTTAAAGGCACGCTCTGGTACAAACATTCGGATAAACATTCAGATAACTGCAATTAGCTGTTATAAAGACGTTTTAAGAGATAAATAGATTTTTTTCTATTTTAGATAGAATTTAGAAGTGAAAAAATGTGAAATTTGTTAGATTTTTGGTTCACTTTGTATGGGGGTACCCTTCGTTTTGAACGGATGGTAATAATAATTTTTGGTGTGGAGTATAATGGGGCTTGGACACACCAAATTTGATCTACCTGTCTTAATTTAAAAAGAAGCTACAGGCATGCCTTTTTGGAAAATGGTAGGAGGAGTGAGGAGGTGTCAGTGGTCGGAGTTGGATCCATTCAACTTTTGGTTCAAATCATAAGAATTTTGTTAGCAATATGTGGACAAAATTTTATGACTCAAGGTCTATTCTATCAAGAGTTACAGTGCGAAATGTCAAACTAAAAAAATGTAAATTCACTATTAAATTTGTGGGTCTGGGGTATAATTTTCTGAGAAAATATCTAGAGTACTATATAGTATTGCAAAGGTAATTTTATGTATGTAGTTATGTAGTTCATTACAAGACATTTTGCGGTCAGACTCACAGTTTTCCAGATACACATATGCAAAAAACTGAATTTTCACCCCTTTGCCACCCCCTCCCTCCTTAACCCAAGACGCAATTTAGCGTAGCGTTTTACTGCGTATACTTGGCAGAGTATTTGACAATTTGGCATCAAACATTTCTTTTTTTTATGTTAGGATTTTAAGCTATCTGTACTATACTATGCCTTCCCATTGCGTAATGGAAAATGGAAAATGGAAAAAGAAAAATAGAAAATTGAAAAATTGAAAATGTGAAATGGAAGATGGAAAATGGAAAAGTGGAATGGAAGATATAAGCTGGAAATTGAAAATTAAAAAATGAAAATCGAATATTAAAAATTAAAAATTGAAAGTCGGGCATTAGGCCAGTCAAAATCGACATTAACCTCAGAATAAATGGAATACTACCGTTCTTGCGCTTATCTGTTTTAGAGTATTACTGGCTTTATAAATCCAGATTTGCAACCCTGGGGACCCTGTGCTAATATTTTGGCGAGCGAAAAAGATCCAGTTTTTTGCTCTTTTTTTATATTTCCAACAATATTTTTTTTTAAATTATCTTGGAAAAAAGCGATGATCGGCATTTTGAAAGTAGACAACATATCCAATCCAATAATATCCTAACCACTTTTGTAGGCCAAATATTGACGAAGATCGAGGTTTTCAAAAACAGGGTACTTTCCACAAAAAAAAGGCGAATTCTAAGCTTATGTTGTTTGCCGAAACGCCATTTACTTGAAATTCGCAATTTTTTGGTAAAAATACCCTATTTTTTAGAACCTGTAATTCCATCAACATTTAACCTATAAAATTGGTTAGGATATCATTGGATTGGAAATTCTGTCTACTTTGCTAATGCTAAACACAGTTTTTATCCAAGATTATTTATTTTTAAATATTGTTGAAATGTAAAACGAGACCGAGGCTAATTTCGGGCGCGGCCGAAATTTGAATACCCTTCACTCTCCTCGGGCTAAAAGTTTTTTGGGGCAAACCTATGACTTGTATTTAATCCTTCCCCATTCTTTCCCTTCTGTTTTCGCATAATATTTGATATTGACAAATTCTGTGGCGTCGATAAAACAATATTTGTGTGAGGTTTGGTTGAAATAAGTGGTAAAATAAAAAAAATATCTCAGAAAACTTTATTGGGTGGATGCGGGAGCATGGCCGCATAGTACGATTCCATTTGTTTTACTTTTTTTTGATAAAGACGCAATGAGGTTTTTTCAAATTGGTGTAGAAAAAATGTTTCTTAGAAGATCCAAAATGGGGAGGTTGGGCTTGTATGGTAGCCCCATGACTCCATAGTCCGATTATTTATGGCATCAATTGAAGTGCACTTTTACGAGTTTTGGTTGAAAGTGGTGCACAAATAAAAAAGTTGTTCGTAGAAGAACTCAATTTAGGGGGTTGGCTTTGTATGATAGCCCCATGACCCCATCGTCCGATTCCATTCATTTTTACACATGTTTTGTGGCATCAAACGAAATGCACTTTTATGAGGTTTGATTGAAATTGGTGGACAAATAAAAAAGTTTTTCTTAGAAAAACTCAATTCGGGGGCTGGGTTTGTATGACAGCCCCATGACCCCACAGTCTGATTCCATTTATTTTTACATATATTTTGTGGCATCAATAGAAACACATTTGTGTGAAATTTGGTTCAAATTGGTGCACAAATGAAAAAGTTTTTCTTAGAAGAACCTAATTTGGGGGGTTAGGTTTGTATGGCAGCCCCATGACCCCATGGTCCGATTTGATCCATTCTTACATATGTTTTGTGTTATCAATAGAAACACATTTGTGTGAAATTTCGTTGAAATTAGTAAACACATGAAAAAGTTTTTCTTAGAAAAACCAAATTGGGGGGGTTAGGTTTGTATGGCAGCCCCATGACCCCACGGTCCGATTTTAGCGATTCAAACATACAAACTGCCTGCAATAAAAAGAAACATGTGTGCAAAATTTCAGCTCGATAGCTTTTAAACTGGCCGAGTAAAACGCGTAGCAACAGACGGACAGACGGACAGACGGACAGACAGACAGACGGACATCGCCCAATCGACTCAGCTCGTCATGCTGATCATATATATACATATTTTATATGGTCGGAGATGCTTCCTTCAATGCGTTACAAACTTCATGACAAAGTTAATATACCCTTTACTCTACGAGTGAAGGGTATAAAAAGAGCAAAAAATGACTCTTTTTCGCTCGCCAAAAAAGCACAGGGTCCCCTGGGTTACAAATCTGAATTTATATAGCCAGTAATACTCTTAAATAGAATAGAACGGTAGTATTCCATTTATTCCGAGGTTAGGCCTTTTTTTTGTAAAGTTTTACTGGCGCACATTGAATATTGTTGTTCAATGTTTTGGACATTTTTTTTTCGAATTTAACTGATGTTTCTGGCTCCATCTACTACAAAAACATATGAAATCTAAAAAAAGCTGTTGATAAGAAAAGAAAAAATCACTAGCTGCTAAAAGGAATTGATATAATTTTAATCCGCCAGCCATATCCAGCGAATCGAAGTGACATCAATTCCTTTTTGCAACTAGTGAATTTTTCTTTGCGGGACAGCTTTCCAACTTGTTATTTTTTTAGAAGATAATATTTTCTTAGCGCATGAACTTTCAGGGCCCATGAAGCGGAAAGCTCGAAGCACATAAAAAACTAAAAAAATATTACTGGCGGTTAATAATGGAAATTCGTCTTGAGTACTCACTTTGGACACAAAGTATTTGCATATTTTCTTGGGAAGTTTGCTTGAAGATATGCTATGATAAGCTAAACGAATTATATCTGGTATGCGTCCCATAATCTGGATTGACAACAAATGTCTAAATCCGCCACATAGTACTCTCCACACTTATCCCGACGCACTTTAAATTAATTCATCATCATCAATGTGGCACGATAGCCCGACGTCGGGCCTTGGCCGCCTGAATCGTTGACCTCCAATTGTCACGGTTACGTGACCTCGTCCTCCAGTTTCGGAAGCCCAGCAGCTGTTGGGCGTCTTCACCTACGGAGTTCTCCCAGCGAGCTCTCGGTCGTCCACGCAACCTCGCTCCGTCAATTCGTTGTGCGTTCATCACTTTCTTTGGCATGCGATTATCGTCCATCCGTTGTACATGCCCCGCCCATTGCAAACGTTGAAGCTTCACGATTTTCGATACTTCCAGCTCATCGTACAATTGATACAACTCATGGTTGTACCGGATACGCCATTGGTCTCGCTCGCGAACGGCCCCGAAAATTCGCCGAAGGACCTTTCGTTCGAATCGGTCTAGCAAAATTTCGGAGGCTTGGGTGAGGGTCCATGTTTCGCAGCCATAACATAGCACGGGTCGGATGATCGTTTTGTACACGCGGAGCTTCGTGTTCCTGTGCGCAAGTTTCGAATTAATTATAGGGAGGACCGAGAAATATGTCTTATTGGCTAGTTGTATCCGTCGCTTAATTTCGTCGGTTTCGTTGGCGTCCTTTGATAAGTTACAACCCAGATAGTTGAAGTTGTCTACATACTCGATATTAAGGTCCCCCACAGTGATGCTTGAATTTGCTGGCGTCCTTGTTTTCGATTGCATCATGGCCTTTGTTTTGCTTTCGTTGATATGTAGTCCAACTTCCTTTGCGGCATTATTGAGGTTATGCAGGAGGCTTTCTGCATCACCCAACCTTCGAGACATGATGTTGATATCGTCGGCGTACGCTACTAATTGAGTCGACTTGATGAGTAGCGTTCCGCTGCTGTCCATATTCATGGCTCGAATTACATACTCCAAAGCAAGGTTGAAGAGCGTCGGCGCCAGCCCGTCGCCCTGCTTGAGTCCAGTACGAGTTTCAAATAGGTCAGTGAGTCGATTCTGCACTCTGACCTGCGAGACGGTATTAGTCATCGTCATCCTTGTGAGTCGCACTAACTTTGCCGGTATACCAAAATTCAGCATAATGTTGTACAGTACACTTCGATCGATACTGTCGTATGCCTGCTTGAAGTCGACAAAGATTTGGTATACGTCGATGTTATATTCCCAGCACTTTTGGAGTAGTAGCTTCACTGTGAAAAGCTGATCGGTCGTTGATCGACCAGGTCTGAAGCCGCCTTGATACTCGCCAATGATTCGTTCTGCGTACGGATTAATTCTCTTTTCAAGAATTTTAGATAATATCTTATAGGCCGTACAAACTAATGATATGCCCCTGTAATTCTCACACTTCAGCTTGTCACCCTTTTTGTGGATTGGGCAGATTATGCTTTTGCGCCAATCTTCGGGGATTTCCTCGTCGTTCCATATTTTCAGCAGTAGCACATGTATTGCGTTGGTCAGGCACGTTCCACCATGCTTCAGCAGTTCTCCTGGGATCTCGTCAGCGCCGGGCGCTTTATTATTTTGAAGCGACTGTATGGCAAGACTCACCTCCTCTACTGTTGGGGGTAGAACGGGAGGGCCTGGTTCGGCTAACTGCTCAAGAGCTGGCTCCGCGGGGGATGTTGATGGTGCATTGAGGAGCTCTTCAAAATGCGAGGCCCATCGTTTGTTGACGCTTTCGATGTCGCTGATGATGTTACCATCCTTGTCCTTACATAGGCTTGTCCTGGGTTGATATCCGTTCTTAACATTATTTATAAGTTTGTACGCCTGTCTAATGTTCTTACTGGCTAATCTTTGGTTTATTTGCTGTAACTGCTCGTCAAAATGTTTGCGTTTCTTACGTCTAATTAACTTATTAGATACTCGCCGAAGCTCGTTATATCTTTCTTTCTTGGCTCGGGATGCGCGTTGTGTGTATTGGCGATAGGCTTCATTTTTCGCCTCAATCGAGGCCCTGCATTCTTCGTCGAACCAGTCTGCTCGTCTGCGCCGGCCTTTATAGCCCACGACCTCTTCTGCGACCCCCTTGATGCTGTCTTTGAGCTCCTCCCAGAACTCATGGATGCCTAAATTGTTGATGTCATCAAGCATGGGCGACAGTTTTTCCTCTAGTGCTGTTGTATACGCAGCCGCCGTGGCATCATCAATCAAATTGTCAACCTCGAAGATCTTGGCAGGGTTGATTCTCGTTAGGTGCACCGAAGAGATTCTGCACCTGTAGGTCGTCTTCACCAAATAGTGATCGGTGTCGCAGTTGGCTCCTCGATAGGATCGAACATCTAGGACATTAGAAGCCCATCTCTTGCTGGTCAGTACACGGAGAGAAATTTCCATAGTAAATTTTACTAAAACAAGTAATAACATTTACAAAAAATGCAAAAATGAATATTCATTACAAAATCAATAAAATTTTATCGGTTTATTGCAATCTGTTGTGAATTTGACATATCGATTGCTAATACAATTTTAACTACGATGTAATGAAAAAAGTTATTACGCAATATTTTAGTGAAAATTAATTACAATTATAATAAATTTATAACCGAAATCAAGTTACCAGTAAATTTTGTGAAAATATTATGTCACACGAATAATATTTTTATAAATTAATCAGTGTGGTGCCGTGTTGTAGAATTAAGATTGGGGTGGTAGTGATTCGTGGTAAGTACATATGGAAATCAATATTTATTTTATTACGTTTATTCCTTATTCCTTTTTATGACTATACAATAATTATATTATTACAAAGAATTACAGAAGATTACAGATAGATTAGTGAATCAGTAGAAGCATTTAGTTCGTGTCTTCACAAACTCTTCTCCAGACCGCCCTTAGCTTTGATAAAGTTCCAGTAAGTACTTCATTTATTAATTAAAAGGTTTATTCATCAATTTGAGCCGTGAAACTTCGAGTTTCAGGAATATGGATCTTCACAAAGATTACATTGCAAACTTGACGGTTCGGAATTCTTTCTTATTCTGAATTTTACTTTTTTAGTCATTGTTAATGCATTTTTTTTAATTGATTGATTTTTGTTCTTCATTCTAGGAGTAACCTTAAATATAATAAATGGAATGGAATTGTTCGAACAAAGGCAATCAGATTTCCAAGAAATTCACATGAAGCAACGACCGCCACAAAATCCGAATCTGTTTCAATTAGTCTCGATGTTCAGTACACAGCGCATGTGCAAATTTTGTTTCCATTTTGTTTAGATTTAAGTACTAAACTTCTTATTGTGTATGATAAAAAAAAGTTATCTTGACATAATAACATTTGTTAATATTCGTTACATAATTGGTATAATAAATGGGTACATAAAATTTTGGTGTTTTCCTTCTTTCCTTTACTGCAGTGAAAAGTATTAAATATGCACCTTGTTACTATTTAGTGGTAAAAATTTACAGTTACCAAACGTTAATTTTATTAATCTGTATTGAAATTCATAGTGACACATGATTACCATTCATTATTGTCAACGATGAAAATTTACTACTGTTGTAGTGAAATTTTACAGTAAGCGAAAGTTAATTTTATTACAATTGTAATAAAGTTTTTCACAACGCGAGTAGTTAATTTTACTACAAATGCGATGGGGTCAAAATTCATTGCATTTCTGTAAAATTTATTACAAATTTGATAAAATTTCACTAATTTTTTCTCTCCGTGTACGTGGTCGATCTGGTTCACGGTGTATTCATCTGGAGACTTCCAGGTCTGCTTGTGGATTCGTCGATGAGGGAAGCATGTAGAGCTTATTACCAGGTTTCTGCCGTTCGCGAAGTCGATAAGTCGCTGACCGTTGTTGTTGTTTTCGTCGTGGAGGCTATGACCTCCAGTAGTTCCCCTATGCCAGCTTTCATTTCCGACTTTGGCGTTAAAGTCTCCTAGCAGCAGCTTGACGTCGTTTGATGGAAGTGAGTCGAAGAGTGTTTCTAGGTCGTTGTAGAACTCGTCCTTAATCGCGTCTTCTTTTACTTCTGTAGGGGCATGCGCATTAATGAGCCAGAGATTAGCGAAACGGGTCTTAATGCGGATCGCACATAGCCGCTCGTTGATGGGTTTGAAGCCGATAACGTGGTCCTTGAGCTGCTTATTCACGATGAAAGCTACTCCAAACTCCTTGTTGCCCTCCTCTTTACCACTCGTAAAAATAGTGTGCGAATTGAGGTCGTTAATCTCGCTTTTGAGCCATTTAGTTTCCTGGATTGCAACTATGCTCAGCTTGTATTGTTCTACCTGATCCAGGAGGGCCCTTAAGGCCCCTGGTCTATTCAGGGAGCGTACATTCCAGGATCCGAAAGAGTAATCAGTTGTTCGTTTGCGGGGTCGTCGTTGTTTTGTATCCGTCCAATCCGAGGCTTTTGTGTCAGGTTTCTTGACTTGAAGTTTTTCTTAGGATGAGTTGTCGGCACATCGCTAAACCATGATAGGGTTTAATCGTTGAGTAAAGGCCATCATGGGCATGCCTCGAAGATGCTGCTTTAGTGGTTGACTTTAAATTAATTCATAGTTCCAATGTATGAATTAATCTTACGCTTCAGAAATTAATTATTTCGTTTCTTTGACAACTAGTTAAATTAATTCTATTTCTGTTCTGAGTTGATCTAAGCCTGCATTTTACGAACAAACAATAATAAAAATTTGAAATAATTAAAAGTATGTAACATCGCATAATAAAGCTGTTATATGTTCCTTTTGATCCATCATTATATTTCCGACGAAAGAATAAAGCACCGAATATAATTATGTTACACACTCGCATTAATTGAGATTTCTTTTCGAGCTAAATTATATGATCAGAAATCTATCCTCTCTCTCTCTTTGTGTCTTTCTCGTCCTTAGATGAATTTCTTTGCTCGACAGAAATATCAGACTAAAATCAAAAGAACGACGCGGAAAATTTATTTATCAGACAGAAAATTAATTAATTTTCACTTGAAACGATTTCCTGGCATGTGTATATGATGATGGCAAGAAGGGCGAATAAAAAGGAATTGAGTACATACCTATTTAGAGCGACGACGAATTTAGTAGGTTTTTTTTGGAAAATGTTATTCGATTTATGTTCATATGTAACTCCAAATCTATTTTCGTTTGTGTGCATACCTATATGGGAGGGAATCGTCCCCATGGAACAGTGTCGAAATTGCCGTAGTTGTAGTTGATTTTAACAAAAAAGGAGAAGGACTGTAGAAATATATGTAATTGAGCTACACTTTTCGAGTACTTTCATATAATCTGGTCTCCGAAGGATTCCCAGGAAAATTATCTACGACCTTACTCCAACTTGAATCGACGGATATATCGTACCTACAGCAAGTTAGTTAATGCAGTTTTAATTTAGAAACTTAATTCAAACATCCTGACCAATAACTTTCCCACTCTTGATTCGCTAATTCACTTCTTGGTAGAGTCTTACATAAGAAACATTACAAGAAAGTAACGAGCTTAATCCTTAATCTACTGCGTGCCGCAATTAATTCAATCACGTCAATCTATGGATGGAAAACTTTAAATATCGTCATGGTCACGGGCATCATCATTAACTCGTTAAGACAGAGGGACTTTCGATGCATCCTTCTTACTTGAGCACCACCGTGCGATGACAAGTTTGCAGCAGTGCAGACAAACTTCTTCTAGTGGTAAATAACTTCTACCGCACAACAAGAGCTGCTGTTGTCCTCTTCATAGAAAAAAAATAAAGTCTGAAGGATAAAAGATATATGATGTACATACATATACGTACACAATTTACTGCTCCTTAAATGAATAGCACAGGTTTGACAAAAGCTAAAAAACAATTCGGAGCACCAAATGTTCAAAATTTCTTTATGAAAATTTTAGTTTTGCATTTTAAATAAACTCAACTGCATTCTTTTCAGCACTTAAACAAAAACGATGCTCTCCCAAATTATCAACCGACCCGGGACCCATCTGTAGCATACCCGAGATTACAGCCACTATGTGTGGGTGCACACACAATTCACCTAGTGTATAACAATTTTCGTCCTTTTCAAATAGAACAAAAAAAAAATATGTTGCAACAATAAAGTTTGCAGCATAATCCTATTATCCTGCTGAATTTAAAAGCTCAAAACGAACGAAGACATAATTGTCCACGACTAAATAACGAAACGACGAACAACGTTTCGTTTCACTGCGTCAATTTGCTTTCGCAGTCAGTCACTAATCGTATAATAGAGGAAGCACACGGAGAAGGAACAGAGAGTAGAAAGAAGAAACAGGATAACATTTTTGAACGTTTCGTATAGACAAAGTGAATCGTCTGCCTCATTCTCTTCCTGTGTAGGAAGGATGCTTGTCGGGAACAAACTGTAAATGACTTTATGCTAATTAAAATGCTACGTGTCAGTCGAGAGGAGCAATTACAGTCAACAAAACTTAATTGTTCCGTCAGTAAGTCCTTTTTTTGTGTATAAGTAGGTACATCTGCGCCGTTACTAGCTTTTACTTAAAGTTTACAGTTTTCAGCTGATGTACATCATGTATAATGGACAAAGGGAAGTGGGTGTATAAATAGATTTCTACTAAGTCGAACCCTTTTCCGTTAAAACTGTCCATATACTCTTTCCTTTTCCCGGTCCTTTGATTAATGATTGTAAGGGGCACGAGAATGTCATACGCGCAACCAGGATCTAAAAGCAGAATTTAAGAATATTTAGGAAAATACACCAACCCTTCGCACATACCTATGTATACACATATTTAACACACAAATTTAATATCCTGTCCATACCCTACATGGTCATACCATATATATCCTGTCACTCACTGTACCACACATATGTATGGAGGCCATGAAAGGACTTCCTGAATAATTTATGAAGCAACAATCATCTTCATTTGGATAATAATTCTATTCAGGGAAATTGCCAAGAATACATGTACACGTATACGTATTTTTATTTCCATTATAATTTGAGATAATAACGGCACTATATTGTCCTGGGAAGAATCCCGTAACTAATGAAGCTAATCTTTCATATTCTCACCACCGGAGTAATGAAGTGTTAGATTATTATCGCTTGACAACGTTCCTCTAATGTACTATGCAGGTAAATCTAAAAGGATCTGAGAAGAATGCAAGATGACAGATGAGTTTGGAACGATTTTCGGAGAAGTAATAATGTGATCGTCCTGGACAAATGAGTATTGTCTTGATGAGTGTTGTAAATGTCCGGGATTATACCAAGATGATGATGTGAATTTTCATAAGATAGTTTATTGTCCTAAATACCGTCAAAGGAAATGGTAAAAATTATTGTTTGAGAAGAATGGCTAAATAAGCCTTTAAATAAATTGCCTTAAAACGAAAACAGGATGAAAACCATATTTAATACTGGGGTTTAGTACCACATCCATCTAATTGAAAATCACCTTTTAATTCCTAAAACATTAAACTCCTTTTATACTCATAAATTAGGTACACGATCGAATTTCCTTAATTTGCTTTGTACCAACGTCGACGTCCACATAGGCAGTGATGTTGGGGATAGCAACTACAGTAGAACTAGAAGAAGATTTCCTATTGAACGTAACATTTTGATCAGGCGATCTAAAAGTAGTTGTTGGAAGAGATACTCTCATTGGTAGTGTATCCTTTCGATCAACATCAATTCAAGAGGATCCGAATCCGCCGAGTATCTAGTTACGACTAATTTCGAGATTCTTAACAGGGCAATGAGCCTACATTTGTCACAACTGCAAAGAGAGAAGTGATTGATATCACATTGGCTTTTAAAGGTCTGACAAAGCTAGTTGACAAATGGGAGGTCTCCAGGGACATCACACTATCGGACTATCGTCGCATTGACTTCGAACTGAACCTACGTCACACACCATCCCTATTCTAAATCCCCGAAGAACCAACTGGTTGCAATAAAAAGAAATTTTGCAGACAATCTTACCGTCACCAAGTCACCGAATCAAATCGGTTCAGGCGGCTGAGGAGGCCACAGTTTTGCTAACCAATCGGGTGGTAGACGCCTACAAGCAATGCTGGCCAATGCGCCTAGCAAAGAAGGAAAGTACACCTTGGTGGAATCCGGACTTGGCGCAGAAGAGAAGGGCTACAAGGAAACTCGTTAATTGTGCTGTGAAGACAAATTTGTCCGACGACTGGACAAATTACCAACAGGTCCATAGAATCCTTAAAAAGGTCATAAGATCCGCAAAAATATCATCATGGAGACGTTTCTGTGAAAAGAACCAACTCCACACAGGCTATGGCCGAACTTAAACGAATCCTCGTTAAAGATAGTAGCCAAATGCTGGGCAATCTAAGGCTACAGGACGGAGCGTTCGCGGGTGTGAAGAGGAAACCATCAATCTTCTACTTGACGTGCACTTTCCAGGCAGCAGACAGGGCGAAAGTCTAAGGGATACCATTAACGTGCAGAATAGTTACGTTAGAACGGGTTAAGTGGGCACTAAGCTCGTTAGACAGCTATAAATCGCAAGGGCCTGACGGGATTTTTCCTGCTCTCGTGAAAGCGGGAATGGATTCCCTTGGCCGACATTTAAGGAATATATATAGGACATGTCTATATATATTCCTTAAATGTTGAAGGTCGATCTACAGTCGATGCGATTCAGTGCATTCGTATTGCGATGGAAAAGTATAGAGCAGCACGAAAGGACTTGTACTTTGTGTTCATCGATTTGGAGAAGGCATTCGATAGAGTACCTCGTGATCTGATATGGTTGGCCTTGAGAGCACTTAATGTCCCCGAGGCATACGTCAGGATGATACGAGACATGTATGATGGAGCTACGACTAAGGTTAGATGCACAGCCGGTGAATCAGAAGAATTTCCGGTGAATGTCGGAGTACACCAGGGCAGTGTATTGAGTCCGTTGCTCTTCAACATCATCATGTGTTACTTATTAACACGTGTCTCCGACGGCCTAGAAATATCTCTTCTTTTTGCTGGTGATATAGTCCTCAGTAGCCCAAACATCGTTGCCTTGCAAGCTGCGCTTACAAAATGGTGTGACATTCTGGAGGAGCATGGACTGAGGGTAAGTATAACAAAGACTGAGTTCTTATGCTGCCAATTCTCAGACCCAAATGCACCGATACCTGAAATGTACGTCAAAGGAGAGCAGCTTAAGTCTTGTACCAAGTTCAACTACCTTGGCTCGATGGTGAACAGCGGAGCTACATGCGATGATGACATCAAACATCGCACAATGGTTGGGTGGATGAGGTGGCGAGAAAACTCTGGAGTTTTCTGCGATAAGAAAATGCCACTGAAACTAAAGGGTAAGTTGTACAAAACGGTTGTACGTCCCGCACTCATGTATGGATCAGAATGCTGGACCATGTATGAAGGTTACGCGAAAGAAATGACAGCGACTGAAATAAAAATGTTACGCATGTCAGTTGGTGTAACCAAAAGGGACCACATCAAGAGTAGCTACATCCGAGGCAGCTTGTCCATAGACCAACCAATCACCGAAAAGCTCGAAGACCGACGAATGGATTGGTATTGCCATGTTCAAAGGCGTCCGCCTGAGAACCCCGCAAAGAGAGCGATATCAATGGAAGTTCCACTTGATGGACCCGAGGCCAGAGGCAGACCGAAGAACACCTGGATGTGTCAAATGAAAAAGCAACAACAACGCATTGGTCTCGGCAATGACACGATCCAAGATAGAGCTGCCTGTAGAAATATGCTGAGAAATTATCGCCAAAACGGGCGATGTGCCTACACCGCAGGTCGAGCAACGCGGAACCATGGAGCGGTATAAAGAACGAGGCAAGGAAGAAGAAGATATAGGACATGTCTAGTGTATGCCTATATTCCAATACCCTGGCGGAACGTGACCACCTTCACGTTCCTAAGACAGGTAAACCCTCCTACGCTGAAGCTAAAAGTTGTCGGCCTATCAGTCTGACATCATTCCTCCTAAAGGGGCTCGAAAGACTGGTAGACAGGTATATTAAGGATGTATACCTTCCCAGACGGCCGCTGGATAGCAGGCAATATACTTATTAGGAAGGTAAATCGACAGAAACTGGCCTTCATGAAATCGTCAGTGAGCTCGAGAAGAGCTTGTCTCAGAAAGTGTTGGCACTAGATGCATTCATCGGCATCCAAGGGGCGTTTGATAACGCCTCATTTACCAGCATCTGTGATGCAGCAAACGAGCATGGAGTCGACTCTGTACTGATTAGGGTGGATGGGTTACATGCTCACTTCAAGGAATATCCTTATAACAGTTGGATCAAAAACCATCGAAGCAGGGTGTATCAGAGGGTGCCCCAGGGAGGAGTAGTCTCTCCTCTGATGGTGCTCCTTGTGATGGACACTCTGCTCCGGACTTTAGATTATAACAGAGTGTTTGCGGAAGCTTATGCAGACGACCTTGCTGTAATAGTCAAAGGTAAATTTTGTGGGCACAATCTGTGACCGAATGCAATCGAAACTACGGCTAATTGACATATGGATTAAGCAAAATGGGATATCGGTAAATGCCGAGAAGAGTGTCTTGGTTATGTTTACCAGAAACCGAAATTGGGGAAACTTCACCTTAGCCAGGCTATACGGTGTCGAACTTCATCTATCTCTTACAGTTAGATATCGAGGGGTGCACGTGGACCCCAAGCTTACGTGGAAATATTCAAGAACAATGCCATAAAGCCTGCAGGCTGCTCTGGTGCTGCAGAAGTGCAATAGGCAAATCTTGGGGGCTGTCACCACAACGGGTACACTGGATGTATGCTTCCATTGAATTACTCATCCTGCTATACGCTTGCATTGTTTGGTGGCCTAGAGTCAGCATTGGCGTCAGCAAGAAGCTGCTGACGCATGTGTAGAGTCTGGGCTGCCTAAGCATCACTGGGGCAATGAAAAGCGCGCCGTCTGCGGCACTGGAGGCCCTACTAAAGTTACCACCACTTGATGTAGAAGTGAAGAAAAGGGAAATGGTCGACGCTTGTCGTCTTATGAGCACGGGCACCTGGAAGACAACATCATTCCACGGTCATGCGTCAATAATGAAATCACTTCAAAAACATCCTCAGGCGTCGATGCCTTCTATCACGATACTTTCAAAATACGTCTTCGATATGACATACCAAGTAATCCCTACGGACAGAGAAGAATGGCCCGTTGAAGGCCACTCTGACTTTGCTAGAGATGACATAATTATTATCTACACTGATGAATCAGTGATGGATGGCAGGGCTGGTTCAGCTAAACCAAGAATTAAGGTGTACCAGTCTCATGACATCATCACATCGATCTTTCAGGCAGAAATTTACGCCATTATAGTAGCAAGCTGCATTGAAGGCGCTGGACTATTCGAAAGTTCGGAGAAGTTTCGTTGTGAACTTCGTTTGAAATACATGGAAACCCGTACTATATGGTTTCGGGCAAACATCGAAAACAAAAGAATTTCATTTAAATTGAACATTTACATTTTGTGTGTTGATAAAAGAACGGGCTAGGAATTTGTCTGAAGTCCGTGTGTCTGTCTGTTCGCACCATTACTCCCGAAATAATGAAGCTAGCGGTTTTAAATTTTGCGGTCAGATGTTTGTTTTAGATTATATGAATTGATCTTGTGTCATTTTTTCTACCCTAGCTGACATCGAATGGCCTCTATGCGATGTTAGTGCTTAGCCCGTTTTAGATTAGATAGCCTTAGCGAATATTATTTATGATTTCACAATTTGGTGACCCTAGCTCTAGTTGTATGGCAAGTCATCAAAACGATAACAGTCACCGTTAACGCGACGATAAAAACTTTCCACAACGACAATTAATTCTGCATGACCGTGTTCTGATTATGGAACGACTCGCGGCCACGCACGGCTTAAATTGCCTAAATCCCCTTGACCGAAGGTCAAATTCTTTAGCCCCTACTGCAAAAACAAGACCTTATTGTCCAAACACCGTTTTTCGTATACCAGAACTGCTACTCATATTTTACAACAGACTCAAAAACCGTATTCTTTATCAGTTAATTTCGGAGGGGGTTTGAACCCCCAAAACTAAATCAATCAGCATAATTGCACCACTCGGCAGATAATGAAAACAACACGAAACAACACAACACAAGTGACAGCACGATCAGCTGATGACAACTCTGTACATAATACAATAGATTTGATTGGCTTTGAATATTTGAATTATGTTTAGTAGTTTCATAATATATGTAGCTTTTAACGTAAAAGGTACGTTTATGCGTTTAATTTCTCCTGCCAAAAGATCGGTCCGTCGAGCTTGACCATTACACATACCTACTGCGCCCCACACGCACTTATACAATATTTCTTCAATAATTTCAAAGGCTGAAAATATTTCTTTGTTTTAACTCAAAAAAGCAGCGGAAACTGTGCAGCGAGTGAAACGAGCCCTTAAATGAGCTCTTTTTGGCAGCGCAAAAATCGCGAGTCTGGGGATTTTAATCCATGGATTTATTGCACTTCGTTGCGTCAAATGAGCCCATCCACAGGCGGATTTAGATTTTGACAGAATGAAAATCCATTGAAATAAAGAAAATCCATGGTTTCGAATCCACAGATTCACTGTATCTGTGCAGCCTTACAGGGCCGGATTTCCCATATGGGCAACCTGGGCAGCTGCCCGGGGCGGCAGATTTTGAGGGGCGGCAAATTTTTTAGGCTTTCTATTGGTTTTACATTCTATGAAAGATGGATTTTTACTCAAGGAGCAGTTGACAAAATTAGGATAAAATGTTAATTGCCTTCAAAGTTATTCAAGTTAGATGAAGTGGATTAACCAGGGCGCCAAATGTAATGATACTTTGCCTTTAAAAATTGCTGACTAGTATGCTGAAGGATCCTCATCCAGGTGTGAAAAGCAGCCCTGCCCTTCCTATCGCTTTAAGCTGATGGGTAGTCGCAGGGTTAACTTTTCAAGGGGTCGAAGGAAGATCGTCCACACCTGCTATAAGGAAGTCTTTAGCAAATAGTGCACCTCGGCGATGGGTTTGCCCAGGGGACCATGTTGGACTCGAGGAGGCTGGATATGATTACCCTAGTCAACCAGCTGAAGTTGCGGCTCGGGATTGGGTTTTCGAGGCTGAGCGCATGCATTGAACGAAGAAATCCGTCAATAAAATGCCGAAGGACAAAGCAGTCCGATGGACCGGGTGGTAAGGGCGTAATTGCTTAGGCACTCCCCTGACGGTATGGTCCCGTAGATGACTCTCTATGTTAAATTTTATTGAAAGCCTAGAGATTCTTTCGGGTGTAACTATCAACGAACTTCTGAATCTACATACATTGGCGGCGAGCTCCAGATTTTACTACAAGCTTCCTAAAATACTCCCGTCGGCGAGTGTAAATCGACTTCCACGAAGTAACTCATCGAATCACACACTTTGTTTATATTCCTGTCATGGGCGTAGCCATAGGATTTGCGTCAGAGGGGGATTTTTTTTGTACATCATGATTGTGTTAGAAGTTGAAATAATTGTCGTTCACGAAAATATCGTTAGGCAAATTTTAGAGCCAAATTTTAAGAATGGACAGTCGAGAATGATTTTCTACCCATTTACCGAAAAATGGCCCCGGCACGTGTTTAAACTTTTACTGGTGATTCTGATTACATTCAACTGGCCTTGAATTTCGGGTTTTTAGACCGTAGCTCGTCTATATATTCAGTGCTGTTTTTGTCTCTCGGACGGCATATTCCACTTGCGATTTAAAAGAAATAGACCAAGGGATCAGTTTGTATCGTCTGTCATACTGTTTTTCGTCTGAGCAAAATTTATAATCTTTTTTTGATAGAAATACGGTTTACGGTTTTGATGAAGGGATGGGATATAGTTAATTTCTACTAAAATTAATTAATTAAATTCTCATGTTTTAGTGTAGATAAATTAAAAATTCCACTGGTAAAAATCGTTTAAGATGACAAAAAATCATCAAAGCGTTTAAAAGCGTCGGCTTAGGAATTTGCTGAATAACATTGTATTTTCGAAAGTTTTGTTAAATTGATTTTCTATCCGAAAACAAAAAATTAAAAATCACGAAATCGGAACATAGGTTAATTGCATCAGACAAAGGACATCTCAAAAATACTACGAGATGTGACAATGAGAAAACAGTGATCCTCAGAAATTGAGTAGGTAATTTGAAAACATTCTGAACGCAATTTGAACGAACTTCAATGCTCTTTTAAATAATTTCTGAAAGGACCACTGTTTACGTCCGTAAGGAAAGCCTAACGAAAGACATGGGTTACGGGAAAAAATTAAATGTTCTTATCAGATACGTCCGTTAACGTTACCATATGTGTATATGACTCCTACTACTTCCAAGCTAATCTACTGGCGGAGGGCGGCCATTTGCCTACTGCCCAGGGGCGACATACATGTTAAATCCGGCCCTGCAGCCTTATAGTTGTATAGAAAAACGATTATTTATGGCCATACCTCCGGTGGCTCCATGAGGCGTTATAGCAAATCGGCGTAACGAAATCCATATGGGTATATCAAGTCACTACTATTGCATACTATTGGATTACATATGACCCAGCTCAAAAATTAGACTACTCCAGACGCTTATAGTCATCATATGATCTCATGGGAAACAAACGGGCCGATAGACTGGAAAAAGCTCAAAGAAAAAGTCCCTCTTTGGACGGCTAAAAGCCTATAGACTCTGATCAAAAAAAGTTGCAGCTGCCAACATTTTATCGAAGGGGAAGTCAGAAAAATAATATGCTAAAAAATGAGTCGAATCTATAAAAAACACAAGGAATTAATAAATATTTACATTATTTGAATGCTCATACAGAATAAAAGGAAAAAATCCAGTAAACCCTTCAGCTTAATGCAGATCTATGCTATCTAAATTATGGTGTCCATAGTACTCTCTAGCACTTTTCATCCTAGAAAACCAAATAAAATTCGCACCAACAATTCCGCACAATCATCACATGCTGGCGCGATACGCTAAAAGAAGGTCAACGCGATGATAGCGCATAATCAAATTCAAACACAAAAATTGCTTTAAAGTGGTCCAATGGCACAGCATCGTTAGGCGAGATGACAACTCCAAGAAACACAGCTCCCGGCTAATTCACTTAATCAAGTAGGGGTGCGAGATAATTCCAAGATTTTTATCTGTCTTATGTTTGTGTGTCTTCTTTCATTTTTTCGCACGACAGTATCAGTCGCACATCAGAATCAGCAGAAGAACTATACTAAGCTCATGCTCATTGTTCTTGTGGTATTTGACTGCTCTTTAGTATCTTTTTTAGAAAAGTTCTCAAGCAGACAAGACACAGCATTTACTACTCTGGGTATTCGGAACTTCGATGTTAGTACAATCAAATTATCAGAAATTAGGGTGAAAAAAATGAAAAAAAAAAGAGTAGGGCCAATTTTTGTTGTTTTAAAATAAATTTTAGGAACTAATTTTACAAAAAAAATTAAAGGTCTCAAAAAGAATACAAAAAAGGACAATTATTTATCCTTGATTGCACGCAGGCATGCGGGGGGTGTCATATCATCGACTAGATTACATTTCCGGTGTTTTTTCTTTGAACCGAATAATTACAACGGGATAAATTGCATATGAACTAATAATGACAAACTCTAAAATTGTTTATTTTTCTGTGATTAACTGCGTTATTTGAATCAAGGAAGTAATACCGGATATGTAATTTACTCGACGTCGCCTTTGATATGACACCCCGCATGCCTATCTTCTATTAAATCAGACAATTTTTTATCGAAAGGGTCACAAAAAGGACCTGAAAACCTATCCGATCGAAAATTTTCTTAACAAAATTAGTTTTAGACTCCTGAAATTCGAATTTTTGCTAAAGTGATTGGACTATGTGTATACATCTTGAATTTGAGCTGTACATATCTCTGCTGTGTTGTGTATTATTTTTTGAGAAATCCCATAAGGAAAAGCCAAAAATATATATGTATGTACATGTGAAGCTAATCTTAATCCGGAAGATGAAGACTCTCGAGATGTTTTAGGGGTGGTGATGCTGATTGAATAGAAGGAGAATGAATGCATGAGCATGCTAACCTATTTGAACTGGGAAACACACAATGTTGTGAAGAGTATCTCTTTAGCAGGAAGTCAGAAGGATTTAGATGGCCTCTTGACGAAATGAGTTGGAATTTGTATTTTAGCTTTTACTGGCTTAGTGTCAGCGACCGCAAAATGTTTTAGATATGTGAGACATTCTTTGAAGTTTAAGTGAAGGTCAGAGGGTATAGCCGAATGCTATATAGTCTTGGAAGATTAATTTTCAAGGTAGCGAAAATCTGGTGCGTCTTTCTGACCCATTTTTTTATACCCTTCACTCGTAGAGTAAAGGGTATATTAACTTTGTCATGAAGTTTGTAACGCATTGAAGGAAGCATCTCCGACCATATAAAATATGTATATATATGATCAGCATGACGAGCTGAGTCGATTGGGCGATGTCCGTCTGTCTGTCTGTCCGTCTGTCCGTCTGTCCGTCTGTTGCTACGCGTTTTACTCGGCCAGTTTAAAAGCTATCGAGCTGAAATTTTGCACACATGCTTCTTTTTATTGCAGGCAGTTTGTATGTTTGAATCGCTAAAATCGGACCGTGGGGTCATGGGGCTGCCATACAAATCTAACCCCCCCAATTTGGTTTTTCTAAGAAAAACTTTTTCATGCGTGCCCCAATTTCAACCAAATTTCACACAAATGAGTTTCTATTGATAACACAAAACATATGTAAGAACAGATCAAATCGCACTAAGGGGTCATGGGGCTGCCATACAAACCTAACCCCCCAAATTAGGTTCTTCTAAGAAAAACTTTTTAATTTGTGCATCAATTTCAACTAAATTTCACACAAATGTGTTTCTATTGATGCCACAAAATATATGTAAGAATGGATGGAATCGGACTATGGGGTCATGGGGCTGTCATACAAACCCAGCCCCCAAATTGAGTTTTTCAAAGAAAAACTTTTTTATTTGTGCACCAATTTCAATCAAACCTCTTAAGAGTGCATTTCAATTGATACCACAAAACATATGTAAAAATTAATGGAATCGGACAATGGGTTATGGGGCTGTCATATAAACCCAACCCCCCAAATTGAGTTATTCTACGAAAAACTTTTTTCACTTTCAACCAAAACTCGTAAAAGTGCATTTCTATTGATGTCATAAGACATAAGACATTATATGAAAATGAATGCAATCGGACTATGGGGTCATGGGGCTACCATACAAACCCAACCCCCCTATTTTGGATCTCTAAGAAACATTTTTTCTACGCCAATTTCAAGAAAAAACTTAATGCGTCTTTGTCAAAACAAAAAAAAAAAATAAAAATACCGGCGTACAGAGGGCTGCGCCCGCAATACGAGGGTTTTTTAGAATTTTAATGCATAGTAAATATTTTTTGTACATATATTTTATAAGCAATAAATAAGTATTGTGCACAACATTAATGAAATGCTTCCTGTAAATCTATTTTTGGATTGGTCTAAATAAACGCGTTCCAGAATGAAAGGCTAGCGCCTTTCATTCTGTTCCACCTTTAATTAGACCAATCCAAAAATAGATTTACTATTTACCCAGTTTGTATAAAAGTACTCCAAGGCAAATCTAAAGGCAAGGATTTAAGATTTCTGATGGCCTTTGACCAAAAAGAAACTCAGGCTAACGTAAGGCTTGGCTTTATATATGAACTGAATTATTAGCTGTAAATCTACTGTTACTGTTTTTTAATCAAGGAAAAGCAACCTTATATAAAATGATTCCATTGTGTTCCCTGGCATAAGAGCCAACGCAAGCTTTCCTATGAGTATTGAACAAGTATACAGTTGCAGCTATTCAGGGACACCCTGTTAACTTGGTTCTACTAACTTCAAAAATTTTTGTGGCAAACACTATTACCATTCTATGCATTTCCACCAAATTTCATGTTCATTGTTTCATCAGGTTAAAAGATATACATTGAAGAAATGCTTAAGAGGCTTCCTTTGCATTGTGAAAGGCCCTTACTAAATACTTATTTGGCTATATTTCCGGTTTGGATACAGTTATTCGAATGAAAATTCGTAGACATATTTTATATGTAATTTTCTAAAAACCCTTAGCAGCATTTTCATATTTGGAAACCTAAGAGGGTCTACACACGAACAAATTGAAATTTTACAAATTTACTGTTATTTACTTTTCCTTTGCAAAAGTCAACAGTCTTAATATTTAACGTATATAAGGCCCTACCGACCAATCTTTGTGCAAAGTTTCATATCAATCCCTATAACGGTTTAGAAAAACGGAGCTCGAAAAGGAAGTTTAACTTTAAACGCCAATAACTTTTTTACCGTTAATCTAAACTGAAAAATTTTAACTGATATGAGGTGTACTCGTTTAGATCTTTGATTTAAATACCCATACGTCAATCTCCGATAAAAACTAAAAAAGTCGACTTTTTTCAAACGTTCGGGACACCCTGTTGTCTTCTTCCTACCAACTTCTAAGGTATATGTGCCAAAGACTGTAACCATTCTACACTTTCCTACCAAATTTCATGACAATCGGTTGAGCCGTTCGCGAGTTATTTAGTGAACAGACGGACAGACGGACAGACGGACGGACGGACAGACGGACAGACGGACAGACGGACAGACGGACGGACGGACGGACGGACAAAATCGATTTCATAAGGGTTTTTTGAAAAAAAATTTCTAAAAAACCCTAAAAACGAATGGAATCGTACCATAGGGCCATTCTCCCGCATCCCCCCAATAAAGTTTACTGAGTAAATATTTTTATTTTATCACTTATTCCAACCAAACCTCACACAAATATTGTTTGGTCGACGCGACAGAATTTATCGATATCAAATATTATGCGAAAACAGAAGGACAAGAATGGGGAAGGACTGAACACAAGCCATAGGTCCGCCCCAAGAAACTTTTAGCCCGAGGAGAGTGAAGGGTATTCAAATTTCGGCCGCGCCCGAAATTAGCCTCGGTCTCGTTTTTAAATTATTTCATTGTGTAAAATAAAACAAATCCTTTATCCTCTGTCATTGACATTGCCGCGTTGAAACTTATCTTATATCCGTAGTAACAGCCAATATAAAATCTGGAGCAATCTTGCGTGTAAATTGAAATTATTAAGCATAATGTTAACAAAATCTGATGTTGACTCAATTTAAGCTACTCGAATTGGGAGGAGGCAATCTCAATCTCATCACATGTGGCGCATGGAAATCTTGACAATTTTCGAGATCTTCTCAATTCTTATAAAAGTAGCAAGTGTATTGTAAAATGCGAAGACATATGGCTCAGCTTGGGGCTGCGTGCGTCGGGGCTCGCGCGATCCAATCAAGTGTAAACAATGTGTGAAATTTCACATCGAATGTGTGTTTACTCGGAACTGTATATGTACACGTATGTCATAAATTTTGATGGCACTAGGGGCTAAGACGCGACACGATGAGGTGGTAATCGTCTGATGATGATGTTGATGCGATGATGAGGATAATGATTATAACGAATGAAGTCAACGTTGATGATGCTGAAGCTGTGATGACAAATTCGCCGCAAGAGTTCATCAACTTTTGAGCGCGATTGTTATCATTGTATATTGATTGCTTTCTTCCTACATCCACCCATCAACACTCGACAAAGACGAAACGTTCTTTTGATGAGCTCGTAAAGCGTATTTTATGATGTCTTCTTCGTAAATTTGTTGATTTTCCTTCAAAATCATCAGATTTTCGAAGTCATAAATCATAATAATCCTTTTGAAGTCATTTTCGAAAAAAAATAATTATTTATATTTCGGTAGAAAGATGGGAACATTACGCTATCAACTCTCACAAGAAGAATTTTCTTGTTCCCCTTATTGAGACTGGCGACACTTATCTGACCATCCGCCATATATAGCGGAAAATATCGGAAACACAAAAGTTCCCCCTATGAGATCGGATAGCAGAACAAGCCACAATTTCCGAAAAAAAAGTTCATTTTTTACAGTGTAATATTTGTGATTCTTATCTTACAACTAAACATTCTGAGACCATATTTCAAAGGGCAAGAGCGAATTCTCTTTAATTTAAGATATCCAAACATTTCCCTGCAAACCGAAATTCACCCCGTCTTGTTGACTTCAAATTATGTTGGTGCCAATTTTTACAGTGTGTGCATAAAATCAAGCTACAAGTAGTCGCTCCTCACCAAGCTGAGAAATTTGTATAAAAATTAACGCTCAACATTTTAGAACTGAAACATTTTAGGAACTGGCTGAATTTCCATTTTACCAATGCGCAATTTTCTGCTGTGTACTCACCGATTAGATATTTAAGGCCGAACGTGACACCCTGCCAGTGGCGGCTCTTAACGAAGTTGATTTGTACATAGTCGAGTTTCAGGTTTTTTAACTCATTTTCAATTTTAAACGGAAACATCCCAAATAGGAGAAAAATAAATAAATACAAATTTATCCTAGATCGGGGATAGGCATGTCTGGTGTCGTATGATAGGGGATGGGAACATCAAAACATTCCGTTATTTCGGGCATCCTGGACGGCGTAAATTTGAAGATACATGCATAAAGAAATTACTTTAGTGTGCTAGAAAACCATGTACGACCTTTCCGATTTCTGAAAGCAGACACCGGGAATGAAATGAATGTGATATCCCCTTGATACGCATATTTACCTCCTGAAAAAAATTAAGGTATAAATGACATCATACTTACCACTCAATATCATCAAAAAAGCGTAATTTTTGGAAGAAATCAATACCGATTCTAAAATGTTAAGATTAGTATTTTTGCGTAATTATCCCTTCGCAAACTCAAGTCTCTCAAATTCTAAACGTCGCTTCCTACCTAGACAATGATAAATGTTGATAAGGTTCTCTACATTCTAGATACGGAAGATCTTATCGCCCTCGGACTGAGCATAAAAAGGTGGAAAAGAAACATAGTCTACAGGAGTATTTTAGGGGAATGGTAAATTTCAATTTAACTGGAGTCTGGATTTTCGGTGCATTATCTGCATTATCCAGGAAAACACACTCCCGTTCGTTCCAAATCCCTCTTTATATAAAAAATTTCGCTTTGCATTATTCCGACACTACTAAATGTGGCCATTATAAAATCCCGCCTTTTTAGATCCCTCCCACTAAAAACCTCGCCATTTTAAAATCCCGCTAATGGATAATGAATTAATCCTGTCAAAATACCACGATTGTTAACAATACAATCAGATATTAAGTTGGCGGCATTTTAATTAGACTGAATTTCAATTGAGCGGGAGCTGGGGGCATATTGAATGGCGGGATAATGAACGTCGGGATTTTTAAAATCGGGAAACCCATAGCCCATTTTCGTTATTTTTTTGCACAAAAATCACGATACAATTATACAAAATTATACTATCGACCCGCTTCCAATATTGTCTATCCAATGTGAGGTACCCTGTATATAAGATTCTACTGTGCGTACTGCGTTGCGTATGTTAGTAATACATCTCTTTTCCTATAACTTACTAAAACCGATTTCGCACAAATTTGATATGTATAGGATAGGATCCTTAATATTGCGGGATAGTTTTGGAAGATTCAAATAAGGAAAGGTGTCGCATATCATGGGGCTGCAATTGGCATAGAAACCACCCCACTAGTTTTTTTCCCAAGGAAAATATCCTATTATTTATAGATCTAAATATGCTTTTTAAATGTTGTTTTTTGAATCGGAGTTTTTTTTAACGGTGTTAATTCGATTGGAACCTGAGTATACTCTTCTTGTTTCTGCCCTACATCTGGTGTTCCCCAAGGGTCAATCTTAGGACCACTTTTATTTAATATTTTGATTAACGATTTACCGTTGCATATATCGTCCTACTGCCTTTTATATGCCGATGATCTCAAAGTTTACTGAGATATAAAGTCAATTGATGACTGCTTTTCCCTTCAAGACGACCTATCCCAACTAGCATTTTTAGTAGCGAAAACGTGGATATCACTCCAAGATTGCCTTTGGGAGTAGCAAATACTTTCAATCGTTCCGTGATAAGGACCTTTTTGTCACCGAAGAGTCACTGATATGGGGAATGAAAAGTTTGGTGACCAGGACCCATTTGCCACCAGTAGGTTGCAACGCGATTGGAACGCACCAACCAAGTGGCATTGTTTGTCTAACCACCCAATTGGAACTTTATTGGTCCCGTCTTCCCACACAATCATAGTTGTGAATATGTGTAGGTAAAACCGACACAATTTTAGTAAACTTAAATTGAATGGGTTTATATGTACACACATATACTTTTACACATTTGCTAAAGTTGTATTTTTACCCTATTCAGGCAATCAAAGAATATAATCTGAAAGGATTTAATTGAGTGGTTACATTATTTGATCATTTGTCAGCTTTTTTAAACAAGAAAACTTCGTGCCAAGCCAATTTCACTGTGGAAGCGGATATTCCACCTAGCAAAAAAGTAATGCCCTCTCATTTTTCTAATCATTTCTTAAATAAATTGTCAAGAGATAACCCAACTAAAGTCAGTGTTATCCTCCACTTTCTAGTTTTATCACTCTAAATATTCAGCAAATAAAATAGTTACTTAACACAAAGAAGTTCTAAATTGTTTCATCTGAAAAAATAGCTACTTTCTCGAAATGTGTACAAAATGATTTTGTAAAATCTTGGAAAATATAGCGACAAGCATTTGACAGCTCCATATGGTACTATAAAGTTCCAAATAGGACTTTGTAGTAACGTTAGGAACTATATATAGTTCTTATTTTACTATAAAGTAGCAAATCCTTCGAAGTTAGAAAGAAATTATACGGCTACGGTTTTGCCACTTAAAAATATTTCTATGGAGTTGCTCACTATGTAGTAGCAAAATGAGGTACCAAAACTGTACCATTCGCCTACACTTGTCAAATATGTAGTAGCAACATTTCGTTCGCTACAAAGTTCCAACTACTATCACCCTGGGACGTCCCAAAAAGTACTTTGCAGTATTTGTTACGATGAAGTTAAAATTTGGGGGGTCAAAAACGTAACCGAAACTTATTAAAGTGGCGGAATCAAAAGCACTAGTTGTCGCTACTTAAAATGTTGCTTGGGATATGCGTTAGAAAATTGGTGTGAAACCAACCAAATCAATTTAAACGTAAAAAAGGGTCACTCGATGACCTTTTCATGAAAGAAAGTTCATTGGTATTTAGTTATCACCTCAGAGCTACTCCTTTAAGTAAAGTCGACTATTTAAAGGATCTGGGTGTCTTATTTGACAGCAAGTTCAAATTTGATCCACACATATTTGATATATGTACTAGAGCATCCAGATTGGCTGGCTTCGTCCTCCGTACTTCTCATGTTTTCAACAATACATCTACCTGTCTTCTCCTTTTTAATTCCCTTGTCCGTAGTATTGTGTAGTATTGTTCACTTGTCTGGTCCCCGCACTTTGATTACCTAAAACCTCTAATTGAAGCGGTTCAGCGCAATTTTACTAGAATCCTTTTCTACAAATTTCGAGTCCCGTACTGTAATTACGCTGATCGCCTTGTACTACTAAACGTCCTCCTTCTCGAGAAACGCAGAGTGTGTCTGGATGACTGCTTTCTATTCAATATTCTCCCGTAGTGAATTATACTTTCATTCGCCGTTGTAATGCCTACCAAGGAACCACGAAATTATCCAACTGGGTCCTTTTCCCTCGTCGCTATATTTATTCAAGGTTGCAGTTAGGAACGTTGTTTTTGAAAGGGAATCACGTTCTTAGTTTTGTTTTTTTCCTCTCTTGCTTTTATTTGTTAATTTTTTCTTTAATCCTAATTTTTTTAACGCTTGTTTTCCTATTTGTTATTTTTTTCAAATCTGAATTTCAATTTTTCACTTTTTAATTGTTATTTTCTTAATATCTTTTCGAATATTTTTCTATAATTATGGCCTATAAGCTCTGTTGAGCATTTTTCAAATAAATAAATAAATAAATATACTAATTCGGTATAATAACCGAGCCCGAATATCTACCAAAATTCACATTTTCCTATTTCAAAACTCGATCTAAAACACATACAGTAGAGTCTCAATAATCCGAGCTTCTGGCGTTATCGATTTTTCGAGAAAACTAAATTATTTTCGTGCACTATACTTTATAAAGTGTCAATTATTTTTATAAAATATTTGAAAAAACAAATAAATAATTAATTAGATTATATTATATATAAAAGGTAGAAAAGGCCACCTAAAGTACATATGCATGGTTACAAAGGAAGTTTTTCACTATTTATGCACTAGACTTTATACGGTTCCATTAATCAGAATTTTTCGGAAATCAGAGGGAGGTGCATGCCAGTTCCATCCATCTGGGATTATCGAGACTCTACTTTACATTCAAAACACTAAAATTAACTGTTATGATGACGTTCTAAGTCATGTAAATCTCAAAAAACGTAAATTCCGCATAATACTTACGGGTCAAGGGTAGAATTTTCTACTTTCTCATTACAAAGCAAATGACGTCAAACTCCGTTTAATTTTAGATTCATAATGAAACCATATTTTATTTATTTACATTAATTTTTACCTCGTTACTACCCCCTCCCAACTTAACCCGACGCGACCATTACTAATCTTCAAATTAATTTTTTATTTTCATATGAATAAGAAACTGTTCTCTTTTATTTGGAATGCATTCTTCAATCACTTTGTCTCCCTGAATTTCTACCAAGTATTAAAAAAAACTGCAAACATAAAAATAAAGATAAAAAAATATTATCAGCTAGAGATGACAGTAATACGTCTATTTAGTGCAATAAAATCTAAAAGTATCACTGAAGAAAGCGCTCGTTAAACATCACTAATCCCGCCTTATCTTATTTCGTGTTGTTTACATCCCCCAGCAAACAAATTATATTCAAAATACAAACATTTTCTACAACAAATCTATTCGTTTCGACCGCAACTTTTTTTTAATTGACCACAATTTCATTTTTATTAGGCAATTTGCAGAAAATAGTGAACACACAAGTTCAAGCGAATGGTGTTGATGGAATTATGAGAGTAAATTGCACGCGGATTGTGCGCTTATCGGCTATTTTTCGTTATAAGTATCGAAATATTTTATTTTTATGTATTTATTTATGAATTTCTCCGGTGCTTATAGGCGGAAGTACATAATCTCGTCATAGTTAGCTTAGTTTGTAGCAACTTTTTATTACATTGACATCCAAGAGAATATTGTGCTGAAAGCTAAAAAAAAATAGAAAAACATTAGTACCTATGTACACATATTTTTGTATTTAGTTTAGTAATTGATTAATTTTTGTTTATATTTATAAGATACGATTTTCTCTAAAAAACAACTTCAAATTGAAAAATGGGACGCTAATTAATTAATAGCCGAATAATGCCTGACTATCTGGATTGTATCTCTTTGGCACACCAGCCGCATCGCAGACTATCTACACACATTGCCAAATTCAGAGACAAATGAGATTTTTTAGATAAAAGATATACGCGCTCGTATGTTAGCATTAGCCTAGCATTAGCGTTAATCATTTTGCAAACATTGGCCAGAAACAAGAATTTCATGATTTATATTTATTGTTTAAATATTTTATTGGGAAAAAATAAATTTATCTTTGTCTATAACTCTCTCCACACGAGAAAATTCAAATTAGACACAGTCGATTAGAACAAATTGCAGATGGGTTGGGTTGGACTAGGGTGGAGGAGGAGGCTTGAGGGTGGTCGGTCGGTGGTTCAATGATGCCTATACTCACGCGGTGTGAGGCCCAACAATGTATTCAATTTGTTTATTATTGAAACGATCGATAAAAACGCAAATTTTGCTTCTATGCAAATGTATTGGCTATAGAGGTTTTCGTTCGTTTGTGCACACTGTGTCGCGTATCGTTCAATACAGTTTGGTAGCGGTATTTTTTGCATATATCGAACTCTGAATAAATAAACATTATTTTCAGGCTTTTTGCGGAAGATAAGTACAAGGGTAACCAGATGGTCATACCCAAAAAGGGGGAGACACAATCATCGACGCCTAAAAAATATGTGAAATAATTTTCGGGGTTCTTAAGGCCTGAATTCACAACAGTGGGTTTTCAATTCGAACCTCAAAGTGGAGTACATACCGACTAAAAGTTACGTAGAGCCATAAAAATATTCGGCGGGTATTAGAATTTGAATTGATTGAATTAATTTTGTATCAATAAATGGACAAAAGTAGGCTCAATTGTGGTACCTGGCTGTAACGTTCTCGGAGCATCAATGGCATCCATATGGCATCATCTGATTTGCAGATATTCAAAGTACAGTTCAACCCAGTTGCAACGAATCCATTGCAAATTTAGTGACAGGGGTTTTCGGCGGTTTGTCTCGTATTTAAATTTTCCAAAATTTGCTCCTTTCATTCATTCATTGATGCCTACAACTACAATCATTCATTCAACGCCTGCTTCAATTATTTGTCCGCATGTGGGGTAATCTCTGCATTCTTCGCAGACATGATTTCCTTCGGGAAGTGACGCCCCTGCGTACCCAGTTAGAGGCTAGCAGTCCTGGATTACAGGTAAATCCTACTGTAGCAGTGCCTAGCCTAGCACTATGAAATGTCGACCAAAGCATTATAAATTTGGTAGCACGGGTGTCGGGAGCCCTGGAGAATTCACACCCTCCACCCGACAGTTGAAGTATTCGGCGTGGCGTTGCGTTTTCAACCGGGAGCCGTGACCCCAGATCGGCAGAGGTTTGGAAAGTGCATCGCATCCAACAGTATGAATGCTGGTTCCTGTAAACTGGTATAAAACTGTTACCCTTTGTGCTTTTACATTGGGGGGCGTCAATTGCGCATCGTACAATTCGTGTCTTAAAAAGACCGTGTGTTAAAGGCGTACCGCCAGGTGATGCACGTTAAATCTTGGATATCATCCTAGGGTGATATCCTCCAGGGACTTGCCTCAATTATTTTTCATTAATTTTGTCTCGGAAAAATTTCAACCGGATTAAACTGTACTTTGAACTTTAAAATTTCATTTTTAGAGAGGTTCGGCCTACGTTCATACATTTCTTTTGAAAACGTGAATAATAGAGGAGGATCTTTTAAAGGTTTGTGTTCGTAGAGACGACTCATGGGATCATCGCTCAGCGATCGTAGTTTTGCATCCAATTTCGAGCCGTATTTAAATATTTTTTGAATGGTTCTAGTTGCCTAGTATCGACTATGGACTAAAGGAACATGTATGTATAGAAAATATACCCATATAGTGCTCAAAACCGGTGGTTTCACTTCGATCGCTGAGCGATGAACCCATGAGTCGTCTCTACGAACACAAACCTTAAAGAGACGCGGGAGAGCATCTCGCCCGTCAAAGGAAAAAAAACCGGGAACGCGGTTGTAACATGGCTTACCGATTGACCGGGCTACAGCTAATTTCCAGGCAAATTTCGGGGAAAAAATGATCTATCAAAAAATTCAGCACATCACACTCAATGATCGGTGCAATAACGGGACAGATAATATATGCAATTAACAGTATTGTGTTTTATACTGAAAGACTTAAGCGAGTAACCTGATTTGAGAATGTTCAAATGAAATAAATGATGCCTTCCAATTGCGTAATTAAAAATTTAAAATGGAAAATGAAAAAAGGGAAAAATAAACACAAAAATGGATAATGACGACAATGGAAAAAGAAAAAATGGAAAAAGAAAAATGGAAAATTTAAAACGGATAGTGGAAAATTAAAAATCAAAAATTAAAAATGGAGAATTTTGAATGTTAGGCGGAAAAAGGAAAAATTGAAAATTTACAGGTGCGAAAATGAAAATTGAAAGTTACACATTCAATATTGAACAGAATGTTCACCGTTGTTCAATGTTTTGAAGATTTGTGTTTTTTTTTTTGGACTTAACTCATTGCCGGACACAACGCCAAAATTTGACCCGATTTGTATGTCAAATGCTCAAAATTGGACATCTATAGACGTTCTGTCCGGGAAAGGGTTAACCTTTCGTTAGACGCAATATATCTAACAGATACATGACACCTATTTTCGTCTGACATTTGTTTTCTATTGAGAATTAATTGTTATGATGAAGAGTAGCATCCTGTACTGAAAAGTCAATAATTTTGGTTTATAACTAGTTTTTGTGCGATTTATGGTGTTTTGGTGGCAGCCGAATGTATTTAATAGATATGTTCCACTCGCACTCGTGTAACTATTTTGAATTCTCCAATAACGGTACTTTCTTTGGAAATTTCCAAGATACATAGTAAAAGATAATTTTATTTAGGAACTATCTAACACTTTTATTACACCAGAAACATTAATTTTCTTGGCAAAATCTACTTTTGAAGCTCTAAATGTCATATTGTGTAAGACCATTTCATGAAATTTGATTTTTTCTGTGGTGTTTTATTCAAAATTTGTAAAAAATTTGATCTGTAAAAAACGATTACTTAAAAATAGTTTTGTATTTGTCAGATACATTGCGTCTATCCGTCCGTACTAAATTTCATGTTGCGACTATCAGAAGCAGTGGCGTAATGGTTTTTTAATTTATTGTGTTCGAAATCAAAGCGAGGGCCCTTTATTTATACAGTCGAATTTTTGATTTAATTTAGACAGGGTGTCCCGCATTGGGTTGTCAATACTGTAAGGGTTGATAGCGCAACTTGTTTCAGCAAGAAAATTCCCAATACAATCGGAATTTTTTTTACCGTTACCTTTTTATCGCTCTTTTTGTGAAAGTCATCGAAAATCGTGACTTGTCACGCGAAATCGTAATTTGCAGCACTCCTGATGACTTAATCCAAGATTTGATTTCAGTTTCAGAAACTACATAAAATTGCACAAAAACTGAAGTTTTTCCTGTTGCCAACATTATCGGCACTTTCAAGATACAGTTACTCAAACTTAACAGAAATTTTAAAATAGATTTTTCATCGAAAATTCAAACAGTAATTGCATAACGGTGCTTTATACGTACAACTCTGCAAAGTTTAAAAAAGTTGCTTCAACATGTTGGCTTTCCAACGGTATATCACTTTTCTTATTTACATTGCAGAATTTGAGGTAAACACGCATTGAATGGTAAAAATCATGGCTTCAGTGGAATCGTTAACAATTTTCCCTTGACTCGAAAAAAGACATACAAAGGCAATTATAATTCGGGATAGAATCTCGCTACATTATATTGACCAGAACTGTAAGATATTTGAAATTTGGTACATTGTTTGGCAAATGCAACGGTACTTATAACGGTTAAAATTTAATATTTGCTATTTATGGCAGATAGACGGGTGCCCGCTCATAATGCGAGACGTATCAAAGAATATTTGAAAAACGAATTTCTCGGAAAGTGGATTGGCAGATTTGGAACAGTTGCGTGGTCTGCGAGAAGTCCCGACCTTACTCCCCTAGATTTTTATTTATGGGGTAACTTAAAAAGCAATGTCTATTCCCAGCCGATTACCTCCCGGGAACATCTGCTGCAGCGAATTAATGATGCTTGTGACAACATTAAGGAAACCCCTCCCGAAATCCTTCGGGACGTTTCTTCCATGCTCCGAAGGTGTCGAGTCAACATACAAAATGGAGGAGGCCAATTCCAGCAGTATTATTCCAATTCATCAAACAGACCCATTTAATCATTAGTTAATATTTTTAGTTTAGTGGTTCTTTCTCATATTCAAAACTTTATTTTCATTTTTATTTAACAAATTTTCAAAATTGCGATAGTAAAATATAAAAAATAGATGAATAAAATTTCAGTTTAAATATTCCGTAAGAAAATAATTACCTTGTTTTTTTATATCCAATATGTGTAATTTTAAAATCCCGCAATGTAAATATGAAAAGTGATATACCGTTGGAAAGCCAACATATTGAAGCAACTTTTATCAACTTTGCAGAGTTGTACGTATAAAGCACCGTTATGAAATTACTGTTTGAATTTTCGATGAAAAATCTATTTTAAAATTTCTATTAAGTTTGAGTAACTGTATCTTGAAAGTGCCGATAATGTTGGCACAGCAAAAACTTCAGTTCTTGTGAAATTTTATGTAGTTTTTGAAACTGAAATCAAATCTTGGATTAAGTCATCAGGAGTGCTGCAAAGTACGATTTTGCGTGACAAGTCACGATTTTTGATGACTTTCACAAAAAGAGCGATAACAAGGTAACGGTAAAAAAAATTCCGATTGTATTGGTAAGTTTCTTGCTGAAACAAGTTGCGCTATCAACCCTTACAGTATTGACCACCCAATGCGGGACACCCTGTATATTAATCCATATAGAATCGGCGGCCTTAGTCCAATGGACGTGGTTAGTCTGTCGCTCAGTTTTTTATTTATTCTTAACCTTCCGGCGGGCGCAATACTAATCCTAACACGATCGGGCGCAATGCATCTGACAGATTAAGTACAGAAAAAAGGATGAAACTAAGTTTCTGCATATTTTAGACTCCTATTTATTGTTGCATTGTCTTTTTGAAACAGTTCTACGAAATTTTAGAAACAAAAGCTGGCTCACAAACTCACATTTTCAATTTTCTAAGAATATTCCGCTTTCAATCGCTTCAATAATTAAAAAACCTCCAACAACTCGACCGCTTAAAAAATGTGAACTTATTTTACTAAAAACACACTATTGAACGATTTGGTGAGCCCAGAAGTCAACACAACGTTATTACGCAATGTGAATTGTATACAAGTGGAAATTTTCATAGAAAAGGAGAAAATAACACAATCGGGCGCAATACATCTGAGAGATTATTTCATCCCCTCCCGCCCCTCAGACAAATGGTAGATAGAAACTGAAAACTGCTTTGGGTAGCTGATCGATAAAGATTAAGCTATTGTGAGTTTCAGATCTCTCCCTTTTCATTTCGCTGATTGGCGCAACAAAAACTAGTCACTTAATCTGTCAGATGCATTGCGCCCGCCCGAAGGTTAATTTATAATGGTGTGGTGCTATTTATAGAATGGTAGCTGACCGGAGTTGCTATTCTCTATTCCTCAATCGTTACTTTGTTTTAAATATTTTTCAATCATTCTTCAAGGGCATTCGGTGGCTTAGTGGTAGAGATGAAACTCTATTTTTGAGCTGCAGGATCGTGGATTGGAATGCCACTGTGACCATGGATGTTAGTTGTGTCTATAAAAATGTCCCTGCCGGGCAGCAGCCGGTTCTTCGATGTAAATGGTCCCGATGCTACTCGTTGTGAAAACGGCCAAAAGCTGTAAAAATTCCCTTCGATTCAAAAGAAAGTCGCTACAATAACAACAACAAATATTTATCAAACCGAAATCATAGTTCTGCAATCAATTTTTAATAAGCAGCCCTCACAGCTATATTTGTGTTAGTGCATTTAAAAAGACTACCAGAGTCATTGCATTGCAAGAGAAAAAATCTCAAATTCACACAAAAAAAAAAAAGAAGAATGACCTGTCTGAAACCGATAAATCAAAACTAGTTTATAATGGAAATGCGTCAATTTAATATGAAAATTCGACAAAATGATTAAAACATTCGATTATTTGACACATGGAAATTCGCAAATTTGACATGGAGATTAGTACACATGATTTACAAAATTGCCAACTAGAAATGGAAATTAAAATTAATTTATCATGTATTTTTTTAAATGATTGAGCTTGATTGAGAAATTTATCAATTCGAAGTGCAAATTCGTCAATAACAATTGAAAATTCATTATTTTCACGTAGAAATTTGAAATTATGATATCGTCATTCATAAACTTGATTTTGAAATTCGTTAATTTTTTCGGGGATCTCGTGATTTTGATCTGGAATTTCGTCAGTTAAAATTCGTCGATTTGTAATGGAAATTCATCAACGTTATTTAGAAATTCATCATTATGAAATGGAAATTCGTCAACATGTTTTGTGCATGGAAATTCACTTATTTTTTAATTACTTTAATTAATTCAATTCGTCAATTTGGCAAGGAATTTCGTTAATTTGAAATGGACAATCGTGATCGCAAATTCGTCAATTTGGAATGTGTTTGTGTCAATATTTTGAAAGCATTGCTCTCAACTTTAACTGAAGGCATACATCGGCGGTAGTAGTTCGGTACCTCTGACTACGTTTTAGTACATATGGTTCTCGGGCTTTGAGGGCCCCTTCTACTTGGGGGCCCGTTTTCCACTGAACACCGCACGTTACTCCACTGATCGGAAGGTTAAGTGTTGTTTGTGACACTATATACTTACTACAAAAACATATGAAATCTCCCAAAAAACAACAAGTTTAAAAGGTGTCCGCAAAAGAAAAAATTACTAGCTGCAAAAAAGAATTGATATCACTTCCATCCGCCACTCATATCGAGTTTAGCATATTGTTTGGATACAGTGGAAAAGCCTGCATGTACGCGGACTTTCTTTCAATTGCACTTGCACTTGAAAAATAATCAGATAAATATTTTTTTATTATCAATAAATTAATAATGGAAACATAAAATGAAATATATCCATCTTTAGCTATAATTAATCGTATTAACTTCATGTACCTTTAGTCATTTTTTAATAACATATTCATATTGAAAAATTTAAGATTGTAAATGGATTATAAATTGTATGGCGATCCTCCTTCCTAAACACAAGCATATGCTTACATAGGAGGGAGTAATTAACTTAATAAATTGAAATTGAAATTGAAATTGAATTCTGTTTAGTGGGAGCTTTTATTATAGATATGGTCCCTAAGGTTACCCTAGGCCTAGGTGGTCAACGAAGCCTATGATGTTTCTCACACATAATCCTTTAAATACTATAATAATTTCTTTAAAAGGAAAAACAAAATTGACTGTTAGGAGTGGAGCGTAGTTGGTCTTCAAATCAATCTTTTATCAGCCTTGCTTCATAATTAGAGTCATTATCTTGTTAAAATCTTATAGGAATGGCATGGAAAATGCCGGAAGTTTTAGGCAATACATTAGGAAGAATATCTTTAAAAGCCTGGGTACTCGGAGTACCCCTAATTTAAGAGAGCTCAGTAGTTCCATACCAAGATATTCAACCGCAATGGAGAAACTGTATGGATTAAACAAACGCGTTATTTTTACTGACGGTAAAGATTAAATCTCGTCGGTTCAGATGTATTTAGGTATTATTTCCACGATTTGAGCAAGAAGGAGTTAATTTTGTAGACGCAACACTCAGAGTAAGAAATGTCGAAGTATGGGGTAGAATGTCTCTGTGTGGAATTATTGATCTTGTGGAAATTAGCGGTATTCACAACGTCCAGGCATACAAGAATGTTCTCGGTAATATAGTTCTTAAAATTACCGACATTTTCCATTCAACTTCTTTGAGATTTTAACAAGATAATGGCGTCAGTCATGGGGCAAGACTGATAAAAGATTGGTTTCAAGACCAACTAATCAAAGTTTGGGAAAGACCTCGATACTTCCTAGATCTAAATTTAATCAAAAAAGTGTGGGAATAAATGACAACGAAGATATGTACCGTTAGACAATAGTTTAAGAACACTGAAGCTCTTCTGCGAACGTTTAGAGGAGTTTGGGGCGAAATTAATTTAATTTACCGTTAAAACCTATACGATTCTATCCCAGATTAATTTTTTCAGCTCTAATTACTTAAATAAAGTTCTACTTATTACCAGCTAAATTTTTCATAGTAAAATTATCCTTTCGTACCGTTATTTGAGGTTTTATTTCCACTGGAACTATTCTATTGACTTCACCATTTGTACTGTCTTTAAGAATTCTCGTAAGAAAATCCTAACGGGACTCCGGATTTGAGACCTTCTGCTATGCAAAGAACAAGCAGGCTACTGAAAATATTGTCACAAAGTTTGAAGAAAATACCGTTATCACTTACCGAAATACAGCCATTTTACAAGTGGAACTATCCTATTGATTGGGAGTGTATGTTTGCATTTGCCTTTTTTCTTATTTATGCAACCTATTTCTGTTTAAAATTTCAGCTGAGGATAACAAGAAGGACACACAATCAAAAATCAGGACCTGTTCTCCTAAAGAGGGTCGTCCGGCCACCCTATAGATACAAACATACACAACTATAGTGCAATACATATTGGGAACACACAGCTAACTGAATATCCTCCACTATGGCTTGAACACGAAATGAACCATTTTTAGCAAAAGCGCATCCTTTTCAGGAAACTATCTCTCTCTCTCTCTTGACTCCGACCGCGTCCATGTCGTCACTTCAATTTAGGGATGTCAAAAACCGGACGGTTAGTCCGAAAACCGGTACTTTCAAAACGGTTAACCGGTTTTTTTCGGTTTTTTCATCCTCCCGGTTTTAACCCGGACGGTTGTTTGGCCATCCGGTTAAAACCGAAAAAAAAAAACATTCCAAATTCATAAAATTTGTATATTTTCTTGATTTGTCAGTCTGTAATTCTATTGCTTGTCTTCTATGAAAAATGAAAAAAAAATGGACAAAAAAAGGATACTCTTTAATCCTTGACCGGAGGTCGGCATGTGGGGAATCAAATCAAAGGGAACGTCAAGTGCATTACATATCCGGTGTTTGTTCCATGTTTCAAGGACCCTCAACGGAGATTAAATAGAGAATTATTGTCTTTCCCGTGTATCTTTCCGAAGCCCTAATTACGAGAGTAATTCAAATTGTCACTACGTTTCTCACTTTTCCGAATCTATAATAGTTAAAGATTCTACCATTAAATTTGCTAAGAAAAAAAATGATCGGAAAGCTCTCAAAAAGGACACTAATTACAAACCTTGATCGAACGTGGGCATGCGGGGTGTCATATCAAAGAGGACGTCGAGTACATTCCATATCTGGCGTTTATTATTTGTTTCAAGGACCCTCACAGGAGAAAAGTGAGAAACGTAGTGACAAGTTGGATTATTCTCGTAGTTATGGCTTTGGAAAGATACACGGAAAACACAATAATTAATTTTCGATTTAATCTCGATTTATTCCGTTGAGGGTCCTTGAAACAGGAAACAAACACCAGATATGTAATTTACTCGACGTCCCCTTTGATTTGATACCCCACATGCCGACCTCCGGCCAAGGATTAAAGAGTATCCTTTTTTGTCCTTTTGGAACCTATCCGATCAAAATTTTTTTAGCCAAATGAGTTTTAGATTCCTGGGAGCTCGCTGATTTAAAAGCCGCAAAAAATAGCCTTACTTTTTTTTCTATTTGGGGGCCTGAAATGGGATATTTTGACTGCACTATATACATTGTCTAGCAATAAAACTCAGTTAACTAATTTTGAAACATTATGAATACTTCTGATAATTTTATTTGATTATCTTTTTTGTTCAAAATGTTTCTCTTTTAGGGCTCCATTACACAGTCATATTTCTATACGAACATCAGCTTAACGAGTGTGTATGCATTATTTTGCTAAAATTCTAGGCAATTCAATGAAAAACCGGTTAACCGAAAACCGGTACTTTGAGCCCGGTTAAAACCGGACGGTCTAACCGGCTTTGCAAAAAAACCGAAAAAACCGAAAACCGGGTTATGGGGCGGTTTTTGACATCCCTACTTCAATTACGTAAAGGCGCGGGAATTGAATTTCGTTGCATTTTTTTAAATGCATTTTCCGGTCATTTATGCATATAGTCGAGTCTCGCGAGTGTTCGGCTGGAAATAGGAAAATACATATGTATGTGTACATAGTGTGTATGCGTATCTATAGTAGTGGGTGGGTGGCAAATGTGGATGGACATCCTGTTACCCCGCGACGAGCATCGGCGGTCAACAGCAGTTTTGTTGTATTGACAGTGTAATTTATTTTGACTTTTGTTTTTTGTTCAATTTCAATTCTTTTGTATTTTAATTGAAAATTGAATTGGTCGTATATGAGAGAATTATAATGCGTGAAAAAAACAATATATTTGTCTTTTTTTCGCAATAGTAGTGACCTTTAATTGCGATGATTGAACGCAGAATGATCAAAGTAGTATGACGTGATTGTGAAAATGTTTGTTTTTAATTTGTGCAAAATTTTGTTTGAAGTTCAGAATTAATTTTTATTTTTACAAAAGCTAAAATATTATGTGGTGAATGCAGTCTCTTCACATTTGCAAGTGTGAAAAACAACTTTAATTTCAAAGAGATTTTAATTAAAAAAGAAGACAATTTTTTTTGTACGTTTTTATTTAAATTTGTTTAATTGTTTGGCTAGAGAATTATTTTAGTCAAATAGCACTCAAAGTTTAGAAAAATTTAACAACCTCTTTTAATCACACTTTTTCCATTTTTTTTTGTAATTCTTGGTTTTGTCGCGTTCTAGTTTCGGAAAACGATAGACTGATGATCGTGCTCACCTGCTGTTTGCTCCCATCGAGCTCTCGGTCGTCCACGCAATCTGGTTCCGCCCGCGTTCACTCGTTGTGCGTTCAGCACTTTCTATGTGCAAGTGATTGTGGTTCAGCCTTTATTGACATGTGCTACCCATTGCAATCGTTGCAATATTTTTTTAAATATTTTTTATTACATTTTTAAATATGTATTTACCTAAAGTGCAACGGCTAAATTGGTAAGTGAAAGTTTTCAGACATCGCTTTTCTGAAATGTGTCAGCTGACTTGAAAAGTCATTGACAATTTTATCATACCACGACAAATATTTGCCGAAATGTGTGCATGCATACATATTGCAAACACCATATTGACATGCATTCATGTAACATTCATTGAATAATTTGTCATACGTCCAATATTATTATTGTATGTATGTATGGACGATTACCACCAGCTGTCCAACTGCTCTTTCGGTTAATAAGTAGAACAAACATACAAATGTTTGCCCAACACAAATGATTATGATGATGATGTTTGATTTTTCCCTCGTTTTACAGCGATCCCTCCGTATTTAATACGAATTTAGTCGCGCTGTATCTGAGAGATACGTGGCGTATTCTTTTGATCGCCAATTAAAAATTGATTTGAAACACGGCGCGGCGGTATAATTTCGTTTATCCTCTTGCTTATTTGTTATTCATATTTTGTCAGAAGTTGAATCTTGTAGCATGGGCGTAGCCAGGATTTCGTTCAATTTTTTTCAACTTCATGATCGTATCGAGGATTTTTTTCTGAAAATATACATTTAAAATCGCTAACAACAATTAAGATATCCCGGCAGTTTGGTTTATTGTCGACACTTAAAGTATTGATAGAAAAGGTGTTGAACATTGAACAAAAATACATTGCGGAAAAGGGTCAAATTCGCGAAATAAACCCAAATCTTTCGCTATATTTCCGTTTTTTGCCCTTAACTCTGAAATTATTTATTTCTGCGAGAAACTCTCCAGGGACATGTTAGAGAGCACATGATTGCGCGTATTACTATACTATTGATAATAATTTAAGTTTGCCATTTTTAACATAGTTCCGTAATTATGAAATAAATTTTAAGATTGAACCGTTTTTCATCTTTGGTCTCAAAAGTTGTACTTACTTGTACTTTATGTATTTTGGGGTACTGATCCCGAATCCGTAGCTTCCCACCAAAATATTGTTGCGAAACAGGGTCATCATAGCATAAAAATGACTAACAATTGTAGCGATACCGCTTACCGAATTTTGAATATTAATTTCGCGTTTGTTTTGTCCAGACCTTAAGATGTTCATGATCAGATTTTCGCAGAAATGTACAGTTTCGGAGCCATAAGCCAAAAAAACGGAAAAACTCCGAAATTATTAGGGGATTGTTGTGGTTTTGGTGGGAAGCAGAAAAAACATTGGAAATAAAAATTCCCGCCACATTATATTCTCAAATCACCTAATGACTACACTAAATCTAGAATGATTTTGATTGTTTTTTAACGATAAACTCCTGATTACATTCAATCCGGTTACTATTCTGCTTTTTGTTCCGTAGTTCGTTTATACTCTCGGGATCATCGCGAAAGCAAACATTAGGGTGTCACTGATTTCAGATTCGAGATACTAGGCGAAACGACGGATTGCAGGATAAAATATGAAAGCGCCGCATGATGACAGTTTGTTAGTTTTCCTGTCTCGGAATATCCGAGTCACTGAGACTAAAATTTTTCCATTTGAAAAAAAGGTTCGCAGTTGTTTATTTGTAATAAGAAAATGTTCGTGCCGTTCCAGAACTCAAACCGACATTTTTACGCTTTAAAAGGTCGCAGTCCAAGCATTTTTTTTATACAATAGTAAGTAGAAAAAATTTACCGCAATCATCGTTTGCTACGCCCATGCCTTGGAGGATTTTGTATCTGTGAGATACAGCGCGACTAAATTTGTGACTTACAAAAAAAAAAATTATATTTTGGGGTCTGAACATTCATAGGAATTGACAAACATTTTCACGTTAAGATATTAGAAACCATCACTGTTGTCCAATCTCATACTAGACGCTGATTATTATAATTTTTTTTTTATGAGGCACGTATGTTTCATGAAGAAACGCACCATGCGTCACATGTGTCTCACAAACACTTTATAGTGTAAACACTTAAAATATACCATACAGTATGATTTTCATATGGTGCTCTGGTTCCTTTTAACCCCTAGTGGGGCATAGGGCATTTATTATGCTTCTTTTTCGAAATTACTTATCCCCAAGCAGTTACCATGCTATATAAAGCCATTTTTTGAAAATTCATCTCACAGATACAGCGCAACTAATTTTGTAACTTTTCGGCGAGACAAACAGAGTGTTAAAAGCGGTAATACGTCACACAGATTTATTCATGATTTTGTGTTTATTTTTGTATTACATATTTAAGTTTAAAATATATTTGACTTGACATAAACAAGACATGAGATGAGGTGCATTAAAAAAAAATACAACATGAAGTTGGGCATGTATGTATTATACTTTGTTGATATATGACAATATAGCGTGTGCCTGTTGGCACCATGTTTAATCAATTCATCAATGTCTTCGTATACAATTTGAAAGTTTAATTAATTTTTTTTTCATGCTAGTGGTTTGATTTCAGTGAATTTTTCCCATGATATGAGACTGTTTTAGTTTTTGATTTTTGAACGAAATGAGGAAATTTGGGATTAAATGGTATCTGACATGGAATATATTGAATATAAAAATTTTGGAAATTTTTTACAATTTTTTAAAATTTATTTTTTTTTTCACCTTGTGGGCTATAGGACATCTTACCCTGTTAGCCATACTCAAATACGCGTGTGATATACGTATTAAGATATTTTTTTTTAAATAACCTAGGGCTAATGGAGCACGCTAGCGCTAGACATACTGATCACGATTTGGTTCTTAAGTAAGGTGATCAGACTCCCGAAGACCCAATGCTGTACACAGCCCTACTATCCCCTTTCCCCTTCACGCCGATTTGGAGAAAAAAATAATATCTCTTGGGAAGGTAAGGTTCTATTGATACTAACAGGGAGCCCTAAAGTTCTCGATGGTCTCCTAAGTGGCGTAGATAAGGGGGGGATCAAGGAGATTGATCTCCCTGGTCATGCATCTTTTTTATAGTAAAATATAATGTTTAAATTTAGTTCTTTGCTATTAATTGGATACATTTCGTAACAATATATACAAAATGCCATCCACAGGGGGATTTCGGAATTAATCCATTTTACAGTATTTTCAATTGCATAGTTGTTATTGCCTTGAGAGATAATCTAGTGATACAATAGGGTTCTAATTGAGCGGCATTACGCCACATGCTGTACTAACTTGCTTGAACAATACTCTTACTACAGTTACGGTACTATTATGTAGGATACTAAAATCAGAACCATCTTGTTCACTCATCCGCCGCCGGACCATTTTTCGGAATTATAATATATGTACTTTACAGGGGCGGCCCAAAGTCTTTACATCCTGCTTCGTCGCTCTGTAGGGCAATAATGTATACTGCAGACAAAACACTCACTGAGGCCCATTTTTAGCGCATCCATCTCCAGTGTGGGAACGATTCTTAGCATTTGCGCTGGGTGCTGCAGACTAACAACAATTTTAAGTTCACTCACAACCTTCCAGGATCTAATTTTCAAAGTTTAGAGCGTATCCTGCGTACTGACAATTTTGAGCAATGCTAAAAACTTCGCAGTTCTTCCTGAGATGCTTTGTTGCCGAACGGGATTAAGCTCCCGCGTATCATTCAGGAGTCTCTAGTCCAACTTCGATTAAGTAGGTATACCAACATTAAGGTGGGGATTATGAAACATCTGATCCCAAATACCACGTTGTTCGACATATGTCCAATATTTGCTTCGTTGAGCCAAACTTATTCTTTCGGAATATTAGCTAAACAAGCATAATTGAAACAATTTCAAAACCATGACAGCCCATTTTTCGATCTCGTTAGCAGACCTCAAACGATTAAAGAAAATTGTTATTCGGTATAGAAAAGCAAAGAAACAAGATGCTGGTGACTATATTCTTTAAATTACTTTTTTAAAACTCCTCAATTTAATGCTGATACTGAAAAAAATAATCCTGACCACTGATCCCCTCCTCCTCTGAAAAGCAATCTACGCCACTGATTGTCCTTGACAGAAAATCATAAGCATTTGAAGCACAAATGTTTTGACACGAAAAGCTATAACAGGGAAGAGTACTCGAAATCAAGAGACGCGAGAGCGTATCGTCCGCCAAAGGAAAAAAAACGAAAGCGAACAAGTCTATGATTACCGGAGACAACTTGCTTTTTTGTTTGACAGGGCTACAGCCTTCCAGGCAACATCCCCCAAAATCATTTTTTTACCAAAATATTCCACAAATCTCGTTCTAGTGCCTTTCCAAAAAAATCTTCGATCGGCCCAATAACGGGTAAGATATATGCAATAAACGGTGAAATTTTCACCCTCACAGACTTAAGCGAGTAACCCAATTTCAGACTGGAGTCTACAGTTGCAGAAAGACTTGCTTCTACTGTCTCTCTTCGTGATGGGATTTTTATGAAATTTGGAATGAATTATCCTCTGGTGGTCCTTCCAAAGAATCAATGTCTTCCATTTAGATAAGTGGATGGAATAATGGTAAATTAATTGGTAAAGTTAACAAAAGATTTCCAACAATTGCTTCTTTCGGCTCATCTCGTTGACAATTTTTTAAAACACACTGCGACATTAGGACATTAGGATATTGGGACACTGGGAGACTAGGATCTTGGGGCAGTGGAATATTAGGAAATTGGGACATTGGGGTCTTGGGACACTAGGACATTAAGACATTGCGGCATTAGGCACACTGGGGAAACTGGGACGTGGGGACATCGGGATATTGGGACATCTGGATATTGGGACAAAGGGGCATTGGAACATTGGGATATTGGGGACATTAGGAAACTGGGACATAGGGGCACTGGGATATTAGGATAGAGGGACATTATTATGACTTTGGGACAATATGACAATCGGACATTACATAGGAACATTGGGCCATTGAGACATCGGGATATTGTGACATCATGATATTGGGACATTGGGGCACTGGGATATTAGGACACTGGGACATTAGCACATTAGGACTTTCGGATATTGGGACATTAGGCACACTGGGGAAACTGCGACGTGGGGACATTGGGCCACAGGAACATGGGGTATTGGGACATCGGGATATTAGGACATTGGGACATTAGGACATTGGGCCATTGGGATATTATTACATTAGGATACTGGGACATTGGGGAACTGGGATATTAGGAAATTGGGACATTAGGACAATTGGACATTGGGATATTAGGACATTAAGTATGACACAGGGAGACTGGGACATTGGGATTTTGCGATACTGGGACATTGGGACACTAGGGTAGTGGGACATTCTGACATTAGGCCATTGGGACACTGTGATATTTGCACATTGGGACATTAGGACATAAGGACATTAGGAAATTGGGACACTGGGACATCAGGATCCCAAAACAAAAATATTAGTTGGCTATTTAAGTATGCAAAATATATGATATCTGACCAAAAACAACAAAGTTGTAAAAGTTACCCCGCCAAAGAAAAATTAATCTGCCGCAAAAAGAATACATATCCCTCCAATCCGCCGCTCACATGTCATTTTGTTTTAGGTGTAAATGCTGGAGAATGTACAGGACTACTTCCTAAAGTAATTTGGAGGGAGCCGTCAAAGTGGCACCGAATAAAATGTTAAAGCTCCCACCAAATTACTTTAAGAAGTAGTCCTGTACATTTAAACTTCTCCAGCATTTACACCTAAAACAAAATGACTTGTGAGCGGCGGATTGGAGGGATATGTATTCGTTTTGCGGCAGATAAATTTTTCTTTGGAGGGGTAACTTTTACAACTTTGTTGTTTTTGGTCAGATAAGATTATACACATAAAATGGTGGTTTTCCAGGCACCGTTTCAATGTGGCTATGAAGTGGAGTCTGAGGAGAACCTCCACAGCGGTGGAAGGGTTACTTGTCCTGGTAGCGATATTTCTGGAGGAGAGTATGCAATTCTTTAAGGTTAAGGACTTATTGTGGAAAAACAACTCTATCTAAAAATCCCTGACAGAATCCTTATGCTTTTAACTATAGAGATTGATATGCGAATTGGATGGAATACAGTGGCTGATATTCCGTCGTTTTGTGATATGAAAATAAATTAAAATCGTATCTTTCCACGTCTGCAATTTTTAAACCTTGGAAGCTAGAAACTTGAAATGTTCACCAAATATGGACAATGCAAGTCTGCCAAAATTCGAAATTTCGCTGAGGTTTTTTTCAAGTTATGAACAACTTTTGATTATAAAACTCAAAATTGCGATTTGGGCAACGGTAACTTCCGAACGCGGATAGTTAGGACCGAGTAATTTGGAGGAAATGTGAGCGCGAAGTATAAGTGTGTCGAATTTCATAAAGATCGAGGAGGGTTCCCGAGATATCGAGGATTGCCAAACATAAAATTGCGATTATCTCGCTAAATATCGAGCGTACAAGGTACAGGATACAAACACTACACTTGAAAAGCAGACAAGACTGAACACAGGAATTATTTTTTATTATGTAGCGTGGCAAATGCTGTACATTTTCCTGTACACTTCCCAATGCTGTACGACCGGTCAAAATGCTGCACTGTACAGCAAAATGATGTACGTCTGGTCAGCTTATTCTAAAGCAAAGTACGAATTAGGCTAAAATCAAGAAATAAAAGAAAAAGACAATAAAAAACAGCCAAGGAATATTTCTCTTTATTTGAGAAGTAGTCTCATTGATACAAGAACAATGCTGATAACAACATTACATATAAAAGTAAAGCTAAATCAAGCAAGTAAATATCATTCACTTTAGGAAGTTTACAAAAAAAAAAAATCTTGCAGCAATCCAACATGGAACACACGACACTACGTATTGCAGTAAATAGAACTATATCTACTGTACTGGAGGCACTAGTGATGACACCACTAAATCATTGCCTTAGAGAAAACATAGTAACGTATGCGATGCGTTAGTCCAGAGTGGCTATGTGATCACACAACCCATATGTGTTTGACTCCAAATTTATTACACTACACTCCACGAAATAATTGAAATGTCAAAATATTGTCGATGCAATTATTAACCCTTCTGACGCCGCCTACGAGCTATTATGCCTAAGGTGTAGCTGAATATTCTGTGAAATCAATCTTATTTTTTGAAGAGGTCTAATTTTGGTTCTAGAAACAGTTTACATACTATGTCTTACGATGATGCGCCGTTTTTTCGATTCTTTAGACATAGTTTACATTTCGCCGAACGTTTGATCGCATTTGTGGCCGTCGGTTCCTCTGAAATTTATATGGAAAGGGGTGGAAAATATTATTGAAAGATTTTTTTCATCAAGATATAGTACCAATGGTCTGTTTAGGTCTATGTGCCTATGTGGCAAGAGAAGGGTTAATTATCAAGTCGGCATTTTAAGAGAATAATAAATATTACGCGGATTTTATATTCTCAATTGTAAACAAAAAAATTGACGTTTGAATAAAATGTTCACGCATACTATGAACTGCAATAGTGTGAGAATGGTGCCATTTTTATTTTCTGATGCCCACTCTGGACTAACGCATGGCATACGTTACTATGTTTTCTCTAAGATCATTGCTATACCAGACTCCTTGAAATTTGGTTTGAAATTGAGAAAACATTTGCAAATGCTCCTAAAATGTCAATTTTGGGCAACGGCCAGTCTTGTCTTTGTCTAGTTTGCAGGCGACTCGGTAGCTTTATCAGTTGTCTCCGAACCGAAGTGTGCTTCGTCTAATCGGTGCGGCAGAAACACTGAGGTAATTTTTCTGTAACGCTGATTCCAAATTTGAAGTAAAAAAAATGTTGGGGTATCCCACCCGAAAATGATAACCCCCGTTTTATTAGAACGATTTCCCGAGTATATCGGGGTACTGATTTCTTCAAATCATCAGCGATCCAAAATTCAGATCCGATTCGACGAGTATTTCCAGGGAAAACGGGGAAATCATTTAGGGGCAGGCACCCAAAAAAATTGTTTTTATTTTTGGCGTCAAATTTGGAATCAGCGATCTAAAATAACGTTAGTTGTACCACACCGATTCCCCGAGAAAATCGGTGTATTTTCTTAATGATGTTTTTCAACAGATGAAAAACGAATCGTGGCAAAAGTAAGGAAATAAAATTAGAAAAAAAGTTGTCAGGAACGTACCATCTTCGGTTTTTCCAGTTCAAACTAAATGTGCACCAGCACTTCCTCACCACGCAACCCCCTCTCGATCCCTAGATCCCTTACCTCAGTTTCCCTTCCGCCGAGGCTATATCCTTGCAAGGTTATCCCCTAAAGCCTTGTCATTGGCTCCCTAAATTGACTGAGAGTGAGAGCTGACAGTGAATTGCTTCTTCCAAGTAAATACAACCACTTCGTTCTTCAGGGTTCAGGCTTCTTCGCAAAATTGAAGTTAGTTGGTTCGTTAAATGCTATCGTAGGCTCAATTGCAGGACTGTTGACATTATGATCACATAAGGGGTAAAAGTAAATTTCCTTGTCATTGAAGCAATTGACTCCCCTAGATAAGAATAAATAAACTTAGTTCAAGTTCTGGAAGGGAGATTCAAAAAGTTTGAAATCTAAGAGTAAGAGGTCTGTCGTCTATCGGCTAATGAAAAGTTGGAATAGCCTGGATTTATGTAAAGTCCTACTACTTCTCTCTATACCAATTGTTCCTAACTCATAAATAACTGCGGACCGTGCAGCGCATCTTTCTCGTTCCCCAATTTCTCTAAACTTATTATTGCACTTTTGTTTTTATAACCGACCGAAGAATTATTATTTGTTCGAGGTTCAACAAATCGCTATCGATTTCATTCGGTGAACTCAATTAAGGCTCTGATAGTTCACCCAGACATCAGTACGTCATACGGACGAAAACGGCGTTATTCTGATCCGATTTTCGAAAAATTTACACCTATACAATGTAACACATCATCGAATTGTGAAAGCTCACTTTTTGACTGTTATTTTCATAAGTAGTCTCCAGAGTCTCCCGCGGACTATGCGTTGGCCAGCTCATAGTGAGTTATGTTCTAAGCATGATGGCTTTCCGAAAGTTCCTTTTATTGCTCCAAATTGTCAGCTCAAAAATTTATGAAAGTTTTTATAAAACCATAAATTGTCTAAGAGTTTGTTTGTTTACATTGTTTCCTCTTTCCGACCACTTCCTCCTTGTTTTACACACTTCTGGAAAAAATGCTCCCACATTGTTGCATCTATACGGCGAGACATCGTCTTACCATAAATTTGCCAAAAGTTTCAATACACAATGCCACATAAATCTTTTGGCGACACCATGCAAAAGTCATATTTTATTTTGCGAAAATATTCACTTCAGCTTTCCGCCCCAGTCCTTTGCATCCTGGCTACTGCTATACAGTTTTCTTGTCCATGTGAATAATATTCTCTTCTTTGGTCTTGTTTCTTTGCAGAGAACACTATCCTTGTCTATAGAAGCTGCTGACATACATCTTGCCAATATTGTGCTGCCGCACTGTTTGCCGGACTGTGGTGCGACGTTGTTGTGTCCACACACTTGATCCTGGCTGCGTCTGAGTGTAAAATAAAGGGATACATTGGAAATTCAACGCAACAATGGCTGTGACAACAGCAACAGCCACCGCCACAACAACATCGACATCGTCGACAACGACATCGTTGCCCGAGCCCATCACGCCAGATCCTCGAGAGGTGGAATGTCATCTCAAGTTAAACAGTAGTACATCAACCTTAGAACCTGGTAAGTATGGTAAAGTCTAAGAAAGGGCTCGAAGGGCTATTTTTCCAATCACACAAATCACTAACTTCGTTATATATGAGGAATCCGCAATACCATCGTAAGGCGAACGACGAAGTGCAGGTACCGGGTCCCATTAGGAAGACAGAAAGGCAAGGACTCTGGAGCCCAGCATCGGAAGGATTTATTCGCGTAATAGAGCGAAAAGATGAGTCCATATGATACGGACGACGGACGGTTAGTCTCGTTCGTTTTTCCAACTGCCTGCTGGAAGGTAATATGTCACGACCCGGCGACATAACAAATTGGCCATTGCTGACCCGGTGTCGTGTGTCGTCCTTCGTGTCTTGGTGTGGAAGTGGTGATTGTCTTGTTCGAATATTTCTTTCTGTCTTACTGTGAGGATTATGACGATGGTTTTGCGTGTTCTATCCCTTTTCAGGCACATATTGTCCCGGCACATTCGATGGATGGACCTGTTGGCCGGACACTTTACCCGGCACGTCAGCATACGCACCTTGTCCGGATTTCGTGACCGGTTTCGATCCAACACGTAAGTACCTGCCCAAAGAAATCGTTTATTACGTTTGAGTAGTTTTCTTTCGATTATACTATAGAAAGGGATGCAAAGGTGGTGAAAAGAGATATCCTGGCAATTTGGTCGGCAGAAAGACGAATGCGTAGGCGTCAAAATATTTATCTGTTTTAAATGAGATGTTGAGACCACTCTTGATGAATTTACGTGCACCGTACCTTCCCATTTTTGGACTTTGATCTTCTCGTGCTACATTAATTCGTGAGAATGATGAATGTCGATAAAAACGGGCAGCTACGAATGAATATCCTGCGTTTGATGTTACACCTGACTCTGGCTGACAAAGAACGTTTTGGTGAATGTAATTCGCAATCTTGGTCCAATATATTGCAATGATTTCTTGTATGTCCTTTGGGGGAAGGAGTTTTTTTGGTTTGTTTACGGGTCAGTGATTTTGAATTTTCGGTGTGTATTTATTTGATTTGGTGAAATTTCAAGAATTCCTTTTGGTTTCTCCCAATGGGATTTCATTGGTAAATACACAATCGATCCAATTCAAAGGCTTCTTTATTAGTTCTGAGACGTGTAAAGGATGTAGGGAAGAAGCGAAAGGATTTCATTTTTAAAATGAAATCGGCTGCTGGGATTTGTATGGGGATAAATTGAAAAAATAATTGAAAATTCGTAAATCAAACCAATAAGTCAGGAGAGAGGAGGTAAAGGAAGATATCAAGGACTCTGAAATTTAACGCAAAATGCGGGCCCCAACGTGCTCTATATTGGATATTTTATCTAAGAACATAAAAATGAGAAATTTTCGAAAATTTCGACCTTAAGACCTACAAATGAGAAAGTTTCAATAATTTCAATTTCAGGATCTAAAAATGCGAAATTTTCAAAAACTTCAATTCTAGGACCTGAAAATGCGAAATTTTGGAAAATTTTTATTTTAAGACCTAAAAATAGGAATTTTCGAAAATTTCGGTTTGAAAACATAAAAATGCGCAGTTTTTGAAAATTTCGATATCAAGACGTAAAAATGCGAAATTTTCAAAAACTTCAACTCCAAGACTGTAATGGATTAATTTAGACACATAAGTGTCAAGTTTTGAATTTATTTTTGGGTTTCATTGACGTCTGTCAAAATCCCGCCGAAATTCAGCAATGAACATTTATGTGTGCATTAATCCAAAAGCAACAGCTGTTTTGTTGTGGGCTGCCACATTGAAAAATGCGCAATTATGCCATTTTTCAATTGGCGGCCATTGAAAAAAATAAAGATTGGTGACGGCGGTCGGGGATGACAACTGTCAACCTTGGGACAGTTCGGTTTTGGCGTGAAAAGAGGGAGCGTGGTTTTTTGTGGAATGTGGTGTGGCGTGCGAAATGTGAGGAAGAAAGTAAGGTAGTATTAAGAAAAAAACGAAAAGAAAGCAATTATGAGATCTTAAAGCTCGCGTCACATTCCCCAAGCCCATTCCAGGGTAGATGATGGGTTGCCGGAGGCGCGTGCGTAGTCACCACACAGATCACTTTATAGGTGGCGGTGCCCGCATCTGTAACAGGCACCGACGCGTAAATTGATAGGCGTATCTAGTTTTATGGCCAGGATCCGTTAAATCGGGGTCCATAACAGCCTAAACTTAGAACGACATCTGAATGGCCGCATGTCTTTTTCTTGACCTCTTTTTGCTCCAGGCTGGTGGCAGCAAGAGCGGGTGCCAATGGTCGGAACTTGGCCATCGTATGGCATGCACGCTGAGAGAGCACAACAAGAAGCGGCCGCATGCTCCTCGGCGTGTAAGTTGTAGCCCGTCGTATGCTCCTCAGCAACGCAGCTAGGGATGCTGGAGCACCCATATTAGTAAGATGGGTTGCGGAACCGAGACCTTTGTACTCCACGGGAAGATGTTAGTGCTCCCGTCGGTTGATGATCTTTGATGAAACGTGAGGAATGCTCTCGTTGTCATCAGCCTTTCTATTTGATTCACCCCCATTTTTAATCCCTTTGTTTGTCATAGCTCTCCCTAGGCATGCGATATCTCTTTTTGATGAAGAGGACAAGAGGCAACGGGCAGCACAAACCAGCCCAACAATACCGCTCTGAGCTACAGCAAGCGCATGCCGCTGCTCGCTCGTTGGGGAGCCCTTTCTTTAGCTGAACCTGCACGATTGTAGAGGCATTGGCCCCGTGCCCCTGGGACATCTCCGGATGTCGAACGTCCTCCATTACAAGACCTAAAAATGCATAATTTTCAAAAATTTAAATTTCAGGACCCAAAAATGCGATTTTTCCAAAAAATTATAATAGAAAACTTTAAAATTCGAAACTTTCAAAAAACTATTCCTAAAAATATAAAAATGCGAAATTTCGCAAAAATTTTAATTCCACGGTCTAAAAATATGAAATTTTCGAAAATTTTGATTTGCAGGCATAAAAATGCGAAATTTTCGAAAATTTTGGTTTGAAAACCTAAAAGTGAGCAGTTTTCGAAAATTTCGATTTCAAGAAATACGAAATTTAAAAAATTTAAATTTCAACACCGAAAAATGCGAAATTTCCAACAATTTCTATTGAAAAACTCAAAAACACGAAGCTTTAAAAAATTTATTTCTGAAATCAGAAAAATGCGAAATTTTCAAAAAATTTTATTCCATAGCCTAAAATTGCGATATTTTTGAAAATTTTGATTTCAAGACCTAAAAATTCGAAATTTCGAAAATGTTGCTTTGAAAACATAAAAATGCGGAAAAATCGATATCAAGGCGTAAAAATACGAAATTTTCAAAAAATTTCATTTCCAAGACCTAAAAATGCGAAATTTTCAAAAATTTCAATTTCAAGACCCAAAAATGCGAAATTTTCAAAAATATCTAATAAAAAAAGTTCTTTCGCGAAACTTTCAAAAAATTCTTTCTAAAAACATAAAACATGCCTCTTAACCAGCCTTCGCCCAACTTATCGCCGAACTTGACGACCGATTTGATGTTCTCTCCGAGCTCCGATCAACTATTTCGACTAACGAACAGTTCTGATGCACCTCGCCAAACATCACATCAACCTTCTCCTCCGCGCGTTTCACAGGTCTCTCACCCGACGGCTACTCTCTCAGCAAACGCTAGTACTATGACAGCAAACGCTTCACCTAGGAGTGTGTCATGCCCGTCGTTGACGATTGTGAAGCCACCTCTGCAAATCTTCCTTTATCGCGTGGCCTACAGTACAACAACGGAACATGTGGAGCAATATATCTGTGCTAAGCTTTGCCATAGACCAAACTGGCTCAGCTGCAACAAGCTTACAGCGGATAACATCCAGGATCGCATCATCGCTTCTTTTAAAATTTCTATTTCTCCGACTTATGATAATTTGCTTTCTTCAGACTTTTGGCCCCCAGGGGCACTTGTTAAAACTTTTCAACCTATTCAAAGGAAGCCTTTTCGAAATAGTTCGCGGCGCTCACGTCGTAGTAACCAACAATAAAATTTCCGTATTTTATCAAAACGTGCGTGGGCTTAGAACCAAGTTGGAGGAAATAAAGCTTTCTTGCATTTTAAATAACGATGACATTATCTGTTTTTCAGAAACATGGTTGAATGACAGTATTCTCAGTAGCGAAATATTTCCGAACTACAATGTTTACCGCTGCGACCGTAACCTCAACTTGTCAAATAAAAAAGATGGCGGCGGGGTTCTTGTGGCTATTAATAGTTCTCTCTCCAGTTCGGCCTGCGCTACTTTTTTGCCTTCACATCCTGTTGAATGTGTACTTACAGCAGTTAAAGTCTCCCATACCCAAAATTTCTTAGTTGCATGCGTATATGTTCCCTGCAACTCTCCAATTAATGTATATGAAACTTTCTTCCTTGAATTCTTCTCTTTCGTTACGTCGTACTTCCCTCAGTCTTATATTACTATTTGTGGTGACTTTAATCTGCCCTCTGTTTTGTGGACATTCAATGATCATAGTTTAGATATTATCTCTACCGATTCCTTCTCTCTTGTACTCTCATCCTTTATATCTCTAAATAACTGACTATAATGCCATCTCTGCTGAATTGCAGTTAGTTGACTGGTCCTCATTTTTGCTGATATATGTTGTGATCAAGCTGTGGAAAAGTTCTACAACTACCTGAACATTATTATATCGCGCTTCACACCACTTCACCAAAAAAAAGTAAGAGTTTCCCCTGGCTTACGCAAGCAGTTGCTAACGCACTACGTAAAAAGGATAAAGCCCGGAAGCGCTCTCCATCTTCCCTTACTCTCTCTACCTTCAAGCAATCTCGTGCTGAAGCTAAACGCATCACTCAATCCGCTATGAGGAGCTATTTTTCGAATATTGAAATGTCTCTAGCTGCCAACCAAGTTAAGCCATTTTGGTCGTAAATACGATCCTTAAAGTCCGCCTCAAGTTCACCAATAAATTTAGAGTTTGATGGCTTTTGCCAACACTCCCGTGGAAGCTTGTGAGTTGTTTGCAAAATTCTTTGCCTCTACCTTTACTCCATCTAACTCGTCTTTCTCTTACTTGCCTGCCAATCAATCGTCCCATCCCCAGATTCCCGAGTTCTCCATATGTCCATTCGAAGTAGCTGCTATTCTGGTTACTTTGAAGGCAGATGGTGGCTCTGGCCCTGACGAACTTCCAAATTTCTTTATTAAATCTCTGTCTTCCACTTTAAGTACTCCCTTGGCCTTTCTTTTCAAGTTAAGCTTGAACAGTGGAACTTTCCCTAATTCTTGGAAAGCAGCAAATATCCTTCCCATTCCCAAATCCCCTTACACGTCCTCTGTAAAAAACTATCGTCCTATATCTCTTTTATCCTGTTTTCCTAAAATTCTCGAGCGTATTGTCCATAAAAAACTATATCCCGCTGTTTCTGCACTTTTCGCTGAGCAGCAACATGGCTTCGTTAAAGGTCGTTCGACTTGTACTAATCTCATACATTTCACCAACACTGTGGCCAGAGCGTTGGGCAATCAGTGTCAGGTTGATGTCGTATACACCGACTTTTCTAAGGCATTTGACACGGTCGACCATGGTATATTACTTGCCAAACTTCAAGATTTTGGTGTTAGTGGATCCCTTCTAACTTGGTTTTCGTCCTACCTGTTTAACCGAGAGTGCCGGGTTGTATACAATAGCTCTTATTCTTCTGCTTTTTGTCCTTCGTCCGGAGTTCCCCAGGGTTCAATACTAGGTCCACTGCTTTTCAACATTTTTGTTAATGATCTCCCTAGTAATGTTTCTTCTTCCTGTCTACTTTACGCTGACGACTTAAAGCTTTACAGGAATATCAAGTCGGTCGATGACTGCCATATCCTTCAAGGTCACCTTGTGGCCTTAGAAAATTGGTGTCGAAGAAACTCAATAAGTCTGAATGTCCAAAAATGCCATTCTATGACCTTTTCGCTTAAACAATCACCTTTATCGTATGAATATTGCATAAATGCTAGTCGATCGCTTTACGGATATGGGGGTTTTATTTGATAGTAAGTTGAAATTTAACCTTCATATAATTGACATATGTAATAGAGCTTCGAGAACGGCAGGTTTTGTTCTTCGCTCCTCTCAAGCATTTAGTAATATTTCAACTTGTATTACTCTCTTCAATTCTCTGTCTCGAAGTATCATTGAATACTGCTCCCCCGTTTGGTCTCCGCACTTCAACTACTTAACTGCTCTCATTGAGTCGGTACAGCAGAAGTTCACTCGTATTCTCTTTTTTAAATTCCATATTCCCTATTGCCCTTATGATAATCGTCTTGAATTCCTTTGTGTGCAACCCCTGGAGAGACGAAGATTATATCTGGATGAGTGTTTCCTATTTAATATTTGCAACAGCTCCCCGTCGCTTCCTTTGCACAACGAATTTACTATTCGCGTTCCAAATAGATTAACGATGCTATCGTCATTATTCGTTATTCCTTTCGCCCGCACAGAGCTATACTATCACTCGCCCCAGCTTCGTTTACCCCGAAATCACAACATCCTACAACTCGGTTCTTTTCCCACGTCTCTTGATATTTTCAAATCAGACCTAAGGAGCGTTATTTTCGGAAGGGTCTCTGGTTTATAATTTCATTTCATTTTAAAAACTTTAATAAATGATAATTTTTGCCTATTTATAATTTTTTTTATAATGTACCTAATTTTTAATTTTACCATAATCAACTTCGTTTTTTTTTATTCTTAGCATTATTGTTTTGTTTTGTAATTGGAGCGTATAAGCTCTGTAAAACATCCGAATTTATAAATAAATAAATAAATAAATCCGAAATTTTTAAATATTTTAATTCCTAAAAATGCAAAATTTTCGAAAAACTCGATTTGAGAACGTAAAGATGCAAAATTTTCGAAAATGTCTATTTAATGCGAAATTTTCCCTTGGTTCCATATCCTTTGCGATTTTTTTTTGTTCTTGGGTTTTATCTTTGAATGGCTGTAACTTTCGAACGCAGAAAGCTAGGACTATGAAATTTTCACTAAAAAGTGCGCCCTAACGTACACGTACTCTACGTCGGCGTTTCATCTCTACTTTATAAAAAATTTTCAAAAAAGTTTATAGCGAATATCACCAACATCCATTATAAGTTCATTACAAGAGTTTCATTCTCTCTATCTTCCACAGGATACGCACACAAAGAATGCATGACAAATGGAGAATGGTTTCGACATCCACTCAACAACAAAACCTGGTCAAATTACACAACTTGTGTTAATTTAGACGATTTAGAGGTAAGAGAGACAGCAGAGAGTTCAAGCGGAGTCTTATAGGAGTACGAGTATTCAAATATCAATTTACGCACAAACAGAGTGAATTCACTTTTTAGTTTTGTATTCAAAATTCGCTTTTCTTCGACTTGATATCGCCAAGACGATGTTTATCTGTAAATGTTTCCTTTTTCTTTACATTTCTTTTCGCAGTGGAGGCAAAAAGTAAATTTAATCTACGAAACCGGATATTGTATATCGTTAATAGCCATCTTGCTTTCATTGGCCATACTTGGATACTTCAGGTGAGTAGAGGTAGAGTAGTGAGAAAAGGGCGGGTCCTGCCGGGGGATTCATTTTCAGCTTTCAGAGTGATTTCGAGAAAAGGTTATAGAAATGTACCTCTATAATGCGATTAAAAGTCAAAAGTCAAAATGCTCAAGGATATGATGTCTCGGCTGTGTATACTTTGGAAGATTTGATTTCTCGCTGTTGTGTTGATTGTGCGGCTCTGTTTGATTTGAATTTGAAATATGCATTTAGAGAGACTTTTAACTTGTAATTTGATATACTAATTTGTGGTTAAGCTTTGCTTTGATTTTGAATTCAGCTCGTGGCAGAATTTGAAGGTCATAAAATGAATATCCCAGCGAATTTCAGAAACCAAGTATCATCAGTCAAATTCGTTGATTAAACGCCCGCGATAGCATCGCCGAATTAATATTCTCTACACCATACAATAACCTATAAAATTCATCTAATTCTGATGCATAGTAAACCTTTTCATAAACGTTTGATAGTCCTTTCTATAAAACATCAAAATTACTATCAAATCGCATTCCAACTCTCTCTCATCAAACTGTCACATCTCTCCCATTTCATGCGTTCTATATTAGCAACCAAAAACAACAATCGTCCCTTTGCACTTCCTCGAACATGATATATGCAAAATTGTCTGAACATCTACAAGGCTAAAACACATGCACTGAAAATTGAAGCAAAGTGTCCCCACCCCAGCATATTGTTTGATGCATCATCATAACATAACCATTAGGTGAAATCAGACAGGCATGTCGGGCAGGTTGTCCTGTGTGTGTCCTGCTGCATGTCTGTTCAATGTCCTGTCCATATAGCAATATTCCCGTATCATGCTGTACCTTTTCGGAAGAAGGACGAACGGAACGTAACGGAACTAGCCGATAAATTTATGGCAATGAACTAACAGCCGTTTTGTGACCATAGTACTCATAGTAAAGAGCCATTTGCACCATCTCCCTATCGATAGGATACCATGCATAACTTCAATTTTGTCGTTCATGTCGTTCCAATTTTTCATTGATAACAGGAGGCACACATATTTCTCTGTTCATAGAGGGGGCTTTGTGTGTGTGTGGCCTCTCTTCCTTGTCGTATCCATTAACCAAAAATGCCATGCATAACGGTATGGCATTCACTGCTTCGCTTTCAACCATTTTGTGCATTGCCAGCCGCCGGAAAAGGATTCGACACAAAAGAAAGAAAGCAGAATGCAGGTGTCGTGTCGTTTATATAGAATGAACTGAAAGTGGCCCATGAAAAAATGAAAAAAATTAAGAATTCCAAAAAGGACTTTGGTAGGTACGAGTGTTATCGTGGAACGGTATTTTTCAGAAGAGGCATGCCGTTGGTATATTGGGTTATAAGTGCTAACGTATAATTATGTGGCAGAGGCTGACCAAGCTCAATGGTCGACAAATGCGGCTTCTCACATTATTTGGTTCTCTGTAGGTGAAACCAAAGTCGCATTAATTTATATGAAATTAAATTAAAGACATATTTGAGATTCCTCTATAGGATACAATTCATTTCCCTGATTTCCTCTAATTCCGGGAGTGTTGTACCTCTCTCCTCTAGGTATATCCCCGATTGCACTCCGCCAGGAACATCAGTATATCAGGCACGTTCATGGTCATTTGCGAGCGAAATTGATGTTGCATCCGGTACAACCGGTCCAGTTGTATCAAATGTAAGATGAGCTGCGAAAGTATCGAAAATCGTAAGTTGCAGCAATTGCAACGGGCAGGGCATGCACAACGTATTGGCGAAAACCGCACAACGAGTGAACGTAGCCAGATTGCGTGGACGACCGAGAGTTCGCTAGAAGTACTTAGTAGGCGAGGTGATACGGTCGGGGACCTTAGTCTTTCTTCGTCACACTAATATAAAGTCACTAATATAAAGTCTTCATCTATAAAAATTTCAATTATTTTTATTGAAGTATGTACCTACAGCAGATTTCCTTCTGTTCTTCACAGTTCTGAGATGACTTACACCATATCATACGTGCGGATATCGGTATTTCTTTACAGTACAGTACAGAGAAATTAATGGAAAGACACGGAACGGACATGCACGTATATAGCTCCCTGGAACAAAAATCTCCAAAACAATCTCAGCGAAATTCTTAAATTAAAGTTTTATCTACTTTTGAGAAAGAAAAAAAAAAGATAAAAAGTTCACCGGAATTGTGTTGTGCTTATGGCATTTATAGTATCTACCCACGAGACTACGTATACGATACCTAAGTACTTGTATTATGGGTTACGGACCAGGAAAGACATCAGGAATTTTCTTTGTAAAACTTGCCGTACTTAAGGTACGTTGTGCTAGACGCGGCCGCACGACTGCGACTCGCTCATTCCATATAAAAACTCGTTTCTCTCTCATTTTAAAAACGAGTTTTTATATGGAATGAGCGAGTCGCAGTCGTGCGGCCGCGTTTAGCACAACGTACCTTAAAGGTACATTTTCCTCGACACGACTGCACGACAGCGACTCGCTCATTCCATATAAAAACTCGTTTTTAAAATGAGAGAGAAACGAGTTTTTATATGGAATGAGCGAGTCGCTGTCGTACGGCAGCGTCGAGGACAACGTACCTTTACTCTCTAATAGTAGATGACCTGGTCCTGGTCGTCGTTCGCATAACTGGGTTATAAGAAACTTATACGAGGAAAGAAGGCAAGTGAAGAAATTACGTGAAACGAATAGAAAGTTTTGTGACATGTTTGATTTGGATTCTTTTAATTCTTTTTGTTCGGGCTCTTCTCCTATCTCTGTGTTCAGGATAGTCGTTAGAAGTTTTGAAAGAAAAAGAGGGATAAAAATAAAAGTGGATTGTAGTATTTTAGATTCAATTGGGAAATGAGTTTGAGAAATTTTAAGTAAATATTTTTGAAAGAAAGCGTCGGGTTATGTCGGTGCCGAAGTGAGGTATAACTGAAATTAATTTTTTTTAGGAGGAGACAAATTAATGGAATTTCAATTTACTCACATTGAGGGAAGACAATTATTTATTTGGCGATTGTGGCTGCATCCAAAATTTAAAATGAATTTAAAATAAAAACAAATACTCAATAATCTATCTTTCATATAATAAAAGAAAGCCGTGTAAGCTAGACCAACTCAGAACCGGAAAGTCGTGTAAGCTACAAGAACGGCGGCACCGTTTTCATATGATCTAAGATTCGTTGGATTAACAGCCGGCCGGAATAGCTCAATAACTGTATTGAAACATAAAAATAATTCACAATTGACAACAATTCAAAATGACTTCTTTTTTCAAATACTTTTGTCTATATTTATTTACTATTAACTTATTTTCAACTTATCTATTGAAACATGCGAGTTCACAATGAGCCAATGAGACAGTCCTTTTTCACACATACATCAATATTTATTTTTGTATTTCTTGAACGAATTACTAGATTTTGGTTTAGTCCACAAGATTGTACAGCAAAACTCTACAGCAAATTGCAGAATAACTACTGAAAAATGCGAAAAAAATCACAATGAGCAAAATTTGGAAAACATACCTATACATAATTTTGTCTACACATCTCCTGAACAGATAAGCGCAGATTTCAGTAAATTTGCCCCAATGGATTGGTATCTGCACCAGAATAGCCGAATACCCCTTTTGAAATGTGCGAAAAATTCACAATGAGCAAAAAGTTCCTTTTCACATAACTTCTGGATAGTATTTCTTGGATAATCATTAAAACAGAAAAAATTCACAATAAGCGGAATTTTGTATTGTAAACATGCTAAGAAATTTCACACATCTCCTGAAAGGAAATTCGACAAAGCAAAATTTTAAGAAAAAACTTCTTGTAATTACCTTTACGATCTTTTAACGGTAAATGACACCTGCAACTCCTGATAACATTCAACTTGCCTTACGATTTTGAGCGTATAGCTCGTCGCTAGCCGGTGCTTTTATGTACTCTGGACTTGATATTCTACTTGTAGTTTGTCACTGTTTTTTATACTAAACGAAGTAGTATCGTTAGTTAGAAACAGTGGCTAAATTCGATTTCCCAATAAATCTTATTTCAGAGCAAAATGGAATGTTTCTATTAGAACATCCGCGATATTTCATCGGCTATTCTCAGTTTAGCGAGCCTGCGACCTGCGACATTAATTCGTGGAATATAATCTACGAGGGATCAGATCAAATTCACACTACATACCCACTGAGCTACAGAAGCTTAGAGGTTACAAATACAATAATCCAAGTCTGTTCAAAATATGGGAGAAACTAGCATTTTGGAATTTTGGTTGCATTTTGATCTTTTTTTTTAACGTATCGGAAAGGGAACGATTGAAAAACCAGTTAACCCTCTAGAGAGTCACTTCAGATTCCTATCCCTAAGGGCGCATAAACAGACAGTGCGACGCCGAGCTTCTCCGGTCTGGGCGATGCGATGTACGCACACACAATGCGATGGGCGCACACACAATGCGACGTCGGGGCAGGCAATGTGATTTGTTTCGATGGCTAGAAAACCTGATTCCTTTGAAAACAAAGGAATTGTGTTCGACGCTTATTCGTGCTGTTTGATGCTGATAGGCGCAGAAGTAGTGTTGTAGATATAAGTTAATGGACTTTCAAGAAGGTAATAATGAATGGAAATTTTCAGTGCAGTTCAACCCGGTTCGTAGAGTATGCGTACTAGAAAACAATTCTGGTGGTGTTTAACCCGGGAACACTAATGTGAGTCATTTTGACTCACATATAAAAGTTTTTCACTTACCCTTGAAAGGGCCGTACGTACACCGCGTTGCCCTACTTATGTATTCCTTGAAAAACTACTTTTTTACCGAATTTCATTGTGAGTGGTCGATTTCGTTTTCGTGGTGAGTAGATATAAGTGTTTTCCTGCAAGCCAGTGAGTCAGATTGGCTTACTGTCGATTCTGCAATTATAAAATAAGAAGGAAGACAAACACATTTGGTGCTAAATGCAGTGTTCCTGTATGCGGTGAACATACAAAAAAATTATGTTTCCAGTGCAATCAATCGGAATCGTAAATGTATAGCATTATGATCATTCATTTGTTGAGGCTGTTAAAATCACAGAGCTCTTTTTTATGGTTGTGAAAATCAATGATTTTTTATTTTTATTTTTGGTTAATAAAGAATTTTCTATGAATTAAATTATTCTTAATTGTTTTCCTTTGCTGTCTATGATTTTTATTGACACTCTCCCATTTTATGTAACGAAAATCTCATAGTGAGTCAAAGTGACTCATGGTTAGTAACAAGCGCCTAAAATTAAGGTTAGTGTTCCCGGGTTAAATTTTAGGTATCGATTTGTGTCGCTGATTCCGAATTCGACGTGTCAGTTTAATGTGAGGAATTGCACACATCACACGTTTTTATTGCTATAATCACGAAACACGTTCATTTACTCAGTTTTCGCCAAGCTTACTAAAATGTGCAGGCGCCACCTATTGAAAACTGTTCATACTAACCCAGAAACCATCATACATCCAGGTTGACGGTTATCGCTGACCACCTTGTGCACTGATCGGAGAAGAGGGTCCGATGACCCTTTAGGCAATTTTGTGGCGAGTCTGGCGATACCTCAATCGTGTCATTCCGCTAAAGGATTCCAGTTGATGTAACCACCTCTAATACAGTTAAAACTTCTCTGGATAATTATGGCTCCATTACACTACGTCATATCATCATATTTCTATCATATCCTTAAGCCGGTTCGATTTCTTTTAGTACACGCAAAAATTTAAAGCGTATGAATCGAGTAGGCTTAATATAAATTAATACTAAATTAGCGATACAAAGAAGAGGGGGCACTTCGTGGCTTGAAATATAGTTTACAACCGATTCCCATACCTAACAAGGATATATACAAAATTTCATAAAAATCGGTTCAGCCGTTTCGAAGGAGTTTGGAAACAAACTATTTTAGGAGAATCTCATATACAGTGGAACTTCCCATAAGCGGACACCATTGGGGATTGAGATTTTGTCCGCTTATTGGAAGTGTCCGCTTATGAGAATATTTCACAAAGGTATACCATTTTATTAAACTAATTTGAACTGCGCTGCGAGTCCATTCAAAACTACGTTGTCTGATTTCAACTGTGTGTTTCCAAAACAATTTTTTTTTCGAAATCGAGAACACTATTTATTCGTGAATTCTTAAACGACTTGTTCTTGCACTTTTTCTTGAAAAGGCAAACATTTTCTAATTTTTTTTTTTATATTTTAAAAGAATAGAAAACTTTACGATTAAATGCCGCGACATAAATTGAACTTCTGAATCTCTAAAAAATTCCACCTTAACGGAGAGATAAACAAGATTTGTACATTTGATTTGATTTTCGCAAAAGACCGATTTTCCGGTAATTTCAAAACTTCTTTGCTCGAAATACAATTCTGTAATGCAAGAATTTCGATTTTTATTTGTGGAACTGTCCGTTTATTAGAGACTTGCTTGTTGCGAAATGGTATAAAAGTACCTACTGTCCGTGTCCGGTTATGAGAGTGTCCGGCTATTGGAAGTTATTTTTCTAGTAAAATATAAGGAAAAACGTCGGCGAAAACAAAAGTGTCCGTTTATGAGAAATGTCCGGTTATTAGAAGTGTCCGTTTAGGGAAGTTCGACTGTATAGCATTTCCAGGTCAAGTAAATAACTTTCCGAGACAAATAGATAAATTTCCGAATCAGTAAAATACATTTCCGGATCAAAAAAAAAATCCGAATCAAGAAAACACGATTCCGGAACAAATAAATAAATTTCCGGACGAAATAAATAAACTTCTAAATGAAAAAAATAAATAACCAAAACAAAAAAATAAAATTCCAAATCAAAAAAATAAATGTCCAAATCAGGAAAATAAATTTACAAATCAAATAAATAAATTTCCAAATCGAATAAATATATTTACATGCCAAAAAAGTAAATAAAATAAATACATTTCCAAATCAAATGAATAAATTTTCAAAGGTTAATAATACTCTTCTAACAAGAAAAATTGAATAATATTAAATATATGACACCCTAAGATATAATATTAACGGCCGGTTGGAAGTGGAAGTCTATGAAATTTTAAAGGAAAAAATCGCTTGTATAGCGCGAAAAAAAAAAACAGTATACCCCAATTTTGCTGGTACGAAGTAGGCGTAAGTTTTTTTTGACGTACGTTAAACAGCGGAGACTGTTGATTAAAGTTGAAATGTGTACGATAGTACGACATGCTAACACTCTCTATTAGTAAAGGTACACGACATCAGCTGAAGACTACAATTCGTATAATTCAACAGAATCCTGTCTGAATCGCATCACCGTTACCAAACGCTGTGTCAATGTGTCTGCTTAGGGTGCAGACTCTCCCGCATTTTCCCCTGATTATTTGCTCGGGTTTATTCTCCTGGAATACCACCCTCCCTCCTCCTTGGTATTCTTCACCTATTGCGATAGAAATATTTTTTAAGAAACGGGATCTAATTGATCATGACAATAAAAAGCTAAACGTTCCCTTGTAAAAAAAATAAAAACACTTCTAATTTGGAGCTTTTATTCAAATTCAATCGAGACCTAATAATTTTAACTTTTAAGTACCGACACTGGGTCTTACAGACTCGAAGACACTGTCAATGTATAGATTCCGTTATGTTCCCGAACCTCCATCATTCTGGGGTCACCTCTATGTTCGATTCTAATGTAAAATAAAAATTTTATAAAGCTCACCTGGTATGACTTGAGTTTTGAGGAAGTTATGGTAGTTTAGAGATGGCAAATAACGTCTAAGAAAACAATTTATATCGTCCTATTCCAAGAGTGTGTAGTACAATTGACAATTATATACGTCATTTTGAATAAACAAAATCTCATTCAGAATGAAATAATTAATTAATTATTTTTCAATGCTCAACAAAATTCATATAAAAGCGCATTATTTACTATATTAAAGTATATTTTTTTTAAATCATTTCCTTCATACGAAGCATTGCTTATTTGATTTGTGAAATATGTTTTTTGATTGAAAAAATCATTTTTTTGATTTGTGAATTTATATTTCTGTTTTGGACAATTTTTTATTTGAATTGTACATTTATTTTTCTGATTTTGACATTTATTTTTTTGATTCGGAAATTTGTTTTTATGATTTTTGGATTAATTTCTTTCATTTGGGAATTCATTTTTTTGTTTCGGACATTTATCTATTTGATCTGGAAACGTGTTTTGTTGATTCGGAAATTCACCTAGTTGTTTCGGACATTTATCTATTTGACTCGGAAAGTTATTTACTTGACCTGAAAATGCTATAAGTATTAAAAGATCATATTATCCTTAAGCCGATTCGATTTCATTTAGTACACGTATAAAAATTTAAAGCGTATGGATCGAATAGGTTTAATCACTTACTCTCACACAAAATGGAATTTCGATATTGACCACCTCTTTCTTTGCAATTTTCAAAAAAAAATTTGTCCATAAACCTTCTCCAACGTAAGACGGATAAAACAAAAAAAGAATCATCCAAATCGGTCCAGTGGTTTAGACGTTTACTGGCAACAGACACAAATACACATCCATTTTTTTTTATCTATATATATATGGGATGTCTTATCGCCTCTCATCGCATCGCATCGATGCGGTGTGAAGCGGCTCTCAGACATGTAAACACAATTTATGGTACGATTCCATGACGAAAAAGAGCTTTCTAGAACAGACAATATGATATACTGATATAAAAAATTCAATTTAAATTAGATATTTTTTAATGATTACAATCAAAATCAACACCTCACTAAAAGCCTTTTAACGCATCTTTTCCCTTATTTAAAAGGTTTTTCATAAATGGGAGACACTAAAAAACACTCTAACAATTTAACAAAACGTTCCAATTTTTGTCTTATGTCAATATTCCGCCTGGGGCTGAAGCACAAAACCAGACAAGCCAGACCGATTTTGTCCGATATGTATGTCAATCACGTAATAGCATACGCCCAAGTACATTACTAATCAATCTTGTGATAGGCTCTTTCTATACAGGAGTAGTACTTTTCTAACCATATTAACAAAATCCAACCATACTGTGCTCCTTTTGAGGACCGTGTCATTGCAGCATTCATCCTCCTTGAGCATGAAGACTACACCACTACACTATAATCCTTTCTCAAGAAACTAAATCCATTGTGCTATTTTCGTGAGTAAAAGAAAGTCTACTATTAAAACTTTTCGACAGTTTAAATTTCCTTTCGTTCTCAGACAGAACCAACGGAAGATGCGACAGGACTCTTCTGTCACACAAAAACCTAAGCTACGACAAGACTATTATGTACGTCTGACAGCCGTCCAACAAATACCAAGAAACCATATAAAAGAGTATGCTGCAGCAGTCTATCATAGCTAGTGTAGAAATTCTTGTGTTCGTCCTGTCTTGCTGCGCCTGTATCCTGCCTGGTTTAGCGAAATCACGGACACAAACGGAGGCCGACACGGGACAAGCAAATAATGCTGGCGTTCATTCGTGTTCAACGAATACCTAGTATATTATGGATAGACCGAAATATACATACATACTGACATAGCAAATAACAGACAAATGGGATAAGTCTTCGACTTTTTAATTTAGTCTATTGTTAGTTAAATCGTGAATAATAAGGAAGAGAAAATATATGTAGAATGAAATGGCGAAAACTGTGGAAACAATTTCAATAGAATGACGTAAATCTAAAATACAATGCTCCATTATAAATTCAAAGGACACAATATCTTTTGTCTGGGGAGGAGTAAATTCAACTCAGTGGAGGGACTATCTATTCCCTTTGAGCGCAGATTTATTAAATAAAAGCTAAGATACGAGAGTTTTAGAGAACATTTTAATAAAGCTAACTGTAATTGGAAATGAAATTGTGTACAATTTAAACCTCCATTATAATCAATCTTGTCAAAATGGCTTGTTGTGTATCTTTTATAAAAAAAAATTTAGTACCAATTTTGCATTGCAAGTATGTATATCTTAAACCAATTTAACGAAGATATCGTTTATTGATATTAATTAAGTGTGTCCTCGTAAGTACTATTCTATATCCTATAAATCCGAGTATAATAAATTATGAATATTCTTCCTCATTTCATTTTGTTAAGCAAGACCGGAATAGCATCTAAAGTCAAGTGTAAACAACACAGAGTAACTTTCTTATACGTTGACGAGTTGCCTATTAATTAGTCTGCGTTAATGCATACGTAATAAGGTGAAAATAGGACATGAACTACAGGAAAACATGTGAATTTCTCTATTTACGCAATCTACATAAGCGAACGAGCATAAATGAGTAATAACACTGAGAATTTAGGTGTACATATGTAGGTAGCGCACAATACATCACATCACATCGTATATTCAAGGAACTTCAGCTCACCGGTTGACGGTGAGGTCCTAGGCTATAGGAAATGAAATGATGTTTTTGTTTGTACGTATAAGTTATAATCTCCGGTGAGGATCAAGAACTTTGAACTTATGTCTTCATGTCAAGCATGTGTAATATGAAAATTGGAGGAAACCTATCTCCATGTCACTGTTACTTTTGGGGTGTATGGCTTTTAGATTGTCCCGGGAACAACGAGGGTATTCTCGTATTCATACAATATTCCTATTTTATATATTGCATTATACAAATAGATGTGAATGTAATATTTAGGAAGACTAATTATAACAATCTTTGATGATTGCTGATGATACTCACTGTGGTTATTGTCCAGTTCTGCGTCGACTATAGGGTTGATGTCAGTCACCTTATAACTTAACCCTGGAATACTAACATGACCGGTTAGGGCGTTATTACTAACAACACGTAATTTTGACGTGTTCATATTTTCCTACAGTCGCTTTCCCAGTTTACATATTTTACCGAGCTTATCATCTTTCAGTGCCACAGACAAAAATTATTTGACCAAAATATGCCCTCGGAAAATGCGCTTATATTACTAACAAGACGTATAAATTACATGCTATTTTCTATTGGTATTACTATTTACACGTCAAATAGGTAGTAGCACCTAGAACATTGCTAAGCTTACCGCCATAGACCACAAATAGGATGCTGCCACTCACATGGACATACAACAACTAACTGAGGAAAGCACTGCTGCAGTGAGTAGTCAACCAGACTCGTGGAACAGCTTATACACAGTATAATGTGAGAGAACACGTCAATTTTACGTATTGTTAGTAATTTAGGGTTAAAGAGCCGTCAAAGGCATCCTTCAAATAATTCCCCTGGCTCTCGCCGTGGACAGATTTCGGCTTGTTCTGCTATCTCATAAGAAGAACTTTTGTGTTGCCGATATTTTCTGATAGCGTAATGTTTCGATTGGATGGTAGTTAAGTGGTGGGGTCTTTAATATTTTAGTATCCGTACTTATTATGTGATAAAAGTTCGGGGGCGACTTTATCACCGAGCACTCGTACTGTATTGCTCTACTCTGGAAGTGAAGACGATAATACACCTCGGCAAGCGGAGCGGGCACTGGAATCCTGGTGACTGGGAATGCCCGCCGATTCCTAATTGACCGGGAACCTATTTCCGATCGTATTAATACAGTCAGATTCAAATCCAGAGTACGTAACATTTCAATAATTCAGTGCTACGCACCGACTGAACCTGCATATCAATCTGCAAATAACATTTTTTATCAGCGACTAGGCGACACCTTTGATATTGCTCCCAGAGGTGACATTAAAATTATTATGGGGGATATTAACGCCAAAGTCGCCACTCATAAAATAGGCTTAGAACATCTTATGGGCAATCATGGACTTGGCGACAGGAACAATAATGGCGAAATGTTCATGGAGTTTTGAAACTCTCGATAACTTGTCATTGGCGGCACCTTGTATAAGCATAAGCCCTGGAACTTAACAACTTGGTATTCTCCGGATGGCACAACAGAAAACCAGATTGACCATTATGGCCAAAAACGTGGAGAAACGGCCTATTAGACGTCAGAAGGAAACGTGGTGCTGATGTTGGCAGCGAACACCATCTTGCTATCGCAAAAATGAGCTTATGAGCAGCAACGATCCAGCCGACTAACAACGCGCGAATCTTGCCACGATTTAATGTGCAAATGCTCAAAAAACCATCCAATAGACGTGCAAATTCTACTGCCTTGCACCAAAAACCTATTGAAATTTCAGCCCTTCAGAGTCCCACAATTTATTGATGAGAGATGGAATCCTATAACAGATTCTTCATTACGTATGGGGAAGCAATCGTTGGACGTTTGGATCATGGTAGGAGACCATTTATCATTCGTAGGACATTTGGATCATCTGATGCATTGCCTCCATCACCTCTTCCTCTGAGATATCTGCAATATTTGTGGTATTCGGCTCAGCATCTCGAAAAGCTGCTCGAGGAAATTCTTCATTTAGAAGTTCCTCAAAATACCCTCGCATCCTGCTACAAATTGCCGTATCGTCAATCAGCAACATTCCTTGCGAGTCCTCCACGTACTTTGGCGCCTGTATTTCCCGAGCATTCCTTCTCCTTTGGGCTGCGACCCCACATATCCTGCCGTCGTGCTTAGGTCTCTCGCGCAAAGACAGTCCTTCGGTCGCAGTCTGAGTTTCTAATTCTTGGTAGAATTTCTCAGCTGCCTTCGCCTTTGCTTGAGCTACCAAGCGCTCTAGTTGAACCTGTTCGGTTTCACTGCTTGACTCACATTTCGTCCATGCCTTAAATGCGTTCGATTTGGCTTGCACTGCTTCCTTAGTTTCGGTGTTCCACCACCATGTTTCTTTCTTCGTGTGGAGTGGACCTTTCGAAACTCCAAGTTACTTTTCCGCCTCACCTACTGACATGTCAGCGAAACTATTCCACATTTGTGTTTGACTGCGCTCGGTGCAGTTTGTGTTGTTTTGAAACCACTCCATCATTTTATCAATGAATGGAGTTACTACAGGTTCAAAGTTGTCGTTTGTGAGATTGTGCCACTTGATTTTTTCGACAGGCTTGGGAGTTCTTCTATTTCTTGCTCCTCCTACTTTCAAAATAAATTCTTACAGGAGCAAACGATGTTGGCTAACTACTGGTTCACCCAGGATCACATTGCAGTCTTTTACCCACCTTCTCATAAAATCGAAGCAGAGGTGGTAATCGATCTGCGTTTCATGTTTCCTATCTCCGTGTCCACTACTGTAGGTGATCAGGTGTCTCTCGTTTTTCACAAACCATGTATTTAGGATGACCAAACCGTGCGATCTGCACATGGTCAGAATAGCTTCACCTTCATCATTTCTGACCGTTGAAGGGCTACCCTTCCCACCATGGCAATCCTCGTAATCATGATTTGATTCACCTACATGGCCATTTAGATCTCCTCCCAAGAACACCAATTCGGTATCTGGAATGGTCTGAATCAGGGTGTCAACGTCGTTCCAAAAGGCCTCTTTTTCTTCTGGTGGCAGTCCCACTTGGGGAGCGTAGGCGCTTATTACGTTCCACACCCTTCCGCAGATAACCAATTTGATGCTAATCAAGCGATCACTTCTCTTCGCGACACTTATTATGCTGCCAATCAAAGACGACTCCAGAATAATGCCAACTCCGTTTCTTTGATTTGTGATTCCATAGTAGTACAATTTGTACTTCTTGGAATTTTTAAGAAACCGGGCTCTGTCGATATGGGTATTTCGCCACTTCGTCTCCTGCACGCACATAATGTCTATCGCCCTCCGCTTCATGATATCCTCAATCTCCTCGCTCTTCGACGTCATGGAACCTACATTCCAGCTTGCAACCCTCAGCTTCTCCTCAGTGTAGTTGGACTACCTTATAGTGCTCGCCCGCGGAAACCGTCGAGCTCTGGCGCGAACTAAGTTCGCCCCGGGATCACTCAACCGCATAGCAGAAGTAGTGCCCGGCGGGGTAATGCTTATATTTGCGTGAATTTCCATAAGGCCTTCCATTCTTTTACACCTTTTGGAGAAAGGTTGTGTTTTGGCACTAGTGTGTGGAAAGAAGTAAATTTATGGACTTTCCTTTTACGTCCGCCGGCTATCTCCAGACACGGAAACCCATACACACACACACTAATCTATGGGAGATCTCGTTGATGTTAAAATGTGCCTCAGGTTTCAGATGTAATGGTTGCCTGCTACCTTCGCATACTAGGGCCAAGCACCCTTTCGACCATGCATCCATCGGCGCATGCTGATCCGCCTTGGATTAGGGATTTTTTGTCACTGTAAGAGTTCTCATCTCTCTTGTCCCTCTTTTGTCGCCTTCTACGAGACACGCCGGGAAAAGCGGTGGCATAATTCGTAACCCATGCCATAGGGCTGAAAGGACATATCCTTTAATTTCGGTAATAGTAGTTGGTAGCATTAACTACCTAAATGTAATTTATTTGCTTTCTAGGAATGAAAAAATCAGTAAAAGCAAAAACTGCAAAATTCTAGAAGAAGGGAAATGTGTTTATGATTGTTGCATTAACTAAAAATTATAGGGATACGGTGCATCCACCGCATCTATCGACCGCACGCCACTGCTTCTGGCAAAATAACAACAACGAGCAATTTTAAAATCTGTGCTTCTTTATGGCTGTTCAACCTGGAACGTGACCAATGAGATAGCAACTAAGCTGCAAACTTTCGTAAACCAGTGTCTACGACGCATCCTATAAATCCGCTGACCGGAGGTTATTTCGAATGATGATCTCTTTAATGTCACAGGTCTGAAACACGTGGAGAAGATCGGTTAATAGGGCTTTATTATTTCATTCATTGAACAAGAAATGGCCAGGTCTAAGGACAATGGCACAGAACAGAACGAGGTGGGCCCTGTGGCCCACAAGGGGTTAACAGGAACAAGGGACTTATTATGTGATAGATGTCCTTGGGCAATCTTTTTTTGGGCATATGATGTGTGTTGTTTGAAAATAGATGTTTATGACGATGTATATCATCAGTTTTAAAAGATTTTCAGCCTTATGGAATAATAGGATAAGGGTGAGGCTTCGTTTAGGTTAACGTATATCAATATTAACTGTAACTACATCCTCTATATGATATCTAATTTATAGGAAAAAAATGTAACTTTGGCCGAAACAAATAGAGTATATGGTACACCTTAATACTGTTGCTTCTGTCAATCAGGACGAAATATCCTTTTTCCATCCTTGTATATATGTATGTAAGCAGCATAGGTATCAAATTTCAGGATTTTCTTAAAGGAGTTCCCCAAAATACTAATGGAAAAATTTTGAATCTTTTCGGGGGAATCCATAGGTCCAAAAAGTACATTTTGCTTACATATAAAGGTTAAAAAAAAACCCGGTTCTTCAATCTCTGGCTCATAAACGCGCATGCCCCCACCGAAGTCAGTGAAGACGCGGTTAAAGACGAGTTCTATCACCGCCTAGAAAATCTCTTCGATTCACTTCAATCAAATGATGTCAAATTGCTGCTGGGGGATTTTAACTCCAAAGTCGGAAACGAAAGTTGGCATAGGGGGATCACTGGAGGGTACAGCCTACATGAAGACTGTAACGACAATGGCCAACGACTAATAGACTTCGCGACCAGCAGAAATATGGTCATTAGCTCTACCTGTTTTCCGCATCGTCGCATTCACAGACAGACCTGGAGATCTCCAGACCAACATACCGTCAACCAAATTGACCACGTCCTTGTCTGCAAGAGATGGGCATCGAGCATAATGGATGTTCGGTCCTATCGTGGAGCAAATATTGACTCTGATCACAATATGGTGAAGGCGACTTATAGGTGCAGAATTTCTTCGGTGCATCATACGAGGTTCAACCCGGCAAAAATTTTTGCGGTTGACAAATTGTTGGATGATGCCACGGTGGTCACTTATACGACTGCCCTTGAGGAGAAGTTGACGCCCTTGCTAAATAACATCAGCAACAAAGGCGCCCTTGAGATCTGGGATACACTCAAAGACACCATCAAAGGGGTCGCAGAGGAAGTTGTGGGATATAAAGCCCGGCGAGCCCGAAATGATTGGTTTGATGAAGAATGTCAAAATGCGGTAGATGCTAAAAACGAGGCATATCGCCAACGGACCGAACGCGCAACTAGAGCCAAAAAAACAAATTATGACGAGCTTCGGCGATTTTCGAATAGGTTAATTAGACGTAAGAAACGTAAGCATCTTGACGAGCAGTTGATGCAAATAAACCAAAGACTAGCTAGTAGGAACAGTAGACAAGCGTACAAGCTAATTAATTCAATTAAAAGTGGATACCAACCCAGGACCAGCCTCTGTAAGGATAAGGATGGCAATATAATTAGCGACACCGATAGCGTTGATAAACGCTGGGCCTCACATTTTAAAGAGCTCCTTAATGTTCAGCCGAACAACCCCACACAAGAAGCGCTGGAGCTGACTGCTGAAACAGGCCCTCCCGTTCAACCCCCAACAATAGAAGAAGTTGATCTCGTCATGCAATCACTGAAACATAATAAAGCCCCGGGCGCTGACGAGATTCCAGCTGAACTGCTGAAGCATGGTGGGGAGAGCCTTGTTAAGGCTATACACACACTTATCGTTAAAATATGGAACGACGAAATAATCCCGGAAGATTGGCGCAAAAGTGTAATTTGCCCAATCCACAAAAAAGGGGATAAGTTAAAATGTGAGAACTACAGAGGCATCTCATTAGTTTGTACGACTTATAAGATTTTATCTAAAATTCTAGAAAATAGAATTAATCCGTACGCAGAAGAAATCATTGGCGAGTACCAAGGCGGCTTTAGACCTGGTCGTTCGACGACAGATCAGCTTTTTACAGTGAAGCTTTTACTCCAGAAGTGCTGGGAATATAACATCGACGTATACCAAATATTTGTCGACTTCAAGCAGGCATACGACAGTATCGATCGAAGTGTACTGTACAACATTCTGCTGCATTTTGGTATACCGGCTAAGCTAGTGCGACTCATAAGGATGACGATGACTAATACCGTCTCGCAGGTCAGAGTTCAGAACAGACTCACTGACCTATTTGAAACTCGTACTGGACTCAAGCAAGGCGACGGGCTGGCGCCGACGCTCTTCAACCTGGCTCTGGAGTATGTGATTCGAGCCATGAATTTGGACAGCAGCGGAACGCTACTCATTAAATCGACTCAACTAGTAGCCTACGCCGACGACATCAACATCATGTCTCGAAGATTGGGTGATGCAGAAAGCCTTCTGCATAATCTCAATAACGCCGCCAAAGAAGTTGGACTACATATCAACGAGTCTAAAACCAAGGTCATGATGCAATCAAAAACTAGAACGCCAGTAAATTCAAGCATCACAGTGGGGGACCTCAATATATAATATGTAGACAACTTCACTTACCTGGGTTGCAATTTGTCAAAAGACGCCAACGAAACAGATGAGATAAAGCGACGGATACAACTAGCTAATAAGTGTTACTTTGCGGTCCTCCAAACTATGAATTCGAAGCTGGTGCACAGGAACACGAAGCTCCACGTGTATAAAACCATCATCCGACCTGTGCTATGCTATGGCTGCGAGGCATGGACCCTAACCCAAAACTCTGAATACCTGTTGGACACATTCGAGAGAAAGGTTCTCCGAAGAATCTTCGGGGCCGTTCGTGAACGAGGTGAATGGCGCATCCGATACAACCTTGAGTTGTATCAGCTGTATGATGAGCTACAGGTGTCGAAGATCGTGAAATTGCAGCGATTGCAATGGGCGGGTCATGTACAAAGGATGAACGACGATCGCATGCCCAAAAAGGTGATGAACGCGCAACGAGTGGACGGAGCCAGATTGCGTGGACGACCGAGAGCCCGATGGGAGCATTCTGTATGTGAGGACGCCCACCAGATGCTAGGCTTTCGGAATTGGAGGACAAGGTTGCGTGACCGCGACAATTGGAGGTTTTCAATCCAGGCGGCCAAGGCCCGACGTCGGGCTATCGTGCCATAAAGAAGAAGAAGAAGATAAAGGTTAAATGGCTAATATGTGTATCGAACGAAAGGATATGATGAGAATAGCGGATTTTATAAGATCAAGGCATATCTCGTCCTTCGGGAGCTGCAGCGTGCCGTTCGTAAGGATCAGTTTTCGAGATTTTTTTTTGTACCTACTTGTAAGCCCTGTTACCTGCGGAATCTATTCAATAAAACATTTTTGCTTGATATTAGTTTTCCGTTATTCAAACCATTTTATAACACTGAACAATTTGATATTCCTGATAAACTACGAATGAAAGAGACATCGTTATTCGGATTGGGCGGTTAACACATTAATTTGCTAAAAAAAAAATAGTCCTGACCGCTGATCTCCTCCGTAAAGGTATCCACGCCACTATAGAGGAAACAGGGCTTCCATTCCTTTTGGGGACTGCACGCCACTGACATTGACTGATGAACGCCACTTCCTATTCTCATTTGCTTTTCTTGTCATTCTACCTCATTACATATATATGCAACATCTGAAGAGAGACTAATAGCTTTATAGTCCAGTCATATTAGCATTTCAAATAGAAAAAAAAGAATAACGCTTATCTTTGTTGTTTTTTAATCAGTGGGTTCCCAGGAGTCTAAAACTAATTTTTTGTTAAATAAAAATTTTATCGGAAAGGTCCCAAAAAGTACAAAAAAGGATACTCTTTAATCCTTGACCGGACGTCAGCAGTGCAGTACGAGTACATTACATATCATATAATAGCTGAAGATTCTACGAATAAATTTGATAAAAAAATTTATCGAAAAGCTCTGAAAAAGGACATAAAAGGACACACTATTACACACCTTGATGGAACGTGGGCAATGCGGGATGTCATATCAAAGATGGCGTTGAGGACATTCCATATCCGGCATTTGTTACTTGTTTCAAGGACCATCAAATAAGAAAATTGGTTTGAAATCAAAGTTTTTCGTGTTTCCCGTATCAGTATCTTTTCAAAGCCGTAATTTTCCATTTAATCCCGAGTTATTCCATATAGTTTCCTTGAAACAGGAAGCGAGCACGGGATATGCAATGGACTCCATGTCCTTTTTGATATGACACACACATTAGTGCTCTTTTATGTCCTTTCTCAGAGCTTTGCGATCAATTTTTTTCTAAGCAAACTTAATGGTAGAATCGCCAGCTATCATATATTATGAAAAGTTATAAAACTAGTGACAACTTGGATTATTCTTTTAGTTATGTCTTTGGAAAGATACACGGAAAACACGATAATTTTCCATTTTAGCTCGATTTATTCCGTTGAGGGTCCTCGAAACAGACAAAAAACACCGTATGTGTAATTTACTCGCCGTCCCTTTTGATATGACCCATATGCTGAGGCTGACCTCCGGTCAGGGATTAAAGGATTTTTGTCCTTTTTGGGACCTTTCCGATATTTTTTTTAGTAAAATTAGTTTTAGACTCCTGGGAACCCACTGATTAAAAAAAAACAACAAAAATTAGCCCTACTCTTTTTTTTCTATTTGGAGGCCTGCATTTTGATATTTTGACTGGACTTTTATACATTTGTACCTTGAAAACGTCTTCGAAAAAAAATTCCTTACAATTCGTTCGGCCTCGCTGCTTGACTTTCATTCTGTTTCGAGTTGCACAGATTTCAAGCTGACCTGAATTACTCTTTGAATTCCGGTAGTGTTTCTTTGAGTAAAGGTCCTTTTAAACTTCCATGTGTCCTTTTAAAATCATCTCCAATATAGTGCTCTAAAGCTAAAGCGAAAGGGAGAGTCGATTTGCTATTTTCATTTAATTTTCCTTGAGTTATTCACCAAGGATATAAATTACCATTTTCCGTATAATAAGCAAGACTTTTACTGGTTTCTTCGGAAATTGCATCAGGACGTCCGTAACCACGTATTGTATTGCACCTTTACCCTCAGAGCTTAATGGGGGAGCTAAACCACAACTACACGATTCTTCTTCTGTTTCCTTGTCTACCACAGATGTTTCGTCTGTGGGGCTGGTGTTTCGTTTAAATTTAAATGTTTCGATAAATGGTTAAAAAATTAAATTTTTTTCTTTCTGCTTGAATCGCCGCCGTCGGAAGTAGGTACGACGCGACTTTGAACATAACGGATTGGTATGGTTTCATCTTTCATAGTATCGCTTTTACGAGTACCACACAGAATTGAAAAAAAAACTCCGAAAAATGCTTGCATTTCTGTTGTTCAAGCGAGCTACGAGGTCATTCCCTATAGCTTGTATGGCCCGGCCAGACAGACAGTTCAAACAAAAGTCGAAGCAAGTTTCGCCAGAGGATGTGGATGTGGTATACTAGTCCAGGAGGAGGTCAGAAGGCCGGAGATGTGAGATATTATTATTTGGATCTCTATCGAAACACGAGGACCGAGAGCATCCGTAGTGTATAATAGGAACGATGTGCAGTTTTCAGAAGCATAGGGATGTGAAAGTTCTTATTATTAAAAACGCTGGAGTTTATGCAGACTTTAATATTATTCTCTGAACAGAAATTATTGCTGTCTTTAATTCGGAGAGATATGGACTATGGTTGAGGAATATTTTCTGGAATTTTTTAATTGGTTTGGTTTGTGCTATAGTCAGATCAAAGAGTCGAGGGTGCGCTATGAGACGTATACAATTTCGAAAAAGATTACTATGTAGTTGGGCGTTTTTTTTTTTTGAATTCCTCTGTCAACTGTCAAAACCTAAAATGGGTTCTTTTATTCGTATCATACAAGAAATTCAAAGACATGTCCCAGTTTCTTCCGTATGTGCCATCTGCATCGTGTACGCTCCATTACAATTTGATAGCTTTTCTATGCCAATCATATTGCATTTGCCCCGCGTAAAGTGGATATATCGAAAGATAACGTAAATTCCTTTTGACATATCCACTTTGTATCTGCCATAAGCTTGAACCGTCTGTATCGCTTTCGTTATTATTTCGGGGAACAGCATTTCTGCCACAGTGACCCTAAATCGAAGAAAATTGCATCGAATCGAAATCGCTTTTCAAATCTCCTCTGAGAACTTTTTCCTATTTCGTTTATATCATATATGCTCTAAATCTTAAATCGCTCTAGCATAGTAAATTCTATTCGTTGTATAAATATATTTTTCTCATCTATTTCCAGATCGCTGAAATGTGCAAGAATAACGCTTCATATGAATCTTTTTGCATCCTTTGCCGCCAACAATTCCCTTTGGCTTCTTTGGTATAAAGTTCTAAGTGATCCGACAATCACGGATGAGGTATTTTCTTACGTATATATATTTTTCCCGTTATCCTCTCTCTCTCTTGCTCTCTCTAGTCCTGTCTCCGTCTAGACTAGAGAGAAATTTTTTCTTATGTTATGACGAGACGTCGTACATTGTGGTATCGGTTACAATTCTCATACAACTCATCTCTGTTTGGACATTTCTGATCTTTTCAGCCAGGCTGTGTAGCGTTGCACATTATTCTGCACTATTTCTTGCTGACCAACTACGCTTGGATGTTGTGCGAGGGTTTCTATTTGCACACAGTGCTCGTGTCGGCTTTCATCTCGGAACAGAAATTGGTAAAATGGCTGATCGGATTCGGTTGGAGCTCGCCGGCTATTGTTATCCTGATCTATTCGCTATCGCGTGGATTGGACACAAATCAGCAGGCGACTATACAGTAAGTGGATGGTCACATATTCCTAGATCTCTAACTGTACTTTTTACCTATAACGTCTTTTCAATTCTATCAAATATACATTCAGGTGCTGGATGAATGAGAGTCCTTATATGACAATTCTGATTGTACCCGTTTGTACGTCGATGCTTTTGAATTTGCTGTTTTTGTGCAATATCGTGCGAGTGCTGTTGCTGAAATTGAAAGCACCGGCCGGACCGCAAGGTACCGGCCCGTCACGAACTATTGTCCAAGCTGTGAGGTAAGTCCTTTGCTTTAGAAGAGTGAATGAATTCAATTGGAAGATGGATGGATGGATGGATGTGTCGTGTCGCATGAAGGAGTGTGGTAATTGAATTGAAAAGAGGATACACGATGATGATGATGATTTGAAAGGATGCAGAATTGAAAAAAAAAAAATTTAAAGTTCCTTGGGTTCATTCATTTGAAAATTCACACGTTCGTCATCATGAATTTGCTAGGATTAGATTAGATTGGAAGTGCAAGGATTCGATTAGATGAAATCGATTTGACAGACATTTTTTAGTTGGCATGGTTTACAAAGGTCTCTTAACCAGGGCACTACACATTTTTACTTTTATTGGATAAGATCAGGTCAAAATTATCCAAGTGCAACTAGGTGGCTGGGAACATATTTAAAGTGCTGCCAGGCACAAATCTGCTCTCACAGACGATGAAGGAGAAGGATATCGAAACGTTACAATTATCTGCGACCAATACAAAAATGTATGTATGTAGGCTTGTAACTTGCATACCTGAAACTAAACTACACTCGAAACATTGAACGAGCCTCGGATACCACGGACTGATTTACCGGCAACGACCTTTGGCTACAAACAACGGACTACGATTGGTTTTTAGAACGTTCGAACGATGTGGGGCGAGTGCAGTAGTACAAGACTCACGGAAGTCGAACGGGAAATGACCGCATATAGAATTTCGATATTAGGACTGAGCGAAACAAGATGGACCGGATCGGGAACGACCTTATCACCTAATTCCCAAACTGTGCTGCTTTACTCTGGTAGTGAACTTGAAGCCACACCCAGAATGGCTGGAGTCGGCATCCTTTTGAACAAGGAAGCTCGGCAATCTCTTATAGATGGGAGGCCTATTTCCGACCGAATAATAACTACCAGATTCAAGTCCAGAGTAAGGAACATTACCATAATTCAGTGCTACGCCCCAACTGAGTCAGCCGACCAGCATGCTAAGGACGCCTTTTACCACCTGCTTGGCGACACCTTTGACAAGGCTCCCAGAGGTGACATAAAAATTATTATGGGGGATCTCAACGCTAAAATTGGGTCTGACAATGTTGGATTGGAACATCTAATGGGCAATCATGGTCTGGGTGTTAGGAACGACAATGGTGAGTTGTTCGTAGAGTTATGTAACTCTAGTCAACTTGTCATTGGCGACACCCTATTCAAACACAAACCTTGCCATTTAGCAACCTGGATATCTGCAGATGGCCGAACAGAGAACCAGATTGACCATATAGCCATCTCCAAAACATGGAGAAATTGTCTCATGGACGTCAGGGCTAAGCGTGGTGCTGATGTAGGCAGCGATCACCAACTTGTCATCGCAAAAATTTGCTTGCGGACCGCTGCTATTCGTCGCACACAAAATGAGCGTGTATCGCCACGATTCAATGTACAAAAACTTAAAGATCCATCAACAATACGTGCAGTTTCTAGCGCATTGCACGAGATAGCTAATGCACAAACGCCAGATACTCCATCAATTGATGATAGATGGAACATTGTGAAGGACGCTTTTATATCGTGTGGCGAAACATTCGTGGGCGAGGTAGGAGACCATTTATCAGCGACGATACATGGTCTCTGATAACCGCACGGAAGAGAATTAAAGAGCAATTGAACTCGGCTACTGACACTACAGTCAAGCAACAACTAAGGACCGAGTACAATTCTCTTCAAAAAAGAGTGCAGAGAAGCGTAAGACATGATAAACGCAACAACATCAACGCGTTAGCGGTGGAGGCAGAAGATGCGGCTTACAGTGGTGACAGTGGGACCCTTTACAAGCTCATTAAGCCATTGACTGGCAAATCTTTTATCCATTAGCATCCTGTAAAAGATAAAGACGGGTCTCTGCTAGTCACCGACGAACAACAACTGCGCCGTTGGAGAGAGCATTTAATGGAGGTACTTAACAACAACTTCAACCCTTCAAGCCCACCTCCACCGGAAGCAGCAAGTCTTCCGCAAATGGCCAGAATTAATACCGGTTTACCATCCAAGCTGGAAATAATTAAGGCCCTTAAATCATTGAAAACTGGTAAAGCCCCGGGGACAGACGGTATCCCCATGGAACTTTTGAAAGCGGATTTCAACGCTACAGCGGATATTCTTCTATCCCTGATCCAAGAGTGTTGGACAACCGAGACTCTCCCTCAAGAATGGAAGAAGAGCGTCATTGTTAAAATCCCTAAGAAAAGAAATCTCAAGGATTGCAATAATTGGCGTGGAATCTGTCGCCTCCCTGCAGTCTCTAAACTGATGGCCAAAATAATCTTGGACCGGATCAAGACAACAATCGACCGCACTCTGAACAATCAACAAACCGGTTTTCATGAGGGTTTTTCATGTAGCGATCATATCAACACCCTCCGAATCATAATTGAACAATCCACTGAATGGAGATCCCCGTTATGTCTTATGTTCATTGACTTCGAGAAGGCGTTTGACAGCGTTGACCGGGCCTATATCTGGCCAGCCTTGCGTAGGAGAGGCATACCAGAGAAACTTATTTCCATCATAAAGGAGTCCTATAATGGAGCCCAATGTCATGTCTTGCACAAGGGTGAATTGTCCAGTCCTTTTGAGGTGAATAATGGAGTCAGACAAGGCTGTATCTTATCACCAATGCTGTTCCTTATTACCATCAACGATGTAATCTACGATTCTCTGCGCGACCATAAAAATAAGGGTATCAGGTGGAAGTTATTCGATTACCTTCAGCACCTGGACTACGCCGACGACATTTGCCTTCTCTCAAACACACCAGATAATCTGGCTGAAATGACGGATGCTTTGCATCGTGAAAGTCGAAATGCTGCCTTAAAAATTAATGCCGCTAAGACTATATACATGAGCTTGTCATCAGGAGGGCAAAACACCATTTCTATCTCCGGACAACCGATAGAAAACGTCGAGGACTTTACTTACCTTGGAAGCGTAGTGACTGCGGATGGTGGGGCTGATGCCGATGTCGAGTCGCGTATAAATAAAGCCCGAGCAGTATTTTTCAGTTTGACTCCTCTCTGGCAAAACCACAACATCTCCAGAAATACCAAACTCCGGATCTTCGAAAGCAATGTAAAATCTGTGCTTTTATATGGGTGTTCCACGTGGAAGGTGACCAGTAACATTACCACCAAACTGAAAACTTTCGTGAATCAGTGCCTACGGCGCATCCTACGAATTCACTGGCCTGAGGTAATATCTAACGACGACCTCCTCAAAATTACTCGCCAAAATAGGATAGGCATCGACATCAAACGGTGAAAGTGGCAGTGGATGGATAAGTCACACACTTCGAAAAGAGCCAAAAAACATTGCAAAACAGGCTCTAGATTGCAATCCTCATTGAACCAACGCTAGCCGTAGTGTGGGACGACCCAAAAATACATGGAGAAGATCTGTTGAGGCAGAGGGAAAATCTATATTTATTTCTGATTTTTTGAATTTTAGAATTATTTTGTTATTTTGTTATTTTGTTATTTTGATATTTTGTTATTTTGTTATTGTGTTATTTTGTTATTTTGTTATTTTGTTATTTTGTTATTTTGTTATTTTGTTATTTTGTTATTTTGTTATTTTGTTATTTTGTTATTTTGTTATTTTGTTAATTTGTTATTTTGTTAATTTGTTATTTTGTTATTTTGTTATTTTGTTATTTTGTTATTTTGTTATTTTGTTATTTTGTTATTTTGTTATTTTGTTATTTTGTTATTTTGTTATTTTGTTATTTTGTTATTTTGTTATTTTGTTATTTTGTTATTTTGTTATTTTGTTATTTTGTTATTTTGTTATTTTGTTATTTTGTTATTTTGTTATTTTGTTATTTTGTTATTTTGTTATTTTGTTATTTTGTTATTTTGTTATTTTGTTATTTTGTTATTTTGTTATTTTGTTATTTTGTTATTTTGTTATTTTGTTATTTTGTTATTTTGTTATTTTGTTATTTTGTTATTTTGTTATTTTGTTATTTTGTTATTTTGTTATTTTGTTATTTTGTTATTTTGTTATTTTGTTATTTTGTTATTTTGTTATTTTGTTATTTTGTTATTTTGTTATTTTGTTATTTTGTTATTTTGTTATTTTGTTATTTGTTATTTTGCTATTTTGTTATTTTGTTATTTTGTTATTTTGTTATTTTGTTATTTTGTTATTTTGTTATTTTGTTATTTTGTTATTTTGTTATTTTGTTATTTTGTTATTTTGTTATTTTGTTATTTTGTTATTTTGTTATTTTGTTATTTTGTTATTTTGTTATTTTGTTATTTTGTTACTTTGTAGAAGCTTAGAAGTTTGGAAATTGTGGAATTTTCGAAATATTGGCATAAATTTTTTTTTAATTTCGGAGCCTTGGAATTTCGGTACTTTAGGTTTTTTGTACTTTTGTATCTTGAAATTTTTTAATATCGTAATCTTGAAATTTTCGAATTTTGAAGCCGCAGATTTTGTTATGTGTCCCGCAAGTTTGGTGGTACACCGACGGTTCCAAAACAGAGCAAGGGACAGGTGCTGGGGTCTTTGGACCAAACACCCGGATCTCAATCGCCATGGGTTCGTGGCCAAGCGTCTTCCAAGCCGAGATCCACGCCATTGAGGCCTGCGCTGAAAGAATTTTACTGAAAAAAATTAAGAGGCGCCCACATCGCAATCTCTACGGATAGTCAAGCCGCCATCAAGGCACTTTCCTCCTACAGCATTTCATTGAAGTTGGTCAAAGAATGCTATGACACTCTACATCACCTTGCCACTGGCAACAAAGTTACTCTCTACTATGGGTACCCGGCCACCAAGGTGTCCACGGAAATGAAGTAGCGGATGAGCTGGCTAGGCAAGGCTCCTCTTCATCGTTCTACGGACCGGAACCCTTTTGCGGTCTTGGCTGGTCATCGGCTAAAGCCGTTATAAAGGATTGGATCACCGCCAAAAAGCTGCAGCGTTGGAATTGCCTTCCAGGACTGCGCCAATCCAAAGCGTTAATCAACGCCACCAGCGGCAACAATGTAATGCACCTTAGCAGAGCAAATTTAAGGCTGCTTGTATTTATCTTTATCTCTCGGGTCATCACTGGGTAAGGTATCGCCTGAACAAAATAGGTAGGTCAGCTGAGACAGACTGCCGCCTGTGTTTAGAGGACATTTAGTCCACTGTGTATCTTCTTTGCAACTGTCCAGCGGTTGCTCGCTCTTGGTACTCTCTTATTGGGAGCACCAGTGTAAGCTCTGCTGAGATTAGGAACATTCCTCTGCAAGATCTACTGGCCTTTATAAGGCCAGTCGAGGGTCTTTTAGATTAAAAGGACTATGGCACAATAGACCACTATTGGTCGCAGTGCCCACCCCTTCCGGGTACTTAGTCCGACCCATATTTCATTCATTCATTCAAGTTTGAAAATCTTCAAGTGAGTGAAGGAAGCAATATCTCATCAGAATCACTCAATTGCTTCGAATTTATCGTCCAGTTCTAGTTACGAATATTTCGCACATCAGCTTCAGTAAGCGGGGAAATTTGTCCAGCTTGTGAGCTTGAGCTGCAAAGGGAGGAGTGTCAACGCAAGTCTGCTACCCGCGTCGATGGCTGATTAGCTGCAACTAGTCCCATTAGGCAAATTTGAAAGGTTTTCCCGCAAGATATAACGGTAACGGCCAGGGTGTTTAGGTTTAGTCGGCAAGGATACTGCATGATAGAGGTATCTGCTACACTCGGCAAGCGGTATACAGGGTGTCCGGAAACTGCCGCATAAACGCACCGGATTGTGATTCCTCATGTGATTTCCAGCAAAAAAATGAGTACGAACATACCCCCTCAGCTTAACCCTTTAGCTGCCACAGGCATTTAAAGATTTTTGAAAGAATCATTTTCTTGCACGACTTAAAGCCTAATATCTCCAAAGCTAGACCAGCTAGAATAGTGAAATAAAATGATTATTACAGCCAACAAATTTACCTATAAAATAAAACTAACCACACTAAAATGGGATAAGAGGTTTGGTTTTTACAGAGCTTCAAAGTCAAATTTGCGTGATTTGACCCAAAAACTATCTTTTTTTCCATCTCAATTTTCTCCAACTTCTGCCAAGGTGAGGTGCTTGTTCGATTCTTTTAAAAATTGGCGCATAGTATTACAATCATATCTTTCTTACATCATTTTACAGGTAAATTTGTTGGCTGTAATAATAATTTTATTTCACTATTCTATCTGATCTAACTTTGGAGATATTAGGCTTTAAGTCGTGCAAGAAAACGATTTTTTCAAAAATCTTTAAATGCCTGTGGCAGCTAAAGGGTTAAGCTGAGGGGGTATGTTCCGTACAACTTTTTTGCTGGAAATCAATTGAGGATTCATAATCCGGTGCGTTTATGCGGCAGTTTCTGGACACTCTGTATATTTAAGATTCCTTATCTCTACAAAAAGGAGCATATTTGACGGCTGTCGCAGATTTATTAGATTTTATGAGACTTTTTTCTAAAAATTAAATCTAAAAATTAGTTTTAGCGGTTATAATGTTATTGTCACAGCACAATACTACAAAAAATCGAAAATGTTTTAAAATATGTTTTTTTTTTTCAATTTTTTTTCCTTCCAGAGCGACACTTCTTCTGGTACCTCTACTCGGTCTCCAGTACATCCTAACACCATTTCGTCCGGAATCCGGTCATCCGTGGGAGCATGCCTATGAAGTTTTATCTGCATTTACGGCCTCATTTCAGGTAAAATGTTCATTTTCTTTCACCAATTAAAATTTGTCACCCCCAACTAAAAGTAATATTCAACGAAATTTAAAAACAAATCTCCGACAAAACAAAAACATCCAATCCTAGCAATCTTCTCTAATTTTCGCTCATTGCACACCGTACCGTGCCATTATATAATCTCAAGGTTAAAAATTGTTATGAAATGCTTTTCCTTTCTTCTTCAGCGTGCAAAGCTGTTTGGTTACAGTTTTGTTTGAGTCAGCACTTCCAATTATGTACGAGTACCTACATTTACACACCACAGAAGTTTCCAAAAAAAAACACAAATTATTTTTCTGGCCACCCCAACAATTAAGCAAAATATGGTCAGGTGTACACACCATCATCTCTGACTGCTCTCTCCGCAATAATTAAGGACTTCTTCTTCAATTCAGCAAAACCAAGAGTGCTATCGTGCTATACTAGTGGAATTTTACAAGTACGAGTACTATGCTTTACCAGGATATTTTTTTTTATAGTAACAACCACGAGTGATAAGTGCGGCTTCATCTTGCTCCTGCAGCTTTTTTTACATTGAAGTTACTCGTCTATCTACCTAAGCCGAGGAGCACTCAAAAAGTGTCTGACGATGACCACGGCAAGTTGGTCGAATATTAACGAATTTAAATAAACCTCTGCGGCGAAAAACGCCACTCCTTGACATCCTTACGCTCGTTCAAAAGTAGTGTGAGGACGACCGGAATACCACACACACACAGTGTACTCGTGTAAAATATTCAGCTTCTTCTGACGAAGCTACTTTTATCCAATTTGGGAGTTTTGAAGTAATTAGTAAGGGTCTATATCGTTAATTTAAACCTATTCATGCTGAGAGTATACGGTTGAGCGAGAGAAGCACACACTTTTGACTGTATGTATATATGCGGCGATGAGCTTGAAAGGATATACCCTTCTTAGAGTGGCAATATTTAAAATGATCCGGATGCCACATTGCCCGTCGTTTTCGTATAGCACCAATGAAGAAATTAGCCTGCTGAAAATTAGATTTCAGTAGAGAGGACGTTTTTTTTCTGTAATATGATAAACGCATCATAGGATGACACCGCATTATACCGTATGGTCCTCTGGAATTTTCACTCGTGAAAGGCGAAAAAAATCTCTGTCGTCCGTGTCGTCTCGTATCGTTGGTTCGTTAGTCGTTGGCGGTTTTAAATGTGAACTTCGGGTTGGATTTCGAATTGAATTAACACTGGTTGGGTCATATTTTTACCGCAGTTTCAGTGTCGAGACTCTTTCAGTTCTTAATTTATGCCCGGGCACAAATTTAATTTAATTCCTTGTCTTACTATTTGTAAGATGTGATGTTTGAATTAGGGTGAAAATTAGGTTTGTGATTATGGAGAAGGTAGGAAAAAGAATGTAGCGTGACGGTTGCTGAATTAAATATTTGAGTTTGGAATTTATTCGAGGCAATTTATTTGTGAATGGGACTTGATTTTTCCGGTTAGGACGTGAGTGATATGCAGGATTATGAGTAAAGAAAGATCTACGCGACGAGCGTCTAAATTGATAGTTAAGGCTTAGCTAAAAAAGACCTTGGTCTCGATTTTTTGAAGGTGGATAACCAACTAAGATTTTGACGTTGGTTGCTCTTCATATTGCACTTTTGTGTTTTCTGCACTAAACTCCATATTCACTCAAAAAAGCCCCTCAAAATTCGCTAAGAATTTACCGTCATCGTGCAATTTTGTGATAGTCTGACTTTTTGCAGTTTTAATTTAGCGTTGCAGCGAAGATATTTAAACTGTAGAAAAATATCATGGCAGCAGCATTAAATTTAAATTGCACAGTGTATCAGACTATCACAAAAATAACGGTATATTTTAAGTCAATTTTGAGAAGCTTTTTTTTTTTTTGAAAATATGGGGTGAAAACTAAAAGAATTATAATCGAATTTTAGTGCAGAAAACATGACGATTTAATCCACAACGCAATACATATTTGTATAATTCTTTTATTTTTTAATTATTTAGAAACAACATTCAAAATATTCTTAATTTTTTTTCTGAATTTAAAATTTAAATCAGAAAAATTTAAATCATCAATGCAGAGGGACTTTCAAATAGTTTATTCCATTGAAATTTCAAACAACAATTTTATAACGGTACTACGAATTGTAAAATCTACAAAGTGCTGGGTTTCTAACGGTATACTACTTTAGACATTTTCGATCTCAGAATTTTCGACAAACACACTTCCAAAGGTGTAAGTACCACGTATGTATGTACTCTACACCAAACAAATTGAGGAAACCCTTTGACTTTAGCAAATTTTCACCATCGTGTATTTTACAAAATTTAATTTAAAAAAATGAAGTATTTTTGCTCCTTTAGAAATTCCGAATAAATAAGAAATCATAAATTGAAATCATGAAATCAACCCATGCGGAAGGATCAAATGTCCTCCAAATGTCGATATCTTTGTTCCGACAACTGCTAATTAAACAACCAAGTTAAAATCATGAATTATTGCAAAGCTACTGTCGGCTAATGGAGTATTTTAACGGGTAAATAACCACACAAGTTAAGGGTTGGTAATGTTAGTGTTTAATATTTCCAAAATGTTTTTTTTTTTCAAATGCTGAGATCTAAATGTCAAAGCTAATACCGTTAGAAAGCCACCAAACTGAAGCAGCTTCTGTCAATTTTGCAGATCTGAGAGTAATGAAATTATTCATCAACATTTCAATGCAAAATAATTTTTGAAAATTTTCTAATGTTTGGATATTTGTATCTTGGCAAAAACGTTAACAATTGAAACCGCGAAAAACTCATTCAATGTGATATCTTATGTAGTTACAGAACTTGGAGTCAAAACGTTCGTTTCTTGATTAGGGGATTGGTGAATTTTAATTTAACGGATAAAGACCTATTTTTTGACTTTTTGAAAAAACCTATAGCACGATAACGGTAAAAATTTACCAAATATGGCGTTTTTGCTCAAACCAATTGTTTTAATCCTTTCTGTATTGAGAATCCAATGCGGACATCTCGTATAGGTGTTCCTCGAGAAACAAGTTCTCTACCGAATGTCGAAGTGAGTGGACGGTTGCGTATTTATGGTGAGCAGCCAGTTGTGTTTTTCGGTGATCTGTCTAGTACTAAACGAACAATTTTTGTGAGACAAAATGACTCACGTTAGTAATACCGGCCTATTGGTTCATTAACATATTTAAAAATAAATAACAGGCGCGACAATCCAACATTGGACTAAGGCCGCAGGATGTGTTAGTGACGTCCTATTTCCAAGATCCTATCTGCTTTTTTGTTGAGGTAATGAGATCAGCATCACGCTCAGCAGTGTTATTCATCCCCATAAATGGGTATTCGTTTAACATCTGAGTGAGATCATAGTCCGTCACAAGCTCGTGAGTTCGAAAAACACCATGATCCACGGTGAGATTCGAACTCATGACCCTGTGCACCGAAGGTGCGCGCACTAACCACTAGACCAGCCAGACTACATAACATATTTGGGTGATTTTTATAGTTTACTCACTTATATTTCACACATTTTAAATTTATTTATTTAAAATAAGTATTCTGAGGATAATCATATTCGCCCCACGATCTGTACAGTTATTGCTTCTACTCTGTTGAGATTTATGGAGTATTCTGCTAATGCCGGCCTCGCACTGATGATCTGATCGGCACTTGATTCATTTTTATTATGCCCATTCCAACAGCGTGCCGAGTGAGAACCCTCTCTCCCACTAGTTTCCTAACTTTAGTTGATGGCTCCGGCTCTCCCAGTCAGTTTGTCTCCAGAAAGTGTGTCACACGTGTTTTGATTTAACAGGCTCACCGCGCTCAATAACAAATCGAATCCATGGTATTTTTTTCTTTTTGATAACTAATTGAAGCACCTGAGTATTTTTTGACATTTGTGATTGTGCCAGGATGGGGGTCATATGTCTGTCAGGCTCATTGCGCCTCTTTCCTAGAAAATATATTTGTCTGCGTTCTTCAGCCGTTACTTTAGTCATTGGTTTTTTGTTGCAGGTCAAGAAAGATAAACGTAAAAAAGTACGATTTGAATAACCCAAGTCATGTGGACGAAGTAATGGCCTTGCTGCTTAGTGAAGATGATGCAGATCCGGTGTGGACTGAAAATCTTGAAGAGGAGAGCGATATTTCATCTGACGGCGAAGTTGAAGAACCAGAAAGTGGTTCAGAAACTGAACAAGAAGATGATGAGGTTGAGTCGTCCCGTGAAATGGAAGATTAAACTAACGGAAATAATTTTATGGGAAAAGACAAATCTACGAAGTGGTACACAGAACCTCCACGCAAGAGTCGCGCTGCGAGCCATAACATAATCAGTCACCTTCCTGGAATGAAAGGAGCTTCCAAGAGTTCAAAAACTCCCGCTGAATGTGGAGGAATATATTTCAAGATGAAATGCTGGAAATAATAGTGACATACACTAGCCAACACATTGATATAGTAAAGGATAATTTCATCCGGGAGCGAGATGCTAAACACACTGATTTGATTGAATTGAAAGCTTTCATTGGCTTGCTGTATTTGGCAGGGGTATATAAATCTAATAGTTTGTTTCTGGTGGAAATATGGGGTAAAAATGGTGACGGAATAGAAAAATTTGGCCTTGTCATGAATGTCAAACGATTCATGTTCTTGCTTTGTTGCCTTCGTGTTGACGACAAAGCTACCAGAAGCGAACGAAAAAATGTTGATCGCCTTGCACCTATTCGTGATCTGTTTGAAATGTTTGTTCAGAACTGTAAAAAATCCTACACTCCCTTACGATCGATGAGATGTTACCTGGTTTCCGTGGGACAGTACATCCCTTCAACGCCAAACAAGTATGGTATTAAGATGTTTGCTCTTGTGGATTCTCTGATGTTTTACACTCTCAACTTGGAGGTATACGTGGGTAAGCAGGCAGAAGGTCCATTCTAATTGAGCAACAAACCAAATGATGTGGTGATACGTTTGGCAGAACCACTGTTCGGAAGTGGACGTAAATTCGTGGCAGATAAATGGTTCACCGATTTCAATGTCGTTGATTCATTGAAACAAAAAAAGATCTCATACGTGAGGAGAGTACGGAAAAATAAACGAGCCCTGCCGGATGCTTTTATCAAGACAAAGGGGAGAGCGCAATACTCCAGCCTTTTTGATGGGAGAGTGTTGACATCCTACGTGCCACGCAAAAATAAATGTGTGATCCTTATTTCTTCGATGCATGAAACCAAAACAATTGATGAAAGTACTGGAGAACAAAAAAAATAGGGGGCTTCGCCCCCTACTCGCTACGCTCGCCAACCCCCAGGGGCCGTGGCTAATCCCCTTCGCTCTCCTTGGGCTAAAAGTTTTTCGGGCGTACCTATGACTTGTATTTAATCCCCCTCCTCATTCCTTTTCTTCTGTCTTGACAAAAGTTTTGGGCTTGGTTGAAATAAGTGGGCAAATAAAAATATTTACTCAGAAAATTTAATTAGGGTTGCGGGAGCATGACTCCACAGTACGATTTCATTCGTTTTGAACTTTTTAGTTGCTTTGATAAAGACACATTAATTCAAGGTTCTCCTCCTCTTCCCAATAACCTAATATCCTGATGTCCCAATATCCCGATCTCCCAGTGGCCCAATATCCCCACGTCCCAGTTTCCTCAGTGTGCCTAATATCCTAATGTAAAAATGTCATATTGTCCCAATTTCTCAATGTTCCAATTCCTAATGTCCCAATATCCCAATGTCCTAAATCGCAGTGCCCCAATGTTTCAATATCCCGGTGTCCCAATATCCCGACTCCTCAGTGGCCCAATGTTCGATGTGCCAGTGTCCCAATCTCCGATTGACATATTATCCCAAGGTCATCATGTCCCAATTTCCTTATATGCCAGTGCCCCCATGTCCATGTATCTCAGTGCCCTAATGTCCCAGTATCCCAATGTTCAATATCCTAATGTGACAACACCCCAATGTTCTAATATCCCGATGTCCCAATATCCCGATGTCCCAGTGGCCCAATGTTCCCACGTCCCAGTTTCCCCAGTGTACCTAATGTCCCAATGTCGTGATGTGTTAATGTCCTAATATCCCAATGTCCTAATGACGCAAGACCCTATTGTCCACATGTCCTTTAATCCCAGTGCCCCAATGTCACAACATCCCAATGTCTCAGTGGCCCAATGCCACTCCGTACCAGTGTCCCAATGTCCGCTGTCCTATTGTCCCAAAGTTATAATGTCCCAATGTACTAATATCCCAGTTCCACATGTCCCAGTCTCCCAGTGTCCTGATGTCCCAATATCCCAATGTTCCAATGTCACAATGTTCCAATATCCCAATGTTCCAATGTCCCAATGTCCCAATGTCCTAATATCCCGATGTCCCAATACCCCATGTTCCAGTGGCCCAATGTCCCCACGTCGCAGTTTCCCCAGTGTGCCTAATGTCCTAATATCCGAAAGTCCTAATGTACTAATGTCCTAATGTCCTAATATCCCAGTGCCCCAATATCATCATGTCCCAATGTCACAATATCCCGATATCTCAGTGGCCCAATGTTCCTATGTTCCAGTTTCCGAATGTCCGATTGTCCTATTGTCCCAAAGTCGTAATAATGTCCCTATATCCTAATATCCCAGTGCCCCAATGTCCCAGTCTCCCAGTGTCTTAATGTCCCAATATCCCAATGTTCCAATGTCCCATTGTCCCAATATCCAGATGTCCCAATGGCCCAATATCCCGATGTCCCCACGTCCCAGTTTCCCCAGTGTGCCTAATGCCCCAATGTCTTAATGTCCGAATGTCCCAATTTCCTAATATCCCACTGCCCCAAGATCCTAATCTACCAGTGTCCCAATATCCTAATGTCCCAATGTCGCAGTGTGTTTTAAAAAATTGTCAATGCGATTAGCCGAAAGACGCAATTGTTGGAAATCTTTTGTTAACTTTACCAATTAATTTACCATTATTCCAGCCACTTATATAAATGGAAGACATTGATTGTTTGGAAGGACCACCAGAGGATCATTCATTCCAAATTTCATGAAAATCCCATCACGGAGAGAGACACTAGAAGCAAGTCTTTCTGTACCTGTAGACTCCTGTCTGGGTTACTCGCTTAAGTCTGTGAGGGTGAAAATTTCACCGTTTATTGCATATAGAGAAAGCATGCGTTAGTCCAGAGTGGGCATCAGAAAATAAAAATGGCACCGTTTTCACACTATTGCAGTTCATAGTATGTGTGAAAATTTTATTCAAATGTCAATTTTTTGTTAGCAATTGAGAATATAAAATCCGCGGAATATTTATTACTCTCTTAAAATGCCAACGTGATAATTAACCCTTCGGTTAGCACATAGACCTAGACAGACCATTGGTTCTATATCTTGATGAAAAATATCGTTCAACAATATTTTCCACCCCTTACCATATATATTTCAATGGAACTGTTGGCCACAAATGCGATCAAACGTTCGGCGAAATATAAACTATGTCTAAAGAAACGAAAAAACGGCGCATCATCGTAAGACATAGTATGTAAACTGTTTCTAGAATCAAAATTAGACTTCCTCAAAAAATAAGATTGATTTCACAGAAGATTCAGCTACACCTAAGGCATAATAGCTCGTAGGCGGCGACAGAAGGGTTAATAATTGCATCGAAAATATTTTGACGGTTGAATTATTTCGTGGAGTGTAGTGTAATAAATTTGGAGTCAAACACATATGGGTTGTGAGATCACATAGCCACTCTGGACTAACGCATGGCATGGGTTGCTATGCTTTCTCTAAGCATATATCTTACCCGTTATTGTGCCGATCGAAGACTTTTTTTGGAAAGGCACTAGAACAGGATATGGGGAATATTTTGGTAAAAAAATTTTCGTGGGGGATGTTGCCTGGAAGGCTGTAGCCCTGTCAAACAAAACAGCAAGTTGTCTCCGGTAATCATAGACTTGTTCGCTTTCGTTTTTTTTTCCTTTGGCGGACGATACGCTCTCGCGTCTCTTGATTTGTGAATTCCGCAGTTTTATTTGATTTATTTTTTGTGCTTTGATAAATTCTAATAAATTCTTAAAATTTATTTTGTATTTTTCCTTTATTGTTTACATCCTAGAGATACTTGGTAAATGTTGGTTCAACTTAATATGGCGTTTCACGGACTCTGTAGTGTGTAGTATTTTTTCATAGTTTGCCTGCCAGGCTCACTGCGCCCCAATTTTGAGAATCCTATACCGCGCCTTATGCAGAGTTAATAAGGGATATTTGCTAAAATATTTAAGTTGTTATCAACCTTTGCACATATCTATTCAGATTCTCTCAGTCGAATGTGTCCTCAAATGATTGAACAAAACATTCATCAAAATATCGCTATTGTGAAGGACATTTTCATCATTTACACAAACGTCAAGAGTAAATGGCGAATTCCAATGACGAAAACATTTCTGTCACCCCAATTTTGGGCTTTTGAATGACGAATTTTCGTTGTCATAATTTTGCTATCTGTCTAAGGCCTAATGATCGCGGAAATGTGCTCCACCGTTTAGTGCTACGCTTTTTGGTGCACAGTTTTCCAATAAATCTATGGTTTCGGTTTGCATGCATAAGAAGTTAATGAAGTGAAGCTGCATGGACAACCGAAAGCTTGTTTAAATGCCGACGAACTGCATTGTAAGCGTGGCGATGAAGACCCCTTATATATTATCGTTTAAATGTTATTAAGTAATTTGAAAATCGGTTGATTCATTTAGTTAAAAGAGGGCTGCATAATACAGTTTTTTTTAAAGCATAAGCATGTGTGTTCCAGTTAACATTGCAACACACTGCATGGCTCAAAGACCTTTCATATTGTGCTGAGATATAAAAAAAAATCCTGCAGCCCTACATTTTATGCTCCACGTATGAAGTCCCCGGCGCAGACAATGAGTATACACAGATCCTATTTACATATAATTATGGAAATATGATTGAAAGGAAAGGCCTTATTTTTCTTTTCTTTGCTTGCGCTGCTCTTACTGTGCTCTGATTGTACAATGAGCCTTCAGGCCGGCTACGCCTGTCACGCGGGTTCATCATACATATATGTAATATGAATTTTCTATTCATTTCATATGTGAAACAGTTTGTTTTTCTTTTCTTCGTCGCAAGTTTTCTTCCGTTTTTTTCTCCTCGTCTCGGCGCGCTCTCTGCAACGAAATCATCACCAATGTCAACCTCATACGAGCATATCCTTCTCGTCGTACATATACATAATAAGAATAGTGAAGTGATGAGCCGAATCCTTGTCATGAATATTTGATATATGTATGCTTGCGAGCAGCGAGTCCTGTCACAAACCGTTGTTCTGATAAAAAGATACATGAGGAGTCTGATTCTTATATGCTTACGAGTGTGTGTGCTCATACACATTCGTCCTTATTTTTGTTGCTATGATTATGTTGCAATTTATGATAACGGTAGAAAATGGATTTTCATTAGACGCCCGTAGAATGAAAGTCGTTCAAAGGAACGAGCAGAAGAGCCGATTTGTTCCAGGCGGCTTATAATATTTATTTAAATTAATTTTGATATCTGGCCGGAAGGAAAAGCTTTTGTTTCGATTTTATGTGTGCTTGTGTCTGGTTATTGCCTCGTAAAATTCATCACCAAAAAAGATTTAAATTTTTTGCACGAATACAATAAGGGAAGACCCTGCAACGTTCTCCATGCCTACCGGATGGTGAGACTTAATGAATTTTTCAAGAGAAAAAATTCAATCAACAAATTTCAGGATGATTTCCGCAATGCGTGTATTCACATATTCAGTTCAGAGATATTTTTTTTTATTAATTCTGCAGAATTATAATAAAAGAGAGCTGCGAAATTTAATTATTCAATTTTTTCATTTTTTCTATCTAAGTCGAAGGCATACGGACAAAGTAATTTATTGTGTTATTTTTTCTTTTTACAAAAATCTACCTTCTCATATTTTGAAAATTTACAACTGTATTTAAATAATTGACATCTGCTGTCCTATTTCATATAATTTGGTGACGATATATTTCGCTTTCGAGCAACCTAACCATTGGCTCATCAAGACGTCTCTATGACCTGACACTCAATATGCTTGTCGTTTGCTCTTTTCTTTACTACATTGCTGTCTCTTTTTGATTGGCCCCTGATACGAAAAACTTTTTCATAACAACACACACACACGAAATTTGCACAGGCTTCCATAGTATTATCCTTGAATCAATTTTAAATGGATTCAATCCGGCTCCTGTCTCCAATATACATACATATAAAAATTCATAGTATCGAAGCGAACAAGGGTCAATAAAAAAAAATCATAAAATTTTGTTTTGCGAAGTTTGGAAGAGGGATATGATATTTTTCCATAAATCGAATTATTGCATATTCATTTCTCATAATATTGAGAAAACATGAAAGGATGATGGTGTACATAGTATACCTACATTACATACCGGTGAAGGTAAACGTATGCTTTTATGTCTGCAAATTCTGTGAGGGCTAAAAGAGCAAATTGTATAGATTCATATTTTCAGAATCCAGAAGGCAAAATGCCATACAAACATGAGAGAGTAAAATATTTAATTTTTGACCTTTCCTTTCTGGACACTCCATTATTCTGTTTGCATATCCCCGTGCGAATCTTTGTACGTACACATGACTAAGGCCGCGTACACATACAGTGCGACGCCGAGCTTTTCCGGGCCGGGCGATGCGATGCGAAGCGATGCGATGCGATGTGTGCACACTCATTGCGATGTCGGGCCGGGCGATGCGATGCGATTTGTTGCTAGCCGACGCGATTTCTTTCTATGGCAAGAAAAACAGATTTTTCAAGGGGACTTCATACGGCGCTGGCTCGTACGATTTGCTGCTGATAAGGCTCTGATTTCAGATCGACTTCGTTACATAGGGCTTCGATGGTTCTACCATTGATATTTTCAATATACATACAAACGTGTCGGTATATTTATGTAGTGTTGTGGATAATTGTGGGTATTAGTGAATGGATTGTCGTAGGTAATAATAACGTAATGTAGTACCATTGGTATTTTCTATATACATACGTACTTGTCGGTATGGCTATGTAGTGTTGTAGATAAATTGTAGGTAACCTTTCTGGAAATTTGCAGTGTTAGCTTAAGCGTTTCAAAACAATTTTCGGGCGGCATTTGGATTTGGTGTTAATTGTTGTTCAAATATGTATGAATGGGTGCAATAGGTAATTTTTGGAAACATGCAGTGCAATAAAACCCAGTTTCTAGCGTACGCGCACTTTTATGAGCCTGACGGCCAAAAAATTGCATCCCCGTTTCTAGGGGAAATACTCGTCCATTCGGCGTGGCAGAAACACTAGGTAAATTTGGGTCGCTGATTCCGATTTTGAGGTCAAAAAAAAAAAAAATTGGGGTTGCCCGCCCCCAAAATTGAACCCTTGTTTTCTCGGGGAAATACTCGTGCAATCGGCGTGGCAGAGTTTTCTCGGGGAAATACTCGTCCAATCGGCGTGGCAGAAACACTATAGGTAAATTTGGGTCGCTGATTCCGAATTTGAGGTCAAAAAAAAAAATTGGGGGTTGCCCGCCCCTAAAATTGTACCCCTGTTTTCTCGGGGAAATACTCGTCCAATCGGCGTGGCAGAAACACAAAGGTAAATTTGGGTCGCTGATTCCGAATTTGAGGTCAAAAACAAAAAAAATGTTTGGGGTTGCCCGCCCCTAAAAATGTACCCCTGTTTTCTCAGGGAAATACTCGTCCAATCGGCGTGGCAGAAACATTAAGGTAAATTTGGGTCGCTGATTCCGAATTTGAGGTCAAAACAAGAAAAAAAATCTCGGGGTTGCCCGCCCCAAAAATGGTACCCCGGTTTTCACATCACCGTATGTTCCCACAACTGAACTATATACCGCTGCCTTTAATAATTCATTGCAAATACATGCGCTGTACGAAATTTTCTTATACGTAAGCGTACGCCACAAACCGGGTTGTGCTGCACTGCATATTACCACACTCAGAGAAAAAACGCACATTCATATTAAAAGCTCCACATTTAAATTGAACGCAGTATTCGTTTGAAAAATCTCGTTTGATTTGAACGAGTTCTCATTTACGCTAAAAGAATTTCTTTTAAAACAAAAGAGTATAGCTAAGCCCCAAACGGCGGTCGTTTAAATCAAAAGATTCCGCATTACATAGTAATGTGTATGCATTCCTTTACGTAACAAATACACATACATAAAGGACGCGATGCCAAAATATCATTTGTTTCAACGTAGCACAACAGGTAGTTAATACTTCTGGCCGGTCCGATGAGTCTCACGTGTTCATGTTCATTGTGTACAAATGTGTAGTGTCTAACAACAAACGTGTATGTCATTAGTTAGAATCTTCGTCGATGTTAAGAGTGTTTTCGAGAATGTACTTTTGCATTCATCTGAAGGAATGGACGCTTCCACACGTGCAATTTAAGTTTAGCGGGTGTTAAAATAAAAGTGTTATGTATTAATCATATTAAAATTAGACATAAATAAAAAATAAAGTGTTTTCCTGAAGTTTTCATAAGTTTTATTATTTATTGATTTGTCAACCTAGGTAACAGTGAGTATCTAATCGAATGGAGAATGGACAATCAAACGGAATGTATTATTTTATTTCAGCAGAGTTTGCTTTTAATTCCATGTAAAACTCAATTATTTTGAATGGGGTAATTTCTATGAAATGAAAACGGGATATGTTACTTTCAAAATACATATCGTTTCATTAAAAAGAATGCTTCGTTTAATTTAAATAACAAAAATGTTCAATATAAAAACGAAGACGTTTGATACAATTGCCTTTTATTTATTCAAAATGCGTTACCCGTTTACAATCAAAGTATAAGTGTTTATTTCAATGAAGAATACGTTTGAATCGACTGGCTCCTTCTTTTCAGGTGAACGCAAATTCTTTTAATTCAAACACCTTTTTACAACTCATTATGCTTTTGAAAGAAACGCTACTCGTTAGAATTAAACGCATTTGCTTGTGGAGCCAAATCAAAAGCGCAAATCGTTTGAATTAAATATATTTCGTTCAATATGAGTGAATATTTCTCTCAGTGCACAAATCTTACTTCTTTGACCCATTCATAGATACAACCACAACTGTCAAATCCGAATACCGCCCTTTTTTGGGGGTACGAGTACGCTACGATCTGGGTTGGACAGCATTGTAAATTTCCACAAAGGCTATTTAGTAGACCAATCCATTATTACATCACCTACATACGGCTCTATCCCTTCATTTACCTAATATCTACAAATCTCTAACACTATACAACACGTCACCTATGTATGTATATATGTATAAATATTCCCAATGGTAATGCAACTCGATCTGCACAAAGCATGCCTCTCATGTAGATATCTCCCTATCAGCATCAAACAGTACGAAACCAGCCTCTCTATGTACGATTACATACATACAATACACCATGCCACTACGAACCCGATCCAAACACAAATCGCATCGTCCATGTCGCTCACATCGGCTACAAGGCACCTTGCAGCAACTGCTAAAAGCACGATGATTCGACATGGAAAATTTCTCCATCTTACAACCACATGCCACTACGAACCCGATCCAAACACAAATCGCATCGTCCATGTCGCTCACATCGGCGATAAGGCACCTTGCAGCAGCTGTTGAAAGCACGATGATTCCACATGGAAAAGTTCTCCATCGTACAACCTGACGTCGCATCGCAAGCAGCCTGAATGGTACAAGCAGGTTCGTGCTGGTTCCTATTTAAATGCTAAGATTTTTTTTTTCTTGCGATGGGAAGCTTATCGCATCGCATCGCGCCGCCCGGAGTGTGAATGGGCTGTAATTTATTTCACATGAGTTAAGGTACATTTTCCTCGACACGACTGCACGACAGCGACTGGCTCATTCCATATAAAAACTGGTTTTTAAAATGAGAGAGAAACGAGTTTTATATGGAATGAGCGAGTCGCTGTTGTGCGGCCGCGTCGAGGACAACGTACCTTAAGGGTCTCGTGAACTCTGACCAAAAACGAAAAGGTGTAGGTTTCGTTTTTTCTGCGAAAATGCATCCCATGTTGGATCAAGGAAGGTAATCCTTTATTTTTTAACTACGCGAAAAATCTGTATAAGGCACCTACGCCAATGACCTTATTTTATTCTCCTTTCTCGTATGATTCCAGACAGTACCTACACGCCAATGACTGACGAAGTCTCCTATCGCAAGTAGAAAAGCATACGAAAGTCCTGATCAGAACATCACAAAGTCTCCCTTCTTTTTATTGAATTTATTAAATTTGTTTCGCATAATTTGACTGAACTGGATTCCGGAGCGTATCTCTTTTGCGTGCGTATCGCACGCGAGTTCGGAAAAGAAAGATGTGGAAAAAGAGAAAAGGATATACCATAGGCCATAGGCCGCCCCGGTTGGTTATATCAATATAAGTATGAGTACCCGGGTATCCGAAAAAGTTCTCGTTTGTTTTTTACTTATTCATGGATAAAAAAAAAGCACCAAACTTATTTCACCCAACAGCCAACCAAGTCGTGCGTCGACCGAAAACAAAATTGTTATGGGATCACAGAGATAAATCAATTTATCTGGAAATCTGTGTATGTAAACGCAGGGAACGCGCCAGAATTGTTATTAGGTTCCTAACGCGCGGCTCTGGCTGGATGAAGATATGGTTTTAGTGTGTGTGTTAAAAAAAGAGGCTAAATTTGATGAATATGTTTTTTCAAGAGAGAGAAAATATGTTTCTTACTTACTTTCAGAAGTATGGACTCTTTTCAGTGGCGCCGGAACGAATTTTTTATTGGGGGGGCAAGATTTTTTTTCTCATATTCATATTAAATGAAGCGGTTACCATATACCGGACCTCTAGCCAGGACCGGCTCTACTATATGTGCAGAATGTGCATTTGAACAGGGCGCCTCATTAAGTGAGGCAAACAAACAATTTTAATTTTGGATTAATCTTAATTATCTCATTTTTTAAATCAAAATTTTGTATTTTTTTATGTTCTTTAATCGGAAGTTTTGAAAACTTTGTGCTTTTATATTTAAAATTAACATTTTAAAAATTTCGAAAATCTCGATTTGAAAATAAATGAGGTAAAAATTTGCACTTTTTGCGGAATTTTTGGGTAATTTTAATTTTTAAATTGTGATAGTTAGAACTATAATAACCTCTACATTAGGTCTCAAACCCCAATTTTCGAAAGTTTCGTTAAAAAAACATAAAAATTCGAAAATATTCAAAAATCGGATTTGGAAATTTAAAAATGCGAAACTACAGAATGTGCAAATGTTGATTCTTATGTTTTCAAATGGAAAGTTTGGGCTCTGAAACCTTAGAGAATATTCAATCGCAAATTTCATTACAAAGCTGAGGGTCCTAGTACTTGCCACAAGCCAACCCCCCTCACCTTAGTATAAGCTCTTCATTAGATATATTGCGCTGATAGTGTAGTTGGCACATAATAAACCTAGTAGATTGCAAAACGTTGGGAAAAATTATTTTTTGTTTCCTATGTGTTTTGGGGTTCTCAGCACAAAAATTTCGTTGCGAAACAGGGTCAAAATCGTATAAAAAACACCAAAAAATGACTACGAATTGTACAGATATTGTTTTTTTTTTTGCGGTTTCGATCCTGATTTGCAACGAGATTTTGGTGGTAAGCTCCGGATTCAAGCTCAGCACTCCAATAAAACATAAGAAACAACAAAAAGATTCTCCACCGCACACTTTGCAATCTGAAATCACCAAATGACTACACTATTAATACCTATGGTTTCCTTGGGAAACGAATTCTTTCTTTTAAGAATTTTTCAGGAATCTAAATTCCCTGTTCGATCCCTGTGAACATGGAGAAGGATTAGATGTGTCAGAATGAAAACCTTCCTCGTTTTCGTTGATAAACGGTCAATAGTTTCGCCATCGTTGGCCTTGTTGTTAATTGGAGTACCTCAAATTGTTAAGGAAGAAGAAATGAAAATGGAATGACCATGTACATACTCGTAGTATACATGCACTAGATGCACGTATGCAACTTTCTGCGAACAAGATATTCCATCATGGAAAAAAATATCCACTACTAGAATTATAAATTGAATATGTACATTGTCATTTATAAAAATATAAAATAAGATTCTTCATTTTTAATATAATGCAATATATGTAGTAGTACTAATTGCCCCTTTAGCCAAAATATTGAGGGGGCAGTTGCCCCCGCTGCCCCCCCTGTTCCGGCGCCATTGACTCTTTTATTTTTACACAAAATGGTAGGCGTAATCTTGAATGGGATGAAGTACAACACGAGCAGGGTAGGATAGGACTTGGATTTGTGTTTTGTATTATGCATGATAAGAAATTATGACATGGATTACATTTGTGCAATATGTAATTTAAATCAACATTAAATCATAATATTTGTGATTTACAATATTTTTGCAACATTTATTCAGCTCCACGACCGGGGAAAGATGCGTCAATTTTAGCTGCCGCTCAATCCAGGTATATTATGTACTTACTTTGCTGTGTATCAGCTGGAATTATACCATATGTCGTCTGGCCCCGCAGACCTAAACATATTCAAGCTCTTAATAGCCCAGAGTAGGCCTGTTCCTGATACCGGTATCAATATTTTGATGTACCAATATCCCGGTTTTTCAACCATGGGCCGGTCCGTTTTTTTCAACACTTCTTCAGTACCGGTCTTTATCAGGTTTTTTTCGGAAAGGTAAACTGATTCACCCAGGGAAATATACTTGCCCAATCGGCGCAGCAAAAACATTAAAATAATTTCGAGTCGCTGATTCCCAAATTTGAGGTCTAAAATAAGAAAAAAAGTTTGGGGTTACCCGCCCCAGAATGGCACCCCTGTTCTTTCGGAGAAATATTCGTCCAATCGGCGTGGCAGGAAACTTTAGAGGAATTTTAAGTCATTGATTCTAAATTTGAGGTCAAAAACAAGAAAAAAATTTTGGGGTTTGACTGCCCAGAATGGCACCCCTATTTGCTCGGGGAAATCCTCGTCCAATCGGCGTACCAAAAAAACACTAAAATAATTTTGGCTTGCTGATTCCAAATTTGGGTTCGCAATTACCCGATATTAGTGAAATCAGGCCCCAAAATTACGTCAGTGTTTCTACCGCGCGATTCGATGTGTATTTCTCGGAAAAAATAGCAGAATAATCATTCTGGGGCAGGCACCCAAAAAATAGTTTTTAGTTTCGGCGTTAAATTCCGAATCAGCGATCTAAAATTGCCTTAGTGTTACTGCGCCGATTAGACGATTAGAATATTTCCCTGAGAAAATCGGAGCACCTTTCAAACGTAGCTTAAATGAAGAAAACCCGTGAAAAAAACTATGCTAAAATGCGGTACAAAAAACCCAGTATCCGTATCAGTTTATTCGGTATTGAACAGGTACCAATAAAACCTAAAAAAACCCATACTGAACAGGTTATAAAAAAAAAACAGTAAAAGACCGGTATTGAACAGGTGCTAAAAAAACATTAAAAAGACCGGTACTGAACAGGTACTAAAAAAATGGGTACTGAACAGTTGGTGAAAAAAAAACTGAAAAAAAACGTACTAAACAGGTATTAAAAAAATACTGGCGTACAGAGGGCTGCGCCCGCAAGACGAGGGTTTTTTAGATTTTGGATACATACATAGTGAATAATTTTGCACATACATTTTATAGGTAATAGATAAGAATTATGCACAATATTAATGAAATGTTTCTTGTAAATCTATTTTTGGATTGGTCTAAATAACACTTTTAATTAGACCAATCCAAAAATAGATTTACTATGTATCATGGCTACACATATTAACTGAATTTATTAGCTGTAACTCCGTTACTATTACTCCAAACTGGAAAAAAGCAATTGATATGAAATGTACCCATCGAGTTCTTTGATTTAAGTACCCACACATCCGTACGATAAAAACTAAAAAAGTCGTCTTTTTTTAATCTCCGGGATACCCTGTTAGCTTTGTCCTACCAACGTCTAAGTATTTCGTGCTAAAGACACTTACGATTCGACACATTCCTACCAAATTTCATTACGATCGGTTAAACCGTTCGCGAGCTATTTAGTGAACAAATTTTCAAATGTCCGGGACACCCTGCTATCTTTGCCGTACCAACTTTTAAGTATTTTGTGCCAAAGACTGTTACCATTCTACATATTCCTACCAAATTTCATGACGATCGGTTAAACCGTTCACTAGTTATTTAGTGAACAAATTTTCAAATGTCCGGGACACCCTGTTGTTTTTTCCCTACCAACATTTAAGTATTTCGTGTCAAAGACTGTTGCCATTCTACACATTCCTACCAAATTTCATGACGATCGGCTAAGCCGCTCGCGAGTTATTTAGTGAACAGACGGACGGGACGGACAAAATTGTTTTCATAAGCGGTTTTGAAAAATCTAAAAAAAACCCTAAAAACCGTACTGAACAGGTGCTACAAAAATCCTGAATAAAGGGCGTTTGAAAAAAAAACGGTATTGAAAAAAAGTGGAGTGTCGGAAAAAACCTGCGGGAACCGGTGCATCAGATGTGGTACCGGGTATTGAAGAAAACCAGTATCCGAGTACCGAACAGACCTAGCCCACAGATAGTTCTCATCTCAGAGAGTAGAGCATTTGAGTAATAAGACGCATTTTTATGCGAGCTAACTTGCATTCTATCAGTCGAGCTTTCAGGAAAGTGCTTGTCAAATAAAACCTCTAATCCCGTCAAATAAAGAGCTCCTAATTTCGCTTTTAAGCTCCTTAACACGTTTACTGTTTGATTTCGTTGACATTACCACCACGTCTGGCATCCGAAAATCCAAACACTTATGAGGCAAATGTGACTCATAGAAGTGAACGAGAGGAAGGCTTACAGACAGTGAAAGTATTAAGGTGCGTACTTCTTGTAGATTGTCCAGACTGATTGCAATCGGGATTTGGCTACGTTGAAAGCCCTAGTTGTTCGCAGTTTTCGAAAAATTGTAAAATTGACCGTTTGCTTGGATAAATTTCGAAAAATTAAAAAATTTACCCTGTTTAACATATTCGGGAATTCCACCGGGTTTTATTTGTTATTGTTTATTGGGCATGTTTTAGCTTTCCCTACACCCTAGGGTATGAGCCATATTGCATTCAGTTCCTGCCTGTTGCTTATTGCGCCGTGTCGCTTCTTTCCGGAAAAGGTGGTAGTGGTGCTGCAAGACAGTTCCTGTATTTGGTCATGTAAGTCCGGTTCTTAAAAAACATATTTCTTGCCTCGTTATTCATGGGGTCGCGTCGCTCGGCCTGCGGTGTAGGGACATCTAAAAACCATATTTTTAGAAATAATGAATTCATTAAGTTTAAACGGGAAATATTGGTGATTAGTGCATGAGTGATCCTTCGACAATCTCCGCAGTTCTGTAGTAAGTGCTTTATATCCTCTGAAGCGAGGGTGATGTCCAGTACCTCTTCAGTGGCGGATTTACACATTTGCCGCTAGTAGGCTGTGTTGACATTTTGCCGCCCCTACGAAGCTCTACGAGAAGGGTCTCGAGCTCAAAACCTGATGTGGGCAAAACAAAAATTACACAAATATTTCTTTTAAAATATGGCTATAAATCTGAGTCACTAACGACCTCGGGATCCTTGAAAAATGAAAAGTACTTCAATCGAATTCAAAAAAAAATTTAAACAAGAAATTAAAAGGCCAAAATTTGTCGGTAAAAATTTTTTTTTAAATAAATTTCCGTCAAATCAGCTGATCAGAATATTCATCCGGTTATACAGGTTGCCCCAAACAACCTTGACAGTGAAAATTGTTAGGCAGAAAACATAAGTAAACTGCGGAGAGAAAGGTGGTTTTAAATAAGCAAAAATTGGTTTGTGATGTGGTGTGAAACAAACACATGCACCAGTAAAACTTGGCAAAAAATCGGGTACTTGGGATGAAATTGTAGTGCTACGAAATTTACTATTTCCTCACCAAATATAGGATCGGGGTATATTTTTTTTTAAAGAAATATGTGTCCAAGATACTTTGTCCCATAATCTGAAAGGTTGCAAACGAATTATGATGCAAACGTAGCAAATGACTATCGGTTTCGGCAGAGCCAATACCATTTTTCTGAACCGAATCTCGAGACAAAACCACTTCACCAAGGAGATATTTTCCCTGCACAAAATGGTTGCCCTAAACAAATTATATATTTGTAAAATACATATTTTAATCTTGCATAATAATATGTTCACAGTGGTTGAAAACCGATTGATTTCGCCGTTCGTTTCAGAAATCATCGAAAATTGTTCACATTGCTCTATTCGTGATTTCATATGACAACCAATATAAATCCTTCAAATTTAAAAAAAATGCGCTAATGCAGCCCTCGATAGTCATTTGCAACTTCAAACTGACCGTCCAAATAAGATTTTGGGAAAATTAAGAAAAGTGGCAACACACCAAACTAAATAATTTCTTTCGGATGTCAGTTAAAATATCGGAGTGAGCCGAAATGTGCTGAATAGGGGAATCAAGTTTGGGGCCTGGGTTTTTACACATTTTCATTGGAAAACAATAAATTTTTGAATGTTGGCCCAAATCACATGTTTTTGTGCACTCTGAACATATTATTAGCCACCTATTTTACAAGTTTTTGTAAATTTTTAGATTTGACTTCAAAATTCAATTTTTTTCATTTTGACGCATTTTTGCTGATGATTTTGAGTTTTTTTATTGGGTCGTGTACGGGACAGAACAGCTCACCTTCCATACAAATTTGACAAACAAATTGACAAGAACAACTCCTACTGCAATTACAAAAGTTCAAATCCGGTTTTACTTGAAATTTCGCATAAACCGTTTTTTCAATTTCACACAATGCTACACACGCACAAATTGAAATTTCACAAATTTACTGTTATGTATTTACTTTTTCTTAGCAAATGTCAACAGACTTAGTATTTAATCTGTATCAGCTCATATTAACTTTGTGTAAAGTTTCATATCGGTAACTTTTTAGAAAAACCGAGGTGATATCGGAAGCTTAACTTCAAACGCCCATAACATCGTTACCGTTACTTTAAACTGAAAAAAATTAACAGATATAAATCATTATCCATACGTCCATCTCCGATAAGAAATGAAAAAAAGTCACCTCTTCGGAACACCCTGTTATCTTTGCCCTATCAACTTGTAAGGTAGTTGTGCCGAAGACTGTTACCATTCTACACATTCCTACCAAATTTTAAGTGAACTGGCGGACGTCTTTAATAATTAATCGTTTCGGTGTTCGATGCTCTGAGATAACGGTGACAAATAGTTCTTCATCTTCACTTATGTGTCTCACTGACGTACAAACACACTTCACGAGAAGAATAAGTGCTATATGGCATGGCGTTGAAATTTACTATTTGCTCCAAATTTGCCGTCCCCGTAAAATCTGCCGCCCTAGGCTCCAGCCTACTGGTAAATCCGCCACTGTACCTCTTGCCTATCCGTGAAGAACGTAACCTTACACATTAAAAGCTTTGTGCGCAATACGAACTCGAAAAAAGCATGACACATCTGTCATTAGTATCGGAGCTTCCCCACACACGTCACAGCCATGTATTTTGTGGTTTCGCGGCTCCTAGAGTCTCCTTCAGGGTTAGAGGAGGTGGATCCATTTCTTGGTCGTACAGTAATAATAAGCGTGTTTTTTTTTTGTAAAAAAGGTGCAGGTTAGGGTATATTAGCACAAAAAAACGATTTGGGTTAAAAGCTGTTTAGATCTATTGCACCAACCATGAACTTTGTAAAAAGCTGAAGGTTCAAAGTTGTGATAAATAAATAACCAGTAAATTATGTAACATGTCTTACAAAAACAACAATGACCGTTTAACCAAAGGTTTTGGTATTAGCTCATGCTTTTTCGTGTTCGAGCGCCTCTGGTTGTCACATCTGTAACAATTCTTCCGGGTAAACTTTGGTCAGAGTACGTACCCTCGATACATTACTGGGTTTATCTGGTTTATGTTGTTATTGTAACCCCATGTAGTTACCCTAAACTAACCTACACCCGAGCAGAATAAAACACGCCTAATGTGCCGTCATTTGTTCTGTATCTCCAGACGGACTGCAACAGCATCTCTGTCACAAAAAGTTTTCACCATGAAAGCTTTCCCTGATCCTTTCCTTTCCATAAAAAAATGTTATAAAGGAGATTCCCTAGGCTCTTTTTACATTCTCCCTTGAGGTCCATGATTCTAAGGTCCGAATAATGTCTTCCCCAGCACTCGTTAAGCCGAAGATTCATGCTGTTATCGACTGTTGGACGTTTAACTGTTACAATTAAAGCATCATTCAAAATATGTCCTCGACTCAAGAAAAGTGACGTTGATATCATCATCAACGTTCCAATCAAGCGAAACATAATCGAGAGAATGAAAGTTCCGCCAAAAGATCCTCATACTCCATATTGGGTCAAAGTGAGAGGTGGTATTCGCCAATATTTCTCCTTCTGCAGAGAGTGACTACTGAGTCTAATCCCTTCTCGCGTGTGATTTCCTTTCTCGGAAACATTTCCATCTCCTTAATTTCCACCTTTTGTGCAGGAGGATGCTTCGGCTTTCATACGCCGCGCGCGCCGTCTCATAGCGTCACCTTCATACGCTGAGTTCAAATATGAAGAAATCCGTAGGCAAGAGCTCCGTTGGCCAGGACGTTTGCTTTTTTGAGGTCACCGACAGAACGATGCATTGATCTTTGTGAACGTCATAATTTGTATCTGCCCAAGATGTCAGCCTCCGTCTTTGCAAAGTGGGGTTTTCCTCCAACATGCTTTAAAAATTAGGCTATCCTCAATTGCTCTCCAACTCTTTCCCACGGTAATCCAGTTTGCCTGATGCGACTCTAGTCATAATAGTGGATACTGCTTCTCTTCTCTCCTCTTTTTGCTTGAAGCGGCATTCGCATTTATCCAGCTCCCGTTATACCCACGTGGAACTTTTTATTTATTATTCGTATGCAGATGCACACTTTTTGGCTTTTTATAGGCATAAAGCCTGGTGTTATCTCCCTTTATATTCCCTCTCTACCCGACAAGCAAAACGATTCAGTTAACTCAGTTTATTATGATCACTATCAAAAACTCTGAAAACAATTTTCGTATTTCCGTTTTCCAAGCGAAGAGAAAACTTTGTTCATCCTTTTGAATTTATATTACTTCCTATTTCCAACAACCATTAATAGTCGGTACAAGGCCATTCAAGTGGCCTCCTAACGCTCCTGAAATTCCCTTTATTGATTTTCATGATTTCTTAAATGCTCATCTACAAGGAAAAGGCCCCTGCCGGCTACTTTTTGGCAAAACTAAAATAAATTCCTAACTGTTATCTATTATTCAACAATCTTGGCTCTAAGAATCCAATTAAAGGATCCATTTTCTCTCACACCTTTCGAATATAATATCCATTTCATTTTGACTCTGATCCGGACGCACCACCACCGTCGTTCCGTTCATGTCCTTATCTGCGATATACCTATCCAAAACGACTCACTTGCTCGTTCGTTTCATTCCCTCTGGCTACGTTTCACCTTCTCATTATTATGCCATTCCTTATTTACGAATAATCTTCACCAAACGCGATTTTTTTTTTCGGTGTCTTTCCTCCATCTTCTTGAGGTTCGGCGCTCTTTTTGGTATTTTTTTTGCTGGGCAAAATCATAATAATTTTTTCCTTTGAATTTTCTTCTCTTCCACCCGAAATACTCGTACAAACGGCGAAAAGGGGCCAACGACGACATCGACACGGGGAAAGGATATGGCCGAAAAGTTGAAAGACCGAGAAAAACATAGACATAAGAAAAATTATTATTAAAGGGAAATTTATGCAAGAGATGGCGGGCGAAGCACAACTCGGTCCTATGGGCCTAGTAGGCTCGTGCCAGTTTCAAAATGCCGGATTGAGAGTATATGGATGAGGCTATGATGATGACTGGGAATATCAACTGGTGGTTGTTTTGGCTGGGCTTTTCTGCTGTTCTGTTTCTTGCGAAATTGCTTGAGAACCAAAACGGAAAATATACTTGTCGTGGTGTTGTATATAAAGACATTGAAATCAACAACGCCGATTTCGAGGTAATTTTGCCTTGAAATAGAAACGTCTGTTGTCGGCTTGCGGGGTGGCATTATGTTTCAGTTTAGCGCAGCTGTATCATCCAGAAAAGCAGGTGAAGGGCAAAAAGTGGTGAGAAAGCACTTTAAGAAATTATCCTTTTCGGGTAGATATATTATTGTTTTCATGTTGTCGTTCAGATACATACACATACATAGAAATGGAAGGATTGGAGAGGTTTGGGTTGTTTGTTTGGATACGTTTTGTTTTTCGCGTGACTTTCAGCGAACGGATGTTGTTGTGTTTTTATTTTTTCGGTAAAATACGAAATAAATAATTTTTCTATTTTCTTTTTGTCTTTTCAGGGTCTTTGTGTGGCCACACTGTTTTGCTTCTGCAACGGCGAAGTGATCGCTCAAGTTAAGCGAAAATGGCGAACACTATTTTTCAGTCATCGACCGCGATCAAATTCGTATACAGCGACACAGGTTTCGGTAGGTTCCCTAAGTTTAAAGCCTGTTTAGATTTTCTGCACACAATTTTTTCTGATTTTTTTTTCGGCTTATCTTGCTTTTCATCCTTTGATTTATCCGATTTCACTAACTCATGATTATATCCGAATTGTCATTTCCATATTCCCCTAAAATTCATGATATCTTTTCGTCCTGAATTCAATTACCTACTTTTCCCATAGTTTTTCATTCTAACATATCCTCGAGAAGGATCCTATTATCATGTCATTTTGCTTTTCACTATACATATATACATAAACACACGCTTAGGGCTGCATTCACACGAGACCATTCGATTCAATATTTCACCGGGAAATCCAGCTGGTCAAAATCTACTAGTAAAAATCTACCTGAACAAAAATCCCCTGTGCTAAGACCTCTTCGTTAATTTTCAAAGTACGGGTCGGCTTTACTTATTTCAAAAAAAGTTCTAATTTCAAATGTATTGGTTTTGACAAGCTGGATATTGACTGGATTTTAGGCAGGCCAGATGGATTTTGACTTCAGTCATTTCGAAAATAAGTTTTACTCCCATGTGGATGGATGTAAATTATTTTTTTTTGAATTATTACCGAGTGGATTTTGACCCGATGATTATGACCGCGTGCGCTTTGAGTGGTTTGATTTTTGAATTTGACACGACTGGATTTTTTGGATTTTTTTTGACTGGATTTTGTCCGGGTGGATTTTGGTGGGGTAGATATTGGCCGGGTGGATTTCCACCGGACGTATTTGGACAGAGTTGATTTTAACCAAGTAAATTTTCAACGGCTGGATTTTTCCTTTGGTGGATTTTGAAAAAAAAAGTTAATTTAGAAACGAGATATAATTTACCTGGATTTTGTTCGGATTGATTTCAAACAGTTGGCGTGAATTTTCACTTGGGTGAACTTTGTACACAATCCAAAAAATCTCGCATAGGAAATGCTTAGTTTGAAAGTTTCCAGAGCATCAACTGGAAAAAAAATCTCCAAAATTCGGATTGTCTATTTTCAAAGTACAGGTCCGCTTTAGTAGTTACGAAAAAGTTTGAATTTCAAATTGGTTTACTTAGAGCAGCTGGATTTTATCCGGAAGAACTTCACCGGGTTAATTTCGACCAAGTGAGCTTTCAACGAATAGATTTTCACTTTAGTCGTTACAAACAAAAATAGAAAATTCCAAATGAGTGGATTTTTTTTTCGAGTGGATTTTGTTAGAGTACATTTTCAATCGCTAATTTTGACCGCATCGACTTTGACTGGCTTGATCTTATCTTTCGATGTGTTTTGACTTTAGTCATGCCATACAAATTTTAAAATTTGAATTTGAAATGGGTGGATTTTCCTTGACTGGATTTTGATTGAGTGGGTTTTGTTCGGGTAGATTGTGCCCGGATGCATTTTAACCGATTTTCGTTTCCGTGGATTTCGATATTATCCATAACAAAAAAAATTAATTCTAAAATGAGATTTCATTTGACTGGATTTCGGGCGTGTAGATATCAACCAGGCGAATTGTGATCGGGTGCACGGTTTTTTTTCGGGCGGATTTTGTTTCGCTTGGTACGATCTTCAGAAAATCTCCCGGAAAAATTGACTAGTCTGAAAATTTCCAGAAAAAAATCGAAGTACTTCGTCTGAACCCAACCTTACTCCCACTTCGGTTGAGAACAACAAGTTGGACAGCATTAGCATTCATAGTCATAGAAAACCCAAAAGCAAATTCGAAACAAACTCAATTTCGTGAAACCATATACAGAACACAAAACATGAAGGACTGAAGGACTTCTTCCGGGCTGCACTATTCTTCGTAACGAATTCAAGAGATGTTTGGAAATAGTTTCACCAGAAACTTTATTCGTTATAGCGTATAGGTACGGTTGATAAAAGTTTTAGTTGCGTTAGTACGTACCAGTTGCTATAGTAAGTTTTCTGTAGTTAAGTTGAGTAACGCACCACGTGCCAACATGCCATAGTCTGTATGTCGGCTCGACACATCCATATGATGCAGAGTTAAAAGTTATTGAAAGATGTTGAAAAGAGAAAATACGAGAGCCCTTGTTGCGTTGTTGGTGCTGAGAAAGACCGAAATGTATTTGTATTTGCATGCGCGACGACGAACTGCATATGCATACATACTTGCAAACTCAATAAAGTTTCGCCCGTATTCGGAATAGTTTTGAAAATATGAATAGACATTTAAGGGATTTGCGGGTGATTCAGGTGTGAAGATTATGATAAATAAATCTAAGAACAGATATTTTGGCTCTTGATTTTAATTTGGCTCTAAGTTAGGGAAACTTCGATACATGAAAATACTTCTGCGACATCATATTCGAAATTCGCTGAAATATAGTTTTTGCTACTCTCAGTATTTTAGCATTTTCTGAAAGCCATAATGATTCACATCACACGCAAAAGATGATGAAGTGCTCTAGAATGTACGAGAGTGGTTCTAGAGGCGAGAAAATCCCACTTCTTTGTGTTCTGAAATAGAGAAATTTCGATAACTCGAAAACCTGGAAATTTGACATATTTGAATGCGGAACCTAAATTTATGAAAATTTAATGGTTCTAGATATCCACGTTTAAAATTTACAGACGGCGAAATTTTTGGAAATTTTCATGTTCTGCTTACTACTGAGCTTTGTTGACCGTATTTCATGATTGTGATTTATCACAGGAATCATAAAATGGATGCTGCACCTCTAGAACATTTATTGAACTATACTAGAAAGTTTCGAAATTCTAAAAGATTATATAACGGTATACTAATGGATAAATTATGTTTTGTAACTTTAAAAGTTTTCGACAAATCTCTGAACTCTTTACCGCAACTCGTCTATAATTCACAGACTAGCTATACAATCGCCATACACATTCATTGAATTTGAAGTGAGAATTCATGCTCTCAAAATCTGTTTCTGTATAAAACTTTATTGTAAATCCTTGCGTTGTGAAAAACCTCCAACAGCGCCACAAAACTCTTCGCCGTGTAACAAAAGATTTAAATTTAAACATCACTCCTCGCCTCGATACTCAGAATTTTGCCTCTTTTGCCAAGCTGTTTTTTTTTCAAGGACTCAATGTCAAACGTTTACAGTTATTTGTATATGAGATGTAAGTATCGCACGTATCAAACTCATGTACAAGTATGTCTACATACAGTAGGCAAAATCGCACTGAAAATATACATGCCTGTATACCACCCAGCCGCAGAATCCATAAAGAGACCATCACACATAGCAATTTGACGATATGCGGTGACAAAATGGAAACATGTTTGTTGCGTTGGCGACACTGTTTTTTTCTACACCGTATAGCTCGTAGCAGGTACTCTCGAGTTTTATGAGGCTTGTGCTGGGTGCTGGAATAAGGGCGGGGGATTGTCACAAATGGCAAATTTGTGTATAGTACAGGTGTCAAGTGCGAACAAAAAACGAGAGGAATAAGCATAAGGACATGAAAAAAAACCGTTTTAATATCCAAAAACGTACTTGAACGTATGTGTTTAGAAAATTGAATGAAGGTTATGATGGAGCTTAAAAATATGAAATGAAAAATATGGATAATGTGTGATAGACGTGTGTGATTATGGTTTATGATGGATTTTCAAGATGGCGCAAAGTAACAATTTTAGTAGGTCACTAAAAAAATATGTGTCTAATTCTTGCGCCTCGGTGAGCTACATTTGTGTACAAAATGATAAAAATAACGTGCTACAAATTTACCGTTATGTTGGATGGGAGACGGCACTTTGACTATGGGACCGTTGCAAGTTCATTGCCGAAACGTGGTCATGAGCTCCGCTCACGTGCAATATAGCTTAACGATAGACATTTCGAGGTTGAGGAAATCGTCAAGATTCGTTAATGCAGACGGTTTTGCTACTCTGCCTTATTTATCCCGATTTTATAAAGGACACAACAACAGCAATGTTCATACGTCCTGTTTCGGCCAAAGCTTTAGCCTTAACACGTTCACTGTCCATGAGTTAGAAGATGCGTACACAGCTTTGCTTCATGTTCATGTCTATGAGTCACATGTGATTCATTAAACAAAGGCAGTACAACGATTTTCGGAAAGCAGACGTGGTGATAATTGATAATGTCGATGAAAAAGGGACAGACAGTGACGATGTTAATATGGTCGTGGCCGCGATTTGAAATCCCTGTCATATAACCAATGTCAATGTCGAAAAAGCTAAATGGAAAACATTGCAAACCGTAAATTTTACATCCTACACTGAGAAAAAAACTTAACACTTTTTATCTAAAGTGAAGTACATAGTTAATTTTGATTTAAATAGTTCCACTATAGAAATAGTCAATCTGTCTCATTTTTGCATCAGAAATACTATTAAATTCGTTCATTTAACTACGCAAGATTAGAGAATTGATATTTCTGTGAAGTACTAAAACTTTTCTTAAAAATAATTCAACTATTTAATCTGTCTTAGTCATGATACTACAAATACAGAAGATAACGACAATAGCATGAGGAATGCGTGCACGTTCTGCGCATCACGTCACTCAGAGACTTTGTGGTTTCAGTATGCAATTAATATCACAGTTATTAAAGTGTTGCATACTGAATGGCAACTGCTTAAATCTTTGTTACTTCGCGTTTATATATTTTCCATCTCTACAATATGGAAAGATGTTCCTTTGGATCTGGTCTGCAATAATCTAAATATATAAAAATGGTGCGAAAAAATGTATAGTAATTCATCAATTGAGAACGGTTGGGACGATTTGGCTCAAATTTTGTTTCAGTTGCTTGCAATTGCCTGGAGAGGGTTTTTACGTAAGAAACTTTTGAGAAAACCCTCCGGAGAAGTAAAAAAATTAAAATTTTTTAGAGAAAATTTATCGCATGTTTTGATCATTTTGGACGATGTAGAGAGAGAGCTTGTTTTCCTATATTAAAAAAAAAACCAAAAAAGTAAAAGTTTCTGTAAATGTAACAATTTTCTTTATTTTATTATTTCTTTACACTTCAGCCTTATTGTCTTATTTCCTCTTAAAGTTCTATTTAGTTCTCTTATCTTAAAATACAATCTTGATCTTAAAAATAATTTCTTAATGCTATCCTAACAGAGCACATCCTTTGCTGCCTCCAATAGGTCTCTGAAGTAGTTGCTGCAAATACAAAGAGAATCATTTTTGCTAAATTTTTGAAAAATTATATTCAATTGTTCAACGATTTCCACTAACTCTTGCGATGGTTTTGAAAGCCCTCCTTCGGTTTATTGGTTTATCCATGTGCAACTTTTATCTTTATCCATAACTAAAATATCAGGAGAATTTTGCATCCTCGCATAGTTCAGCTTGAACCGGCATGCCATTATTGGAATCATTACCAGATATTATTCTTCCGACGAAAATAAAAAATATTTCGTAAGCGACATATATAAAAAAAATGTCGAATTCTCGCAGTAGCTCGTTCTTTTCTTTCATTCCTGGTTTTGCCGGCGTTTACATACGAAGCTAATGGTAGATTTAAAGTCGGAACCGCTTCTTCCTTTAGTATTAAACTATTCCTATTGCCGATGCCTGGATAATAAAATATTCTCAAGAACATTAGCGACAACAAACAAATATACCGACAACATCCAACTTACCCAAAAAATCATTCTGTAGAGTGCGAATATAACTAAATGACTCAAAATGTTTTGAGCAAATCCTTCAGTTTGTCGCTTCTTCGGCACTTAGTTTTCCATATTTCCCGATATTTACCATCTTTCGGAAAGGTGTAAAACGGAATCAATTTATCCTGGTCAGATGGGCACTTTTTATGATTGCACGAATCACAACCGAAGAACGCATTTTGATATATACAGGTGAATAATGACACAATAAAGTCGCGAAGTCACTGAATTGAAAATGCAATTAATTTTCACTAATCGCACAGAGAAAAATCCGTTGAACAGTTGAGTGACGTAAACGTCAACAACGAGAAAGAAGACACATGCGCGTGTCGTTATCTCTTATATTCGTAGTATCATGTGTCTTAGCTAATAAGTTCGTAGTTGTTTCAACTACATAGAATCATAAGCTGAAAATCAAAGATGAACTTTAGCTGATATCAACTTATTTTTAGATGATCGGTCCAGAGCCTTGCGGAGGGGGGAGCGAGTTTTTTGTAATCAGATTTAAACTTAACATGTATGTTTTTTAAGAAAATGAGATGTTTTTCTAAAAGACAATGTAGGGTTATTAACCAGATATTTAATATCAGGCAATCTGGACATGTGATGTTTTTTGTGTTTGTGTTTTTTTGTGGTCTGAAAACTTACCAGAGCTGTATTGTATTCGGTGGAAGGCCTTGCACCTATAATGATGATAGTGAAGTATGTATTTATTTTTTCCTTATTCGGATAATTATTTTTCGTTTGTTTCTAACTTCGCCAAGTTGTCAAATAATGAGAAATTATTTTTCGCCATAACTGTGTTCATTCACAATTAAATTTTAACTAGATGGCTTGATTTTTTTCGTAGTGTACAAGCTTGCAGACAATGTAAATAGGCAATTTGTTTATCATTGTTTCTTGTTTTTTTTTTACCTGTCCGAAATTATCAGCTCAGAAGTTAAGTTACTGAGCAGAGCAGGGGCGGACGCAAACAAAATTTTCGGAGGGTTGTAAGAAAAGAGATTAATTTATTCCTAGAAAAATACAGTGCGGGTCTATCTGGCATCTCCTAAGCTCCACCTAATCGCTCGGGTTTTCAAAGAACACTAGCGAAAATATGGCCTTCATAATAGGCCTTCATAATTCTGTTCGAAGAATGCTTGGCCATCCTAAAAATTTCAGAGAGGGTTTGAAAGATGCCTACTGAAATATTTGTAGACCTGCTGCTTACTTTAACAACTGCTACTAATTTGGGTGGCCTGGTATACCTACGTAAAGAAGGCGGCTTTTCTGTACAACATTTTTAATCGATTGTACGATAAAACTCCTTTTTTTAGGTTCCACTACCGACTTCGCTGGAGAAAATGACCTTTATTCTATTTTACAATCGATTGGATAATGTATGCCGACTCTTAGAAAGCACTAATATAACTCGATTGTAAATTTTGTACCCGAAGAAAACATACGAACGTGTCAAAAACACAAGGTATTGATAATTCCGAGCCTATGAACTTCAAGAAAAAAAAGTATGTATTTGAAATGCGATCCCTCTTAAGTTAATGCATTTTCATATGCAAAAACATAAGTCCGGATGAAATATTGAAAAGCTATCCACGCCACTGCTGCTAAGGTTACAACAAGAATTAATTTCTGTACAGAAAATTAGACATACTTAAAAAAAACAACAATCTAGTCTGATATCGAGTTTTGGACTCTTTCCGAAACCAAAGCCTGACTACGTTTCTGCTGTAAGTCAGGCCACCCTATTTCCCATGACGATGGTCGATGCGGATGAAGAATATTGTGGATAATATCTGCTGAAGTCGGGTATCTTCAGCATACTAACAACATTTCGTTTACATCCTGTAGGATGCATTTAATTTCCGTAAATAATTTCCCATTTCTGTTTATAGAGTAGACGCCGAGATTTTTTTGCTGTACTAGTTTTGTGATGTCGAAATCGTTCCATGTACATGGATGGTTTCAGTTTCAGTCTGTGGACTCGAAAAGCTGTATAGAGCAAAATGTGAAATGGATTCTCTTCGTGCGAACTGGTACATATCCGATTATCGAATTGTTAGGTTTTTTTTTTGTTTTTATAATCGCTTTTGTGACACAGTCTCAGGACTCGATTAGCCTTTTCTAAACAAAATATCTAAGACATCTAAAAATGTTGTTTGTTTAATTTAGCATTTGAAAAAATTCTTATTATAGTATGAATATCGCGAAATAAAATTTGCCTTTACCATGCATTTGGCGATTTTTTTTCACTGAAAACAAAAATCTCTAGAGGTGCTCATGCTAAATTATTTTACAAAATTTGGATTTTTAGGATTTTCTAAGGTAAAAAATAAATTATACGCTCCTATAACTCATTTCAAAACGCTTTTTCGTCATTTTCCTTGTTAGTCACGTGAACAAGAAAAGTAGCTTATACCCAGGATATTTGAAAAAAATGTAGGCAAACTTCGGAAAAATTGAGAGAAAGCTGATTTATTTGCATGAGCCTTCCCTTCGAGGTCCCACACAAGACCCCAAATGTCCCCGTCTGTACGAGTGCCGCTAGCAGATGTACAGAGGGTCGAAGACCCTTAAAAACAGGTTTGCGTTGTATGGAAAATTTATAGCTCTTGTGGTTTGTGAATAAAATGTCAAAGGTAGATTTTACTCCTAAGCGTGCCACTTTCCCGTATAAGTTACCGTTACTAAGATATTAATTAAATATCAAAAAATGGCGTTTTTGTATGACCTGAACCCTCATATCGCCCTTACGATTGTACGCATCGACCTGAAAATTTGGTTAATAGTTTACAAGCTACAAATTCACTTTTTACTGAACATTAAGCCCGAAAAGGTAAATTTTGACTTTTGGCCCGGTATAACTTCCTTGGGTGCCTACCCATCAATAGGGACTCTTGCCATTTTATTTGCAGCAACAGAAGCTACAAATATGTCATAGATGACTTTACAGCAGATATCACCGTTACAGAGGCATTCACGGAAAACCCACAAATTCTCGTTTTTCTATGATTTGAACCCCCATAGCACTCAAGGGGGTACATATTGATGATAAATTTGGCCGCTTTCTTCAAAACCGTACTTTCTACGAAATACCCAGACGACATCTCTTAGCCAGAGGTACCGTTATAGATATTTTCGTGAAACCTTGTTAAAAATACCGTTAGACCTCCTGAAACCGGGAGGAATGATCGAATCAAAATTGACTTTTGACTTGCTATTCTGAAACCACAAGAGCTACACATTCGCCATACACATACACTTTCCAGCACATATTATACCGTTATCGAGATATTCAAAAAAACTGTTTTTGAGGGTTTTTGACCCTCTGTAGCACCTCTAGCGGCAGTCGTACAGACGGGAACTTGTGGGGTCCTTTTAGGACCTCGATAGGAAAGCTCATGCAAATATCCAGCTTTCCCTTAATTTTTCCCAAGTGAAATGCCAATTTTCCTGGGGTACTAAGGATATCGGTAATGCTCTTTTTCGAAAGTTTTTCAAATGCACCGTCCAAAGTGAATGCTAACTCAACTAGTATCTTAATGCAGAAATGACACTTTAATACCGCCACCTGGTTGTTTAAATAGTGGCTATAGAAAACGACAGGCATAAGCTCAACAGCTTCATTTTATATTGAGGTTCAATCAGCGCTTAGATCCATCAGGATGAGTGAGAGTTAAAAAAGTACGAAGAGAGAAAATTTCAAAAATTTTACTCTTCACGCCTCTATCACGACTGAGAAATTAATATTATGCTCTTTATCTGGCTTCGACAATGAGAATTGTAAGAAATTCTTAGAATTAGCTTGAACCCGAATATCGGTCGTGAATCTACGAATTCTTAATGGGGAGGTAAATACTTATGCGCTCTGCAGAACAATTGTGAAAGCTCCCTCCATCTGGAAATTAAAAAATTTTTACAGTGACAGTGAGAGTAAACCATTAACGAACACTAGTCGAACACAAACAGGCCCCCATTTGTCCAGTCGAAGGCAGCAAGTCCCTTTGCTTGCTCACTGCAGAAAGCTTTCATATGAGCCGACCCCTAGAGAAGAGTGACTAGCTCACTTTATATTTACTGGAAGATAGTAAATTTCCCGAAGTAAAAAATCCCAGCACCACAATCTTCTAAAGCGGTTCTCTGACGATAGGGAATAGTCAAAAAAATGTGTATTTCCTAACATATAAATCACAGAATCACAGTAAAGTCCCTTTTTAATTTCATTTCTCTATTAGAGGTAAAAGTTTCGGCGAAAAATCAAAGGCCATTTCAACTCAATCATACTAAAACCCAACCCTAACGTTGATTTTTTCCCCTGAAATCAGAAATCTAAAGATGCTCTTGTAGAATAACTTTAAACACATTAGATTCCTAATTTAAGGATTAAAGATGAAATATACTAATTATACGCTTCTAAATACATAATTACAAATATCTTAATCATAATTTTATCCCGTTAGTCACGTGAACAAGAAAATTTGCTTATCTCTCTCTTTCCGCACTGGTACTATTTGAAATATATGCCTCTACTCTACATCCTTACACCATCGCACCGTTAACATAATCCTATACGATTATAGTGTCATCGTGCCGTTTTCATCATGATATTCTTATAAATTGCCTATTTTGTCGTCCTTATTAATGTTTATTATTGCATGCGTTTAATAGTGCGGCGACATATAGATACTTTTCTTCCGCGGTGGTTCGTTATTGCCGAGAAACAGGCAAACCCGAAGAAATATATGATAAAATGACAACGACAACCAATCGACTCACATGGCGGCTTTTATGGTAGAAAGCACGACAGGACTTGACTGGATGTTGCGGGAGAATATATTATGAATATTCTCAACATAATATGAAATAATATACGAATACGAGCTCTATGTCGTAGCTTCTCATGCCACCGACTTGTATCCATGTCCTTTCTGCATAGAGTGTCTGTGCATAATGTCTCTCTTGTTCATTTTGACGACGAAGATATTTATGTTTTTTCTCTATGGCGCTCTCGTTTCTAGAGTAGCCGAAGCAAAGTGTTGTTGTGGGTACACAAATCCACTGCAGAGTCAGAAGGATGTAGGACAGCGAAACAGAGGTAGAGAGAGAAAGACGGCCAGACAGGGAATATTAGTTATAGAGTAGTATAACGAAATGAGTGCATATACTAAAAAATGGTTTATGCTCGTTTTGATGGAGACGAAGGATATGTATACAAGACAAGAGCTTCCTGTTTTCTAAATGAAGACATATCCAAGAAAGTTGTTATTGTGTATATGAATATTGCGGATGTCGGTTTTGATTGTTCGTTTCGAGACTCAAATGTTTTGAATTTAATATTTTAGAAATTTAGTTTTCATGTTTGGGGAAGGGTCAATTTTAAAGGGCTCCGCCTGGTAGAAGTGTCTAAAACTGTTTGTGTTGAATTCTCCGAAATCAAAATGAGTTACATTGAGTAAGGAGACCCTCATTCATTAAACAAGCACAACTTCACAATCATCCAGTAGTTAAAAGCAAACATATCCAATAAAATATAAATTATATCCTTTGTCGATTTATTCATTCGCTTCATACCTGTTGTACAGATATATTTGTAACAGATACTAATTGACTTACAGCAATTTCTCACTGTAAGCAATTTATCGTGCCATTTCATCAGAATTAAAATGTTCGTAAAATACTCTCTCCGTCGTAACGAATGCTATAGTCCTTTTCCATTCAGAGTTCAGTAGGGTTTCATTTTAATAGTCATTAATCTTGGCATCCTTTCACATGGTAGGGATCCAGATCCGCAGAACGAGTTGAATTAAAGGGCTTTTAACTTTATCATCATGCTCATAGCAGATGCCTGTTTGCCTGCGCTGCTCATCAAGTGGAATTTACCTTCGGTTTTTTCGCTTTTAACTTTTCCTTCCACTGGTTTTCAGCACTGAGGTCTGATCGTCTGATTCTGATTAGGTAGGTGAACGGTAGGTACTTATAGGTACTATTCCAACACCTCGATAAGCACCGTAAACATATAGCACAAACGCTATCCCAGCATTTAAAAGCACAACACCGGGTATCAGCAACAATAATAAGTCAGCAATGCTTTTGTACTCGTACAAAGCAATTAATCCTTCGAGCTTCGACTGACTGATACGACGGAACATTCTAAAATTTTAAATTGATGGTATTATCCCTGAAGTCATTCTGCTCTAGAGTAGAATCAACCAGAGGAATTACGAATAATGTTCATTTGGCTACAAGGACAAAGAGTGAATTTATTTCATTTCATCTTTTTCGGAATAAGAGAAAACAATGCCCACGTTTTTGTGTTTTCTGATTATCGCTGAAATTTATTTGAGACAGAACGCGCCGGGAAACGGGAAGCCATTACGAATGAGCTATCGGGTGTACGGGTGTATGTAGTTTTGGCGAATGGCGAATGTAAATGTCAAAGGGTGAAACGGGGGAGAGTGTTTTATGAGTGACTGGATGGTGATAAATTGTTCTGTTGTCGCCGGTCACGAAAGCGAGGTGAGAATATGGGAATTGTTTGAATAAATCAGATTGTCGCCTTTTCCTGTTTTGATGTGCTACTAAAAAAGGGAAGCCTATCGGACAATGTTAATGAATGAAGATTTTTTTTTTGTTCTTACATAACAGATTACATTTTCGTTTAATTTACACTTTCACTCATCTCATCACAAAATCCATCAGAAAATTCACCGAAAATATCATCACATTATTCACCACAATTATTAAATCTATTATGTCGCTAATTATATTTAAGCTTGCATATTTTTAGCAATTTTCTTCCTGCTCTTCTCATCACAAAATTCGCCAGAAAATAGAAAATTCACGAAAAATATCATCACAATTCACCATAAAATTCACCACAATTATGGATTCAATTATTTAGCTGATTTTATTCAAGTTTGTACATTTTTCATCAGTTTTCTTTCTGTTTTATCGCGCAAAGTCTTCATTTTCACGCTTTTTTGCTACTCCTTTTTCTCTCTCCTTTTGCTTCCTTTCTCTTTCTATTTATTCCCTCTCTCTCTCTCACTAACCAGTCTGTCTTTTAAAATGATATGTTTATATGAAAATTTCATGTTAGCCGCTACGTTTACAGTTCGTCCGCTGTGGACCACCCGTACCGGGCGAAGAGAAAGTGTGACTAAAGGACAACAATCAGACGTCGTCATCATCATCTCGACGCAATTCCAGCATAGTTTCATCGACCGCTTCGTCGGCCCGCAACAGTCTAAAATCGGGCAGCAGCCTGGGTGCACGTATGCTACGTCGTAAAACCATTGATAATTCGAAAATTCGTCAACCTCTTATGGAAGAGGTGGCACTGACGGAATCGGGACCGTCACCCAATAAAAGTAATGCCAGCTGTAGCCTTGACGATCCTCATTTGCATCATCCGCAGACGCATTCATTATTGGCAACAAGTAGTGCCAATGCTACGAGTAGTATTAGCAAAAACGGTGTAACAGTTACTATGCAGCAACAACAACAACATCAACACAACTTGAACAACAACAAAAACAAATCCAACGACTATGAAACTAGTTTAGTGGCTGACGAAGCTTTGTAAGTTCAAATTTTAAGCTTTTGTGTTTGTGAGCAGTTTTGTTTTTTTTGTAAGCTTTAATTTTTACGCAAGGAAATGTATTTTAGATGTTAAGGAAGCGTTTTATGGTGTAATGTATGTTTGTTTATGAGAGTACAGATGCTTAAAGCAAGGCCGTGTTAATTTACAGTTATCGCTGTTGCGACTAGTTTAAGGACAGCATACGTTTTGATTAAGTTAAGTTTTTTAGGAGATAATTTATGCTAAAGGCTGCAGTTATCATCTATTGCAAATTGCGAATGGTGAATTGCTTTAAATGCATCCAATTGAGTTTGAGCTGAAAGACTTTTCAAAAGCTTAGACCCAATTTGAATCAGTTTAAGGTATTCGCCATTCGTTGTTCTCAAAGGATTCTTATCGTTGCCTAAGAGTCGATTAAATGAATAATGAAAGCTCATTTCTGCGGAGAAAGCTCATTTTCTCTAGCGAATTCGGTAGTGGGACCTAAAAAATGAGCTTTGATTGTTCAATTAATCGTATAGTCTATGGCGACCTTAAGCATCTCCATGGACTTTGCAATCAATTGCACAATAAAGCTCTTTTTTTTAAGTTTCACTACCGATTTCAATGAAGAAAATGAGCTTTCTCCACTGAGAATGTGGTTTCTCCACAGAAATTGTGGTTTAATGGACAATCGATTGCAAAATCTATGGCGACTCTAAGAAATAACTTTGCTGGCTGATTTTTAACACATTCACTGTCCATGAGTCACATGTGACTCATAAATGTATGTGGTGGTAATGTCGGTGACAATAGTTCATAGACAATGAGCGTGTTATACGTAAGCTGGTCTGGGATTGATCATCGTAAACATGCCTCTTCATTTTGTTGTAAGTCAAATCATTCATGCTTCTGGTAAGTTGGGGCATTCAATTGTAAAATCAACCATTTTATTGAATCCATTAATTTATTTTTAGATTGTGTTTCATCATACCGTAGGGCATAGGTCTTCTTCTTCCTTGCCTCGTTCTTTATACCGCTCCATGGTTCCGCGTTGCTCGACCTGCGGTGTAGGCACATCGCCCGTTTTGGCTATAATTTCTCAGCATATTTCTACAGGCAGCTCTATCTTGGATCGTGTCATCGCCGAGACCAATGCGTAGGGCATAGGTTTCAGTGCTTAAATCTTCCATTTTCACCAGTATGTATACTCTATCGGCAAATGACACAAAAATCCATTGCGTCAAATATATTTTACGCAAATAACGTTAGCCTAATTGTACGATGAGCTAAAAGTGTCGAAAATCTTGAAACTACAACGATTGCAATGGGCGAGATATGTACAAACGGTGAACGACAATCGCATTCCCAAGAAAGTGATGAGCACGCACCGAGTTAACGGAGGCAGATTGCATGGACAACCGAGAGCTCGATATTGCCATAGAAATATCAAACTAGAGGACACGGTCTCATCAACGCGAAAATGGAAGGGAAATGCTTAAATCGGCGAAAGCTCGATATTGGGTTACATACCACAATAATGACGAACAGAACAGCCTTCCTATTAGTGGAACTTGACCAGATTTGGATGATAAAAGATGTCGGTAAAAAAAACACTTTCATCACCAAGCACACTTAGGTTTCACAAATAATTCTTATCTCCATCTGTTGGCTACTCCAAGAAAAATTTTAAAGCTGTCCAAGTAAGGCCATCAGTTTCATTCTGACTTTTACTTTACAAATTCCCTACTAAATAAAATTAAATTATTCTTTACTCCTGACGATATCACCTTTATGTCCTTGCATGTCTCACTTTCCCTGGAAAAATTAAATCTCATTACCAATCTCTCTCCAACAGCTTTTTTGAAAATTTCAGTTCATCAAATGAGAATCTAAAGACAAAGAGCACCACGACAGCGCGACAACCGTTACAACAAGAAGTTTACGACGCGACAATCTCGAGTGTAACTAGATTTTCCAAATTGAATTATATTACCCTACCTATGCTCTTTGTGTGTCTGTTTGCAGTCCACTGTCTCTATTTTACGCTCGCTCGTTTTTTCGCAGTTGAATCAAGGATTCCATTAGGCACCCCCCACCTCCTCTTCTATTCCAAAAACTAGCACGATACTTTTTACTCTGACTTCTTGTGTGCATGTCTTTCTGCAATCTATTTTCTAAGTGCATATGGTTTTAACTTTAAAACATTCTCTTTGGGTTTGTTTTTTACTTCTTGCGTTTTTTATCCACTTTCTTAAAATTTATTCTAATCTATGCTATGTGGTTTCTTGCCCACAACCAGGACGAAACGATTAGAGATAAGAGCACTCGCGGGAAAGGAATTCCCAATGTAAATTGGGTATGGAAAAAGTAGATGCAGACGGTACACAAGGTATATTTGTAGATTTCTGGTTTTCTAGTATGTGCGAACAAGCTGAGAAATTCGCTAAACCAGTTCGCTTCTGTTTCATGTCGTTATTTTGTGCAAAATGAGGGGAACTATTGGGAGATAAAGTCAGTCGCCATGTCTGTGGTTATACCCTACCCGTTAGATGGTATCATAGGGTATAAGGAGCCATCGAAGTTATGGCAAAGTATACAGCGTGTCCGGAAACTGCCGCATTAACGCACCGGATTGTGATTTCCAGCGAAAAAGTTGTACTGAACATACCCCCTTAGCTTAACCCTTTAGCTGCCACAGGCATTTGAAGATTTTTGAAAAAATCATTTTCTTGTACGACTAAAACTTGAATATCTTTAAAGCTAGACTAGCTAGAATAGCAAAATATTGATACAGCCAATAAATTTACCTAAAAAATAAAACTAGCGGAACTAAAATCGGATAAGAGGTTTGGTTTTTACAGAACTTCAAAGTCAAATTTTTGTGATTTGACCCAAAAACAATCTGTTTTTCCATCTCAATTTTCTCTAACTTCTGTCAAGGTGAGGTGATTGTACGATTCTTTTAGAAATTGGCGCATAGTCTAACGATCATTTCTTGCCTGCCTGTCAGTCCGGGTGTCTGTCCGTTTGCACGATAACTACCGAAATATGGTTTTAAAATTTTGTTCAAATGCTTGCTTTGATAAACTCTTGGACGGTATTAAAATCGGACTAGGGGTACATCTACCTCCAGTGGCGTAACGTATGGTATTCCATGTGTTCAGTGGAACACGGGCCCCCATCCCCCAAGGACGGAAACATGACGATCAAAATGGCTATAGGATTCCTTCCATAGCTGCAGATTCTAAGATGGAGACAAAACATTCCGAAAATACCAATTTTGTGTTCTAGAAAGAAGCTTGAACTTCGTAGTTATTGAACAGTATCGTAGTATGAGCAGTCGTGGATCCACAACTTTACAATTGGCTTAATCAATCATCAGGGCAATCAGCAGATTACAAGGATACCGTCTTCTAAGCTGGTTGAGTACGGATTTGGATTCCTCTGAATGTCAGTTTCTATTGAGTTTTTGTTAACAAAAATATTAAAGAGATACAAAGGTTTAACTTTGAAAGGAGAAGTGCCTCTCTTGAAGGTTTTTGCGTAAAACCATTTTGATTTAGTTCTTTGAGTATTTGACTCTTGAAGAAAAAGTAACTTTTGCATCAATAAAAATGTATTCACGACACGACGTTTATATAAAAGGATAACTGACGATCTTTTGACGCAAAGATCGTTCAATAAGGTCCAAGTCAGAAGAACTTTTTCGATTCAATGACGTGGACGTGGATACGCTAACGGCGCTGGGTGTTTCTTTAGCTTGCGCATAGGGTTAAGCTATATAGGCTTACATATGAAGACTGCGACCTATGTCGCCACAATTTTTCCAAGCGTGGAAAGTGGATAATCGCATAATAAGTGAGTCAAGCTCAGAAGCTTCAATTTGCAAATTATGACAAAGTAAATTCGCCTCCTTCTTAGCTTCCAAGTGTGTGGATGGAATGTCTTCTTCACGGGGCCAATGGCGCGAGTTTTGGGCCAGAAAACTTGGTCCACTCGACCATATAGAACAATTCAACAATTGCTGAGGGTATATCCCCCGAGAAGCAACATCGGCGGGATTCATTGCTGATGGGACATACATCCAAGAAGCATTCGGGACTGCTTCTGTAATTTGTGTACAAAAATATTTGCGACAAAAATATTCCATCGACTAGGATGTCCTTGAAGCCATGCCAAAACAATTCGAGAATCGGTCCATAACCAAGTTCGCTCGATTTTCAGTTTTCCTTTCGACGATTCTGTAAACTCCTTTATCAACTTAACAAGCAATAAGGCACCGCATATTTCCAAACGGGGTATGGTGATAGTTCGAACTGGGGCAACTCTGGTTTTTGGCATAGGCAAAGGTTGACTTCTGAATTTCTTCCACGTGCGACGATGTAAATAACAGCGGCATAAGCATTCTGCGAGGCGTCGCAAAACCCATGAATTTCTACTACTTCACAGCTATTAGTGTTGATACAACGCGGGATTCGAATTTCATTGAGAGCTGCAAATTTACTTTATAATTTACTCCATTATTCAGCTATTTCCTTATTTGGCAGTTCATCCCAATCGATGCCGTGAATCCAAAGATTTTGCATGATACACTTTGCCTTGACGATCACTGGGGCAATCTATCCTAATGGGTCATACAAACGTGCGATCTCCGATAAGATCATTCGCTTGGTGAAAATAGTGCCGTCGCATGCGAATCGAAAGTCATATGAAAATGTATCCGCGATAGGATGCCATTGAATTCCAAGTGATTTGTATGATTTGTCTTGCTTCAAATCAATAACATCTACTGACTCGTTGTCTTCGATGGGAATGCCTTCTAATAATTTGGGCTCATTGACTACCCATTTGCGAAGATGAAATCCAGCGCTTTTCAATAGATCACACAGTTGCTTTTGCTTTTCTTTCGTCTCTCCAATAGTGTCACCTCCAGAAGGGACGTCATCCACGTAGAAATCATTCAAAATAGTTTCTGCTGCCTTTAGATGTGATGATCTTCCGTCCTCGGCCAACTGATGTAATGCACGGATCGCCAAATATGGAGCACAGGTGAAACCAAACGTAACCATATTGAGCCTATACTCTCGAACCTTCTCCTTTGAATCGGTACGCCAAAGAACTCGTTGATAATCTCGATCATCGGGATGCAGATTTATTTGGAAAAACATTTTTTCGATGTCAGCCACAAACGCATAATTGAAAAATCTCGGAACGAATGTAGGTTTGTATGCATTCGACGTAATCTTGCTTCAAATCAGGATTTCTCTCAAATTTGGTTTCCAAATATATCAAGCTGGCCTGTGCGAAGTAGCGAGAGTCTCCCAACTGGTTCATACTGTCGCTGTTTTTGAAGGGCAATCATCTCGAGAGTAGGTTTCCTTGAATATCTCTTCGCAACGTCTATCATCAGCATTCATAAATTTCGCCTGTGCAGGCTCTTCGTTGTTTAATATCGTCTTCTTCTCGGATCTCTATCTTCAGCGATTGAATGTTGTTGCTACAATTGTTAGGCTCTACATTCCCCCAACACATCATTCAATAGATTAGTTCCACTTAACATGAGCTTTGCATAGATTTCAGCTACAAAAATTACGTAAATTCTTCCTGGAACATTATATAATGGATCTGCAAGTTTGATATTAGCTAATTGAGTATGATCAAGTTTATCGAAACATTTACTTGGTATCAAATTCGTTAATCTGGGCAAGACGAAGACCTTTAATGACAATTCTTGCCCATCAAGCGCTCGAATGACAACTGTGGCGCGATCACGTACTTGGGACGTCTTCTTACCACCAACACCAGTTACAACAGCCTGACATACCTGCTTCTTCAATCCCAATCGTTGACTTGCTTCTTCTGTTATCAGCGATGCTTGTGATCCCTGATCTAGAAATGCTCGTAAAACGACTCGTCTGCCAGCATTACGAAATCCGTTTCCAATGGTCGTTGTACTTAGCGAATTGATAGTTGGTTGTGTTGAAGATCCAATTTCAGTAGAAGAGCGAGAGATGTCGGGAACTTTATTCTTGTGTAACATCGTGTGATGCGCGCTGTTACATTTCAAACACCTGAACTTGCTTGGACAATTGGAGCCGGTATGTCCTTTTGCCAAACAGTTCAAACACAAATGGTTTTGCTTCACAAAAGTGCAACGGTCCTTTTGATTAGCCGCGATGAAACGAGGACAAGTTCTTAATGGATGCTTATCCTTACACGCGTAACAATTCACTTGAGACTGACTGGCACTAATGTGATGCGAGTGAATTTTGGTGACGACACTTTGATATGTAGCTTCTAGAGCTCTGAACCGTATGTGTAAGAAGCTCTTTAGATCCGACAAACAGTAGATATTCTTTTTCGGAGCCTGTTGTTGTTCCTAAAGCTCACGAGAGTGCTTTGGCAGCCTTTGAACAACAAGGTAAATGATCAATGAGTGAAAAAAATTGTCTTCGCCCGCCATGCTTTCTAGCAATTGCACTGCTTCCATCGACCTGTCCAAAAGATTTTTGATAGCCACTGACGATTCAGAGACACTATCTGTGAAAACAAGCTTCTTAAACTGCCCATGCAATAAAGCTCTATTGTCGTAACGTTGCAATAATGTATTCCATGCTATATCGTAGTTGCTGTCGATAACACGATACGAACTCAATAAATTTTCAGGCTCACCTTTCAAACAAGTTTTCAGGTAGTGCATCTTCTCCACATTTGATAATGTTTCCTTATTATGCACCAGCGATACGAATAAATCCTTAAACGAAGTCCACTTGTTATAGTCGCCATCGAACTGTGGGAGTGAAATTCGAGGAAGCTTAACCTCTGAATCTTGATTACGAACCGTGTTGTCCTGCCCGGGTCCACTAGGAGTAGCTTCAGATGAAGTTTTTAATAATTCTTCCAATTCGGCATGAATCGTAATGTAACACTCTTCAAATCTCGTCACTTCGGAGTTTTTAAAATACGGAAATTCAATCTCCTGCACATTACCACTTAAAGTAGCCAAAATATATGCCCATGAGTCGAATGATAGCTTTCGTGTAATTTAACGAGTGTTTCCAAGTACCGTTTCAAATAACTGGTAGTTTTAGGAGTTGTCGCTGATCTAAAACTATGCGCCAACCGTTCCAATTGATCGGCTGCCAACCCTTGGGAAATTCTTAACTTCTTCATCCTACTTCCTATACCCGTACGAAATGGGAAAAAAGTGGGAAAACTGGGAAGGAAAATATGGGACTCACCAACAAATTTCCGAATTACCACAAATTCGGCTCGACACCGACGGACCAAATGTACAATATTTGATTGCAATATCGTAAATTACTGCGCCCGATGACGCCACCGTTGAGTCCTTTTCCTTTTCTTGAATATAAACGAAGACTGGCGACCTATGTCGCCACAATTTGTCCAAGCAAAAAAAAAATAATTAAAATCAACAACTTTATTTTAATTCGATCTTGGGATAACAAATATTGATGTGCACGCGGGAGAGGTTCGTAGCCAACTGTACTGATGATAACAACTGATAAGAAAAAACCGAGTAGATGTAATTTTTGCAATTCAATGCGAAAACAAGTTTGAGCTGTATAAAAATTTACAGTGAAAACTTTTAATTTTGAACAAGCATGTCATAATATGTGGATCGTATCGTGGTTTTTCCCAAACACAGATTTATTCAAACTGGGAACATACAGACCTAGAGTATCCTAGTAGTCCGATCCAAATGTGTCAGAATTTTCTCAAAATGCGTCCTTCGGGAACTTGGAATAGGCAAGAAATCAATGTGTCCAAAGTGCACTGTTGAAACATATCTTCAACTTAAACAACTTAACAACGTAACACTCCCTTCCGCAAAGTAATGCTATCGATTTTACAGGAAAGTACCGTTAGGTTTATTTAAGCTGATATTATATCGATAGCTAGTTAAACGCGTCTTTCCTTTAAGTGTCAGCTAAATGATAAACACGAAAAGATGAGTTACTTTTTTTTTTTTAATTTTGTAAGTTAAACTATAACTGCATGTCTCTTGTTTTAATAATTTTCCTTGCCAAAGAATGATATTATGTAGAAAGAATACTGTTACGGGTCATCGAAATGTTAAGTAAAAAAAAAACTAATTTATTATTCTAAATAAGTAATAATGTACATAATACTTATCCATAAGTTATGCTTGTTACGTATAACCAGATCAGATCATTCTAGCTAATTAGTTATAAAAATATGTTTTATTAAACTTAATATTTAGTTATGAACAAAAAATGTACAATAGAAAAATGCCTACAATACAAAACAAAAATAATTATTTCAAAATATTAATTTTAAAAATAAATTCGTAAATTATAAAGTATGTACCTACATTAATATGGAGAACAAAATTAAAATTAATTTTTACAAATAGTTCAGTAAATGCTTGATATCAAGATCAAAACATTGTCAATCCTTTTATACAGTATAATTTATATAGACGTAAAGGCCATATTGAGTTTAGACAAAAAACTCTTCAAAACGAATAAAATAAAAAAAAAATAACTAGCTCTGTGAGCTTCCTTTTTATAAATCAAGATTTTAGTATAAAGTTATTTTTCTTTTGTTAATTTACCGTGCTGTATTGAACTAAGATGAATGTACCTATACACGTAATATTTGTGCCGTCAGTATCTGTGTGCATTGAATATTTTTATTTTAACAATAATTTAAGCGGATATTATATAATTATGCAAAATAAAAAGATACATAGTGCTAAATGTAATGCTCGCGTCGACTCCATTCACTGAAATAATAGAAAAACGATATACATAAAATACATTTATTATTTTGCCACATCAAATAAGTATAACTGGAATGAAGATGAAAATCTAAAATAACGAAATAATAATAATAAATGTAACTGTTAATTTTTGGCAGTAAATTTTCTTTGTTAAAATGATGGTATGTGTAAAAAAAATTTATCGATCTATTGTACTGTTGTAAATATATAAAATATACGTATAATCGTATTTTTGTTATAATCTGGAATTTTATTTAATTTATGTATGTAGGTACTTGACGTTTTCTTTAGTTTGTTCAGGATGAATTACTACACTCTGTTGGTTCTTAATGCTGAGGCTAATTTTGCTATATTAAACCTAAGGTAAGGTGACCAGATGCCTGAATGTTCAATGCTGTATAAACACTACCTTGATAGGATTTGTTTTAGAGGCGAACCCAAATCCACTATGGAAGTATGTATTTCGAAAAATCGTGGCATTCGCCATTCGCTAAAAATTTCAACGAGATTCATTCAATGGGAAAGTCGAAGTATTAATCCCTGATTTTTGTCCAGGGGAAGAATTCATTTGCAAAAGTAGTTTTTGTCTGGAGATTTCTCGTTGTCGACTTGAACCCAATCTTCTTATGAGGCTGACAACGCTGTCCAGGACAACATTTTAATCAGCTTTGCTCTAATAATAATAAATTTAGTAATATTTTCGCTCTAATAAATTTCGGTACTTCAAATCACAGATTTTTCTAAAATTTGCTTAATTTTATCGAACCAGTATTTGTTCAATTTATTATTTATTATTATTGGAATAAGAATGTTCCCCTCTTCACATCGTGTACCGATGAATTTGACTGCCATTTTATTAAAGTACCGTCTGGAGGGATAAAGCCAAACAAATTTAAACTATCTTCCAAATGCCTCGATCATTTTCTCCATGCTTTCAATATTTTCATTCGAAAATTTCAACTTTACAGCGGTTTGCAATTACATAATATTCAACAGGGGCGTGCGCAGGAAAATATCATGCAAATGTTTTTAGGGAAGAGGTTGACGCTGTGGGGCAGCGCAAGTAAATATCGAACAGTTGCTAACAGAGCCCGCTCTAAGGTGACGCAAGCCGGTCGGTCGGGGCGCCAAATTTTCGGGGCGACTTTATGGCTAGCACTCGAATAAATAAGGTGAACTAAACCCAAAAATTCAAAATTTCAAAATTTAATGGAAAGGACACCCACAGATCAAATAAAAAGGGGCAAAATAAAATAAGGCATAAGGCTTTTTTTTTTAATTTAGAAAAGCCCATCAATTTCTTAACTAAAATAATCGTTAAAGATTATTTATCAACTGTATCTTTAGTTCTCCGATGAAAGCTGTTTTTTGAAGATGCAAGGTCCTTGTGAACGGTGCTGCATTAGGAATACTAAAATGCTGAGTAAGAGTTGCTAAAATTGTACGTCTGTGATGGTATTGCAGTGCGTCAGTTCCCTCAGTTATGTGCTTATCCAATTCTTCTTTAATCTTCGCGCTCATGATCTCTACCCGGGTAAATATTTCAATTTTCATTTGTTAATAACTTAGTGAGTTTTTGGAAAAAACTCAAAATGCCTTCGAATGAGTTATGTATATATTTTTCATCTATTTAGGAAGATAAAAAAAATTAATTAAGGACAATTTTTAATACTTTTTTTTAGTATTTTTTGTTTTTTTTGTGCGTCGTCTAATGAAGATCTACCCGGGAAGATTTTTAAAAACGATGAAGAAATTGCATATTTTTTGTTACTGAATGAGCACCTTTTCCATATTGTGTCCACTCCGCCTTGGATTTATTATAAGACAAAATCCAGGGGTCGTACACATTACACCAAATAAAAATATAGGAATATAGGAGAATATACGAAAAAATATAGGAGTTATATAGGATGTATTTTATTTATAACATATCATCACACATACACATATGCCAACAAATAAGTACACTCCTCTTGTACCATTTTGTTCATGATTTTCATTGCACTTATTATATTGTAATACTCGGAATAGATAGTCATTATAAGAACTCGGATACAACAATGCCAGGAAACCCGAAAAAGAAGATGGCTCTCCCCTATCTTCTTGGTCCCTACCGGAATAAACTCTGAAGTGGATAATGAGCTTGGTCCAAATAATAAGTACGCCATCGTTTTTTTTTTAATTTTTTTTCACAACAGTTTCCGACTTTTTATCAGGGTTTGTATTTTGTTCTTTTTTTGGTGTGCAACTAACGTCAAACTAAAAAGAAAAACGAAAAAATACTTACCAGGCTTATAGAAAGGCGTGTGGGGCCCAAAACTTTGAAATTGCGGTCAAACTAATCGCTCAATCATGAAAGTACACATTATCACATTATCACAATGGCAAAAAAAGTTCCGTTGGCATTATTGATGCTTATCGCGGGAGTATTGGAAATATTTCATCTCACCGTATAGTCCATGCATTCTCAAAGTGGTCCCTACGGACCCCTTGGGGTCCGCGAAGCTGTTCTGGGGGTCCGCGGGAGGTGTGAGAAAATTTGGGGGTCCATGAAGCCTATTAGGGGGTCCGCGAAAGATTTCGATAAAATTAAATATTTACTAACCATTTGTATTCAATTTCAAATTAATTTTTACGAAAGACACTTACCCCAGCAAATTTCAACAAAAATGTGGGAACTTCGGAAATATTAGGGGAAAACTGTATTTTTGCATGAGCCTTCCTTCCGAGGTCCTAGATTAGATTAGATTAAATGGGGGCATCGGCATACTTGCCATAAGCACTGCGACCGGTGGTCTATTGTGCCATTGCCCACGCTACAGGTTAGATAAATTTATCTAACCGACATCTGTCGATAAATCGATTAATTTGTCCCATGCTAAGGGAGGCGATGTCCTCCGTGAGAGGGATAGTTATGTCAAAGCATTCCTCCCGTCTCATCGCCAGTCTTTCACACTCGCACAGTATGTGAGTGGATGTTTCGTCATCGGCCTCGCAGAAACGGCAGGTCGCATCTGCGACTAAAAGCATTGTTCAGATGGGAGTGGCCTGTAAGGAGGCCACTTATGATTCTGACTCTGTTCCTGCTGAGGTCCTACACAAAACCCCGAAAGTCCCCGTCTGTACCGCTAGCGGTGCTAGAGAGAGCCAAACACCTTCTAAAACTGTTTTTTTTTTCGAATATCTTGTTAACGGTAATATATGCTGAAAAGTGATGTAAGGCAAGTTTGTACCTCTTGTGGTTCCAGAATAAATTGTAAAAATTCGATTTTGATTCGAGCATTCCTAACGGTGCCAGCAGTTCAAACGGTATTGGAAAAAGGTTTCATGAAAATCTCTATAACGGTATCTGTGGTTATAAGATGTATGGCTAATTCGTAGTAAATAGTTCTGAAAAAAAGTGGCCAAATTTCTCATCAATATGCGCACCCTTAAGGGTGCTACGGGGGTAGGCTGTAAAGTCGTCTATGACGAATTTGTAGCTTCTGTAGCTGCAAACATTTTTAGAAACGATTATGACTTGAAACTCAATTGAATAAGTATTAACCTAGATATAGCTTACATGACCGACATATTCGGTAAATTTAATGAAATCAATTTACAACTGCAAAGTGATAAGTTAAATTCATATTCAAACTAAAAGTATTATATCCTCGTTTGTGACGAAACTTTTATTGTTCAAGCAGAACAAGAGGCAAATGCTGTCAGTTTCCAAATCTTGTAAATTTGCCTAACCAAAATGAAGACTTTTTGGTTAACTGCGAGCAACTTGAGGAATTTCATTCGGATTTTAAAAGAAGTTTCGAAGATATTCTTAAACTCAATATTCCTGATTGAGTTTTGAATCCGTTTTAGTCAAGGCATTCTCAAGCTTCACTTATTGAGTTGTCAACGAATGAAGAGTTGAAACCTAAATTCGAGGAAGGGTATGAGCAATTTTGACTTCAAAAAACCATAACAAGTCTGTATCCTGAATTGTGGTCCACAGTTGAGTTCCTTTTAATCGCCTTTTCTTCATCGTATTTAGTTGAACATGGTTTTAGCGCCGTTATGACGCTTGTGGGGACTTAAGGCTTTTATTAACAAACATGGAACCCGACATCAACAAACTAATATCGTCCCATGAAGTTCACCCATCCCACTGAAGACTATGATGCAACTTTTTGTTATATTTTCGGATATGATATGATATGTACTACTAATAATATTATGCACAATAAAAAATTTGTTAAAACATCAAAACTATTTTTATTGTGTACCTATTTTTAACTATTTAAACAATTTAAACATTCAAAGCTTGGAATTCAGTCGGGGGTCCCTAAACAGGCTACTTATATGTGAAGGGGTCCGCGGTCAAAATAAGTTTGAGAATGACTGGTATAGTCAATGGAAGACTACAAAAAGCAATTTTGGCGAATATATTCGAAGTTTCCTTCGGCATCGAAAAAAAATCAAAAGGATGTGGCTAGTTTGCTTAAAAAAACACAAATAAGGCGTTTTGCTTTCGGCGGAAGTGAAGTCCGCATTTCCAACAACGGTCGACCAGGACTTGAAGCATGTATATGTATTATGTAATTACATACTTATGTCAATAAATTTTGCTTTTTTTTTGTCATTTTTGTTACTAGTATTCTATGACAATTATTAGGAGTATAGAAACTATAAGGGCGCGCTTTCTTCAAGTTCGCCCCGGGCGCTATTTCACCTAAAGCCGGTCCTGTGTATACCTACTGTTTTGTGTACGGCAGGCTAGCGAATTTTTCCTTTATTCGTACTATTTTGTACGACATGCTAAAACTCTCTATTGTGAAAAATCGCGAAAACGATAGAGCCGTTATTTTAATTTAAATTTACTAGAAAAAAATTAATTGGAGGATTTTTTTTTTGTTAAAAAAGTTCAAACTTGCTCAGTTTTGCACATTTTTTTTTGCATATATTCCAAGTTTGACACTGGCATTCTCTCTATAACAGTGGTTCGTAGAAACGTCGGCGGGGCTTTCTCTAGGATCCTGGCAGCCAATAAAAAATGATTTCTTATTGGTGGTGCAGTTGCATTACCAATTTGATAAAATTTCCATTAAAATGCTACGTATCGCAATCATTTACTTTTGCCGATACAGATTTAGCATTAAATAATGTCCCAAAAAGTTAAGTGCCGCCTGTCGCTTATCGCCTAACAGAATTCCAGCTCTGATTTTAATATAAAGTAGATACTCGTTGAATATGGCTCATAAGGTTTCATTTTGCGAGAACGAGAATGCTGTACATTTTACTGTAGGCTTCAGGTAAAAATGCTGTACGGTACAGCAAAGTGCCCTAACCTAAGGTAGGTAACATGCATAAGTTAATTAAAAAAAAACTAAAAGTAACAGGAAATAGAAAGTTGACAGATGAGAGTTATTAGTAGTTTTTATGTGACCATACAAATTAATTAATATAAGCTCTCAACGTTGGCTTTCTTTAACCTTCCGTTAGTCGCAATAAAAAATGTAACACGAATAGACGCAATGCATCTATTAGATGCCAACTTTGTCATCCTGTTGTAAGGTAATAAATATCTTCATAAGGATTTTTTCTTCATTATCTGAATATTTGAAGCCTTGTCATACCAATAGTCAATATCAAAAGAAGAAAAACGGGTCTGTTAATAATATTTTTTTTGTTAAGAAATGAGATTTTTGGGAATTGTCTTACATAATTGCAGTTTTACAGCTTTCTGAGCATAACTAAATTTTAAAATAGACTTCAATGGTAAAACAAAGATGTAATAGTGTAACTCTAAAAGTATTCAACTTGTAGTAAATATTTTATTTTTTTGTATACTGCTGCGCCTATATCAATTACACGTTCAAATCACTTACACGAGTGCTCGCAATGCATCTAATAGATGCTCGAGCCTGCTACGTAAAGCTAAAGGACCCCACAGTTATCACTTTCAGACTAAAATGCTTTCGTACTCGGTATACGAAGCTACTCTAAGTTACAAAGTGGAATTCGCAATACAAAAGAAGTTATGCTAAAAAACCAATGCGAGGCATCTGTCAGATGCATTGCGTCTAACGGAAGGTTAAATATTTAACATTATTATTAATTCGTGTTGAAAACGAATCAGTGGCGTGCACAGCCATTTTGTGAAGGGTATGCAAAATTAAAACCGAAGAAAAGATGATAAATACGAGTATAAACGCTTTTTGATATGTCGAAATAAAAAGGAAGGTTAGTGTTTCCTAAGTAATTGAGTAATCTCAGGATAGCTAAAAATGAGGAAAAAACGCCTAATTTATTTTAGGAAGTAAATAAAAAAACTTTGTAACGTTAACAAAACAGTGCTTGAAAATTATTTAAATCAATCAAACAAATACAAACATTCGCATCGTAAGATTTATTGATTTTCTCAAATGTGTACACTATAGGCGTACAAACCTTCTTTTGTAATATGTACATAATACAGTGTGACTAACAAAATGCATACATAGCTATGCAACCAACCCCGTACAAAAATGTGCATTATAATTTGTTTCTGATTAGTAAAATACATTCTGTTTCAAAAAATAATAAATTCCTGTTTCAACATTGTTTAAATATTAAAAAACAAACAAAGGAAACATTTTGTCAAAACTGAACGACACATTTTGGGACCTACTGTTTATTTCCGATTTGGTTCCCTTTGCTCAAATCTTATCACGACATTTTTCGCCGCTTGTGCTATAGTCATCGTTCGTCCGTCAACTTTGTTCGCCAACGCCAAGGCAGGCGTGCTTCTCTTCACCATATAAACCTGCAACATTGTTGCAGTTGAAATTTTTCAATTCGTATGAAGATTACAAGCACGGCGAAATGGTGCTTATCGAGCATACTCTAGTGTCGGCGAAAAAACGAGGTCAGTGGAACCTATATATAACATACAAATGGGGGAGTCTCAAGGATGGGAGAGTTTTGACGCGCAGGGCCCACATCATCTTGGACCGTGACATATGCCGTTCAACACCCCTGGCTCGCTATGAGAAGTAGAAGGGATGGTTCCTAACTGCCTTTTACTACTGTTTCACCCCTTCTTACCAATTTTTTCGCATATTTTCGTGTTTATCTCTTCGTTTTGTTTTTCTTTTGCCGGTTCGGGAGTTTGACGCGTAGGCCTCCTGTTAACTGCCATTTTGCGATTATTGTTTTTTTTCTAAAATCTTTGAAATAGACACGGGCTGAGGTCTGATTCCTTCATTGGCTGTGTTGTTGGGAACCAAAAACGAATCGGAGACCCACCCCATGACTCCCGGTTAGTGAGCTAGTCTCCCAGTTTATAGCACGATTTGTCAGCTTTGGTTAACTTGGCCAGCACGACCTATCTCATTCCCTCGTCTTTCAAGTCATCACAACATCTGAAAAACATGAATAGGTGCTATTGGTTTGTGGTTATGGTCTTCTGCAGTACTCAAAAATAAAAAATTTTTCGGCTAATTGCTTCCGAAAACGTTTCTGAAGACGAAAATACGTTAATCCATTATTTGCTATTATTATCTGGTATTGACAAATATGTATTCGAATCCGATCTTCCGTAGAGTTAGAAATGTGCACCTATTTAACTTCCCAAAAATGTACTCCAAATTCTAAATCGCTCTATAAAATTAGTGGTCCATGGCTCAAACCTAATGAAGCTAATGGTAAATTCGCCGCTGTAATAAAAAATAAAATAAAGTCGAATGTGCACACCGATAGCTGATTTTATATGCACTGAGCACGATTATAAAACGCGAACCGTTGGGAACTCGGTAGAGAGAGCGGTTGATCACAACACCTCTAAAAAAAAACTGCCAAGATAATGTAATTGGGATGCCACTAGCGGCTGATTCAGGGATTCCTGTGAAAGTCTGCTAGTGCAAAACCCTCGTCGATGTCCTTGTAGTTAAGGTATTGAAATTGAAATTCAAACAAGAATACAACTTTTTACTTTCCACCACATTCCGTAATCAATTCATCAATTTATCTAGTCTGGCCGCATATTCAATGTACTTTGAAGAATCGATTTCATGAAATCGTTTTGTTTGAAGTCCTCAACCAAAAATCAGCCTGCCTGAATACGACCTGTTGCTATCATTTTCCCTTGAGTAAACAACTTTATAATATAAAACCCATCAAAATTCCCTTTGAAATTTTCATCGGTAATGAATTTAAAATTCTCTGATTTTCATCGCACCTTCTTTTTTCTTCTTTTTTTTTATTGTGTTATCTGCCCCATGACCGCTCGAGAGTTATTCCGCACTTTGGGGGCGAGTCCAGTGGCGAGGCCTTGACCCGACCACCGCGCACCGAACGGATGAAAGTCATCACGAAGCCTTGAAGCAATTTAATCAGATCAAAGCGCCCGAAATTTCAGTTCGCATATACGAGTACCTACCTAGTACATATACCCAAGTCGGAATTTTTTTTAGCATTCAGCTTTGTGGATATACACTTTCTCCCCGTAGGCTTCGTCATATTTTCGTGTTGAATGAAAGCGGTAGAAAGGCGTGTTAGACATTAAAAAAAAAATCTGAAAAGGACCGGATAGCAAACACTTCCGTCATCGTCTCGATGAAGCGCAAAGCAAACAGTGCCTGAAGACTGTATCCTGCCGACTTATGCATACTCTATCGACCGTCATTTTGTCCAAGAATATTTTTTTTTAAAGATTTATGAAATATAATCCATAAATGGCTTAAATTGTTATGCTTTAAGTCTCCCGGAGAAATTACAGGACTCGACGCTGGCTGTCGTGCCGCAACTTTGGTTAAGAGTAGTTCCTACTTATCAGTCTAAATTTCATTTAACTTAAATGAGCTTTTCGCTAAAATTATGAGTAGCCTGTTTCTTGAAATAGATTAGACGCGTCAGCAGAAGCATCGGCATCGCGAAACGTCAAGCCCAATGCATTTTACATTGCTGACAAAAATGTTGAGCTGAAGACTTGGCATTCAGAATATTTGTCAGCTATGAAATTCTGCCGATGCTGCTGCTGACGTGTGTAATCTATTTCAACTATGTCACGATCGCGTCGTCGACCAGGAGCAGCGGGTAAATTTCTTCACCAGGTGAAGATTTTTTAGGGTGAAGACTTGCCGGTGCCATGATGGTGGTAGACCTCCCCCTTGTGATTGGTCACAATAAACTTTTTCAAGTGCCTTCGATAAAAATGAAATTCGAAATGCTAAATCAAGAGATAAAATGCCTTAGCAAAATTTCCAAAATTGAAATTTCATTTTTAATCAATAGCGGAGGTAAATTGAGAACCATGTTCGTGTACTTACGTGTATAAACTTCCTGTCGTTATCACGAATGTTGAATCATATAATATAAAGGTGATCCAAAATAATCTCGACTCGCTCCATATCACAAGATTTATGTTTGCGCTGTCAATGTCCTGAAAAGAAAGTCCTTCCGTTCCTCCAACGAAATTTAACCTAATAAAATTGAGCCAACAAAATGTGAAGAGCAGTTCCTTGCCGCCCCTCCCTGTCTCCTGGCGCATTGACGAGCATTATTTGGAAGTTATTGGATAGGTTTAAAGAGGATGATGATTTTTTATTGATGTCCTGAAAGGTATGGAATGAATTGATCCAATTATCGAAGGATTTCGGAAATAGACCAGGGGCAGGCAATAACGTTTCAGCAGGAAAAACATTTTATTTTTGTTTGGTAATTCGAATCGATTTAGGAAATGACTTTATGTTTAAGTAAAATCTTGAAAAATTCAGACGTATGTACGTTACATTACTTGGTTTCGAGGAATTGCAAGCAAAATTGATTACTTATACAACCAGCGAAAAATCATCTTTATGATATAGGTATGTACATCACAAACAAATTCTTCAACTTCACTTGAACCTGTTTGTACTTTATGTCAAAATGTCCGAGAATAAATCATCCAGTTAAAAACTCTCGACAACATGCTGTGCGCGTAATGCTATTAATAATGTCCAGACAAATATTTTATAGAAGGAAAAAAAACCGCTTCTGTTAGTTGACAAGTCCTGCAACAGCAGTCGTCCTTGTCATAACACGTCCTGAGCTCTTCAGCTAACTAAAAAAAAACCCCAACGAATTTCACAAATGAAAAAGCTACAAATCTTTTTTTCCTGGCGTGTTCTGGGTGCGTTGTTTATGTAAGTAATACACTTTGTCCTGTCCAATTGTCCTAAAAAGGATACTCGTACCTTTTTTCAGCAAAATTTCATTTCACTACGTAAATGCGAGCATTAATGTCAGGCATTATGGTTAAAGTCCTGACAAATGCCAGATTATGGTTGAATGTTCTTTAGATTTATACGACTCTATTGTATGTCGTTGCTTTGCAGTTGTCATTACGTCGCGTAATCCCCTTATCTTGATGTCCTTTTCGATTATGAATGGATGAATAGAAATAGAAGAACATAACAACCACAAAAGCTTTTTGGTAGGATGAGGCTTGTTTTTAAGTGCCTATGTCGCACAAGTGTCAAACTCTGAGTGATGTGTTTATTTATTGAATCCTTTCTCAACGAAAATCGGATGATTCAATTCACTATCTTCTACTGGAGCATTACCATTGTATAAGGATCTTCCAGCATTTCTCTACTATGTAAGCAATAACGTTTCTAACACACGAATGCATATCGAAGCAATTTGCATCTTGTAGAACACCATGGCAAGAGGATTTGATTTGAACTCGTTCGTATTATGTCAAAGTGTATTTGGCCCAATATCATGCTGAATTCTGTGTGTAGGTAGGAGTGTGCCAAGAATTGAAACTAATTTCCATGAAATCGGAATTGCAAACTAACAAGTATTATACACAGGATTCAGGATGACGTGCAGCGGATATTGAATGCATCGTGGGAAGATGTTTCCAATCGGAACAGGATGTTTACTAGGTATATTGTTGGCATGTGTTGCAGTCTTGAGTTAGAGAGGTCTTTTGACAGACAGTCATTCGAAGAAAGTGTATTAGCAGCATTCATATATATGTATTTGATTTAAAGTAAAGAGAAGTAATCATGAGCGGCGTAAGGGCACTAGAATCGGGGGCCCCATTTGGTAGCTGTCGTCGCATCCACACGCGCTGCTGACAGCTTAATCTTCTCTCATTAAATTTTACAAATTCTGTTCTTTTTTGTTTTGTGAAATTATAATTTAAGAAAACTTCAAAATTAAAGTTGCATTATGGTCATGATGAGTAGCATACATCAGCCAATACACTTCGCCAACTTTTGTCAACATTTTAGATGTTCCAGTTCAATTCAATTCAATTCAATTCAATCTTTATTCAGTGTTATCTTATGACTAACATGTTCCAGTTCAAAGTACTGTTATTAAATTTTTTTTAGCTTTCAACAAAAAACGAATTTTGAATTTATCCTCTGATAATGTGTGAAGAATACTCAAGATTCATGAAACGGAAAGCTCGAAGCTCATACGTAACAAAGTACAAAGTAGGGATGTCAAAAACAGGCCAAGCGCCCGGTTTTATTATTTTAGGTTAGGTTAGGCGGTTGGACTATTCGATTTTAAACCGGATAGAAAATATGTACTGGTTTTCCGTTTTTATGAAGTAAAATTACAATTACAGTTAAAACCGAAAAATTGAACAACCGCACTGGGTTAAAAACCGAAATAAGAAAAAAAAGAAAATAACTTAGTTGTCCGTTCTGAAAATATCGGTTTTGGGCTCGTTCATCCAGTTTTTGACATCCGAAGCACAAAGGGTAAATTGAAAATAACAGAATTAAAAAATGGATTTTTTCCTGTTTAAATGACGAAAATATATATGGTATGCATCCTTTCCGCAATGATTGTATTGCATAGAGCCGATTTTTCGTACATCTTGTCGGCTGGTTAGTCTTATCGTATAGGCAAGACGCACACCAGTTTCTGAATGCTCTTCCATTATATAGGTTCACTTTTTCGTACATCTTATCTAATGGTAACTCTTATTGCATAGAGAAGACTCACACCATTTTCAGAAAGCTTTTACATTATATTGAATTGAATTTTTGTTTATTTTAAATTTAAAACACGTTATCGTTGAACAATTTACGCTAGGGCAGTTCCAAAATTATAGCAAGGTTTGTATAGCATAAAAATACGTAGAATAGAACTTAGAAATTACAATTATATCTCTCATTCACAGTGGCGTACCGCTTTGGACGTTATGAAAAGTGCAAGGAGCAAAATTACCTGTTAAAAAATGATTCAAAATTGTTTCACATTTAGGTGTGTAAGGTTTCCAAGATTTTTTATTTTAATTAGTTAAACCAGATAATTGTGGAAGGTTTTAACGTAAATTTGGCCTTCTGGTATAGACCTTTTTTAGCTAGACGCTTGGTTGTAACTTTTTACGAACCTGAATAAACCTGAAAAGGGGCAATTCAACCGAAAGCAATATAATTAGGTAACACTTATAAAATGAAATATTTTCCATATCAATTTTAGGTAAATGTCGATTTTTTTTTTTAATTTTCGGCGGTCGTCCAAAAAAAGACTTCTAAAATAAATTCTAAAATCTTTATTGTCGAAAAAATATAATATGTGAATGAATATAATGTGAATTGGCTGAATGAAAATAAAAAAGGAAAATGAAAGTCAAAATAAAAAAGGAAAATTAAAATAAGGTGTTACCAATTAAAGTAAAAAAGAAATTTGGCAAACTTACATATTTATAGAAAGTTTTGCCTCCATTTTTATAACGCTTCTAGAGGTACGCCACTGCACATTAAGGATACAATTGTTATTTCTATATTCTATTGATATGTGCAAATTTATTGCCCATCAAAAGCATCAGTAATTGCATATTCACTCTTTTGATTTTTGACCCGCTAGAATGTGAAACTGAACAACTGGACGACCTGTATCTGTCTGACCAGTGTGTCTTGACAATATGTATTTGACTTTCAGTAATACCGATTGGCGTCCTTAACATATTGTCATTATAGGTGCGGAAATTCCGATTTTGCGAAATAGATGCGAATTTCGACGTAAATTGCACAGTTTTGCGAATAGATGCGAAATGTTTCAACCTTTTACACTACTTTTACACGAAATTGTTAATTTTTCACCCAAAAAATCAATTATGACTATCTTCCATATCTTCTTCATGTTAGATTGTTTTTTTTTAAGTTTCCCATTAATGAGAATAAATTAATGGGAAACTTTAAGTGCAGAGACTTCACAGAATCACGAGCACAGCAGGTTTACGAAACTTCGTACCTCTCAATATTATAATAGCAATTATTTGACTGCACATTCGTCGTGTATTGCGAGGCTGTAATGCTGATATTTACTAGCTGCTTTCCTAAACCCCTTGAGAAATTACTAATAAAACCGAAATAATAATTTTAGAACCCCTTTAGTAGTTAGGTTAACCGAAGTTCCATAGGCCGCGCTCAACATTTGCCAAGGGCCCCGCGCTTGCTTAATCCGGCACTGGTCGTAACTATGCAAAGTAAACAAACATTCATTTCAGAATAGCGTACAAGCTTTCGGAAAGTGGTGTGCGTCTGGTCTATATGATAAGACTAACCAGCCCATAGGGCCGCTTCACATTGTAAGACGAAACCGGACGGCTAACAAACGTACGGTGAGAGCTTTTATAGTGGCCGGTAGACAAGCCAGTGGCGGCCCGTCTCAGTGGGCCAGGTGGGCCCGGCCCACCCAATCATTTAAGTTGGGATATACGAATTTTTATTATTTCATTTTTTTTAGTAACTAGTTACCATCGTACCAACAATTTTGTATATACAAAATTTTATGCACACATTGGGTGAGGTTATAAAACACAACGTTCGCGCAACGTTACCTTTAATTTTAGAAACTTCTCCCTACAAAAAGATCCCCTAAGCGCTTAGGGGATCTGTTTAAGGGATGCATATTTCGAATGTTTTGGCCGAGTTGTGTGTCAGGATCAGCCTTGGATACCCGATTTTTTTTTGCATATCGTGTTGTATGTCACTGCACTCTCAAAAAAACTGGAAAACGAGAAATGCCGTTTGCCGTTCCAGCACTTTGGCGCGAGCCTAGCAATCACGACGACGATTGCTATTTTTGTGTGTTCGATTGGCGGGGTGCTACGAAAAAGCATAAATATAAAGTGGAGTACCCTATAGTGAGTTCTGTTACGAAACCTGTGCCTCACAGTCAGTGGCGGCTTGTGACCTTCTAAATTGGGGGTTCACAACTCAAACAAACAAGAGCAAATAATTCTTCAAAATTGTGTAAATACCTAATTTCATTAATCCTTGTACTTTGTACTATTTTGTACCTTTGCAACATTTTTTTTTAATTGAAGAATTTCATTAGGGGTTTCGTCTATTTTTATACACATGGAGATTTTTTTTCGTGGTTAATATTATTAAATTTTAGGCCAATAAAAATGATCGAATTTAGAAATATAAGAAGCGTAATATCTTGAAGACGATCCCAAAGTTCAACAAATAATTTAATATTTCATTTCTGCTAATATGGATACCGAAAGAAACGGTTTTCACTATGGATGTTAATTCAATAAATTAAAAATTTAACAATTTTTCAATAAGTCCTCGAATAATAGATACACAATAGTAAATATCAGAGTTCTAGTTCCAATAGTTAATTTTCGAACCACTCATATCCCCGAAATTATACAACAGGAATTATTTTTTAACGGATTTTTAAACAGAGGAGTTTTAAAAGCAGCACATACCAAGGATATAGCTCTCAAAGTGTGTACGAAAATTGTACAACATGGGTTAATCAATTTTTAATTTTAAAACGCTACAAAATAATAACGATTATTTTGTTGGTAACACTACTTCATCCATTTATGTTTCCAAATTATAAATATAAATTTACAAATAGCCATACTTAATACGAGTACATTCGTCATTACATACTGCCTATACCTTTCCACACAAAAAAGAAAAGCAATTAATACGTAATCGTAAAGATTCATAAAAACAATGCAAAACGCATCAATTCAAAATATCAACCGAAAAAACATCACCGATTCTGAAGCTCTCACGTAATTCTTTCACTGTTCGCACATATTTTCTGTGCTCCTACGGCAGCGAGTGTGCGACGATTGATACTATATGGGACATCGCATAAGATCGTATGGAAACGGATGACGGCTACAAGCAACTCTAACCGCACGTGCGATTAGAGAATAGAGGTGACTTGTTGTCTTTGATTTGTGTTAACAATTTAGGTTATTCTTCGCGGGTTTAAGATACATAGATTACATAGATTTTTATATAAATTTGAAATTTTGCTAAATATTTTATGATAGAAAATTTTACGTAGGAAAACAATTTTACGATGTGATGGCTATGATGAGTGTAGGGGGTTCACGTGCTCATGTGCTCCTAATAAGTAACCGCCACTGCTCACAGTGTAAACAGCACTGTTCGCCCACCTCATAGTGATGAAAGTAACGACCCTCAGGATACACAGTTTTTCCCCTCTCCTTCTTCAAGCGATCAACGAAAACCACACCTAATTCGCCAAGAGGAATTGAATGATTTGGTACGGGACTTGAATTTGTCCGTAAGGCAGGCGGAGCGGTTAGGATCAATGTTACAGAAGTGGAATTTATTGAACCCTGGAACGAAAGTGAAAGTTCAGCGTAAAAGAAATAGGGAAATGGCTGCGTTTTATACAGACCAAGGAAATATGTCGTTTTGTAACGACATTGTGCGCTTAATGGATGTGTTACAAGTACCCTACGAGCCAAAACAATGGCGTTTATTCATTGATGGATCCAAGACTAGTTTGAAGGCTGTTTTGCTCCATAATGGCAATAAGTTTCCATCAGTTCCAGTTGCCTACTCGACAGTGTTGAAGGAAACGTACATAAATATAAAATCCATCCTGTATTGCATCAAATACGCGGAATTCAAATGGAAAGTGTGTGCCGATCATAAGGTGATTGCTATTTTACTTGGCTTGCAAGGTGGATTCACAAAGTATTGCTGCTTTGTTTGTGGGACAGCAGAGCTACTGAGAACCACTATTCAATTAAGGATTGGTCAAAACGAGCAGAATTTGTGTGTGGAGAATTAAACGTAAAATACTTGCCATTAATCGATCCTGAAGACGTTATTTTACCTCCTCTACATATAAAACTAGGCCTAATGAAGAACTTCGTAAAGGCAATGGATAAAGACGGCAATGGATTTTTATACTTGAAATCATCTTTTCCAAAATTAAGTGACGCGAAGCTTAAAGAAGGCATTTTTGTTGGCCCTCAAATTCGACAATTGATGAAGAATTCCAATTTCGATCAAGAACTAAGTGAGAAAGAACTGTGCGCATGGACTTCATTAAAAGCTGTTATAAAAGGATTCTTAGGAAATCACAAAGCCGAAAACGCAGAACTATTAGTAACAAATATGTTAGACGCATATAAAGAGATGGCGTGCAGAATGTCTTTGAAAATGCATTTTCTTCACTCCCATTTCTCTTTCTTTCCTGAGAACCTTGGAGCCGTAAGTGATGAACAAGGTGAGCGTTTTCATCAGGACATAAAAAGGCTTGAGGAACGTTTTCAAGGTCATTGGGATGCAGCGATGTTAGGAGACTATTGTTGGCGCTTGCAGCGAGAAGACAATTCTAAACATAAGAGAAAAAGTTTATTTTTTTTATTTCTCCCTTAAAATAAATGTGTTTAACAATTAAGTTTATAATTTTAAGTATTTAAATATGTTTATTATATTGTTTTATGCCCGTTTTACCAAAAAAAATTAACAAATATTAACCGATTTGTTAGTGGAACTTTATTTTGTATTATTTTCTGGGAATATCAATATCTCTCCATATCTCTGAAACTGGGGGGTCAAGGGAAAAAGTAAATATGATGTTTTAGTAAGGATTAGATAAGAATTAAAAAAAAATTGGAGATGACGGCTATTTTTTTAATTTTTCAGTTAAAAGAAGCGATAAAATTTGTGGGGATGCGAGTGTTGGAATTGATATGCGGCAGAATTTGTGGCTTGTATGAATGCAAATTTTTTAAGCTAGTGTGTGGAAATGATAATAGAATGTGATGTACCAACCAAAAGAAAGACATTCATACATATGTATGTGTATATCATTAGGGATAAATCGATTCAGGAATAAAAATGTAAGATAATGATATTTGGGGTGTCTTAACCCTTCGCCAGGCACGTGGGGTCTTTTAGGACCCCAAAGTTGATTGAACTTACATATCCTTGAACATGTCTCAAATTGTAAAAACACACATTTATAAGTACTTTGTTATGTTCTTGAATATGTTTAAAATAATTATTCACAATATTTGTTGTTGATATGGCAATCTGTAAACATTTCAAGCGATTGTAGCCATCAATGGTTTTACTTTTTTGGCCCTCTGGCTTGGATTCAAGGAAAACTAAGTTCCTGAAATAATGAGGATAACAACAACAAATTATCGAAGTATGAATTAGCAGTGCCCGTAAACTTGTCTTCAACCCTTTGTAGATGCCTCTGCGACTTAATTGATGTAGAATAAGCTATGGTAAGAATTATTGGAGGCAAAAATTTGACCTCCGTTGTTTGAGATTCGCTAAAGTGAAGATGTGTTTTCCGCCCTATTTCCGAAGAAGCTATCGGAGCAATTGAAGAAAAAAGTTAGAAGTTGTTTTTGTAAATTTCGCAAGCCTGGATAATTTCTCGGAAATCGATCCATGGTATAATCTCTTCCTTTACTTTCATTGTAGCCAAGAATTATAAAGCCTTATATAATTCCTCGATCTTCAGTTCAGTGTAAAAAACGCAATAAAACTACAGGGAAAGACTAGTAAATATATCGAGATAGTCTAAATAAAAAGGCCTCGACATAGAGTATGATTCCGATTTTCGTTTCCTAGATATTCAGGACAATTGAGGCCTTGGTACTCATGGGGTCTTTGAAGACCCCACGTGCCCGTTCCCGTGGCAGAATTTTTGTGGCTTAGATGTCCTACAAGTTCGCCTAGATGCGCGAAACCATCTAAAATTAATATATAAAAAATACCCTCTGGGGTCTCAAAAGACCCCACGTGACGAAAAAATTTCTTTTTAATTTCAAGTGAATCGCGGTCTTGGATATTTTGACTGTTTTTTATGGGTGTCAAATATCGGTTTAACTGATTTGGTTCTCCTCGTCGTTTTCTTACAATCTGAAACGGCGCAGAACATGTTCGACAAATTCGCCCTTAATAAAGGGGTGGAAAAATGTGCCTACCGTCGGCGAATTGATTACCAACTAAAAGTACACTCTTGAAGCATGAACATTTCCAATTGTGTGAAAATTCAATTTAAACTTTTCACGTTTCAATAATAATATCCACTAAAATTAAACGCAATTGATACTAATTAAATTTTAAATTATGGGTATTTATTTCAGCGTATATAATTTGTTAATAGTCTCTCGCAAAGACTTACCATAATTGCCACACAGATCGAATTAAATACCGCGTCGCGCGATATCCTCGTGTCACTTTATGCCGCAATATGGATATTGAAAAATAAATCAGCCACAGGCTTTCACGAGATTTCCCCAATAAATTTGCATAATGAGGTGAACGTGTTTTCCTTCATTTTTTGTTTGTTGAGTTATCCTTGCAACAATCCAAAATAATGTCATGTACACATGTTTTCACAGACTTTGGCAAAATATCACAGACAACAGAAAATACGTAAGTTCCACTGAATAATAATAATATAAAAAAATAAAGCCGCACACACACACTTTTTGTTAATACTCATCCATAATTGAAATTCACAAGCCCACATGTCAATAAAATCTGGAATGGATTTTGGATATTATAGGGATGGTGCGTTGTGGTGGTGTGTGATATTGGCGAAACAGTATAGGATTTACGGGCTCGACTTAAGCCTCCGCGCGCCGCAGACGAACGAATCAGGAGAGGTTTTGGTTTTCCAATTGCTCATGCAAAATCCAATAACTCAATAAATTTATTGAAATCGTACGTAATGTACGCGCGGTAGGGCGAATTTGTTGTGTTGTATTTTTTCCATTTTCCATCAATTCAAAATATCAACCGAAAAAACATCACCGATTCTGAAGCTCTCACGTAATTCTTTCACTGTTCGCACATATTTTCTGTGCTCCTACGGCAGCGAGTGTGCGACGATTGATACTATATGGGACATCGCATAAGATCGTATGGAAACGGATGACGGCTACAAGCAACTCTAACCGCACGTGCGATTAGAGAATAGAGGTGACTTGTTGTCTTTGATTTGTGTTAACAATTTAGGTTATTCTTCGCGGGTTTAAGATACATAGATTACATAGATTTTTATATAAATTTGAAATTTTGCTAAATATTTTATGATAGAAAATTTTACGTAGGAAAACAATTTTACGATGTGATGGCTATGATGAGTGTAGGGGGTTCACGTGCTCATGTGCTCCTAATAAGTAACCGCCACTGCTCACAGTGTAAACAGCACTGTTCGCCCACCTCATAGTGATGAAAGTAACGACCCTCAGGATACACAGTTTTTCCCCTCTCCTTCTTCAAGCGATCAACGAAAACCACACCTAATTCGCCAAGAGGAATTGAATGATTTGGTACGGGACTTGAATTTGTCCGTAAGGCAGGCGGAGCGGTTAGGATCAATGTTACAGAAGTGGAATTTATTGAACCCTGGAACGAAAGTGAAAGTTCAGCGTAAAAGAAATAGGGAAATGGCTGCGTTTTATACAGACCAAGGAAATATGTCGTTTTGTAACGACATTGTGCGCTTAATGGATGTGTTACAAGTACCCTACGAGCCAAAACAATGGCGTTTATTCATTGATGGATCCAAGACTAGTTTGAAGGCTGTTTTGCTCCATAATGGCAATAAGTTTCCATCAGTTCCAGTTGCCTACTCGACAGTGTTGAAGGAAACGTACATAAATATAAAATCCATCCTGTATTGCATCAAATACGCGGAATTCAAATGGAAAGTGTGTGCCGATCATAAGGTGATTGCTATTTTACTTGGCTTGCAAGGTGGATTCACAAAGTATTGCTGCTTTGTTTGTGGGACAGCAGAGCTACTGAGAACCACTATTCAATTAAGGATTGGTCAAAACGAGCAGAATTTGTGTGTGGAGAATTAAACGTAAAATACTTGCCATTAATCGATCCTGAAGACGTTATTTTACCTCCTCTACATATAAAACTAGGCCTAATGAAGAACTTCGTAAAGGCAATGGATAAAGACGGCAATGGATTTTTATACTTGAAATCATCTTTTCCAAAATTAAGTGACGCGAAGCTTAAAGAAGGCATTTTTGTTGGCCCTCAAATTCGACAATTGATGAAGAATTCCAATTTCGATCAAGAACTAAGTGAGAAAGAACTGTGCGCATGGACTTCATTAAAAGCTGTTATAAAAGGATTCTTAGGAAATCACAAAGCCGAAAACGCAGAACTATTAGTAACAAATATGTTAGACGCATATAAAGAGATGGCGTGCAGAATGTCTTTGAAAATGCATTTTCTTCACTCCCATTTCTCTTTCTTTCCTGAGAACCTTGGAGCCGTAAGTGATGAACAAGGTGAGCGTTTTCATCAGGACATAAAAAGGCTTGAGGAACGTTTTCAAGGTCATTGGGATGCAGCGATGTTAGGAGACTATTGTTGGCGCTTGCAGCGAGAAGACAATTCTAAACATAAGAGAAAAAGTTTATTTTTTTTATTTCTCCCTTAAAATAAATGTGTTTAACAATTAAGTTTATAATTTTAAGTATTTAAATATGTTTATTATATTGTTTTATGCCCGTTTTACCAAAAAAAATTAACAAATATTAACCGATTTGTTAGTGGAACTTTATTTTGTATTATTTTCTGGGAATATCAATATCTCTCCATATCTCTGAAACTGGGGGGTCAAGGGAAAAAGTAAATATGATGTTTTAGTAAGGATTAGATAAGAATTAAAAAAAAATTGGAGATGACGGCTATTTTTTTAATTTTTCAGTTAAAAGAAGCGATAAAATTTGTGGGGATGCGAGTGTTGGAATTGATATGCGGCAGAATTTGTGGCTTGTATGAATGCAAATTTTTTAAGCTAGTGTGTGGAAATGATAATAGAATGTGATGTACCAACCAAAAGAAAGACATTCATACATATGTATGTGTATATCATTAGGGATAAATCGATTCAGGAATAAAAATGTAAGATAATGATATTTGGGGTGTCTTAACCCTTCGCCAGGCACGTGGGGTCTTTTAGGACCCCAAAGTTGATTGAACTTACATATCCTTGAACATGTCTCAAATTGTAAAAACACACATTTATAAGTACTTTGTTATGTTCTTGAATATGTTTAAAATAATTATTCACAATATTTGTTGTTGATATGGCAATCTGTAAACATTTCAAGCGATTGTAGCCATCAATGGTTTTACTTTTTTGGCCCTCTGGCTTGGATTCAAGGAAAACTAAGTTCCTGAAATAATGAGGATAACAACAACAAATTATCGAAGTATGAATTAGCAGTGCCCGTAAACTTGTCTTCAACCCTTTGTAGATGCCTCTGCGACTTAATTGATGTAGAATAAGCTATGGTAAGAATTATTGGAGGCAAAAATTTGACCTCCGTTGTTTGAGATTCGCTAAAGTGAAGATGTGTTTTCCGCCCTATTTCCGAAGAAGCTATCGGAGCAATTGAAGAAAAAAGTTAGAAGTTGTTTTTGTAAATTTCGCAAGCCTGGATAATTTCTCGGAAATCGATCCATGGTATAATCTCTTCCTTTACTTTCATTGTAGCCAAGAATTATAAAGCCTTATATAATTCCTCGATCTTCAGTTCAGTGTAAAAAACGCAATAAAACTACAGGGAAAGACTAGTAAATATATCGAGATAGTCTAAATAAAAAGGCCTCGACATAGAGTATGATTCCGATTTTCGTTTCCTAGATATTCAGGACAATTGAGGCCTTGGTACTCATGGGGTCTTTGAAGACCCCACGTGCCCGTTCCCGTGGCAGAATTTTTGTGGCTTAGATGTCCTACAAGTTCGCCTAGATGCGCGAAACCATCTAAAATTAATATATAAAAAATACCCTCTGGGGTCTCAAAAGACCCCACGTGACGAAAAAATTTCTTTTTAATTTCAAGTGAATCGCGGTCTTGGATATTTTGACTGTTTTTTATGGGTGTCAAATATCGGTTTAACTGATTTGGTTCTCCTCGTCGTTTTCTTACAATCTGAAACGGCGCAGAACATGTTCGACAAATTCGCCCTTAATAAAGGGGTGGAAAAATGTGCCTACCGTCGGCGAATTGATTACCAACTAAAAGTACACTCTTGAAGCATGAACATTTCCAATTGTGTGAAAATTCAATTTAAACTTTTCACGTTTCAATAATAATATCCACTAAAATTAAACGCAATTGATACTAATTAAATTTTAAATTATGGGTATTTATTTCAGCGTATATAATTTGTTAATAGTCTCTCGCAAAGACTTACCATAATTGCCACACAGATCGAATTAAATACCGCGTCGCGCGATATCCTCGTGTCACTTTATGCCGCAATATGGATATTGAAAAATAAATCAGCCACAGGCTTTCACGAGATTTCCCCAATAAATTTGCATAATGAGGTGAACGTGTTTTCCTTCATTTTTTGTTTGTTGAGTTATCCTTGCAACAATCCAAAATAATGTCATGTACACATGTTTTCACAGACTTTGGCAAAATATCACAGACAACAGAAAATACGTAAGTTCCACTGAATAATAATAATATAAAAAAATAAAGCCGCACACACACACTTTTTGTTAATACTCATCCATAATTGAAATTCACAAGCCCACATGTCAATAAAATCTGGAATGGATTTTGGATATTATAGGGATGGTGCGTTGTGGTGGTGTGTGATATTGGCGAAACAGTATAGGATTTACGGGCTCGACTTAAGCCTCCGCGCGCCGCAGACGAACGAATCAGGAGAGGTTTTGGTTTTCCAATTGCTCATGCAAAATCCAATAACTCAATAAATTTATTGAAATCGTACGTAATGTACGCGCGGTAGGGCGAATTTGTTGTGTTGTATTTTTTCCATTTATGTTTTTATAGCAGCACGACGACAAATTCAACAGGAGTCTGCAAATTTACGTAAGATAAAAGGATCGGCTCCATTATACAATTCCACTTGAGATGGCAAGGATTGCGGGAAAGCGAAGAAAATATTTTATGAAAATAATCGAAGGATTGGTAGGAATATTTTTGTTGTTCTTGTAAACAATGCTCACACAAACAGGGACAGGGTGTTTCAATCCAAAAACGAACAATGACGCATTATGTCCTGTTACGAAAAAATATTTTAAACAATTTCTTTCTTCTTGTTTTACAGTTATAACTAATTTTTTTAAATTTCAGAATTTTTCATTTTTTCATAACAACGATAGAAGACACTTTTGCTGACTTTTGGTTTGGGTGGCAGTTATTTGACAAAATAATAAGTTTGAATAACGTTGTCCTGAGCGCGTTTTTGCTATTAAAAGAAAGATTATTATAATTGACAGTTTTGGTAAAACTGCTACAAAGGAAATTAAATCATGCCTCTAACTACATATTGACTTCTCAAATTAGTCATTAAATCACAAAACACACTGAAAATCTTTTGAAATTAATTTTCTATTCAAATCGCTTCCTATTCAATATGATTACTTCCGTATACACAAAACCGATTCTCTGCACGCATTCACTCAAATCACTTTTCTCTAGCTCTTAGTATAGTCCTATCGCACCATACAATTCAGCTCCTTCGCATCTACATAAACGCACAAAACCAAAACTTCAAATTCCATTTAGGATCAAATTGAAATTTTCAATTTTGTCGCACGCGTACAATACGAGGATAAGTTAAGCACTCCAGCAAGGACCAAATCGTATTCAAACGATGCCGACGATGTCGTATCATCAGGCTTGCTGCTTGCCACTTTGTCGAAACTCATTAGCGCAGCATTTTCATGAATTTATAGTGCGTTCATTCATAGAGGCATAATACAGACGGCGCCTATAGATCCTTCTGACTCTGAGCAGAATCCTATTGTTTACGAAAATTCAGTTATATCAATCGCGACCGCATGAATCGTCCTTGTTGTGTATGAGCCTTGAGCGTTATCGCGTGCGGTGCAGGTTGAATCGATTGAATTAATGTAGATTTGAAATTCCGTGCCACACTTTGTGATTATCCTAATTTCGAGTAATTTTCATCTAATTCACGAGTACAATATTCTCTTCGATGTCAATGGAATAATATTACCCGAACTAGAGAATAGATTGAATTGACAGTACAATACATACCTACACGTTCAATGAAATTTGAATACGAATACATTACAGAAGGAGTCTCCCACTAGGGGCGAAATATCCTGCAAAGCGCGGGTGTGTCTAGCAATGGGGGAGCGGAAGTACCAAAATCCAATGTACACACATAAGTTAAGTTGATTGATATCAGCAAGCGGTGCTTGTCATTTTGGAAATCGATTCGTTGAGGAATTTTGTTTTGTTAGAGGACCCATCTCGGTATGACTGTGAGATGAGTTTGTATAGGTCAAGGGATGGGTTTTCCCTAGCAGCTGCCTTTTGCAAGGGACATAAGCTACGCGGGCGATGACATGATTATTTTCTTATTTTGTCTATGATTTATGATGATGGTATGAACTGGGTTGATAGTACACCGTGTGTCAATATTGACTTTACTGGGCGACTTTATTATGGCAGGAGTGTGTCCGTAGTTTGAGTATGGACGCTATCGATCATATTTTAATTTGTATGAAATATCAGTAATTTGCAACAGTTGATGTTGGTGTAAGGGACTCAAACAGTAAAGAATTTCTCTATTTACCGGCATTTACCCTATTTAGACGTACATATAATAGAGGCTTTTGGTAGAGTTGTTGAGATCAACAGCACGCTCTCCCGAGTTATTTATCTTTATAACTGAGGGTACGTTTATAACATCATAGTTCGTCACATGGTTCCCGACCTCGTAGCGAAAATGAAAATGAATCGGTAAAAGCAGTAATACATACCTACAAAAAATCCTTTCAACTTTATATTTCATTTTCATTTGAAAATTGTCAACATAAAAAAAAACTTTTCTTCGCTCTCCATTCATTTATCCATTTGTGCTATTTTTCATGCATGGATTCGCATCGCAAGCGAATAAAAGGGTAACGAGAGGCATTACAAAATGGCAGCGATTGATGTCTTTTTTCCTAAAGAGCTTAATACGAGTATTATATTATATTCCTATTTATATGAAATAAAAAAGCGACATACATTATAGGAATAGTAGTGCCTACCTTAACATAAGTAGGCATTGTATACCTACCTACATGTGAATCCTCGAAACGCACATTGTGCTTTCGCCTCACTGCGATATAATACATACGTATTGAGAAGTAAATCCAAACTTTATTTTATTTATTGTTAGAATTTTCTTTGAAAAATGACAAGTCTTTGAGATGTATAAGGATATTACAGGAACTCTCTCTGTAGAGATAGGTGATTTCAATATAGAAGCTGTAGGAGATTTGATTTTGAAGCCAACATGTTGAGAATTGAACTGAAGAATAAATAGGGAAATTTAAGGTATATTTCATTTGATTACTGACGAAAGAGGAGTCAGTTGATTTGATTTATGAATTGAATTTGTCATTTTTTTTCCAAATGGGAATTTATCAATTATGAAATAATAATTTAACAACGTACTAGACAAAATTTATATTTTTCCCAAACAAGTTGACATTTTCTAGGCCAAATTAAGCAGGTTTTCACACTTATGCCAGATTACGTAATCTTAGGAACCTAATCAGGCGAATCAAGCTGTGGTGAATTTAGTGTTCACACTATCCCTACTTGATCAAGAATCAAGTCATTTTGACTTGACACTAAATATTTTTAGTAATTTCGTATAAATTACATTTATACATAATTCATTTTTTTTTATTTAATTAGTGAAAGTGTAATGTTTTTTCATTTTGCAGCTACATACGCAATTAACAATACGTATTCCTTAACCTTCAAGCGGGCGCGCATCATTTTGTGACATAACCGGGCGCGCGGCGGTAATTTACCGCCCTCGCCTTTTCCCCTCCATTCGCGCTCAACCGAACAACTTCGATTCTCATAATTATAGTAAATTGAAAGAAGAGCATGTCCAAATAAGTTATCACCATAAAAACTATTATCTGGTGAACAATAAATCAGGTTCTGCAGTTTTAGCGAAGCACGTCACTTCAGGGATATTACACAGAGCACACACATTGAGTGCATTCAGCGAGCACATATTGGAAAGAGCTACTGGAAACTGTTCTCTCCCCGCGTCCCACTCACCCGCTAATCGGTCCACATGCGATGTATCGAAAATTTCCCCTATTTAGCGTTGAATTGGAATGCTACATTTAGATGTGTAGCTGCTACTTGCACTGCTCGATCAACTGTCACGCACAGCTGCTCGACCATCAATACTGGAAATTGTTTATTCACAGTTCAGCAGAAAAATGTCATTTCTGAGCCAGGTTTTAGTGAACGTTATAATATTGTGCGATGAGAGTACGTATTTTGATTAAGAAAGTTGCAGTTTTAGGTTTTTTGAATTTTTGATTGCCGCAATGTCTGCGGATGTATCAGCTGATTAGAGAGAACTGACATTTCGTGTAGCAAGTCCATTCAGCGAACACAAACTTAGCAGTTTTCCAATTTCTTGTGGTGGGGATATGTAGCACATCACAATATGTGCTCGCTGAATGCACTCATTTTGAACACAAATATATACCAAAATATACCATCCGCGAACGTTTGATGACCGCTGGAAAGGTATGGAAGGTAAAATTTAGCCAACATTTTATTGTATCGTATGTATAACAGTATGACTTAGGAGGTTTTCACACTTAGGGCCAGATTACGTAATCTGTGCAAATTACTTAATTTGAGCTGTCAAATTCCATACATTTTTAAATTCACCACACCTCAGATTACGTAATCTGACCAGATAAAGTACAAGTGTGAAAACCTAGAATACATACTTCTCCAACCTCGATCTGGCCACCTGGAGAAAAGCTATGCGTGTTTATACGATCAGGGCGGTAAATTACCGCGCCCGCTTGAAGGTTAGAAGCACCTCACCCTGTAGCAATCCTATAGTAAAACTCAACTTAATTTAACGTGTAGCATCGCTTAAACGAATAATTTGATCCAAAAAATGATCCTTAAAACATTTTCCAGAAATCGCTCGCGTTTTTGTTCCGCGTTTCACCCAATAGTATTACATTCATATTGTCATCAGATAAATTGTTCATCGTAGTTTTATTAGTCTAAGGGTAAATTTTTCGTACATCTTATCGGTTGGTAAGGAGGTTTTCACACTTAGGGCCAGATTAAGTAATCTGTGCAAATTACTTAATTTGAGCTGTCGAATTCCATATATTTTTAAATTCACCACACCGCAGATTACGTAATCTGGGCAGATTAAGTACAAGTGTCAAAACCTCCTTACGCCAGATTACGTAATCTGTTGAACCTAATCAGACAAATCAAGCTGTGGTGAATTTGGTGTTCACACTACATTTTTACTTGATCTAGTCATTTTGACTTTGACAAATTATATTATTTTAAATGGATTTGTCAAATATCAATATTAATTTCAATTGTACGTAAAGCGCTTTACACACATAGCCGCAAAATCTACGTAGATTATGTAATCTCGTATGCTGTTCACACTATGGTCGTAATCTTGTTCCACGACTTGACAGTACAGTACAATCCGTCTAAATTGCAAACTCCGACAATTTCATGCATGACCGAAACTGTTATTTATATTAATTTGTTAAAACAAGAAGCAGAATCTATCTTATTGGAATTATGTCAATGATTTATGTTCGTCAATAGGTGAAAACATCACACTTTTGGGTTCAAATGGATGAGATGACCTCTACTGTAGAATTGTCAAATGCGAAGCTCACCACACTTCACCATGATTTTGTAAAGATTTTCTCCGAGATTTTGGTTATAATCTTCGTACAAAATCTATGAAAATGTATGCAAAATCTACAAAATTTTCGCCTAGATTTTGTAAAATCTCAAGATTATACAAAATCTTCTATAGTGTGTAAGGAGCTTAAGCAAATTTTATTTATATTTTTTTAGTTTTCTTTTCACTTTTAAAGTTTTTAAGTTCCTGAATGTCGGCGAAGGGTAAGCTAGGCTAGCCCAATGGTCGAGTGAAAACGTAATTGGAAATTCTTAACAAGATTTGGCATTACAGAATGAATGAAATATTGATGTCGATGTCGAGATGAATGTAAGAAATTTAAAAAAATGAGAATATTGTTGTGGGAGTTGCAAAATTAAACGATAAAGATTTAAAGAATTTCGTTTCAACCTTCGGAATTATGAAATATGATTACTGAAATTTTCTGGGATTAAGAAGTTAAGACCGCCTCCGACCCAGCTACAATCTGCATACAGAAGGTTACAAAAAATTGCTTGATGTGCTAGAAGAAATGACCAACGATTTTCTAAAATAAAGTGTGATTACAAAAAATAAATATGTTAAAATTAATAGTTAAAAAATGCTTTGAAGAATATTGTTATATTGAGGTGGTATACGTGAAACAGCTGCAAAGGCTCATGGGGCCCATTGCGTATGCATTTATGTTTGTGTGTATTATGTACATACAAACATACTTATGTGGCGATTTGTATTTTTGGCAGAATATATTTTGACATAAAAAATTTTGGCGTTTAATATGTTTGTCATTTAAAGTGTCCCTTTGACATTTAAAATGTATAAAAAACTCACCTTGATTGAATGGTGAATAAAATCAAGTCGTTATGTGTACTTGATTTGCAATTGCCAGATTACGTAATCTGTAGCTTAATTAGGCCTAAGATTACGTAATTTGCCGCAGATTACGTAATCTGGTGTAAGTGTGAAAACCTCCTTAGTCTTATCGCATAGAGAAGACACACACAATATTCAGAAAGCTTTTCCATTGTATTTAATGGAATTTTTGTTTATTTGCATAGTTCTGTCATATTTTGCTTGGTTACGTCATCATCTTAGATTAAACTAGGGGGATTCGACCCCTGCTCGCTTCGCTCGCCAACCCCCGGGGCCGAGGCTAATTTCGGGCGCGGCCGAAATTTGGGATACCCTTCGCTTGGGCTAAAAGTTTTTTCGGGCGTACCTATGACTTGTATTTAATCCCCCTCCTCATTCTTTTTCTTCCGTCTTGACAAAAGTTTTGGGCTTGGTTGAAATGAGTGGGCAAATAAAAATATTTACTCGGAAGATTTTATTGGGGTTGCCGAAGCATGACCCCACAGTACGATTCCATTCGTTTTGAACTTTTTAGTTGCTTTGATAAAGACACATTAATTCAAGGTTTTGTGAAATTGGTGTAAAAAAATGTTTCTTAGAAGAACTAATATGGGGTGGATATTAGTTCTTCTAAGAAACTAAGAAACCGAGTAAATATTTGTATTTGCCCACTTATTTCAACCAAGCCCAAAACTTTTGTCAAGACGGAAGAAAAAGAATGAGGAGGGGGATTAAATACAAGTCATAGGTACGCCCGAAAAAACTTTTAGCCCAAGCGAATGGTATCCAAATTTCGGCCGCGCCCGAAATTAGCCTCGGCCCCGTTTGTATGGCAGCCCCATGACCCCATGGTCCGATTTGATTCAATCTTAGATATGTTTTGTGTCATCAATAGAAATACATTTGTGTGAAATTTGGTTGAAATTGGTGCACAAATAAAAAAGTTTTTCTTAGAAGAACCCAATTTGGGGGGTTGGATTTGTATGGCAGCCCCATAACCCCATGCTCCGATTTTATCCATTCTTGCATATATTTTGTGTTATCTATAGAAACACATTTGTGTGAAATTTGGTTAAAATTGGTACACAAATAAAAAAGTTTTTCTTAGAAGAACTTAAATTGGGGAGCTAGGTTTGTATGGCAGCCCCATGACCCAGTGATCCAATTTGGGTGAATCAAACATATGAACAGCGTGCAACAATAAGAAGCACGTGTGCAAAATTTCAGCTCCGTAGCTTTTATAGTGGCCGAGAAAAACGCGCTGAAACAGACGGACAGACGGACAGACAGACAGACAGACGGACATCGCCCAATCGATTCATCTCGTCATGCTGATCATATATGTATACCTTTTATATGGTCGGAGATGCTTCCATCAATGCGTTACAAACTTCATGACAAAGTTAATATACCCTTTCACTCTATGAGTATAAAAATATCACGTAGGTAAACATTTAAAATTTCTAAAAAATTTCAAAGTGTTTGCATAAGGATATGTCAATAAATATATGAATTTCTATAAGGTTACTAGATATGTACCTTAACGAATAAGGGAACCCTTTAGGAAACCCTTAAGCATTTGCTTATTGTGTGACTATGAATAGCGTCAGTCCCTTAAGGGTTCCCTTAAGTATAAGTGGGGACTGTGAATTCCGCCCTGAATCTACAGTGTAGTCACTAGATTGCAAAATGAAAAAAAAAACTTTTTTTGTTTCTTATGTTTTTTGGGATGAGCTTGAGCTGAGCTTGAATCCGGAGCTTCCCACCAAAATTTCGTTGCAAAACATGGCCAAAACCTAAAAAAAAAAACTTTTTCGGAATTTTTCCGTTTTTTGGCTTATAACTCCGAAACTGTACATTTCCCTTTAAAATGTGTTATGCGGTATCGCTACAATTGATAGTATTTTTTTCCTTTTTTTGCGATTTTGCTTAGCACCCTAAAATTGCAAACTTAGATTATATTATTAATTGCAGTAATATCGCTCAACGGATTTATAATATTTATGTCTGTTTGGACGCGTAATCATGTTTTCTCTAACATATTCCTGACGAGTTTTTCGCATACATGAATAGTTTCAGAGTTAGTAGCCAAAAAACGGAAAAACAGTTGATATTTTGGGATTTTACGCGATTTTGACCCTGTTCCGCAACGAAATTTTGATAGAAAGCTCCGGATTCGTGCTTAGCACCCCAAGAAACAAAAGAAACAAAAAAAATTCTCCACCACATTTTGCAATCTCATGAAATAGGTTTATCACCTGGTTACTACACTACTAATAAAAAATATGACATTGAAAATTAAGTTTAAGCGTAGTAAAAAAAATAATTAATTAATTAATTTTATTAGTTTTGATAGACAATATATAGTTGCGAATTATTTTCTTAAAGTTTTAATTATTGCGAAATAAATTAAAAGAGAAAAGAAGATTAGATACATTCAGTGAGTAGTTTTTGTTAAGGCGTTAAGGGTCATTTTACATATTATAATTCGCGAGTTTCAAAAACCACAAAAATTTACAAATTTCTCATAGTGCCTGTTAAAAAATGGGTAAAACATGTCTTCACTTTGTAGGACCTAAATGGATGTAAATAAAATAAATTAATTTGCAAGAAATGCAATGCGGTAGCCCCGTTTAAAAAATTTCGTAACAATCGGTTACCAAAACCAGTTTTTTCCTGAGGGAGTATTGAAAAAAAAAAATTAAATCTATTTAAGGAAAATCAACTTTAAATATTTTAAATAAAATTTTTGTGAAATTTAGAATATATAAAAACGATTATCTTAAGGTTAATGTGTGAAAATATTTAAAACGTATGATTTCATGAGTCACTTGCATACACAAATCTCCCCCCGAAATAAATTCCTGTGTTCGCCCCTGGTATGAGGTTATATACGTTAAATATAGGTACTAAGACTGTTAACATTTGCTTAGAAAAAAAACCAACAAATTTTCGAAAATTCTGTTTGTTCGTGTGAAAATTTAATGAAATAAGGAAATGACATAAGTAATATGTCTGCAAATTTTCATTTGAATAACTCCGAACCGGAAATATAGCGAATCTTATATATGGTAAAGGCGTTTCACAATACCAGGGCAGCGTCTTAAGCATTTTTTTCACTGCTTATCTTGTGAATGGATTAAGCAATGAACATATGAAGTTTGGAGGCAATACACAGAATGGTAATAGTGTTTGGTACGAATACTTTTGAAGTTTTTGAAGTTAACAGGGTGTCCCTGAATAGTTGCATAGCAACCAATTTACCAATTGAGATAGAAACGGATAACCTCTTTACCTTTTCAAAGTTCAAGGCAGTGGCCCAACCAGGATCTTATCCTGGAGGGGGCTACGCTAAGGCGATCATTACTGGATACATTTAATTTCGATTTCATTTTTTTCGCAGCTAAGGATCATGGAACGCTCGTGTAATGTCTTACTCGCAATCGGCACGTTCTTTCTTTTATTTTCATATGAAAACTTGGTTTTGAATTTTTCCAGCATTTCATTGGTTACGGGCTCAGAGGTTTTTAAACCATTTTCCTCTTACTTATTCCTAATTTTTGAACCGTTTCATTATCATTTACCCAATTTCGTTTATACTACTCGAATCACGTTCGTAGTCAAGGGGGGCAGAGAGGGGCGTGGAAGTTGTAACCGTGTTAAATGTAACCATAAGTAAAAGATCAAACACACGTAAATACCACTTATCGAAAATTGAAAGGTCATTCTCGATTGATGCCTTTCTTAAAATTTAGCTTTACCATTTGTAATATGTTTTCTATCCATATTTTGGGGGTTGACAATTTAGTCTGACGGAAAACCTTAAATTTTGTTGTCGAATTAAGTTAAAATCAAAGGATGAAACGCTCACAATTTGGGTTGAACAATTTAGACGAAATGTCGTATTCGTATAGTTATGCGTCCTTCTTCGGGTACACCAAACCAGGAATTTGTTTTTGCTTCAAGCAACAGGTTGTACAAATTTTTATGAAAAGGGACATTTTATACAAACATTTAAGAGTCTGGGGGAAAAATGCAGACTAATTTTAGCTAGAATTTCGAAGACAATTTTCCCAATATATTTGCGCAAAAGGAAATTTTTTCATTTTCATCTTTCCAAATTTCTGGGTCTGGGAGAGGCTTTAGCCCCCTTAGCCCCTCCCGTGGTTTCTTTCATTCATATACGAACTTGTTTGGTAACTTACGCGTGAGAGACTGCAAAAAGCCAAACTACAAATCTATTAAAATATTAGAATTTCGAGGAAAAAAAAATCTTTTTTCTTTTCCCCAGAAAAAAGTGTGCGGTAGCGTCGAGCTGTGATATCAATCGCGCGCAATATGTTTGGTATCGTGTAATCGTCACCTGAGCAAATACAGTCAGATTCAGAGGGCTTTTCAATTCGTCAGAGCTCAGGACTCAATAGTAAAGTACTGTCATGACATGAGATTGTCAAAGGATGCGAGGTTGAATTTTACCTTGACATGATGGCAATTTAGATCCAGATAGAGCTGGATTCAGTATGGTGAACGTTCGAATGATTTTCGGATATAGGTAAAAATTTATTGACATTTTGATATTAGGGTTTGCAAAGCGAATGAAATTCGTTGGTGCTTATGCTTTGCTGTGAATGTTTGCTAATTGCTCTCGTATGCAATGTAGTGGTACAGTTTTAATAAAACAAGAATGTTCCAAGAACGTGCAGTGTTTCAAACTTTAAACGCCTCTTCAATCACTTAATAATATTTAGTTACGGTTTGCGTAAGTATCAAAAGGATCCCAAATCAATATAACCAACCACTCATAACCATATATTGAAAATAAGATCTATAAACAGAATCCTATTTCTGACCACGAATCAATTTACCAATTTGATTAAATGCTCACCACTTGTTTACGTCCATATCGTCCCGATACTTGCACTTTATTTGTACACACATGTCGTTCGTATTTATCCAATAAATTACTCGTCTCAATCAAGTCATCTGTTTAATTAATAGTTCTCTCTCTCCGACATTATTTACATCAAATTGTCAGCAAGCAGTATGCTCTGACATTGGATCCTTTTCTAGAAACTATCAGTTTCCTGAGAACAAACCACTAGAGTCGGATCAAGACGAATCTGTACATTATAGCATAGGAGGATGGACAGGACATGCACTATACAGCTTCAGCTTGGTGTAGTCGGATTTCAGAAAGAGAAGTAAAGAGATAGTGTGGAAATATATAACATCGTATCCTTGATATGTCTCAGCATGACGTCTGCAATACGAATACGAAGATACATACCGCATTATCCGCACGATGCACATCCTTTTGCTTGTGGTAAATTGCGTTTACTGTCCATCCATATGACAGAGGCTGAATCAGACCAGACCAGAGCACTTTTAGATACGTGTGTGCATTTTATGCAGTGTCTACACCTATATCCTAAGTGGGATTCATCGCCCATTTCCGAAAAGGACAAAAGGGATTAAGGATACCGTTTAGAGTAAATCAAAACCAATTGAATGCACTCTTTCGAAGCTAAAGGAGTCTTAACTCATCTCTTTCGTCGTTCAATCTAGCCTGGTTATGCAATCCTAACGGTGTACACTCTGCATTATTTCAACTCACATTGAAGATTTGAGTGTGCCAGTGCATTTCAGAGTGTGCTATTGCAGCCATTTTATTTGTCTTTTGGTCTGACACTTTTCGTTAAATGCAATGACGTTGGTGGAGAGGCATCAGGAGAGTCTCCGTGCTGCTTGGTGCTAGCACTATTATTGCACACGCTAGAAATATTGTGCATCAGGCAAGCACTTAAAATGGATCCCAGAGCCGAGCGCCAGACAATTAAGTGAAATTGCGTATCCTTTGAGGATTGCTGCGATTACCACGACTACACGTAGAGATATCTATGAACGCGGAAATGGACAGTGGAAAATTCATTATCGCCCACATGACCGTTTAGAGTTTAAATAGTGCTGTCCAACGATTTGATGCTAATGAATATTTAAATAAAGTAATTGGCATTTTTATTAGTTTTGATTTAATAAGGAAAATGTTGTGGGAATATTAGGCTGCGTATAGAAGTCATTAGGTTACCTCTTGGCACAACTACTAAAGATTTGTCCAACGTTCAACTATAGTAGTACTAATAGATAACTCAAAACCAAGAGATGTCCCTTTTCGCGTCCCTCGTCTCTCATTTTTAATCTCACAACTTTTGCAGTAGTTGTTGCAAGGTTAGCGGAATGCAAAACCGAAATCACTGCCTTAACGAGTAGTCAGTCCTATTGCAGTGGCGCAGATGGGTTCTCAGAAGGAGAAGGGAGCCACTGTAGTCCAGACTTATTTTTTTGCTATGTAGGTATCACCAAGGACTTGTGTGCCGCCTTTGGAAATACCTACGTAATACTGAAAAACAAAATCCCGCCCAATCTTAATCCCTCATTCTACAAGAAAATCGTGCTTTACAGTATCCCAACATTACTAAATCCCGCCATTATAAAATCTCGCCTATTTAAAATTTCGTCCCTGTAGCATCTCCCTATGCAGCTATTTCTTTGAAATTTCTTACAACCCAATCCCAATCTATCTAAAAACTCCTAACCGCCACACTACGTGCCCCACGACCGGAGCTTCGGGTATATTAGTGACGAAAAATTTCCCACAAGTCAAACCTTTTTCATTTTTAACAAAAAAAAATTATATTTATTTATGTATCAATTTATTATTTTATTCTCTTAGAACATATTCGTCTGAATATTTCTTAATTTTTTCATTGATAGTGATACTTGAGCTCCTGCAGAACAAAACTAAAATCATTCTAAACTCTTAATTAGTTTAAAGAATACGGATTTGCACCGTCGGATTTGAGAACCCATGAGGATCACATCAAAGTAATTGACCTTAAACCAATTCACTAAGCAAACCCCGATCGACTAAACATGGTTTTGTGGTGGAATTGGTTGGTCAGTTCAATTTGAATGGATTTTCGTTTACTTTTGCTTATAGCATGAACATTCTCAAATTTTTAGGGCCAGGCTTTTCTGGGTAGCAGCTAATCAGAGAGGGTCAAGACGTTAAGCATTTATTTTCACTTTGGAAAGTATGTCTCCCATTGTCAACAAAAATGTTCTACTGTAACAACGCTTGCAACACACACCATCCATTTTCACCCAATCAGCTGACTATCGACCTCCCGATAAAACAGTAGCACCGTCACCGCATGCAACGTACACGACGCAAACAACGTCCCGCTAGCACGCACCGTACAGCACGAACAATACTGTCAACTCATCAACATGCGGCATCCTCACTAAGCAATTTCGTACAGTATAAAGAAGGCGAACAACAACGAATCAGCAGCATACAACTTTCTAGTCTTGACATCGAAGCATCCACAACTGAAACTCAAGAACAAGACTCGAATCGCCATGCAGCATCAAATACATACAAACCTGGACCATTCGGATTGAACCGAATTGAACATTTTCAAGAATTCGGTTATACACACAACGTTAAAAAAATATTTTTTTTTATCCACTCTTAAGAAATGGTAAAACTTCAAATTTAGCTTCCAGTTTCGAATTGCTGTAAACCTAAACGGTTTTTTTTTATAGATATCAGTAAATATAAAAATTAATTATTGATTTGGTTAGTAGTGAGTGTAGATGTAGGCAGTCTATTGGTCGATGACTATAGAATCAAAATAAAGTATAGACGCAAAAATCGTTCCACCCTTAAACCAAAGGTTAGTTGTACGAAAATTATCGTCAGAAAGGTGCTGACAAATCTTTAAGAATTATCAGATAAAAGCTTCAGATTAATTATTATTAATATAAACAAAAGAAATGACTACTAATAAAGTCATTAAAAACTTGAGCGTGGGGACTATGCCTATGGGTTTTTTTTGTTAAATCTTAGATATCCATCATCATCATCATCTTCTCTAAATTTCACACCTTGTCTCCACATCAGAATATACTCTACCATGTCAGTGCACATTGTTTGCTCCAGTCTATTTGCTAACCCCACATACTTACGCCATACCATTCGTACAGCTTAAAGTCACATCAAAGCAAAATCTTTGACCCGTCTCGTCGTAATATCCAACTATTTACACATCTCACCTGGACCTGACTAAATATAGTTCTCATTCAATTTGGGTATAAGAGAAATCCTCATCCCGCTCAAGGGTCTATTGTTTCCAATCGTTAAAGGAGAATTAAGGACACCCATTTTATTCCGTCGCCAGGGCGAGAGTCAACATTGATTAGACCCAGTCATCATCAGGCGAACCATTTTTATGAACAGATAAATATTGAATCTTCTATTGGGGGATCCCGCAGGATATCGTTTAATTTGATGTTGAGTTCGCCCCATACCAACGTCCTATAGTGCGGGAGTGAAATAATAAAATCGAAAAGAAAAATCCCAGAGCTTCGTAGAAAATCGATGTAGAAGGACTCAATCAGTTCAATACAACAAATGGAAAGAAAAAAATCGTCGCGTCTCGCATCGCTATTTCATTTGGGACTGTGTGGGGGATTTTCTATAAAATATTCTCGGATTTGTGGGGAGGATGGAGATTTTTTTTTCTACGAAGAAAACAGAAACAGCAGTGCAAACAACGAACAACTCGTCGAAACCAATGTCACAATCACAGCCTTTTGTTGCCTATAGCCTATGTGTATTTGTATTGCTTACAAAATCCTTTAGCATCTAGAATTAGAATTGTTCTGTTTGGTGGTGGGATTTGCCTTCGGAGTATATTGCGTCTAGCGATGGGCTTTACATGCAGTTTGATGCTGAAATGCTGTTATAGTTCGTTTCCAGACTTATTGTTTATTTAGGGTCCCGCAGAAAAGCAAAGACCGAGAGGGAGAGACTGAACTTTGGGTAGGGACCGCTATTTGCAGATGTTTATTTTGAGCGTATTAGTTCTAGGATTTGTCTGTTTGGTCGGTATACCTACGTTTTAATGGAATATGAGAGGATAATACATATTTAGGACGCTGAAGATTCTGCTGGAATTTCGGTTATAGATATTAAGACAATTTGCTTCTTCAAATTTAAATGTACAAAACTATTGCATGAAAAAAAATTTGAAAATTAGCACAGTCGTAAAGCATAGCTTTTTCAGTTCTAGTGAAAATTTATACATTTTAGCTATTACCTTTCGGAAGTTACAGCCGTCTAAAGAAAGGTGACGCACAGCATTTTGCTGTACAGTCCAGCATTTTGACCTGCCGTACAGCATTCAGAAGCGTACAGCAACATGTACAGCATTCTCGATTTCATAGAATAGTATAACTTGTAGAGCCCGGATTCACGTGCAATTGCACGTTACTGCACCAAATTGCACTTTTAAAGGTATATTGCACGAATTTGCACGTTTTAAGGTTTTTGCATGAAACCGTATTGGACCATGGGGTCATGGGGCTGCCATACAAACCCAACTCTCCCACTCAGGTCAGTGGCGTAGATAAGGGGGATCAAGGGGATAACCCCCCCCCCCCCCTTCCCTTCGACCACATATTTGTTTTGTTACTTTAGATACGTAAAACATAGCAGAGTAAACTTTTAGCTGGAATTATTCAACGTGTGTAGTGTTTCATAAAAACGTGAAACAATTTTCAGAACTGCAATAGAAAATTCAGCACTTCCTCAAATTTGAATTATGTATTTCAATTGTAAAATAGAAGCGTATCTAGAAATGCTGTTAGAAAAATTATATGTAACTACTGATTGAAAATGATCACTTGAATTTTAGCGGGAGAATTATGGAGATTTTGATTTGCCGTGAAGGCTACCACCATTTCACTCGACCGTGCAGGTCTGTACCGGTGTTGAATGCTTACATTGCTTTGGGAGTTGTGATGGTAGTCGTTTTGTGCACAGATAGACAACAGACACAAGACCTGATGCGTGTGTCTATCTGTACGAAACCACAAAACTTTGGGAAAAAATACCAAAAATTTAGGAAAGTGAGGGAAAAAAGTTTCGTCCCAATCGGAATTCGAACCTCCGACCTTCAGTCACAAGGTCAACTCTACCTACTGAGCTATAGACGCTTAGAAATCCTGATGCAAAAATTCCAATGTGACATTTCCGAAATTGAATAACTCGATATTTCTCCCGCTGGGGCTCTTCTCCACCAAGCAGACAAAGCGTAGCTCCCATAGAGCTGGTAAGTTGCCATGCCATAAATACTACAGACATGCACCGCAGTTGGTGTATAGAATTGAACGATAAGTCAAGATTTTCACAATTAGTTAAAACTCGCACCCACGAAATTGGGAACCAGAATTAATACAGTAATTGTTTATGTTCAGTTCAAAATTTTAAAAATAATGTGGAACACGGAGTGCTCTTCCACAGAAGCGCAATTTCCAATAAACAGTAGGTACATAAGATTTTTTTCAGGAGAGTGGAAAACTAATGCGAATTCTTTTTTCTTTTTTATAAATTAAAATTTCTCGAAAGGTTTTATCGTATAGCAGGGCAAAGATACTCTTGCCTTTCTCTAGTTGTTCGCAATTCTACTGAGTTTAATACGAAGAACTCTTAACCCTTTCGGACCTATTGGGACACATATGTCCCGGCGAAATTTTGGTTTCATCTGAAAGAAAAATTATCCATCAAATGTGGTTTAAAGGCGTCCCTTCTGGTATTTTAACGTTTAGATAATTATACAAAAATACGTTTGTCCCGCAGTTTGGTACCCAATTTGCACAGTTCTCGTTTCAAAGTGCAAGCTCTCGCCCCTGACGTTCATCATATTCAGAAATACGGTGTTATTTCGGTCAAAAATCAGTATAGGCACAATTTTTATAGGAGAAAAAGCATATTTACATGACAATGTTGTAGTAATCATGTAAGTTTATTATTTATTCTTTACATATCCTCTTCGGACCCAACGTACACATATGTGTACAAATATTTCTTACTGTTAATTTTCATGATAGAATATTTTTTGTTCTTATAACCATGTTTTTTCAATTCTCTAACAATGATTGCGTGTTATCAAAACAGTTATAACGTCTAGACTTCGATAAAAGTTGAAGAAATGCAAATTATTTCATTGCAGTTCATTGTGACTTGACCGACAGCCGCACTCTCTTCCGATTTCCGTTACTAAATTAACGTTGATGACAAATATCGCGATATTTTAAATCAGAAATTAAAGTTGACTAGTTCCTTGTTGTCCGTAAATTGTTTTCACATCGATTGGTCTTTTAATGTTTAAATAACGGTGATTGAAAAAGGTTTGTACACATACGTGCACATTAGGTCTCAATACCATAAATGAGATTACATTATCTTGTACAGAAATGCACATTCATTCTTAGCAATTGTACCAGATATGATTTTTATTTGGTTGTACAGTAAAACCCCATTGGTTGTGGCCCCTATCCGGACACATAGAAGTCCGGATGCGGATTTTTGGATTTTTTTTCTTACGCGAAGCTTCAAATTGTAAAAAAAATAATTTTCATTAATTCAATTCATTAATAAATGGGTACAATTACCCGGATTCTGGATGCACAGGAAGAACTAGAGTTCTTTGTGTTAGTTGTGGAGTCTTCCTGTGTGTTCTGAAAGATCGCAACTGCTTTTTGAATTTTCATAAGGAATGAATTCAAATTCTTACTTTTGCATCATTGAATTTCGTTTCTTATTATTAATTTGTTTTGTTTCTATTTTTTTAATAATAATGTTATTTTAATATTTTTGTATAAAACTACATTGAAATATATATTTTAAATGTAATTCCCAGCTTTTTTCGTATCTACGTAACATTTGCAGGTGGTCGCTATGTGCGTCTACAGACCTAATGTACACATATGTGTACAAATTATATCTAATTATCTAGAATAGCTAAATTTTTCAAATCTTCTAAACTTATCTCAGAATACATATCTAAGCACCCTAAGTACGTTTTTACAAAGTTTTTTCAAATAATGTGCTCTCGGGACCGAAGAGGATATATGCTTTTTGTGTATTTTCGTTTTCGGGACCTATGTGTCCCATCGGGTTTCTTTGGTGGTACTAATATGTCCCACTCAGTATTTGGGAATACTTTTCATTTTCAAATTAAATTATAATAAAAAACCTTTTCCTAGCGGAAACTAATAGAATACGAAATATTAGAGCATGTGATAGAGATTTATGCGTCCTGGGATTATTTTCACGGTAATTTTGACGTTGGAACATCGGAACATATATGTTCCATCTAAAAAACCGCACGGGACATAGGTGCCCGACCCCCACAGGCCCCCCCCCTAGAGGAGTTGGGGCTACAATTTTGTACCTCCCTATATCTAAGACATATCCCAAAGATGATTCCATTAATAAAGCCTTTCTAAATCTGCTAGATTTTTTTAGGTTCGAAAGGGTTAAAGCTATAACCTATAAACAGGATTTTTTTTAACTAAATCTTTTATAAAAAAAATTGTAGAAATTTCCGAAATTGAAAGATATAGTCTTATGCAGACAGTAGGGAATTCGAATACAAATTAGCAAACAAACTGAGTTCCGCGTAAACGTTGGGTTCCGTGAAGATCTCTCAAGGATTTCGCGAAGATATTCAAAAATAGGAAAAATGTAGAAAGAGTTTTTGATAACAAAAAGTAAACAATCCATACGAAAAATATTTGTAAATTTTAAAATTCCGAAGCTTGGTTAACTTCACTGTACCAGAAATCAACACTGTAAAATATTTGACCAGCATCAACTTGCTACTTTATGAAATGGAAAAGGAAGTAGAAAATAAAGTATGTCCGCAGTGTTTGTTTGAGGTTTTCGGGATTTAAATTAGGGCGCTAATAAATTAGAGGATTCAATTTGTGTTAATCGAAACTTTTCTACGATTTTTTAACGAGTGTTTAACGGTCCAAGTTCTTCTCACATTTTTGGTATCCTTTTCAAACAATTGGCGGAAAGCTAGGGCCTCGAAATTTATAGAAGATAGCTGCTACGGTGTCCTCCAAGTTTGAAAAATTTAGAAATATGTATCTACCCACGAATTTCTGAGTTATCGGAGGATTTCGATTTAAAACACAAAAGCTGTACTTTATCCACATATTCTGGCCATTCCCAATGAGCTCTCGTCTTCACAATTTCCCTTTTCTGGAGATTTAATTATATCATTTATATCCCTGTTTTGAGATATTGTGGGCTGAAAAGCGGCGATGCAAGATGTTCCGTGACTCCAAAAAGCTTGAGACCCATTGATCTAACCCAATATAAAGCTCTGATACTCTAATCACAATAGCAAAAATTTGAACGAAAATTGGAATACATACTGTGGATTCACTCACCGTAGTAAGAAAGCCAAATTATTATCGATGCAGTTTTAGAATTTTTGCGGAGAATTCAATATTTTCAAGACGCTATTTTTTCGTATGCAAAAATTGCTCTCTATTTTGCAAATAAAACAACAAATGCTGAAAAACACTGCTAATTTGAAATGTAATATATGCAGATTTCTGCATATATTACACTTCAAATTAGTTATTCTAAAATTCAAAATTTGATAACCGTAAAAGTACATGTAAGCAATCTTGCAAAATGATCCCCTCCCTCTCTGAAAAGCTATCTACGCCACTGACTCAGGTTCTTTTAACAAAAACTTTTTAATTTGTGCACCAATTACAACAAAATTTCACACAAATGTATTTCTATCGACGACACAAAACATATGCAAGAATAGATCAAATCGGACCATGGGGTCATGGGGCTGCCATACAAACCCAACCCCCCATTTTGGTTCTTCTAAGAAACATTTTTTTCACCAATTTCACAAATGGAATCGTACTATGGGGCCATGCTCCCGCGTCCCACAATAAAATTTACCGAGTAAATATTTTTATTTGCCCACTTATCCCAACCTAACCCCGCACAAATAATGTTTTGTCGATGCAAGGGAACTTTTGTGAAGACGGAAGGAAAAGAATGGGGGGTGGGGGGTTAAATACAAGTCGTTGGTACACCCGAAAGAAAACTTTTAGCCCGAGGAGAGCGAAGGGTATCCAAATTTCGGCCGCGCCCGAAATTAGCCTCGGTCTCGTTTTTGTATCGTTTTATGGAATTTGGAGGCTAATATGAATTTTTTCCACTTCACTTGAACAGTTTTTTTTATATAAATAGGGGAAAAGGAACCTAAGCAGTGGTCTTAAGGTCCTGAGATTTATAAGGATAAGGCACTATCGAGCTGTGGACCGGTTTTGATTTAATGCGACAGGCGACGGTGGTGTGGTGATGCTTGGTAACCGAATATTAAAAACTAGTTCTCCAATAGAAAATCGGTTATATATAATAATTTGCAAAAACTTAGACATTTGCCTTAATTTCGAAGAAATGGGAACATTAATATCGTTTAAGGACAAAATCAAGAAAAACAATATTTTTTTTAAAGATCAAAGACAAACAGCTGAGTTGAGCCTCACGGTTACGCTATTAAATAAATTTGTTTTCGTATCTTGGTCATCGGAGTGACTCGAACTATTATTACATTTTCATTTACTTTCGATACTTCGGGAACCCATTGACCGGTCTTTCTGAAATGTTTCACACTTGTAGATCAACCTACGAGGTAACTGAAATGGATATTTTAACAGCTTATTGCACTTAAAAACTATTCTGCAAACTGTCCAACAATCCAAGGAACTAGAAATCTAATCAGCGTAAAGGACACCCATTCATTCACATCTCAAAATAGGCTGTCAAACCCAAAAACATATTCGTTCTCCTTTTCAAGATTAATTGACATCGAGAGCAAGGCATATGCGACTTCCTTCCTTCGATTCCTAATGAACCCTTCAATGGGTCCAACCACAAAGAGCCCATACTAATATGATTAATGGAACATCTCGGAAATTCCATCGAAGGATATAATGCGTGAAACTCTTACGATTGCTGAAAACCTAATATGTATTAAGTTTCAGTTAGAAGCACAGAACTTACTTTTCTTATTATAAGTGTGCCCAAAGTCCAAGTATCGTTTTTCCGCAATTTCCATGGAAACTTCTATGTATATTACAAGGATAACATAACAAAGTTCGTCTCTGAAACATTAAAATAGATCGCGGCGGGAAAAAATACACACCCTGATGGTTTGCTAATATACACACGCTCTTCATTTTGACCCTAATGTGTGGTCAAACTTTGTCCTGAAAATATACTCATTCCGCATAATTTTCCCCGGCGATGTCTACGAATATACACTTTGGATATAGCAAAGTTCGTTTAACGAAAGCAAAAGTGATAAGATTCATTCAAGCGCTCTTGTTAAGCCCGGACGCTTTCGAAAGGATATTTTGTCAGCATCACTAAAAGAGAGCAGATGTTCTGGTTCATTTATAGTCTAGAGATAAAAAGAAGGGATCGAAACTATTAATCACCCCGAAATCAATGAAATGGCTTAGCTCGGCATTGAGGACAGCAAAAATAGGACATCCAATTCTCATGAACATGATTTTCAATTTTCCCCCCAAATAATGAAAATACGACACAGTGACCTTCATCCCTTAGTCCCTGGCATTTGAACTTGTCTTGAATCGAAAAAGTTCTGTACCACAAAAAATAAGTTTCATCCACCGAAAGGATACACACGACGAAGCCTTTCAATGCTTCGAAAATAATTGTTATTGAGCACACACAAAACATGACAAAAAAATAAATCCTAGCGTTTATCATTAGTTAATGAGCACTTATCCTGAAACTTTATTGCCTATGCCTATTCAAGAAACTCTGCTATGACTGAGTGCCGAAGTTTTGTCTCTTGTGGCCATCCTATTGTTGCCAGCTCAGGGACAATCACTAGGCGAACTTAGATTGTTTAATAAATAACACAGAAAAGCGATTTGTATCACATGTTCACTCTCTGGTCGAGATTTGATGAGTTCTATACGAGAGGACGTGCCATCCTAAATCGTCCTTCGCACGGCTGAGAAATGCTTCATCTTCCTTCGATAGACGAAGGCGAGGCGAACAATGGTGAAATTTGTAGTTTGAGCCTTTTATGGTCAGTATAGTGTGTTGTTCCCGCAAGTCATTATTTCCGTGCCAAAATGAATACAATGTTGTGCCGACAATGTGATGATGTAAAGGAAGTTAGGAAAGTGTTCTTTGTAGTTTGTATAATGCCCAGAAGGATAGCTTTCTTTTATAAAGGATATTATGTTGGTATTGTCTAGCTTGAGGTGTAGCTTATCCCATCAGAGAGAGGGAGTGTCTGGGAAACGCTAATATTGATAAAGATAAACATATCAAATAAAAATACAGCTAGATGGATTTACAAACAAATCCATTTTCTCATGTAGCTTCGACATGTATGCCAAATATAGTTAAGAGGATTGTGAGGGCCCAATTTCCCATATGAGGAACCTGGACAATTCTCCGGCCGCAGATTTTGAGAAACGGCAATTTTTGGAAATTTGGTTTTAAGTTCTGTCAAAAATCTATTTTGAAAACTAAAGGAGCACTTGATATAATGAAAAAACATGTTAACTTCCTCTTTCTAATTTATTCTAGTTAAGTATATAGCAGGGCACCCAATCGAGTATTCACCACCATTTGTACCTTCAAAAGTTCTACTAAAGGCTATCACTCCGAACGTCCTACTGGTAGCGGGCTGTTCTGGTTAACTAGGCGTAGAAAGCATCTTCGAAACGTATTGGCTTCATTTGAAACAAGTAACTCATGTTCACTCTTATAGGAAGCCTCGAAGTGCTTTTGGCTGTAAAAATCAAGGAACTACATTAAATGTTTTGAATACGAGAGTAATTTCTGTTTTGACTTCCCCAATGATTCTTTGGAAAAATAAGAAACAAATTTCTGACTGCACTAGTTTAAAGATGTCAAAAATAGGTAGAAACAGCTTTTTTAGGGTTTTTTAGAATTTTTTCAAAAAACCCTTATGAAATCCATTTTGTCCGTCCGTCCGTCCGTCCGTCTTTTGTGATCTAGGGACGCGGGAGCGTCCCGCCTGCCAAAGAAAAACGAAGAAATTTGAACAAATCAAAAGTGAGAAGTGACTAATGCCTTGGTTAGACAGTGCGAGCTATCGTGCGAGTTGGCCTAGACAGCTACTGCAGAGTAGCTACTTGCACCATGTGACCACATCACGTATGATGCGGTCACATGGTGCATCATACGTGATGCGGTCACATGGTGCAAGTAGCTACTCTGCAGTAGCTGTCTAGGCCAACTCGCACTGTGTAACCAAGGCATAAAACTATGTTTACACGACGGAACAAGTACGGGTTTTCGGACCTCTGTAGCTCGGACCCTGGTTGGTCCTGAGTGTTCAAATTCGGTAAATGTTGTCGTTCGCGCCGTCTTACGAAGTGTAGAAAATTTCAAGAAGATACGATGAAAAACACTGGAGATATAAGAGTTTGAAAATCGCATTTTTTCGAAAATCTTGTTCTCGTTGTTCTTGTCGTTCATTGACAGGGCTACAGCCTTGCAGAGGGCATCTCGGGATTTGGTCTCTTTTCCCATTGATAGAGTCTGTCGTGAAGGTGTGCATAGGATATCGTTTGGTCCGATCCGTGGAATAGAAAAAAAGATACAGCGGAAAATGTGAAAAAATACATAGAGTTTCTCGCTTAAATATTTTTATATGTTTTAAAGGAAGCATTTTGCAAAAGTCGGGGATAGGCCCGAAAAATGCCTAGAAAAGAATCGTATAGTTTTGTGATTTGGCAGGACTGTTTCGAACAATCCCTTGTATATGGTCTCTAAAGTTTTCAGTTGTAAAGCGTCTGCAAGAGCGGCGGCAAGGGCTCAAAGTTCCAGATTTGGTTCGTCTCTTATACGAGTACGTACATATTACTATAATATTGGATGAACAAATAACATCCCGATGATCCTAAAGCTTCCAGCAAACGGTAGAGGTTCGCAAAACACACACACCTCAGGTTACGAAGGACGCTAAGGTTACAAAGGTTACCAAGAGGGTTATTATTGTTATTATGTTCTCAAACATGATCGTGATAAAAGGGCAGTGAATATCGTCTTCATTTCAAGAAAATAAACGCATTCATTTATTAGCGACGTTTTTTTCGTATCGCGTGTAAATCTGACTCGAAAAAAACGATCGCGGGTAACATCCCGGTTAAGACCAAACAGCTGACATTTGACACTTTTCGCGCATCTTTAGCGACGTTTTTTTCGCATCGCGGGTAAATCTGACTCGAAAAAAAAAACGATCGCGGGTAACATCCCGGTTAAGACCAAACAGCTGACATTTGACAGTTTTTGCGCATCTTTGACTCACCTTCGTCGGCTTATTTTTTAGATGTGGTGGATTTTATCACAAAAGATGATTATTTCTTTGCAAAATCTTTTCTCGTGATGAGAAAAACTGTCACATTTGGTTTGAAAAAACAAATTCCCTCATATTTCCCCTATGCATCCGCCATCTACATTTGAGCTCTATCCCGTGTAGGGTAGTTGCACTGGTGAACTTTACCTGGGTAAGTGTCATTTTTTTTATATGAAGTTCTACCCAAATCTGCACGGGATAAACACAATAAAACGTACCTATTATGTTAATACTCTGTTAATTGCCTATTTGTATTCTGTTGTTGCTCTGTTAATAGTTGATTGACGCTCTGTTAACACTCTGCAAACGGTGTGTTCACATTTTGTTAAGGTTCTGCAACAAAGTGTTAAAAGAGTGTTTACAGAGCGTTTACAGTACTTTAACAGAACCCCAATGGTATGATGTTAACGGTCCGTAAACGTTATGTTAACTCACTATTACTCTGTGAAAGCTCTGTTAAGGCTCTGTTATTTTAACGATCTATTGATGTTATGTTAACATTCTTTTACCGATTCGCAAACGTTCTGCCATCACTCTGTTAACGTTCTGAGGAAGGGGTGTGTCGATGGTATGGCTTGTTCTGCTATCCGTTCTCATAGGAAGAACTTTTGTGTTTCCGATATTTTCCGCTATATGTCCGCGGATGGTAAGAAAAGTGTCGCTAGTCTCGATAAAAAGAACAATAAAATTCTTCTGACGAGAGCTGAGCTGTTCCGCCAATAATATTGGTTATGCTATTTATCCAATGTTATGTTAATACTATGTTAACGAAATGTTAATAACCTGTTAATGTTATGTTAATTTGTAGCTCATGTTACGTTGATATTTGGTTACTCATACAATCAGTGGCGGAACAGCTTCACTCGGGGCCCTCCCGCCAACTTTTTGAGTGGGCCCCCCCTACACTGGGAAAAAAAGCAGAGTGAAATCAGTCGAAAATACTCTTGAAGGTCGATCCACACTTTTCAGTCATTTTCCATACAAGTTGACAGATTGTCAGTTAATTGATTGACTGACAATCTGTCAATTTGTATGGAAAAAGCCTAGAAAGTGTGGATCGACTTTACACCAACTCTTTTGAAACATGATTTTGACGTTACTAAGAGCGTTCGCTATGAGCTACTTTGATTCTTTGCATTCTTATATTGAGAATAGCGTTCTTGTTGAATCGTTGGTTAAATTAATGATTTTATCAATCGTTTTTCTATTTTCAAATAAAAACACTCAGGGAGCGCATCATTGACCTTTATAGGTGTTGGAGATATTTAGGCATTGTAAATTACTTGTGCCTACAATGGGAATCGATCCCGCGAACCTATGATTCGAGCACGAGCGTCCTATCTAACCTAATGCCGAACATACACGGTCAATCCTAATCCTTTTTTGGCCTAAGTTTGTAACTTGCTAGACAATCGAAAAAAAGCGGTATTAATTCAACTCTATTCCTTGTTTCAGCTTTAAATTTAAGTGTACTCTAATTTAAATCCTTCAATTTAAGAACGTTTTGAATTCAATACAGAAATCCTCCTTTCAAACTAAATGTGGCCTCTGCACTACAGCCCTAATGACCGTGTATATACCGCAAGCGAGATAAAATATTTTAGTATTCAACTAGTTTGAACTAAGTTTAGTACCACTCTCTCTCTCTCTCTTGTTCGTGTTTAACAGTTCATGACAAAGTAGATTGGAATTTAGAAAAACGTTTAGAAAAGGTACTATCACCAAAAATGTTTTAAGATAGTTTATTTACAGAGGGACCTCAAGAATCTGTTTGCCCATATGGTACTTTGCAAGGAAAAGGGTGGGTCGGATCACAAACCGTGGCTACAGTTACAACAAATAGCACAGCCATGCAAAACAAATATTTTTTTGGAGAAAATTTGAGGATCCGGATTGTCTCAGGATCTTTCAAGGATTTTAGGACAATAACAATCAAACCAAGCCTTTTTGGTCATATGTTCGCTCTTTAAAGTCATCCTTGAACTCATCCTATGAAGTGTGCCTAAATGATACTATTGCAGAGACTCCCCAACAGGCATACGACCTCTTCGCTAGATATTTTTCGTCAATTTTCTCTCCTTTGACAGTTCCTCAAGCGTCTGACTTTAATTTCGAGGCCCTCGATTCACTTAACTTGATTTCTGCCTCTCCATCCGATGTTTATGAAATCATTGACACTTTGGATGATAATGGTAGTTGTGGTCCGGATGGGCTTCCTAACTTTTTTGTCAAGTCCCTATCATCTGCCCTCAGTCTTCCTTTATCTATCCTTTTTAATCTAAGCCATGCCACTGGTTCCTTCCCTTCTGCGTGGAAAGTTACGAACGTTCTTCCTATTCCTAAATCCTCGTGTTCCTCTTCTGTCACGAATTATCGTCCTATAGCCTTATTGTCCTGTTTTTCCAAGATCCTTGAGCGCCTCGTTCACAAGTTTTTGTACCCTCCCTTATCCTCTCTGTTCTCCAATAGCCAGCATGGATTTGTCAAAGTCGCTCTACAATGACAAACCTTGCTAAGTTTCAGCACACGGTCGCGAAAGCCTTGGATAACCATGAACAAGTTGACACGGTTTACACAGATTTCTCCAAGGCTTTTGACTCCGTCAGCCATCATGTATTACTTCGAAAACTCCATGCAAATGGAGTCTCCGGTTCCTTGCTGTCATGGTTTTCCTCCTACTTATCCCAACGTGAATGTCGTGTTATTTTCAACAATTGTGTCTCGTCTGCTTTCTGCCCCACCTCCGGTGTTCCCCAGGGTTCTATTTTAGGTCCTCTCATTTTCAATGTTATTATAAACGACCTTCCCTGTAATTTTTCTTCTTCTTCCCGCCTGTATGCTGATGATCTGAAGCTATTCAGAGTAATTCGTTCTCCTGATGACTGTGTTTGTCTTCAGGCTGACCTTGTTGCCCTGAATAGCTGGTGCTCCTCCAACCCCCTTCAACTTAATGTTAGCAAATGTTTTTCAATATCCTTTTCCCTTAAACCTAATCCCAATTCCTTTGTATACACTATCGATAACTTTCCCCTCGTAAAAGCCGATCAGTTTAAAGAGCTGGGTGTTGTGTTTGATTACAAATTAAAATTTGACAAGCACATTTTTGAAATTTCTGCGAAAGCATCCCGTCTGACTGGTTTTGTGTTGCGTTGCTCTAAGGCGTTTACCGACTCCTCGATTGGCCTCACCCTCTTTAACACGCTAATACGTAGCAAGCTGGAATACTGCGCTCCTATCTGGTCGCCTCACTACGTGTATCTCAAGCCTCATATTGAATCTATCCAACGGAAGTTTAAACGAATTTTATTTTTCAACAGTCACTTTCCCTATTGCGAATATCCTCAACGACTTGCCCACCTTAAAATTCTCTCACTCGAACTACGCAGAGTATACCTGGATGAGTGTCTTGTGTACAGCATTTGCCAAGAAATTCTTTCTACAGATTTATCGGAAGAGATTCCTCTAAGAGTACCCAACCGTACAACCCGTTCCTTGTCACTTTTTTCCATTCCATTTGCTAGGACAGAACTATACTATCATTCTACCTTGCTTCGACTTCCGCGGAAACATGACTTCCTTCAGCTCGGGCTTTTTCCGCAATCATTTCCAGTTTTCAAACAATCGGTCAAAAGTATTATTTTTGAAAGCGTTTAATAATTTGAATTCTTTTTATGTTATTATAATAATTATTTTTCAATTTTTTTTTCTCCTTTTTTTAATTAACTTTGCTGTTTCTTGAATTAGATTTTAATTTTTTTTCTGTACTTTTAACTAATTTTTGTTTTGTAACTGGGACACTCGTTCTGTAAAACAAAATTTATATAAATAAATAAATAAATATTTAATTTGTTTATCTAAGGGACCTGCTGAAAGATGAACAATACATTTAGCATTTGTTTTGACTTCGAAAAGTGTATATGTATCTCTTCTTGTCTACAAAAAATATCTACGTCGGAGTGTTGTTTTTTTTTGCAGTCGTGCTGTTTTTATGGTTCGTGAAATATTTCATGTGGCTTTTGGGCCCCTCCCCCTAAATAGTCTCGGCACTGAAATTAAGGTTTGTGTTCGTAGAGACGACTCATGGGATCATCGCTCATTGATCGAAGTTAAGCCACCGGTTTTGAGCACTATATGGATATATTTTCTATAAAAATATGTTCCTTTAGTCCATAGTCGATACTAGGAAAGTAGAACCATTCAAAAAATTTGAAACACGGCTCGAAATTGGATGCAAAATTACAATCGCTGACCGATCATCACATGAATTGTCTCTACGAACACGTACCTTAAATATCGTGCATCTGATGGACCGACGACCTGCAAGGAAAAAACGAGAACCGAGTCAAATTATATTTGTGTAATCTTCAGACGATGCACTTGATATGATTATAACAAACAGAAGGAACAGCATTATTTCGGTCTAGTCTAGCCGTTTTGACATTCCTATTAAAATCCACCGAAATTTAATCACCAACGGGGAAATGCACCTGGGAATTTTTGCTCACTTCTACAAAAAACCAAAAACATTCTCTCTAAAAAAAACCGAAAAATTCATTTCAATGAATATCCTTACACCTAATTAGGTAGTTTATTGTCTACTTCTCCTAACCACTATACTTCAACAAGAAGTAAGTGATAAAATCACCCAATGATTACGTTAACAAAAGAGCCCCCAGGAAGTCAACAACCGAACTATATCTCCACCAAAAAACAGTTCTCAAATTCAAATCTACACTCGTGTAGCTAAGCAACATCATCAACATCAAGCATCAAACAATTTTTTTTACGAGTCCTCGTCCTCGTTTTCAGTAAGCGCACGAGACGGCATCGCACCTGTTGAATGCTAAATTGTACGTAAAACCATTCGAAACGGCAGAAATTTTCAATGCCACATCCTGCGGCAGAGCTTGAGTATTCAAGTAAGAAAGAAGCTAAACAAAAAATAGAGTGGGGGGGAACGAATCGTTCGTCTTGTTCAGATTTCAGAGAGAACCTCTGTGTAAAGTGACTTGTCCCGGATCATCGAAACAAACAATTTCACCTTTCGTCGTCGATTGACTGCCATTGTGTCAGAGGAAACTTTTCCTTTTACTTTTACGCCCTCTGCGAAAGAAGTACACAATCCTCATCCCTCCTATTATAGCATGTAGCTGTAGTCCTATACTCGCACCAGGTGAAGAGTGTTCTCTTTGCTGAAATCCTGTACACTGAAGAAATCAGGTTACAATAGAGCTTCCGTGCTGGGACGACACGATGGAGCTCGTTACTGCGGATATAGGATGGAAGGTTCGTTGGCTACCGCACACGACTTTTGTGGTGATTCATAACATGCGATTATGGTGCGGTTTAGGATCGACCAAGTACCCTCGAAGGAAGTAATAACGTGTTTCGGTATTTTGGACGAAACTATGTATATGAACACGCAACCGAACTAGTGGGTAAAGTGATTGTCGGAATCACAAGAATGATGAAAGTCAATTATAGGACTTTTGGCTGAAGGCATGCAAGGATATCATGACTTCATGTACATGCGGACAACGTGAATCATCGATCCCAACTAATGAAATAGTTTTCATCATACTAATGCGAAATTGAAACTAAAGATTATCTCTCAATGCCAATTAGCCTATTAATATCTCTCGAATTTCAATTGCAAATATCATACCTACCTCTCTTATTTGCATACAGGACATACAGTCCTGGCATTATTATACAAATATCCTCGCACGCTGACTCCACCTATCAAAATTTGCGTAAACAGCAAATTAACAAATGGTCCACTCTGACACTCAGCACTATTATCGCCACATAATTGCTGCTATTATGGTTTATTAATCACCTGACGAGGCGCGACACCCTTTGGTCGAACGGACCCAAATGATCAGATCCTTGCCTAACAACACGTGGGCTATTAAAATTAATTATCGTAATGGGATAAAACGTGAATGTGTGTGCGGCGGTATTTGTGGATTTATTTGTGTGGTATTTGTTTTCGTCGTGGGTGGATGATGAAAGGATGCGTGGACTGAAGGGTGCGTCGGATTCTGATGAATATTCTCCTTGAATTTACTACCTACTCGTATATATAGGTGTAGTACGAAGTGTCGAAAATATTAACCGCCTGGCTGCTGCAGGCATGACTAGAATTTATTGTATTTATTCGGGCGTAATATTGACATGGCCCGGAAAGTTTACATTATCAACACTTTGCAGGACGAAATATTGTATTGCTAACACCTCAGGACGACTAGAGGTGCTGTGCGTATTATATTTGTTCTTTGGATCTTATATTTCAGTTTCGCCATTTCATTTGGATGAAATTATTTTGTTTTGTCCACTAAGGGGTGGCAATGTTTCGTATAGGCAGAGCTGGCAATAATTCAATATTTGCAAAGTACAAATGTCCAGTTTGTCAAATGTTTGCCTGGCGGTATTGAGTTTTCGTTTGAAGAACTAATATATTCCGTGCGGCAAATGTAAATAGAATAGAACTGATAAAATGGTGACGGTGAATTTCTTTTGGATAAGAATAGGCGAATTTCAATTTGACGGTAACGCCACGTCTGTCACATTGAACTACTGATCACAGAAGTGTCAAACTTTGCACTTCAAATTGCATCTTTGGATGGTTATAACTTCCGATCGCTGACGAGCTGATGAAATTTGAAGGAAATGTTAACGACAAGTTACTCTACAAGTGTGCCAAATTTTAGAATCAGATCAGATCCCGAGTTATTGAAAGTCAAATATTGCGTAACATAGAAGTGTAATGAACATCTCGTTAAAATTACTTTTGACATGTATACACTGAACCAAATATTTCTTCATATGAACGAATTTTTTTTCGTAAAATGTTGAATAAAATTTTTATTTGATTTGAATAATAATTTGTTACATTGAATAAATACGGGTAGAATTTTAGAAAAAAAGTTACATATTATTCAATATGAAAATTTTGTTTTTTGTTTTATCAAATTAACTAAATTTTCATCAGTTTTATTACTATTCGCTTACAATTTTTTATCAATTTGAAGAAATCGCACTTTGTAAAAGTATTTCTTCGTATAGAAAAAATTATTCAAACTGACGATATGTTTTCGCTAAATTATTCGAACCAATTCTCAGATTGACAAAAGTTAGTCAAAATAACAAATTCACAATTTGTCAGATTCGTCAAAAGGATAAAACTTAATCAAATGGAAGAATAGCATCATTCTTATATTTTATATATATTATATTTTATCACAGTGAATAATTTAGTCATATTGACAAAATCAATTCTTCAATTCTTCTCTTTTACGAAAATTATTCACACAGATGAATAAATAGTAACGCATTTTCTGTAATTTTTCGATTTTTTGAGTAATCTTTGCCTTTAAATTTTAATGGAAATCTAAATTCCAAAAAGAAATTTTTTAATACAATTTGTGAGAAAGAAAAAAAAAAATGTCGTGGCCGAGTCTCAATAAGGTGTCCGCCATGCAGTGTGTATCAAGTAGGTACTGCAGGTCTTGAGAACATTGGAAGTATATTTCCTCTCTGGCGCAGTGGCAACGTGAGTGGACTGGCACGCAAGCGGACCGAGTTCGAATCCTATGTTAGACACAATGGTAATATGGTTGATTGTATGTAAAAAAAAAAGTGTTTAATAAATATTTGAAAGTCTTTAAATAAATATAATAATAAATTAAATTAGTTTCAAAACAAATAAGACAACACGCAATGTTAATTTTTAATATTTAAAAAAAAATTATAGAAAATTTCTTCATATTGACAAATTTATTCATCAATTTACAATAATTTCATAATTATTCAATATAACTGTAGTATTCTTCAATCCAAATAACAGCTTCATTGACCGTATTTTGATGAAATTTTCTTCATATTAAATGTAATTTCGTCGAATTTACGAATTTTTTGGTTCAGTGTACCTATTCTCTATGCAGAGGATATCTAAACTACTGGGAATCATTTCGTAAAAAAGTGTAACGTTGTAACGTAACAAAAAGCGTAACGAAACTTTAAGAGATTGATAGTGAAAGTTATAGCCAATAAGCAATTACGCTCTCCTTCACATTTCTGATTACGGTAAACGACCGAAAGACTTTATCGCAAATTAACTGAGGCCCTCAGTTTCAATCTGAAGTTAACCCATTAGTGCATAGTGTCCCTTTAAAGGGACACCCACTTTTTCCCCTTATATGGCCATTTTTTTGACTATGCACTGGAAGTGTGTATGCAATGGCAACTATTAACATCTCAGTTATGAAACAAACTCGCATTCAAATATTTTTATTGCCTGGTTTAGTTTATTTATTGAAAAGAATGAGTGGCGGAGTTTTAAAAAATCGACAGATTCAGGGCTGGTGAGAAAAAATTTTGCTAATATTTTGTAGTGCTAGTTTACTGCTTCGATTGAATAATCGTTAAAATGTGTATAAGCTATTATTCTAATCAAAGAAAAATCGTCGTGGTGTCATAGATTTTGTGTAATTTAGCATGTTTTGCGATGTCCCTTATAAGGGACATTGTGCACGTAGGTCAGTTGGTGAAATATATTTATAGACTTACAGCTGCAGAAATTTAAGAGAAATTAGAAACGGTGGGTCGTCTTTTTGAAGACATCAACATTTCTGCTATACCCCTATTGATGGCAATGAAACAAGGGATCTTAAAAGGGGACTTTTACTGCTGATGTGAGTTGCATTTTCAGTCTAGACGATCTAGCGATTGCTTTCGAAATTACCAAATAAACGTTTGTATTGGTCAAAGGCGCCTCAGTGGGGTCTATGTCTACGTCATGGGATAGAGAAATTTTGTTAGTGGCTTCACCATCAACATCAACATAAGCTCCACAGAGGAGGGATACAAAGCATTTTCCGATGCAGGTTGGCTATGGCTAACTGCCCTTCCACACCGGCTCTGGGCCTCAAAAGGGCCAGCTGTTGAAACGTAAAAGTGCTAATTCCTAGCTGCTTGGAGTCATCCCTTGGGTATTAATACATGTAGTGAACCGCCATAATGCGGGAAAGCTGCGTTTTCAACCGGGGCTGAGAGTCCAACGGGCAACCGAGCCCGCGGAATGCACTTAGAACTATGTGGTGATTCCATATTACCGTAAAAGCAGCCAGCTAACAACAAATTTATCCGTGGAGAATTAATTAGATTTTGTTTTGGGCACTATATTCAAGCGGAAGACATTATGTATTTACTTCATATATATGGGAAAATATGCTTATGTCGTTTCCAAAAGTTTTGGAGTTAAGGAGGATAACGTCATCGATCTGCTCACTAAGGAAATAAAGGATTCAAACCGAGTAATTTGATAATTTGTGAATATTCTACATGCCACTTAGAAGTTTCATTGATTTCTATTTCATATCCGTCAAACTACTTCACTATTTAACCGGTGAGGGTATTTTCGACGGAAACAATGCAAGTTATTCGTGTCGATTTTTTCATTCGTCAACTGACCGCTGTGCATAGTGTCCCTTATAGGGGACGGCTTGTAAATCTACTATTACCAGAGTTGTTCGAGTTTTTTACTTTACATTTTTTACGTAGTTTTTTACATGTAAAAAACTCAATTTTTTACATGAAGAGTTTTTTACATTATGTAAAAAAAAACAAATGTAAAAAACTATATCGAATACCTATTTTTTTAACTTTCTGTTATCGGAATCGGATATACAAATTCGTCACCGATTTGGAGTGTGGTTCATTATTTGTAATTAATGATGCACCAGAAATAGATATGACTTCGCATAATGGCTGCTTTTTATTCGATCGAATACAGGACAGGATAATGTTTCAGCTATGCAGCCGGGCAGTACATTTTTATCTTTTTTTTTTTTTTTTTTTGCCTCACAGAAACTTTTGTCCCGGGACTAGGCTTCTCGGCATCACTTTACTTACTATCCGTACGTAAGTGACTAATCAATCAATCGAGTGTAAACTCTAGCAGATCGTAAAAAAAAACTGAAAACAAAATATATTAATAAGGAAATTTATCAAAATAACTTCTTTTAAACATTAGTTTATTAGTACAATTAAAATTAACTAAGTCCTTCAAACTATTATAAAGAATAATTGACCTTGTAATTGGTTCATTAAGCCCATAGTTTACTCTATGATAAGGCTGAACAAGAAGGTTGTTCCGCCGCAAATTGTGAGGAATATTTCTGACTTGAAAGTTATTTAATACACTGCCTGTCATAACAATAGCCGCACCATAAGACAGTCTGATCCTTAGAAATTTAAAGAGAGCACAGTTATTCCATGTACCATAAACAAAAGGGATATTTAAAAGACAAATAATTTCACAAAAATTTTCCTTTTATTGCAAACCGTTATTTCTCTATAAAGGAAATATTAAACTTTCGGTCCATCATAACAATAGCCGCACTTGGAATTATTATGGCAAAAACTGACTCAAAAGCAGAGATTGAGGCAATTATCAACGGAAGTGATTCTTTTCGAATAAAATAGATTCTGATAGATTGTTTTGTTTATTTTTCACGAAATAATTTTAAAAGTTTTTTGAGTTTTTTGCTTAGTAACTTCTTAGCATCGATAACCGCTGCTTTTACATAGAAAACTCTCTGAAATCGTGTTTTTTTTTTATAAATTTTACGTAATAATGTTTCTACAAGGTTCCCTGCCTAATTTCAATCAATGGGAGGCCCCCTCCCTAACATTTATAACATTGGAACCAATTTTAACTGCTACGACTGGCGAGACATGATGCAATCTCTTGCCTCAAAATCCGTTATGTGTCCTATCTTCTGTATAAAATGGAAGCAGTTTTTTATCAGGACAATCCTATGAAATTTTTCCTATGACGGAAATAACGAAATCAAGTGTTCTATTGGTAGACTATCCTGGCCAATAATTTTAATGAGCACTTGCTATACATTTTCATAGATCTCAATACAAATTTTGGACAGTGTTATTTAATAGTGTTAAGCTGGGTTGTTTATGCATTTAAAAGTTGATGTAACCACTTCTAAAACAGTAAAAACTTCTCCGAAATACCCTGATCATAAAGTTTTTTCGTTTTAATATGGAAGACATGGCACATAACGGATTTTGTAGCAAGAGGTTACATCATCTCCCACCAATCATTACACTTCAAGGAGGTTCAAATGTAAAAAATGTTACGGAGGTGGCCTCTCCTTTATCATAAGTAGACAGAAAATCTTTAGGAAACATTATTACGTAAAATTCATAATTCATAAACAAAAACCTAATTTGGATGAGTTTTCTATGTAAAAGAAACGGTTATCGCTACTGAGAGGTAAATAAGCGAAAAACTCGAAAAACCGTTATAATTATTTATTGAGAAATAAATAAACTAATCCCTGAGAGTCAATTTTATTTAAAAAAGATTTTGACGGTTATTAACTTCCTAAATTTCCGCTTTTTAATCAGTTTTTGGCATACTAATTCCAAGTGCGGCTATAGTTATGACAGACTGGAATCTCAGATTTTCCTTTATAGAAGAATAACGGTTTGAAATAAAAGGAAAATATTTGTGAAATTATTTGTCTTTTTAATATCTCTTTACTTTATAGTATGTGGAATAACTGTATTGTCTTTAAACTTTCAAGGATCAGTTTGTTTTATGTTGCGGCTATAGTTATGACAGGCAGTGTATATCTTCACAAACAATATGAGAGCAAAACAGGTCTCTTATAAACATAGCGTTTAAAAATGTTCTTCTATAATCTAAGGCTTGTAAACCCAATAAGGAACAGCGAGTTTTATAATCTGGCTTGAAACGCCAGCCAATTTGATAAATGGCAAACCGTGTAAAATTGTGTTGAATTCTTTCTATACGCTCGATATGCACCTTATAGAACGGATTCCACACAATAGAACAATACTCCAGGTGCGAACGAACGAAAGCTGCATACAATATTTTTAAAGTAAAAGCATCATTAAATTCGCGCGCATTACGTTTAACAAATCCTAACATACTATTCGCTTTTGAAATAATGTAATCAATGTGTTGTCGAAATGAAAGCTCATGGTCGAAAATTACACCAAGATCTGATATTTCGGCAACCCTTTCAAGAACACTACCTGTTAAGGAGTACTCAAAGAAGACCGGAGTTTTCAATTTATATATGCTAAGTACTTTACATTTACTAACATTTAAATTTAAATTATTATCGCGGCACCAAAATTGCAGCTTTTCTAAATCGGATTGCAACTTAAGGCAATCATCACTGTTGCGTATTTTCATAGCGATTTTCATATCATCGGCATACTGCCATACACGCACGAATTTAAAATTTTGGATGATATCGTTTATGAAAACTAAAAAGAAAAGTGGTCCTAAATGGCTTCCTTGCGGAACCCCTGATGAACACTTTATAACAGAGCGAGATGTACAGCCATTTAACTTCACCAACTGAGTCCTATCCGTTAAATAGGATCTCACCCAGCTTAGAAAAATTGACTGTATTCCTAAATGTTCTAGTTTTTTAAGTAAAATATTATGATCTACTCTATCAAAAGCCTTCGAAAAATCGGTATATACCACATCAACCTGCATTCCCTGCTCAATACCATCAGCAACAAATTTAGTAAATGATACCAAATTTGTTGAAGTTGATTTTCCTTTCAGGAATCCATGTTGACATGGCGATATCAAACGGCTAATTAAAACATCTATTTTATTTTTAATAAGCATTTCAAACAACTTCGGTATTGTGTGCGTTCATGAGTATGCCTTTATGCCTGCACGCAGTGGCGATCCTAGGTAAGGGTTTTGAGGGTTCAAACCCCCTCCGAAATTGTTTTCTACGAAATAAAGTTATAGACATAGTCATTACAAGCGTTCTTCTGCATTTTGGAAAGTAAATCGTATTAATAGAAAAGTAGGACATTACTCACTACAGTCGTTTCAATAAACGAAAAGTGAGAACATTTCGCAACTACCAGCTATATATACTCGCGATGAACTTAAACGGCCAACATCAACCTCTTCCCTAAAACCCCTACCGAAATTTTTTTCTGCGTACGCCTGCACGGAACGTGAGCAACAGAGCCCAACAAATTACTGGAATCAAATCGGTTTCAGAAGTTTCCACAATGTTTCCGTTTGCAGGCTCATGAGTTCGAATCTCTCTCTCTCCATGGTGTTTTTCGAACTCACGAGCTTGTGACGGACTATGATCTCACTCAGATGTTAAACGAGTACCCATTTATGGGGATAAATAACACTGCTGAGCGTGATGCTGATCTCATTACCTCAACAAAAAGCAGATAAGATCTTGGAAATAGGATGTCACTAACACATCCTGCGGCCTTAGTCCAATGCTGGATTGTCGCGCCTGTTATTTATTTCTTTTTTATCACAAACACAAACGGCAGCTTTACGCACAATAACACAAACGAAACTGTACCACGTAGTAACAATTGGAAGACGAAAAATAGGATTTTTACATTTTGTCCATTTTTTACGTGCTTTTTAATTTTTTTTTACATATTTTACCTATTATTTACATTCTTTACAGTAGAAATGTAAAAAATTGTTTTTGACATGGAAATGAACAACTCTGACTATTACTTATTTTTTTCGTAAAAATCTTTCAAAAAGTAGGTACATACTTCCTCGTCGCTACTTCAATTCATAATAATTGACAAAAGTCAAAAAATGTTGTTCGGGAGCTTCATGCACTAATGGGTTAATGGAAAAATTATGAAACATAAATCAGAACTAATTTTTTATCGATTAGGTAGTTTTTTCTGAAGCTAGGAATAGCAGAAACAAAGGGATGCCAAAAAATCAATCTTTGCTCTTTGTTCAGTTTCTTGCTTCTCGTTCATTAGTTTATTTCATATACATATTTCAACTTTCACAGATGTGAAATGTTCTCTCTTTCAGTCCTTTTCTCTAATTTTTTCTGTTTACACCAATAAATTTCGAAGGGGTCTTATACCCCCAAAAATACTGCTTCCAGTAGCATAGCTCGTCGATTGAGCTCGGCTGGAATGGGGGAGGGCACGGAATGGAAAAGCTGAATATTTTCATCTAAAAAGGGACGTGTGGTAACCCTGTCCAATGCACATTTCTTAATGATTAATAATAATAATCTCTAGATGTCATAGGGAAAAACCTTAGTCCAGCTAAAGTATTCTTGGTTGCAGTAGCAGATAATATTCCTGTGAGTTGTATTCGTTGAATGATGATTTTTGAAGACATTAAAGAATGGGTCCGCTTCGCGGTGCGCCTGAAATTTCATCAATTTTGATCATAAATGATGCAATAATTCTTTAACCATGATTCATTGTAGTTCTTTGAATTAACACCCACTTATCGTTCAAATGAGTTTCCGCTATTCGAAAGTAGCCGAAAGATAGATAGATTATTCGAAGTTTGTGTTGCAGGGTTGTAAGCTGATCATCGGTTCGGATTGACTTTCTTCAGCGGTTTATATTTATTTGTTTAAAAGATTTATGCGTTGTGTAGAACTGTTAAAAAATAAGATTTTCTGAAGCGACCAAACTCATTTAATTTAAAGATTGTAATGAGCAAATCATGAAAAGGTGTGTTTAATTTGGATTTTTAGACTGCAACCAGTGCAAGCCATTGCCACAAAACATTTTTTTTTAAAACGAGTCTGATGGCCCAAGTAACAATTCGTATGCTTTAAAGAAGCACTTCACACTGTAGCGCTTAAAGTAATGTTTTGATCCGATAAAACACCCTTGAAGTATTTTCCGGAAAGCTTTTATCATCATTGTGGAATAAATTTAAAGATGGTGGTATAAAACTTCGATAAAACTGTCTCTAAACGTTAACCTAAAAAGACACTCCTTTAAATACTCCACTCTTGTGTTTATTGGATGATACACCACACACATGCAATAGTCTCTCTAAGCTAACTCACATACACATGCATATATTCTTCTATAGCACAGTCGGTGTCATTTTTATAGTGTGACATTCGTATGGTCATCCAAGAAATTGTTCACCGTAGTTTTATACAAGGATAGACTTTGTGATTTTTTAATGAATTGACACTTGACACAGTTTTATGAAATACACAATTTCTGCATTAGAAATCCTTGAAATCTTGCATGAAACCCACACGTATGCACTCATTGTATCTTCGAAATTAATTAAGGTGATCTCTACGCAGAAATTCACTCTATTTTATTGATAAATGTATGATAGGGTACATTTGCAGAAGAGTCGATAAAGAATTGTCAAGCATTTCTATAGTATCAACAACCATGTAGTGTTTCCGAGCAATGCCGACCATATGTGAGGTTAGCTGAGTGGTAGCGTGTAGGACGGGCAATCAACAGACATTGGTTCGATGCCAGCTGCGGAAATTTTGTTTTTCTTTTTTTTTGCAAATTCGTTCAATGACAGAAAGTGATGATATAAAGCAAATGACGTACGCCTTGAAGGGGACACCCTGTATATTGATTTTTTTTTTACTTTTTGCAAAACACTTTTTATCGTTCTGCAACTATTTTTATTTATGAAAAATCATTTCATTCGTCCATTTCAGTACCTTTCATTTTAACTTTATCGAATTCAGTACAATCCCACCAAAACGACCGTTTTATACAAAAATCTTTATATTCAAAAATTATTCTCCACAATAGAATCTCTACAAAACCTTATATCTAAAACGAAAACCATTTCTCAAAAATCCATCTTCGTGCTTTGCATCATTGTGGACACCAATTACAAGTGGACCGTAGCTTTTAGCTGAAAAGAAAGAAAAAAGTGGGAAGCTTGCAATGTGTCTCTGCTAAAAAGTGGATGGTATTTTCGTAACTTTTTTTGTAGGATAAATGTATAAATAAATTTCAAGCAGATTGCAGTGAGTAAGATTTTGTATACAGAAAGTTTGTAGCTTGTATCTGATTTAAGGCTGGTCCACACTTTTCCGTCATCAGTCACTGTCATTTTCCATACAAGTTGATAGATTGTCAGTTAAATTGATTGACTGACAAACTGTCAACTTGTATGGAAAATAACTGTGACTCTGACTGATGACTGAAAAGTGTTGGTTGACCTTTATTGTTTTCAGTTTATTTTTTTTTTAAATTTGATTAGTTGATAAATTGAGAATAATGGAAAAATGTCTATGCAAAGTTTGACAGGAATCAACCTAAGCAAATTTATGTGCGACAGGATTTATTATATTATGTTCAGAGTGGACGAAAACGGATTGATTTCGACGTACGTTTTTAGAAATCACCGAAAAGTGATTTCGGGTGTCAGTTAAAATATCGGAGTGAGCTGAAATGTGCCGTATAGGGGAATTCAGGTTTGAGACCTGGGTGCTTACACGTTTTCATTTGAAAAAAAAACATCAATTTTTCATAGAAAACACGCAAAATAGGGTTTTTTCAATGTGTCAATTTGTATGTGAATAGAAATATTTTCGGGCTGTTTTCATACGAAAACATGAAAATAACCCCAAATTATACATTTTCGGTCACTATGAACATATTATTGTCCTATCCTGTTATACATTCATTTGGTCACGATCTCAGACCGAAATATCCCAGAGCTTCGGTAGGCAGCTGATTAATCATTGTATGAACAAATGAAGTGATAACGCGTATTACTAATAGAAGAACTCTTCTTATTCTCAGGTTAAATGTCTCAGTTTTAGCTAGGCAATCTAATAGATGACAAATACAAAACCGAGATTGACACAGAAATCACACATTTCTATGGAGATTGTTTTGAAAAAAGAAAAAGAAAACCCAAGTCATATAAGCTTAGGACAATTTTCAATAAAAATTTTTTATATGTATTCCTAGAAGGAAAAAGAACCGTTAAATCCATCATATCACTGCTTACTGCTTGTACCATGTTTATACTTTTAAAATGCTGCACTCACCATTAATAACTGTGCCCGTGGAAAGTGTTCCACAAAATAGCGAAGCTCTAATCCCAGTTGGTATGATTTCAGCTCCGGGAAGGGAAATGTAATCTTCCACACCGTGCGGCATAGCGATTTGACTGCGACAGGCATTGTCAAACTGTAGCTCTTCGTTTGGTGGCAGTTGGAAGTGGTCAACGGTTAATCTGTGGTAGGAAATTGGAAAATTATTAAGTAACGGCACGCCATTGAAACCAGAAGGATTTTCATGAAAATTTTATGAGCCTGTTTATCAGACCATATTTTTGCGTCAATATTACTTCACTTACTGTAATGCTTGTGTAGCCGATGTCCTTTTGAAACAAATTGCATAGTCTCGATTTCCCGGATATACACCACTACCGGCATTGAAATTGAACGATTCAAACTCCCCCTCGGGATCGGGGTAGTACTGAAGACATCCAGTCGGAGCAATCCAAATTCCATCATTGAAAAACGTCCTAGGCATGACGGATGGGACTGAGTTCATGCTACGCATCGAGGAACCTAACGAACATTCCAACTGAGAAACTTTGATCTGATAGAATGCAGGATCCAGAGCTTTGTTTGCCGATCGATCGGCAAGGACTATCCTAATGGGGACATCCTTTTGTCCAGCATTTCGGTTGAAGGGTAGGTAAACGTGCTGGTGCTTATCAGTTCCACAATATCTTTGTCCAGCTATCTCGAGATAGTCATCATTACACTCGTAGTAGGATGCACCGCTAACAAGTGTTGGTGGAGCGAAACTGATATTGAAGTCAACACGGACCTGGGGAAATAATTCAGAAGAAATGCATACATTCCTGAATCAAACGGGCAAGGGTGATCCTAATTCTTAACGTTATTATTGAAAACAAAAATATTCAATTTCAGCTTTTCTGAATCCCTTATTTTAGTTCAGTTTTGGTACGTGAATTTGTTATTTACATGGAAGCTGTATCTCTGATGATTTTACTTACTTTAAGGCTAGAAATTATAATTAAAATAAGCCAGTTTCTTCCGGACAGATTTTCTGTAGTTGGGCCACATTTGGTACATTTTTATTAATGGATTTTTTTTTAAATGCTTACTTTTATTGGTAAAATATTAAACCACACTCACCTGACAAACAAACCAACTATGTGCCTTGATCGTGTACGTGCAATCATTTCGCGTCGCCGGATAATTCAATTTAGTCTGCTTAAAGAACGTCGATCCACCGCATTTTATGACTGGATTGGATCCAAACGATGGCCCATATCCATAAACCTCTTCTAAAACTAAACACAGACTCACAAAAATTACTGAATTGATTCTAAACTGCATCTTTCACTTATTCTCTCTCTTCGTTAAGTTAAGTTCTAGTACTAAATGTTTCATCATATCGTAATTGGTCTTTTATAGACCTCGCGGTACTATCTATCGACCGTACTTTTTAATTAGGTTAGGTAGGTCGATAAATTTCCAAACTTTTGCAAGATAGTCTGCCATCGGTGGAATTTTAGGTTGCGCACATCAGTTGGGAATTTTGAACAGGGAAGTTGAAAAAATCAGTTGGCAGATCTTTACTTCGAGGCAACGAGGCAAATATGCGATTGGAAGCTGATAATTATGATAACAAGAAGTGGAAGTCGCATGTTTCGCTGGCTATTAGTGTAATTTGATGTTTACGAAATTGTTTTTGGGTTATTGAATTCTGTTGAAGTGGTTCTTTCGGGTGAGTCAATTTTATTAAATCATACATCGAAGAAAATATTAAATGGTTGTTTTTACAGAAGTCGTATCTATACGTAAGCCCAGTCAAACGGTATCTTTCAATGTCGTTAGTATCTAAATGCTTCATCCCTATGTATTAACAGTGTTGTAGACAGTAAAATATTTGTCTAGGAAGATAGGGGTTTTCAAATTAAGAGGCAGGTTAGCTGTCCTAGACCCGCCGAAAAAAATCATTGAGGGTAACCCTGGGCCATTTCGGTACTCAGATTTCAGTACCGGTACCGTATAGCTCCATGTGGGGCCAGTGCCGGATTAAACCAGCGCGGGGCCCGTGGCAAATGACAGGTGCGGGGCCCCTTGAAATGCATTAAATTAATGTTTGAAACCTGGATTAACCCAACTAATAACTGTCGTAACTCATCCGAATTTTCTAAAATCCTATCTATCTTTACTAGAAAGAGAAGATTAATAGAAGTTTATTGAAAGTAACTATTGAAAAAGACTAGACGCATTGAATGCTACTGAAAAAAACAGCACAATGCATTTTAAATGGATGACGTCAATATAGCTTTTGCTCCCACCTATTTAAAATGCATTGGGCCGCTGCTGCGGTTGTTATTTCCGTTCTATTTCTATCATAAGACAATTTAAATTTATTCAACTTAACAAATACATTATAACTTAGCTCCAATTTAAGTCGAGACGAAGCTTGGAAAATGAAGAAGAATTTGTACCATTTAACCATGCACTTAGCTCCAGTTAAAGTGGAGACGAACCTTGGAAAATGAAGAATCCTTTGTATCGTTTCACTATGGACTGAGCTCAATAGCGTTAAGTGGTTGCCAAACTTACCAACTGTATCCTTGCAAAACGTTATTTCGCTTAACCCTTCTGTCGGCACCTACTACAATATGCATAATCTATACCCAATAGGTCTGGCTGGACCTACTGAGAAAATTTTTTAATTTTTTATAAAAAGTAAAATTTTTATCGGTGTAATCATTCTACCCATTCCTTACAGCCATTTATAAACAATAAAAGCATTAAAAAAAATGTTGTAGATATCCTAGAAGCGTTTTTAAGAAGACATAATTTTTTGAGGTGGTATTTGTACAAACATGTTTCTCCCTTTTTTTCTTCTATTTTTGCTTCTCTTTTTTCATTGCGTATCCGTACAGAAAGTTTGATCAAATTTTCCAAGTCCAATATCTTTGGAAATATTTGACACTCTGTTGGTAGATTTTATCGCGATATTAGTCTGCAGATTTAGGAAAATCGATAGATAGAAATAGGGAATTATCAACCGCAAAAACCATTTCATTATAAATTTTCCGTAAATATCTCAATTAAATCTATTAAGAAACACCATCGTACGTCACTAATACATAGCTCATACTACATATGTACATCTCAGAAAATTTTATAGTTTATCGTACAAATTTAATTTTAATGACTTTATTACATTATAAATAGGAGATTTTTAAGAGAATTTATTATTTTCAGTTTTTACCTCAAGACGAAAATGGGGGAAAAAACTATAGGTCTGGCCAGACCTATTGGGTATCAAAAAGCTCTATAAATTGAAAATCATCAAAAACATGCTCAAAACTTCAACCGATTTTTTTAAATTTTTACAGGTCTAAACCGCCCGAAGGACCGGGGGATAAGGCCGCCGCTTCCCTGGCGGTATACCCCGTAGATGGTATTTATGTCCACCATTGGGTACTGTTGCTACGCAAATGGCAGAGTCCGTGGTCGTGCAACGGCACGTCAGAGCACACGACCGGACCGTACAATTTGTCTTTACAGCCGCTATTGGTTTATGGGAATAGTATCATAGTAATTATTTCCCATACCGAACGCAGCCCACTGTCAAGAATGTATTATTAGTCAAGGAGGCCGTGTACCTCTGACGTCACGTTAACCAACGGCCGAGGACATTACCGCCCCCATGGTAAAGGAGGCAGCATTTTTAATGCAATTTTATTCGCCTTCACTAAATCTATAAACACATAATTTTGACGAAAACCCATAGTCCTTCGCCTTCCATCTTCGCTTGCAACAAAACACATAAACGATCGCTCCTCCAGAGTATCCTATCATTCGAATGAATTTTTGACGTTCGTCCAACACTTTCGAATTACATGATAGAGGATTTTCGTTTCGTGTGCTCGAAAAACGAAAGTCCTATTACTTTCGAAAAGAATCTATTCGTTTTCGAGTTACATGATACCTCTTTGGCTATTTCGAAAGCAACCCCTTTCGAATTGAATTACATGATCGGCCCCAGTTCATTTCCCAGGTCCGGATATGAACTTACGTTAATTCCGTCTCTTTCTAAGATATCTTCTGCCGATGAAATCATCAACTCCCGAAGTGTACCAAATACACTACTTAGTTCATGATAAGCTTCCATGCGTCTAGTTAGTGCAGAAAGTATATTATCAATTGTGACAATAAAGACATTGACTTCAAAGGTTTAGGCAGGTCCTTGACTGTCAACAATTTCATCGGAGATTGAGGAGCCACTGAAATGGTCATAATTTGTGTTCCGCTTTCGGTTTCGATCGATTGGCAGTCCTCACAACCCATTAGATCTATGGCTTTTGATTCTATATCTTTGTATGCGAATCGCATTGCTTGTATACGTAGCAATGTATAATGACTTATACAGAGCCTATCCCGCTTGTAACCGTTCTAAAATGTCATTCCATTCCACCATCAATATTTCTGTTTCTTGCCTGTTCATTTTGGAAGCTAGTCCGTAAGCTTAATTAGCTTTTGATCTTGGTTATTGGATAAGTCACCCAAAACTCGTTTGATAATGGGAAAACCACCTAAAAGTGCCTTCGTCGCATCAGGTCGTGCAGATTATCTAGTATCGGATAATCTTGCCAAGATTGGTATTTTCGAACCAGTATCTTGTATGACCTTCGTGAAAATACCCCACCAATAGGTTGAAGGAAAATAAAAATGAATATAAATTTTCAACGAAAGTAACGGAAATTTATGCTTTTTTCCAACATTCTGCAGCTTATTTATTTTTGGGGGCAAGCGCGGGGCCTGTGGCATTTGCCACCTTCTGCCACGTGGTTAATCCGGCACTGTGTGGGGCCATGGTGCGTTAACTCAGCCGTTTATAGGCAATTTCGAGTCAAAGTTACATTGCATATCATTTTGGAGTGTATATAATGTTGCAACCACTATATATTTCCTATCCGCATATTTACGGAAATTTTAGACACGCCAAGATTTGATCTCCGGACCTCTAGATTACTAGCATCGTAGAATGCGATTCAACCAAGTGAGCCACAGGACGGGTCCAACACTCCGATTTTTTTTTTCAAACACAGTTTTTTTTTCAGGTTGTTTAGCACCTGTTTAGTACCGGTTTTTCCAGCACCTGTTCAGTATCGTTTTTTTTTTCAGCACTTGCTCAGTACCTTTTTTTTCTCGTGTTTTTTACCACCTGTTCAGTATTGTTTTTTTTCAGATTTTATTAGCACCTGTTCAACACCGAATGAATACTGATACTAGGTTGTTTTGTACCCCATTTTAGCACAGTTTTTTCTTCATTAACCCTAAATTACTAACAATACGTAAAATTGACGTGTTCGCTCACATTATAATGTATAAACGCAGTTCCACGCACTGCAGCAGTGCTTTCCTCAGTTAGTTGTTGTAAGGCCAAGTGAGTGGCAGCATCATGTTTGTGGTCTATGGCGGTAACCTTAGCAATTCTAGATGCTACTACGCCTATTTGACGTGGAGCTTCAACGGCATTAATAAAAATACCCGAATAGTTCGTCTCTGAAACTCACTTTTATTCTAAAATTAAGGGCATATTTTGGTTTAATAATGTTGGCACCGAAAAATGATAAGCTGGGTAAAATATTTAAACTGGGAAAAGATTGTAGGAAAATATGAGCACGTCAAAATTACGTGTTGTTAGTAATAACGCCCTAACCGGTCATGTTAGTATTCCAGGGTTAAGCCGTCTTTCATCTTAGTGCACTCAAAATATCCCAATTCAGGCCTCCAAATAGAAAAAAATAGAGTAAGGCTAATTTTTGTTGTTTTTTAATCAGTGGGCTCCCAGAAATCTACAACTGATTTTGCTAAAAAAAATTTGATCGGAAAGGTGTCAAAAAGGACAAAAAAAGATACTCTTTAATCCTTGACCGGAGGTCGGCATGCATGGTATCATATCAAAGGTGACATTGAGTACATTACATATCCGGTGTTTGTTTCCTGTTTCAAGGACCCTCGAAAGAATAAATCCAGCTTAAATGGAAAATTTTCGCGTTTCCCGTGTATCTTTCCAAAGCCATAACTACGAGAATAATCCAAGTTGTCACTCCTTTCATCACTTTTCAGAATCTATAATAGCTGGAGATTCCACCATAAAATTTCCTAAGAAAAAAACGCAACAGTTGCGTATGTTCCGCAAACATGTTTGCCATTCTGATCCCCTAACTGCCATTTTGCGGATCAGAAATCATCTCCAGTTCTTTTCGGTAACATATTTCACAAAGGCAGACAAAGGAAAAGAACCGGAGATTATTGCTGATCTGCAAAATGGCAGCTAGGGGATCAGAATGGCAAACATGTTTGCGCAACATACGCAACTGTCCGTTTTGGAACCCCACCCAATGAATTACGTTGGACTTATGGACGCAAATCGCATTCTGTCTGCATGTCTTTAGTGTTTTTATCGCGCCGATTCAACGAGTATTTCCCATAGAAAATCGGGGTACCCTTATGGGACGGGCATCACCAATTTTTTCCTTTTTCGACCTTAAATTTGGAATCAACGATCCAAAATACCTTAGTGTTTTTGCCACGACTAATATGGTACCCCTGTCTACTCGGGCAATATTGGTACAATTTCCTGAGAAAACCCCACCATTCTGGGGCGGGTAACCCAAAACAAATTTTTTCTTGTTTTCTCCATTTATCTAAAAAAAACAGCAGTAATGTAAAGAAAACGAAATTTTCGTATTTGCTGATTACCTGCGGTAAAAAAAAAACAATTTCTTTGTTAAATTAAATATTTTCGAAAAAAAAAACCAGATAAATAAATTTTCACTAAAGAAAAACTCAGAATTAGAGGCCGGATTTTCATGCAATTTCACGTTAATGCACGAAATTCCGCTTTTTAGGGTATACTGCACGAAATTGCACGTTTTAAGGTTTTGGCGTGAAAAACATTTGCATTTTAAACCGTGATTCATAACAATTTTCCCCAGAAATTATCCAATGTACAGAATTTTTCGGTAGACAGAGAAGAGAATAAAAGTATCGAGCACGAAAAAACATGTGAAAACACAATAAAGTGATGCACCTTATGGAAATTTCACCAAATGCCAGTTGATTTTCATACAATGTTACAGTTATTGTTTTTAGAGTGCTTTTTATTATTTAATCTGGTGGTTAACTAAACTTAAATATAGGAAAATCTGCCCCTTTGAATACGATGCACTCACGAAATAGATTAGCACAAAGGTTGCGTGATAGATCTTAAGCAAAAACCGGTCATGGAATCTGAGCTTTTTATGGAAAGAAGTTTATGTTCGGTTAAAATATTACTTACTTACTGCACGTTTTTCAATTTTTACTGCACGAAAATCCGGGCTCTATTCATAATAACTGTAAATGAAAACGGCAATAGATTTAGCACGATTGCAGTAAAGTGATTACTGGTATAACTGTAATTACCATGAATTACTAGCACCAGAAATGCTAATCAAAATTAAATGGTAATTTTCAGTGGCAGGGGCCTAGGTGAAAATATATATAAAGCAAGGAAGAAGAAAAAGTGGCGTGACGTGGGGGCCTGTGTAGAGTTACGCCCTAACCGCCTGACGGCGGCCGGCTCCATGGAAAAAAAATTTACATTTATGGGGCAGCGTTGCCACTCGAGTTACAATCGTAACATTTTGTTACAATTTCAGTTTTCTGGTTACAATTCTCGTAACTGAGGCGAAAAACACTGTACGTCAACGAAGAAGTATTCTTGTGACTGAGGTTAAAAAAAATTAACGGACGAAATTGTGCCGAGTTAATAAAAGCGCGGAAAAGAGGCCGTTATTCCTCTTTTCCTTTGTCATTCCCGGCGCTAAAGGTGGAAGAGTATAGCAGCGGAGACAGAGACCGATTCTGTGGTGAGGAAGTTGGAGGATCTGCAAGAAAACGGAGCGAGTATAAGATAAGGCGAAGACGCGGTGGATATAGTTTGTCGAAGTCGAGACTTCTTGAGCTCGTTGGAAAACAGGGTAGTAGATAAACTGCAATCAAGGGAAATATTAACTTCAGAACAGGAAAAGGATTTGCAAGTGGTACTCGCTAAAGGGTTCGAAAGGATGGGAGAGGGAGTTGGATGCACTAATTTAGTGGCCCATAGTATCCAAACGACTTCTTCTCCTATCAAACAGTGTTACTATATCCTGTTTTTCCAGCAGTTCAAGTCCACATTGACCGGGAACTCAACGAGATGTTTGAGATGGGTATAGTTGAGCCATCCTCAAGTCCGTGGGTATCTCCAATCTTGTTTGGTGGAGAAGAAAGATGGGAGCTACCGCTTTTGTGTGGATTTTCGGAAGATCAACGGAGTGTCGGAGCGGGACGCTTATCCCCTCCCGTATATTTCGTCAACCTTGGATAAATTTAGGAATGGGAGGTACTTATCCTCGGCATTTTCGACGTGGTGACGTGGCAGCGTTTGATTAATCGAGTCTTGGGACTGACTGACTTGGAGCCTTATGTCTTTACTTATCTTGACGATATAGTAGTGGTCACACAAGATTTTGTCAAACACCTCGAAATCTTAGAAGAGATATTCAGGAGGTTACACCAGGCTGGGTTGAAATTGTCGCGGGATAAGTGTGAGTTTTGCCGCGCCCAGATCAAGTATTTGGGGTATGTGGTGGATAGGAATGGATTGAGTGCAGATCCGGATAAGGTAAAATGCTTGATTAACATTCCTCGGCCCACAAAAGTCAAGGAGTTGAGGCAATTCATGGGCATGGTGTCATGGTACCGACGGTTTATTCCGGAGTTTTCGTCGTTGATGACAAACCTGCTCAAGAAAAACCGGAGTTTTAAGTGGAGTGAGGAATGTGATCTCGCCTTCGCCCGAGCGAAAGTAAAATTATCCACAGCACCGATACTTACTTTTCCGGACTAGAGCCTTCCATTCTTAGTACAAACAGATGCTTCAGATTTCGGTTTAAGCCTCAGCATTTAAGGTAAAATCTGATGAAAAGAGAAGAATCAATGAGCTCTCAAAGAGTTTCATTGAAATCTGCTTGGGGTCACCAGGTCATACGGAGCCCGATGCAAAAGTAAGAGCGAATGAACTAGTAAGACAAAGTAATTACTAGTCCATTTTTGGGGACTGAGGTAGAGACCTGAAGCTTTGATCTGATGTAATCTAGGCCCAGGGGACCCTCAGTTTGCGACAAGCTAAAGAACAGGTCAGGGCCTTCAGCAATTTAAACCCAGGCTATTCTGTTGAGCAACTATTATAATAGAGTCGCCATAGACTCTCCAATCGATTGTATAAACAAGCTCCATTTTTAAATTCCACTACCGACTTCAATAGAGAAAATTATTACACTTTGTGTGTAATGTATAAATGTGTAGTCCCAATGTGGACAAGCGGGACGGTGGATTGCTCAAATAAGTTGTTCCAGCTCTATGTATCCACCGTCCAACAACAATGTTTTGATGTGTAGAGAAAATTAGTTTTCTCCACAGGAAAGGCTTAATAGTACAATCAATTGCACAGTCTATGGCGAATCTTACCAACGCCGTCTAGATATTAAGGCCACAATGTAGAATCTTAGACGTCAAAATCAGCTTATAATTTTAGGTTATGTTCACCAATGTTGCACTGTTTTGTTTTTGCTTTTTATTACGTCACTACTTGTTTCTGTTGTTTGTTCGTGTAAATAAAAAATTTAAGAGCTAAGCAATAACGTCATTGTACAGCTGAGTTGCGGCTATGATATTTCTAGATGGCGTTGATCTTACTCGTTGAATACCTACTTAGTCATTTCAGGTTCCCCTGTCAGATGGGCCTAACAAATAAGACTTCCCTGGTCCTTTGTTAGCATAGCGGGGAAAATCCTTGATTAACACATTCACTGTATATGAGACACGTGGATGAGTTCCTCCCGGTCAAGTCAGTGAGTAACGTCTATTTCATAAATGTGTGAACTTTTGGATGTGGTGGTCTGTATCTATATCTGTATCTGCCTGAATATACACCGAATCGGCGAGCAGATAGCTGCGTAACTCTGACTAGTGCAGTCAAAATATCCCAATTCAAGCCTCCAAATAGAAAAAAAATAGAGCAAAGCTAATTTTTGTTATTTTTGAATCAGTGGGCTCCCAGGAATCTACAACTGGTTTTGCTAAAACGCATATTGATCGGAAAGGTCCCAAAAAGGACAAAAAAGGATACTTTTTAATACTTGACCGGAGGTCGGCATGCTGGGTATCATATCAAAGGCGACGTCGAGTACATTACATATCCGGTGTTTGTTTTCTGTTTCAAGGACCCTCAAAGGAATAAATCGAGCTTATATGACAAATTTTCGAGTTTCCCGTGTATCTTTCCAAAGCCATAACTACGAGAATAATTCATGTTGTTTCTACTTTTATCACTTTTCAGAATCTATAATAGCTGGAGATTCTACCTTTAAATTTGCTAAGATAAAAGTTGTTCGGAAAGCTCTGAAAAAGGACATAAAACGACACTAATTTCACACCCTGATCGAACATGGGCATGTGGGGTGTCATATCAGAGGACGTCGAGTGCATTGCATATCCGGTGCTTGTTTCCTGTCTCAAGGCCACTAAATGTAATAAGTCAGGCTTAAATGGAAAATTACGGCTTTAGAAAGATACAGATACGGGAAACACAAAATTTTAAGTTGAGACCAATTTTCTCCTTTGAGGGTCCTTGGAACAAGTAAGAAATGCCGGATATGGAATGTACTTGACATCCTCTTTGATATGACACCCCACATGACCACGTTCGACTAAGGTGTGCAATTAGTGTCCTTTTATGTCCCTTTTCAGAGCTTTCCGATCAACTTTTTTCTTAGCAAATTTAATGATAGAATCTTCAGTTATTATAGATTCTGGAAAGTGATAAAAGTAGTGACAACTTGATTTATTCTCGTAGTTATGGCTTTGGAAATATACACGGGAAACGCGAAAATTTTCCATTTAAGCTCTATTTATTCCGTTGAGGGTCCTTGAAACAGGAAACAAACACCGGATATGTAATGTACTCGACGTCCCCTTTGATATGATACCCCGCATGACGACCTCCAGTCAAGGATTAAAGAGTATCATTTTTTGTCCTTTTTGGGACCTTTCCGATCATATTTTTTTTTTAGCAAAATCAGCCCCACACCGACAGGAGTGGCAAACGCCGCACAAAAGATTGATACGAAAAATCGTGCAGCAGCAGTGTGGTTGGGCGACTCCAAGGTATCATTCGGCTTGTTCTGCTATCCGTTCTCATAGGGGAAACTTTTGTGTTTCCGATATTTTCCGCTATGTATCCGTATTATGGCGGACAGTAAGATAAGTGTCGCCAGTGTCGATAAGAAGAACAAGAAAATTCTTCTTACTGAGCTGATAGCGTAATGTTCCTATCATTCTTGGACCGATCTTTTGTGCGGTGTGTGCCACACTCCGGTCGGTCTGCGGCTGGTTTTAAAGGTCCTAAGGCAGTGATTCCCAAACTGTGGGGCGCGCCCCCCTAGGGAGGCGTGACGGTTTAGGAAGGGGGGCGTGAGTACAACTTATATATCGCTGTAACAATGAATTTATTTTTAAAATAGCTAAGAGCCACTGGCCAAAAGACCGCTGAAAATATTTTAGGCCGAAATCACTTGATTTTGACGTCTAGGCTTGCGCTGAAATTATTTGCTATTAGGTGTGTGTTTTTGGTTATCCCGTGTAGGTTTGGATAACGAAACTCCATATAAAAAAAATGCCAGCAGACCCACCTGTCATTTTTTTATATGAAGTTTCGTTACCCAAACCTACACGGGAATACCAAAAAAGGGGAGATTTCAGTATCTGCTGCGCCAAATTTTGATGATGTCATTTCATTAATATTCAATTTTCAATTTCTCATTGAAAACTGAACTACCCCATATAAATGTCAAACTTTAACTTTGAATATCTGGAGAACCGTTACGATTTCGCGAAAAAGGATTGCAGATTCTGTCGTTTCAGACCAATACTAATGAAATGGCATCATCAAAATTTGGTGCCGCAGATACTGAAATCGTGCACAAACTTGGCCTCCACTGGCTCCACTAACAAACAATTGTGCTTTTTCTATGCATTATTGGGATGACAATTTTTTGGTTTACGTTGTCATACGAGTACATATTTGGATTATAAACGAGGTAAATCTGTGCATTGGACTTGTTCAACATTATATTACAACCAAATTAATCCAGAACTCTGTCCAAAATCAGTGAGTGACTGCTCAAATTTATGGTGAATCGTGTCTTCGCTGTGATATGTAGTCTTATGTATCTCAGTGTCTTCATATTTTGACAGCTTTGAGAATTTATAAACAAAATAAAGCAATAAGCCGAAAAAAGCAATATTTACAATAGAACAATATCTTGATGACGGAAATAGAAAGATGTCCACATCTATTTTCGGGTTTCGGCCAAATTTTCTCGGGTGGCGCCAGTCCCACCAGACTTCGCAAAGGGGGCGTGAACTGAAAAAGATTGGGAACCACTGCCCTAAGGCATGATTGCTGCATTTTGGAGTACAAGGCAAGATTGTTGTTATCCTGGAGAAAATTATTTTTTTTTCTTTCAATGCTCAAATTTTCCATAAATTATTTTATTATTATGTATTATATTTTAGAATCTACTTTTTCAGCGCCATTTGAGTTTTCGTCGTGTACGCCATCCAATAAAACACTCCTAATAACTATATGAGAGCCTATAATACCTATGTTATGACAGCCATTATCGAAGTCTAAAATCAGGCCTTAATATCCGATATAAATATAGATCCTATAGGCGAAAATTATCCAACAGGCTCTTGAATTAAGCCACTACCGGAGCACACCTCATCTTTATTTAATCACCAGTAAAACCTCCATGACGATGCTGAGATATTACCGCCAAAACGGACGATATGCCTACACCGCAGGTCGAGCAACGCGAAACCATGAAGCGGTATAAGGAACGAGGCAAGGAAGAAGAAGGAAAGTAAAACCTTCATAAGTTGACCACCCAAGGTCGGACAATTTTCGGTCAAGATAGAGAGAGAGTGGTAAGCTTACAGAGACTCGTTTAACGTAACGTTGAATGGAGCGAGTTCCAAAGCAAAAGTCTTCAATGGGATGAAGGTTAATCTAAATCCTAGGTATCAGAAAAAATCGATATAAAATTTTCGGATTTGTAGAGTTTTTCTACAGCCATCATTTGTGTGGACAATCTGAAACTTTATGACTTTCTTCAGAGAAGTACTTCAGCATTTATAGAATCTCTGTAGTAAAGTACCTATCCGCCGAAATTGGGTTTACTACAATGTTTGCTTGATGCATACCTACTCAGTCGAGGTGAGTAAAACCTAATAAAAAAAAAATGCGACCACACAGATAGACTTGGTTACTAAAATTTGAACATAATCGATTTACCGTTAAGAAAACATTAAAATCACTAAATTTGCCTAAGAAGTATGCAAGTAACAACGCGGTTAACATCCCAACAAATCGAGACACACTTGCTAATTGATTGTGCCCACATAGTGTCAATCTAGCGCATCATCAGCAAATATAATGTACAAGAAGCAACCGTATAGCCGCATGGAAATTCTAATGTTTTTTTGGAAGATTTAAGAACAGTTATTAGCCAATATTATGTATATTATCAGTCAGTCAGTAGTACGAGTAATGCTTGTCGAATAATGTTTGTTAAAATTTAAATTTGTTGTCAAATTGGCGGCAAGACAGTGGAGAAGAGTTTGAAGAAGTCACTCTTGTGGTCATTAAATCGAGAACAAAGTACAACGGTGTTGACTGAATCTTTGGTACTGATTCTAATGATCTAAATCTGTACATAGATATTTTTTGTATTTCAAAATTATAATAAATTCAGGAACACGGATGCAACTTCAGTAAACTTAGAAACAATTTTAGGCTGTCTTACCGCTGGGTAACTTAAAAATTTACTTCTACAGAATGTGATAAAATATTTTTTCTATTCGCTACTTCCTTAAAACTGGCATAAAGTAGCTCAAGCCACTCTTTATGCTCTACAGAAATGACTAAATTTAAATTCTAGCTTCACCGAACTGAAGGGCGGTTTTCATATTAGGTAATGTCAAAAAGCTTCCAACAATTTTTTGGGGCTTTTCGGCAAAAAAAAAAATGCAATCGGTTAAAATAGGCAAGTGAGCTAGCTCGTTATTGCTTCTTTCCAAATGATTCGGCGAGCCAACGTAAATTCTAATTTGTCAGCATTTTAAAATGTTTTTGTACAGCATAACTCATAAGTGTCAACAATCTAGACACCGACGATGTACCTATTTCATTCATACCGAAACGCAGTACATCGGGTTCCAGCCTAGTGTTTACCCTTTCAATTATCAAATACTTGTAGAATTTTCGTTCGAAATTTAGATCAGCTGCGTCCCCATGCGAAGATTATTCATACAAAGCTTATTGGACCGTGCCGCAGAAGCGCTAATAGACCTAGGAGATTACTTTCTTCGCCCAAAGAATGGAAAGTTGATAAAATATGTAGATCAATGAGTTGAGATTTGGAGAACAATAGGCGATAAATCAACTGCATTCGCATATCAATTGTAGGCTATACAATCGAGGTTCATTGGGTAGGCAGAAATGAAAATTTGCGTGTTTCTGTGCTTAAACTTTTGCCAGGGGTTTGCAGAGATAGATGTTATCATTCAGGTATCAGTAGGATTCGTAGCTCGGGTCGAGAAAGGTACAGATTACACATTTTCTGAAACCCGTAGGTATTCCTTTTCGTTTACCAAATGTTCAAGATCGATGGTCGTACGCCATCAATGACGCGGAACGCTGTGTGTATGCGTGTCGTTGAACTCACTTGTTTTTTGACAGCTAAGTGTAAGAACTAACTTTCGGTTGTTTACATAGAAAAGAATCAAATTTACTTATTTCGTTATATAGCACGTTTGTAACCCATAAACCAAACGTATAAAAAGCCCACGAAATAATGGCTTACGCTTCAGTATTAGTTGTTTTGTGTACATCTTCACAAGATGAAGAACGTTGGGAATTTGGTGCTGGTTATTTTGCTGAGTTCGGCAACGATCCTTGTCGCAGCCACTGGAGGAGTTAAGACTGAAACGGAAAAGTTGAATTCAACAACAAATCGTGGATCCCGTGCCAACGGAGGCAATGGTATCGGTGTAGGCATAGGCAATGGTTGGGGTGGCTGGGGTCTTGGAGGACTAGGTGGCGGATGGGGCGGTCTTGGTGGTCACGGCGGACTGGCAAGTCTTCGTCCAGGATTAGGTCTCGGCAACGGTCTAGGCCTTTGGGGATTCCGACCGGGTCGTCACGGTCAAAATGCAGCACTCTACGGAAGTTGTGATGCTCAGACAAACAGTCCGGGAATTTGTTTGTCCAATGCTGAATGTTTGAGAGGTCGCGGAACAGCAGTAAGCTCGTGTTGGCCGACGGGGGTGTGTTGTTTCAGTAAGTATAGCTTAACTATTTTAGCCCTTTAGCCTGATTGCTTACGAGTGAATTTTTTTACAGCAACATTACAGTGCAATGATCAACCGTCGAGTGCAAAACGTGTAGAAATTATCAGAAGTCGCTTTTTGGATCCAGACGGTACGTCGGATACTACTGGAAATTGCTTGTACAAAATCTCGCCGTTCAGCGAAAACGTGTGCCAGCTACGAGTTGAATTCACCACAGTTATCGGAACCGATAATAATCCCGCTCCAGCTCCAAATGAGTTCGGCAAGTGTGGCGAGACCTTTATAAAAATCGGCAACGTAGAATATTGCGGAACTAATTCCAGACAACACGGTGAGTGTATAAATCCGTTTCCATTGCTACTAAAGTTGTACTAATTCAGATTTCCCTTCTCTCTTTAGTTTATCTACCATTTACGCCAGGAAATCAAGAAAATGGTGTGATTTTCGTTAATCGCCCCTATTCTAGCAACGATTTCTGGAAGATTACCGTTACACAAATCGAATGTCCGACAGCTATTGTGCCAACTACTCCAGCACCACCGCTACGACCCACTTTCCGTCCGATTGGACAAACGAACGTTCAAACATATCCGAAATCTAAAAATTACGATTTGGATCTGATCGCCCCGCCCGGTTGTGATCAGTTCTTCCTGGAGCCCGAAAATGTTGTGCGTTCGTTCAATTTCAACAATGGTGTTGGACCGTATCCGCAAAATTTGAGATATACAATTTGCATTAGGCGATTGCCTCATCAATCTCAAATCACGTAAGATCCTTGAGAGGAGTAGGTACGAGTTTCGAATGGTCGCGTGTAACGTTTTATATTTTTATAGGTACAATTTCACGGTATTCTCGTTGGGTTCCAACCCGGGCCAAGCCTGCATTCTTGACTCCACCATTATGGCCGATCCGCCTCTTTCGGAGGACTATCTGTCGATTGCTTCACAACAGCCGACAGATACGTTGAATGCATTGATGTATTGCGGCGATGATTTGGACAAGAAGAATGCACTGAATCAAAATGAAAATCCGATTTTAGTTTGTGAGTATTGAAAATTTGGTAAGGTCTGAGAAAAGTGATCCAACGGTTTAATCATTTGTTGCAGCTAACAATCCGGGAGTGTTTGCCGTTCATTTCCATAGTGGAATGTATTTGGGTGATCCAACAGCTTCGACAAATAGGGCTTTTGAATTTTACTACCAAGTGCAATAAAGGGGATGCTGCAAATGCAAGAGGAGAGAGAGTTGTTACATGGATTTAATTTAGTTAAATAAAATTAATTTATTTTAATAAGTTTTTCATGTTTTTTTTTTCTCCTGGAATTTTTTGTTACTTACAATGTCGGTAAAACTTCAAAAAACGAAGCCAAAGCAGCGGCATCAATTTATTGATATATTGAAATACATGACAGCATAGTGCACCCATCAAATCAATACAAATCTTTACAGACCATCAATAATTATCAATGGCTATGTCCACACCCGTGCATCTTTCATCTTCCCTATCGTGCTCAAGTTCTATTTACTCTTTCAACCTTCGAGCAGGTATTAATAGAAGGAGAGGAAACATCACTTAAAAAGTGTACCGAAAGCGCAAATTCATGGGAGAGAAAAATACAATAACAACACTGTTGAAGCAAAGCGATTTGACACAAGTAGAGTAACAGTACATCTCAATTCAAACAAAGTTCCATGCTTTGACAACCCACTATTAATGTCAAAAAGAATGAAGAAGAAGAAGAATTCAACCAAGCGCACATGAATTTTTGACACAATTACTACTTTACTGCTAGATGCTTGCTCTCCCATGTATTAGATTCTTGGCACATTTTTGAGCTGTCACTTTGTATGAAATTCGTAACTTTCGCCCTCTCCTTATATTAATACCTGCTCTAAGCTTTCAACATTGAACGTGTCATTGATTGCAAATCGTTAGATATTTGTCGCGACTTTTCGTTAATATTAGAATAGATGGTGGGTGAAAATTTAGTTTAGCGGCTTTTTCCGAAAAATTACCCTACACTCTATCTTCTGGTTTAGTTGGGTTTCTAACTCGGGGAGGTTGGCCCTCCTACCAGGATTCTTGAAAATATCAGAAAATATCCTTTGAAATAGTTGGACTGAAAGTACCGCAAAAGGCTCTTGTTCTGCTATTCGTTCTTTTGTGTTTCCGATATTTTCCGCTGTATGGTGGATGGTAAGGTGAGTGTCGCTAGTGTCGATAAGAAGACAAGGAAAATTATTTTTTCAAGAGCTGATAGCGTAATGTTCCAAAATGCGAGTATTTGTTTTTTGCAAAAATGACCGGGGCTGCATATGAAAATGACGGCATTCAATTCAGTAACCCCATTTAGACAGTTTTCCAGTAGAAATATTGCAAAGCACATTTTAACGTTATTTTCAATCATCTCGGTAGAAAGAACATTTCTATGTTTCCAATCCCTTGAAAAAAAAATTTTCTAAAAAACCCTAAAAAGACTAAAAATAGGACTAATCGGCATTTTCAAACATTTTGGAGAATGGAGACAGTATCGAAATTGGACGATAATTGTTTGCATCCGTAGTATCTCCTTTTTTAGCAATGGAATAACTTCAGCCAATTTAAGTTTATCAGGGAAAGTACCTCTCATTACACTAAAATTGAAGATGCACGCAAGACTGTCTACTATGTTTAGGGCTATGTTTTTAATAACAAAATTGGAGAGACCATGTTCCACTGCGGAGTATGAGTTCTTAAGAGACATTATGATATTATATAGCTCCAAGGACGATATAGGTTTGAAAAAAAAAAAAGGTTTTTCTTTGAAAATTGTCGGATACTAGACGAGACGACGAAGAATGTTTACAAGAGTCTTGTGAAATCGAATTGGAGATATCAAAGAAGAAGTCAACAAATATATCGGCTATTTCTTTTGCATCAGATATGCCTACATCTCCTTTTTTTAGATAGCTGGTGCTTTGGTTCGGAGTTCCTCTATTTACGATTTTGTTGATTGTAGCCCATTACTTTTTAATATTGCCCTTATATTTTTGAAATTCGTTAGCAAAGTAACTCTCTTTAACCTGTGGAATTTCCAATATCAGTTCGTTACACAACTGATGGTAGAGGGATAAATTATGAAGTATTATTGGGATGTTTTTTGCATTTTCGCCTTAGTTCGTTTCTTTTATTAATTTTAGAAACTAAAAAATCGTTGATCCAGGGTTTGAATCTTTTTAATTTATGGTTCTTAGGCTGAGTAGAAACAATACTATTATTTGCATGGTTTAGTAAAATTATTAGGAATTGGTCAAAAACCTCAGAGGGTTCGCTTGAGTCGTAAACGTCACTCCAATTCTCGACCAATAGCAGATTATTAAGCAAATTGAAATTATATTTTATCTTCGAACCCATAACTGAATTGACATCAATATTATATATATCTGCGGTATATTCCTAAAAAAGAGGCAAGTCGTGCAATGGTCTGAGAAATTCAAATTAGAAACAGAGCTACTCAAAAAGAACCGGCAAGTATTCTTTGGACGAAAAAAAATATGATCAATACATGAGCTAGTATTTTCGGTAATGCGTGTCGGCACATTGATGCAAGATTCGAAACCAAAAGAAGACATCACGAGTTTGTAATTGTAGACATCAAAAGAACTAGAAAGCAAGTCAATATTCATTTCCCCTAAAATTATTAAATTCTTACAATTAATCGCATCTAACAAATTGGATAAATCTTCCAAAGAAACAGATGTTGGTATGTGATTAAAACGATAGATACACAAAAAAGAAAATTTTATGTTTTCAATTGTACTGTCCACTTGCAAAAAGTCACCACTACTTAGATTGGAATTATGAACATTACAAAAATATTTGCTACTTATAAAAACTGCCACGCCACCAGAAGCATAGGAGTCATTACAACAAGCAAAGAAATTATAACCAGGATTATTAAAAAGATTTCTTTCATTGCTATATATCCAAATTTCTGATAGGAAGATGAAGTCCGGTTTGTTGACAAACGAATCAATATGGCTAACAGAGATGTCAAAGTTTTTTCTTAGACTTCTAATATTTTGATGCATTATAAAGTAGCAATTTGAATTAACAGGCTTATGAAAAATGGCATCAGCAAAATCATTGTCTAACTTGCAAACGTTTTCAAAAAAGTCAAAACCAAGTGGAATATTTATATTATGAGCATCACACACAACTTAATGGTTGCATATCGTATCAGTTAAACAGTCAAAAGAAAATTAAGATCTCCCTTGGTTTTGATTTTTTTAACTTTATCGCCGTCTATTACCCGAATTAACACTGCGCCATCTTTCACCCAGACATGTTTAATTCTACCTTGTCTACTCAACTTTTTCGAACTTTTGAATAAATTATAAGTGTAACTAGTTAAACTTTCGTTAATGTAAATATTTTTAATGTTATTTTCCTCCTTAAAGATGTTCGTATTTAAATTCTTACGATACTTGTACTTCGCACGCATGATTCTCTGCTTTATGAGTTGGGATGTAAAGTTCACACACAGAGTATTCGATATCGCTTCTTGAGGTTGGTGTACAGCTGACTTTCCGGCACTAACAGATGTCATCTTAGTGAAGCAGGTATCAATGTCGGAGGGCGATAATTCAACATTCAAACCAGCGCGAAACACGTTAAGGGCGCACTCCAAAGCATTTTCATGAGATAGATTAGGCACACCAATAATTTCAACACTTATTGCTTTGTTGCGTTGCTCTAAATCAATAGTGCAGTCATATTAGCATTTCAAATATAAATAGAGTAAGGCTAATTTTTGTTGTTTTTGAATCAGTGGGATCCCAGGAGTCTACAGCTGATTTTGCTAAAAGAAGTTTTGTTCGGAAAGGTCCCAAAAAGGAGAAAAAAGGATACTCTTTAATCCTTGACAGGAAGTCGGCATGCGGGGTATCATATCAAAGGGGACGTCGAGTACATTACATATCCGGTGTTTTTTTTCCTGTTTCAAGGACCCTCAACGGAATAAATCGAGCTTAAATGGAAAATTTTCGCGTTTCCCGTGTATCTTTCCAAAGCTATAACTACGAGAATAATTCAAGTTGTCACTACTTTTATCACTTTCCGGAATCTATAATAGCTGAAGATTCTACCATTAAATTTTCTAAGAAAAAAGTTGATCGGAAAGCTCTGAAAAAGGGCATAAAAGGACACTAATTGCACGCCTTAGTCGAACGTGGGCATGTGGGGTGTCATATCAAAGAGGATGTCAAGTTCATTCCATATCCGGCATTTGTTACTTGTTCCAAGGACCCTCGAAGGAGAAAATTGGGCTCAACTTAAAAATTTGTGTGTTTCCCGTATCTGTATGTTTCCAAACAGTGGCGGAACAACTTCACTCGGGGCCCTCCCGCCAACTTTTTGAGTGGGTCCCCTACACTGAGAAAAAAAACAGAGTAAAATCAATCGAAAGCACTCTTGAAGGTCGATCCACACTTTTCAGTCATCAGGCACAGTTATTTTCCATACAAGTGGACAGATTGTCAGTTAATTGATTGACTTACTATCTAGTCAATTTGTATGGGAAATGACTGAGACTTTCTTCTTCTTCCTTGCCTCGTTCTTTATACCGCTCCATGGCTTCGCGTTGCTCGGCCTGCGGTGTAGGCACATTCTGTCAAAATCGAAGAAAATGTATGAGTTTGACACAACGAAGAATCCAAAAAATTTATTTCCTCTAGTCCTTGTTTCAGCTTTAAATTTAAATGTGCTCGAATTTTTCAATTTTAAGAACGTTTGTACATAATATTAAATTCAATACAGAATCTTGGCAAGACCACAGCCCTAATGATATAAAGATAAAATATTTTACTCTTCAACGACATATTCAGGCCGTACTAACTAGTTTGAACTAAGTTTAGTACCACTCTGAAACTATTTTGCTCGTGTTTAACAGTTCATGACAAAGTGGTTTGGAATTTAGTTCGAAAGTTTAGAAAAGGTACTACCACCAAAAATATTTTAAGATAGTTTATTTGTAGAGCAACCTAAAGAATCTTTTTGCGCATATCGTTCTTCGCAAGGAAAAGGATGGGTCGGATTACAAACCGCGGCTACAATAGCGCACCCATGCAAAGCAAATTTGAGGATCCGGAGTGTCTCATGAACTTTCAAAGATTTTAGGACAATATTAAATATGTTTATCTAAGGAACCTGATGAGAGAGGAACAATAAATTTGGCATTTGTTTTGCTTTCGAAAAGTGTATATCCTTCTTGTCTACCAAAAATATCTACGTCGAATTATTGTTTTTTTCGGAGATGTTTTATGGTTCAAAAAAAATCTTCATGTGGCTTTGGGCCCCTAAATCTAGTGCCCCCCCCCCGCCAGGCGGGCCCTGCGGGCCCTTATGCGCCGCCCCTGTTTCCAAAGCAGTAATTTTCCATTTAAGCCCGACTTATTCCATTTAGTGTCCTTGAGACAGGAAACAAGCACCCGATATGCAATGCACTCGACGTCCTCTTTGATATGACACCCCACATGCCCACGTTCGATCAAGGTGTGAAATTAGTGTCCTTTTATGTCCTTTTTCAGAGCTTTCCGATCAACTTTATTCTTAGCAAATTTAATGGTAGAATCTCCAGCTATTATAGATTCTGAAAAGTGATAAAAGTAGGGACAACTTGAATTATTCTCGTAGTTATGGCTTTGGAAAGATACACGGGAAACGCGAAAATTTTCCATTTAAACTCGATTTATTCCTTTGAGGGTCCTTGAAACAGGAAACAAACACCGGATATGTAATGTGCTCGACGCCCCCTTTGATTTCATACCCCGCATGCTGACCTCCGGTCAAGGATTAAAGAGTATCCTTTTTTGTCCTTTTTGGAACCTTTCCGATCAAAATTTTTTTTAGCAAAATCAGTTGTATATTTGTGGGACAACACTGATTCAAAAACAACAAAAATTAGCCTTACTCTATTTTTTTCTATTTGGAGTCCTGGATTGGGATATTTTGACTGCACTACATGTACTTTCTGTGTTAAACCATTGACAGAGCACTGTAACTTTAATTCTCGGCACGTAGAACATCAATAAGCGCTAAAGCATTCGCATTAAGGGTCTGAAGATTTAATATCAGATTGTAGGTCTTTTAGTGTGATATCACCAACGATTTCAACGGGTGAGGTTATAAAACACAACGTTCGCGCAACGTTCGCGCAACGTTACCTTTAATTTCAAATCAACCGGCCGTTACGGATCAGAAACTTCTCCCTACAAACAAATTCCCTAAGCGCTTAGGAATGCTGGAACGTTGTGTTTTATAACCTCACCCAACGTCAACAGATGGAGCACTTTCTAATGCGGGCTTTATCATGGTAGTACACTCACTTCGAATGCTATTGGATTGTGGCAGAGAGTGTAGTGACTTACGTCTATTTAACTGACAAACGTTGCACCGAAATGGGATTTTATTTGATACTAGATATTCATAGTCACTCTCTACTAGATTGATACAATTCCGGTGGAAATAATCTTTGCAGGATGAACATTGCAGCTTTGCATGGTTGCGTTCAACTTTTTGACCACATGAACAGGGCATGATAAGGAATCAATCTATGCACAATTTTGAATGGATTGGGATTATTTTTTGGTTTTAGTACTTCATCTATGGTATAGCACAGAAGATGACAGATGCGATTTCACTCAGTCACAAATTTCACTCAAAACCAAAAACACTCATATGGGAATATGGGAAGATCATTTTCACAAGTTAGTGCAATTAAGAACAAAAGCAGTCACAGCTGATTTAAGAAAATACACTTCACAGAGTCGTAATAATCGTAGAGATTTAACACATAAGCGAGTATTTTCCAGAGATTTAGTGTAGATTGTTACGTAATTGTAAAGACTAGATCACTTTCGAAGTTGTCATCCAGTGACGATTAACAAATGTTGTTATAATTCGGTGTTAATACAAGTAAACCGACGCACTATATAAAAAAACTAGACCGAGGCTAGATTGAAGCTCCAGGTATACAATTTATAATAGTAACACGTTATTATAATTATTATTTGGAAATTTCTTTTAGGGCTAATATTTGCCCGGTTGACCGAATTGACAGATGACAGATAATTATATATATTTTAATAAAAAATTAAGGATTTTACATTTTTTATTCTGTTCAGTAATCAAGAGACCACAGACCGAGCAAGAGAAAAAAAATTAAAATTCAACAATATTTTGTATATAATTTTAAATTTGGGCTACAATTGTAGCCCGCGCGCCTAACCACGTGACAAATAGGTGCGCGCCTAACGAAGGGTAAACTGAGTGAAAAAGGCAAATATCCACGGCACATTTTTCGCCATAAATGCAAGTTTTTCGCTCGGTGAACTTACCTTTACCGTTAAAACATTTCAATTCAATTCAATTCAATTCAATTTATTTCATGTTACGATCAAACATTGCAATTACAGTTTTAATACATAAAGATACCAGCTTATAGCCTTAACTCTAAATTAGCAAGGATTGGGCGATGCCCATTAAATTATAATTAACTTTGAAGCTTATTAGGGATTATTAAGGAAAAATTTTCAAAAACCTTATGTGAAATGTATTAATAATAAAATCTTACTCTAACTTAATCTAAACCTTAAATCTAAACTTAACCTATGAAGGAGTCATGTAATTACCAGATTTCGAATTAACCTATTATTTACGTTGAGGCATGAAGCCAGGAAACGAATACTGCTTTTATCTGCTAGTTCTTTCAATGTCTTAATTTTAGTTTCATTGTGCAACTTATTGGTCGAATAAAAGAATGGTTTGTCCAGAATATGCTTCAGAGTTTTATTTTGTGCGATTTGCAGGTTTTTCTTTACTTATTTAATCGCTTCGAAATTAAAATACGCTTTTCTCATGTCGCACACATAAAAACTCCGAAAAACATTTCCTTTACATCTACGGATGAGCTTTTTAACTGACACTGGTTAATGCTGACGATAGACTGAGATACTTTGTAGACTCTGTCATAACGGAGGAGAAGGTCTCCTGGGCTATTATTATTATAGATCTCTCCGTTACTGTGGCTAATAGTAACAGCAAAATCTTGACTACACTTGACGAGGAGAGTATAAAAGTAATCGCGTATGCGAATTATGTAATGGTATGGTGGAATGAGGAATGTGTCCCTCCGTGGTCAGTCAGATCATGGGAAGAGCCCTCGGTTTAGTCAGGAACTCGGCCAGAAGCTGTGGCCTTGGCGTAAGCCCAGGCAAGACAACACTGATCCTGTTTACTAAACCAAGCTATCACCCTTTTCCCTTTCAACACTAAATGGACAACAACTGACACTATCACCCAGTTCAAAGTAGCTGGGAGTAGTTTCAGACCCAAAGCTTAGCTGGTCGTTAAATATAGAAAAGCGTGTTAAGAAAGCCTGCGTATGCGTAGCTTTTTAAGCCTCCAAGATAATCTTGACTAGAACTGGCTATTAAGCCAGGCTCTATACCTAAGGCGACCAACTTTTTGAAATGGCAATCCGGGACATTTTAACCCTTCTGTCGGCACGAAGGTCTGGCCAGACCTTTGGCACTATATTTTGGTGTAAAAAGCATAGAAGATGAAATCGCAGCGACTTCATATTTCATGATATCCTAGAATAATATGTTTGGAAGCATTTTGCAAAAATTTTAAAAAATCGGTTGAAGTTTTGAGTATGTTTTTGATGATTTTCAATTTATAGTGCTTTTTGATACCCAATAGGTCTGGCCAGACCTATAGTTATTCCCCCTATTTTTCTTTTGAAGTAAGAAGTGCAAATATTCAATTCTGTTATTTATGATGCAATAATGTCATTCAAACTCAATTTGAACTATAAACGATAAAAATTTCTGAGATTTTGCTATAAAAAGCCGTGAAGTTCGGAAAATGGGTATGCCTAATTTCGTCACATTTTATAACACCACCTAATCAACTGAGATTTGATCCTAGGAAATTCAACCCAGTTTTATTTCCTTTGTAATAGTAAGGACTAAGTATGAGTGACTTGCAAACGTCTTTCTAAATAGATTTGATCGAAAAATTTAGGAAAAATTTAGAATTAAATGATTTTTGCCTTGAAAATTCCCTATTTTTTCCCACTTATTTCCCTAAATCAGCAGACTAATATCGAGGTAAAATCTGCCAACAAAGTGCTTAATATTTCCCTAAAGATATTGGAATTAGAAAATTCGGTCGAAATATCTACTAGATAAACACAATGCAAATAGCGAAGCAAAAAAAGAAGAAAATAAGGGAAAAACACGTTTGTACTAATACCATCTCAAAATATATCTACTTAAAAACGTTTCCAGTATATCTACAAAAATTATTTTGATGCTTTTATTGTTGAAAAACTGCAGTAAAGAATGGATAGAATGATTTTACCGATAAAAATTTTACTTTTTCTAAAAATAAAAAAAAAATTTCTCGGTAGGTCCAGCCAGACCTATTGGGTATAGAATATGCATATTGTAGTAGGTGCCGACAGAAGGGTTAAGTATGATGTGTACTTCAGGGTATTGGACGTTAATATAATTTTTTTTTTATTGATACTGTCATATAAAAACAACATTTCCAAGATTACCAAATGGGTCTTAATCGGGGTCTTAGTTCTAATCAACTAATTTGAGAAAATAAAATTTTATAGTGACAAATTTACTTATTTCGTTATATAGCACGTTTATAACCCATGAACACGTATAAAAAGCCCACGAAATAGTGGCTTACGCTTCAGTATTAGTTGTTTTGTGTACATCTTCACAAGATGAAGAACGTTGGGAATTTGGTGCTGGTTGTTTTGCTGAGTTCGGCAACGATCCTTGTCGCAGCCACTGGAGAAGCTAAGACTGAAACGGAAAAGTTGAATTCAGCAACAAATCGTGGATCCCGTGCCAATGGAGGCAATGGTATCGGTGTGGGCATAGGTAACGACTTGGGTGGCTGGGGTCTTGGAGGACTAGGTGGCGGACTGAGCGGTTTTGGTGGTCTCAGCGGGCTGGGAAGTCTTCGGCCAGGATTAGGTCTTGGCAATGGTCTGGGTCTTTGGGGATTCCGACCGGGACGTCACGGTCAGAATGCAGCACTCTACGGAAATTGTGATGCTCAGACAAACAGTCCGGGAATTTGTTTGTCCAATGCTGAATGTTTGAGAGGTCGCGGAACAGCAGTAGGCTCGTGTTGGCCGACGGGGGTGTGTTGTCTCAGTAAGTATAGCTTAACTATTTAAGCCCTTTAGTCTGATTACTTACGAGTGTATTTTTTCACAGCAACATTACAGTGCAATGATCAACCGTCTAGTGCAAAACGTGTAGAAATTATCAGTAGTCGCTTCTTGGATCCTGACGGTACGTCGGATACTACTGGAAATTGCTGGTACAAAATCTTGCCGTTCAGTCAAAACGTGTGCCAGCTACGAGTTGAATTCACCACAGTTATCGGAACCGATACTAATCCCGCTCCAGCTCCAAATGAGTTCGGCAAGTGTGGCGAAGCCTTTATAAAAATCGGCAAAGTAGATTATTGCGGAACTAATGCCAGGCAACACGGTGAGTGTATAAAACCGTTTCCATTGCTACTGAATTTGTACTAATTCAAATTTCCCTTCTCTCTTCAGTTTATTTACCATTTACGCCAGAATATCAAGAAAATGGTATGATTTTCGTCAGTCTTCCATATTCCAGTAACGACTTCAGTAAAATTACCGTTACACAAATCGAATGTCCGACAGCTCCAGCACCACCGACACAACCCAATTTATGTCCCGATGGACAAACGAACGTTCAAACATATCCGAAATCTAAAAATTACGATTTGGATCTGATCGCTCCGCCCGGTTGTGATCAGTTCTTCCTGGAGCCGGAAAGTGTTGTTCGTTCGTTCAATTTCAACAATGGTGTTGGACCGTATCCGCAAAATTTGAGATATACAATTTGCATTAGGCGGTTGCCTCATCAATATCTAATCACGTAAGATCCTGGAAAGGAGTAGGGGGTTTGAATGGCCGCGTTAAACGTTTTATATGTTTCTAGGTACAATTTCACGGTGTTCTCGTTGGGTTCCAACCCGGGCCAAGCCTGCATTCTGAACTCCGTCATTACGCCCGATCCGCCTCTTTCGGAGGACTATCTGTCGATTGCTTCACAACAGCCAACAGATACGTTGAATGCATTGTTGTATTGCGGCGATGATTTGGACAAGAAGAATGCACTGAATCAAAATGAAAATCCGATTTTAGTTTGTGAGTATTGAAAATTTGGTAAGGTCTGAGAAAAGTGATCCAACGGTTTAATGGTTTGTTGCAGCTAACAATCCGGGAGTGTTTGCCGTTCATTTCCATAGTGGAATGTATTTAGGTGATCCAGCAGCTTCGAAAAATAGGGCTTTTGAATTTTACTACCAAGTGCAATAAAGGGGATGCTGCAAATGCAAGATGAGAGAGAGTTGTTACATGGATTTAATGTAGTCAAATAAAATTAATTTATTTTAATAAGGTTTTCATGTTTTTTTTTTCTTCTGGAATTTTTTGTTACTTACAATGTCTGTAAAACTGCAAAAAACGATATATTTATTGAAATGCATGACAGCATAGTGCACCCATCAAATCAATACAAATCTTTACAGACCATCAATAATTATCAATGGCTATGTCCACACCCGTGCATCTTTCATCTTGTCTATCGTGCGCAAGTTCTATTTACTCTTTCAACCTTCGAGCAGGTATTAATAGAAGGAGAGGAAACATCACTTAGAAAGTGTATGGAATTCGCCGCTGCTCTAAGCTTTCAACATTGAACTTGTCATTGATTGCAAAGAGTTGAATGCCTCGTTAGATATTTGTCGCGACTTTTCGTTAATATTAGAATAGATGGTGGGTGAAAGTTTAGTTTAGCGGCTTTTTCCGAAAAATGACCCTACACTCTATCTTCTGTTTTAGTTGGGTTTCTAGCTCGGGAAGGCTGGCCCTCCTACCAGGATTCTTGCAAATGTCAGAAAATATCCTTTGAAATAGTTGGACTGAAAATACCACAAAAGGCTTGTTCTGCTATTCGTTCTTTTGTGTTGCCGATATATTCCGCTGTATGGTCGATGGTAAGGTGAGTGTCGCTAGTGTCGATAAGAAGACAAAGAAAATTATTTTTTCAAGAGCTGATAGCTTAATGTTTCAAAATGCGAGAAATTTTTTTTTTGCAAAAATCACCGGGGCTGTGTGTGAAAATGCCGGCCTTCAATTCAGTAAGACCATTTAGACAGTTTTCCAGTAGCAATATTGCAAAGCACATTTTAACATTATTTTCAAGCATCTCGGTAGAAAGAACAACAAACCCGATTTATTTCCAATGTTTCCAATCACTATTTGCCAATTACAGAATAAATAATAATCTTTCTGGGTAATTTTTGGGAAATGCCGCTAAATTTAAGTACTAATATCGTCATTTCACGTGAAATGCATGTAAATACTCTCAAAATTTTGATAGTCGTGAAATTGAATTTGCTTGATGATACTCACTTCACACGAAAGTCTCCACACCGGTTAATGACATTTCGCAGGGAAAATAATGCAGCTGCACTTTATTTCACAGGGAAAAGGTGTCTTCGAGAATCAATCAGTCCACGGGTGTACGTTTATCATAAATTTAGTGAAAAAAGGCAAAACTCCACGACACATTTTTCGCGGGAGACATAAATGCAAGTTTTTCTTTCGGTGAACATATAGTACTTACAACATTTACCGTTAAAACATTTTACCACTTATTTAACCGCTTCGAAAAAATACGGTTTCCTCATGTCGCACACAGAAAAATTCTAGAAACATTTCCTTCACAATCTACGGATAATAGTTGAAATAGATTAGTTGCGACAGCATCGGCATCAGCAGATAAATTTCAATTTAGAACACACGCATTCGCCTTTGATGACCCACATTGACACCAGCAGCAGCGGCAGAAGCATTTTTCTGCTTCTGCTGTCAATGTGGGTCATCAAAGTCAAATGGGGTGTGTTCTAAATTGAATTTTTTCTGCTGATGCCGATGCTGATGCGTCAAATGTATTTCAAGCTTTAGTCCCTCGAGCTTTTTTTAAGTACGCCCAGACCATAGATACAGAAGAAATTCTAGATAGGCCCTGAAGGGGAAATTTTGTCTAGGTTTTTATAACACAATCACAAAAAACACACATACTATCAACCGCACCATAGGCGCCGTTAGTTTTTCATATGATGGGGGCATACATTTGGCGGAAAAATTTGAATTATGGAATGTCATCGGGCAGGTGCTGCAAAAGCATAAATTTATTATTACACATATAATAGTTTAAGCATATTACGGCCATTCTATACATACAGGTGAAATTTTCGATGGATACATCTTATATGCATAGCTATTCAGATTTTCGAAAATCGTTTCCATATCAACACTCAAACATTTTGGATGCAACCCGACACCCGTATATGGAGGCAAGATGGCGGCTTTAACAATGTTATAAGGAAATTTGCAAAGATATCAGGAACTTTTGCATATACCGTTTCACAAAAGTCCGTTCCTTCATTTCCTACAAGATTTGCACGTAAATAGTCAGAACTTGTTCGTGTTTGTGCTCTTCGAAGAGACTGTCGCTTGGAAAGTCTTTAGGCACTGATTCGGGAGTGTAATGGTTGCATGTGCGCAGCAAATTCGAGAAGTTTGGCTTGTGTTGATTCTAAATAGTTTGACCTCTTGGATGTCTTCAATGAAAATTCGCAGACCATCGTCCGGATGTTGTTTGAGCAGCAAGTCCAAAAATTCGAATATCAAATGTTTGTGCTCAGTGTTCATAAGTGTTGAAGATATTCAGTGGTATGTTTGCGTTCGTTGAGACTGGAGCTGGGAACCTGTATTATGGGAGGAAAACATATGCTGAAGCTTCAAATAGATTAGACGCGTCAGCATCGGCATCAGCCGAAAAATTTCAATTCAGAACACACGCATTTGCCTTCGATGACCCACATTGACAGCAGGAGCAGAAGCATTTTTTCTGCTTCTGTTGCTGCTGTCAATGTGGGTCATCAAAGGCAAATGCGTGTGTTCATAATTGAAATTTTTCTGCTGATGCCGATGCCAATGCTGACGCGTCAAATGTATTTCAAACATGAGTCTGTACAGTAAATTTGACTATCATAAATACGTTGGCCTGCGAACGGAGCAACTCCAAGGCCGGCTTGTGCTGTCCTTTTGTTTGAGATTGAATTGTCAATTCACCAAACTTGAAATATTTTTTGAGCGTTTACTCCGGTTCTTCCAAATGCCATTGGTTGAGCTTAAGCAAAGGCGAAACTAGAGAATAATTTGTCTGATTATTAATTACAAATGATATTGAAGATTTAATTCATTTTATGTACAGTTAGAAATTGCAAGTCACTTACCCGCAATTAACATTTCAACACGATACCGATAATGTACGAGTCGTCGCAGCCTGTGGATAAAAGTGTAAACAGATTATTTGGTACCCATAAATTGAACGAGATTTGTGTATGTACTTACCCAAAACACTGACCGCCTGACTTCATGCCATTGGCTTGGGTAGTTTCGAACATTTTTTTCCACTAGCAATGTCATCGGCTGCCGATCTACTTTTAAAACCGACCAAAACCATATGAAACAAACAAATTCTCGACCACATCGCGTAATGGCTGTGCTAGCAACAACAAAATATGTGTAGCCCCCGAAACAGAGAGAAATTTGAAACGCCTGTGTGCACATTAACGAGACGAATTTCCGTCGTAAGCGTTCGTGCTTGCTTCGTACAAAACGTGTACGAACGCTTACGAACGAGGTACGAACGCTTACGAACGAATCGCTTGGCTGTCAACCACAAAATCGCGCACATGTTTCATATAAAAACTCAATTAAAAACGCGTTAAACTATCATTTTCAGACGGACATTTACATAGCACTACTAAAATCTAGGTACACACGCGATTACCTTTGAGAAGATACACCGATTATGTATTTGCGTTGTTCACTGGATCACCCGACAACAAAGGACTTGAAATTCGGAAAAACAACATGTGTCGCATTTTTTCCAAATTAAAACACTTTCGCGAGACTACGGCCTACACTGTTTTGGTGAATTTATCACAAATCACATCGAAAAACTCGATATTTCACTCGCGCAAACTATTTCGTGCACTCACGTTCACTTGCCGCCATTTGCCTCCAATTGGATTCCCACTGGATGGTTGTCAAAGGTTGACAGGGACGCGACCGAGCCGGCCATTTTGTGGGTTGCTCGAGAGGTGTAGGAGCGGTGGCGTTGAAGATGAGGGGAAAACTTTTCTGGTCACACACGTACGCTCATCTACGTGAAGCGGGCCAATCCAACTTCATATCAAAGGCCCAGACCGCCACTGCTTAATGCTGACGTTAGACTGCGAGATACCCAGCCAGCATTTAACACATTTGTAATCATTATTTCATGCAACACGCGTGAGCACATATTGCTTATTCATTCCTCACGTTTTCATACAAGCAGTATATCACGATGTCCCCCTATTTCATGTACATATATACGCATTTGCGCCTTATTACGGATAATCATTATAAAATCGTTATTCGTAAACATTATGTAATAGTTAAGTATCATATATTCAATGCATCAATAAATAATAAAAAAACACGTGCTACGGTGAGCCTCGAGCTCATTTAACACATTTGTAATCATTATTTCATGCAATACGCGTAAGCACATATTGCTTATTCATTCATCACGTTTTCATACAAGCAGTATAATGTCCCCCTATTTCATGTATATATGCATTTGCGCCTTATTACGGATAAACATTATAAAATCAATATTCGTAAGAATTATGTAATAGTTAAGTATCATATATATTCAATGCATAAATCCATAATTTAGAAAAAAACCACACGTGCGACGGTGAGTCTCGAACTCGTAACCCTATGCACGGAAGGTGCGCGCCGTAACCACTACTCTAGCCAGACTATACGAATGATCATGTTTTATTCGTGATTCTAATCAACCCAGCAACAAAAATCACACTTGAGGAGAAAACCATTATATTTCCTATATGCATGATCCGTCGACATTCCTTCAGCTGACCATCATGTATCTAACTTTCAATGCGTCCTATCGATACATAATGCCGATTCGTGATTCATGAAGTAATGCTTATTTGTGGCTATGTTCACGGTATATGTCGCCGATGCTGGCTGGGATACTTTGTAGACTCTGTCATAACGGAGGAGAAGGTCTCCTGGGTTATTATTATAGATTCTCCTCATTTAACTCTTCTGGACCAGAGGGCATACTACAGTTCATGATGAAGAAAATGCAGGATCTTGTAGTCCACTTCCACTCTTCAGGAGTGTTCTGATTCTCAAATATCTTCCTCAATCGTGGGGACGAGTTCCAGTCGTTTTCAAACCGAAGGCAGGTAAACGAGGGCATGACACCGCGAAGGATTTCAGGCCTATTAGTTTATCCTTCTTCGTATTAAAAACATTGGAGCGTATCATCGACCTCCAAATTCATTGGTCGCAGCATGCATACGTCATACGTAGCATCGAGTACAGTCTTCAATACAAACAAAACAATACACGCTTCCTTGACATAGAGCGAGCTTTCAACAATGTCCGTATTGACTCTATTCATGATGCCCTCACGGAGTCTGGAGGTTTTGCAGAGGTAGACCTAAGGGTGGTGTCATCTCTCCGTTACTATGGCTAATCGTAATCAACAAAATCTTGACGAAACTTGACGAGGAGGGTATAAACGTGTTCGCCTAAGCGAATTATGTAATGGTAGTAGAATCAGGCAGTGCCGGATTAAGACCCTTTGGGGCCCCTAGGCAAAAAACAATTGAGGGCCCCTTGTGAAATGCCTTTAAATAAAACTTAAATTATATGAAAGAAATGCTTTCGTAAATAATATAGTTTACGAAATAAGAATAATATATTTTATTTCGCAAAAATGGGATATCTACATAATCCCGAAAAAACAAAATGCCGCCTACTTAAAACCCCGACGTTTTAGAATCTCGGATAGTGGATAGTGAAATAATCCCGCCAACATTTTTTTTTTCGTTTGCTAGCAAATAGTTATGTAATGTTCCCAACAGTTAGTGCGATACGTCGAAATATTTGCTTATTTATTGTACAAAGATGACAATTTAACCCCTACAGAACAAGACTGCCATTCCGGGGATACTTAAGTTTCAACTACCGAAAGACCACCAGCTATTTTTCAAATTAAGTCACCTGGTCCGTGGGTCTTCGAGAATTAAGTGTCCCCATGCGAGGAGACCCATTATTTTAACGGTAAATATAGTGGCGTTTTTTAATATCCCACCGTAGAAGGTAAGTATTCTTTCATAAGTCGCGCGCACGGGTTATTGAAATGGCGGGATTATGAATGTAGGGATTTTGAAAAACGGGATTATGATGGGCGGGATATCGTATCCAACACAAAATATTTAAAGTATATATTGTAGTACAAAAACTGTGCTTCACAGAACGTTTTTCATTTGAAATTATTGCCAACTTTAAAATACTTCGTTCTCCTTCACTGACAGAAGGCGTCGTTAAATATATCCTTCAGGCTATCGCTACATCAAATTTGAACAGTTGAACATTTCACTCGAATTGTTGTCCTGTAGTACCAATTTTAGATGCTCATGGAGAATTATTTCGTTTTCTAATTCATCTAAAGTAAGACAAAACAAAGTAGCATTTAAAAGTTTCCAGGGAGTGGAAATTAAATTTAAGCTTTCTGATAAAGCCTCTATCGATTTCTTATATAATACCAGACAGTGCAGGGCATACTCCCTTGAGCCACTTTTCACTACATTCGCCTGGCGTAAGAGGGAACATGGTTTTGTGAAAAAAAGTTTTGGCTTCTGAGTGTAAATCTTCAAATTTAAAATTTTTAAGTCGTACCTTTTCAGAGACCTCATTTCAAAATTTGGTCTGAATTGGACATCTATATCATATAGTTGTCGTAAGAACTGTTTCCCATTCAAGTAAATACACTTACCCAATTTTAGGTAAAATCAGTTTACAACTTGCTATACAATTGGAACGAACAATTTTAATATTCTCAGAAAGGATAAAATGTTGCCACTAGATCTAGCTTAGAAGGGTATCATACCTTCAGTTTAGCTTGTTTTACTTTCCTTTTTCGTTACGAGAGCTTATCAAAGAACAAAAGACTTATATTATTTATTATTATTTATTATCCCGGGGTCACTGTCAGTGCGGGGCTTCTGTGAGCGCGGGGCCTCTAGGCACGTGCCTTATGTGCCTTAAGGATAATCCGGTACTGGAATCAGGAATGTGTCCCTCCGTGATCAGTCAGATCATGGGATGGGTCCTCGGGTTGGCCAGTAACTCGGCCAGAAGCTGTAGCCTTGGCGTAAACGCAGGCAAGACAAAACTGATCATGTTTACTAAACCAAGCTATCACCCTTTTTCCTTTTAAAACTAAATGGACAACAACTGACATTATCACCCAGTTCAAAGTAGCTGGGAGTCGTTTTAGATCTAAAGCTTAGCTGGTAGTTAAACATAGAAAAGCGTATTAAGGAAGCCTGCGTAGCTTTTTAAGCCTCCAAGATAATCTTTAATAGAACTGGCTATTAAGCCTGGCTCTATTCCGCGATTGTACACCCCATACGGACATTCGGAGAACTATGGTCTGGTAGCTAGTGCTCGCCTTAGAGCTTACAATGTATAACCATATACAAATAATACATATATGTCCAAATTGGTACAAAATGTTGTTCCTATGAAAATGTATCTGAAATTTCCTAGAGCTTTCAAGCGAATCGCATGAGCCTGTGTGCGTGTCAATTTGAGAGAACGTTTTCCAGTTCAAGAGAGTCAAGAGACTCTTTTTATAGTATCTTTTAAGAATCACTCATCGCTTGCCATTGCCTGCGACTTCCGTGGTGTGTGATGGATATCTCCGTACTCCGTGACGCATGACAAGTGGGTCCGAGGAAGAGAGCAAGTTGCCGTTGCGGACAATATGTTATGTTATGAACACAGAAATGATTATGAAATTCATTCACTGCCACGTCTCGCCCGCGTCTTGTGTGGTGTGCGATGTATGGCACCGCGGTGCGCCGCGCGCAAGATAAGTGGACCAAGTTGGGAAGAGAGGAGGAAACGACACGAAAACACGTTGCTGTGCATGCGCCTACGAAATTTAAAATTCGTCTGTGGCATGTGCATCTATATTTTGAGGTTCAGATTATCTGAGCCGATGTCATAATGAAAAGTCTCTATTGGAGACGATTATAATTAATATAAATGTAGGTGAGTTTTAGGGTCAAAGACATGGAGTTTCTGAAAAAGAAAACACCTTCTTTGTTAGTCCCTTCGGGCATTTTACTCACTCCATAACGTGACAGAATAAAGGAAGTTCAAATTTTGACATATTATTATTGGAAAAAGCTCTTCCTACATGTTGCGACCAATTTATTCAATACCTTCTCTAAATTTGCATTTATGCGATCCCGTCTAGACAGCTGTAGATTTATAAATTTATAGTATACATAGCATTGTTTCTTGATATTCCGGCCGCAACAAGCATAGCAAAAATTAGCCAAAACTAAGGCCCGTATTTATAAACATACCTTAACTTAAAATAAATGCCATTTCCAGTAGTTTTCATTGAAATAATTTATTTTCTCGAGACAATGCATCCTTGACTTAAGTCGATTTCAAGGAAACTTTGAAATTTTGCAATAGTCAACCTCACTTGAAGTCAATGTAGCTAGTTACCTACCTTGAGTTATTATTATATTACAATTGTGTTAAAAGCTTAAGGTCTCCTTGAGTTTCGCCTTAAATCAAGGATGCATTGACTTCTAAATATAAATCATTTCAATGAAAAACTACTGGAAATGACATCTAATTTTTGAATTTCGGCAGACTTGACTAAAGGTCGCATTGAGCTAAGCTATGTCTATAAATACGGGCCTAAAAGTATACATTTCGGCATCAAAACCAATTTTCCGATAGCTTTTTTTTTATTAGTTGTAAGTTAAGAAAATATACAGGGTGCCCGGAAACTGCCGCATAAACGAACAGGATTGTGCTTCCTCATGTGATTTCCAGCAAAAAAAAGTTGTACGGAACATACCCTTTTAGCTTAACCCTTTAGCTGCCACAGGCATTTGAAGATATTTGAAAAAATCATTTTCTTTTACGACTAAAACGTCATTATCCTCAAAAGCTAGACTAGGTAGCATAGCAAAACAAGATGATTATTAGGTACAGATGATTATCACCCAAAAAATAAAACTAACCGCACTAGAATCGGATAAGAGGTTGGGTTTTTACGGAACTTCAAAGTCAATTTTTTGTGATTTGACCCAAAAACAAAATATTTTTCCATCTCAATTTTCTGCAACTTCTGCCAAGGTGAGGTGTTCGTACGATTCTTTACAAAATTGGCGCATAGTCCAAAGATCATTTCTTTCTTACATCATTTTATTCTATCTTCCGTATTTCTAACAGTTTTAATGCCTTAAGTACAGAAAACTGTGGTTAATTTTAGCTCTATTTCAATTCAATTCAACTAAAACTGCCCCTAAAGATCTGCAATTTGGTAAAATTTATTCAAATTATATCAAAATCGATCCAAAATTGAAACTCATATATTCGTTGCTCTCTAATAGAGACTTTTGCGTTTTGAGACTACTGATACAAATTTCGTTAACCAACTTTCATACAAAAGTGGGCATTCTCATTTGTTTCAAACAATTAAATCAATATGATTTTATTATAGCTGAAGAAAAAAAATATGGTCATCGAACGACAAAAATCTTACATCGATGGATTTTTGCAGGATTTTTGGGGATGGCCTTCTGATCAGTGGCGTATTTAGAAAATTCTCAAAGGGGGGGCACAGAGTACGGGGCTAATTTGTTACATAAAGTTTTGGTGTGGGGATACACAAGAGTAGCTACATAGGAAAAACATTGGCAAGACTGAGGGATCGTTGATCGTTGATCCTTGATTTAAGGTGATTTCTATGAAAAAGTATGAAAAATGACATTTATTTTAATTTCGGCATCCTTGACTCAAGGTCTCCTTGAGTTGAGGTATGTTTATAAATACGGGCCTGAGAGTCCTTTGCATTTCGGGTTTATTACACCAAAAGTTTAGTTTTCCTGACAGATCTTAGAATAACACTCATTAACTGCTTTTGGCTTTTCCTGAACCAAAATACGGAGGGCTTAAAAAAAGTTTGCGTAGTAGTTCGAAGGAGCCTGAACCCGAAAAGAAAATTTACGAATATGTACCTACTTAATTGGCTATGGAATTAATGCAATGAAATTCTGCCAAATTTCGGCCAAATTCCGCCGAAAAGTAGTTCTGCTTACTTTTGAAAGAAACACAGATGAAAAGCTGATACAACAAATTTTGGCTGACATTGTGGTCTTGAATTCCATGGAACGTTTTAGCGAATTTGAATGCAAAATTAGGATTTACTGAAAAAGAGGTCTTTGTATGTTTTGTCAAAAATCTAGTAACAGATTCCGTAAAATCGTAACAAGTGCCGAATAATATCTTACTAGTACAATCCAGAATACTACACGGTTGTAAATTTTGGTGTAAGCCGGGAGTAAATTTTATAAATAAAATAGTATAACTCCTATCTATTCTAAAACTTGAATCAAATTTGATCCTTTGTAACTTATAATTTTAGTTTATTCAAAAGTTATATTAATTATAACCGCTACAGAATAAAACTATCCAAATACCCTTTTAATATTATACATTTTACACCGTTCGGGATAGAATAAATTGCATTGAATAAAAGTATAACATACATGGGTAGAATCAATCCTACTATGTTATCAAATTTACACTATCAACGCAAGAAACCCATTCAACCTAGAAATCTATTGATTTGTAGTTTGTCTGGTTCAGTGAGCAGCGCGCTTGCCTACAAATCACAGAATTGTGGATTCGAAGCCGACTGCACTCGTATTACAATTTTTATTTTTTCGAGCGGTTTGTATGAATTTGCTTATCAATTTTATAGTATATTGAAGAGTAAAATTTTTATCAAGAATACCTACTTATACTTTTAATATAGTTCAATTATACTTTTGATAAAGTTTTTATATGGAAATGTATGAATATATTTTTCGATAAAAATTACACCAAAATTTTCAGCCGTGTAGGAACTATCCGTGGCATAGAGCCGGGAAGTGATTAATCTATTAATTGAAATGAATCAACAAAAGTAAGCAGGATGGTATGATTGTTTGTTATTTCCATATGTACTACACTAGCTTCAAATCTATAGTATCTGCAATACCTTTTAAAACGAGTCCTAGATGGTAAGCTGAAGCAACATGCTTTAACAAATCAATTGCAAAATAGAAATGAGAAGGAATGGCTACGATGATGTTTACTTTGTGAAAATTGAAGCATTGAAGAAAGTACCCCAGGCACGGCACCACAGACACCGAACCGTAGGAATTCGAAAATGTATGCTAAAAATGCTTTCCCACCAAAACACTTAAATTTTTAGCATTTTAACAGAAAGCATCTGGTTTTAAGACCTTTACTGCAGCCCAACACGAGTTTACGGCCAAATTAAAATACACAAGCCCGATCGAAAAATCAGTCCGATTGTTTCAAATATTTATCAATCCAGCGGTTTCCAAGACATCGATACCGCAACAACATCTCCTCAACTTATCAACATAAGATGGAGTCACTTCACACATTACGAGACTTTCAATAGCAGTCCTTGTTTCCGAACAGATTCATGTCGAGGTTGGGCAACGTTTCATGACCACCTCGTTGCCTCGACATAATCATAGGTTGTACTTATTCTCTGAGAGTTCTTGTTCTTGAAACCACGAGTCTATGAAAATAAACTCTAGCGAATTGAGAAGATGATGTGATGATAATGTTTCGAAAAAGATTTACAGAGTTTAGTAATAGAAACGCTCAAAATAAAAATGGAACATTTGGTACTGCAATTTTTAGTATGGTGTGAAAAAAGTTTGATATGCTCACAGGGGGGGCACGTGCCCCCTGTGCCCCCCCTGTAAATACGCCACTGCTTCTGATTATGGGGAAAAAAGTCCCAATAGATTAGAGGTTTGCAGCCTTGAAAGGGGAGGAGGGGTACTTGCGTTTTCAGAGCTATGGAGGTTTTTAAAAGAGTCTAAAATGAAAATATTCTAATTTATTTTTTAGTCTAGCGCCAAATTTTTCACTAAAATCCTAATGTATTATATACAATATACAATTACATGGGTAATTTTATGTGTTTTTTTTCGTTCTCAGACCATTTTTCTGTATATTTTGTCGGTTTCGAAATGTTTGCTAAAAAGTAAAAAAAATAATCCCTTATCCCCTTTTTCCAAGGTTGGAGCCCTCCAATCGTTGGGGACTTTTTTCCCATAATCAGGACGCCATCAGCATCACCAACCATCCTGCAAAAATCCAGCGATATACGATTTTTGCCGATCAAATATCGTATTTTTATTTGATCAATACTCAACTCATTCTCGTTCTCATATCCCTCTAATTGAATCGAGTACAGAACTAGACAGAACAACCTGCATACAAATTTTCAGTTGATGTTCTGTATAGAAATATAACTCTTTTCAAATGTGTATGGAAGTTGTGTTGCCTTCTCCTTCTCCTGCACTAAATCCACTCACTCTACCGCATGATACCACCACATTGCATTAACAGCGCGGCATGCAACTTACGAAATGCACTAATGAGGTCAGTGAACGCATGGCTACCTGTTCCGCAACCTCAAGAAATGCATTGTGATCAAATCATCTTTCATATTTTTTCAATACGCAGTTTTCGCAGGCGCAGATACTTTTGCGTAAGCCACCCCGACCCATGGCATGGGACAGTGGAAGAAGATACACTCATGAAGTCGACAAATGCACGAAAACCTGCTCTGGCAGAGTATCTAAACTCTCTTCAACTTGAACTGTGTAGCAAAAGAGCAAATAGCTTTAATAGCCTGTATACGTGTATCTGTATGGTCGTATTTGTGACATTGGGTGCAGATCAGACGACATGGCCAAAAAAATGTGTACCCGATTTTGAGTGAGCTTTGGACATATATGTATTATTTGTATATGGTATAACGATGCTGGACAGAGTGCAAAGGTCGGCATGTCTTCATAGAGAGTACGCGAACATGCCCAAGAAATGCGTTGAATGTAATCCTACATCTTCTGCCTATCAACCTTTTTATCAAAGGCTCAAGGAGTTGGCCAGTGACCTGCCAAACTATATGGCCACTCTAATATTCTCATCCAACTGGCACTAGATACCATCAACCACAACCGACTATGCCGTGATTACACTAAGTTTCGGTAATATGGGGAAAAATGGACCGATAAGTCCAAAATGGACTGTGGTGTGGGTGCAGGGGTCTTCTATGGCACAGTCAATACCTCTGAATCTTGCTGTCTGAATTATTTGCAATCATGAAAGCATGTCACGCACTCGCAAACTCGACAACAACAACATAGCCATCTGTTCAGATAGTCAGGCTGCACTGAAATATGTTGGGAATCTTCCAAGCACGTGAAGAGCTGCAAAGAAATACTAAAAAACCTTGGAGGAAGACACACAGCCACCCTACTTTGGATACCGGAACACAGGAACATATGAGGTGATGAGATGGCCAAAATGGAGGCGACTCTGGAGAGTTCTCATGCGTAGCGCGTGGACGCTCCGATCGAGAAGGCTGTCGCTATCTTAAAACCCGAAAAGAACGTCTGAGATTTTGACCAGACCTCATAAAGATATCGCCAGACTTACAGCGGTTATTACTAGACCTTGGCCAACTCGCACTGCTGCTGTGTTGATAATGCAAATGAAAGAGAATCTCTAACTCACTTTCTCTGCAAATGCCCAGATCATGTCATTAATCCCGCTCCCGCACGTTGCGATGTGGGTTTTTTTGGCAGCCTAGAGGATACATCGGAGACACTTCCTAAATCTCTCTAAATGGCTCAAGATTTGCCTCCACACTGGATATTATATTTGCTGTAATCTCCATCCTTTAAGTGACTCAACGGAGTTTGTGATCTCAAAGCAGAGCTTTTCGTGCTAACTGGGCTCTTGGCCTGTCTCACCTTAGCCACTTTTACGAAGAATAGCTAGGAACAAAATTACCTAGCTAGAGACCTTCGAATTTGGTTCCATCGCAATATTTAACATGCCCCTCGTCTCCTTTCAGAAACATATACATAACTGAGGTGAGAGTAACTGGAAATTCATTTCAATGCTCACGTTTCGAAAAAAAAAATCCCTGCTGTCCTATTATCACGTTTGTAAACGACCTCTGGATCTTTTCTCCATCAGTAAAGTCGCACGTCCTGCGAATATTTCTTCTTCCTTTGCTATAATGTATAATGATGCGTGAAACTGCGTGTGGACACAAAATTAGTCCTTCTAGGCCAACCGAATAATTATACAAATAAGGCGTGAGCATTGTAAGCATGAATGATTCCTGTACACTGTGTACTTTGAGCCTCTTGGCTTTTCGCGTTTTTCGTTGTTTCTTCGAAGAAAACCCGGAAGCAGCAAGGATGAAACTGAATAAAATGAAGCGAGGCGAGGCCCCTGAGAGAGTGTAAAACTCATGACGTGATTATTTTGTTGCGCGAGTTATAATTGTACTGGATTGTCAAATAATTTAATTAATTTGGTTCAAGTTCAACACAATGATGCGGATTGGAATAGCGAAAACATGAAATGGAACCTGAGATGCTGCCAAAACGTGATAATTGCAAGGATAATGGTGAATTTTCGTGGCATGGTAGTTTCGGGGAGTCTTCAGCGTAATAGATACTTATTATGAAGTTTTAATGACTCCTAAAAGGTTTAAGTCCACGTAAAATGTTTAAGGATGAAAACGCACTTGTAGTACCTTTTGTAATGTATTGACTTTAGGTTTTAGTTTTAGGTTTTAATATGTTTCTTTATTCCAATTTAATATGTACAATTCTTATTATATTTGCTAAAGACGACTAGTCGTGACTGAAGACAAGACGAAGTGAGCGAGAGTCGATACTCGTCGATAGTACATACTAATACTAGTACACTACAACTACCCTCCACCTAATTTTGGTTCTTACCAACTAAAATATGGAATTAGAAAATTGATAATATTACAAATTCATTTTGATTTCTTTTTTTTTTTGGTGAGAACAAAATTTAAGCAAATTATTGGTATTCGTGTATTCATTTATTTTCTGTTTTCTAGGGCATATAATTCTAATCCATTTTTAGATTAAATTCATTTTCATATTTAGTTTATATTTACTTTTTTGGTTTTCTTTCTCTTAAATTATATTTTACTATTGTTTTTGGTGTTTCCTTCAGATTTTCAGTAGTTTTTTCTTGTTCGTTCAGATTTTCAGTATTTACATTGGTTAAACTTTCATTGCTATCGTCTTGGATACTGGGAATGGTCTCATTGAGTTGGTCTACATTTGGTATTAGTACTTCGTCATAGTTTTGTTTAGGTATATTACATGACACAATTTGATTTGCATGACGTTTCCACGTTTTTCCGTGTTGCGTTTTAATCATATATGTTTGCTTTCCCATTTTATTCTCTATTAAGCCTTTAATCCAAGAAGTTTTACCCGGCACGGAATAATCTTTTATCATTACATTCTCATTTACTTCAAAACAATTTTTTCTGTTACCTTTATAGTGTCTCTTTTGATTAGTTTGCTTATTTCTGACAAAATCCCTGACTTCTTTAATGCTTTTCTCTTCCACTGTTCTTTTTGGGTTAATAAGATCAAGTCTGGTTCTTAACTTCCTTTTATTAAACATCAAATATGAGGGTGACACGTTTGTACTTGAGTGTACCGTGTTGCGGTAATCCAAAAGAAATCGTGACAATACGCTGTTGAAATCAGATAATGAAGTATTTCGTAAACATCTTTTAAGGGCATTCTTAATAGTCTTTACTGCATTTTCCGCCTGTCCGTTAGTGGCGGGATTACCAACAGGTGAAGTAATCTGCTCAATTCCGTTCCTTTTCAGAAACATTTTAAATTCATTTGAGACAAAAGATTGTCCATTGTCTGACACTACGCGTTTCGGCAGGCCAAAACGTGCAAAAAGTTCTCTTAGAACAGCGATCACAGCTCGACTAGTGGTGTTAGTTCCCAAATCTATGCATTCCACCCATTTACTTGTACTGTCCACCACTACCAAGCACCATCTTTTTAAAAACGGGCCAAAAAAATCGATGTGAATTCGAGACCACACTTCGTCCGATCTCGGCCATGGAATCAATTCCTGATGGGCTGGATTTGGACGTGTACTAAGACAAGCTGAACAAGTTTTTACCAAGGCTTCCAAATCGCTAGTCTGATTTGGCCACCAACAGCATTCTCGAGACATTGTTTTCATTTTAACTATCCCCATATGTGACATATGCAGAAAATCTAATATGCGTTTTCGGCAAGATGTGGGTATAATTAAACGATAACCCCAAAATAGGCAGCTGGCTTCTTCCGATAACTCATTTCGTTTTAAAAAGTATGGCAGTAAATCTTTATCGGAACATTTTTTAGGCCAGCCCTTTTGAATGAAGGTTTTTACCTTTTGTAAGGTTTCATCATTATTTGTTTCCTTGCCTATAGCTTCAAAATTAAGAAAGTTGTTATCGCCATGTAGTCCCTGTAAGAAATTAATATAGACATCTTTCGGAAATTCATCCGAGGTTGTTGAGTCTGATGCTTTAGGATATCGCGAAAAATAGTCGGCAATATTGCATTTGGATTTTATATGAGTCACATCAAATTGATAGCCCGATAACGTTAATGCCATACGCTGCAAACGATTTGAAGCCATTACTGGGATTCCTTTTTTGGGACTCAAAATATAATGTAAAGGTTTGTTATCGGTGACTAAAGTAAAATGACGACCATATAAATACTGATGAAACTTGGTCACACCAAACAATATGGCCACTGCCTCCCGATCTAACTGAGAGTATCGTTTCTCTGTGTCCGTTAATGTTCTAGAGGCGAATTCTATAGGTCGCTCTATACCTTGCTCATTGATTTGCGACAGCACTGCGCCTACTCCTACTGGGCTAGCATCAACGGTTACCTTAGTCTTAAAATTCACATTGAAATGGGCTAAGCAATTTTTTCCACGCAAGTATTTTTTCAAATTGTCGACGGCGTCCGCACAATTTTTATTCCACTCAAATTTTACATCTGCTTTTAGTAACTGATGCAATGGATGCAGTACTGTGGACACTTCAGGTATAAATCGTCGGTAAAAATTTACTACCCCTAGAAAAGCTTGTAGTTCCTTTACATTTGTTGGGTATGGAATATCGGCGATTTCACTAAGTTTACTTGGATTCATATGCAACCCATGTTTGTCAATTACATGACCCAAGAATACAATTCTTTTACAGAAAAAATGACATTTGTCTGGAGAGAGCTTGAAACCTGCGCTGCTAAGAATACTCAACACGTTTTCCAGTCTCTCTAAGTGAAGTTTCTTGTTACTGGCACTTATCAGGATATCGTCTAAAAATACCACAACACCATCCAAACCAGCCAGTAAAGAGTCCATTATTCTTTGGAAAATTGCTGGCGCTGAAGCTAAGCCATATATCAATCGGGTATATTGAAACAACCCTTTCGAAGTTGAGATGGTTGTGTATTTTCGCGACTGTTCATCCAATTCAATCTGTTGATATGCCATACTTAAATCTATTTTCGAGAATTCTTCCCCGCCATGCAATTTTGCAAATATTTCTTCTATACGCGGCAATGGATACTTTTCAACACATAAATGGGGGTTAAGCGTAACTTTAAAATCCCCGCAAATTCTGATACTACCATTCTTCTTGAGGACTGGCACGATTGGAGTTCCCCATTCACTATATTTTATAGATTTCAAAACGCCTAAATTAACCAAATTGTCGATTTCCGTTTCAACTTTTTGTTTCATAGCCATAGGCAATGGTCTAGGTCTAAAGAACTTGGACGTGGTACCATCTTTAACTCTCAATATAGCTTTCGTTTTTTTAAACAAACCTAATTTACCATCAAAAAGGTTTTTGAATTTTGCAAGAATAGTTTCCACTGTTTTCAATTCCGGCAATGAGTAATTTAAATTACAGATTTTAATCTCAAATGCCTTTAAAAAGTTTCTGCCAAGGAGCGGTGGACCGCCATTTCGTATGATTATTACTGGAATCACTTTAGTTTTGTTTCCATATGTCACACTTACGTCACATTGGCCTATAGGTTTGATATTTACACCATTATATGTTTTCAACAGCAAATCGATGTTCTTTAATGTATGCTTATCAAAAAATGCCTTGTAAGTACTTTCAGACATAACGTTATTTTCCGACCCAGTATCCAATTCCATAACAAATGGTTTACCTTCAACAAAAATTCTAATTTTTATAGGACCATCCTCTGAAGAACTGATGGAGAATAAAGATAAATCATCATTAGAAATAAAATTTAAATTTTTAGATTTACACATTTTCTTTAAGTGACCTCTTTTATGGCACAAATTGCATTTATAATTTCTAAATTTACACTGTTCGCTTACATGATTTGTATATCCACATACTCTGCACTCGACTTGTCTTTGCGCTTGCTGTGATGATTGTTGCTTCGTTGCGTCGTCGTGTTTGTTTTTCTTGATATAATGTAGCTCCGGTTCTTGTTTCACTTCAACTGAATCATATTGATGAAGCACGTACTCTGCAGTATTAGCAATTTGAACCGCCTTATCGAACTTGATGGATACTTTCTCCAAAAATATTTTATCGCGGCCTGGACCCTTTTCCAAACCCATCACGAACTTGTCCCTTATAGCCATCTCCAAATTTGTACCAAACTCGCAGTTCACGGCTAGTGATCTCACTCGAACAGCCCAATCATTTACTGTTTCAGCCGATGACTTCGTTGCACTATAGAATTTGTACCGCTCGGCGAAACCTGTTGTGGGCGGCTTAAAATGATCTTGGAACGCCGCGATACATTCCCCGAAAGTGGTTGTTGCCTCTTCTACTTTGGTTGGACTTACCAAGTTTTGCAGCAATATGTATGACTTCTGGCACATGGATGTTAGCAGGATTGCTTTTTTCTTGGTATCGTCAATAATATCGTTTGCAATTAAAAATTGCTCCAATTGGTGACGAAACACTGACCACACTTTCGTGTCTTGGTCAAAATATGGCACTTTTCCCACGGAGGCACACATTTTTGAAATTGTTTTTAATTTGTTATATTAAGTCAATGTTTTTATCCTCGTCGCCACTGTAATGTATTGACTTTAGGTTTTAGTTTTAGGTTTTAATATGTTTCTTTATTCCAATTTAATATGTACAATTCTTATTATATTTGCTAAAGACGACTAGTCGTGACTGAAGACAAGACGAAGTGAGCGAGAGTCGATACTCGTCGATAGTACATACTAATACTAGTACACTACACCTTTAAAAAAAAACTTCTCTGAATAAAATGTCCCGAATAAAAACAGATATATTTTTTATAAGCATAGTAAATTTAACTTTATTTTCCGTTATATTATACACTCCAATCACGTCACACTCTCATCATTCTATACTATAGGTTAGTCTAAACGCTCTTTGCGGTTTCGGCCCGAAATTTGGCGGATAATATAAATTTCCTGTGTTCACGATAACTTCAAAAGGTCCCGGCGGAGTGGCTGAAATATAGGATTTCACGATATAATTACACAAACTTCATCTTAACAATCTGAATTCATTATACCGATTAAATTTCGTCCTTCTAGAATACTTCCGCAATATCGCGTTGCTTGCTCCCCGGTTTGAACAATCGTTGAATAGGGAATCAGAAGATGATCGTTAGCATACACTTGGGTTTGACCTTGTTCGTCGATACATTCACCATCCGTCATTGGTACGTCAACGAGTTGGTTTTCGTTGAAACTCATATTGAACCTCTCGGCTGAGAACCTACAAAAAGTATACCGTGATGACTGAAAAGTGATTCTAAAATATTTTTGAAGGAAAATTTGGGAAAATCTATAAGTAATTGTCTGGTTTGTAGCACCAACCCATTCGTCATTTCCCGAAATCGAATTGACGTTCAAAATTGTCGTATACGACAAATTCTTCTTTTAATTTCTTGCCGCTGTCTACCACTCCATTGGGTTGAGTTTTAGGCTCATCGTCGGTTCTAGCCGCGTTGTTTCAGCCTACTTTTACAGACAGCTCAATTTTGGAGATTTAATGCCTTGTTCTTATTTTTATTTGGTGGTACACACACGGAGAATCCAAGGATTCCAAAACTAACGAAACTCCATATAAAAAAATATGCACAGTTGTCATTTTTTATATGGAGTTTCGTTGGACTCGGAATCCATGGATTCTTCGTGTGTGGGCGACCTTTCAAAACTCAATGCCTGTTAAGACTCAATCTATTTGTCGACTTGACGCAGATCACTCTATCTGCATATTTACTTACTGAATACTTGATGCCATCGGCGGACGATTGAAACAAATTGCATATTTCATATTCGGCAAATATGGTCCGGCTCCGCCATTATAATTGAATGACTCAAACACCCCCTTCGTTTCCGGATAGTACTGCAAACATCCATTCGGAGCTAACAAGTCCTGATCGTACGCTTTCTTCTGAATCAACTTGTTTATGTCCAGAAGTTGTCCGGGTGCAGTCTTCATAAAATGACCATTGCCTTCCGTTTCGGCTGGCGATGGACATTCAAGTTGCGTAACCATAACTCTCCAGTTGGCACTATTGCGACCGGCCACTTGCACGGATATTGTTTCGGCATACGTTGATTTGGAAAATGGTAAATAAACTACAAAAAAAAATCAACTGTAACTCGACATAATTTATAGGACTTTGTCATAAGTGACTTACTGTGTTGTTTTGAATTGACGCCACAAAAGGACATTCCACGGATCGACAGATAGCTGTTACCACAATCGGGCATGCTACCGGGAATTGCACTGGAACTAAGATCGCTTGGTATTGGTAGATATGTATCAAAATCGACTCTTAGTTGACAAACGTGGGGGCTATATCGTTGGATAATGTAGGAGCAGGGTGCAGTGGTTGGTAGTGAAAAAGATCCTTGCATAACGACCTTTTTGGCGGCAGATGAGCCGCCGCACTGTAATGAAACTGTAAAGGAGGGAAAAAAAGGTTACTATCGATGAAACTATAAAAATAAAATAACTAAACTATTACTTGTAGACCAAAACATGTCACAAAATTTAACATCTTGCGGGCCATGTGTCACCAATGACCACCACACAATTATTACTCTAAGACCAAGCACTTTTTTCAGGTTTTTGGCGATAATAATAATAATAACCAGGTTCCAGGTAGGTACTGCTACCTAAAAGGTATATTGTGCCATAGTCCTTTCATTTAGAAGGTCATCAACCCGTTTGATAAAGGCTAGAAGATCCTTCAGAGAGGAGCACCTAATCATACTAGTGCTGAGTAAATGTCCAAGGAGTGATGTCGTGGACCTGGTGATCGCCGGGCATTCCAGTAATAAATGAATGGAGGTTTCAACTTCCTCCAGGCAAAGGCGACATTGGGTCCCCTTGATTGACCTATTTTATGAAGATGGTAGCGCAGCCCAAAGTGCCCCGTATGAAAGCCTATTAATAGTCTGAACTCGGTCCTGCGCAGATGTTTAATATCGGAGAAGCTGAAGGGGCGCACTAACTCTTTAGTAACTTTTAAGTAACTCTTAAGTAACTCTTAAGCCAGGGTGCCTTAAGAGTTACTAAAGAGTTAGTGCACCCTGGCTTAAGAGTTACTAAAGAGTTAGTGTGTTCAGTCCAATCCAGTCCAGTAGTTATGCCTCAGGTCCGATGACCAGTTAACAATTACGCCTGTAGCAGCTTTCCAGGTAATTCCACAGAAGGGCCCTGGACTGATCAGTGTGGAGGATGAGCCCTCTCTTGCTAATTCGTCCGCGTATTCATTTCCTTCAATGCCTCTGTGACCCGGAACCCAATAGATGGAAACAGAGTTACGGCTGGAGAGGCTCTGAAGGAGGTCAAAGCACTCGCTGACCATCTTGGAGGTAAACTTGTGTGAAGTTAGCGCCTTAATTGCTGCCTGGCAGTCAGTGCAAATGGCGATGTGTGCACCACGGAGACCACGACCCAAGATCTCCCTGGCACAGATTTCGAGGGCATGAGTTTCGGCTTGGAAGACGCTAGGCCATTTGCCCATTGCAACCGAGATCCTGGTATTGGGTCAAAAGACTCCAGCACATACACCGTGATCGGTTTTAGAGCCATCGCTAAACCAAGTGAAGCTTCTAGGATCCATACACGTGTTGCCATCCCCAGCCCATTCCGCCCGATCTGGGATGTGAAGGGCGAATTTCCTGCCGAAGCGCAGTTCCGTGATCATGTAATCTGAAACCTGGTAGATTGATAGGCCAGGAACTTGTTGCAGGATACGCAAGTGTTCCCGATCACTGACACGAGTTTCAGTTGATAGGTTGATTTTCAAAGCACTCAAAGAGTTTCCTGTATGAAAATATGCAGTGGCGTCATTCCCCATATAGCTTCCATGGATAGGGTAGACGTAGTGCTAAAAGCACCAGTGACGCCAAGACAGGCAAGTCGTTGGAGCTTATCACAGCTCTTAGTAATTGCGTTGCGTTGTAGTGCTTTAGGCCACCACACTAGAGAAACATAAGTGATCCCCTAAGCGCTTAGGGGATCTGTTTGTAGGGAGAAGTTTCTGATCCGTAACGGCCGGTTGATTTGAAATTAGAGGTAACGTTGCGCGAACGTTGTGTTTTATAACCTCACCCAATGCAAAAGGGCCTTTTTTCGCCATAATGATAATGGGATTGGTGATTGCCAATTAAAGGTATGTACTGAGTTCACCGAGCAAAAAACTTGCATATATGTCTCCCGTGAAAATGGTGCCGTGGAGACTTGCTTTTTATTCACTCAATGTAAGATAAATGTTCACTCGCGTTCTGATTGATTGTCGACGACATCTTTTCACTGTAAAATAAAGTGCAACTGTATTATGTTCGCTGGCGAAATGTCAAAAACCGGTGTGGAGACTTTCATGTGAAGTGAGTACCACCAAGCGAATTCGATTTCACGATCATCAAAATTTTGACAGTATTTGCATGGATTTCACGTGAACTGACGATGTTAGTACCTACTTTAAGCGCTGAATTAAAATCGAGAGTGAAGTTCTCCCCGCTGCGATTTTATCAATAAAAATGCATACTTACTGTCGTGGAATAGGTCACAAACGGTGGGGAATTCCATAAGCTACAATCAGAGACCGGTTCCATAATAATTCTCCTCGTCCATTTTATGTATTAATTTTCGATTAGCCGGTCATTTGACATTTCACGATGAAATAACCGGGAAATCTAAAAAATACATAAAATGGCAGAGACAAATTCTGTAACTCTTTTCGGATTGTGGCTTATGAAATTCCCTAGCATTCCCCACATATTCCACGACAGTAAGAATACATTTCCATTGAAAAAATTTATATCTCAATGTCAGTACTTGTGGTCTAATATTAGGATTGCCATCTGCCTGGTTTTCAACGTGCATCAAGTTAGTAATTTGCCGCTAATTTGTTGTGAATTAGTTGTGGAAAAATTAATTTTGTCGCTCTTCATTTTCACTGAGAAAACGGGTGTTCCGCTAACTTGACGTCAAGTTAGCGGAACAACTTTCAAGGATCAAGTCGGAACTTATACCGTTCCCTTCCGCTATTTTGTTGTGAATTAGTTGTGAAAGAAAAAAATTTGTCGCTCTTCACTATCAGCGGGAAATTGCAGTTTCCTGTTTGTGACGTCACTATGGAACAACCCCACTTTACCCGCTCGAATCAAGTCGCGGAGTATGTAATAATTTGCTGCAAGGATAATACGAATGAGATGTTAAAATAACGATTTTGTCGCTCCTCGCCATTAACGGTAAAATGCACTTTTCCATATTATGGTGACGTCACTATCTCAAACAACCTACTTTTACTGATCGCACCGTGTCGGGGAATATGTCAAAATTTGTCGCTGGGCTAATTAAAATTAGTTGTGAAAAGAATGATTTTGTCGCTCTCTTCTATACGCGGGAAAACGCGCTTTTCCATATTATGACGTCACTATGAGAAAAAAAAACCAAATTTTCCTGATCGGATCGACTTGGGGAGTATGACATAATCTGCCGCTTGGCTAATACGAACTAGTTGCGAAAAGAATGATTTTGTCGCTTTTCGCTATCGGTGAGAAAACGCGGTTTTCCATTTTATGACGTCACTATGGGAGAAAACCCACTTTCCCTGATCGGATCGACTTGGTGAGTACGTCATAATTTGCCGCTTGGCTAATACGAATTAGTTGTGAAATGAATGATTTTGTCGCTCCCTTCTATCCGAGGGAAAACGCGGTTTTCCATATTGTGACGTCACTATGGGAAAAAACCAACTTTTCCTGATCGGATCGACTTGGCGAGTATGTCATAATTTGCCGCTGGGCTACTACGAATTAGGTGTAAAAAGAATGAATTTTTCGCTCTTCGCTATCCGCAAAAAAAAGCGGTTCTAGTTTTTATACCCTATACCCATAAGATGGCATAGGGTATATTGTTTTTGTTACGCCGATATTATGTTACACCTCGAAGGAGCCACCGAAGGTATGGCAAAGTATGTATATAGATGATTAGGGTCGGTCCCTGAATGGAATAAGCCATGTCTGTCTGTCTGTCTGTCTGTCCGTGTGTCTGTCTGTTCGCACGATATCTCCCGAAATAATGAGGCCAGCAGTTTGAAATTTGGCCAAATGTTTGTATTGCTAAAATCTTGGACGGTATTGAAAATGGGCCAAATCGGACCAAGAGTTCCCCTACCTCCCATGCAAATTACCCCTCCTTGATACATTATATTCGGCCATAACTTTCGATAGAATATCGCTATCGACTTGAAATTTTGCTCAATGTCTCATTCTGACATATACTTTGATTTGATAAAAAGTGGAGAAGAAACGACTGCCCCTACCCTTACCTCCCTTACAAAGTTATATTCAGCCATATCTTTTGATAGACCCCCTCCGAAGTACTTCAGAATTATTGATATAAGTTGGCACCTTTCGATTGCCACTGATTTCGTTGGCGATATGGAAGTTTTAATTTCGGTTTGCTGACACCCGTCTTCCGCCAAGCAGCGAAAACCGCATTTTCGATTAATTGTATTTTCGTATTTCGTAGCTTGTCCCTCCAGCGTAGTAAGAAACTCTGCACACCTCATGCAAACAATCTCTGAAGCAAAATAAATCAAAAGGAGCTTACAGCCAACAAATTTACCTATAAAATAAAACTAACCACACTAAAATCGGATAAGAGGTTTGGTTTTTACAGAACTTCAAAGTCAAATTTGCGTGATTTGACCCAAAAACAATTTTTTTTTCATATCAATTTTCTTCAACTTCTGCCAAGGTGAGGTGCTTGTACGATTCTTTTAAAAATTGGCGCATATAGTCTTATAATCATATCATTCAAATGGTATTCAAAGAAGAACTTCAAATTGTCTGGCATCCCAAGCTGATCAAAATTTCATGCTTAAACCCATGTTTGCGATCACCCGATTTGTTGGTTTAGGCCAGTCATTTTATGATTTTAGGTCGCAAAAAATAGCTCGGTCCGAGTCCCCCTGAAAATCAGGTTTTTCTAAGAATCTGTTTTCTTTATGTATCAATATTAACCAAACTTCAACCAAGTGTGTTCCTGGTTAAGCCTCAAAAAATATCTAGGAACGGATGAAATCGGAACACTACGTCATAGGGCTGTCATACAAACCAACCTCTGGAAATTAGGTTCTTCTAAGAAAAACTTTTTTTCTTTATGAACCAATGTTTAACTAAACCTCACCCAAATGTGTTCATAGTAAATCCTCAAAACATATCTGGGAATGGATGGAATCGGAACATTACGTTATAGGGCTGTCATACAAACCAGGTTCTTGTAAGAAAAACTTTTTTCTTTTTGAATCATAGCCAAAATTCATCCAACTGTGTTCCTGAATTAGCCTCAACGCATCCTGGAACAGATGGAATCGGAACACGTCATAGAGTACGTTATAATTTCAAAAAAAGAATCTTTAAAATGCTGTATCTTGGGATCATTTGTACCTACAAAGCTGGGGTTGCACTCAAATCAAAGAAGATTTTGTTAGCTTTAAAAGTGCAGTGGACGATTTTCTTGTGGGAAGCACGTTTTAAAAATTACAAACCAAAATATGAAAAAAATTCAAAAATTTTGAGGTTTTTTGAGGGTCACGGGGTTAGCACAGGTTTTTCGAAGTTGCAAGCTTGGTGGTACACTACTGGTATCTATCCTAGCTATATCCCAAAAAACCAGAGCCGAGCTATTTTTTGCGACCTAACGCCTTATATTTCGGTTTTCAAATTCAACATTTCATTGACGTAGCTGCAACTGCAATTCAGTGCTATATGTGCACAATCTTTTTGAATTATGAATGAATTTGGACACTATGCAAGGTCCTAAACATTGGCGAAATTTTCAATCACTTCACTTTTATCATCGTTAATCCTTACCGCTACAACAAACACTCTTTGTCGAACAAAATCCGACCGGAACACCTGACACCGTAGCACATTCGGCCGGCTTCAAACACATTCCTGGCATATTATCATTGATACCACACTCCGAATATAACGGTAAATTCACAGCACTTTGTCCATGCAAATGTCCGTGACCCATCATTGTCCAAAGTCCGGCACCATGTAAGAAAGGATATCCATTTCGAATGTTGTTCAAACTGAAAATTCGATTCAGATTTTCCAAATATCGCGCCTGCGTTACATTTTGAAAATCGGCCAGAACCACAGTCGTTGATCCGATGAAAACCGAAATCACCACAACAAGGACGTGAAAACTGTAAGCGTACGATCGTATCATTACAAAGTGATGGAGAGCAGAGAGCACATTGAACTACTAATCTGCATTATATGATTCGAAGAAGATTAAATACAGATCTGAAATTGGTGCGTTATTTTTTTTTCTAACGAATTCCGAGACTCATTTGAATAAATATTATGGAAAATATGGCCACGCTAAGTTGGGTGCAAATATTGATTGTAATAATTTTAGGAGATTTTACAGACTTGACTAAGTTGTAGAGTCGCGATTTGGCGGTAAGTTTTCCAAATCGCGGGACCATCGCCTAATCGAAATGGAGTTACATCTAAGAGAGCAGAGTTCGGTGTAGCCTCTAACAATGGTCGTGTGTCGGCAAAATGTTTTATAGGCCCTTCATTTCTTCTCTTTTAGTGGATAGAAATAATTCTTGTTAAAATTAGAGATAGTAATTGATAAATCAAAGATCTCTTTTTTTTATTATAGCAGAGTCGTGAAATACTTATACCAGGTTGACTCTACATAAACTTACACTTTGAATTCAAAATGTTATCAATATGGAATATAGGAATGCAAATTTTTTGTTGATCTTAGAAATTATTATTAGAGCCTATTCGTATTCAAATCCTGAACTGATTTCGGTATTTTCGGCTTTTTTGTCGGATACAATGAAATGTGATCTGAGTTTTTGGTAGTAAATGGAAAAAAATGGAAAAAGAATTTGTTGCTGATCGATTTATGAATGCATTAGAAATTAAATTAACAGTTTTTGCTGATTTTATAGAGATTTTTGCAAAGTTTTGCATATTTAAACTTTCTCCTATGTTTCCTAGGCATTTGACTGCATTTTGAATAAATAATCATGTTTAACGGATTAGCGTCGATATTATGAGCGACCTACTGCCACGTTCTCATTATCTAATGTCGTTTGAATTGACAATCACACAGTTTTGAAAACTTGGACTCTAAGGCGGCTAATAATTGACCACTTTTGGCAATTTAAATTTTTGAATTATTCAAACATACCTGGTCCCAGTGTCAGCATCAATTTCGACTATATGAATTAAATTAACCTAATTTTTATACCTTGTTCATTAAAATCACACATAGCAAACGGTCCCATCCGAAGCCAGGACTTTGTACACTCCTTCGGTCGTTCCTCGCCACAGGGTATTTCAGTCGGCTGCGGTGCGGTAGGTATCGACATTCCCGAAAACACTTGACGATACGCGGAGAATTTAAATTCACAATATTCATCGCCTTCAATGCGCACAGATTTCTCAATCACCAAACGTTCAGGATGTGTGACATTTGAATCAGCGGACATATTGCGGAATTCAATCTGAACATCCGATTCAAAACAGATTGACGAAACATTTCTATCCGAAAAGTGGTTGTGTTCGCTATTATTGCATCCACTACAGGCACTTGTAACTGATATAAGGCAGAGTAGACCAATTAGTCCTAGACATATTGGATTTTCTACAAAATTCATTTTAAAACGTCCTTTTGAAATACACGCACCCGCAACCGACAAACTTCGTCAATTAATAATTGAAATTTTTGTTGGCAAATCAAATGAATTTATAGAAAATATTTTTTCCCATCTAACGCAAAGAAGTGAGCTAGCCTAAGCAAGCATTTAGCGAATCTTTATGGCCTGATGATTATAATATTTACCAAAAAGCAATAGAAATTGGAAATTCTGTAAAGACATACATATATCCACGTGCATAGAATTGTAAAAAGATGAGTTATAAGTCGAATAGACAAATTAATATATTTATCTTATCACAAAAATGGCGAATGATAATTTTTATGATGTTGACATGGAAACGCATGTAGTATTACTAAGTTCAATTTTAATGATATCCAAAAATACTATTTTACTGCACGATAAAATAAATGCGTCCAGCAAATTATAGGATTTATCTCTAATGCATTTATTAAAAATTATTACGCAATTTATCGAATGGTCTCGTTCATTGCATTTGATAAAGATCGAAAAAAAAACAAAAATTATAAAAAAGTCACAATTTTCTTTTTGGCAAATTCCCGGTTTTTGAAATCAAATAATTCAAAATATTACTATCGAAATTTTCCAAAAAATTGACAACAAAAAATAATAATCAAGTCGTATTTTCTTTTTTAACACAATCCAGCACACACAGTTCAAGAAGCAGTGTAACATACACTATCTTCATGAAAATACGGTCCTCCAAAGGCGAAAAAGAGAAATATTTGAAATATAAATATGCTCATTAGTCAGACCCTGCTCCTGCAGCTGAGCCTCCCGATACTGCGAGTGAAAGTTTTCGTGCAGTGGAAACTTTGGAGAGAAGCAGGAAAGCACCATTATTGAAGGAATGGCCGTTATTGCTTCAGAACCGGAATATTCCCCCAAGTGCTGGAAAATAGCTCAAATATGGTCATACTCCTGAAAGTCTCCGAAAATATTCGGACTTGGAGAAGTTCTGAAGAGAGTTTTTGTTCGGAAGTTAGAGGATCGTCACGGAGGTTAAATGTTAGACAGATAGTATGGGTTCAGAGCTGGAAGACCGAGGATGAGTGGCTTTTTTGTCAAAAGGGCGGTATCTGACAGCTATGCCAAGGTCCTCCTTAGAATCTTTATAGATTTCAAGGGTTCATTTGACGATCTGCTGTGGGATCGTGTCGTGTGTGCTATATGTACAAAAGTTTATTAGCAAAAAGAGGAGGATTTTAACAATTCATTGGTACTTATACTAACTAATACAAATGCATCTTAACCTATATAACTGATACTTATGTATATGCAACTACATATATACGACATCCTCTTTCTCCACGAGAAATTCAATTAATTATCAATTTTGGTTACTGTCGGAACATCTTGTTTGAACGTTTTTAAAAATTTTTTTTTTTTTAATTCCATAAAGGCAAACTAATTCAATTCTCTGGTATACAATTAATTTCATTCAAGATACTAATTCATTTTATTTAAAATTTATAGTTCATTTTGCTACTTCTTTATGTTATTGTAAACGATTTGGCGGTTTTATTGCTCGGCCAAATCTTGTTCGATAAGTTGTACTAGGTGTATTCGATTTTGTTTCATTTTGATCAATTTCTTGATGAGGTGGAACTTTCTCGATACTTTCCGAACCACGCAAATTATAATTATTTTCATCATTATCATGTTGATCTTGAAACTGTGGTGAATTCATTGATTTTCTTAAGTGATGCGAATTTCGCCTTAGATGGTTTTCAGTACGCACTAAATAAGAACGCGGTTGGTCGTGTTTGTCAACTATTCTTCCTGGCTCCCATACATTCCCCCTTCGAATTACCACATTTTCCGCTGGGCTATATTGTTCTTCTTTTCGACATTTGTGAGAATCGTGTAATTGAATTTGTTTTTGTTGTTGTTGTGTGATCCTAAATCTTTCTTGGACAAATCTAGGTATTTTAGGCTTGAGAGTATCACTAGTTACTGGTAGTTTTGTGCGAAGTACCCGGTTCATAAGTAGTTCGCAAGATGCATAGCCTAAACTGGGAATTTTAGTGCATCTTTGCTCCAATAAAGCACTATCAAGATCACCTTCTCCTAGCGATGTCTTTCGAAGTAACATTTTTGCAATGTGGTGGTCCCTTTTCCGCCAATCCATTTGATCTTGGATATATTGGACTGCTGAATGTGAACTTGAAATTCCACTGCTTGGCGAATTCTCTTAGTTCGAAGGAGTTAAATGGTTGGTTATCTGCGACAATAGTCTGCGGTATGCCATGAGTTACAAGAATATACTTTGAAGCACATATGACGTGATATGCAGATTTGCTTGGAATTTTCTTGATCTCGAGCCACTTCGAATAGTAGTCGATTCCTATTAAATATCAACTTCCTCCAAATTCTGCCATATCAACAGCTATCTTTTGAAAGGGTAGATTCGGAATTTCATGGGGATGTAAACATTCATGTATATTTGCGGGCCTATATCTTTCACAAACGTAACATCTGTTTATCACATTCGTTATGTCTCTATTCATATATGGCTAGTACAATAAGCTGTTGGCTCTGCTGATTGTTTTCGTTATTCCCAAGTGGGATTCATGAAGCTTTTGTAACATTTGGCCAATTAAAGCGTTTGGTACAAAAACCCGATTTTCAAAAAATAAAAGATTGTCCTCATAATAAATTTTATCCTTCACGTTCCAGAAGAATTTTCGGCTATCGGGCAATTTATCTTTTGAAACTGGCCAACCTTCATTTACCACCTTGATTAAATTTTGTAGATGCGCATCTTCTTTCAGACATTTTATAAAAACTTGCTTCATACTATCACTTATATCTACAGAATGAACCAAATCCCGACATTATGTCATCTATGTCTGCCTCAGGTTCATTGATTGAATTCCTGGATAACATATCCGGTACAGGAACATATTTAAGCTCAAAAGTATACTGTCTTAATTTCAGAAACATTCTCTGAAGACGGGTAGAAGGAATATCTGAAATCGATTTTTTAACAGTTACCAACGGTTTGTGGTCTGTATGCACTACAAAATTCCTACCATATATGTAATAGTGGAACTTTATAGTGTAATAGACTATGGCCAGAAGCTCTTTTTCAATTTGTGAGTAATTGATTTCTGTGGCGTTAAGACTTTTGGATGCAAATGCGATAGGTTTACTCTCCTGTAGCATAGTGCAACCCAATCCATTCTTAGAGGCATCAGTCTGAATCGTTATCTCTTTATTAGGATCATAGGAATGCAGTACAGTCGCATTAGAAAGTTGTAATTTAATAGAATTTAAAATATTTCTATGGCTTTCTGTCCATCTAAAAATAGTTATCTTTTTTAAAAGTTCTCTTAAAGGGGCATTCTGCTCTGAAAATCCTGGTATAAAATCTCTTAAATAGTTAAGCATTCCTAAAATTCTTTCTAAATCCTTTCTATTTTCCGGATCTTTCAAATTCATAATAGCTTTAATGCGATCAGGGCTAGGCCTCAAACCATTTTCATCGAAGATATGCCCTAAATAGTTTACTTCTTTTACGCAATACTGTAATTTATTTGAATTAAATTTAACGTTTATTTGTCGAGCCCTTTTTATAACCCGCTTCAAGTTGTTATCATGTTCCTGTATCGTTCCTCCACCAACAATTATGTCGTCAATATACACAAAACATCCCGGTATATCGCCGAAATATTTCGTGTTCAGTTGCTGGAACCTTTCAGGGGCTGCACTGATACCAAACGGTAGAACATTAAATTGATACATGCCGAAAGGTGTGCTAAACACGGTTAGCTCTTTAGAAGCTTCAGTAAGAGGCACCTGCCAAAATCCTTCCTTTAAATCTACAACTGTGAAGATTTTTTTCCTGCCATAGCTAACCTAAAGTGGGAATTAAGAAATGTTCGTAGGCGATATTCTCTTTTGGGTCGAGACAAAGCCTTAATGTACTATCTTTTTTCTATACGATCACTAAATTATGCGCCCACGCGGCTGGGCCTTCTTTCTTTCTATGCCCCGTTTTTCCATATCTATCAAAGTACAGTTTAAGTTCACAGTGTTCTGGAGAACTCCCGAATCCACTAAAAACGTCTATATTTTCCTGAACAAAAGATTCTCTACTTCTGTCACGATTCCCAGCACTAATTTCTATACTATTTGCTTGTATATTATCCCCACACCGCCTAAATAAATTTAATTCCACACTTGTTACAACCCAAGAATAGGAGTTGCTTTTACATCCACTATCAAGAATTCCACTATTTTGGAAACACCATTGCGGAGCACAGAAATAGGAACTTCAATTTTTCCCAAAACAACTAAATTTTGACCACCACAGGCTTCTAATTTAGCACTAACTGACGACATTTTGAGATTCGATTTAAACTTGCCGAGATTATGCCATATTGATTTTGGTATGATGTTCACCGCAGCTCCACTATCAACTTTGAAATTTATAACTGTGTCACCAATCAAGACTTTCTCAAACCAAAATGTATTAAATTTACCTCCACCGTTCAAATATATATAATGGTTGATCGATATCACCTGGAGAAACTACCGAACAAGATATGTCACTCACGTTATTTTTTGATTTTTTCCAAACAGTAGCAAAATGATTTTTCTTTGAACAAATAAAACAAGTTTTACCGAATGCAGGGCATTTACCTAAGACATGACTTCTGTTGCAAAATTTACAATTAATATCTCGTTTAGAATTTTGAGGTATTTTGTTCACTTGTTGGTGTTGCTGCACAGAATTAGACATTTTTTTCGAAAATTTTACCTGATGTATCACTGTTCCCTGCATCTGCTTCACTTGCGCGTCAGTCACTTCGGCTATACGACAATACTCCTTTCCCTTCTCCAATGTCAACTGGTCAAGTTTCATTAATTTCGCTTGAATATTGCTGTCCGAAATGCCGATAACAATACGATCTCGCAGCATCTTCTCCTTCTCGTTGCCGAAATTGCAGTTTTCCACCATGTTGGAAATATCGGCTATGAAGTGATCGAATGGCTCGCCTTCACGTTGAAACCGAGAATAAAATTTAAACGCTCATACACCTCATTTGAGCTTGGATCGCTGTAATCCTTGAAAGCATTTTTAACATCCACTATGCTGCCTTCTTGCGTCTCCGTCAGGTTGAACGTTTGAAACACTTCAATCGCCGCTTCCCCAGCACAACTTAGAAATCGTGCCACCTGAATCGATTCCGACTCCTTGGGGGTCTTTGTAGCCGTTGCGTAAATCTCATATAATGAAAGAAACTTTTTAGAATTTTCTTTCAAGTTACCTTCCAATAGAAGTGGTGACGGCTTCTTAAAGTCCATTTTATACGATTCCGCTCTTTTTCAAAAAATCTGGGACTAATGAATCGGCTCCGGCTGCGCCATGTGCTATATGTACAAAGTTTATTAGCCAAAAGAGGAGGATTTTAACAATTCATTGGTACATACTTATACTAACTAATACAAATACATCTTAACCTATACAGGGTGTCCGGAAACTGCCGCATAAACGCACCGGATTATGATTTCTCAGTTGATTTCCAGCATAAAAGTTGTCCGAAACATAACCCCTCAGCTTAACCCTTTAGCTGCCACAGGCATTTAAAGATTTTTGAAAAAATCATATTCTTGCACGACTTAAAGCCTAATATCTCCAAAGCTAGACCAGCTAGAATCGTGAAATAAAATGATTATTACAGCCAACAAATTTACCTGTAAAATAAAACTAACCACACTAAAATCGGATAAGAGCTTTGGTTTTTACAGAGCTTCAAAGTCAAATTTGTGTGATTTGACCCAAACACAATCTTTTTTCCATCTCAATTTTCTCCAACTTCTGCCAAGGTGAGGTGCTTGTACGATTTTTAAAACAATTGGAGCATAGTCTTACGATCATATCTTTCTTACATTATTTTGATCTAGCTCCATTACTTCTAACAGTTTTTATACGTTAATTGCAGAAAACTACGGTTAATTTTAGCTTGAATTCAATACAATTCAATTCACACAGCCCCTAAAGATCTGCAATTGGTAAAATCTATTCAAAGTACATTTGTCGAAATCGAGCCAAAATTAACCCTAGTTTTCTGCACTTAAGGTACTAAAACTGTTAGAAATAATGGAGCTAGAATAAAATGATGTGAAAAGATATGATCGTTAGACTATGCGCCAATTTTTAAAAGAAACGAACAAGCGCCTCGCCTTGGCAGAACTTGGAGAAAATTGAGACGGAAAAAAAGATTGTTTTTGGGTCAAATCACGCAAATTTGACTTTGAAGCTCTGTAAAAACCAAAGCTCTTATCCGATTTTAGTGTGGTTAGTTTTATTGCACAGGTAAATTTGTTGGATGTAATAATCATTTTATTTCACTATTTTAGCTGGTCTAGCTTTGGAGATATTAGGCTTTAAGTCGTGCAAGAAAATGATTTTTTCAAAAATCTTTAAATGCCTGTGGCAGCTTAAGGGTTAAGCTGAGGGGGTCTGTTCGTACAACTTTTTTGCTGGAAATCAACTGAGGAATCATAATTCGGGGCGTTTATGCGGCAGTTTCCGGACACCCTGTATAACTGGTACTTCTGTATATGCAACTACATTTATACGACAGCAATCCTGCATTATCTCGAAGCAGTTGGCTGTCCAGAAAGTGCTCTCTGGAGGAGTTATTTCTCGGACACAGCCTTCTTTGTTCATTGTGTACGTGAGGTGGTGCGTGCCATGTTTGGTCTCAATGAATCATCGCAGGTCCATTCCTACCTACCTATAGACGGTGCTGGGCTCTTGGTGCATGTGCTGTGCGTATGCTGACCATCTCCTCATCCTTGTAGGAGTCGTTCTTCAATGTTATGTAGCGAGGGTATGGCAGGAAAGTCCAAGCGTGAAATCGCTTACCTCCTGAAAGACTGCATTATATCAAGATGGAAATCTAGATGGGACCAGTCCGTCAAGGGTAAAGTTAAGTTCGAGCATGTTAAGAATGTCAATTCAGAGGAAAATCTAGGACTCCTCATCAACGAACATGTATATCATATCGTTGAATTGTAGCCTTAACCGTTTCAATCTCTTCGATTCTGCATGTGGAGATGTGGAACATTGGAAACACAACATGTGTTGTCCAGTATACTCGGGTGTCATGGATCTAAGCGCATGGGGAATCAAATTAGATGGGGGGAACCTTGACGTGTCTTTGTCCCTACCGACTAATGTGAACAAGTTCCTTGAATGCTTACGCAGTGCTTAAAAAAGTTAAAATGATTTTAAATAGAAAAATTTCGACTAGTTAAGTGTTTTTGTGTCTGCAATGGATGCTGGCACTTATCAGCATAGAGATTCCGTAATGTGCCTCCTGCCAAAATCTTTTTTATTCCATCCAGCAGAACGGTATACGTGTCATAGAGGGGCGGTGATAGTCGTCGCAACTACAATCCGTTGTGCTTTGAAGGACCGTCCGTTAAAACCCACCGTGGCAGGCATGAACGTAAAATACCGAGGTTATCCCCAATTCAATTCAAATTAGTCAGACCAAATTAAGGATTTTCACAATTGTGTCATGTTGACCAATTCCCATGACAAATTGATGAATTTCCAGATCAAAAAATAGTTTTCCAAATTATTTTGACAATTTTCCTACAAATTAGTGAATTTAATTTCCATCACTAATTACAAAATTACAAAAACTTTTGTTGACAAATTTCCACATTAAATTGAAGAATTTCTGTATCAACTGGATATATTTAGAAGTTTTGTTGATGGTTTTCCATTGCAAATTGATGAACTTCCAGATCGAATGCTAAATCTGAAGTTGCAAATCATGTTGATGAGTTTCCTGCCAATTTGCAAATTTATAAATTATATTGAGAAATTTCGATTCCAATTTGACGAGTTTAAAAAGACAGTGTAGGAATTTCCATTACAAATTGACGAATTTCTAAATGTCATTGCCGAATTTTCATTGCAAATTGATGAATTTTTAAATCACGTTAACGATTTCGAAGTTAAATTGATGAATTTGAAAAATCAGATTGACGAATTTGAATTGCAAATTGACAAGTTTAAAATTCTTGTTTACGAGTTTTACTTCTAAGTTGGCGAATTTCAAATTCGAAAAAAAAAATCACATGTTGGCGAATTTCTACGTCAAACTGACGAGATTAAAAATTATATTGCCATAATTCCATTTCAAAATGACGGATTTCTAAATTTCTTGTAAATTTAATTTAATTATTAATTTCCATGCCAAAATAATAAACTTCTATGTCAACTTTTCGAGTTTCAAAATAATCCAATTACAAATTGACTTAAATTGAACTTGTCAATTTGTAATGGAATAATTCTAAAGCTCGACAATCAAACACAGAATCATTTATGAATTTGAAATAAAAATTCTTTAACAAGAAATTTATAAATCCTTCATTTTCAAATGGAAATTTGAAAACATAATTTTGAACCTCGTCAATTTGACGTGGAAATTCGTCAACAAGTGATTTTCATTTTCGATTTTGTAATCCAGTTTATACGAATTTCCATTTCAAAAAACGAATTTCAAGATCTTGTTAACGAATGCCCATTACAAATTGACAAATTTCAAATTTGATAAATTTCCAAATAATATTGAAAAAATGTCCATGTCGTATTTTTGTTTTCGAAATTTTCCTGACGAAATTTCATATCAAAACATGTTGAGGAAATTCCAAATTAATGTTCATGAATTTGCATAGCCTCGGTCGTGGAAATCGTGTAAAACTTTTTACAGAAATTAAAAAAAAAACTAAATTTATAAATAGCTTTTATTGACGAATTTAATCTTTCTAAAACTTAAAAACTACTGGACGGACTGAAGGCATGAAACATTTCGAAATGAACAGTTTCCGACCATATTAGCGTGCAATAAATAAATAAATACATGAATACGTAAGTTAATCCTTATTCTTCAGCTGACTTATAAAAGTCCGGCTCGGCATCAACTTCAGCCTCTTTCTTGTTGTTCTTTCTGCCTTTTGGTCGCAGCTTAACAGTTGGCGACTTGAAAAAGTCCGGTACCGCTTCATCAGCTTCGTCTTTATCATCATCACTCTCATATCGGAAACCATCTTCCGGCACGTGACCACCCTCATCATCGTCCTTATCTAACGGTACCCGCTCGATATCTTCATCGTCCTCGTGCGATGGAAATCTATGAACACTTTCCGGATCAAATTCATCACTTGAACCATACTGGTCTTCGTCCTCAAAAAGCACAAAAGGTCGACCCGGATTACCGCCACTGCCACCACTAGGAGGTCTACCACCTCCACTTCCACCGCCACTACCTCCACCTCCCTTGGGTGGGCGACCACCACCACTGCTGCCACCGCCGCTAGGCGGACGACCACCACCTGGCCTGGACGAATCATCATCATCGCTTCCTGGTTTCAAATGCCACGGATAATCATAAATATGTGCCCATGGGTAGTAGTAGGATGCATAATGATCCACAGCGGAACTCGAATGGCCACTACTGCCGCTACCGCTTCCATGCGATCCGCCCAGATAGCTGAATTTACTTTTATCATCTTTGTCGGAGAAGAAATCCGATCCGCCAACACCCGTGAAGATGGAGTAGCGTATTTTGAAGCCGCGCTCCTTGATGTGACCGTACGGTTTGTAGAGTTTATCAAAATTAACGGTGATGATAAACGGTCCAGCGGGAGCGTCTGAAATCGGAAAATTTTAATGTGAAAATTATGCACCGGGTGGAGGGGTATTTAAGGAAACGTACAATATACTTCGCGACGCTCCAGGATCGTTCCACAATATTTGCTCGCCTCTGTTTTGATTTTCGGATGAATTCCATACGGCGTTTTCAAATACGAGTCCGGTATGAGCAGATAATCACCATTCGAAAATTTATTCTTTGGATCGTAACAATTTTCATTGATATCGTCGCGGTTGTATTTATTCGAATTCAAATTGAATTTCAGACCCTCGAACCTGCAAAGAAACAAAAATGTAACCTTACGCTCAGCCTATTTTAGGTACCAGCAGCAATCAGTTTAATCTCAAAAATTAAATTCCTTCAACCAACTCTAGTCTCAGGATGAACTCTTAGGTCGCACACACAGAATCTATGGATTCCGAATCCAACGAAACTCCATATAAAAAAATACACGTTCCCCAGCTGGATTCTCCGTGTGTGTGCAACCGCAGAATGACTAAAAATTAGCCGGTAAAAACGCATGGTAATGCTGCTTGAAGAAACATGGGGAAGTGGGAAAAAGATGGCCGAACAATTTTGTCCATGTGCAGAAAAGAGATGGAAGTCTGTGTTGCTTCTCACTTTGAACATGAAGGGAACAGATTTTTCCTTCGTGCATCAGGCGTTCTTTTTTACCTTCCATTTCTCCTCTTTGTCTTCCATCCAAGTGATCTTCCGCGTCTTTTTAGTACATGGACAATAATGTTCGAAAGTCTCTTTCCCGGTCCCCCATGATAAGTCAAGCGGCATTACCATGCGTGTTGCTCAGCTAATTTTGATCCACCGTGTGACTTCAACTATTCAGCAATAAAAATTATATTTGTGTGAGATTGTAAGAGTAATGTGTAAATTGATCTCTATGGTGGAATCTTACATTTCAGTCCTTAGCAAGTCATATGCATTTTGAATGCAAGCCCTCGCTGGACGTGGCTAATGACTGAGACGAGTGAGCTCATCTTAACGCCAACAATTCTCCCTAAAGGCTCAGTTCCAACTGTCAGTTAAAACTGAAACTTTCCTGCGCACACTTACACAATCTTCTTATCGCCTGGATCCTTTTTGAAACAAATCGCATAACGCATATTGCCCAAATACGGTCCTTTTCCATTGTTGTAATTGAACGACTCAACAATTCCCGACGGTTCTGTGAAATACTGTAAACATCCCTCAGGTGCGATCAAATCCGTATCGAAATGAGTTTTTTTCTTTATCAAATGCCAATCCCATCCACTATGCTCCTTGTCCTTATCATCTTTGGTGGGTGCACATTCCAGTTGTGTAACGACCATATCCCAATAGTTGGAACCGGACTTTTCAAAGTCGTGATGGATAAAGTTCAGGGCTATTTCGAGATCTTCATTTTTGTCGGCCTTGAATGGAACGTAAACTAAAAAAAGGAAAGAAAATGGACGTGAGAAAAATCAGTTTTTCCGAATAAGTCACCAGTCACAGTTATTTTCCATACAAGTTGTTAGATTGTCCAGTAATTAATTGGCTGCCGATTTGTCAACATGTATAGAAAATTACTGTGACTGATGACTGAAAAGTGTGGTCACTTTATGACGTGTGATGACTTTAACGCCGAACGCATATTAAAACCACATAAGAAACCAGACCCACACCGAGTCCATGTTTTTTCCTCTGTCCGTTGTAAAGCTATGTAGCCATCCATGTATTTAAAATGCAAAGCGGTACATCTCCCAAATAAAAACGGAGGTGTCCCAACCCAAGGCCAGCTCAACGGACACATAACCACAGAATTTTACATTTACCCTTATTCGAGCTAGAGTATGAAAAATGCGGGTTTGCGTGCGAGTTCAGTATGCGATCATCGTAAAAGAGAGAGAAAGAGAGAGAGAGAACTCTACTTACAGTGTTGATTCTTATTCAAACCGCACAATTTGAAGGATCCAATTTGAAGGTAGCTGTCCCGACATTCGACATAACCGTGCGATTTCAGAGAGCGTGGTATTGATGGGCTGTCCAATTTAGAGCTGAAATCAAAGCGCAGCTGGCACACATGTTTGCTGTACGGACGGAAATAGTAGCTGCACTGACTTGGTATTTTCGATGGATTGTGAATGTAGGTCTTTTTGGCACGCGAAACTTTGCCACAGGCCATGCTAACTGAAAAAAGAGACAAAAAAATATGTCAATTATTTTGGTTTAATGAAGCGATAAAAAGTTCCGTCTCTCATTGTTGTTTAGACAGATTCTTTAAACTAAATTGACGGCGTTGATACACCAACGTTAAAGCCTTGATGAAAGAAGAAAAGGGAAGCAAAATGCCAAAAGAACAAAAAAAGAAGCCACATTAGAATTACTCATCATTCAACGCTCAAAATAATTTTTACTACTTATATTCCTCGACAGCAACATCAGTAGGAACCATGGGCGTAGTTAGAATTGCGTTTGGAGAAGGGAATCAAATCAGCCATGGGCGTACGACTCTGAAATTTAAATCTAAAACAACAATTAAAATTTGTCGATAGATTAGGGGTGCGTTTCACGTACATCAAATGTAGTGGTAGGTCTTATCGTATAGAGAAGACGCATACAATTTTCAGAAAGTTTTTCCATTATATTGAATTGAATTTTTGTTTATTCTGCATAGTTTTGCCATATTTTACGTGGTTTCGCTATCTTATGAGATTGCAAAAATCATTGCGCAATTTGATACTACGCCGTTGTATAATAAGCAAAAGGTAGCATAGCTATGGAAAATAAACAATAGTGCCTACACCGCAGGTCGAGCAACGCGAAACCATGGAGCGGTATAAAGAACTAGGCAAGGAAGAAGAAGAAGAAAGCATAGCTATGCAAAATAAACAAAAATTCAATTCAATGTAATGGAAAAGCTTTCTGAAAATTGTGTGTGTCTTCTCTATACGATAAGACTAACCATTCGATAAGATGTACGTGAAACCCGCCCTAAATGGCCGAACATATTTTTAAAGAGATGCTGAAAATTGTAAGAAAGGAGAGAGTGGACTCTGTTACCTCTAAGCAATAAAAAGCACCTGCAAGCGCTTAATCTTTTATTCCTGTTCCTGGCTACTTTTCCTTTTTTTCCCTTTTGAATTTCAGTTTTCGAAGCTGCAGTCTCAATAGTTTTGAGCCGTGCTAGGAGTCAAACCAGCAATTTTACGCTTTCAGATATCGTAGTGCAAAGATGCAAGGATTTTTTTTTAGAGTATAGTACAGCCGTCAGAAAACACAGACTTAGAAGGCAAACAAAGTTCGAAATATTGGACTCACTCAAACTTGCACCCCATAAAGGCCCCAAAAGCCTTTCAAAACCTGCTCCTTTACTGAAATTCGATAATCCATTGAAGAGAAAAAGGCAATAGTGTGTTTAACCCGGGAACACTAATGTGAGTCATTTTGACGCATACGCCGCAGATTACATTTTTCGTAGAAAAGGCGATACGCCCAACCGGGTTTCGCTACCCATGTTTTCCTTCAAAAATATACCGAATGTCGAAAGAAGCAAAGGTTTCTGATTTTATGGTAAGCCGCTATTCGTGTTTTTCTGTGACGTCGTTAGTACTAAAGGAACCTTTTTTGTGAATCAAAATGACTCACGTTAGTAATAACTGCCTATGTTTTGTACTTTACATACTTGGTTTCTGGGTGATATTTTACAGTCTATCCAATTATTAAACACACATTCTTATTATCTTTATATAAAACAAGTATTCCGAGGTTTTTGGTGCATCCTTTCATACTCTTCTCCTTGATATACCAAAGTTTCTGTAGTGAGTCAAAATTACTCATGGTTAGTAATAAGCGCCTAAAGTTAAGGTTAGTGTTCCCGGGTTAAAAGAACTGTCTTCACAATCATATTGTTCATTGTGAATTTTTGGCATGTGTCCTTATTATCCATTTAGAGGAGAACCCTAAATCCGATTAATAGTTCTGGAGATTTTGGCGATCAATCCGGTGATCAATCCGGCAGATTTATTAAAATCGGCGAATCTGTTGAGGAGATGTGGGCAAAAGTAGGTACATACACACACATACACACATGTACAATTTTGCCTATTATCAATTTTCCGCATTAATCCGCATTTTCCGCAGTTACTAAGCTCCATTTGCATTCAAAAATGAAAATAAGCTGCCTTAGTAATAGGTGTGTTTTTTTTTGGTTATCCCGTGTAGGTTTGGGTAACGAAACTTCATATAAAAAAATGACAGGTGGATCAGCTGGCATTTTTTTATATGGAGTTTCTTTACCCAAGCCTACACGGGATAACCAAAAAAAACACACCTATTGTTTCCTTGGTAAATTTTACTTCAAAAGTTTTTCTGCTATTGAGGGTAGAAGTCTCCAGGCGAAGGGGTGAAGCTAGAGTTTATTGAAATCAGCAGTGTTGCCAATTTAGCTGTTTTCCGGCCAAATTTAGCCGGAAACCGTGCTGTTTAGCCGGAAGAAATTTCTAATTCCGGCCGGCCGGATTTTTAGCCGGAATTGATTTTCTTCGGCCGTTTTTCAGGCTAAAGTTACTTTATGATTTTTTTTTTTAATTTGAAACTAGAATTATTTTTTTAATATTCACAAACAAAATTAATAATCGCCGTCAAATTATTTCTACATACACTTATTGTCGTGTATTAGGGTAAGGACCTACTATGCCCACCTATGTCTCCTGGGAAAAATTTGCCGCGGCTACCTTTTTTTCAATAAAATTAGGGTAATGGGTTTCACGAAAACTGACGATATTAGTACCTAGTCTAAGCATCTAATTTACTAACCACCAATATGCTGAATAATTTGCAAAATGGAAAACAGTATCTTAGATAAAATTCTTTGCTGAGCAATTCTTGGAGCATGGGGGTACCTGAACATTTTTCATTTTTCAAAGTATCAATTCTTTACCACAGATACCGTAATCATGCCAGATTACAATGGTAAAAACCTTTTAGCGCGATTCATAGATATTGATAATATCGCCGGAGCTTTGTAGTGTGTGTATATTTCGGGGGCAACTTACCCCCTTCTTCAGCACAAAAGCTAATTACTGAAGAAGGGGGTAAGTTGTTCCCGAAATATATACTCACTTAAATCTAACTTTTGTAGTTTACTGGGCAAGATACTTGCACAACGTCTGACGATTTATAGAAACTACACATTTTCGTAGATGCATTACATTTTGTTGTGGTGTTTTTAGCAACAAATTTATCAAAAATCTATACCATTTCCTGGCCAAGCTCATAATTTTGGAACATCAAATTCGTAATTGCGGAACATCAACAATGAAACATAATAGATATGACACATATCCAAATCATTATGAAGATAATCCGTCATGATGATGAAAGTTCGAAATTGAGGTGATAAATATGTTTTCGTCATTAGAATTCGTCATTCACTTTTGACGGTTTGGTAAATAATGAGAATGTCCCTAACAACAGCGATATTTTGATAAATATTCTGTTCAATAATTTAATGACACAATTTCCTTGAAGAATTTGAATAGAATTGTGTAAAGATTTTTTTTTTTATTATTTTTTTATTTTATATTATTGCAAAAATTCTTGTTCGTCAATTTCGCAACAGATGGCGTCCCCTGTCATTATTGAGCAAATGATGGTCCAAATGTGTAATCTGGAATTCGTGATAATGATAGTATATTTTCGTGATAATGACGTATTTGCGTCATTCGAAGATATGTGTGCTACTGTTATAAATTTTGTAACTATGGAAAATAAAATAAAATTTGAAGGGGCTCAAATTCGAAAATGAATAACAAGCTTGACACACATATTTTCTAATGACGCAAATTTATCATCATTAACACAAGTTCCAAATTACGCATTTGAACCATCATTTGCTCAATAATGACTGGGGACGCCATCTGTCGTAAAATTGAAGAACAATAATGTTTACGAAAGTATGTTCTCAAATTATTGAACTCAATATTCATCAAAATATCGCAATTGTGAGGGACATTTTCATCATTTACACAAACGTCAAAAGTAAATGACGAAAGCATAATATGTGTCACCCCAATTTCGAACTTTCATCATCATGATGTGTCTTGGGCCTATAATGGTTAAATTTTAATCAAAATATAAATGACTGTAATGCCAGCGATTGTAGCATATATGTATGTAATAAAATGAAGAAATCTGCCTAAAGCATAGTTTACGGGTACTTCAGAAAAGTAATAAAATTATTAAAATCAGTATTTTACTATATTTTTTCGTAATGTGTCTGTTTTGTACAATTTAGCCGGTTTTTTGGCCGTTTTTCTGCCTGAAATTTATTTAGCCGGATTTTTAGCTGTTTTTGGAAAATATATAGCCGGTTTTCCGCCTAAATTTAGCCGTTTTCTAAATTTCCAGTTGGCAACACTGGAAATCAGTTAACAGGTTCACTTTCTGACTCGTTCCTACCGACATTACCACCACGTCTGGCATTCAAAAATGCATACATTTATGAGTCGCATTTGACTCATAGACGTGACGTTTAAGGATGCGGTTAGAATCTTTTGCGATTTTTGGTAAATTGCGGGAGAATCTTTCGGGTTTGGGTCTACTATTACAGGTCTGTGATTTCAACCGCATTTGAGTTCAGAAATTGCACATAAAAGTATTTTCGTGTTGGCAGCATAGAAGTCTCGAATACCACGTCGCGTCGATGCTCCGAGTAGGCCATATTTTCTGTGTTTAAAACTCTCCGTCAATTTCAAGATCTGTTCAAAATCTATACGCAATATTATATATGTATATGCATGCTCATACACCGTACATTGTGCGTCTCCGCAATTTTTATCAAGCCACAAACATTTCACGACGGAGACTAGCGGAGGCTTCAGTTTATTATTCACAGGGCAAATACTCATGTGAAGTTAGCCCTCCCACATCTTCAAATCACGCTCGGAACCGTTTGTTCGGGGACGGCTACGTTTGTTCGTGATTTTTCTTCAATTAAAATCTTTTGTTGGTCTCTAATTTATTTAATTATAGCAACTAAAAAATTCTGAGTGTTAACATAGCCCGCCATTCTTATATCTTCGGATAAATATAAATTTGGTATCAATCGAAATGTATGGTTTGTGTCTAGTCTTCTGTTTTTCCTTAATCACTCCTGAATCCTTGCGTTTCCAGGACGAACAAACGCCCAAAACAACGAACAAACGTCTGGCTTTCGATTAATACCAAATTTATATTTATCCGACCATATTTAACAATGGCGGGCTAAGTTAACACTCAGAGGCCCATTCTCTCGTAGATCTTATAGAATGGTTAGTCTTATCGCCCAGAGAAGACACACACAATATTCAAAAAGCTTCTACATTATATTGAATTGATTTTTTGTTAATTTTGCATAATTATGTTATCTTTTGCTTATTTACGCTGTTGGATGAAAGTGCGCAATGATTTTCTCAATCTAAGATGATGGCTTAAACAAGCAAAATATGGCGTAGCTATGCAAAATAAACAAAAATTCCATTCAATACAATGGAAAAGCTTTCTAAATATGGTGTGTGTCTTCTCTACGCGATACGACTAATCAGCCGACAGGTACTGAATAAGAGCTATCAGAGACCCGGCCAGAATTTTATAGTTGCTATAATTCAATAATTAGAGACGAATAAACGATTTAAATTGAAAAACAATCACGAACAAACGTAGCCGTACCCGAACAAACGGTTCCAAGCGTGATTTGAAGATGTGGGGGGCTAACTTAACTTGAGTAGGGCAAATTTATTTTGAAAGCGTCACTAACAAGTAGTTCATGTCACAACCTTGAAAAGTAAACTTGCGCGAATAAACTTTTAGATTCTAACCACTTCAATTGATTAGGTTTAATCACCGCTATCTTGATAGACAGGCCGGATTATCAGCTGATAAAATGAGCTGGCATGTGGCTAAGGAACCGCATTTACAACAATAGCGACAACCACAGGCGCTAAGGTACCAGATTTTCGAATTCGAATTTCGACAGTCCGGCCTGTCTATCAAGATGGCGGTGATTTAATTTATACACTCGAAGTTACTCGTAGTTCTTCGCAACATTATTCGCAATTCGCAAAAGATTATAACCGCAGCCTAAGTTATATATGTACGTATACAAATGTACAAGCACATGAATTGCCTACAAGCCTACATAATTTGTCTGTTGACCAAAAATTACAAATTTGGTCGTGGTCGTTGGAGAGAGGGAGCAGTGGAATTTATTTAAATCCTCTCAGAAGGAATAGGCAGGAATAGCAAATTGTTCAGTGCAAGCAATTCACAATTCGCAAAAGATTCTAGTCGCAGCCTTAAAGGCTATTCACACTAGGTTGCAAAATCTAGGTAAATTAGGAAATCTTGCATGCTGTTCATCCTATGCTCGTAATCTTGACAGTACAGTAGAGCATAGCATAGCATTTGCAACTCCGAGAACTTCATGCACGACTGAAACTGCTATTTATATTAGTTTTTTTTTACAAAAAGAAGTAGAATCTATTTTATCGAAACCTATGTCAATGAATAATTATGTTCGTCAAAAGGTGAAAAAATTACACGTAAGTGTACAAAACCGTGCACAGAGCGGGAAATGGGTTAGACGGCCTCTACTGTAATATTGACATTTTTTTTGTCAAAGGCGGAGCTCACCACACTTCACCACGATCACGTGGAGATTTTGCTCGGGGTTTTGGTAATCAATCAATCAAAATGGTAATCAATCAATGAAAAAGTATAGAAAAGCTTGAAGATTTTAGCCTATATTTTGTAAAATCTCAAAATTTTGCAAAATCTTCTGAAGTCTGTAGAGAGCTTTATCCTAAATCGTGTGTCGCCGCCGAGACCTGCGCATTGCACGTTTTGTTCAGTTTGCCTCTGGCCAATAACGATCCTACGTAGGGCTTTTGGGCGTTTAAACCCCGCCGAAACTTTTTGAAGACGTTAGTAGAAACGGATGACATTTCCTTTATGATCACAGTTTGACAGAAAGGGTAGCATATATCGCTTCCGTCGTACAATGAACCTGTGAAACAATTTAATTTAATGGCTAATACATATAATGAGCAGAAACTTTTGTTTTAAGGACGTTGTCTGCTATTTTAAAGCGATCCAAGCATCATTTCAAGTGCAAGTGACCCATTTGATTAGCGGGGAAAAATTGAACGTTATATAGTGTCTCTCGGAAGTAGGTTAACTGAAACTAGTAAGAAAAAAAAATTGCCGACCTAATTCCTTGAAAATTTTGTTTTGGCCACAGTCAAAAAAAGAGAAAAGAAGACATTGTTTTTATATCGGAACAAGGACATGACTTTTCCGTCTACAAATGTATACCTACGGTTAAGCTCTTTTATGAAGATTTGTTTATCCCTAGAGCTTTTAAATACATTTCTTACTAAACCCGTTGGAAATATTTTTTTGAGAATGCCCCTAACTTTGATATGGGTCCATCAAGTGGAACATGAACATCCATTGATATCAGCTTTGCGGGTTTCTCAGGCGGAAGCAATTAAACATACTATTTCTATGTCTTCGACCTTTTTGATAATTGGTCGGTCTCCATCGGATGAGCTACTATTAATGGGATTTCCATTTCTTTTCGTTACACTAACCGACATCCGTAAGAGTATTTAAGTGAAGTCCTTTTTTAAGAAATAGCCCTAATTTTGCCTCTTTTTCAGTAATTTGTTTGTTTTATTATTATATTCAATCAATTTGAGTACGTTTATGAAGTTATAGGATTTTGTGTGGTCCTAGAGAATAGAGGACATTGCTTAAGACACCTTTAAGGCTATTCAATGAATCTTATTTTCTCTCTTAATGTATCGGAGCTTTCCAGTTGAATTTAATTTTCCCACTAACGATTTTTATTAATTAGAATAGGTTGAAAATTGGATTTCTGTTTCATATTTTAGCAACCCTATACCATTCGCCATTAAATTTTAAATCTTTACAAAGCTCAAATTTTTGTAAAAGTCTACGTTCTTTGTCACTATAATTTTTAAAACATATCCATCCACCTCGATATTCACTCAAACATATTTTTTTCACTATTTCCTGCATACTCACTTTCGCAACACACTCCTGAATATCCGCACGATCCCGATGCAATACCATCCAATTTACTGCAATCTACTCGTGACATACACGTGCCTGGATTCTTATTTTCCGTCGCACATTCATCGCCACTCGATCGGCCCAGAAAGGACTTGACTCCAAAAATATGGGCCGCATCTAAACTCCGCAAGGACGACCGATGATGCTTGGGCTTTGCACTCACAACACAACATCCCGTAACAAAAAGGACCAACACTAAAACACGAAAACTACTCAGATGCCCCATACTGGTGCCTGTGCCGCCACCGTACGAATGCAACACCATCATCCCAACAATGTGTGCATCAATATCGAACAATAATCTAGAACTAAGCCTGAAAAATGTCGATTGAACTTTTTTATAGGCTCCCGAGGTGGTCATCCGGCTGGTGAATAGAAATTCCAAAATGCACTAGTATCTATGTAATTCATCCAGAGCCGATAATCACCTTGAAATTCCGGAATTTATCAATAGGAAAGATGCATTTGCATTTGACATCGAATGAAATTGATGTCATAGCTAAATCACGATATGATACAGGTGGACAGATATAGAAAAGGGCTAGCCTAGCGTGGGCTCACGCTTGTATAGTGATAGTGAATGACCCAATTTTGGGAACAAGTTTCTCTTTTTTTGGTTGAAATCTTTTCACCGAAAGATTCAGATTGTTTTTTTTTTGAGAACATTTTTTTTTTCAATCGATTATGCACAAAAAAAAACAAACGACTGAGATGCACTTTTACTTTGTAATTAATTGCATGCAACTGAATTGAATGCTTTCGTTGTCGTTTATCATTGTATCGGCCCCGTGCTGGAGTATGTCCAGAAGCAATTGAACTTTTAGAATACGAAGAATTTTCTGAATAAAAAAAAAACATTTTCATTGATCCGATTTCACATCTGCAAAGTAAAGCGAAAATTATAGGGGTCGAATAGTGAATAGATGGTAAAAGAAGTCTGCTCTGTTTAATTACAACTACAACAACTGAGATTGACCTGATTTTTTTCTCCTTTTGATAAATACTGATTGATCTGCTCTATGGAGAATGTTTTTTTCGTCTGATTTTTTTTCGGTTAAATAGTTTTAATCAAACAACAATCTTTATCGGCTTGTTGTCATTTACTGTCACAGATATTTATTCGTGCATATGCATCTACGCAGGCATTCACAGAATGAAACTCATGAAGATTAATTTTGGATTTTATGCATTCTGATTAGCATATTTGAGCTATATCTGAAAGAGAAAATTAACTGGAAATGCAGTTTTCTGCTTTTTTTTTGTAGCCTTATTTGGCTATAACCTTTGATTTATCTTCTTTTCAATAATGGGAAGTTATAGACGATTGATTGTGAATTAAATGTTATTTTCGTCGAATGTTTAAGTATTTTAACTGGGTAAATTGGAAAAGTGTTAAATATTAAATTGATTTTCATTCGTAGATACATTATATGTACGTATACATGTATCTTGCTATAGTTATTTTAGATATCAGATTCCGTGTTTTTTTCCTCAATAAAAAGAACGAGATGTCGAATTAACTCTAACAGTTTACAATTACAAAGCCGAGGAACGGATGCTCTCCTTTTGATAATAGCAAATTGGTATAGTGGCGTGGATAGCTTTTCGGATATGTGACCAGATTTTTTTTGCTAAAGGGAAAACACACTTAATAAAGAGCTGAAGGGGTCGTGAATATTCTGAAGACTCACTCAATGGCAAGCTTTCAACAGCATTTTTTTCACGATGTACTTGAAGAAACCATTTTATCTTTCTGTTTTCTTCAAGCAACATCGACAGTACAGAATTTTCATACTACGGTTCCCGCAAAAATTGTGTAGCATTTTTTCGAAACTGTTTTTTAGAATTTTTTTTTTTTTTAATATAAAAGTCAATGAGGAGACAGACTTTAGATATTATTCTTATTAGGTATGTATTAGCACTACTATGGAAGGAAAACGAAGGAGTGGAAACTTTACTTCAAAATATAAAGGTACATTGTCCTCGACGCGGCCGCAGCGACTCTAGCGACTCCAGCGGCTCTAGAGCAAGTTCCCTACCCCGAGCAGCCGTCGCCCGAAGCCCATAAACAAGCGAGTGTACCATGCTCACCATTCGTGCATGCATTATGTACAACAAGAGTCCCGCGACTGCTTTCTATACAGGGTGTCCGGAAACTGCCGCATAAACGCACCGGATTATGATTCCCCAGTTGATTTCCAGCAAAAAAGTTGTACTGAACATACCCCCTCAGCTTAACCCTTTCGCTGCCACAGGCATTTAAAGATTTTTGAAAAAATCATTTTCTTGCACGACTTAAAGCCTAATATCTCCAAAGCTAGACCAGCTAGAATAGTGAAATAAAATGATTATTACTGCCAACAGTGATTTTACCTATAAAATAAAACTAACTACATTAAAATCGGATAAGAGGTTTGGTTTTTACAGAGTTTCAAAGTCAAATTTGCGTGATTTGACCCAAAAACAATCTTTAGTTCCATCCCTATTTTCTCCAACTTCTGCCAAGGTGAGGTGCTTGTACGATTATTTTAAAAATTGGCGCATAGTCTTACGATCATATCTTTCTTACATCAAAATTTTTTAATTTTTAAGACCATGGGTACGGAACTTCCTTGGGGAGTTGGGGAAGGTATATAAGTCAAATCTAAGGCAAAAATTAAGATTTCCCGTCAGTTTAAATTGGGGGTTCAATCTTCTTAGAAAAGATTTTACACATTTTAAAGGACAATTGTTACGTTTTAACGATAAATTACCTCTTGCACGTATTTAGCCTTTACCGCTTGATTATATCCAATACGCCTACGATTTTAAGACAGTCGATACTCAGTACTTTTCAACTTTTGAATTTCAGTGTTCGAGACTGCAGTCTCAGCTGCCTTGTGCGGATGATTATAACTCTTTCCCTGTCCCTGACTATCCGAGACCCCAAGACAGAAATCATTTAGTTGTTTATTTGAAGTACGGAAATTTTTGTGCCGTTCTAGGAGTCGAACCCGCATTTTCACGCATTTAATATCGTAGTAATTTCTCATAGATGGTGCAGAAGTAAAAAAAATGCCGTGATAAACGGCCAGCGGGCGAAGCTGCTCAAGCACCCCTCCCTTTGTACCTACTTATTTAAAAACTTCGTTACGTTTCATTTATTGCAGTAGATAAACTGATACCTCATTGGGCAGAGAATTCTTAAGCGGTTGGCGGCTGTCCAGCACATCTACGGAGTGGAGTTCGTGGAGAACCTACCAGAGCGGTGGAAGGATGGCTTATCGTGGTTGCGATGTTCCAGGCAGAGAAAATGTATTCCTCCATGGATACCATGGAGACCATAAATGGTCCCCTGGGCTCTTATTGGATTTGATGGACATATTGTGGGAAAAAACTTTATCTGGACATCCTAGCAGAGTCCTGTAGTATGCATTTTCCTATAATGGTTTATAGGAGAATCGGATGTAGTACAGTGATTTCTCCATCGTTTTGTCAATAATGAAAATCGCATCTTTCCACTTTTGGATCTTAGCAGCTCTACATGCTTGAATTTTCTACCTTGGGCAGTGCGGTGCTCGATACATGTCTGGCAAATTTCAAAGTTTTCCGCTCAATCGCGAGTTAATGACATTTTTCAATTAGAAAACAGAAGTGTTGGGCAGCTGTAACTCCCGAACGCGGATCGGAAATGTCAGTTCCAAGTAGCATAAGTATTCCAATTCAGAAAGGTCGGTTAAAGCGTTCCTGAATTATCGAAAATAAACGATTGCCAAATATAAAAGTACGATCTCGCAAAATATATTTCGTACAGCAGTCAAACTTTTCACCTTAAATCTCATCTTTTGACGGTTGTAACTTCTGAACCTTGACAACTATAGCTTTGAAATTTTCAACAAATACGGACAGTGCGGTGTCCAAGTTTTATGGACAATTTTTGATTAGAATAGACAAAGTGCGATTTAGGCAGCTGTAACTGTCGAACCCGGATAGGTAGGACCTTAAAATATGAAGGAAATATGAGCTCCAAGTAGCTATAAGTGTGTAAGGTTTAACAATGGGTTAAAGAGTTCCAGAGTTGTCAAAATTGTCGTTTGCCAAATGAAAGTGCAATTATCTTGATAAAAACACCTTTAAAACAGACAAGACTGACCACAGACCTCACCGAGGAGCATATTATGCAGTGATTTAGGTTGCTTTTGTGTGGCATTGGGAATGCTGTACATTTTGCTGTACATTTGCTAATGCTGTACGACAGGTCAAAATGCTGTACTGTACAGCAAAATGCTGTACGTCTGGTCAACTTACTCTAAGTTAACTCACACACATGCATATATTTTTCTATAGCACAGTCTGTGTCATTTTTATAGTGTGACATTCGTATGGTCATCCCATAAATTGTTCACCGTAGTTTTATAGAAGGATGGGTTTTGTGATTTTTTAATGAATTGACTTGTGCTCTGAAATACATAATTTTTACATTAGAAATCCTTGAAATCATGCATGAAACCCACACGTACGCACTCATTGTTATCTTCGAAACCAATTAGGGTGATCTCTGCGCAGAAATTGAATTTATTTTATTAATAAATGGACAGATTTAGGGCGGATGTCCTCACCTACTGAGTATTCCCAGCGAGCTCTCGGTCGTCCAATAAATATTTATTCTATTCGCTTTTTACATCAGTTACCTGCCCACATCTAAAATTTAAAGAATCGGTATTTTTACAATTTAGGGCTAAAATTAAATTTACGCTCTTTTTGGTAAACGTGTACATTTTTTTCCGTAAAGTACGAAATATGTGATTATTTCTCTTATTACACCTTATCTACATCACTTAATTGGTATAATTTTAATACAATTTTAATACATGGCAAGAAGAAAATTACTTCAAATTTCATCTGGAAGCCGGAGCCTTTAGGTCGCACACACACGGATAATGTATGGATTCGATTCCATGGATATAGCATGGATTTAAGTCCAAATTCAATTCTGGATTAAATTGCTGGCAGAACGAAACTGGAAAAAAAAATCCTCATGGATTCGAATTGATGAATTCACCGTCTATGTGCGGCATTAGGCAGTCCTAAAATTAGAGATTGTGGAAGCTGGACTAATTTAGCGCAGTGGCTCCCAATCTTTTTGAAGACACGGATATTTAGTATTATGTACTACTTTTTTTCGCGGAACACTTTAATTAGTAATAGGAAATAATTGCAATTATTAGTTATTTTATTCATATATTATAGTTAATTTGAGGATTTAAAAAGAAAATTGTTTACTGCAGGAATACAATGCTGCCAATAAATTTATTTTTGGATTATAACGCTTTTATTTAGACCAGTGGTCCCCAATGTTTTTCAGCCCGTACCCCCTTGCGAGATCTGCTGATCCTGGTCCTAGTCCTAGTCGATTTTTTTTCACTCATTTCACGCGGACTCCCTGTTATCTTTGTCGTACCAAGTTCTAAGGTGCCAAAGACGGTAACCATTTGACACATTTCTACCAAGTTTCATGTCTATCGGTTGAGTCGTTCGCGAGTTATTTTGTGACGGATAGACAGACGGACTGACACAAATAGATTTAAAAAAAAATAAATAAAGATCTGAAAGCCATAAAAATGAGGGGCGACAATGGCTTGTCTATTTTGCCTCTCTACTTCTTCTCAGTACCATATAGCCCCATGTGGGGCCATGGTGCGTTAACTCAGTAGGTACCCATTGAGAATTACTTATGATGATGCAGGAACGGAGTGAGGTTGCGTGGACGACCGAGAGCTCGCTGGGAGAACTCCGTAGGTGAAGACGCCCACCAGCTGCTGGGGTTCCGAAACTGGAGGACAAGGTCACATAACCGCGACAATTGGAGGTCAACAATTCAGGCGGCCAATGCCCCACGTCGGGCTATCAAGCCACATTAATGATGATGATGCTCCGATTTTACCTCCAGGTTGTGATGAAGGCATCTTAAGAGCTCTTTTTTAGATTTCGTTACCGTTTTAAAGTGACGACTGTCTGTCTCAGGTGAAGAGTGTGAAGGAGACAGCCAGGGCCACATACATGACTGCATCAATCATTTCAGTATAGTAGCCGAATTCGACTGTAAGTGCTGCAGTAACGATTACGGCGCATTTTGGAGAAAAGGTGATAACGAATTTGACGATTTCATTCATTCGTACCTGAATTAAGGAACTGTATATCAGTGTTGGTTGAACCAGGAGAAGAGGACTAGTCTGACAGCGACGGTAGTCGGCTAATTATAACTAATAAGATGGTATAGGGTATATGGTTTTTTCCTTGAATTCGTTCAGTCTGAACCCAACTATGCCATATTTTCCTATTTAGTTAGGAGAAAAATTCCCAAAAAAAAAACAGCTATAAAATTCACAAATCTCTACAAAATGTAAAATAAAAATTTGGGAAAAAATGGGTTAAGGCTAAGTTAAGGTTTAAAATATTACGTCATAAAAAGTTAAACTTCAATATCCTAATTGTGACTTATCGTTCCATTCTATATACCAACTGCGGTGCATGTCTGTAGTAGTGTTGTTGTTGTAGTGTTGTTTAACACCGGTACAATCCTGCACGGTCGAGCGTCATGGTGGTAGCCTTCACGGCAAATCAAATCTCCATAGAATTCTCCCGCTAAAATTCAAGTGGTCGTCTTGTGCACAGATAGACAACAGACACAAGATCTGATGAGTGTTTCTATCTGTACGAAACCACAAAACTTTGGGAAAAAATACCAAAAATAGAGGAAATTGAGGGAAAAAAGTTTCGTCCCAATCGGGATTCGAACCTCCGACCTTCAGTCACAAGGTCAGCAACTCTACCTACTGAGCTTATAGACGCTTAGAGGTCTCAGTGCAAAGATTCCAATGTGACATTTCCGAAATTGAATACCTAACTCGATATTTCTCCCGCTGGGGCTCTTCTCCTCCAAAAACAGACAAAGTTCCGCGTAGTTCCCATAGAGCTGGTAAGTTGCCATGCCATAAATACTACAGACATGCACCGCAGTTGGTGTATAGAATGGAACGATAAGTCACAATTAGTTAAAATTCGCACCCACGAAATTTGGGAATCAGAATTAATACAGTAATTCAATATCCAATTTTTACATACTTAATACATATTTAAATTTTCAAATATCTATAAATTTTTTGAATTTTTGTTGCAAAATCTTTTGAGGAAAACTGTCTTCTACCAACTTTCTCGGCTTGTCGCTTCATACTGCTAGATGAGAGGCCTTTCTACTGCCTCTCCCATTCTATGGATCCTTACTCTCGGTTGATGCGCAACTCCACGCAGTTTTAAGCCATAGCCGGTACGAATCCTGGGCATCCCCGACACCCGTATTACAGATTTATGACCTCTGCTAAAGACTTCGCAGAAAACTACAACCAGTGAAGGCGCCTGACTCTTCAGGGTAGCACGGTAACCATTACCCGAAAGTCTCACCGGAATCGACACCAAGCTCTTTGAGCTGGTGAGGTAGCTCCCTGCTCTTGAAAAAAAAGATGATATAAATCAAGTGGTGGAGGCCAGTGTTGGTAGACATTTCTGTCTTACCGGTTTACGTAGACTTGTGAAAAGTGTAGCATTAGACGCTAAATTTGATTTAGAAAAATTATACTACACACTACAACACTGGGAACACGTTGATGTCAGTTTTCTTCGTTGCTTTAATCCTAGACAATCAGAGAGTCTTGCAAATTCACATTCTAAAGCAAAAAATGACATCATCTTAATTCACAAAAATTGTGAATTACATAAACCTCCTTTACCTCCTGTCTATTTTTGTTCTTTATGCATTATACATGTTTAAATAAAAAATGTGTCATAAAAAATCCCTTTTTTCGTCCCTCATTAAACATTCATTACCTGACGAATATGTTAAAATTAACCGCACACGAGTATTTTGTATTGGCTCATGTCCTTTTTTACTCTCTACGTATGTATATACAAAATCCTGCGTCCAATACAATTCGCGCTCGGTTTTAATCGCTCAATATTGTCGATATTCGTGTGTATTGCATATCCATATAACATGCATCGGAATCATTTATTTGATATAATAAAATCGCATTTTTTCCCACGGTCCTTTGGCTCGTTACAAGGCACCAAACATTACCACAACCAGGACGATGAATCGCCTGATGACGATCGACGACGTGTTAGTAAAATTTGCCGCTGCGGCACTTGGTTTTTATTCGCTCGCCCCTCTCTCACTCTCTCGCACTGTATTCCAGTGGCGGCTCGTGCCTATGGAAATAGATGAGGCGAAAAAAAACACATTGGAAGGGGGTTATTACCTTGATAGCTAATAATTTTACAATTACAATTTTATTCAACATGGGTGTAGCCAGAGGGGGCAGGGAAGGGCGCTTCCCGTCTCTACGGGAAGGCAGCGGAATTTAACTTTATTCCATCTGAAAGGGATTTTAGTGACAAATAGTATACATCTTTGCTTTTCCTAGTTAGAGACCTTGTAAGGAACGAGTCTCATATTTCCCTGTAATTCAAGTTATTTTATCAAGATTCATTTTGGAGCTGAATCATACCAGCATGAAATTTAACCACTGTTAATATTTTGTTAAATTTGGTTGGAGGAAATCAAAAAAAGGTTTATAGATTTTGCTCTGAAGAACAACAGTGACATACGACACAAATTGATATCTTGGTCTATTTCTTTTAAATCGCAAGTGGAATATTCAATCCGAAGGGCAAAAATAGCACTGAACATAGACGAGCTAAAAAGCTGAAATTAAAGGCCAGTTGAATATCAACAGCAGCAGCATTTGGCTGTAATAATTTCGCGATCGACAATTTCAACTCCTAAGAAAATCTGACCGAAATCCCATGCATCATAATATCCTATTTTAAATATTTTGCGTTTCGGCATAAATTAAAAAACAATCAAAATCAATTTGAAAAGTTTGGGCGTCAAAATATTAAAATGTAATAATGAACAGCGACAAAAATCACACAACTATCGAGCCTTTCTCAAATCATATGCAAGAGCGACATCATCTAATATTTTCCTTTTTCTATTTCAACCAAAATACATAAAATAGAAAACCGAAACTATGCTCAGTAAGTTCGTATCTCAACTTAATTTTGCAGAGCTACATTTCAATGCGCAAAGCATACGTACAACAAAGCGAGAACAAATCGTCGCACTGTTTCGATTCAGATACACACGCTGAGGCGATTTCTGTTTCGCCTCACTGGCATCTTTTTTCCCGTACATTCTCCCATAGAGAATCGGGTGAATGTTTTGATACGTGTTGAGTTGTTGTTCGGAATTGTGCGGCGGAAAAATTATCGCCTCACATGTATGGATTGGTATACAAAAAATATTCTAGGGACTTTATGATTGTGTAAAGGAACTTGTAAGTGAGTTTAAAGATATATTTAGGGTTTTTTTTTATCATATTAGATTAATTATGTTTTGTGATAAATTAAAATGTATAACTCGACGAAAATGAAGGTGAGGCGCCGCCTCAGTTGCCTCATCTGAGGAGCCGCCACTGCTGTATTCACTCGGATCGAATTTAAAATTAATTTGCAATCATTCTCGCGCGGAATGGCGAGAATATACGACCGATGAGCCGTAGTTTAGCGGTTAGGGGCTCTCGTGCGAAGGATGACGGGTCGACGGGATTATATGCATTGCCATTGAGAAGTTGTCATCATTTTCAAGCAATTTACGCTTATGATGCCAAGCTCAAGGGCGTTTATTTCCATACAATCCACGACCACCGTTGTGTGCAATCAGCAAATAGATATTCTGTTCTTATCCTGGCGATTATTATCAGCCATGCCGGCAGTATGAGTTGGACATCGTCGTCGTATCGTTCACATACTATATATACAGGCAGCCTGAACCGAAGGTTTGGGGGATGTTGTATCATAATAGTCTGCGAATAATGCACACGACAGCACCTCCTTCTTTCATCAGACTAAGAGCTTCTGAATACTATATAGAGTATGCCAAAAACAAAAAAAATAGTATCGAACATAGGCGCGAGCCTATTCGCCCGCCTACTATTCTATTCTAATAAGCAGACTCTTGTAAGCATACAACTATATCCGGAATCATGGATGGTATCGTGCGCTTCGTATAAGGACGAAAACTCCCAACTCATTCAGACTTTAGTATACTCTGAATCGGCACTGCCCGGGAGAGTCTATATTCTATATGAATTCGCATAAGCATTGTTTTCCTCCATTTCAGTGCATAACGGCACGACCAATTGTTCTAGTATTAACCGCGACAAAAGGATATAGCATACAGCACACGAAAAAAAAAAATGGCAAGCACAGTCTTTTGCCGCTTTTTCAGGAGACCACGTCCCGTCCGGTCCGTCGTCAGTCGCTTGGCCGTCATCATATACCCCTACCATACTACACACAGGATTACGGCCCGTTCGTTGATGATGATAATAATACTATACAAAACATTCTCGGGGGGATGACTATCGCGCTGATAGCAGCAGTCTCATCATCGTATATGCAGTGTAAATATCGAGGTGGCAGAGCTATGCGGTTGGTGGCAATGAGCACCCGATGAGAGGCTCGACGCTACCACCCAAGGGAGAGACAGAGAGATTGAGGCAAAAATTAATATTCTGAAAAATTCCCCGAGATAAAAAAAAAAACTAATTTGACATTTTCATTTCACAGTGTTATTCGTGCGGAAATATAGCGCTCCATCACGACGGGCGGCGGCATTATCCCTGTGTGTGTAGGGATGCCGCACACCACCCACCGTCCCCGTCGCAAAAGAGAAGACACGAAGTGGGGAGATGGCACCCGGTACTATGTACTCTGTTTCTGGTATATCAGTTGCTGCACCCTTGCACGGCCTATTTCGGAAGAGAAAAAGGACGAAACCGGCAAAAATCTTGAGCCTCTGCTGAATACATGGAATCAGTTAACTGCCACCCTGTAACCGTCATCATGCTATCATCGTTATCATCATCAGCACCACCGAAATGAGTGATCCTTGGCATTTTTTTTGTCGGGTGTGTGTTTGTAAAATTTGAAATTTTCAATCCAGAAATGCTGAACACACTTCAACTGTTGCAATTAAATGTTGTACTTTAAGTTTGTGATCCTGGGATTGCTGAACGGCCGCCGGTCGCAGTCCCGGGTGGACTGGAAGTACTATAGTAGGTCCTTGGCCGGCCAGCGCAGCAGGCCTATATGTATAAAATTATCTTCGCTATCAGCGCCAAAATGACTTTTTAAGCATAGTTACGTGTAGGCATTCATGTTTTGCTGTAAACACTTTCGAGTGTTCAAATTAGTTTGCCTTGTGGGATATTTTAGGAGGATACTCTTTTGAACGAGTTTTGTAGTGATTATGAAGGACTTACATGAACTATTAGCACTGGACAGAAGATATGGCTGGGACTTATTTCGGGTGAGCTAAAAGGAGAAGGCTGCGCTCTTCAGTATTTCATTCATTGCCTTTTTTGGGAACTGAAGTCCAATTTCTTGGGATATTCTGGATGTGTTATATTAGCCTTCCGAAGGTCTCGCCGTTCCTTCAACATTCATTGGCATCAAACCATATTGCATTGAGTTCACAAAAATTGTGGATTGGATCACATGTAACAAACCGATTTTGGCACGATTATGCGCGTTTTGGAAGCTCGAAGGATTTCTGTGCGATCGGGAATGGCACGCGGTTTTCGGCCGATTGGAAAAGAAAGATATTGTGGCGAGAAAATAAGACCCAATAATGGAGAATCAGTGTTTGTATTTTGCATGTTGTGCTCATAGTCTCTGATAAAATGAAATGTGCGATGTGCAGCCTCCCGTAGAGCATTTCTAACGGTCCCATGTGATCGATTACTCCAACCCCTCCCATTCCTTGAGATTTTTTTTTTTTAAATGGAGACGCCCTTCAATTTTATATTCGGCCACGGGGTCTTAGGGTCGGGTTTTCTTTAGAATTTTAGTAGGTTTGGTTTGGCCGGGATCCGTCGCCATCCCGGTTCACGGAGCGCAATTAAATGACGCCTGTGTGGGTCGGATAATCTTTTAATGTTTTCTCTAACTCCTGTGTTCGTGTATAGTGAACCTAAGGCATGCGACATCCTCTTCACTTGTAGAAGGACAGAGGCAGCGAGTGGCACAGACCCCACCAATCACTCCGGATACTGAGCTACAGCAAGCGCATGCCACTGCTCGCTCTTAGAGGAGCAGTGGCCATCTTCATGTCTAACCTTAACGGTTATAGATAGATTGGCTCCATCCCCATCTTCGGATGGCCAAGTCCTTTTTTAACACAAAGTACCTACATTTTACCAGAGCCTCAATACCAGACCTCCGCAACATTTCTTCCCGGCTATGTCCCAATCGCACCCTAGCACTTAAATTTCCGTAAGTGAACACTGACTTACTCCTTTGCAGGTGAAAACATAATGTCATTTTTCTGTAAAAAAGATCTTAATTGTCTTCATTATCCCGATCCATCGAATTTTTGACCGTGATAAAGACGAAAATTTAAGGGCATACAGCGCACGAACCACCTTCTTTACCAGCATCTCAATAAATCTCAAGTTTAAAATGCTCGAAATTGCGGATAAGTGATCGACCGTGAATTTTGAATTTTGAATTTTGAATTTTGAATTTTGAACTTTGAATTTTGAATTTTGAATTTTGAATTTTGAATTTTGAATTTTGAATTTTGAATTTTGAATTTTGAATTTTGAATTTTGAATTTTGAATTTTGAATTTTGAATTTTGAATTTTGAATTTTGAATTTTGAATTTTGAATTTTGAATTTTGAATTTTGAATTTTGAATTTTGAATTTTGAATTTTGAATTTTGAATTTTGAATTTTGAATTTTGAATTTTGAATTTTGAATTTTGAATTTTGAATTTTGAATTTTGAATTTTGAATTTTGAATTTTGAATTTTGAATTTTGAATTTTGAATTTTGAATTTTGAATTTTGAATTTTGAATTTTGAATTTTGAATTTTGAATTTTGAATTTTGAATTTTGAATTTTGAATTTTGAATTTTGAATTTTGAATTTTGAATTTTGAATTTTGAATTTTGAATTTTGAATTTTGAATTTTGAATTTTGAATTTTGAATTTTGAATTTTGAATTTTGAATTTTGAATTTTGAATTTTGAATTTTGAATTTTGAATTTTGAATTTTGAATTTTGAATTTTGAATTTTGAATTTTGAATTTTGAATTTTGAATTTTGAATTTTGAATTTTGAATTTTGAATTTTGAATTTTGAATTTTGAATTTTGAATTTTGAATTTTGAATTTTGAATTTTGAATTTTGAATTTTGAATTTTGAATTTTGAATTTTGAATTTTGAATTTTGAATTTTGAATTTTGAATTTTGAATTTTGAATTTTGAATTTTGAATTTTGAATTTTGAATTTTGAATTTTGAATTTTGAATTTTGAATTTTCAATTTTCAATTTTCAATTTTGAATTTTCAATTTTGAATTTTGAATTTTGAATTTTGAATTTTGAATTTTGAATTTTGAATTTTGAATTTTGAATTTTGAATTTTGAATTTTGAATTTTGAATTTTGAATTTTGAATTTTGAATTTTGAATTTTGAATTTTGAATTTTGAATTTTGAATTTTGAATTTTGAATTTTGAATTTTGAATTTTGAATTTTGAATTTTGAATTTTGAATTTTGAATTTTGAATTTTGAATTTTGAATTTTGAATTTTGAATTTTGAATTTTGAATTTTGAATTTTGAATTTTGAATTTTGAATTTTGAATTTTGAATTTTGAATTTTGAATTTTGAATTTTGAATTTTGAATTTTGAATTTTGAATTTTGAATTTTGAATTTTGAATTTTGAATTTTGAATTTTGAATTTTGAATTTTGAATTTTGAATTTTGAATTTTGAATTTTGAATTTTGAATTTTGAATTTTGAATTTTGAATTTTGAATTTTGAATTTTGAATTTTGAATTTTGAATTTTGAATTTTGAATTTTGAATTTTGAATTTTGAATTTTGAATTTTGAATTTTGAATTTTGAATTTTGAATTTTGAATTTTGAATTTTGAATTTTGAATTTTGAATTTTGAATTTTGAATTTTGAATTTTGAATTTTGAATTTTGAATTTTGAATTTTGAATTTTGAATTTTGAATTTTGAATTTTGAATTTTGAATTTTGAATTCTGAATTTTGAATTTTGAATTTTGAATTTTGAATTTTGAATTTTGAATTTTGAATTTTGAATTTTGAATTTTGAATTTTGAATTTTGAATTTTGAATTTTGAATTTTGAATTTTGAATTTTGAATTTTGAATTTTGAATTTTGAATTTTGAATTTTGAATTTTGAATTTTGAATTTTGAATTTTGAATTTTGAATTTTGAATTTTGAATTTTGAATTTTGAATTTTGAATTTTGAATTTTGAATTTTGAATTTTATTTTATTGCCTTACGTTTCCCGTTATTGCATTTGTTGAAGAGTTTGAAGGAAGACTGTAGCCGGTAAACCGTGTTTTGTCTGCTAATCTTACTTGTTCACGTGCTCTCCTTTTCCCTTTGCAGCCGCGACGGATTTTTTTTTAGTACGCTTCTGTCATTCTAACGGCTTCGTCCCGGGAGGAAGTTTTTCCATATGTTTAAGCATTCAAAGTCGAATTTTAATCTACATTTTTTAGATTGTACACAGAAAAATTTCCGTAATCATGGCTTCATGCAATGATAATGTTCCGCTTTACGAAAACATCGCGATTTTAATTTTTTTTTCTTGAATTTTCACAACAATATCTGGGTCAACGGCTTCATTTTTCATCTGTCCTAATCTTCCAGTCACTTCACTTTGAACAACAAGAATCTATGGTTGCTCGGAGATTGAAAAGCTCAAATGTGTGTCAAATAAAAATTTTGCATCGCCCCTTACCCCACACATTCGTACTTAGCGTCCTTAAGTAATATAACGGCGTAAAGAAAAGTCACTAAGAACTTGTTTTTTTTTGCAATATCTCTCCTTTTTCAGTTCAGGATCTTGAAGCGCAACATGCAACTCAAGATACACACCAAGCGGACTATAATGCAACGAAAGAATCGTTGCCAGCTATATACGCCCTCAACCGCACACTCTATATATGACAAAAACATATGAAGTGTAAGGATTTACTCAACAGGCTCGGCTCTCGCTCGCTCGTTGTGTTTTATGCACTCTCGTATTGCATGCATATGTATGGAAATGCATACTATTTGTTGCATGCTCCAAATGTCGATGACTTCTTACGTAACTATCACTCAGAGATCTGAAGGATTGCTCAGAGATAAAAGATGGTGTGTGCTCGGTATATGCGGTGTGCCCGCAGCCTTCCTGTCGTCCGTATCTATATACTAGGACCTACGCGTTTTCAGATGTTCATCGAGTATGTGAAACGCGAGCCGAGGCAAGCAGGAAGGGGAATGCGAGAGATTGCATCCTTAAGGATGCTTTTGACACACATAGCGGCAGTGTATAGTCTTCGCGAAGCCTCGAAAGGGTGGCAGGATTTAATCTAGAGAAGGTATAAATGGTCCCGAGCCAGCTTCATCAGGCGTTTGCACACCTCCATACATTTTGCCTTCCGTCATACGGGGGAAAAGGCTGTTGTGCTGCTTGAGTATTTTTCACGCTTTTCTATTTGAATATGTCCTGGGATTATTTTCTCATGCCCATTGTAGTACACGCGCGCTCGCACTATAAAAGGACGTATGCTCTGGAGAACTGAAGACGAAGGGATACGATTTTCGCAGAAATTTATATGGCGAAGACATTCCATTCCGTTCCATTCCTGTTATTTATTTTTTCTATTTCTTTTGTTTTGTCCGATTTGCTGATTTTTTTTTTTAATCAGAGAACTGTGCAGTACGCACGATTGCTTCTGTACTCGACAACACGAATGATTAATTAGGATGAATCGATCGTCCGTGAATTGATATTTCTTGGATTTGTTACGAAATTGCCGAGATGATGCCAACCCATGCCTATGCGACGACACGCTGCCATGGGGAAATAAAACGATAATACGATGATTTGCGAAAACATAAGCTGGCAATCGTCGGTATTATTAAAATGGCCTAATATGTTGCCTATGGATGCACGACGACCCGCGGTCCAATGGAAAGGCAAGTGTTTCTGAATCGCGACAGAAATAAATTTGTTTGAATGAGACAAATGATATCCATCATCAGACAGGTCATCAAATTAGGATACATTTAAATATGTATGGACGACGAAAAAAAATCCACCACCACTTCCACTGCCGTATCTTTTCCTTCTCATAAAAAAATACGAATTCATGTCCTCGCACTTGCGAAGCTCTCTCATAAATGCCATCAATTCCCAGTGCCTTAATTCCGATAATCCCCATAATCAATTTATCCTCTGGGATAACAAAAACCAACGGGACGAGCAACAAAAAATGCTGTTCTCAATTTTCCAAACGTTTTGAATTTTATACGTTTCCGAATATTCCTTCAGTGTGTGCGATGCGGTAAGAATCAACTTCGCAGAGCTGGCTGCACACGTTCCATTCCTATGCCATCGCGCCAGCAGGATATTCGTACGAAATCAAGCGAGAGAAGCAAGGACTATGTGAATGTGTGCACTATACTATCGATTTTACGCCGGGCATCAAAAACCCGGTGAAGTCATCGTTCAGATTAATTATTAAATCCAATTCATCCAGAGGCTGTGAAGGAGGGAGGAAGATTTCGGGAGGTAAGGCAATCCGTAGATATACCTATATTATGTACATATGTCCAGACTGAGACTTCTGGATACTCGGTTGGGACGAACGTTAGAAAATCGTTTCGACTATCGCCTGTAAATTTCCGGACAGGAGTAATGGACGGGCATTCGACTCCTGAGGGTACAATCAAGGAGCGAGCAAGCTCGGGGGGAGAGGAAATGACGTTTGGTCATGTAGCTCTGCGAGATGCACGACGTTATGGAGATGATTTAGTGGATGCAGTTCAATTGTAGCAGAGAGCGATCATAAGATTACTTAATTCTCCGCATATTATACTAACCGAAATTTAAAATTCGTAATTTTGCATAAATGAGAAGTTTGAACTTCGTTCCCCGGCCAACTAAACCGTTTGCGAAGAAATTGCGAAACTATTCCAAAATATAGGTAATATTCACCCTTCCCAATTCGAGTGTATTGCGTCCAGGATATGTAACCTGAATCCGTTCCAGGCCATCACCAACTACTTGTCATTCTCTCGTTTTGTTTTTCATCTCCATTTACGCCTATATACGTATGTATCCTCCTGAATTTGCTCGGACATGGGGGTAAAACGAAGGACAAAAAAAGCTGCCCTCAACCTGGTCGTGTGTTGGTAGTGAAGTTATAAGTGTAACGATAGGAACTAATTGTGTGACAACAAAAAAGTCTATGTTTAAGGACATTCCAAAAAGGATTTAAAGATACGACGACATTTTTGTTACGGAGCCTTGCACACACGTGCTCCGCAGTTCAGTTTCCTTCTTTGCCGTTGTCGTCGTCACACACTTCTGCGTTAATGATGTAACGTGTAGTCGTAGTGTCGAGATACGCAGGAAAAATATGGAAGCCAATAGAGCGGAATTTTTGACCTGACCCGAGAGGCATACTTTAACGTATAGCGGAAAAACTATATAGTTCGCCTAATCGTTATACCCTTGATATGACGGTCAGACAAATTTGGCAACGGTAGGGCAAGAATGATTTTGTCGATTTCTTGTTGTTCTTTGGGGTTTTGACGTTTTTTCGGTTATTTATCGACCTGATACCTGGTCTGGGTTTTAAATTGAGTGCGGATAAATATATATCGGCCGTAGATGAGGGTGTTGAAGTGAACTCTGACCAAGGGCAGAAACAAGAGCGTTTCGCCTGATTTGAAAATATGATTCGAGGCACCGGCTTTTGGATTCATGAATTTCAAATTTTCTGAATTTTTAGTTTTCTAAATTTTATGAATTTTTAAAATTTACTTAATTTTGATTTTTTTTTAATTTTGAATTTTCAGAATTTTGAATTTTCAGGATTTTGTAATTTTTGAATTTTGAAAATTTGCTGAGTGTTCGGAACTTTCTGCATTTGGAGTTTTCTGAAATTTTGGAATTTTCTCATTCTCTTTTTTTGATTAGGTGTTTTTTGTAGAGTACTACCACTAAGTTGCCTTAACCCTTTGCGGAGCATAGCGCGTCTACTATACGTACCCGCCATCTTGTACGGTTCCAGGTGGCGCACATTCTTCATTCACAGATCTGCGGCGCCACGTAATTTCAGGGCGACAACATTTTCGGCCTCGTTGGGTGAATGGGTTCCATCCAATAGCGCCACCAGCAATGCATATATCACCCTGCCGCAGCGTATGACCAATCCATTGCCATTTTCGCCTGCGAGTCAATTCGTCGATTGGCATTTGACCTGTTCGCCGACGGAGATGTTCATTAGAAATTATTTACAGCTAAAAAATTCTTAAGACTCGACGAAGAAAAGTCAAAGAAAGTTTGCAATTTCTTGGTATTGTCTCAAGCGACAAGAACGTAGCAGCTGCAATAGGGTTGTCCCATAATGCCCTCGGAGTGAGGTTAGTGGGTGCAGCGGGGCATCGAAACAGGTGGTCCACATCGTGTGGCGCACCACCGCAGCTCGGACAAATGTTCTGTATGTCCGGGTCTATTCGAGATAAGTAGGAATTGAGGCGTGAACAAAAGCCCGACCTAAGCTGGGCTAGTGTCACTCTTGTGGCTCTCGGGAGCCTAGTCTCCTCAGGCGATATGGGTGGTGGGGGCACTGAGAGGACTCTATTCGGACCTAAACTCCCTATTGACCGATTCACAACGGTTGTGTGAATATCTGCGATGGCCGCATGGTATGCTATATTATCGAATATATCGGGAGGTACCCGTGTGTATCTCTGGACGTCTCTCTCGATATCTCTGAGTCCACTCCTGACATGTCGTGGAGGGGGAGTGTTGTCCATGAGATGATGGTTTGGGTGATCCTCTCGATAGCAACCGACCAGATATTGTAAAGACAAGAGGTGATTATGATCGCGCACTGATAACATGTTGGTTTCTTGATGAAGATGATCCTGGGAAGACATGAGATGGCAGCCTGTAGCGATACGTAGAGCAGCGTTCTGGCATGCCTGGATCTTATTCCAATTTGTGTCACAAACGGTTTGCGACCACACCGGTGCTGCATGGCTAGGTATTGCTCTACCTATCGCTTTGTAGGTGACCAACATAGTTTCCTTGTCCTTGCCCCAGGAACTCCCGGCTAGTGCCTTTAGGACGTTGTTTCTACTGTGCATTCTGTCGACTACGTTCTCGACGTGATCTTTCGACTTCATCATGGTATCTAGATAGACACCGGTGCTGCATAGCTAGGTATTACCCTACCTATCGCTTTGTAGGTGACCAACATAGTTTATTTGTCCTTGCCCCAGGAACTCCCGGCTAGTGCCTTTAGGACGTTGTTTCTACTGTGCATTCTGTCGACTACGTTCTCGACGTGATCTTTCGACTGCATGATGGTATCTAGATAGACACCTAGGATCTTGGGGTTGGTAACAGTAGGAACAACGTCTTCAGCATGCTTACCAGTACGGATCGCAAGCACCTCCGAAAATTCCTGCGTCCAGGTAGTAAGAAGAGTTGCATTACATTTAGACGGCGAAATGACTAGGTTGCGGATACTGAAAAACTCCACCAGTTTTTCAATATAGTCATTTAGTGGAGCACACATGCCGTTTAAATCATTCCCCGAGGTGAGTACGGTGCAATCGTCCGCATTGGAAATTAGTTCGATACCTTCCGGTGGTGTTGGAAGGCTCGACAGGTAGATGTTGAACAATGTAGGAGAGAGTACGCTACCCTGTGGAACTCCCTGCTTAATTTTTCTATGCTTTGAACAACTGCCTCGAAACTCTGTGAAGGATTGCCTCCCAGCTAGATAGTTGGCAATCCACCTAACCACTTGTGCAGGAATATGCATATTTAGGAGTTCGGCCAACAACGCAGAATGAATGACCGTGTCGAAGGCTTTCGACACGTCAAGGGCTACTAGGACGGTTCTGTCACAGGGCGGTTTCTGGTTGAGGCCATTTTGGATGTGATGAGTGATCATATCCAGAGCTGTTGTGGTGCTATGCATCTTCCTGAAGCCATGCTGGTGACAAGCTAGCTCAGCATGCGATACAAGGGTGGGGTGGATGAGTGCTTCGAGCGTCTTTGCAACGGGTGACAAAATTGTGATTGGACGGTAGGATTCGGCGAGTTTTGCGCTTTTACCGGGTTTGAGAAGAGGGATGATTCGTCCCTTTTTCCAGAATTCAGGGATGACAAGCGTGGATATCGACAAGTTAAAAGCCATCGTTAGATATTCGATGGCCGGAAGATCTAGGTGTTTCATCATGGTAATTGAAATGTCATCTGGTCCAATGGCCTTAGATTTTTTCGCATTCTTGATAGCTGCTGAAACTTGGTCCGCTGTATAGTTAGGGATGATGTCAACCGTTCGGTTGCGAATCCTTCTTTTTATCTTGCAGTTGAGCATCTTGGTCTTGGGGTGTTCAATAAATTGCTTATTGAACAAGCTCGCGCAGAGTTTTGGATTTGCGGTGGTTTTCTTGCGGAATCTGATGGCTACACTGCCTTTGTTTTTCGTTGGGTGAGACAGGGCGCGGACCGTAGCCCATAGTTTGCCGACACCTTGTGAGAGGTTTCAGCTATCTAGATGCTCGTTCCATTTCTCTTTTTTGTAGGTGTTAACTAGTCGATTTATTTCGGAGTTTAGCTCCGGAAGTGAACGCAGTTAAACCCTCCCAATTTGCCTTTTTGTGGTTGATAAACGTACGCCGTTCTGATGTCGTCAGTTCATCTGGTTTATCAATAGTTATTAATATGGGGAGGTGATCGGATTGAAGAGATCTGGTTGTCTCCCAACGGGTTTCACTTATCAGACTGGCGCTCACCATAGTTATGTCAGGAGAACTATGGCAGGCACCAGCGACGCGTGTAGACGAAATTCCATTGAGTGCGCAGAAGTCTGATGGGTCTAATTTGGACGCATATCTATACCTCTGGCATCATTTGCGAGAAGACAGTTCCAGAGTTCGTGATGGGCGTTAAAGTCGCCAAGTAGGATCCTATGCTGTCCTGTGAGGAGTGGACCAATATCGAACTTATAACCAGAGCCACAGCTGGCGGAACATAGATGTTTATAAGTTCGATATTGGTATTGCCGGATTTAACGGCAATAGCTTGCATTTCCGCCGTGCCGTCGTTGAAACGAAGATCTAATACACTGTATTGCACGGTTCTGTGTATTAGGAATGCAAGCCCTCCTCCTGGATTAGGACCCTGCCTACCGACTCTATCGTGCCTCAAAAGTATATATGTAATCGCCGCGGTTGTTAAATTCGGGAGTTGATGGTTTGAGCTTTGTCTCCTGGAATGCCGCTATCAGAATTCTGCGCATACTCATGAAACGGACTATCTCACCGATCTTCTGACGGATACCATTGCAGTTAAACTGCAATATGGTGAGTGGGGTGTACACTGCTGCAGGGGGTGCAGGTGTTAAACTAGAGCGATTATGTCTTGTTTTACCGTTTACTGCGGGTGGCGGTGGTGGAGAGCTTGGGCCAGGAATGGTCGGAGACGATGGTGGGCCATTAGTTGGTGAGCTAGGGCCTGGGGTGGCTGGGGGCCGACCCGCGTGCAGACACCCTGGAGCAACAAAGGACAACTTGTCATAATCTCTCATTTTCCTTAGGCCTGAGCAGTAGAAATGACACCATTCTCTGCAGCAGGTACACCTCACGGACCTGGGATTCCTGAAGATACGTCGGTTGCATACACAGCAGATGTAGATTTCGGGACCTGGATTGGTCTCGATGCCGGCGCGGATTAGAAGAATTGAGAGCAACCGCGCTGAGATGAAATGCTCCCAATTTGACGAAAAAACACATAGAACATGTCCACACACATACACAGACATACACATCCCTCCTGCATCGAACCTTCATGGTTCTTGCCATGGAGGGGTCTTTTGGCAACTCTTGGCCGTTTCGTTGGTGATGAAACGGGTGTGGTCCGCCCCGTAGAGGCTTGAAAAACCCGTGTGGCATCGGGAATGGTCGCCGATAGGACCACGGATCGGACTTGTAGTTTTGTTTTGTGAAAGAGGGAGTGTCCGCGGATTTTAGAAAAATGGAAAAAGAGCAATATCGGTCGATGATTCGATTCTTGTTTTTGGAAGGGAAAGCGTTTGGATGCTGTGTAGTGTATGGTGACTCTTCTCCTGCGACGGCGACCGTCAAAATTGGTTTAACGAATTTCAATGCGGTCGCACGTCGGTTTTTGATGAGCCACGTCCAGGTGCCCCGAAAACGGTTAGCACACAGGATAACGTGACAAAAATCCACGATCTCGTATTGAGAGACAGTAGGCATTTCAAAAGATCGCGTGGGTCATATCCTGCATGAAATTTTGGGCATGAGAAAGCTGTCCGCGCAATGGGTGCCGTATTTGCTCACTCCGGACAACAAGCGCAACCGTGAGACCACTTCAAAGCCGTGTTTGACGCTGTTTAAGCGAAGGAGTTTCTGCGTCGTTTCGTGACAATCGAAACTTGGATACACTGCTACACACCAGCGACCAAGGAACAGTCGAAACAGTGGACTTCAACCGGCGAACGTGCTCCGAAGAAGGCGAAGACTGTCCCATCGGCCAGAAAGTGATGGCCAGGTTTTTCTCGGATTCACAATGTGTGATCCACATCGACTACCTGCAGAAGAGCAAAACGGTCGGTTATTGGGCCGATTCGACGCCAAATTGAAGAAAAAACGGCCCCACTTGGCAAAGAAAAAAGTGCTCTTCCACAATGGTAACGCACCGGTTCACACCTCCACCCTCGCCAACGCCAAATTGGTCGAATTAGGCTAGGAATTGCTGCCCCATCCACCGTATTCTCCAGATTTGGCCCCGTGCGACATCTTTTTGTTTCCAAACTTGAAAAAGTCTCTCGCCTGGAAGAAATTTCAGTCGAGGGAGGAGGTCATCGCCACCACGGAGGCCTACTTTGCTGACCTCGAAAAAACGTTTTTTTCAGACGGGTTAAAGAAAGTGTAGCATCGTTGGGTCAAGTGTATCGAGCTAAAAGGAGACTATGTTGAAAAATATCTTCTTCTTCTAATATCTATCTTTTCCAACCTTTTTGTTTTTCTTTTGTAGGCTAAGTACTTATCGGACTGCCCTTAACACTGAGATAACTGTTTTACCAGAGTTTGGACAACATTCCAAAAGCACATTTGCCTTGGTTAATGCGGCGAATAATGTCCTGCTCGGTGCCGCCATCAACAGCAGCACTGCTATAAGTAGACATATTCGCCTATCTGTTCTATAGATTCACCATTTATTTTATTGGGGGCAGGGGAGTCTGGGTCCTTGTGACACAGAGCATTCTGTGTAGGGGGACACAGATTTTTGGGGAGCGGCTTCATCAGGTACCCGAGCTGCACAGGGGGGGGGGGCTAGTATGGTTGATACGCCATGGCGTGGATCTGTACGAACACCTACGGGCGATGACACTCCTATGCTCCCGAGTCATGTACGGCTGACTTTCTCCCATTTACTTGCGGAAAGTTAGTCATACAGGACGAGCACGATACGGTGGTTCCTTGTTGGGGAGGTGTTACCATAAGTAATCGTTTGAGCTTAGGAGCTAGCGGCTTTGCATAAGCCGAGCCTCGAATTAGGGAGTATGGCCTTGGTGGAAAATGCCTACATCTAAATATTTAGTTTGTGGATTGATGACCACACGGCCCGAATCAAGTACACTGAAAGGGCCACCTGGATGTAAAAACCAGCGCTACGAGTCTGCTTTACGCAGACGAGTAGTCACACGTCCAACGAACCTGCAAGTCTGAATTGTCTTAATAAATAAATAACAGGCGCGACAATCCAACATTGGACTAAGGCCGCAGGATGTGTTAGTGACATCCCATTTCCAAGATCTTATCTGCTTTTTGTTGAGGTAATGAGTTCAGCATCACGCTCAGCAGTGTTATTTATCCCCACAAATGGATACTCGTTTAACATCTGAGTGCGATCATAGTCCGTCACAAGCTCGTGAGTTCGAAAAACACAATGACCCACGGTGAGATTCGAACTCATGACCCTGTGCACCGAAGGTGCGCGCACTAACCGCTAGACCAGCTAGACTACGTGAGGCTTAACCAATAGGGGACCGAAAGAAGATCGCACCTGCTATAGAGAAGTCTTTAGCGAATAGCGTACCTCGGGGATGGGTATATCCAGGAGACCATGGTCCCTGTCCATAAAGGAGTTGGACTAGAGGTTGCTACTGGATGTTAAGCAAGACACAACGAACTGGAGTTGCAGCCACGAGTATGAATTTCTGAAGGTAAGTGCATTCACTGGATGAAGAAATCCCCAACGGCATTTGACAATAAGACCTTGTCAATAATACGCCCCGAAGGTCCAAAACGTTCAAAGGACCGAGACGGATGGTAAACTTGATAATTATGGGAGAAGTGCGAATCCCAGTGAGGCTACAGATTTTGGTCTTACTGGAATTCATCTTTAGCTCGACAACCTTTACCTCTCTCTCTGTCGAGAAATCCAGAGCCATTTCGCTTAGATCCATGATTCTGTTATGGAGAGTAGGCAAACATGGGCAGCATAGTCCAAACATTGAAGGTGAAACTTGAGACTTCATTGCCTCAAAACCTTCAACTTATCTATTTTCCACTTAGTGGAAAAAAGTAGCCTCCTCCCTAGGCTCTCACAATTAGTGAATGTAAAAACTCGGCTGTAAGGTCTCATGCTGATAGGTAAGAGATTTCACAGCAACGCAGTCGAGCTCAGCAACCCTACCACGCTTTAGTGCAACAATGGCAACTACATTGACTCTCAAATGGCAGCTCGTTAAAAAAACTGGCATCGTCAGCTACTTAGCATCTACACTAGCTACCAAATAAAGCCTGAAAACGACATAAGCAAACTTCCTTTTTGAAGATTTTTCTAAAATTAATTATTAAAATCGGACTCTGCGTGTTCAAATTATGACTAGGAAATTCAAGAATTATACGATTTCACACAAAAAAAAAACGAAGAAAAGTTGCAAAATTGTTACTTCGACCTCGACAAGCGGTTGTCAACACGTCAGCTTGCATGTGGCTGAATTGCCATATTGAATATCAAGACTGGACGGCCAACAAAATGGTAGTGAGTTTGGATACAGCTTAACATTGAATTATTGTAACGTTTTTCTAGAACACCTGATTTACGAACACTGCCAGCACCTTTTCCAGAATACTAACTGTAACGGAGGACGTAACGCTTGACAACGAAATACGATCTAGGGGACGGAGCCAATGCCTCTACAACCGTGTCGGTTAGGCTAATGAAAGGGCCCGTCAACAAGTGAGCAACGGCATGCCCTTACTGTAGCTCATAGAGAGGAGTATTGGGCTGCGTTTGTGCTGTCCGTCGCCTCTTATTCTTTACATCAAGAAAGGAATGTCTCATACCTAGGTAAGCGATTTCGAGCATAGCCTGGTTACCCCGTCTATCTCATCTTTTATTTCTTTTTCCCGGTTTCTAGTAATTTATGTCACTCATTCAAACAAAAATTCTCATTATCCTCGCAAAAAAAACCAAAGCTAAGCTTCCCGCCAAAAACCCACCTGACTCCTATTGACAGCTGTCATCCTCATGGGAAAAATGGCCACCGCCGGCCATGATACAACTTTCTAAATTGACTTGATGGAGCAGCATAATAAAAATTTCAGATGCGCAAGTTGCTGGCATACACATCATAAGGAATAGCCCTTAAGTCACCTTATACGACAAGCCAGAAAACTGTGGTGAATTCTATGGATACCCTTACCGCAGGGGCTTACTCGGATAATGCGAGAAAGTAACGCCGCGTGGAGAAACATCATTAATTGTCCGGAACCGTTCAACCTATAGAGCCCCTTTTGCATAAGTAATAAATCGCAGTCTTGCAACTGAAAAAGATATAGGAGTCGGCCGGGGCCTATCAACCTACATCTTCTCACCTACAATTTTTTAGGATAGTAGTCGAGAATTGCCATTGAAAGTTAATGCAAAACATGTTATAAAACCACGTAGCTTCATTCTGTAGGAAGAAAGGAAATTGCGACAGAGGTTTTCCAGCAGACAAGATAGGGAAGCTACTCGAAAGACTGCGCTAAATAATGCCTACTGGCAAACCCCGAATCATGACTTTATTCATACGCTACCTAGGCCATTTCTATTCATTGACTACTCATCCTGCCACTTATTCCCAAACATGTTATCTGTTGCTTCATGTAACAGTATGGTGACATCAATCGCTTCGACATCCTGCTTCGTCAGCCCTCCTCCACCCCGTCATTCATCCCTCCGTCATATACTCTCCACCACATTATGACAGCGCTACACACACAGACTCGACGCATCACGTCCGGGGAATATAAGTGATTTCAGCATAAATTATGCGTGTCAATGGAATCACATTAAAATGAAATCATCTCTGACAAGCCGATGACAGGACAATGATTCGTCTATAACGGCTACTTACCCCATTCGGATCATAAAGCACATCATATATTACATCATCCAACACAGGGATCGATTTATTGGCTATCTGTGTCGTGGAGCGTATTGACACCTTAATTACTCCTGTTGAATCTCCCGCTGCGACAATATCGAATGCAAACGGATACCGAGAGACGAGGAGGCTGTGTGTGTCCTGTTCGCGGCTAACCAAATTCATCTCCGATTGAATATGCAACAAAAATGCCAAACAGGCATGGGACAATGTCATTTGTGGCCAGACTGTGCCTATATAGCCGCTGATAGCTTTACCAGGGAAAAAACGGTTGAATTCCTAAATTGAACAAAACCTGACCATCATTCGTCCGTGTCGTGACGAATCGTCGTTACGCCATTGTCCCCGCCAATTTGCCTAACCTAATTAGCTTGAAATTGGATTTCAATTGTTAACTGAGTGGCTGATGTCGTCCGACTACAACTAGTGGCAAACATGAGGCTCGGTACCACAAAGCGAAATGAACGACGCTGAAAAGCCTTTTTTCGGCAAACTATTAAAAATTATGTTTTTTATATTGCGACTTCCAATTACTCGCCGTGCTGCTATCATCATTATTATTACCCATAGACCCCCATCGTTATCCTTCAAGTGTCCACAAATTAAACCCCAACCGCCCGAACACTTGAAACGACACTTGCACCACTTTTGCGTAAATAAAAATTCCACGAAGTGCCGAAAACATGGGAAAGTTGTCGAGAATAGGTTTCAGGGCTCATTAAATTCAATTTGACCGTAAACACTTATCCTTCATACCATAAAAGCAGTTCTCGTGTTGTGCAACCAAAAATGGAAAATCTCATTTCAGTTTATTTCTTAACGGGCTCGAAATCTCCTTTAACCGATTCAACGCAGCCCGCTCCAATGAAAATGAGATTGCTTGGTCTGGCCTTAAGTGCATACATTTTTAAATTTTACAATTTTGCACCCTCATGTCCAGCGCGAATATCGCATAGTCATCGCCATCATCGCATCGTATCCTTTTCAGCAGGTTCTCAATTATCACGAAATGTTGTCGCAATTATATGGGATTGAACTTGAACCGCACTTGAGCTCTTGAGCTCAATCTGAAAGGCGGTTTTTTTTTCGCCCTTTTCAGTCGATCCAGATGAGCGAGTTCGGTTGATTTTCTCTGCCCTGTCGCGAGCTTATTATTATAGAACGGACATGAGAGTCCATTCCGTTGCACAACTTATGCCATCTCGTGCCATCTCCGGGCTTTTGTCCAGCTGACCGAATCTCGAACAAAACCCGCACATCACACAGAGAGTGTCACTTTCATGACCCAGCAGATGCTCGTAACTGAATATAGCGACTCCTAAGTCAAGCAAAAAAAACACCCTCTGGGCCCAATAAAAGCTCCTTTTTTTTGTGGGGGTGTAAAAACCTCATAGTCAAAACCCATCGTGAAATAAAAGAACTGACGAACGAAAGTCGGAAGTCATTGTGCATTTTTTTTTGCCCCATGTACATACACTCACTGACCATCGTGTTCCGCCAAATCAGGATGAAGGATGAAAAGGACGGCGCGGCGCGCTATGGCCGTTATATGTGCGATATTCAAGAAGCCATGACCATATTGTGGCATATTTGAAAGCAGAGTGTACCGTTACGGTTGGCTGATTTGCAAAAGAAGACGAAAATAAGCTCCGGCACGAAGTTTCAATAGGGCACACTCACACAAACTGTTTGGCCACCACCTCTCCGGTAGCCCTAGGTCGCACAAGAGTAGGTACGTTAAGGCGAATTGTTTTTCATTTTTTTCATATACTTTTGATTAGTGCCTCTCTGCAAACTGTTTTTTGGAGGTAAAATTTTGTGGCTTTTATTATTTCGGTGGGAAACTATTCAAATTGAGAAATACGTATACTTGCGATTGTGATTTTCGGTTCGGCTACTCGAGGTGAACGTAGTAGTTAGCGTCAGCCCTTAGTTTTGGGGGCAAGGTATAAAATGAGATGAGTGTTGTGGGCTTTGTTTCGCTTGAGAGTTTCAATGGATTCCATACCTGGTCGACGGAGGCAATTATGAAATCTGTTCAGCGTGGCCAATTCTCGATTAACCTATTTTCGGCGAAAAGTTCTGCTTGGACGGAGTAAGTGGACAACAATTGATTTAATATTCGTTGGTGGCGTAAAGGGATGAATAAAAGCCTGTGTTCCTTTTCCGCATTGTAAAGTATCGGAAGGATTTGTCTGATAATGATGAAACATATTCTGCTGCGCTGGAAAAAATTCAGAAAACTGAAAATTCGCAAAATTGAAAATTTAGAAAATTCAAAATATTAAAATTCGGAAATTTCAATATTTAAAAAAAAAAAACGCGAATAAAAGCCCGGCCGGAGTTAAGCTAATGTTGTCCTGGTGGATCGGGGGAGTCTAAGCTCCTCAAACCAAATATATAGTGGTCCACTGAGAGGACTCTATTATAGACCGATGCACTTCCACAGTGTGAATGGATGCGATGGTGGCACTGTCTGTGATTATGGTTCCTCTTGTGCCCCCAGATCTATGGCTACCAGGATGGATCTGCGGCTAGTGCTGTCCTTATCTGATGCGGTTCGTAACTGAGTCGAGCATCGAGGGCTGTAGTTGTGCTGTGCATCTTATCCTGAAGGTGAAATCCAAGCTGAGCACGTGCAACAAGAGTGGGTAGGAAGGGTCTCTAGCGTCTTTGCGACTGGGTCAGTATCGTATGTAATTGATCGATATATTATTCGGCAAAATTCGCACTTTTTCCAGGTTTAAGACAGGGTAAAATTCGTCATATCTTCTCGATTTCAGGGATGGTAAGCCTAGATAAAGACAAGTGAAAGGCTACCGTGATATATTCCAGGGCGGAAAATGCCATCACGTCCAATGGCCTTGGAGCTTTTAGCCTTCTCATTGGTTAGTTAATCTTGGTCCGTATAGTGTAAATTCGTATGATGTCGACATTCGGCGGCAGACCTTTTATTTATTGTTCGCTTCAGCTTATCTGGCCTAGAGCGTTTAATAAATTGTCTATTGATCAGACTGGCACACTTTTCAGGTTAGCCTATCTGCTGAATCCCGAATTGAATGGCTATACTGCCTTTATACTTTGTTGGGGTTGGATAAGTATCACGGACAGTGGACCATAATTTACTGACACCTTCATTGAGGTGCTCATTCCATTTCAAGCTTCGGCAGTCTCTAACTTGTCTTTGAATCCGGTTGTTGAACTTTGGAATTCTTGGATAACCTGGATTGGTGCTTCATATTTTGTCCCGTTCATCAGCTAACCTAGCGGCACTAGTTGGAAAATTTGGTCGAACTTTCGAGATACGTTCTGCAGGAATAAAAATTGCCGCTGCCTTGGTAATGACGTTCCTAATATTCCGTTCGGCCTTATGAACATTTTTGTAGGTCTACCTATAGGTAGCTCGACAAACTTCGCCGAGAGATACGCAGGGAAACCGTTCCAAAATTCGCCGTTCTGACTCGATCAGTGCAGCTAGAATGTCGAAACGATAGCATGAAGAGCAGCTTGATGTTGGTGGCATATAAATAATACAACAGATTTCGATATTAGTACTGCTTGACAGCTTGTATTTCTCAGCTGTTAATTTGTCGGTTACAAATACAGAAACTCCATACTTGGGAGCCTGGACTTGTATCAAATCAACACCGACGCAAATTATACGTATTGAGAGCAACTGCGCTGGGATTTAATGCTACCAATATTTAACAGATACAGACACAGGGCTCGTCCTAAGGGACCAAGCCTGGCGGTCGCCAAAGTTCAGGGGCGCCTTTTTGGTCAGCACTCGAATAAAATGTCAGGATTCAAAAAGACCTAAAGAAAACGAGACCGAGGCTTATTTCGGGCGCGACCGAAATTTGGATACCCTTCGGTTCCCTTGGGCCAAAAGTTTTTTCGGGCGTACCTACGACTTATATTTAATCCCCCCCCCCATTATTTTCCTTCTGTCTTCACAAAAGTTCGGTTGCGTCGACAAAACAATATATTTGTGTGGGGTTTGGTTGGAATAAGTGGGCAAATATAAATATTTACCTACTCAGAAAATTTGATGGGGGGATGCGGGAGCATGGCCCCATAGTAGTACGATTCCATTGGTTTTGACCTTTTAGTTGTTTTGATAAAAACACATTAATTCAAGGTTTCGTGAAATTTGTGTAAAATATTTTTGCCTAGAAGAACCAAAATGCGGGGTTGGGTTTTTATGGCAACCCCATTGTCCCATGGTCCGATTTCATCCATTCATACAAACATATGTTTTGTGTTATCTATAGAAACACATTTGTGTTAAATGTGGTTAAAATTGCTACACAAAAAAAAAAAAAAAAGTTGGGTGTGTATGGAAGCCCCATGACCCCATTGTCCGATTTGACCGATTCAAACATACAAACTGCCTGCAGCAAAAAGAAGCATTTGCGCAAAATTCCAGCGGATAACGGATCGAACCACAGAAGACATTGCCAGAGCTCCATAATTTGTACTCGCACATGCTAATATCGGAGTTTAGCTAGGTTCCACGAATTAACTAGCTCTGACCTTATTCTTTATCAAAATTCTCAAGATTACGCATTTATCAATATTATCCATTGCACACTGAAAGCCCTGAAGAAGTTCGGCTAATTAAGTTTTTCGGCTGTGCAATTTTTAAGGTTTTTTTGTGAAAACGACTGCAGGAGGTTAGTAATGAAAGCGATCACCATTTTTGTAGGCAACATTCTTGAGAGCAGGGTTTTCTAAAAATTTGTGTTGAGTTTTTAGTGGGAAACAAAATTTCGCATTAATTTATGCGAGAAAGGTATAAATTGGTGGTGGGCGCTCTAAGAGGACTCTATTCGCGCTTAAGTTCGCAATGGACCGATTCACTTCAACAGTGTGAATCGCTGCGATGGCAGCTCGGTATGCAACTTCATCGTAAGGGTCCCGTTTGTATCCCTGGACCTCTCTCTCACTCAATGTCTCGTGAACCACGCCTAACATGACGTGGCGGAGGAATTCGGTCCATGAAATTATAGTTGGGATTATCCTGACGGTAGCAACCAACAAGAAACTTTGATTGAGTTCACGTATTGGCATCAATTTTATCTGCTGATTTAAGTGATTCTGGGCAGACATCCCAAGGCAACCTGTGGCTGGGCGTAGAGCAGCATTTTGGCAGACTTGAATTTTGGACCATTTTTTGTCACATAAACTATGTGTCCAAACTGGAGCAGCATAATCAACGACTGCTCGACCCACCACTTTGCAAGTAACTGGCATGGTTTCTTTATCTTTGGCCCAGGTGCTACCAGTTAGAGTAGGCTGACCAGATGTACAGCATTTTGCTGTACAGTACAGCATTTTGAACTGTCGTACAGCATTGGGAAATGTACAGCAAAATGTACAGCATTCCCCATGCCACATAGCATTCCCCGAGCCACACAATGAAACCTAATTCACTACATAATAATCTCCTCGATGATGCCTGTGATCAGTGATTTCTGCTTTTAAGGTGTAGAGTTTAACCCCTGTCGATATTTAGCGTGACAATCGCACTTTTACGTTTGACAATCGTCCAATTTTTATAACTGGAGAACCCTTCCCGATCTCAGTTAATTTTGAACACTTGTAGATCTGCTTGGCGCATTTTCTCCAAATTTCACGGTACACCTATCTGCATTCGGAAGCTTTAGCGGCCCAAATCGCACTTCTGTGTTTTCTATTCAAAAATTGTCCATAACTTGCAAATTGGACGGAATTTTGAAATTTGAAATTTGGTAGGGCACCGCACTGCCCGTATTTGGTGAACATTTCAAGACTCCAGCTGCCAAGGTTCAGAGATTACAGCCGTCAAAAGATGAGATTTCAATATGGAAAAATCAGCCATTGTACTCGATCCGATTCCTTTATAGGAAAATTCATACTAAAGAAAAGGCTCAGCATTGGTTTTAGATAAACTTTTAACAAATTTTCTCAGAATCCATTAAAACGGCGTTAAAAGCCCAAGGGAACGGCATGGCATCACTAACGTAAAAATGGAAAAATGCATACTCTCTTCGAGAAATATTGCAACCAGGCTTAGATAAGATTTAGACTTCTGACTCGTCCTTTGGTTTACTTTAATTCGGTGGCTTACCCTTCGATCCGCTCAGATCTCACAATATCAGTCGTGCATTAGAGAATTCGCCAACATTTTTGCGACGCAGTTCTGTTGCGAAATAGGATAAAGCGAAGTGCAAGCGCAGCGAGCCGTGAGCTAAAGGAAGGCAATTTGTTGGATTTAGCTCTCGAGCTCGTCCATAGATTTGATAATGATAATGGGGATCGCCCTTGGCTCCGCTCAGAACTCACTCTGTCTTTCGCGCTTTTCATAATTCGCCAACATCCTTGCGACCAGCGCTGGTAGGAAGTGGATAAGGCGAGGTGCAATTAATGTAAGGCAATTCGTAGGATTTCTCTGACTCGTCCATACAAAAAATACTCAGAACCTGTACCTCGCCCCTCACTCCGTTGAGACCTCGCTCTGTCTGTCGCGCTATTTAGGTTTGCAGCCTAGTGCTGTAGCGAAACAGGATAAGACGAGGTGCGAGTCCAGCGTGCGGTGAGCCAATTTGTGAAATTTAGACCTCTGGCTCGTCCTCAAGTTAACTAAAATCATGTAGAGGTAGCGAAGGGCAAGCTTCCTCCAGACCTCGCCATGTCTGTTGCGCTTTCCAAAATTCGCCTACATTTGCGACGCAGTGCTGGTGCTATGAATGATAAGGCGAGGTGCGAGCGAAGCGATCGGTAAGCCAATGGACGCCATTTCGTAAAATTTAATCATATGGCTCGTCCGTATGATAACTTAGACCCTGTAGCTCGCAATTTTCTGCACTCAAACTTCTCTCTGTCTGTCGTGCATTAGAGAATTAGCCAAAATGTGTGCGACATCGACCTCGGACCTAGACGTATGGCTCTGGATTTGCCTGTGAATCGAATTCCGCAAGTATGTGTACAGCATTGGGCTTTTGGGACCCTGGTCACCTTAATGTTAGAGCTTTTAGGATTTGATTCCTACTGCGCATTTTTCACCACCAAGTGGTTAGAAAAGTCGCAGAAGATTTGGACGCTGAGATAGTGAGGATTCGGTTTTCAAAAAATGCATGTATTCGTCCTAGATAGCGACTGATTTGGAGGCGAATTTCATCCTTATCTTTCCCTGTGGCTAGTACGGTGCAATTGTCAGCGTAGGAAATCACCTCGATTCTTTCAGGTGGTGTGGGCAGGCCGGACATGTAGATGTTAAACAAAATGGAACATCTAATTTTATTTTCCCAAGTCTAGAACGTTTTCCACGAAACTCAGTGAAAGAGTGCCGACTAGCTAGATAGTTGGCAATCCAACGAATCTTTTGCGCAGCAATATGCATGTTCAACAAGTTCAAGCGAGAAGCATTGAGTGATTGACCTGATCAAATGTATTTGATAGGTCAATTGCCACTAGAATAGTTATGTGACAAGGACGACGTTGATTCTGGTCCTTCGGCCAATCTCAGCCTCTACGGGGCGGACCACACCCGTTAAAAAAAAAACGGGCAAGAGTTGCCACTACGCCTCCCTGGTAAGAGCCCTGAAGGCTCGATGCAGGAAGGTTGTGTTTGTCTTTGAATCCATTCTACAACAACGACGTCCTTCTATACTATCTACTATCAGTTTGCCTAGTACAGTATCTAAGCAGCGAGGCGGCATAAGTGCTAGAGCCGGTGCTGATCACTAATATACACAGACAAACAAAACCTTCCTGCTTCGAACCTTCAAGGCTTTTGCTTTTTGGCAGTGGTACTCACATTTACCACTAAATTTTCGTGAATTTTTGAAGCATTGGAGATTTGACGTCTTCAGTCTCCGCGACCCAAAAGTAGGGGACTCGAAGACTAGACCCGTAAGGTAATCAAATCAGGATATGAAAGAGCATAAGATTAAATTCGTAGGTAAATGTATGAAAAAAAACCTTGATATTTAAAAACGACCCTTTTTCATCCACCGCAGTAAAGGCTCCTAATTTAGTCACCTTTGGCTCTCAACGGGACGCTGTTTAATAAATTTGTGAACAGATTTGAGAATTATTCTCGTGAAATTCGCATGAGCCCAGGACATGAAGCTTGAAATAATTCATCAGCAAGCAGCCATCCTTTTATCCTTTATACAACATTGTTAATTTGCGCAAATAATCTTGTACTTGTCGCACACGTGAACCTGTTGTGTCTGTAGGTATATATGGGTAAAACGAAACGAATACATAATTTGAAAGATATCACACACCTCTCTCTCTCTCTCTCGCACACTTTTCGCTTCAATTTTCCACAGAGAAAATAACGACAGGATTTTAATTACATAATCATTATCTTAAAACAGACACCAACATTAAAGCCCATAAATAGCTCAAAACACGACAAAATTCACCCGCGAAAACTTATCGCCCCTGTACCTCTGTATGTCCTTTTGGAATGATTTTGTTGTTACGTTGCTTCTCTATTGTGTTATCCTGAAACCTGAAAAGTATGTCGTCGTTGTCGTCATCGCGTATAGTCATCTTCACCGACACCGCATGAAGAAGAAGACGATGCGACCATATGAAAACAACTTGTAGAGAATAAGCTTATCTAGGGGATTTCGACAGAATTAACTTCTTCGTCTTCTACTTTACCACTTTATGCTTTGTCGTCCTTGTTGTGGCCGTTTCGTCTTCGTCGTATTTTGGTCGACGACGCGTCGCGTCGCGGCGTGTTCCTGTCGAGGAACTCGAAAATCTTTTCCTCAAAGAGATGCTCTCTTGTTGCTTGTGCTACCATAGATGCTCTTCAAGACATTCCGAAACACTTTTCCTTCATTAGGGGGTTGCGGAAGCGGTATAATGTTTTCCAGGCGAAATAAAGTTGTGCGTTCAAGGGAAGTGAATCTTTAAAAAATGATAATGTTGCTTTTGGGTTCTTAACGGGCGATGAAGAAGTTGAGACGAATTTATTTGGACGTCAACCATCTGGGTTTAGTGTCTCGCCTAAGCTTACTTGATTTGGTCGAATCGAAGGGATCCATCTGAACGCACGAGCTAATTACCAATCTTGGACAAACTCGAAATTACATTTTCCTACGTCGCGGAGTAGCGGTTCTTAGGAAAATTCAGTTTGATCAACATTAAAACTTTAAAACAAGCACCCACCCTGTAATCGACCACATCACCAACACTCCCCCGCGTGAACCCCAAAAAACAAAATACTTTAAATGGCTCTCCATTATATATTTCCGACCGGTAAAGGTACATTTTCCGCGTGGTAGGCACTGGCCCTGGGAAGAAATATAACGGCGTCCGCATCGTTACAAGCGTATAGCAGGTGTTTTGTCTCTCTGGGGCAGATAAATAAATTGACCGCAACGTTATCCATCATCCTCAAGTGGTGCTGCGATTTGTGAGGGGTGGGCATTTAGTAGCGCGGGCGTCAATTTCATGAAAGCTATACACGAAATAGTATTTTCTTTTCATATTGACGGCAAATTGGCAGGGTGCCGCACCGTTGTTGTCTCTCTTTTCTTGGGCCGGCCGTGTGGAATCTAGGTATCAAGAAAAGAAACTGCTGTCGATTGTTTTCGTGGCAATTTGTAACCATTTCGGTATGAAATACAAAAGGAAAAGGTAAAGCGTATACTAAAATAAGGTCCCTGGTGGTTTTGTTGTATGTTTCGGGGGAGTATTTGATGGAATTAAATGGACTCCATAGGTATACGAATATAATTACGATTAAAGACACTAAAAAGGATAACGTTCATGACTTCAATTCGGGAGTATACCTACATTATTTGTTATTGTAGGCTTTTTTATCCATGGCACAAACGATACACAACGAACGGCTAAAAGTAAGACTTTAATGGCTTTCGTATGGTCGTTATGCTTCGAAAAGCTCTTGAAAACTCTCGTCGACGGTTTCAATTCACAACATACCACTTGACGTTTTAAAACGCAACTATACACAAAAAAGAGCAAAATGCATTAACCACAGCAACAAATGTAGCGAAATACGAACGAATCCTTTTCATCTAACCACTTGTTACGGAGCGGGAAAAATATGTGTATGTGTTTGTGCATGTATGTAAGGACCTTTTTTGCTTTTAGTAAATCACTCGGAAATGAGCGGTATACCCCGGCTACATCGCGTCAAAACCAATTTTCAGCGCGTACATTGAACGCTTTATTTTGCACTCATGCAAAAACCTTAAGGTTCGATGTAAATTTGTATCCATACCCTTCCACTTCCCGCCGATATGTGCTTTTGTATTTATGTGATGGTTGATGCTCTATCCTTGTGAGAAATATCTCGAGCAAAGTAGACGACGATACAACCAACCATGGATAAAAAACCAATATTGCTGTTATTAAAGTCCTCGATATAAATGGACCCTTCTATACATATACGCTCGATCCTGATAAGTGTATCCTTTTGATATTCCTTGCCCCTGCTCTCTGCGCCAGCCTAGAGCCCCATAGAGTATCATACAAAAAGGATGTGACTCTATGAGTTAAGTTTTGATTTCAAACAGAAACAATTCTTATGAAAATATCCTTTTATGTTTGTTTTGTCAGGACATCGGCTGCTTGAAGGTAAGTTCTTAACACGGCACTGAAACGAATGTATAGAAAACATGCGATTTTAATGGAATTTTGTCCTTATGGTTTTCTGATGATGATGAATTTCGCATATGTACTCGTAAAGCGCGCTCGGGGCTTTAATTTTTCCTTTTTTTTTTGTTCAAGTGGTGAGTTAAACGGTCGGACTAAAAGCATATAGAGAGCTTGCAACTAAAAGCATCCCATGCACTACACACTGAGGATGTTAGTACAAACGGACACACATGAAGATGGAGAACACGCGCGGTCGTCTTGAAAGAGACTGTGTGGTGAATGTATTTTTGCTATGCACTAAGATGACGTTCCTGTGGTTCGTTTTAGCAAAAAATGTAAATGAAAATATTTTATTTATTTCAATTCAAAGATAATGCTTTTTAAAATTACAATATTATTGTGAAGGGGCGGCTATCACAGGCTCCGCAATTTAAGGGGGCCCGATTAGCCGGGGGAAGCTGAAATTTCCACCGAAATGTGCGCCCCAACGTGCTCTACATCGCTCCTTTCATACCCACTCTTTGAAACAATTTCGAAAAATAGACCCCCGGTCTATTCCCTGTGGAATTTTATTGGCCTTATGTCGTATCTTTGAACGACTGTAACTTTCGAACTGAGACAGCTAGGACTCTAAAATTTTGAGCAAAATTTTCAAATTACAATTTTTCAATTTCAGTTTTCAATTTTCTATTTTGAATTTTGAATTTTGAATTTTGAATTTTGAATTTTGAATTTTGAATTTTGAATTTTGAATTTTGAATTTTGAATTTTGAATTTTGAATTTTGAATTTTGAATTTTGAATTTTGAATTTTGAATTTTGAATTTTGAATTTTGAATTTTGAATTTTGAATTTTGAATTTTGAATTTTGAATTTTGAATTTTGAATTTTGAATTTTGAATTTTGAATTTTGAATTTTGAATTTTGAATTTTGAATTTTGAATTTTGAATTTTGAATTTTGAATTTTGAATTTTGAATTTTGAATTTTGAATTTTGAATTTTGAATTTTGAATTTTGAATTTTGAATTTTGAATTTTGAATTTTGAATTTTGAATTTTGAATTTTGAATTTTGAATTTTGAATTTTGAATTTTGAATTTTGAATTTTGAATTTTGAATTTTGAATTTTGAATTTTGAATTTTGAATTTTGAATTTTGAATTTTGAATTTTGAATTTTGAATTTTGAATTTTGAATTTTGAATTTTGAATTTTGAATTTTGAATTTTGAATTTTGAATTTTGAATTTTGAATTTTGAATTTTGAATTTTGAATTTTGAATTTTGAATTTTGAATTTTGAATTTTGAATTTTGAATTTTGAATTTTGAATTTTGAATTTTGAATTTTGAATTTTGAATTTTGAATTTTGAATTTTGAATTTTGAATTTTGAATTTTGAATTTTGAATTTTGAATTTTGAATTTTGAATTTTGAATTTTGAATTTTGAATTTTGAATTTTGAATTTTGAATTTTGAATTTTGAATTTTGAATTTTGAATTTTGAATTTTGAATTTTGAATTTTGAATTTTGAATTTTGAATTTTGAATTTTGAATTTTGAATTTTGAATTTTGAATTTTGAATTTTGAATTTTGAATTTTGAATTTTGAATTTTGAATTTTGAATTTTGAATTTTGAATTTTGAATTTTGAATTTTGAATTTTGAATTTTGAATTTTGAATTTTGAATTTTGAATTTTGAATTTTGAATTTTGAATTTTGAATTTTGAATTTTGAATTTTGAATTTTGAATTTTGAATTTTGAATTTTGAATTTTGAATTTTGAATTTTGAATTTTGAATTTTGAATTTTGAATTTTGAATTTTGAATTTTGAATTTTGAATTTTGAATTTTGAATTTTGAATTTTGAATTTTGAATTTTGAATTTTGAATTTTGAATTTTGAATTTTGAATTTTGAATTTTGAATTTTGAATTTTGAATTTTGAATTTTGAATTTTGAATTTTGAATTTTGAATTTTGAATTTTGAATTTTGAATTTTGAATTTTGAATTTTGAATTTTGAATTTTGAATTTTGAATTTTGAATTTTGAATTTTGAATTTTGAATTTTGAATTTTGAATTTTGAATTTTGAATTTTGAATTTTGAATTTTGAATTTTGAATTTTGAATTTTGAATTTTGAATTTTGAATTTTGAATTTTGAATTTTGAATTTTGAATTTTGAATTTTGAATTTTGAATTTTGAATTTTGAATTTTGAATTTTGAATTTTGAATTTTGAATTTTGAATTTTGAATTTTGAATTTTGAATTTTGAATTTTGAATTTTGAATTTTGAATTTTGAATTTTGAATTTTGAATTTTGAATTTTGAATTTTGAATTTTGAATTTTGAATTTTGAATTTTGAATTTTGAATTTTGAATTTTGAATTTTGAATTTTGAATTTTGAATTTTGAATTTTGAATTTTGAATTTTGAATTTTGAATTTTGAATTTTGAATTTTGAATTCAATTTTGAATTTTGAATTTTGAATTTTGAATTTTGAATTTTGAATTTTGAATTTTGAATTTTGAATTTTGAATTTTGAATTTTGAATTTTGAATTTTGAATTTTGAATTTTGAATTTTGAATTTTGATTTTTGAATTTTGAATTTTGAATTTTGAATTTTGAATTTTGAATTTTGAATTTTGAATTTTGAATTTTGAATTTTGAATTTTGAATTTTGAATTTTGAATTTTGAATTTTGAATTTTGAATTTTGAATTTTGAATTTTGAATTTTGAATTTTGAATTTTGAATTTTGAATTTTGAATTTTGAATTTTGAATTTTGAATTTTGAATTTTGAATTTTGAATTTTGAATTTTGAATTTTGAATTTTGAATTTTGAATTTTGAATTTTGAATTTTGAATTTTGAATTTTGAATTTTGAATTTTGAATTTTGAATTTTGAATTTTGAATTTTGAATTTTGAATTTTGAATTTTGAATTTTGAATTTTGAATTTTGAATTTTGAATTTTGAATTTTGAATTTTGAATTTTGAATTTTGAATTTTGAATTTTGAATTTTGAATTTTGAATTTTGAATTTTGAATTTTGAATTTTGAATTTTGAATTTTGAATTTTGAATTTTGAATTTTGAATTTTGAATTTTGAATTTTGAATTTTGAATTTTGAATTTTGAATTTTGAATTTTGAATTTTGAATTCAATTTTGAATTTTCAATTTTCAATTTTCAATTTTCAATTTTCAATTTTCAATTTTGAATTTTGAATTTTGAATTTTGAATTTTGAATTTTGAATTTTGAATTTTGAATTTTCAATTTTCAATTTTCAATTTTCAATTTTCAATTTTCAATTTTCAATTTTCAATTTTCATTTTTCAAATTTCAATTTTCAATTTTCAATTTTCAATTTTCAATTTTCAATCGGTTCCGGCCGTTTCCTATGTTTACTTTCCCGCATTATCCGAGTAAGCCCTTGTGGTGAGGGGATATAATTTCACCACAGCTTTCCCGGCTTGTCGTATAAGGCGACTAAAGGCATAAGATGTGTATGCCAGCAACTTGTGTATCTGAAATTTTAATATGCTAACGAAACGTTACAAAGACAATTGAATTCGGAGTGTGATGCGGTTGTCAGCCATACCACTTCCTTAGTCGCATTGTTAGTTTATTATTCTACGATAAGAATATTTCTTATCATCTTCTTCTGAGTAATAAACTTGCGACGAGTCGTGCCGAGTTTGGAAACTCGTTTCTCTATGAGTGTATATTTCACAGAGTGGCGACCGAACGATCACGGCCACAGAGCACGACACGTAACCACGGTTTTATTGTACTCCGGAAAAGCTTCTGGTAGTGTCCGCGAATCCGGAGTCGGGCTTCTTTTAATCAGAGCGGCGCTTAGCTGGGAACCCGTTTCAGATAGAATTGGGAAGTTAAGGACTTGTTTTACGAACAACTAAACACTCTCGAGTGGCGACATTTTTATGGTAATGGGAGATTTGAATGCAAAGGTTGGAGAGGATAACGATAGACTGAGGCACGTGATGGGGAAATACGGTCTGGGTAGCCGGAATGATAACGGCAAGAGGTTTGTAGAATTCTGCAACTTCCATCGCCTCGTCATAGGAGGCACTATGTTCGAACACAAGTGGTGCCATAAAATCAGCTGGACCTCTGTTGATCGGCACAGGACTGAGAATCAAATCGACCATTTTGCCATTAGCAGAAGATTCAGAAGTTGCCTTCTGGATGTCCGTAACAGGAGAGGCGCCGACGTGGGTATGGGTAGGGATTCACCCAGAGAAAAACATCCCATAACCTGTTAATGGGACTCCTATTAACTTTTCGCCTCGGCTATTTTAAACAAGTTAATAGTTTTATCCTATTAGTTTAATGAGATTATAAACCATTGAATTTCTAATAGGACGTACATTTTAGACTAATGGGATTATCTAATAAGATTGATTCAGATTTACATTGTTAGTTGCCAATATTTTGAAACGTATGCTTATGCATTATGATTAGAGGTACGGATAATTCGCAAAAAAATGAAATTTCTCATAAAAAAATTCTGAATATTGGAAATTTTGCAAAAATTCAATTCAAATGCAAAAATCAATCTGAGATGGAATTTATTTTCTCTTATCAGTCTTAACTGATTTTTGAAAGAAAATTAACTTTTTCGTGGAAAAAGTACAAATTGGTGGATTTCGCATTTATTTTTTAAAACAGCAATTTTCGCTGAAATTCGCAACTATTTCGTAAATTTGAAATAGATACGAATTCGGGACTTAATTATGATTTTCATATTCATACTCCCGTGTATTTATATACAATTTTATATGTACAGTGATGGAAAAAAATATGTCCTGTTATTGAGGTAACGGTATTTTCAAAGGGACATCCTATAAAATTTATAGGAAATAACTATTGCCCCAATAAGAAAAAATTATTGTTTTAATAGGATGCCCCATAATTAATATAGGATAAACTATAATTTCAATGGGAAAATCATATTAATTTAATGGGATGTTCTTTTATTGAGGCAATAGGATAACATGATTGCATTAATAGGATATCGTATAACATTAATAGTATAATATCACATTAATTTAATAGTTCGATCTAATTATTTTAATGATGTTCCATCCCATTGAATTAATGGTATCCTATTAACCCAATAATGGGATTTTCCCATTGACTAAATCTAATGGGATAAAATGGCCAATTCCTATTGGTTTAATGGGATTTTTTTCTCAGTGTACCATTTGATGGTTGCTACTATTCGATTGCGGATTGCAGCCATGCAATCTCGCCGAGATAGTTCATCAAACCGCGCGCCGTAAGTTCTAAACCGCCAACGTAAATAATCCAGCTGTTGCAGAACAATTTTGTAACGATCATGCGCAGAAAACAGCTGACATCACTAGACTCCCGGTTAGTGCCTTAAATATACACTGGGGTGCCATTAAAAATGCGTATCTAGAAAGCGCTGAGACCATCCTTGGCCCAAATCCGTCTTGTCGGTCAAAGCCTTGGATGTCGGACGCAACATGGCAACGGATTGTCGAGCGGAAAGACCTCAGGGTGCGTCTTGCATCGGCAATAAACGACAATTATCACGATATTGAGTTCCTGTAGCGTTCAAAAGCTCAAGAAGTTCGGCGATGCGTACGTCGTGATAAAAGGGTGTACACAAACTCTCTTCTTGAAACGGCGGAGGAAGCTGCTCGGAACAGGGACTTAAATACCGTATTTACTGTTATCAAGAAGTTGAAAGGAGGTCGAAGCTCCTATCAACATCCCGTAAAGGATACTGGTGGAAGGCTACTTATCCATAAAGAAGACCAAATGAGGCGTTTGAATGAACACTTCGCTGCGGTTTAAAACCGTATATCAAATGGCGAGAATCCCCCTCATGCGGATAACGTAGCTGCCCAACGAAACGTAAATATACGGTCAATTGCCCCAACCAAAAGCAAAATAATTAATGTAATTACTGCACTAAAACTTGGTAAGGCTGCAGTGCTCGGCGGTGTTTCTGTCGAGCTCTACCATAAGCAGCACTAGATCTTACAGCAGAGTTGCTACATCCACTAATTACAAGGGCATGGGACGAGGAAACTTTACCTACTGAATGGAAGGAAATTTTGATAATCAAACTTCTAAAAAATGGCAGCTTAACAGAATGCAATAATTGGAGGGGTATATGTGTGCTTCCCGCGGTCGCTAAAATAATGACTAGAATAGTCTTCGATAGGATTAAGGATCGAAAGCAAAATCGATGAGGAGCAGGCTGGATTTCGATCTGGGTTTTCTCGCGTCGACCACATCAACACCTTACGAATTGTAATTGAGCAATGCGTCGAATATAGATCTCCGTTGCACATGCTCTTTGTTAATTTTGAGAAGGCTTTCGACAGTGTGAACCGAGAATGTATCTGGGCGGCCTTACGCAAGAGGGGTGTCCCAGAGAAAATAGTGGCTATTATTAGAGCGACTTACGTCGCGTCGTTGCCAAATGTCGCGTACTCCACAAAGGTAAGGTTTCGGAGGACTTTGAAACTCTTAGCGCGGTCAGGCAGGGTTGCATTCTCTCACAAATTCTATTTCTTACAGTGATTGGTGATGTACTCAATGCGGCTTTACCTGCAGAACGTGTTCTTTCGTCAAACTCCAAACTCTGTCCAAACTCTGGCAAAGCAGTTATCTCAGTGTTAAGACCAAGCTGGGGCTGTTCCCCTCCCTGATTCTTTCGGTGTTCCCATATAATGGGATCAGCACTTGAAAAGTTACCGCTGCAGTTACCAAGAAATTGCAAACTTTCCTAAATACCTGTCTTCGTCGAGTATTAAGAATTTTTTTGGCCCGAAAGAATTTCAAATGAAGATCTACATCGGCGCACGAGTCAAATTGCTATCGACGAATTGACTCGCAGGCGAAAGTGGATTGGTCAAACGCTGCGAAAGGGTGGTAACTGCGTTGCTAGTTGCGCTACGAGGTGGCCATCCAAAGAGGCCGACAAAGGGGTCGTCCTAAAATCACGTGGCGCAGATCGGTGGATGGAGAGTGTCCGTCATTAAGAAAGACCTGGGGTCAACTTCGATACATGGCCAGAAACCGTACGCGATGGCGAGTAGGTGTAGTAGACGCGCTATGCCAAACAATAGCTATGGGATCTTAAATAGTTTTACTATGACCCAAGTTATGGCAGACCAAGAAGGATAGTTCATCCAAAGAGACAACTCCAGACCATGGGCGTGGGCAGGGGGGGGGGGGGGTGGGGTTGCAGGGAGGGGCGGTCGCAAACCCCGCTTAAACGATTTCCAGCAAACAAGTTGTATGGAACCTACCCCCAATTCTTAACCCTTTAGCTGCCAAAAGCATTTGAAGATTTTTGAAAAACCTGTTTTCTTGTACGACTAAAATTTCAATATCTCAAAAGCTAGACTAGGTAGAATAGCAAAATAAAATGATTATTACAGCCAACAAGCCTAGTTTTCTGCACTTAAAGCATTAAAACTGTTAGAAATAACGAAGCTAGAATAAAATAATGTAAGAAAGCAATGATCGTTAGACTATGCGCCAATTTTTGAATGAATCGTACGAGCACCGCACCTTGGCAAAAGTTGGAGACAATTGAGATGGAAAAATATATTGTTTTTTGGTCAAATCACAAAAATTTTACTTTGAAGTTCTGTAAAAAACAAACCTCTTATCCGATTTTAGTGCGGTTAGCTTTATTTTTTATAGGTAAATTTGTTGGCTATAATAATCTTTAATTATTTTGCTATTTTAACTAGTCTAGCTTTTGAGATATTGAGGTTTTAGTCGTACAAGAAAATGATTTTGTCAAAAATTTGCAAATGCCTGTGGCAGCTAAAGGGCTAAGAATTGGGGTATGTTCCGTTGCTCATGTTTGCTGGAAATTACATGAGCAATCACAATCCGGTGCCTTTATGCGGCAGTTACCGGACACCCTGTCTATTTTCATTCACATGTACGGAAATTTTGGACCACGCCGAGGTTCGATCTCCGGTCCGGACCTCTAGAGTGTGACTCAACTGCACGGAAATTTTGAACCACGCCGAGATTCGATCTCCGGACCTCTAGATTACTAGCATCGTAGAGTGCGAGTGTGTGGCAGTCCACCAGTAAACTAGGGCCGCAGAGTGACATCCAATTTCCAAGATCTAAACTGCTGTTTTGTTAAGGTGTTGAGATCAACAGCACGCCCAGCAATGTTATTTATCCCCATAAATGGATACTTGTTTACAATCTGAGCGACATCATAGTCCGTCACGTAGGTCGTGAGTTCGAAAAACACCATAAAATGAATTCGCTCACGGTGAGTCTAGAATTCATGACTCTGTGCACCAATCCAACCACAAGCCAGGCTACTCTAAAATTTGCTAACAATATTTCTCCGACCGGAAATTTCAACTCATTACAAAATCATGATATTGAAAAAATTTTGGGCTTGCACCCCTCTGAACGAAATCCTGGCTACGCCCATGCTCCAGACAGCCAATTTTCCTTTGAAAACAGCTTACTAAAATTCTGATAAAACTGCGTAAATGCATTGAAATTCTTAACTGAAATTCCGAACAACCAATGCTTAAAATTAATCCTGATACTAGCTACTGAAATATTTCTGCAAACCGTTGAATATAGACGACCCCGGATAGTATAAGCTTCCAAAACCTATCAATCCTGAGAATTGAGTTTCAATTGCAATAGACTTCGCCTCATAACACCAAATTGAAATCCTCCATTTACAATTCACTTTCATTATGAAGCCCCGAAAATTGACATACTCGGCCGAAGTCATTGATCAAAATTTCTAGTTCACTCCTCCTACATGTATGTACACATTACAGGCCGTATCCGACAGTCATCTGCACAACAAACAGTCGTAAATCAAATCAACTTTTAAGTAGCACCACATCAGCACTACCAAAAACACCACCAAACCAAATCATCTCCGCAAGTGAGTACCGATAAAATGTGCATCCCTTTTAGTCCCTACAATGTGAAGTTGCTTGTGTGCTGTGTGGTGGTGGTCTCCGATATAGAGATAGCCTGAAAAACTTTCGAATTTTGATTAGAGCTGAATCGTATTTACACTCGTGGCTTAGCCATTATCTAACAATTAGCAACACTCGTACATTTCCGTTCGGCATCCATATATACAGGAGGAAGGACTCTGGTGCATTTCGTCGGTACAAAGTTCTCGTATTTCGATGGAATGTTAAGTGGTGAGGCTGGGGGTAGATCAGTATGAATTTGGGCAGGATGCTGAAAACATGTATGCATGCATAGTATAGCTTGGCGATAAATCCAATGTAGGGATAGGAACTATACAGGAAAAGCATAAGGATATGTGTGTCAACGCAAATGTATAGGAAAGTTTGATGCTTCTAGCTTCTTTTTTTAAAGTTAAAACAAAAGTTGGTCACTATTTTCATTCCGAGAAATCAATACTCACCTGAAAGAGCCCTTCACAAACAATATTCCAATTTTGCAGGACACACTTCAACCAATGCAGCATCTCGCCCAAATTTGGACCAGTTCCAAGAAGTATCTATGCAGAAAAGGAACAAAAATGCTCCGGTGTTTTTTTGCCAAAAACATATTTTCGTTACAACACACCGCAAGCCCACAGGCTAACCTAATTTTCCGTCCCAAACAATACACAAACCATACCGCACCTGGCAAGTGCTCTACATACACTCGTCGGATTGTCCGGCCGTGTCGTCATCGCCGTCCTGATCCCCTCAACAAAGTGGTTTTGTATCCACATATTCCTCTCAACAAGATGGGCCTTTTAAAGGCGCCCATAAATTAAGAGACAGAGAGAGCGCACTCACATTCATCCCACACCTATAAAATTGTTCGTGTCGGTCGGCCGTTATACAACAATATCCGTGAATACGTTGTTGGTCATGTCCTTTAGTCGTGTATGTAAATAAAATAATCGGAAATTCCCACATAAACAGCCCGCACAACCCAAATCAAGTATTTGTCCTGGACATTATCTCGGGAGTTGCTAAACATATCGAACAGGACACACTCACTATAGGTACTCGTACATCAACTCTAGAAACTATAGTAGAGCACCTATAGTACCTACGTCGATCGGGAATGGGTTGGAAGGTGGTCTGGCTGACCGTCAGGAACAGAATAGACTGCCACATGAACAGCAGCTTGCTCAGCACAGCAGCATTTATCTCAAAATGTAGGTTTTCATGTGGATACTGAAACTCATATATGCCATTTTCGGGTTCGATAAACTCTCGGGCAGGACTAAAACACAGGCCCAAGCCGTTGACCAGAGAGAGGATCTGGTCAGGAGGTGTGTGTTTGTGCGTATGTTGTTTAGTAAACGTCCTTGCCGGTTTCGGTGTGCTGCAGGTCATTTTGGAAGCTGCGACTACTGAATAAGCTCTTGGGTACACACATGGTTTTGGTAATGTCGCGTTGTCGTCGCGTCCTCCGTCGTCGTAGGTTTCGTCGTCGTCATCTTTATTATTCGAATCCGGGGCTGCCACGCCAAGGACCAACTGACAGTGCATTAGTGCGACATGGTGATTTACCGCCTTCGCACTGAACTATCGACTTTTGTGTAAAGTATCCACTCTCTGGGCTTGAGAGTAGAGAAATGCAGAAGCGAATTGAGTGTTCCCTTGCCGTCAATAAGATTTCCCACTATAGCAGGTCCTGATGTAGATTTGTATCCGAGGAGGTTGTAATGGAAATAGGATGACACCCTAGACTTAATGGATGGTCATTCATAAACAAATCAACAGATTCGGCTGAATGATTTGTGATTAAACCATTAAACAGGATGCAGTTTATTGAGATCGGTCAATGAACTGGTATACATTCCGATCTCAATATTCGTTAATAGCAATAAATCAAAGGAAGGAAACACGGTGGTCCAAGCCAAGCCTAATAACTTTTATTCGGCACGCAAGTATTTTCCGAATTTGAAATTTTCCAAATTTTTGCACTCGTTTAATTTTTTTTTTATTTTAGATTTTTTTTTTAATTTTTTGAATTGTTTGAATTTTTTTTAAAATTTTAAAATTTGGTGATTTGTTTTTGGATTTTCTAAATTGTTTGAATCTCTTGAATTTTCAATGGTAATATCATAGTCCGAAGCTGTGTGCACTGCACACAGAAAGGGGGAACTGTTATACTAAGCTGACCAGACCCCAGAAGACCCAATGCTGTACACACTTACGGAAAATCTGTATTGTGAGATAATCTAGTGATACAATAGGATTCTTATTGAGCAGCATTACGGCACACGTTCATGTTATACTAAAATGCTTGAACAATACTGCATCGTGCTACCAGCTACCAGGTATGCAGTTATGTAAGATTTTTCTCGAATAAAATCCCAACCATCTCGATCACTAATTCGCCGGACAATCTTTCGGTATTACTTCACAAGGGTCGTCTCAGCGTTTTTACGACGAGATCAAGCTCCCGCGTATTATTCAGGAGTCTCTAGTTTAATTTCGATTAAAAGGGGTTTACCAGCATTAAGGTGGGGACTATGAAACATGATCTCTAGTGCCACGTTGTTCTACGTACAGTGTGCCTATTCTTTCAGAATATCAGCTAAACAAGCAGAATTGACACAATTTCAAGACCTTGAAGCCACAGTCACGACCCATTTTTCGCTCTCGTCAGCAGACGTCAAACACCCCGAAGGGATTCGCTGCACTGAAAAAGCATAGAAACAATATGTTGGTGATTCCTTATTTAGAACTTCTCAATTTAATGCTTTGTGCTGAAAAAAAATATATCCTGACCACTGATCCACTCCCCCTTTGCAAAGCTATCAACGCCACTGGTTCTCCTTGACAAAATATCATCAGAATTTGAAGTAGAAATGAATGTTTTACACGAAAAGCTATAACAGGGAAGCTATGGAGTATAATCTGAAGATAACCTCCAAAGCGGTGGAAGGGTTACATGTCCTGCTGTTGCGATATTTCTGGAGGAGAGTATGCAGCTCTTCATGGTTACATAGTGATGTTACACTGGTTCTATGGGCTCTGACGCCATTTTAACATGATTCGATGGACATATGGTAGAAAAAACACTTCTAAGACCCCTATAGAGGTTGATAGGGTAATCGGATGGAGTACAGTAGCTTATTATACATCGTTTTTTGAAAGGAAAAAAAAAATAAAATCGCATCTTCCGACGTCTGCAACTTTTGAACCTTGAAAGCTGGAGCCTTAAAATGCTCACCAAATATCGACAGTGCGGTGCTCTGCAAGTCTGCCAAATTTGAAAATTTCGCTCAGGATTTCCAATTTTTGATTAGAAAATTCAAAATTGTGATTTGGGCAGCCGTAACTTTTCAACGCAGATAGGTAGGGCCGTGTCATTTGGAGCAAATGTGAGCGCCAAGTAGCTCTACAAGGATTTTAGAAAGATCGAGAATGGTTCCCGAGAATGAACGATTGAGAAACAAAAAATTGCGATTATTTCGCTAAGTGTCGTACAAGGTACAGAAGTCAAATGTTATACATTAAAAGCAGACAAGACTGATCACAGGGTCACTGAAGAGCTTATAGAGCAATAAAATGAACAAAATTATTTTTTTTTACATGTCTTATGGCTTTATTAGAAAGTTAGTAAGCTCCCATTAATGATGGAACACAACTTCATTAGAGTGGCTGTCCCGGCTGGCGACGCAGTAGCGCATTCTGTCACACCAATTTTCCAAGAGCCTGTTGATGGTTTCGGGCTGTAGCTCACGGATTGCTTGGACGATATTTGCCTTAAGTGCTTAAATCGGATTATTAGTATAACATCGGTCCTTCACGGTTTCCCCATAAAAATAAGTCCAAAGGGGTCAAATCGCAGCTCCGAGGCGGCCAATTGATATCGCTAAGACGGCTGATAACACGATTTGGGAATTGTGGCACGTGGGTTGGCATGGCAGAGGTCGTCCAAATCCATGTCTTCAATTTCAGGAAGCATGGCTCTGTAACTGGCTCTGGGCTAGACATCGTTCACTTTGAAAATAAGTTTTCAATATTTCCGAACGTTGGTCAAGCGTAAGGCGACTCATTTCGTTCCGCCGAGGTATGATACGGACTTTCTATCAAGATTTCGAGCGAAAAACAGCTGTCAGTGTCAAACTAACCTATATGATTTAAAAACGAACTTGTAATTGGCCCACCCTGTATACTGTAGTGAGTAATTGTGTTGCATGGCGATTGCTGTTCACTTTGCTGTATATTTCCCAATGCTGTACGGCAGGTCGAAATGCTGTACTGTACAGCAAAATGCGGTACGTCTGGTCAGCTTATGTTATACTCCAGTTGAAAGCAAAAGGGAAGGGGAATTCAATGGAAGGATATAAGTCCATTGTGACCAATGTACTCGGAAAGCAGTGGATGCGAAGGTCCTACACCAAGGAAAAGTTGAGTACCTCGAACTTGATGAGCTGGTAACGAAAGGGGACATATTCGCAAAATTTTTGGAATTACTGGGCGTCCAGAAAGAAGATCAATCAGGAAAGCTCATGGTGGCTCCTAAATTGCAACCATCAGCCTGCCCATGGAGGTAGCGGTCGGGAAGTTCAAGGTTGGATGGACAAACTGTTTCGCGTTTGAACACTGTGCAAAGGACTGAAGCCGTGAGCACCACAGGTGGAACATGTGTTTTTGGTGTGGCGAGGAGGCCCAAGGGCCTCAACGTGTGTAAGCAAGCCCAACTGTATACTACGGCAAGAAGCCTGGACGGCGAACTCCAAGCACCACACGAACAATGCTAAATGTCCAATGTTTCGAGAGACGCTAAAGAAATTATAAAATGAGATTCCTGTAGTATGCTATCGCCATTGATGTCGCAATTATCTGCGACTAATACAAAAACCTGCGCGACACGATTTGAGTTTGCGAACAAGGACATTTTAGCAGCAATTTGAACCTGCAGAGAGTATATGCTCTAGAAAAAGACTGACGAGAGAACTAAGCGGAGTTGTAACAAGGTTAATGGTATTACAGCTGCTATGTCCCGCCACGATGAAATGACTCTGAATTTGAGGTATTTTTAGATGGCTTAAAGTTTTCACTGCTCCGTAAAAATTGCTTTCGCAGCAACTTTAACGCCTGGGGTCAGTAGTGTTGAAGTTTATCCGGAAACAAATAAGCGTGGACGGACGCTACTAGACGCTTTTTCGCGTCTCGACATTGTTCTTATGAGGTTAGGTGGTATAGCAACACCACGGAAATTCGGGGTCGTCATAGTAATAGCCTGGTATGTCAGCTAACACATAAACAGGCGATTATTGTTTCGGTCGGCGATCGGCGACAGTACGTGTCGAGCCGTGGCTAGACGTTCGCCCGTTAGATGGTCACTGCGCGTTTTGATGAGGAGGAGTTCAGGGCAGTCCTGCTGCTGGCGGGTTCAATCGAGGAATCGGCCGAAAAAATAACCGCCCAAATCACAGAGCAATTAGAAGTTGTTGTTTGCCGAGGAAAGGCTCTGCTAAGGTAAGCTGACGAGACGTACAGCATTTTGCTGTAGGTACAGTACAGCATTTTGACCTGTCGTACAGCATTGGGAAATGTACAGTAAAATGTACAGCATTTCCCATGCCACACAATGAAACCTAATTCGCTACATAATAAGCTCCTCGATTAGGACAGTCGTGTCGACTTCTAAGGTGTAAAGTTTGATCCCTTTACCCTGTGCGATCGATATTTAGCGAAATAACTTGGCAAACTTGTGACACCGCACTGTCTATTTTTAGTGGGCATTTCAAGGCTCTAGTTGCCAAGGTTCAGAAGTTACAGCCGCCAAAAGAAAAGATTTTATTTTTTTCTCTTTTACAAAACGATGGAAAAACCAGCCACTCCATTCAATTCCTTTGTCAACCTCTTTAGGCAATTGGCTCCTCCTTAGGATTACTCATATCCCGTGGATCGGCCTTGGCTTCACTCAGAACTTACTCTCTCTGTCGCGCTTTTCAGAATTTGACAACATCCTTGCGACCAGCGCTAGTGGGAAGTAGATAAGGCGAGGTGCGAACACAGCGAGCAGTGAGCCAGTACTACGCAATCGGTAAGATTTAGACCTTTGGCTTGCCCTTAGGATTAGTCGATCCTATAGCTCACCCTTCGCTCCGCTCAAACCTCGCTGTCTGTCGCGCTTTTCAGAACTCGCCAACAGTTTTATATGTAGCGCTGCTGGGAAATAGGATGAGGCGAGCGGTGAACCAACGGAATGCAATTCTAGGATTTAGACATCTCGATCGCCCATACGTAAACTCGATCCTGCACCTCGCCCTTCGCTCCGCTCTTACCTCGCTCTGTCTGTCGCGCTATTCAGTAGTCGCCAACAGTTTTGCGACGTAGTGCTGTTGCGGAATAGGATAAGGCGAGGAGCGAGTCCAGCGACCGGAATCCGATGGAAGCCAATTGGTAAGTTTTAGTTTTCTGGCTCGTCCTTAGACTTACCTAAATCCTGTGCCTCGCCCTTCGCTTCCTCCAGACCTTGCCGTGTCTGCCGCGCTTATCGGAATACGCCAACATTTTTGCGACGCAATTCTGGTGAAAAGAATAAGGCGAGGTGCGAGCGAAGCGATCAGTGTGCCAATGGATGCGATTCGTGAAGTAGGCATATGACTCGTCCGTATAATTACATAGATCTTGCAGTTCGCCCATCGCTGCGCTCAGACCTCTCTCTGGCTGTGGAGCATTAGGGAATAAGCCAACATTTTTGCGACATAGAACTCGGACTTGCAGCCTGGAAGTATGGCTGAAGATTTGCCTGAGAACCAGATTCCGCAAGTATGTGTACATCATTGGGCCTTCGGGAGTCTGGTCACCTTACGCTAAGGGATGGCGAGAGAACTATTGGTGGACCTAAGAAATCGCGGTTCTGGGGCAAAAATGCACATACCGATACAGCAATCTGCTGTATACGTAAGAACCCGCACGTAAACTGTTAAAACTTGCAGCCAAGAAGAATCCCGTAGGGGATGGCGTATAAAGTGTGGTAATGAAGAAAGTAGGATAGCTCTAAAAATAGCAGTTCAAACAACGTCAGGAAAGTTTATCGAATTTTGAAACCTTGTTAGCGGAACAAACCTTTACGAAACGGTGGAAAAAGCACAGCCTGGTGCTTAGTCCAAAACCTTATAAGCCAGCTGGCGAGCCGAATTCGTATCACACTATTTGTGTGCTTAAACTTTATGAACAGATTATTTTCAACCGTCTGTCAGCGGTGGTCGAAGAAGGAGGGAAGCTCTCAAACCGACAGTATGGCTTTCGACGAGCACATAAAACGGAAGCTGTTCTAATTAGTAAGGGCAGAAAACCCTTCCCTCAAAATCAGAGTAGGAAGGAAAGGTCATAACATCTGGGTCTGACGTTAGGTACTTGGGCGTTAAGATACTATGCCAAATATAGGGGGTCCTATTTTATTGTCCAGGTTTGTGGACGAGACTAATTCGGTGGATTGGAGTTCCTGAGATAGTGGTAACCCAGATGGGATTACGCTTTGACTGGTCGATGGAAGGACATTCTACCACCTTACACAGCGAAGTGGGTGAACAGAAAACACGGGGAAGCGGATCACTACCTTACCCAATTTCTTACAGGCCACGGAGGATACCGGCAGTACTTGTATTTTTTCAAACTAGACGATTCGCAAGAGTGCCGCAGGTGCAAGGAGGTGGCGGAAGACGCGAGGCACGTGCTTTTAAACTGCCTAAGGTTTGCAGTAACATGGGGCCGACTCGAGTTACATCTATGAACAACAACATAAGTCCCGCCTTCTTGGAAGGTTTAGTGATGCATATTCCCACAAAAATAGGGAGGCAGTGAACAGAGCAGTCTATTAAATCCACAAGGAGCTCTGTAAGGAGGAAGCAAGCCGTAAGTCAGTGAACCGCGGAGGATGCTAACTAGCCACAGCAGCCCCTGCGAAGTAATACCTACAGGTGGTTCCGTAGGGATTCGCGGCATGGAAGAGGTGTTTTGGCGTAAAGTATCTGTGCAAGATTTCCCTCCCTTTATAAACAAAAAAATTAGAAATTTTAAATATTGTGATTTTCAAAAATTTTCAAAATTTTTCGTTTTTTGTTAAATTTTTTTAGTTTTTCATTTTTTTTTAATTCTAATGTTTGAATTTTCAAATTTTTCTGGATTTGCTGAATTTTTTAAATTCCTAAAATTTTCTGGATTTCGAATTTTAACGAAGACGATTACATTAGTTATTTATCGATTTGTCTCTTGTTTTCTATACTGAGTATTGTTGCGTACAAAAATACTCTTTGTATCTTTGTCGTAGAGGCGTACTTTACTACTTTAACCTTAGATACGTATAACGTGCTTACGGTATTTGAATAAAGTTTAGTTTGTGTGAATGTCTATTGAGTTTTGCACATTTTTTTGCAAGATTCATCAAACAGCAATGGTCGTTTTGGGGTCTATTTTGCTATTTTGTTAGTCGATTTTTTATAACAAGAATTCCAAAAAATAGGCAAATCCGTGAATGTTAAGCGTCCGCTAATCAGCAGCTGATTGAACAAAATTTATTAAACTAAAGTCAATTTTCGACCGATACCAGCCACTATTATAGGCTTCAGAATTTTCCAATTAAAGCAGTTTGTTGCAGGCAAACAATCCCCGTCAGTCATAATTACGACTAAATTAAACCCCATTAAACTGCCACTACTTTAATTACGATTTTCAATCTGATTTTCCGCTCCCCTACATACTCTCCTGGGACTAACTGACTGCCAACTCGTCCGCCCACACATTTCTGTCAGACAGCCTCTGCTAATTCATTGTCCACACATTCATACAGACACACACACACACACGCATCCTTCACTCAGCCGAACCCGATGTGACCATATCAGAAGGTGATACGAACAGATATCGTATAGGAAAAAAAATGGATTGATTACTGTTTGCTTAGCCTGATTCAAGTAAGTATATATCTTGCCCTTTACCGCCTAGCTACATCTTCCTCAAAAACCCTAATATGCTATCCCACAACATCCTGCGATAAACGAAGTAACGGCAAAGTGACGATAGTCGTGTAGGTATCCATATCTCGTGTATGGATGGATGATACATGCTTAGGACTCTCGTAGGTCGTCTATAGTTGGGTTTCGTCATGTTTGCAAGGTGACACACAGTCTTAAGTGGAAAGTCAGTACAACGAGTTCCCCAACACTCAACGACGCCGCGACGGTCTATATAGGAGTAGGAAACGAAGGAAGTAAGCGCGAATCGATATACGAAGGAAGTGTCTTATTAAAGCGTTTCCGTTGATTCGATTATCATGTCAGTTAACGAGGTTAGTGGCTGCGAAAGATGAAGAAGTTTCTCATTTCACACTTCTTGTATACTCTTCTATCTCGGACAGATTCGTAGATATGTGTATCGCTAACTAAAAGAATGTATACATAGGGAAAAGGAATTAACACTGACCACACCATAAAGAATAATACACACATGACACAGGCATTCACGATAAAAGAGCGCTTGTTGTGAACTCCTTAGTAAACCTAGAACCGAGTCCCTACCAGTCCGTCGTTCAAAGAATATACAAAAGAATATAAAGAAGGGCGGCCCGTGTGTGTTTGTATGAGCGATATACGGTACTAAATTACAAAAGAAGTTAACGGGATGGGGGAACGACCGAGCTGACTGACTGAAATCCCATATAACGAACGTCCGTCGTTAGTCAATAAAACAGAAATTAGGAAAACGCATTAACGCCAAGGCATACACGAATATCCTTTTTATGATTTCTTCTTCTCCTGATCCCACCGCTTATTGTTATGGATACGCTGCTGATTCGATACTCGAATAAGCTAGTATAATGCATAGGCCCGAAAAATGTCCTATGTCATATATTTACCAAGATTCATACGGTATAGTAAATTCCTTTAAATCCTGCCGCGACGGGGGTGGGTTTTCAGAAAAAGAAAATAACAATAAAATAAACCACAAACGTCGGTCGTCCTGCTGCCTATATCCCAAAACGGTATATTTTCCGTGAAAAGTCCTTAGTCCTTGCAAAGGTTATGTGTGTGCTCGGGTGTTCTCCTATGTGCTTGAAATATAGGAGGCATCACCTTAAGATCGTCATCTGACGGAGAGGTGGAGGATGTTGACACGAGGACGAATATATGTATATATGAGCCATGTGTAGATGGAAGTAATTAGATGTTTGATGGCATGTCAATTTCTTGCATCACAGGAGATGATTTTTATGATGTTCGCTTAATTAGAAAAGTCGCGGTCTATCTGGAAATTTTTAGCCGTGGACAAGGCGGCGATGACGGCCCGGCGTTGTTTTCGTCGCGGCATTACAAAGTGATTAGTCAAATTAAAGATTGGTTTTAGTGCTTAATTTGAGCTTAAATTGCATGGATGAAAGAGAGAAAAGGGACTGGAAGACTAGAGAGTGATTAATTTGAAACGTCATAATGAGGTGTCACATTACGCACGCGAAAATATTCCAGTTTTCAGTTATAAGATACTCAGATGTTGGCTACGAGATCCCGCCGATCACATTCCCGTTTTTTAAAATCCCGACGTTCATTATCCTGTACGTTAAAAATCCCGCTCAATTTAAATCCTGTCTAATCAAAGTCCCGCCAACTTAATACCCTACCAATTCAAAATACCGCTTTTCAATAGATGGTATAGATGGTAAATTATTGCAAAAATCGCGCGCCCTATTTAGTTACTAATATGATGGAATATTAAAAAGCGCCATCACATATATCGTTATTGCGGAGTATCACATAAATATAAGTTGATGTCTTTCTTAACAATGAAAATATATTTTGACGGGACTATTCACTAGAGGGATTTTAAAAATAGTGGGGTTTATGTGGGCGGGATTTTGAGGTAGAGGATTTCGTAATGGCGGGATTATAAACGGATGGGATTTTATTTTTCGGGATTATGTATGTATCCCTATCCCAGGTTGGATGCGAAACCCCACCTATCATATTCCGGTTTTTCAAAATCCCGCCATTTCAATATCCCGCCATTTCAATATCCCGCCAATTTAAAATCCCGCTTGGTTGAAATACCGTCTAATCAAAATCCCGCCAAATTAATATCCTGCCATTTCAATAGCCCACTAATTCGAAATACCGCTTTTCAATATCCCGTCATAGAAGGTAAGTAGTCTTCCAAAAATCGCGCGCGCGATTTATGAAAGAATACTTTGGTTGGGTACGATATCCCGCCCATCATATTCCCGTTTATTTAAAATCCCGATATTCAATATCCCGCCATTTCAAAATTCCGCCAATTAAAAATCCCGCTCAATTAGAATCTCGTCTAATCAAAATCCCGCCATTTCAATAACCCGCTTATTCAAAATCCCGCTTTTCAATATCCCGCCTTTCAATATCCCGTCACCAAAGGTAAGTATTCTTTCAATCGCGCGTTAGAAGGCCTGCTGCTCTCCAGACCAGAGCATGATGGCAACTGACTAGAATGGGAAACAAACTTTGGGACTTCCCCCACCAGATGCGCTCCCCCACTAATCTACCCTCCCAACTCATCGCTCGGAAGTTTTTTTTCAAACAAGTAAGTTTCTTTGGTGCACCCTGTACATGCATTTTGATTTGATTTTGCATACGATACGAGCACCAGCATTATGAATATGTTTTTTACTAAAATTCTAAGCAAATCAATGAAAAGACTCGTTGAACCGGAAAACCGGTACTTTGAGCCCGGTTTAAACCGGATAGTCTAACCTAAGCTGACCATACGTACAGCATTTTGCTGTACAGTACAGCATTTTCACCTGTCGCGCAGCATTAGGAAATGTACAGCAAAGTGGACAGCATTCGTCATCCAACACAATAACTCACTCAGTGTCGGTTACTCGTACATATTTATCCATAATTTAAACTTTAAGCATACTTATAGTCGTTCACACTGGCTATAGAGTGCTTCAAGCTTATTTATTGGATAAAATGTATGAGTAACCGGTATTCAGTCTTGTCTGCTTTTAAGGTGTAAAGTTTGACTCCTATAGGTACCATGTACGATCGATGTTAGTGAAATAATCTCAATTTTATGTTTGGCAATCGCTCATTCTCCATATCTCGGACGGAACCCTTCTCTGTCTTTCTAACATCCGGCAAACTTGTAGAGCTTTGGCGCTCACATTTGCTACAAATGACACGGTCTATCCGCATTCCGAAGTCACGGCTGCCCAAATCGCATTTTGAATTGTCAAAAATTTTCGAAAATTGTCCATAACTTTGAATTTCCCTATCAACCTCTATAGGTAAAAGCATACTAAAAATAAGGACTCTGCCAGGGGATTTTAGATAAAGGTTTTTGCCCCAATATGTGCTTCGAATCAGTTGAATTGGCGAGCTTAGGGAACCGGCGTAGCATCACTAATGTAACAATGAAGATTTGCATACTCTCCTCAAAAATATTGCAACCAGGATAAGCAACCCTTCCATCGCCCTGGAGGTTCTCCTTAGACTCCAATCCGTAGTTACCATTTTATGTGTATAATCTTATTTCGAGTACACTTCCCTGTTAAGTTTTTCGACTTAAACCATACTTTTGTGCTTCAAATTCAGATAATTTTTTGTCAAGGAGTGGCGTAGATAGCTTTTCAGAAGGGATCAGTGATCAGTATATTTTTTTCGGCACAGGAGAAAAACATTAAATTGAGGAGTTCTAAATAAGGAATTTAAGGTATAGTCACCACCATATTGTTTCAATATTTTTTACCGAATAAAAATTTCCTTTTGTCGTTTGAGGTCTACGACGAGATCGAAAATGGGCTGGGGCTTGTAGGTTTTTTTAATTGTTTCAATTTTGCTTGTTAAGCTGAAATTCGGAAAGAATAGGTTTGGCATAGTGAAGTAAATATTGTACGTCGAACAACGTAGCATAATCCCCACCTTAATGTTGGTATACCTACTTAATTGAAGTTGGACTTGAGACTCCTGAACGATACGCAGAAGCTTAATCTCGTCAGGCGACAAAGCATCCTAGAAAGAACTGAGAAGTGTATAACATCGCCTGAAATTATCAGTATGGGCAGAATACGTTATATACCTTGAAAGTTCGATCCTGGCAGGTTGAGGGTGAATTTGAAATTAAAGGTTCGTCTGCAATACCGAGTGCAAATGTTAAGAATCGTTCCTACACTGGAGATGGATGTGGTCAAAATAGGCCTCAGTGAGTGGTTTGTCTGTAGCATACAATAATGTTCTGCAGAACGTGGAAGCAGGACGTAGAGACACTGAGACCTCCCCTGTGAAGTAATACCGAAAGATGGTCTGGCGGATAAGTGAACGAGATGGTTGTGATTTTATTCGTTAAAAATCTTAGATAACTGCATGCCTGGTAGCATGATGCATTATTGTTTACGCAAGTTAGTACAACATGAACATGTGTCGTAATGCCGCTGGAACCCTAGTGTATCACTAGATTTTCTCACCATGCTGATTTTTGATATAATGTTAAGTTTTCTTAGTAATTTCCAGCTGATCTGCTCTTGTGGTTATTATTCTTTCTCCAAATCGGCGGGCGTGAAGGGAAGGGGCTGAGGCTTTGCATAAAAACCAAATACTGCAAGTATGTGTACAGCATTGGATCTTCTGAAGTCTGGTCAGCTTAGTCTGACCGGCTATGCACGAAACTGAAAAAAAAAAGGTTATGGGCCGGTTTTTGACATGCCTAAACCTCAGGAACATGGTCAGCCAGCTCCCAGATTTCACACCTGGCGATGATGGCGATAGCGGGCTCCATCGCGGATGGCTGTTAGGCCGACACTGACCGTCTCAGCGATTGCTCCCGGTAGTGGGAATGGAGTGGGGGACCAACAATCAAGGCGGTGTTGCCGGATTTAACCTAGCATCTCGCGCGGCGAGTGTACAGCGTTGGGAACCCTATTTTTTACTTGCCCTCCGTATAATCCATTCATTCATTATTTATTTTATTTATTCGACCAATGTGGCCCCGAGAAGATAAAAGGTTGGACACACATGGATTTTTCTGAAAATCAAATATTAACGAGACCGAGTTCTAATCGTGCGAATAGCACGATGAGTGTATACCCTATACCCATGGACAGACCTATAGAAGGCACGCAAAACCTAAAAATTAAATTTCATCTTTTTTGTAGGGGAGGGAGGGGTAGATGGTTCGGACCTGGCACATATTTAATATTATATGAAGGCATCCAACAGCTACCGTTTGATACTTATTAGAAGTTTTTCGCGACACTCTAGCAAAATATATGGCTGAATATAACTTTGAAGGGGAGGTAGGGGTAGGGGTAGTCGGACGTTCTCCACTTTCCACCAACTTTAAGCATATGTCACGATAAGGCATTGATGAAAATGTCAGGTCCATAGCGATATCCTGTCGAAAAATATGGGCAAATTACACTATCATGGAGGGGTCATTTGTATGGGAGGTAGGGGAATCCTTCGTCCGATTTGGCCCATTTTCAATACCATCCAAGCTTTTGTCAAAACAATAATCTGACCAAAATTTTAAAACGCTAGCTTCATTATTTCGGGAGTTATCGTGCGAACTGACAGACACACGGACGGACAGACAGACAGACAGACAGACGGACATGGCTTATTCGAATCAGGGACCGACCCTGATCATTTATATATATACTTTGCCATACCTACGGTGGCTCCTTTGAGGTGTTACATAAATAGTCGTAACAAAAACAATATACCCTATACCATCTCTTCCGGTAAGAGGCACATGTAGGCCGGCCGTATTTTAACAATTTAAATTCAAATCAGTACCGCAGTAAATTCAATTCAATTCATTTAAAAATAAAAATTCATTTTATAGAAATTTAATTCGACTCTGTATAAGAATTAGAATTTATTTATTAATAGGCGACATAGCTATCCTTTCAACACCGTCCCAAGGACATAAACTAGAAACCTTTTAAGTATAAAACTACATGAAAAACTCAAAATCATGTTGTCGAACAATAACCAAACAATTCACAATCTATTATCCAACAAATTAGCACAATTTCTGCCAACATTGCAAAGTCATGATGCCGTCGTTTTCATATACATACATAGCTCTCTCCCGCTCCTCCTCTACTATAGAGCTTCCTTCCAACTCGTCCTGCCTCTTCCCGAAAAATTCAATTCACTGTCACATCAAACAAATCGTTAGTTTTCAGCATTTTATCCGAAATATTGCTGATAGCGTGTGTCGTCATCGTCCTCGGCGAGTCCTTCTCTGACTTTCGTGTGTCGTTAGCATTGTCGCTTCCTCATTTCCATATACATCCTGCACACCTCAGCACATATAATGTCCATGGCATATTCAACCGTGTCTACATATAAGAAGCAAAAGGACTGTTAAGACAGTATAATAATGCAACATACGAATATATTTGTTTGCTTTTAAGCATCATATTGGATTCAAAGGGGTGGTTAATGGTGGTGTTGTGTGATGGCTCGTGTATACTCTTATATGAGCAAAGGATGCTTTCTCGCCTCTCTCTCGAAAATCTAACCAGTCATTGTCTGCTTAAAACATTATCTCCCCAAAGACACATTGAATTTAAAAAGGAAATGGAATGTGGATGGAAGACGATGACGACGACGAAGCTTCGCGGCTCTTTTCGACCTCCATGGTTTTCGACTCTGCGTGTTTTGCCTGATTTACGCCACGCGCGCCGCCGCGCCGTTCGGTGTTGTGATGTTGATGATGATAATAGTGTTTGTTTCTTGCAAATGTGTTTCAGGAAAATCGCTAACAGAAATCATCGCAAGTATACGCGCGACGTTATGTAGTTTTAAAGGAAGCGCGATGTGAATGTTGCCGGGGTCTTGATTTTTTATCTTCACGACACATGCCTGCAAGTTGTTATAATGGAAAGGAAGATATATCAACAGGATTGAGGATGAATTGCAATTGGTGTGATGGAATTATTCATAACTATGTGTACACAAGCCGCGCCATGCACATATTGTTCCGTACTGATTAAGGACGAAATGTATAATAAAAAATCCGGATGAAATTGTCCGGAAGGCACGTTTAATATGATTTGATGTATACGTGAGAAGGAAAATTTCACGGTTTCGAACGAGCAGATTACTAAAAAGAGTATCATGTAACTGTCATAGTATTTAGTCTGGGAATAAATACCGAACGAAGACTTTAATTTTTTCCATTTCACCAAATCACATTTTGTCTGCGAGGGATGCGATTTAGTGCAAGAGGGACTTTAGGTGCTCGGATTATGTCTGTACGCATAAACTCTTAAAGATTCCAAAACATTATCCGGAAAATTTCAGAAACTATTTCATTTTCGCAAAAACAGACTTTGCATGTTATCGATAATACCGAAAATTTCTCAATATCTTTCAGGCAGCCCATTTGCTTCCTTGTTTGTCGTTCGGCCCCAAAGTTATTTCGCTGCTTCTCCTATACTCGTTTTATGCGATATAGTGCGTCCGTCGCTATTTGAACTACATAGGTACTACGTCGAGCTGATTGTTTTATTGAAGTTTCGATACGATAGGCCGAGGTATCAAATACACACCAGAATGACGCTTTATAGAATTTGACATGTATGTGCCAAACATGTACCACCCCAAACAGCAGAGGGTGAAAAGGCATTGAGCGTCCTGGTTGAGAATTCCCTTTGTACCGATTCGCCTATTATTTATTAAAATTCCTGGGCTAATGTGTATTCAATACCTGTTCTGTGTGTGTCCTCGTTTCTCTCTGTGCCAAAGTGAAAATGCATTTCGTATTCCCTTCTGTTCGTTCATCGACAATATAACAATCGAATTGGCAGCATCATCGCTGCTGCGCTTCCCTGAACCTCCTGAACCTTACCAAAGTCCCGAAATCATGCACCCTAACATGTTAACACTCTCGTATCCCAAAATATGGTGTGACACGAACGTGTATGGATGACATGAGGGACAACACACTCACCCACCAAAAGCTGGAGGTGGTATATAGTCGCTCCCATCACAACCTTTGCGAATCGTCCGAAAATATACGAAAAGTTAATTGCCTCGGAGCGCTTTTAAAATGTGATGCGTTTGGCCTGAATGTTTGGAAATTGTATGTGTATCGTTTGGAGGCTTCAGTGCCGGTTGCATCATCGGCCATCGGAAGCTATCAAAGACAGCGGATATTTATTGAAAACATGGTATGGCTATCAGAGCTGTCGATGAGGCCATCAATCACCTATGAAATGTTAGCGGTAGATGCAGACTTTAGAGCATAGGTACAGTGAGGCTAATGTTCGTATCAATTTTTCTGAGCTAGAGGTTTTTGCATGCGAAGGCTGGCGGACACATTCGTTAATCTTTGATGAAATCCCGAGAACCTGAGGTAGTGCGAAAAACCTGAACTCGGATAATGACAAGAAAATTCATATTAGGCGGCTTTTCTCATGAAAAGATGCTGAGATTTGAGTTTCGGAGGCTTATTATCTCCAGACTAACATCGTCACTCAGCTCGGACTTATGATATCCGAGAATTGAATATTTTGACGTGAATGTCACAATTTGATTTAAGACGAGAACAATCATTTTAGCTTTTCTAGTTTTAGGAGGGTTGGCTACGATATCCCGGCATTCATATTATGCCGTTTTTCAAAATCCCGACGTTCATTATTCGGCCATTTTTAAAAATCCTGCCAGTCGAAAGTTCCGCTTGATTGAAATCCCGTCTAATGAAAATTCCACCAACTTAATATTCCACAATTTCAATAACCAGCTAATTCAGTATCCCGCACAGGGACGTAGCTAGGGGAGGGGCCCATGGGGTCCGGACCCCTCCTAAAAAGTTCTAAGAAATCATCGGAAATTGTTTTATCATCACAAATGGAACTTGGGCACCAATATTAATTCCGCAGCTTTCATCAGACTGTGTGTCTGGACATAACTGTACATTCACCAAATGCCCTCTGTTTGCCAATTGAATTGATTTTGTTTTTGTCAAAAAAAGTCGTTTGTGCAATAATCAATGAGCGCATTCAACGGATACAATTCATTGGAAAAATTGTGGAATATTACCTAAACTCGAAAAAATTTTACTCGAATAATACGAGGAAACCGTTTTCCTTCTATTATTTATTTATTTATTCAAGATACCCAAACAGGAAAATATAATCCATAAACGGTACAATTTAACAAATTCACACTCAAGAGTTTGAATTCAGATATTGATCAATGAAAAAAAAATTAAGGAAAAGCAATTAACTAAATTAACAATCAATAGTGTTACAACGCGATGAATTAATATAAAATGAAAAAAAAAAAGCAAAAATTAAATATTTAAAAGAAAAGGATGCACTGAACAAAAATTAAAATTCACCAAAAATGTCAGTTACTAACAGTTTTTTGCGTAATACATTTTTAAAAGAAAAAAACGAAGTAGCTAAAGGACCGAGTTGCAATCAAGCTCACGGTCGCTCACTAGGAAAATGATCAAGGATTTTTTGAAATGAACGTTAGGGTCATGAAGTTTCAGCAAGATGGAGCCACAGCACACACAGCACGAGGCTGAATACATTTTTTGCGACCACAGGCACTTGACCACCTCATCTCTCTGAGAGGCGATTTCCCCATGGCCGGCACGCTCTCCAGATTTTTTTATGGGGTTATTTGAAATCCCTGCCTTATGTCGATCGACCACGGACCATAGCTCACCTCAAAAACAACATTCGCGACGCCATTGCTGAAATACCGATTGATATGGTGAAAACAGTGGAGACGAACTTCAATAATTGACTTAATCAGTGTATGCACAAAGGGGGTCGGCATTCAACCGATGTCATTTTCAAGACTGCATGCAAAAAAACTTGAGATATTGTATTCTCAAATAAAAAAGAATTAAACCAATAACTATAGGTATAAAGTACTTTTGTTTTTATTAGCCTTTCAAATAAGTAAGTTTCTCTGGCGCACCCTGCCATAAGGAGAGTGTTCGAAAATATGTTTAAGGGTTGAAATTTGAAGGGGACATGTAAAAGAATTGCTGACTGAAAACTCAAGAAAATATATAAAATTGTCTGCATTTTGAAAGAATTTTTTCTAGTTTTAACCGGTTGGACAAACAACCGTCCGGGTTAAAACTGGGAGGAGAAAAAAAACCGAAAATAACCCGGTTAACCGTTCTGAAAGTACCGGTTTTCGGATTAACTGTCCGGTTTTTGACATCTCTTCTGAGGTTTGTGAAAAAACCATCGACAACATTTTCACCGAAAAACTTGGTTACCGCAAGGTGTGTGCGCAGTGGGTTCCGCACATGCTTTCAGAAACCCACAAAAACAAACGTGTAAAGTGTGCCGAGGGGTTTCTTCGAAAATGCGCCGAGAATACCGAAGAATTCTTGGACTCCATTATAACGGGAGATGAAACATGGTGTCGCTACGTCACTCCGGAAAGAAAATAACAGTCGAAACAATGGATCGGCGGCCTAGCGGCGGAGTTCTACGAAGCGGGTTTTCAGAAGTGGATAACTCGTCAGGAAAAATGCGTAGAAAAATCTAGCGACTATGTAGAAAATAGTTAAAAGTACAAGCTTTCAGATGGTATACTTATTTATTGCAATGAAAAATGCCTTACACCTGAAAAAAATGTGGGAACTTTATTTTTTACTTGCCCCTCGTAAGAGGTCTCCATTATGCTTCCGTATCAATATTTTTTTTTTGCATTTTGTAATAACGTGTAACAAAGGCTTTTTCTCAAAACTTACGTTGTGTAGTGTTCGATCACTTTGTATTGTATTTGTTTACAGTACTTGAAAAAATTTATAAGACACGCATGATGCATATACAGATCTAGCGGAACTGATCTTTCAGTTGGTGTATTTATCTTTGTACAGTGCAGTAGTCTAGTGTTCTGTTAATTTTGTGGTTGTGCTTGGCCTCTTTTGTTTGGAGGTAAGTTTTATTAACTTACTGAGTATTTGGTGTGTTTACATGGTTTACACTATGTGTGTGCGATTATTGTATGTGGATGACCAGTGATAATTCCTGTTATTTAATATATTTGATTATTGAATTTATGTGTTTTGGAATCTGGTAATGGATCTTCTCCCAGATCTAGTTTGTACATCGGTTTCCACTGGTGGGATGGGTTTCCTCTCTTTGTTGGAATGTACAACTAGGTGTGAAACTAAGTATATAGTTACTCCACTCGAGGGATGGATCTCCCCCTCTTGTTGGCATATACTGGTTTCGTGTAAGATAGAGATGGAGCTCCTCCTATCTTAAATATAATATTCACTTAGGTCTTAACAAATTAACGACGAGAACCTAAAATCATACCGATGGAGCTGAAATTTTCCACGTCGGCTTAAAATGGCTAAAAACACATTTTGTAGAAAAAATTTTTTTCCCCGGATGCCGGGTTCAGGCTCCCGGAACTCATGGGCGTAGCCAGGGGAGGCAGCGAGGGGCGGTCTCCCCCCCCCTGGTCGATGAAGATGGTAAAAAAATCCTTATCGATGTAGTAAAAAAATGGCTGCACTATACAACATTTTCAAAAAATTTCTGCTGCTAGCGCAGCAGATGCCTTTTTCACCACTCCAAGTGCTGCCGGAGAAACCATGATCGGGACAGTTTGCAGTCAGGAGGTGCATACAAATAGATGACAGCGAGTGGCCTCTTGTAACTGATGGAGGCTGCGTACCAGCAAACATATTTAACTTGCGAGTGTGCTACTGTGGCTGCGTGGATCCTATATTTCCTGTTTCATTTCATGGTAACAACCGTTAGGTCCCTTCGGAAGTTAGTGGAATTCAACTTATTTTCATCTGAAAGGGTGACAAATGGTATACAGCTTTGCTTTGTTAGGGAACTTGTAAAGAACGGGTCTCATATTTCAGTGTCTTTCAAGTTTTTCTTCTTCTTATCAGTAACGTATAGCCCCATGTGAGGCCATGGTGCGTTAACTCAACCGTTTATAGGCATTTTCGAGTCAACGTTACATTGCATATCATTTCGGAGTGTATATAATGTTGCAAGCACTATATATTTCCAATCCGCACATGTACGAAAATTTTGAACCACGCCGAGATTCGATCTCCGGACCTCTAGATTACTAGCATCGTAGAGTGCGACTCAACCAAGTGAGCCACAGAGCGGGTCCTTCAAGTTATTTAATCAACATTTATTTTCTAGCTGAATCATACCAGCAATAAAATTTAGCCACTGTTAATACTTTGATAAATTTAGAAGAAATCTTATTAAAACCGTTAACCATATTTCAATCAATAAAGGATTTATAAATATTCTGACGATGCTATTTTACTAAGATGAAACTGACAGAAGAAACAAACTAATTTCGCAAGTGGAATATGCAGTCTGAGATACAAAAATTGCACTGAAAATAGACAAACTACGCTCTAAAAGGCAGATATTGGAGGCCATTTGAATGTAATCAGAATGCAGGAGAAAATCATCCTCATCTCCATTTTTAGGGTTCTTAGATTTTTCAAAAAACCCTCATGAAATCGATTTTGTCCGTCCGTTTGTCCGTCCGTCTGTTCACTAAATAACTCGCGAACGGCTCAACCGATCGTCATGAAATTTGGTGAGAATGTGTTGAATGGTAACAGTCTTTGGCACCAAATACTTAAAAGTTGGTATGGCAAAGATAACAGGGTTTCCCGGACATTTGAAAATTTGTTCACTAAATAACTCGCGAACGGCTTAACGGATCGTCATGAAATTTGGTAGGAATCTGTAGAATGGCAACAGTCTTTGGCACGAAATACTTAGAAGTTGGTAGGGCAAAGATAACAGGGTGTCCCGGAGATTTGACTTTATCGTTTTTATCGGACATGGACGTATGGGTGCTCAGGTCAAAGAACTCGATGGGTACATTTCATATCAGTTGCTTTTTTCCAGTTTGGAGTAACGGTAACATAGTTATGGGCGTTTTTCTAAACCGCTATAAGTACCGATATGGAACTTTGCACAAATATGGGTTAGCATAAGCTTATATACGTCATTGCTTTTATAATCACAGTATACCTACGTTAAATACTAGGACTGTTGACTTTTGTTAAACAAAAGAAAAAACAGCTAATAACTTCAGTTAATATGTAGCCATGATACATAGCAAATCTATTTTTAGACCAATCCAAAAATAGATTTACAAGAAGCATTTCATTAATTTTGTGCATAGTTTTCATTTCTTGCCTATAAAATATATGTGCAAAATTATTCACTATGTATGTATCCAAAATCTAAAAAGAAACCTTCGTATTGTACGCCGGTATTTTTAAAATTTGATTCTAAAATTAGCAAAAAAAAAAAGAAATAACATGCATGGCAGTCCACCAGTAAACTAGGGCCGCAGATGTGTGAGAGACATCCAATTTCCAAGATCTAAACTGCTGTTTTATCTCCATAAATGGATACTTGTTTACAATCTGAGCGACATCATAGCCCGTTACGTAGGTCTTGAGTTCGAAAAACACCATAAAATGAATTCGTTCACGGTGAGTCTGAAATCCATGACCCTCTGCACCAATCCAACCACAAGCCAGGCTATTCTCTCTTTGCTAACAATATTTCTGCGACTGGAAATTTCAACTCCTAAGAAAATCACGAAGTTGAAAAAATTTTGGGCTTGCCCCCCCCTGACCAAAATCCTGGCTACGCCCATGCCGGCACTGTTACATATATGTAACATCAGGCACTCGAAGTACTCGAGGGTGTTACATATATGTAACATCAGGCATGATACGGGGAAAGTGTATTCAAAGTATATTTTTAATTTTTTTTTTTTTAAAAAGAAAACATTTTAGTACATTTTTTTTAATAAAGCGAAAAATATATGAAAGCCGATATTTTACATGAATTTTGGAATGTAGATAATGCAACAATAACGTAGAAATAATACGAAATGTGTGCGAAAATTGAGCAGCCTTATAAAAATATTATGTCAAATATTGTATTATTTTATTTTATTATATTTGTGTTTTTGCATGTGGAGTTGTTGTTGTTTTATTGAGAAGTTTGTTGAAAACCCACAGAACTAATAAATTTGTCAGTTTGTGAATAGGAAAAAAGTTTATACATAGAACTACAGTAGTTAACAATACAGATTTTGAGGATTATGGAAGATTTGCCAGTAAATTATAAAATTATTGTTTCAATTTTTTTGCCAATTTGTCCATCCGCCCAATTTGTCTAAAAAGGACTAAATAAAGAGCCTATAATTCTTCCTTGTCTATAATTTGGTCTACATTAGAAACCATTTCTTCTTTCAAAATATATCCTTTTAAATATTATATTAGCAGAATTAAATAGAATAACTAATCCTTGGCCTCATGAAAATAAAGCCTTGACTCCTTGCTTCGGACACCCTTGAATCCGGCTATCATTTTAATCCACATAAGACAACTATTGTATCCATATTCCGGATTTCTAGAGCAATTCTAATTCCGACTCTTTAATATTTTTGGTATGTTATGCCTAATATGGCCGCTCAATTTGCCAGTCAAGAAGACACAAGGGTCTAGAAAATCATGTGACATGACTAATTTTAAGGAAAAACCTAAATAATAGCATTTTTTTCTTTTAAATTTCAACATTTATGAAGACTATTTATGCTATTTTCCTAGATAAAAATTTTTTGTTAAAATCCGGAATTTTCGTTAATCCGGATTTTTTGAGAATCCGGACTTCTTTTTTTTTATAATTTATCCGGACTATCGCGTCAATAGTGTAAAAAATCCATAAAATAAAAAAAAAAAAACACTAAAAAAGCACATACTCATACACCTCGTATACGAAAAGTGCACTTTCCCCATATCAGGACGGATGTTACATATATGTAACAGTGTTATAAAAGCACATAAAAGTACCTATAAAACGTAAACTACGGACAATATTTATTTCATTTATTTTTTGTATTGTTTCAAAAAGACCATGTAATGACATACGATTAATTTTTTCCCAATTTTTTTTCATATAATTAAATATAAAAATAAAATTCCTCTACTATTTTTGCCATCGTGACGATTTTCGTCAACATCGAAAAACCCATCAGAAAGAAATCTCTATAACTTCCACGATAGTCAATCAAATTCAGCTAAATTGATTTCTACGCATTGCTAATAGTGTCCAGTACAGGATAGAACACTTTTTAGTGCCGAATTGATATCCTATTCCTTTAGCAGCCGTTTGAAACGAAGGATGTCTTACTGTTACATATATGTAACATCAGGCATTAATGGGTTAATTTATTATTAACTGGTCACGGTCCATAACTTGTGTATGTGTACTCACACTGTGCTAATTTTATATTTACAGATCCCACTGGTCTCCACAACGCCACAAGCACCGTCGGACATCCTGACATATAAAAAAAAAATAAGTCCTAGTTTTTAGGTCTTCCTATATTTTATATTTTTTACAAACGTCTACTTATTACAACAATTAATTCATTAATTAACTATGTATTAAGAAAAAAACATCCCATACGAATTATGGTGTGTTAAGTAAATAAAATAATAATTTCCTTTATGTGAAAGTCGAGTGCTTAGCGACATTCGGAGAACCACACCGAGTTAATTATTATGCCACATTTTTGTATGCAATAATTTCCTTAAATACAACAGGAACCCGAAACCCGCCTAAAATTCAGATACGAAGCTGAAAAATGAAAATGTGTAACAGCATCAATATACATATGTATTTGAATTGAAGACCCCACTACATGCCACATAGGAAGATTTAATTCTTGATGAAATGAATATTGCATACGTCAGAAAATCTTGAAAAAACACAAAACGGTTTTTGATTTCTTAAACGATAGCTTCATTATTTTCCTCTATTATGAATTCCGTTCGTTTCCATGATGCCTTAATATTCTTCTTTTTGTTGAAAGTTTATCATAAGTTACGGAAATTGATCAAGTGCATGATGAATCGCTTCGATGACAAGTATCCTTGTTATATCACTTATACCAACAGTACACATACCGTATCGATGATACTCCAAAATTTCCACCATAAATCTATGAAGCGCTTTTCTTGCCAAAGGAGCGAGCGTGTGAGCGTCATCGAGTTGAAAATTAATGCCAAATGAACCATAAGGACACCCAATTTACCTCTGATGACAGACAACCCAACCTACGAGTATACTATATGGTTGTGATTCCGCTGACTATAGGGATTTCGATATGAATCATAACAGCGCGGAAAGGCAATATTTAGAAATTTATGGTCATTTTTTGATACCATGTCACATGTCATAAATTGCATCAATGAATTTATATTTTTGTCGCGTTAAATGTGCGGTTGATTGAGTAATCTAGCCCGGGAGAGGATTGAAAGTTTGTTTGGTTGGAAATTGAATTTAATAGAGAGTTGAATGCTCGTCATGTTTACATTATACGTATATATTTACATTTCCAGGTGCTTTTAATTTTTTTTAAAGAAGATTAATTTTGTAGAAACTTGCGGACAAAATGGTACCTTGATAACAGTAAACGAACTGCCCATACTCCTACTTGCTGTTGTTCACCCATTATGCAGTCGCCTTTTGACATTCGTCACATCAAAGATTACCTCAACGTCGCATCCAACTGCTGCCCAATTTCTTTAGTCTCATCCTGTTCTAGAATCCTTCACCGATTCATTTATAATAGTGCAGTCAAAATATCCCATTTCAGGCCTCCAAATAGAAAAAAATAGAGTAAGGCTATTTTTTGTAGTTTTTGAATCAGCGAGCTCCCAGGAATCTAAGACTCATTTTGCTAAAAAAAAATTTGATCGGAAAGGTCCCAAAAAGGACAAAACAAGGATACTCTTTAATCCTTGACCGGAGGTCAGCAAGTGGGGTATCAAATCAAAGGGGACATCGAGTACATTACATATCCGGTGTTTGTTTCCTGTTTCAAGGACCCTCAACGGAATAAATCGAGATTAAATGTAAAATTATTGTTTTTTCCGTGTATCTTTCCAAAGCCATAACTACGAGAATAATTCAAGTTGTCACTACGTTTCTCACTTTTCCGAATCTATAATAGGTTAAGATTCTACCATTAAATTTGCTAAGAAAAAAATTATCGGAAAGCTCTGAAAAAGGACATTAAAGGACACTAATTACAAACCTTGATCGAACGTGAGCATGCAGGGTGTCATATTAAAAAGGACGTCGAGTGCATTGTATATCCGGTGTTTAATTAATTAATTCGGGCTTAAACGAAAAATTACGGCTTTGAAAAGATACATATACGAGAAACACGAAAATTTTCCATTGGATCCCAATTCGCTCCTGTGAGGGTCCTTGAAACAAGTTATAAACGCCGGATATGGAATGTACTAGATGTTCTCTTTGATATGACAACCCGCATGCCCACGTTCGATCAAGGTTTCTAATAAGTGTCTTTTTATGTCCTTTTTGAGAGCTTTCCAATCATATTTTTTCTTAGCAAATTTAATGGTAGAATCTTTAGCTACTATAGATTTGGAAAAGTGAGAAACGTTGTGACAATTTGAATTACTCTCGTAATTATGGCTTTGGAAAGATACACGGGAAACACAATAATTCTCCAGTTAATCTCGATTTATTCCGTTGACGGTCCTTGAAACATGGAAGAAACACCTTATATGTAATGTACTTGACGTCCCCTTTGATTTGATACCCCACATGCCGACCTCCGGACAAGGATTAAAGAGTATCCTTTTTGGTCCTTTTTGGGACCTTTCCGATCAAAATTTTGTTTTAGCAAGATTAGTTTTAGATTCAACTGTTACGAAGTTAACTGAATTCGTTACAACGTCTTCCTGCGTTGCTTAGTAGAACAGTGAATCTACTGATTTTGATCCAATGTCTTGTGTGCCCCAAGTGTCTATTTTAGATCCTATACCTTATATTGACATGTATATGTCTTTGCGGAGGCTACCTGAAAAATACTGGGTGTCGTTCCGTGAAAAAGCGTCACGAAAACTGTAACGAAAACGTTTAACGCTTAAAATCGATCATCCCGTAGTTCGATCTTCACCAAATTTGGTATACATTATCCTTTGATCGCTCTGACTCAGAATCGACAATCACGATTTCGATAAGTTGCGGGAATAGCGGTAAATTCGCCATTGAAGCGAATTAAAATTCATCTTTCAATTGGTTCTCCTGGCTTTCCCCGTGGATCGATGTCGACGAAACTCGGATTGAAGATAAGTGGTGCGATCCTTAATATTTTGGTGCCAGCACTTCTTATCAGGAAGATGTCCTTGCACAGAAAATGTCCTTTTTTCTGTGGGAATGCAATATAGACGCTATATATAAGGATATGGATATCAAAATACATAATCCGTTGCGACGAGTCTTGTAAAATGACGACAAGTTGATTTTGAGTTTTCTTAAAGGATATTACCACCAAAAAGGACATTTTTCTAGCATAGGAAACAGAGTATGGGCATTATGGGTGTCGTTCGAAAAGTGATATTTGAGGCACTGTATGTGATCGGTTTTAAAATATTTTTTTTTAAGAAAAAAAAAACCGATGTCCCGGGGGGTTCGAACCGTGGTCCAAACCGTCGTCAATACCTTCCAAAAAGTCAACAACGACCACCAAACCGCCTTGACCACACTTCGCTTTATCAGTACGATTAACTTTAGTGATCTGATCATCATCTGGTCTATAGTCATCACTAGAGCCCGGATTCTCGTGCAGTTGCACGTTAATGCACGAAATTGCACGTTTTAGGGTTTTTGAATTTAAACGTACCTTTTCATTTTTTTTAGTGACAGTGGTTGTACAGCCACTGAACGTTGAATGTTGAAATGAAACAGTAGCGACGTTTTTTTCGTATCGCGTGTAAATCTGACTCGAAAAAAACGATCGCGGGTAACATCCCGGTTAAGACCAAACAGCTGACATTTGACACTTTTCGCGCATTTTTGACTCACCTTTGTCGGCTTATTTTTTAGATGTGGTTCTCCTGATGAGAAAAACTCTCACATTTGGTTTGAAAAAACAAATTCCCTCATATTTACCCTATGCGTCCGCCATCTACATTTGAGCTCTATCCCGTGTAGGGTAATTGCACGCGTGAACTTAACCAGGGTAAGTGTCATTTTTTTATATGAAGTTCTACCCAAACCTGCACGGGATAAACCCAATAAAACGTACCTAGTATGTAACAGTGGTTGTACAGTACGTACAATGGTTTTGGAGCCACTGCACCTTAAATTGAATGTTGAAAAGAAACCGTGTGAAGAGTTTGCACATAAACATTTTTAGCAGTGAAATTTAATTCAACCAATAATGTCCGTCACCGCACCGCAAATCATTGATTCGTTTGACATTTCTTTCTCTCCATTCAGCAATATGTAAACGCTCTGCAAAATGTTCGAACATGATCATGTGATGATTCTGTAGTCGGTGTAGCCTGGTTGGGTATCCGCCAGGTTTAGTGCGTAGGGCAATGTGTTCGAGTCCCCACAGCAACATATATTTTTTTTCTCTTATTATTGTCCAAACCATTTTTTTTAGCTTGGTGATAATTATTTGGAACATAGTAAAACACGTGTGATTATTTTAAGGAAATTAGGATGTGTACGCTGGGTTGTTCCGTGACAAAATGTGACATTGTAAAACATAGCGAAAACCTAACGAAGCTTAAGTCATCCTTTCAGTGGTTTGATCATTACTAAATTTGGTATACATTTTCCTTTGATCGCCGTTACAAAGAATCGACAATCACTGATGAGTTGCGGGAATAGCGGTAAATTCGCCGTTGGAACGAATGAAAAGTTATCTTTCAATTGGTTCTCTTGGCTCCCCCTGTGGAGCGATTTGGATGAAACTCGGATGGAAGTTAAGTGGTGCGATCCTAATTATTTGGGTGTCGGCACTTGTTATGAGAAAGATGTCCTTGGACAAAGAAGGTCCCTTTTTCTTTGGGAATGCATTATAGTCGATATGCATATCAAAATACAGTATTCGGTGAGTTGAGCCCTTTAAAATCACCACAAGCTCATTTTGGGTTTCCAAAGGATATTATATACATATGTATATACCAAAAAGGACACTTCTCCAAGGAAACTGAGAATGGACAGATAACGGCTAATGCAATGTGGATTATTTTGTAAGCAATAACGTAGGCATATACATGATCTAAGATTATTCCCCTAAGGGAAAACTTCTCGGAGTTTTTTTTAATAGCCCTTTACCGTCCATATTCCCAATTGGGAACATACGAGTATTAGAAAAACAAATATGTTTGTTTCTGTTACTAGCTGCTTACAAGTTTTTGAGCCCCAAGTTTGCCTAGCGTTCGGTTCAGCACTCCCCCATACAAAAAGAGGTTTTCCCCAAAGAAAAAATCCCTCCAAACATACGGGTGAATCTCGGACTCGAAGCACAACGTGGTTATGGTACGTATATTTTTAAATCCTTCGCGTTCCACGTACTTGCATCCTTCCCGTAGTCGTCCTTTAAAACATAAGTGCACGCGGATACCTTCCGACTAATAACAAATGGACCCACGTATTCGGGAGCTAATTTTGAGGAAAAGAATTTAGAAGCGTTAGAAAGCACAACATTCCTCCTCCAAACCTTGTCGTTCGGAAGAAACTCTGTCGCTCTATGACGCAAATTGTAACTCTTAAACATTTTACCTTTGAGATTTTAGGGCATTTTTGTCTCCTTTTAGGAATTGTGGCAAGAATTGCAGTGGAATGATAAAAACAAAATCAACCATTCAACGTCTATTGAACAAATTTTAAATTACACTCTCTAGAAATCTCCTGTAAAAAATATAGTTAGTTGATATGCGGTTGTTATGAAAAATATCGATTAACAGATTAGATTTTATGTTAAATTTTTGTATAGCATTTCCAGGTCAAGTTAATAACTCTCCGAAACAAATAGATAAATTTCCGAATCAACAAAACTCGTTTCCGAATCAAATAAATAAATTCCCGAACCAATTAAATTAACTTCTAAATGAAAAAATAAATAACCAAAACCATTCCCAAAACAAATATCAACTTCCAAATCAAAAAAATAAATGTCCAAATCAGAAAAATAAAGGGCGAGGGAAATGGAAGTTATTAGAGAGTTTTAGCATGTCGTACAACTTACGTCATCGTCTATGAAGTTATAAAGGAAAAATTATTTTGTGTAGCGTACACAAAACACTACCACAATTCTGCTTCTGCGAAGTAGACGTGATTTTTTTTTGCGGTCCGTTAAAGTTGAAATTTAAGTAACAAGAACATTCTTTCTTATTCGCCAAGGCTAATCCCGAATAATGCGACAATATCGCACCCTGCGCCGCGAAGCTGTTTTTGGTCTCTGCATACTCTCCCGCATTTTCCCGTGATTTCTTGCTCGGGTTTATTTTCCTGAATTATCACCCTCCCTCTTCGAATTGGTATTCTTTACCTATTGAGATATAAATATTTTTTAAGAAGCGAAATTGAAATGATTCTATCTATGACAAGAAAAAGCTAAACGTTATCTTGTAAAAAAAAATTAAACACTTCCAATTTGGGGTTTTTATTTAGAGGGAGTGCGGGAGAGTTGACCATATGGGGGACTTGAACCAGTTGAGTTTATTCTTTGAAATCTAACGACTAGAGGTTGATTTTTTGTCAGAAGGTGACCTATTCTAGGCCGCATCTGAATAACATATCCAAATGTCGGACACTTGTCTGTTTCGGAAAATAAACGGAAAAATATATTTTTCATGACAAAAAGTTAAAAATTAATTTTTCAAATAATTCTAATTTTTAATCGATAAAAAGTCAATACATTTGTTTTAGTGCAAACATCTTCTTAATTAAGTTTTTAACCATAATATAACAAGTTTTCCTACTTTGGTGAACCGTGGTCCAGCTCAGAGCATTTTTACCCAAAAAAGCGTCAACCGGGAGACTTGAACCATATAAAAACTGACAGCTATATGGTTCAAGTCTCCCGCCCTTAAAATATATGTAATTTCAGCTAATGTTTAGAAAATGTATCGAAAATCTATTCAGGAGAATACATTCAGGTGCGGAACACCTTTAACTTAAAAACCTTTCTTAGCCTTGTGGAAATGACGTCCAGTCACAAGCCAAAAAGAACACGATTACGTTTTTTTTTCGTAATATATGATGAGAACGATAAAACATTTTAACATGTCCGTCAAAAATATTACTTTTTTGGCAATTTCAAATGTATGGTCATATCTACCTCTATGGTGGCCCAACTCTTCCGCCAGTTGGGGAGACTTGAGACATTTTGAGGATTTTGAATAAGGAGATCTGTGCCACACACTATGGGTTTTTATCAATAAATGCCAATCAAATTTCAAAGGTAACATCACGCACTATGTAATAAAAAATAAATCGCATCAATTTATCCAATGGATAACTTTTTATCCGCGATGAAGCAAAATGTGGCTCAACTCTCCCGGACTCCCCCTAAATTTAATCGAGACCTAATAATTTTAACATTTAAGTACCGACACTGGCTCTCACTGTCAATGTACAGATTCCGTTATATTCCCGAACATTCTAAGGTCACCTCTACACTCAGAAAAATTTCAATTGGAAATCCCATTAAACTAATCATTTGGTCCCATTATTTTTAGTCAATAGGAAAAATCAGATTACAGTAAAACTTCGTTATAACGCTCTTCTGGGGTCTAAGCTAAAAAAGCGCTATAACCGGGAAAACGCTTTAGCCGGAAAGTCCAAGACTTCATATACTTTTAGGTGACAAAATTTATTATTCGATTGATACATGGAATGAAATAGTAAGGACATTGCAATCAATTGATTACTGGTTAAAAAAAAAAAAACAGATATTTGTGTTTGTTTTAGACTGGCAACAGACTGCAGTACTGAGGTTTTCAATTTATTGAAATATTCTTCCTCTATGTCCATGCTATACGCAAAAATTGCTCGAATCTTTTTTAATGCAACTAAGACTGCTTGACGCCTCTTTCTTGTTCTCTTCGGTGTCGACGGATGCTGATGCAAGTACGAGATCTTAAATTATCCTTTCAATTGTTGTTGTCTTTCCCTTTTCCAGGAAATTTGACCTTGATGTGAATTAACGGAACAACTTGTGCATCATAGTTTTGTTTGTGATTATTACAATGAAAAGATAGACTCAATGAATTTGTCAATATATTTTATTTTAAGAAAATGAGACTGGAAAAAGAGCGTTATAACCGGGAAATAGTAACGTTATAACGAATCGAAATTCCCTGTAATAAATGGTAATGAAACCGGGACCGAGAAAAAAGAGCGTTATAGCCGGGAAAGCGTTATATCCGGGAGCGTTATAACGAAGTTTTACTGTACTTTAATAATATAGAAATAGAAACCATTACATTCACTCGATAAATATCCGTTTGTTTTAATAGTTGACTCATTTAAAAATGAACACATGGTCTGGTTATTTTCTAATAGGATATATCTTGTTGAATTAATAGGATCAATCCTATGAAAAAAATAAATAAATTCGTTTCACTCGTAATCGGATTGAACTATTTTTTCTCATATTATTTTACCATCCACGCTACGTCATTATGAATTTTTTTAAGAGTCACGATATTTGGCCATGGCCGAGTATTGAACATCCGATTTGCTAGTACTCTTTAAAACTTACCACGTCACGGGGAGACAACCGAACGATCTCGGCTACGGAGCATGATGCTGGTTATCTTGCAAAATACATCTATATGCTTGAAATTCAATTAAAAGGCCTATCCCATTAATGCAATAGGGCGTTATATACCGCGCCCGCTCCAGGGGGGGGGGCAAGCCGGGCGGTCGCCCGGGGCGCCAAATTTCAGGGGCGGCTTTTTCGCTAGACTAGATTAAAATAGCCGAAAGAAAAAAATCAATATCAACTTCGATCAGTGGCGTGCACTCCATATATGCCAATAAACAGTGCATACCCTACCAAGTGAGAAAATAATAGTCATATAAAACTTCTTTCATTTACTTACTAATGGCTCATACACTCTTGATTCTCTTTCATGCGCTCCTCCTCGTTTTACACACAACATACATATCATTGTACATTATTCCCACCTTCATTTCCCCAACTCAAACCAAAATACTCCGATAAGCACAATTTCGCCGTTCTTCAAATCTGCGTACAAATTGAGCTCCAACAATGTTGCACGTCTGCGAGGTATATTCAGTGATGCAGTATGGTCGAGAAGCACGCATACCTTGGTCAACGGCGAAAGACGTCGTGGTTCATGGCATCATGATGTGGGGTAGGGCAAGCAAACAGAGCAAAAATAAACATTGGGTTACAAAAAATATCGCTCTGTGTTGTTAAATGCATGTATGGATACTTGTTTTGTTTTAGTTGTAAAGTACCTACTACATATTTTATAAACAATTATTTATTAGTTTTTGATAGAGAAACTGCATATGACATAACAGAAAAATTGATAATAAATTTGTGTAAATACAGATTTCATTAGGTTTTTGTTATATGATGTAGGGTACATAGGTAAAAGACTGTGTGAAAGCACTTATTCAATTCAATTCAATCCCTCTGGAATTTTATTGTTACGATCGGTTTTAAATGTTTTAAAACGATTGTGCACTCTCCGTTTTTTTTTTGTAGCGAAAAACATTGCACATTTATTTACTCTTGGAATTAAGCTCAAATATACCTACATTTGGACATATTTAAGTTAAAATATTAAATAAAACGAACATAGGAAAGGTCATTTTTCTACTTATTTCTATATCTTGATTTTGCATACCCTTCATAAAAGAGCTGTGCACGCCACTGACTTCGATTTAGTGGAGGCTATGAAGAGCCCACAATTGATACGAAATGCTGTATTTAGAACCCTAAAATAATAAGTAAGATTTTCCGGACTAAATTAAAATTTGCCACACCACCAAACATTTCATCCTAGATATGACTTCAATTTCTGAAAATACATAAAATTTCCAATAAAACGACACCTCGCCCGTTACGAAGTTTTCATAAATTTTAATCATTTTTCGTGCTCGACGTATCACTGAAACTGCAACGAAATTCAACATGCGGAGATCATGAAATTTAATTAATACTTCTCAAAATGTCCAGTAGTTCCAAAATATGGGCTGCACTAACAAAAAAATGTTCAAGGATAAGCAGACCTCGCAAGGGGGACACGAACTGAAAAAAGGGAACCACCATATAGATAATATAATATCATTCTGTTTGGTACAGTACCTAAGGGGCGGCAATTTTTTCTCTTGCCCGGGGCGGCGCTGGTTATATAGAACAAAGCAGCTGGTCTATTTTCGGAAGTAGTCTTGTCTTTTGCCGCCCAGTTAAATTTTTCTTCTTCTTCTTCTTCTTCCTTGTCTCGTTCTTTATACCGCTCCATGGTTCCGCGTTGCTCGACCTGCGGTGTAGGCACATCGCCCGTTTTGGCGATAATTTCTCAGCATATTTCTACAGGCAGCTCTATCTTGGATCATGTCATCGCCGAGACCAATGCGTTGTTGTTGCTTAGTCTTGTCTTTTGCCGCCCTGTTAAATTTATAAGACAGAAATTATTAACTTTAAGGGGTGCATTTTTCTGAGCGATATAGTTGATTTTATTAGTTTTGTATTTGTTTTAATGGGATCCATCCTATTATTAGTTAATCATATCAGATCTTGTTAATTAAATAGGACAAACTGATTAAAATGTAATCTGATGTCCCATTGGATTTATGGGAGAGATTTCATTCCATACAAAACATCTCAATAGGATTCATCCAGTTATATTAATTATTTCATCTTTTTACTTTTGTGAAGAAATCTGGTAAATGGCCATCCAATTAAAATAATGGTACAAAAACTTTTAAGTTTACTGGGTCCATTTTTCTGAGTGTAGCTTCGATTCTAATGTAAAATAGTAATGGTAGAAAGTTAAGCTAGTGTGACCTAAATTTTGGGTTGTGGAGATGGCAAAAAACGTCTAAGAACACAATTTCTATCGTCCTATTCCATTTATCTATTTGATCTAAAAAAAAAGTGTTTTGTTGATTCGGAAATAATTTTTTTTTGATCCGGAATCCTATTTTTTGATCTGGAGACTTACTTTCTTGATCCGGAAACATATTTTATTGATTCGGAAATTTATCAATTTGTTTCGGGCATTTATCAATTTGACTCGGAAACTTGACCTGAAAATCCTATATATAATAATACTGATTGGTTGAATTCACATTGTAACCGGAGGGGTAAACTTGCAAGACAAGAACCATCGTTCTTAAAATGTGAAATGCACAATGATTGTCTGCTGGTCACTACAAAAGCTCTCGCCGTCTGTTTGTTTGTGCTAATAAACGGACGGCGAGAGCTTTTGTACATAATGGCCAGCAGACAAGCTTTGTGCATTTCACATTTTAAGAACGATGGTTCTTGTCTTGCAAGTTTACCCGTCCGGTTTCGTCTTACAATGTGACTTCACCCATAATATATTTTTTTAAATAAACAACATTTTCACGAATATAAAAATGTAGAGATAGGTACAAAAAAGACACAAACATCTATCATTAAAATAACATTGAAACGTTCACAAAACTGTTGAAATGGTGACACGGGCCCTTATCAGTTCTCCGTCCAGTTGCCAAAAACATATAAACGGGGCGCGAGAATGATAAGGGTACGAATGCACCGCCGGACGACAAAATACCCTCGAAACGTACGAGTACGTGGAACATATATGAATTTTTCCAATTTCGATTGATCAGGCATCTATTTGGCCATTTGTAAATATTTGAGTAAATATCAGGAATTATCGCAAAAATGTGTTATCGATTTCGTTGATTCTTACGATTTTTTGTTGTTGTAATGAGTAAAGAACCAACGACACCCAATTTCTAAAAAGCTGAAATGAAAATTCGATTATTATCAGAAATGTTGTGTGCTTAATTTATTTTTTTAACATGAGGAGCAGCTGCTATTTGGTTGTATTTGTTGATAAATTTAACTTACCCTTTCCAAGTTGTTTTTGGATTCAGATCTATTGTTCAGTTTTAGTCCAGGTGACACTTATCTACAATAAAAAAAAATATTTCATTGTAATAATTGACTAATTACTCAAATTTATTAAGTTAATACTAACAATAATATTTAAAAAAAAAAACTCGAATGGATCACTCCTAATATGTACCTCTATTCCCAATGACAACTCAACATTGACTACTTGAAGGCGCAAGCCAAACCGTTTCTTTTATGATCACGTCATGAGGACAATAGTGTGGGTATGTGTGCCTTGGTTTTTCCTTACAAAAATGTGTCACCACCTGGAGGTAAGACATATTTGTGTTTCCGTGGATTTCCATGCATTTAATGAAGGAAATCCCGGAAAACGAAGCAGTATAGGAGACATACATAAATAAGTGAATGTCAGGAAAGATCTTCCCTATCTGATTGAATGTCAATTTTTGAAAAATCATAGGTAATTGTTGTGGTAGATCAAGGAAAGGTTTAAAGTAGCTCGTGACCTCATTTCCTCCGTGTTCAAATGTTCTGTTGGTCTAGCCAGAAAAATGCAAATAGGTATAGAGGTCAGCGCTATCCTATAGAATGATTCTAGTGGCTTCTGCATTTTAATCTTAAAATATTCATTTAGGAATACATTATTGAATATAATTTGAAAGCTTCTGCGTACATAGATTAGAAAACTCCCAGCCTAAGATTTGATTATGGAAATTTTCTTAAATCGTTATTGAAGCAACACATATTGTAGGCTTCGCGGAAACATGGCTATCTATATCTCCCTCGTTTTCATTGTCACATTTACACCATTTCGCTGATGACAATGCCTGTCAATATGCTACTTGAAAACAGGAGACGGTTTAACCCGTCTCTCAAAATCAGTCCCCGATTTTCTTTTCGCACTAGAACGCAAATAAAATACTCAAATAAATCTTGCGGACTTCAGATGCTTCCAGATTGCGACTTTAGGGACATCACGTAGAGGATTTTTTTTTACTAGAAATCATTTATGCCAAGTAGACCAGATAACAGTCTTTTTTTCTGTGTGACTAAATTTTAAAATTCGAAGGGTATTTAAACAGAGCAGGATTCACTATCGTCTAATGTAAAATAAAAAACTTTTCACATCTCAATTTTAACACCGCCCCGAATAACCCAAAGTATCATAATCAAAAGTTCACCAAAAGTCTTACGACCCGGTTAAATTTAGATTGAATGAACTCGGACTCCCACAGGACACGTTTGTCGTAGTATATGCTGCCATGTCGTGACTATGAGAACAAGAGTAAAATAATTTTCTCTATAGGTTAGGTACGTTATAAAATAATAACTTCATCTCAAAAATATTTTTTTTGTATTACTCTCTCCTCATTCCATTATGCCCGACCACGTTGGTAATAGAAGGAGAGCGCACGGCACAAAATGAACGAGATAATGCTTTTGTGTTTGGAGAGGGAGAGGGGGAGATCATGTGCAAAACCGGCAATGATTAATTACTGACTGAGTATTTTAGATAATGTGACAGGTGTAACGGATGCTTGTACATATACAAAGGTAGGTGACTCGGTTTGCCTGAGATTTAGATGGATGGGAGAGTTTACTGGGCTGGTGTCCTCCTGATGTCTTCTTTCTCTCTCGTTCTCTTTGCATGTCTCGTTTCGGCTAAAAGGGTGCCTGTGTGCAGAATTAGGGAAATCGGGTCAAACTCTCTCTCTCTCTCTCTAACTTCATGGAAATGTGATTAATGATGTTTTTTAGGCGAAGTATACATATACGCATACGACTGTTCATGTTATGCAAAAACAAAATACAATTTATTAGAAGATGAAGATGTGGTTTAATCTCTTTTGTTGGTGTTTTTTGCTGTGAAAATTTCTTGAAAAGTTTGGTAATAAGGCAGATTTGATTAGATGAAGGTCAACGATACTAATAAAAAATAAATCTGCATTTCCGCAAACAAATAGAATGAACGCAACATTTAAGCTACAACAAAATCAGTCAGTCATACTATTTTCGAACTTCCATAACTCTTAAGGCTGTATTACACAGTCATATATTACAGTGGCGCAACCACGGGAGGGGCTAAGGGGGCTAAAGCCCCTCCCAGACCCAGAAATTGGGAAAGGAAAAATTAGAAAATGAAAAAATTTCCTTTTGCGAAAATACAAAATTTGTCAATGTGAAAGCTTTATATTGGGAAAACTGTCTTCGAAATTATCACTAAAATTTGTATGCATTTTTCGGACGAATATCCCCCAGATCAATTGTTTGTATAAAATCTCTCCTTTCATAAAAATTTGTACAACCTATTGCTTTAAGCAAAAACAAATTCTTTTTTTTGGTGTACGCGAAGAAGGACACATCTGTACGACATTTCGTCAAAATTGTTTAACCCAAATGGTAAGCGTTGCATCCTTTGATATTAACTTAATTCGACAAAAAAAAAATAGGTTTTCCATCGGATTAAATTGTCAACCATACCTAATAATGATAGAAAACATATTACAATTTGTAAAGCCAAATTGAAAGGCGTCAATCGAGAATGACCGTTCACTTTTCGATTAGTGGTACATATCTGCGTGTGCTCTATCTTTCACTTCTGGTTACATTTAACTCGGTTACAACTTCCACGCCCCTCTTGGCTACGCCCATGAGTCGAGTAGTATAAACGAAATTAGGTAAATGATTATGAAACGGTTAAAGAAATTAGGAATAAGTAGGAGGAAAATGGTTTAAAAACCTTTGAGTCAGTAACCATTGTAATGCTGGAAAAATTCAAAATTAAGTTTTCATATGAAAATGAAAAAAGAAGAACTGGCGAGTATGACATGACACTAGCGTTTTCACGACGATTAGCTACAAAAAAATTATAAGCGTCTCCAGTAATATGGATGGCCTTGGCTTAGCCCCCTCCGAGAAAAGATCCTGGTTGCGCCACTGCATATATATTGGTCATATGATAATAGATATTATCACATCCTTAAGCCTACCCGATTTCGTTTAGTGCACGTGTAAAAATTTAAACCAAATGAATCGAGTAGGCTTGATGATATGACTCGAAATATGAATAGAAATATGACCGTGTCATGGAGCCCTTAAAGTTCATCTAGATTAGTCGCCAAATGACTGCGCGTCCAAAAACTGGCATCGCGTACAGCCATTTGGCTGCTACCTAGCATCCACACTAGCAGCCAAATGGAGACAGAAAATGACATAACCAAAATTTCATTTTGGTGATTTCCTTCTATATATAAAAATGCTAACTTCGGAAATGGAAAAATCTGATGAATGCTCTGATTGGCTACGATAAATCCCGAATGTCGATAAGTATAGCATGCAAGAACGAAAAGCAGTCAGTCAGTGCTGCGAGCGCGCAGCGCGAGCACGTCAGCTCATAGCCCGGAGCAGACGTTGGCTGTGGCAGGGCAGGGGCAGGTGTGTGGCGGGGGGTTAGGGGTTGACGAGCGTAGCGAGCAGGGGGCGAAGCCCCCTAGTTTTTTTAAATTTAATTATCAAAATCGGACTCTGTGCCAGGGGCGGCGCATAAGGGCCCGCGTGGCGAGGAGGCCCACGAGATTTAGGGGCCCAAAAGCCACATGAAAGATTGATTTCTCCAACCATAACGAAGTAGAAAATATGGGTTAAAAGATTCTTTAGGTCCCTCTGCATATAAACTATATTAAAATATTTTTGGTGATAGTACCTTTTCTAAACTTTCCAATCCACTTTGTCATGAACTGTCAAACACGAACTAAATTTAGTTCAAACTTGTTAGTTCGGCCTGTATATGATTGAAGACTAAAATGTTTTATCATGCTTGTGGTATATACACGGTCATTAGGGCTGTGGTGCAGAGCCAACATTTGGTTTGAAGGGAGTCTTGCCAAGATTGCTGTATTGAATTTAATATAAGGTACAAACGTTCATAAAATTGAAATATTTAAATTAGAGCACACTTAAGTTTAAGGCTGAAACAAGGAATAGAGTTGAATTAATTATCTAGAAAGTTACAAACATAGGAGGCCCACACACGAAGCGTCCAAATACATTTTTTGATTTCTTCCTTCTGGCAAATTTATACATTTTCTAAGATTTTGACAGAAGGAAAATTTAAAAAAATGGATTCGGATTGATCGTGTGTGTGCGGCATTTGGGTAGATAGGGAGCTTGTCGCCAAATCATAGGTTCGCGGGATCGAATCCCATTGTGGGCACAAGTAATTTACTATACTTAAATATAACCAGTGAAATCATTAATTTAATAAACGTTTCAACAAGAACGCTATTCTTAATATGTATAAGAATGCCAAGACTCAAAGTAGCTCTTAGCAAAGTTATTTTAAGTACGAAGTTCTTAATTTTAGTACAAACACTGTAATGTCAAAATCATGTTTCAAAAGAGTTGGTCAGCAGTCATAGTCACAGTCATACAAATTGACAGATTGTCAGTCAATCAATTAACTGACAATCTGTCAACATGTATGGAAAATGACTGTGACAGATGACTGAAAAGTTTGGATCGACCTTCAAGAATGTTTTTGATTGATTTCACTCTCCTTTTTTCTCAGTGTAGGGGGCCCATTCAAGAAGTTGGCGGGAGGGCCCCGAGTGAAGTCGTTCCGCCACTGGTCTGTGCGTTTGAATTATTACACGGCCATTCAAAAATTATTCAATTTCACACAAAAGAACGAACAAAAATTGCAAAATTGTCACTTTTAATTTGACAAGCGGTTGTCAAAGCGGTTGGTTGAGCTGCCATATTGAATATCAAATGGCGACTAGTTTGGATGGCATGACAACAGCCATTTGGCGAATAAACTAGATGGACCTTTAGAATGCGCGCACACTAAAAAAAAATAATTATAAACTTGGTTCCGACATCTGGGTAAAATTTTTAAATATTATAGAACAAACATTGCTGAAACTCTTAGTAGGCTAGGTTTTTGACATTTAACACGTCAATTATTCAAAATTTTGACAAATATAACTATCAGATTTGACAAATCGAAACGTCAATATTTTACATGTGACAATTCTAAATGCCAATCATTAATTAATCCTCGACCGAGTACATGCGGTCCTTTGAATCCCCAGAGGGTATTTTTTTAAATATCACTTTTGAATGGTTTCGGCTATCCAGCTGAATTTGTAAGACATCTAAGAGGGGATTCACTTCACACTATGGACAGGATTTACTGAAACCACTAAATTAATCGAGTCGAAACACGCGTACTAGATTAAATCGTATGTCATTAAATTCAAAATGCATCGTAGAATGTACTTGCATTATTCAAATTGTAGTACAATATGGTACAACTGTCAACTAAATCTAGGATTTAGAAAATCTTGTCGATAGTCTGAACCGCCCCTAAGCTGCATAAATTCTAAGCAAAAATTTGCTGGAAAAAGATCCTTAAAATTTTTAGAAAAAAAGTTTTGAGAACTAAAAGTTCAAATTTATCAGATTAGGCACGCGAGTACCAAGGCCTCAATTGTCACGATTATCCAGGAAACGAACCAACCTCGCAGACACACTCTATATCGATGCCCTTTTATCGCGACTGCTCTCCCAGTTTTAGTCTTCTTCCCCTATCATTTAAGTACAGTGGCGCAACCAGGATCTCGTATTGTAGGGGGCTAAGAACATACATATGAATTCGGGGTTGGTTGCGTAGCTGCTTGAGTACAATTAAAGTAATGGAAAACATTATACCATGAACCAACGGGGCCAACATGATTCTGGCTTGAGAAATTCATGCAAACAGCTTCTAATTTCGTTATGAAATTGTGGCGATGGCTGCTTTCGATATAGAGTGGAAAACACCCATTGACTGTAGCTAATCTAAAAAAAAGGAGTTCAACACTTGGCCCCACTGATTCTTACCATTACCAAAATACAATATGCCCCACTAGGAATCAAAAGTAACCAGAGAGAGAGACAGAGAGAAAATGCTTACCCCAGCTTACTCCCGGTCAAATAAAATAGCTGGGACATCTAGAAAGAGCTCAGGACAAGTTTACAGGTCCTGGACTTTTTCATCGTCCAGAAATGTGTTCTAAAATTTATTATCACTACTCCACGAACAAACTTTTGGGTTAATCCACGGTAGAGGGACAAAAGGCGAAGGTTAATTAGTAATTAGGCACAATTTAGACCAATCAAGTTTGGAACACTATTTAATGGGTCTAAAAAGCGTATTTCATACCTAAAAAATTGTTATCCATTCTCAACATAAGTATTTTCCTTAAAGCCTCAAAACTAAACATTTATTTGTCTTTTGTTTTATTTTTTCTTCTTTTTTCAGACAAATACAAACACGCGGCGAGAAACAAAAAAGTTCTCAACAAAATTTCACAGCCTAATAGTTCTAAATTATCCCATTCTTCAAAACAACAATGACTTCTTCTTCGTCCTAAATACAGGAAGCCTTTTTCACTATTGCACATACAAAATTTCGTGTCCTGGTTGTGCTGCTGCTGCTGTCTTAAAACTTTTTCCACGCCAAGCCTATACAAAATACCTAAACTATCATATGACTACACTAAAGTAGGTATACACTTTCGGCTTAATCTTAAACAATATTTAAGCGTCAAACAACACAAAAAAGCCTGCAAAAAAATTAGAGAAAGGGTGAAGCAAAAAAAAAAAAAAGAAAACGCCCACAACACAAGTACCTTATGAAGACACATAACGACAAAATCCTTTAATCTGCGTCCGTACGAACGTCTTTAGATTCAGCGCGGAGCCGCGGAGGCGATGATGTAGGATTGGTGCGGACTTCTTATGGAGATATTATTCACTTTTCTAATTTGAATTCATTTCATAATCATCATCTTGTGCATCGCGCTCGGCTCCTTATACAAATATGATGTCGTCGCTTGAAGTTTGTATACCGGGGAGGCATCATTAAAAGTCGTTGCTTTATGCATTAACGAAGGGGGGGGGGCGGCGTGTATGCATTTATGCTCTTTAGCCATAGAAGACACAAGATTCAGACAGTCAGAATATCAACGTTATTAGAGCATTGCAAAATTGTCTGGTGCATTATGCACAAACGGTGCATATTAATCAGAATGTTGTGAGTGTGTGTTTCGATCCTCATCTATATGTGTGGCAATAAGAAAAGACAGTTAGCTCTCTGTATGTGTTCTCCTTTTTTAGCATCACCCAAACACACACGCGAGAAAAAAGAACTAAAGACAGCCCTGATTTAGTGACACGCTTTGCATTTATAACGGTAACTACAGGACACGCTTCTTGGAGTTTTCGAAAAAAAAAAAAATATAATGGCCTGCTTCAACAAAATGTCCTAAATTTAGTTTCTTACTTTCACGCATTAATGGGGTTGTCTGATCCCCTAGTGGGACATGGCGCCTCGGCTCAGCTATATATTAGCGGACAAATTCGTCGAGAATCAATCCCTAGATTCAGATCAGATTACTATTATAGTACAGTGGAGTGCGACCAGTGGCGGAACAACTTCACTCGGGGCCCTCCCACCGACTTCTTGAGTGGGCCCTCTAAGTGTCAGTTACTGTTCACTGACATAAGATTAACTATGCTATGCTGTATTAAGTATCACAAAATTGGCATGTCCTGTATTTCGTTGAAGACCTCAGTTTCGCAAAATTTTTTTAATAAACTGCCATATCACGTTCTTGGACCCAGCTAGTTCGGCGATTTATCCACGATACTAGTGGGTCTCATTCCAGGTGTTAGACACCGTAGTACAGCCTGAAACCCCTAGCAAGACTCCATTCAAACCAACTGTGGCACCACAGCCCTAATGACCATGTACATCCCACTAGCAAGATAAAATATTTTATTCTTCAACGACACATGCAGGCCGTATTAATTAGTTTGAACTGATTTTTTACTACTCGCGAACTATTTTGTTCGTGTTTGACAGTTAATGACAAACTGCACTTAAGTCCCGTGTAAACACCCCATAGAGAAGGTACTATCTTCAAAAACCTTTTAAGATAGTCTATTTGCAGAGGGGCCTAAAATGCAAGGAAGTGGGTGGGTCGGATTGAAAACCGCAGCTACAATTACAGAAAATACCACAGGCATACCAGAATCAAATTTATTCCGTGATAGAAATTTAGAAGGTGTTCATTGAGCCTAAAGCTCACTTTTTATTTAAGATAAATTTAGAGTTTGGGCAGAACAATTTTGAAACTTTAATTTATCTTTTCACAAAAACAACACAAAATGATGTATTTTCATTGTATACATTTATTTATAGAAAATGCATTGATTTCAAACTTTTTGAGTGAATTTTGAAAAAAGACCAAAGTTTTCCTGCACTATGAATGATTATAAAAGTATAGAGAAACTTTTTTCAACCATAGAAGATTTTTTTTTTTTTTTAATTCTGAGGATTCAGATTGTCTTATAAGCTTTCGCAAATGTTAGGACAATATGAAATGTGTGGAGCATAGAGGCTGACCCAAGGGACCTAGAAACAATAAATTTAGTATTTTTTACTACGAAAAGTATACACTTTCTACTACTTGTCTACAAAAAATATCTACATAGGAACATTGTTTTTCGTAGAAGTGCTGTTGTTATGGTTCGAGAAAATTTTTATGTGGCTTTTGGGCCCCTGCGGGCCTTTATGCGCCGCCCCTGAGTGCGACCTAATTGTCAATATTATCAGCTTATAGACCTAAGCTTTGAAAAAATACCTTAAAATTAATCACCTATATAGAAATCCTACGCAATCATTGTCCTAATAGTTTTTATATGTGTCCCGAACAGGACACTTTCCAAATAAATTTGACAGATGCGTTCCTGGACAAATTTATCCGGAACAAGATTTGTACGGAAAGTTGAAGGTGATCTTCTGCCTATTCTGGAGGCGAAGAAAAGAAGAATGCCCACAAAAGGTGTGTATGAGCAGGGCTGGATTTAAACTCTATGGCGCTCTGGGAAGTATACGAATTGCCGCCCTCCGCCACTGGTTAAGCTTGGAAGTACATATAGTCGCATAAATATGGTAGGGAAAACGTTAGCGAGTGTATGTGATATGAAAATGTCATAGTTAGTATTTTGTAATTGTTTGCCGGAAAATATGTTGGTGTCCAGGGACGTAGCCAGAGGAGGGGTTCAGGGCCTCTCCCGAAACTGTTTCAAAAAGCATTGAAAATGCAACGACAACCGAAGTTATGCATACACATTACATTCAGCTGTACATTTTCTACGGAATGCGTTTAGAATAACTTTTCAATTTTTGAGGTTATTTTTTCATTATCGATCGTTTTGGGTATCGTGAACGAATAACCCCAACATATAAACCGATGCCAGAACGAACTGAGTAATTTCCTGTTCACTATTTTAGCAAATTTGTAGTCAGAAATCAGGAAAGAGCGGTGAAATACTCGTGTTTAAAAAATATGTCCACTGTTTATTGCAGGTTCACGAGTTCTTTCATTGTTACACCCAACAGTTCCTCTAGGTTTCCTATGAAAATGAAACACTGAAGCATATGTTAGATCCATACCCGTTTAACCGAACTACCCGCCGTTTCTTTAACTAATCTACCCGTTAAATACTCCTTGAATTTTCAAAAAAAATCTTCCACAGATTTTGAAACCAATAAAAAATTTCAAAAACCTTCCGCCCTTCAAAATTTCCATATGGGCATATGAGAAATACGGCCCTGTGTATGACAATAGCGCTTATGACAAGTGCCACTTGTGTGTCTCCCTACACAGATATCGTTCATCATTTGATTTGCACACAGGCCTGCGACTTGAGCTATATCTACATTTATGTACCTTGACATAAAGGGGTGAACTCATAGTTTAAAAAGGGAGCTCCCGCGAAAGAATAAAAAACCAAACACATGAGAAAACTGAGTACGAAATTCGATATGCCGTTGGCGCGATTTTTACAACTGCAACGAGACGCGACATCATATATTTGCGTATATGATGAACGCACTGCACTGTTCGTTCATACATATAATCCTTTGACATATGCTAGCGCGTCGTATATGTACATAAATAAATATCTGGAGAAATATGTGTTGCAAAATGACAAAACTATATAATTTGCATAAAATTAAAAATTTATTAGTGGATTTGTGCAAATGAAAGTGATTTTTTGTTGAATGGTGAAAGAGGGGAAAATTCGCCTTCACAATGGCCAAGGAGCTTTTCCTTTGGCTCACTGGGATTTTAACCTAAAGCATTTCATGTACAGAGGAATAATTGTTTCCATACAGTATATAGACTTATTGGCACTGAGAAAGACTCTTTTTTTTAAATAGAGTCAATTCTCTATCCTCATATTTAAAAAAAAACTTTTAGATTCTTTTAAATTACATATTCATTAGTTTTTTTTTGCGTTGAAAAACATTTATTAAATTGAAAGGAAGTGCTTCCTGGAAAATCATTCTTACCCATTTTTTTACTTAAATAATTTTGAAAATTTACTTGTTGTAAGCAGAGATGAGAATTCTGATAATCTTCGCCAAATAGAGAATTAATCCTCTTAAAAAAAAACAGTCCTTCTCAGTGCCAATAACTCTTTACTCATATCATCTCATATCTTTCGCCTTCCACACACATATTCTGGTATTTCTACAATTTCCTAAAATAGTTGAAAATGCGTTATGCAAAATCACTACATTGGAGTAGATAAGTTTCCTTTCGACATAATACTACTACTAATCCTTTGCTTGCTGCTTCTCCATTCCATGAACCCACAAAAGCGAGATTTGAGTTATTTTCCCATACAAGAGCTATACAAAGTGCAGCGCAACATTAAAGGATTCATCGGAAAAGCAAGAAAATGTTGAAGTCAAAACGAAGAATTGCATATGATGGTGGAATAGTGCTGTATGACAAAGACTACATAATACACAAAGTGTAAGAACATTTTCCTTACATGGCATAAAAGCTGTTGCTGTTGCTGATAGTGCAGAAGATCAAAGATACGCGAAACCTCCTTAATTTGTTTGCTTTTTGTTAAAGTCTTTATACGACTATGACTGGAGGGAACTTAGAAGAATAATCAGCCAGGTTTCAGTACTGAGTCTTTAATTTTGCATTAAGGACTTATGGATCACATATAGGACTTTGTCAAAATAATACACAAAATCAGTTACCTGTAATGTAATTTTCTAAACTCTTTTCTAATTTTCTAAATCTAAGGCTCCCAATGTATGAATCCAATTCACGCAGCCATCCGGAGAAAAACCGAACTCATAACTTACAAAATTGATTTAAAATTGATGAATAAATATTTCGACACCGCAAATTGAAGTGGTCGTTGCATACATTGCTCTCTACTATATTAGACAACCCCAACAGCCCCATCAATAACTCTTGGAAAATAAATTTGCGTCCATTAGTGGGGCATACATATGTATGTACAGCTGAGTTTCAGAGTTGAATTCTGAGCCCTAAATTGACAATCGAGTGCCGGAGGACCCCCGGCGGTCGGCGGACGGAGGGAGGTCATCATATAATATCTCGCGCGAACTTATAATAAAATTCATGTCGTCATTGTAATAGGGCGACGACTGGCCTAAACGACAATTGGCGTTGATTAAAAGCAATAAACATAGAAGAGAGAAGCCAAACCGTAGTCGAGTGGCTGTGGAGTCGAGAAACATGGCAAGGCGCAGAGACATGGTGTGTTCCCTTGTGTTCCATAATCATGCATGGAAAGAGAGGACCCCCGCACTTGCAAACGGATACAAATTTTCATATGTGTGTAAAACTACATTTGGATGATGCAAAAGTATATTCAGACTTTGGAATCTTCCAATTACATATACATTATCCATAGAATCACTGAGCGTGATGCTGATCTCATTACCTCAACAAAAAGTAGATAAGATCATGGAAATAGGATGTCAGTAACACATCCTGCGGCCTTAGTCCAAGGTTGGATTGTCGCGCCTGTTATTTATTTTTATAGAATCACCTAATCCAGCGAATGTGCTCGGCTCGAGTATATATGGCGGCAATATCAACATGTGGTTGTGGAAGATTTTAGGTCCACTATAAAAAAAAAACTAAATGTAGGGTTCACCACAGAATGGCTAGCGGACATAGAGCCCATTTAAAGGGCGCCACAAACCTGACGATTTCTCGGCCGATCGATTGGGCAATCGATTGCCCACAATTCCACATGTCAAATCAAAAATTGAATCCGATGGTCCCATACACCTTCCGATTTATATCGCAATCAAAAAATCTGGAAGATCGATCGGATGGTCTGTGGCGCCTCTAACACCTTTTTTTGTAATTTTTTAGCGATTTTTCTCTCACGACAATCCTTTAATTATAGGATTTGTGGGACTGAAATAGAACAATTTTTAGGGGAAGGAACATTTCACTCACACTACAAAAACCGCTATACTGCAAGCGGCCAAGAAATTCTTAAATACTACTTTACTTAGTGGCTTGTTATGTAGATGGTTTTGGGGTACTACAAGTGCAAGTTCTTTATGTGAAATTTTAGGAGGCAATACAAAATTTGCACGCAGGAGAAATATCCGTTTTATAGGAATGAAGCGTTGTCTGTGAAATTTTTGCAAACCTGCTCACTGCTGCTTGCTTTAATCAGCTTTACTTATAATCGGGTGGCTTGGTGTACGTAAAGAAGAAGGCTTTTTTCTGTACGACATTTCGTAAAAATCATTTAGGACAAATCGGTGTACAAATATTTTCTTGAGAAAACAAAACTTAAACTGGACTTAAGCGTTTTCTGTATCCATTGATGGGTCAATATCGCAGCAATTCACAAACTCACATCAAAAATCATTTGGTTCTTTGCTATGGATAGAGTCCTGTAAGTAGATATCCTGGCATTCCTTTCGTAAATCGACATGAAAAATCGTGTCGTCGTGTCACTCTTTGTACACCAGCATCCTAGGAAGAAGATCAAAATGACCAATCAATGACTTGGTGTGAATGAAACGGTTACGGGACGTAGAAACACCACCGTATAGTGTCATTACTGGACACTTGCGACAATAGCTTCAAATGTCCGGTAATGTGGATGTCCTTATAGCTTAGCCCCCTCCAGGACAAGATCCTATAGTTGCACCAGTGCGCGCAAAAAGCAGTTGACTTAGGTTTAACTGGCAGCAGATTATGTGGTGCGCAGATGAGACAGCTTTTCTTATGACTATTTTGAAGTTGTGACGTAATCAATATCGAAGTAGGCTAAACTAATTTTTGTATATTTTAAATCTATCTCAAATGAGTTCAAACTGTTCATAGGAATCCTAAAAAAGATTAATATTTGTGTCAAATTAAATTCTGCTAAAAAAAAAAACCTCAAGCCAACTTCGATGCTCAGCCAGCAAAAAACACATGCATCACACGTCAGCTTAGATACTTTTGTCATTTATTACATTTTCATACAAACAGTATATGACGATGTATCATCTATACACGCCTTTGCGGCTTATTACGGATAAAGATGACAAAATCGTTACTCATAAAGATGATGTAATAGTTGCGTAACATATAACATATAAGTTTAATACATCGTCGCTCATGGAAAATATTCATGACTTACGCGAAATGAATAAATGATGTATCATTCGTGATAAATGAAAAATGCACACCGCAAAATAAAGCCATATGAATTCCTCGTCAACATGATTATTAAATGTTGCATAATAAGAAGGAATGACTTTAAAGCGGTCCAATTTCTGCAGGGGCGACATGTTCACTACACTGAATATTGGCATTTCCCTCAGCGGGCCATCATGTGGTTCACTTTCAAAGCGTCCTATAGATACAGGACGTCGACTCATGATGCATGAAGTGAAATTTATTTTGCACTATTTTGACGAATTATGACGCCAATGCTGGCTGGGAAGTTTTAACCTGCGCATGCGGAGTCGAAAAATTTCCAATTTTTCCGCACTTTCTTCTTATTTATTAGTTCATGCTCATGCTCATGCTTTAAAGATTTATCGAAAGACTAATTTTCAAATTCTGGATATAACGCAGTGAAGCCGCTTTTGAAGTGAATTTTCAACAATGGAATATGCAAGGAAATCTTTAAATCAGAGAATTCAGAAAACGGCGCGGCGCATCATGTTTTTTATGATTTTTTTTTTTCATTTTAAAGTGTATATAGGAGTTTCGGGGGAGGAAATAACTGATATCCAATCAGCTGAAAAGTTTAAAGAACCAAAAGCCAAAATTGCTTTGGGAAACGGTATGATTGAGGGATTGAGGCAATTAACAGGCCACTAGGAAGGACAGGCGAAAACGTATTACACATGTACTTATATACGAAATAGCCTATGCTGGGGATAACTGCCTTAGTGATGGGCGTGGTAATTTTAAAGCGCATCTTAAAGGGGATTCAGACTATCGACAAGTTTTTTATGATTTATACAGACTGTGTCTGGAAAAGGCTGAAACGGCTACACGCATTGTGTGCGTGAGTGCCCACGCCTTGATAGCACGGGGCTGAGGGTTCTAGGCAAATCCACAATAAGTGTGAAAGTCATGAGTGAATTCATCTACAAAGACATGCTAGAAATTACGCAGGAATCGGTGATGAAGGTCGATAACTATCAACCAACTTCTGTAAATCATATTTATCAAGTATTCAACAACAGGAGATTGGAAAGAGATGTCAAGGATTTTGACATCAATTTTTTTCGCGGATGGGTCTAAAATGGATTGTGGCGTGGGTGCTGGAATCTTCTGCCGATCACTAAGTATCTCTGAACATTACCGCGTCTTTCTGACAATGCCAGCATTTTTCAGACCGAAGTGCTTGCAATCATGAAGGTATGTCATGCTCTCAGGAACATACCATAAATAACCAGAGTAACCAAGCTGCTATCATGGCATTGCAATCGGTGAAAAATACCTCCAAGGTTGTTGAAGTACATATGTGAGGAGCGTTAACCAACCTTAGCAGACGATAAAGAATCACCCTACTCTGGGTACCCGGACACAGGAATAGAGAGGGTAATGAGGTGGCTGACGAACTTGCCAAAAGGGGTGCCACTCTTAACAACTCCTATGCGGAGTATGTTTGCGTCCCGATGGCAGATGTTCAGATCTCCAGCCTCCGAGATACTGACTCAACCGCGTAAAGATATCGCGAAGCTTACTGCTGTTATCACGGGGCACTGACCAATAGGGCTCCACGCTGCCAGGTTGGGCATCCCCCCAACGCACGTTGTCACAGCTGCGGAAATGTAGATGAGAAAGAAACCCTGAATGCCTGGGTCTTGCCAGAACCCGGTATAGGACGCTCGACAAGGCTTTTCTACGAAGCTTGGAGGATGCAGCTAATGTGAAATTAGGGGAGCTGCTGTACTTCCTAAACAGCACTGGTTGGTTCAAGGCATCTCTCCACTCCTAAATTCATCGCCTAACCTTTATTCTATACACTAATTCCACTTCACGGAGTTTGTGGCTTCAAACAAACGGCGCTTTAAGCGCTAATTAGGCTTTTGGCTAACCTCTGTCTATGCCATCACTTTAATGAGCCAACCAACCATTCAGTAAGTTCCTTGCAATTGAAAAATTTCTTTTCTTTTATCATTTTTTAAATGACCGCTTCAGGCTTCAATGAAAACATCCCTTCAAACAGACACTTCGACCAAGTAATTATTGCATAAGCATTTTGCTTTGTGATAAAAACCGAAGAACGCTCAGGACTTACGAAGCAGAAAGCTCGAATTATTACGTATTAAAGTACAAAGGATATCCTGAAATAAATAGGTGAAATTCATGAACTATCGTCTTGAATATTTCAATTATCGACACATTATATTAATTTCCTGCACAACTTGATTTGAAGGTAAACTACGAAAAGCAAAACGTTCTAGTTATTGGTATGTGCTTCTAAAGTTCGGTATAGAAGCTGTGGCAATGGTTTTAATCCGCCACTGGTATAAGGTATAAAAACAGTCTGTTCAGAAAAAATAAAAAGTAAAAGTTCTGCTATAGCGCCATCTTTAAAATGGACAAACAGTTGCAAGACCGAAATTTGTAAGTTGAAAGCGGATATTTAAGAGAAATATAACCAAGACCGTATAGGTAAATCGATTCGTCTGTCAGTTTATCCTGGGAAGGATTTCGCATTTACTGAACAAAAAAGTTTTAGCTCAGTTAAACTTCATTTTGGCTTGGCTTCCTTCTGCTTCCGGGACGCAGAAGCACTATCCCGCTTGCAGCCCGCGCACCGCGGGTTTCATTCGTCTGCTCTTGCTCTAGGACATAATGAAACGTTAGTGCGTGTATGTACTAACACGCGTTTTATGAATAAAACACATGTGGGAAAATTTCCGTGCTCACAAAATTCACTATAGAAAAATTAAGGTCATTGTGACTAATTGGTAGATTCCTATAAAAGATATTTCCATCCGGCGCATATGGAGCAAATATGCAGTTGTATTGTACGAAGCCACAGCTGCGATATTGCGAATTCGGCCCTTGCCCAACAAAACGCGACGATTCGCTCATCTTGCACAGCGGAAAGAAGAACTTAAAAAAAATTTTGCATTTCATTCAACAGTCGATTATTCATTCTTTAAAGTAAACTATTCGTATCCGCACATATGTATAATTCGGACTGGATCTGGCATCTGGCTTTTATATGCTTCATTATCTGCGGGAATATAATTTTGCGTCATATTCGTTTATATGTAAGTATGGAGTTGGCTGTGACGCAAGATTGGGGAAATACATTACATATGTACATACATAGGAGCCTAAGTGCAAAATTAATCCAGAAAGTGGTAACCTTCATCATACAATGGGAAATAGTTTAATATGGGAATAAACTAAAATTTTCAATCATTGTACTCTTATTTGTATGAAAATGTATATATGACAATGAAAAAATATGTCTAACCGATTTTCACATTTTCTTTAATTCATAAACGTAGAGTCGCTCCGAACGCTGATGATCGCAGCGTCACGAAAAGCGGCGATCATCGCGACTAAATATTATGTTAACAACAACGCTATTGCTTCTTAAAGTGTGTGTTCGTAGAGACGACTTATGTGATGATCACTGAGCGATCGCATTAAAAAAATATGCAAATAGGGCTCGGAGTTGGATGCTACACTACGATCGCTGAGCAATCATCACATGAGTCGTATCAGCGAACAAAAACCTTTAAGGTTTATTTTCCTCTATCATGGAATGAGCGAGTCGCTGTTGCTAGAGCCGCTGGGGTCGTGCCGAGAAAATAAACATTAACACAGCAACGCGGTCCGACTCGAGTTTCCCTATAGGAGTCAACAAAAAGCCATCTTCTTTTAACTTTTCGTAATTCTCAAGCCACTATCTTATTGACATTGCTTTTTCTTAGAAATATTCTTCACATTTGACGAATTGTATTTAAATATTTTATTTTTTCTCCGTAAAAACTCTTTTCGAAAAAAAAAAAAACAAAAACTTACTTGAACCACGATCCCGACTCTCGATCAAGGTTAAGTTAACCAAATCAATTCGCCCCTGAATATTCATTGCCTCGCAACAATACGGTCTGGTCTGTTTCTGTGTGAAAAGTGTACATATACCTAATATGGATCAGCCATCTGTTGGGTTAAAAAAAAGTCAAGAACAAACGCGCGACAATTTGAATAATAGTCGCCGCTGTGTTGCTCATGCAATTGAATTTCAAATTACTAGCTAATCCGCATACAATCTCGATTTTCCTTTTACTTATTTATTTTATTTTAATTTCTGAGAATACGGCTTTGAGTGCGATAGACATTTTTTTTTCACATAAGCCAAGTGTCAAGGCGACCGATGGCATACAACGCGATCATGGTCATTGACGAACACAAAAAAATTTAAATCCAGACAAATATACCTATCGTTTCGAAAAATGGGTTCAACTTTTTTTTTGTCCTGAAAATGGTAATTCTCATGAATACCTAAAGTTGTAAATAAATTTCCATTTTAATTTTTTCGTATATGACAACAACACGGAGTGGATCGTGAAAGTGAATCAGCGCGAGCAAAGTCCCTTTACTATGCTGACTGCTGACCCTGACCCTAAAGGCGAAAAACTTGTGTAAATTTTTAATAATTGGGCTGGAAATTTTCAAGTCGTCACAGGGGTTAGAAAATTCTATACCTGTCAGAATATGTTTGACACTCCTAAAGCATCGGCCTGATTGGTAATCTCATGAATTGGAAGCATTTAGAACCGAACTGTGGCTCACTTGCTTGAGTCGCACTCTACGATGCTAGTAATCTGGAGGTCCGGAGATCGAATCTCGGCGTGGTCCGAAATTTCCGTACATGTGCGGATAGGAAATATATAGTGCTTGCAACATTATATACACTCCGAAATGATATGCAATGTTACGTTGACTCTAAATTGCCTATAAATGGCTGATTTAACGCACCATGGCCCCACATGGGGCTACGAGGGTAGTCTGAAAATTACCCAGCCTCCCCGCCTGATGGTGTCAGTATCGCAAGAGCAATTTACTATCGTATAGTACCTACATTATTCTAGACGGCAACTGTCCAAATTTCAGCCGGATCAGACTCGTAGTTTTGCTTTGGCCGCGTGTCAAAGCTGGAGTGTCCGCCGATTTTAGAAAAATGGAAAAAGAGCAATATCGGTCGATGATTCGATTCTTGTTTTTGGAAGGAAAATCGCCCAGCGAAATCAAAGAGCGCTTCGATGCTGTGTCCGGTGACTCTTCTCCTCCGATGGCGACCGTCAAAAATGGGTTTAACGAGTTTCAACGTGGTCGCACGTCGGTTTTTGATGAGCCACGTCCAGGTGCCTCGAAAACGGTTAGCACGCAGGACAACGTGACAAAAATCCACGATCTCCTATTGGCAGACTGTCGATTGAAGGTGCGAGAGATAGCTGAGATAGTAAGCATTTCAAAAGATCGAGTGGGTCATATCCTGCATGAAATTTTGGGCGTGAGAAAGTGGTCGGCGCGATGGGTGCCGCATTTGCTCACTCCGGACAACAAGCAAAACCGTGAGACCATACTTCAAAGCTGTGTTTGACGCTTTTTAAGCGCAATCCGAAGGAGTTTCTGCGTCGTTTCGTGACAGTCGACGAAACTTGGATTTACTGCGGTACACATCAGAGACCAAGAAACAGTCGAAACAATGGACTTCACCCGGCGAACGTGTTCCGAAGAAGGCGATGACTGTCCCATCAGCCGGAAAGGTGATGGCCAGCGTTTTCTGGGACTCACAAGGTGTGATCCACATCGGCTACCTGCAGAAGGGCAACACGGTCACAGGGCTGTACTATGCCGAATTATTGGGCCGATTCGATGCCGAATTGAAGAAAAAACGGCCCCACTTGGCAAAGAAAAAATGCTCCTCCACCATGATAACGCACCGGCTCACACCTCCGCCCGCCAACACCAAACTGGTCGAATTGGGCTACGAACTGCTGCCCCATCCATCGTATTCTCCAGATTTGGACCCGTGCGACTTCTTTTTGTTTCCAAACTTGAAAAAGTCACTCGCCGGGCAGAAATTTCAGTCGAATGGTCATCGCCGCCACGGAGGCCCATTTTGCAGGCCTCGAAAAAACGTATTATTCAGACGGGTTAAAAAAGTTGGAGCATCGCTGGATCAAGTGTATCGAGCTAAAAGTAGACTATATTGAAAAATAAATCGCCACTTTTCCCAAATTTTTGTTTTTCTTTTGTAGGCTAGGTACTTATCAGACCACCCTCGTATACGGTACTCAGAAGAAGAACCGAACTGGGTTTCTTTGATAAATTTGACCAAATTTTTAATAATTAGCACAAGATTTATGATGCAAAATTGTTCTGTTGTTTGAAAAGGAAACACTAAAAAACTCGAAAAATGCCACTGAAATAATGTAGGCCAAGGCCACAAATATATACCTTTTTTCCTTCAAGTTAACACATTTACGGACCGAATGGACAAATTTGTGAGTGAAATTGACGATTTTACAAATCAAGTTAACAAATTTGCGAAACAAAAGAACATTTTGTCGAGTCAAATAAATAATGTTCTCGATGAAAAAAATGCTTTATTGGATGATTTTAACAATTTTGCGAATCAATTTAACAAATTTACGGATCAAATGAAAATATTTTCGGAACAATTAAGCACGTATGCGAATGAAGTAAACATGTTTTGAATGTAGTTAGCAACTTTACAGAACAATTTGACAAATTCGCGAATCAAATTAACAATGTTTCGAACCTAGTAAGTATAATCGTTAATCATATTTTTAATTCATCAATCAAGGGAACTGCGATTAATGCAACTCCCTTCCGGCTGCGGCAACTGGCAGTTGCATCATCATATCTACATAGTACAAAGTTTGTACAATCCGTTGACGTTACTGTTTGCACTCCTTGAGCAATCAAGTCAGTTAAAACATGATCTCGTGTAAGATCACCAAGTTCTCGACTGACAAATTCTTTTACTTTTGCGAACACTTTTTCAATAGGGCTGAGCATCGGCGAATACGGCGGGAGATATTGTAGCGTACGTCCAGCGCGTAGAATTTGATTCGCGAATTTGTCAAATTGTTCTGTAAAGTTGCTAACTACATTCAAAACAATGTTTACTTCTATCGCATATGTGCTTAATTGTTCCGAAAATATTTTCATTTGAACCATCAATTTGTTAAATTGATTCGACAAATTGTTAAAATCATCCAATAAAGTATTTTTTCATCGACAAAATTTATTTATTTGCCTCGAGAAAATGTTCGTTTGTTTCGCAAATTTGTTAACTTGATTTGTAAAATCGTCAATTTCACTCACAAATTTGTCCATTCGGTCCGTAAATGTGTTAACTTGAAGGAAAAAATGTATATATCAGCACAAAAAAGCTATGAAGGAATGGTTCGATACCGAAACAATATGCATTCGTCTTTATTAGTTGTTCCGTTTGAATATATTTTTACCGTAAAAAAAGGTTTTTGTTTCCTTTTGTCCTGCAGCTCATTCAAGAGGCACCAGTAAACATCGGCCAGTTGTGGACCTGGTTCTAATTATGTACCCTCTCGTGTCATCTCTCGTACCAGCATCATTCTCCAGACAGACTCGTGTAGCTTGCAGCTGATTTTTGAAATCCTAACACACATTTTAACCATACGTACGAGTTGATCCTAGAAAGAAAGAAAATGAATAGAATGACTACCTGGAGATTTCGAGAGGATCTAAAAACCAAATAAAAATCAGAAGAATTCATTATGAAAAGAACCAGGAAGACGGTGAGTGTAACCAGCCCTGAAAACTACGGGCAGACAAATAAGGACGTTGGTTTGCATTAATTTTGCTCATTGTCGACGCTTCTGAATGAATGTATGTATGTGATCATACTCGTTCTCTCTGTATGGGATCGATTGGTACATACGAAATCACAATTTATGTTAAAGCCGAAACGTTGCCGCTCGTCTCTCGTTGAAACGAACAATGAATCATCGAGGAGACGTAGGGCCCATCCTATATTGTCCTTTGGAAACATTATGGAAAATTTACGTACGGCGGCGTACGGGCTTTTGTCTGTCCTATATGTTGCGGACTGAAATGTGCGAATGATAGCGCGCACATTATAAAGACCCAGACCCAGCATATGCATGCGGAGGATTGTGTATTACAAAATGTTTGGGTTTGTTTGGATTTGATGGATGTGATATAGGACTCTAGGACGAAATGCGATGGAAAGCGACGCGACGGGATTATAATGTGTAGGAAGTTTGGAAATGACATGAGATCCAGATGACCAGCAGATGTGAGCTACTAGAATTATTGTAGGAGAACAATGCATCATGAATGGAATACGATACTCTGGATTTTTTCGGTTATAGATTATGAGCGATTGTGTGGTGTACAGGGTGTCCCGCATTGGGTGGTCAATACTGTAAGAGTTGATAGCGCAACTAGTTTCAGCAAGAAAATTCCCAATACAATCGCAATTTTTTTTACCGTTACCTTGTTATCGCTCTTTTTGTGAAAGTCATCGAAAATCGTGACTTGTCACGCAAAATCGTAATTTGCAGCACTCCTGATGACTTAATCCAAGATTTGATTTCAGTTTCAGAAACTACATTAAATTTCACAAAAACTGAAGTTTTTCCTGTTGCCAACCTAATCGGCACTTTCAAGATACAGTTATTCAAACCGAATAGAAATTTTTAAATAGATTTTTCATTGAAAATTCAAACAGTAATTTCATAACGGTGCTTTATACGTACAACTCTGCAAAGTTGATAAAAGTTGCTTCAACATGTTGGCTTTCCAACGGTATATATACGCTATCAACCCTTACAGTATTGACCACCCAATGCGGGACACCCTGTATATGCTGGGATGGATAGAAAATAGGACAGTCACTTTTTCTTTAGTCTTATGTCTCCGATTTATGAAGAAAGGAGTTGCAGGATTCCGCCCGAAGTTCAGTTTAAGGCTGATCTGATCCGATCTCTTTCGGCTTCTAAAAAAATTTTGTAGGGTCTGTTTTTCTCGCAAAATAGAATCTACTAATTAGCTTATATGCGTTATAAAAAACGAGACCGAGTTCTAATCGTGCGAATAGCACGATGAGTGTATACCCTATACTCATGTACATACCTAGAAGGCACGCAAAACCCAAAATATTCAATTTCATATTTTTTGTGGGGGTAGATGGGTCGGACCTGACACATCTTTATTACCTTGTCAAGGCATCCAACAGCTACCATTTGATACTAGTTTGAAGTTTTTCGTGACATTCTATCAAAAGATATGGCTGAATATAACTTTGTAGGGGAAGTAGGGGTAGGAGTAGTCGGACCTACTCCACTTTCCATCAACTCACAGTATATGTCAAAATCATATATTGATCAAAATTTTAAGTCGATAGCGATATTTTAGCGAAAGTTATGGCCGAATTAAAATATCAAGGAGGGGTAGTTTGTATGGGAGGTAGGGGAACCCGTGGTCCGATTTGGACCATTTTCAATACCGTCGAATATTTTAGCAAAACAAACATTCGACCAAAATTTCAAACCGCTAGCTTCATTATTTCGGGAGTTATCGTGCTAACAGACAGACACACGGACAGACAGGCAGACAGACATGGCTTATTAGATTCAGGGACCGACCCTGATTATTTATATATATACTTTGCCATACCTCCGGTGGCTCCTTTGAGGTGTTACATAATATCGGCGTAACAAAAACAATATACCCTATAGCCTATACCATCTTATGGGTATAGGGTATAAACAAACCCGGGACATACAGCTCAAATCAAACGAGACACTTTGGATGCTTTATAAGGGACAATTTGAAGAGGATTTTCAAAGCGTAGCCGACTTGTAAAATGCAGGACTGCCCTACGTGCTTCGGGACGGTTGATCGCCTTAGTATAAGAAGCCTCCAAGGAATAGGGGAAACATACTTTCAACCCGCATGGCCCAAATACTAAATTGTCGAATTATACCTTCTGGTCTGGAAATGGAACAAGCAAAAATAATGAAATTTAATAATGTAGTGGCGTCAGATAAAATGTGACCCCAATGTTCTAGTCCAGAGGTGCCCAAACAGATTTTTTACGCGTGTCACATTGTTGGTTTGAAAAGTGATGGTGGTAGGTCAACAAAACTGTCGAGAACTTTTGAGGTCAAATTTCTCCTTTCCCAATTTTTTTAGTGTGGGATGGGCTTTAGCTTCCTTAGTCCCTTCCGTGAATAAGCCGATAGATCCTTTGTTGATCTGCCTGTCTCTTTCTCTCTGATGGCATAACTGCATGAAGCGCCAAAATGACATGAAATAATGTTGCTAGCAATTTGTCTCCTATCCAACGTGTTTTTATACCCGTCACTATGTGAAAAGGTATATTAACTTTTTCATGAAGTTTGCAACGCACAGAAGGAAGCCCCTCCGATTATATAAAGTATATATATTATTGATCAGTGTGACAAGAGAAATCGATTGAGCGATGTCCGTATGTCTGTCTGTCTGTCGATCTGTCTGTCTGTCGGTCTGTCTGTCCGTCTGTCTGTCTGTCCGTCTGTTGCAACGCAAACTAGTGCCTCAGTTTTGAAGCCATCAGGCTGAAATTTTGAACGCAAGTTTCTTTTTAGTGTACGCTGTATATATGTCGGAACGGATGGAATCGGACCATGGGGTCATGGGGCTGCCCCTAAAAATTAGGTTCTTCTAAGAAAAACTTTTTTTTTTATGTATCAATTTTAACCAAACTCCACCCAAATGTGTTCCTAATAAAGCCTCAAAACATACCTAGGAACGGATGGAATCGGAACATTACGTCATATGGCTGCCATACAAACCAAATACTGAAAATTTAGTTTTTCTGAGAAAAACTTTTTCTATTTTAATCTCATCTTAACCAAACTTTACCGAAATGTGTTCCTAGTAAAACCTCAAAAAATATCCAGGAACGGATAAAATCGGAAACCCTGGAATCGAGGTTCTTCTAAGAAACACTTTTTTTCTTTATAAGCCAATCTAAACCAAACTTCACCCAAATGTGTTCCTTGTAAAGCCTCAAAACATATCTAGGAATGGATGGAATCGGATCATTACGTCATAGGGCTGTCATACAAACCAACCCCCAAATATTATGTTCCTGTAAGAAAAACTTTTTCCTTTTTAAATCTTAACCGAAATTCACCCAAGTGTTTTCCTGGATTAGCCTCAACGCATCCAGGAACAGATGGAATCGGAACACGTCATAGATCTGCGGTAGAAATAGTCAACCCAAAAGAAGCTAAAGTTTCATTCAAATGTGACGGGTATTCGAATTTCGGCCGCGCCCGAAATTAGCCTCGGTTTCGTTTTTCCTAGCAAATATGCAAACTTGAGTATATGCTGCGAATCAGATTAGTGTAGTTACTACGTGATAAACCTAGTACATCAGATTGCAAAATGTGGTGGAGACAAATTTTTTTTTGTTTCTTATGTTTTTTGGGGTGCTGAGCACGAATCCGGAGCTTCCCACCAAAATTTCGTTGCGGAACAGGGTCAAAATCGTGAAAAACCCAAAAATTTTGTCTGTTTTTCCGTTCTTCGCCCCCTAATTCTGCAATTATTTATTTCTGCGAAAAACTCTCCATGAATATTTTAGAGAGCACATAATTGCGCGTCCAAAGAGACATAAATATTAAAAATCTGTTGAGCGGTATTACTACAGTGGATAATTTAAATTTACCATTTTTAACATAGTTCCATTTTATGAAAAAAATTTGGAGATTGAACGGTTTTTCATTTTTGGTCGTAAAAGTTGCATTTATCTTGTACATTGTGTATTTTGGAGTGCAAAACCTGAATCTGTAAGTTCCCACCAAAATTTCGTTGCAAAACAGGGTCAAAATTGCAAAAAACGCAAAAAAAATGACTATCAATTGTAGCAATACCGCTTAACACATTTTAATGATTAATGGCGCGTTGGACCCGCAGTTATGTTTTCTCTAATATTTTCATGGACAGGTTTTCGGAGAAATGTAGACTTTCGGAGTTATAAACAAAAAAACGGGAAAACTCCGAAAATTTTGGGTTTTTTCGCGGTTTTGATCCTGTTCCGCAACGAAATTTTGGTGGGAAGCTCCGGATTCGAGCTCAGCACCCCAAAAAACATAAGAAACAAAAAAAAATTTTCTCCACCACACTTTGCAATCTGAAATCACCTCGGAACTACACTAGATCTCAGATTTTTAATTTACTAGACTGCGGCGCAATTGTCTGAAAAACAGATATTCAAAAATTAGCTTATTCGAAAGTGCTCTTCATGCATTTTGCTTGTGATCAAAAAATAATCCTAACGGTCACATATCCTCTCCGGTTCCGAAAAGCTATCTACGCCACTGCACTTTGATAATAAAAAAAAAGTCAAAATACAGACAAAAGATCATACCAATCTTCATCTGTCAGAAACCGATTGTAATTTGTATACATACATATGAATGTCTGAAAACCAATAGCCAGTCATTTACACGCCATTAACGTAATACCATACTCTAGTGCTCATCCATCTGCCATCCATATCCCCGATATCCTTGAAACGAATATAGTAGGGCACCATACATAATAATTTCGCAAACAACAAAAGATGAACTCAATCGTAATCAACTTCTTGCTCTGTTCTTGACATACTACTAGATGAACGATGACGTCGACAATGGTGTACGCACGGTGTTCATTACAAATTTGTGACTCTGACCCCCTTTAGGTGTACGTAATTTGTATATCGAAGTCGAGATCCTATAACACAATGCCTTCCTGTTGAAGCTGTATCCTGCGTGTAACGAAGCCGTGTGGCTGTGGTATGGTATGCCCTTTGAATGCACAATCTGCCTACCACGAGATAAAATCAATGTCAATGTCAGGGTCGCAAAAACAATGAACATCCCATCCTTTCTATCCCTTCAAATTAAAACAGAAAAACAAAGAAAATCTAAAAAAGTCCTCTTGAAACAAAAACTTCAGAAAAAAAGGGGTATAAAACCACTCTGAAAGAAAATTATTGTCGGTGCATCCATATAGATTCGTGGATTCAATCCCGTATAGAGACAATCATGTCGTTCTGATGTTTGCGCTGGGGGACGACGACTTTAATTTGGATTTGCAACCGTTGCCCTGGCGGATGTCAACCGTCTTCCGTTAAAAGAGACTTTATTCAAAGCAGGACTATTTTTCTGTCGGTTTTGAAAAAAAAAAAAAAATCGCGGAGACTGTGCCATGCTTCTCTACAAGAATATGCACATAGGCATATTTGCCGCCACAAGTCAAGCAAGAGTCCCCCAAGCAAAATCACAAAATCCAAAAACAATTTATTGTTTATTTGGGTTCTGTTTCTGATCTCTCACTCTCTGTCTCTCTCTGTCCCACTCTTGTTCAAAATTGAAAGACAAAAAAAAATGTCCCCACGACTGCTATTCCTATTCTTATTGAAACTTTCTAATATAGAAAAGAATTGAATTTCTTCAGTTGATATGAAACAAAATGTAAGGTTAACTAGGGATTTAGGGAAGAACTGAATAATATTAGTTGGATTTTAGTGGGATGATTTCTGCCGATATGATTTTTCGTGTATTTTAATTTAGTTGTTTAACCCTTCGCCAGGCACGTCCCGCGATCAACGCGAACGGGCACGTGGGGTCTTTAAGGACCCCAAAGTTGATTGAACTTACATATCCTTGAACATGTCTCAAATTGTAAAAAACACACATTTATAAGTACTTTGTTATGTTCTTCAATATGTTTATTATAATTATTCACAATATTGTTGTTCTTATGGCAGCTGTAAACATTTCAAGCGATTGTAGCCATCAATGTTTTTATTTTTTTGTCCCTCTGCCTTGGATTCAAGGAAAACTTAATTCCTGAAATAGTGAGGATAACTTACTACTAACAAATTATTGAAGTATGAATTAGCAGTGCCCGTAAACTTGTCTTTAGCCCTTTGTAGATGCCTCTGCGACTTTAATTGACTTAGAATAAGCTATGGTAAGAATTCGTGGAGGCTAAAATTTGACCTCCATTGTTTGAGATTCGCTAAAGTGAAGGTGTGTTTTCCGACCTATATCAGAAGAAGCTATCGCAGCAATTGAAGAAAAAAGTTAGAAGTTGTTTTCATGAATTTCTCAAGCCAGGATAATTTCTGGGGAATCGATCCATGGTACATATAATCTCTTCCTTTACTTTCATTGTAGCCAAGAATGATATGAGGCTTACCTAGGTCTAGAGTTCAGGTGAAAAGACGCAATAAAACTACAGGGGAAGACTAGTAAATATATGGAGATAGTCTAAATAAAAAGGCCTCGACATAGAGTATGGCTCCGATTTTAGTATCCTACATATTCAGGACAATTGAGGCCTTGAAACTCATGGGGTCTTTGAAGACCCCACGTGCCCGTTCCCGTAAATTTTTACTTTTGTTTATCAAAACTTTTTTTCTGAAAATATTTGTGATTTTTTTCAAGCATATTCCTGAGCAGAATTTATGTGAATTAGATGTCCTACAAGTTCCCCTGGATGGGCGAAACCCTCTAGAATTAATTTATAAAAAATACCTTGGGCTTCAAAAGACCCCACGTGCTCGGCGGAGGGTTAATTCTGATCATTATTTCCAGGATAGTAACTCAACATTTCTTGGGGAAGAACCCTAGTTGTCATTTTTTCGAGAACATGCTTATAACGGTAACGCTTATCACGCCTTTGACGCTTTCGCAAGGTGTGCCTTATACAGTGCCATATTCGCCTTCGCATCAATTCGTCGATTGTCTTCTGACCTTTCCACCGACGAAGTTCCTGAACTATACAAGCCGCAAAGCAAGCCCATCATTAATCGAATCATTAAAATCAACTTCCGGGGAGAGTCGTCAACTTATCCTTGATATAGCTAAATGAATCAACCGGAAGCATGGCGAGGCGAACTGACAATACTTGCATCGGTTCAAGCTGGATGAATCTCCAGTGCGTGCAAGTAGCAAGGGAAGAGAAAATGCTAGACTTGTACTTTTTTCAGGTTCACAGAGGTTCGAAATCAGCTGGAGGAGAGTGTGGGAAAAACATTTAGCCCTAAAAATTAGATGGACTTGATGTTTGACTCTCAACATATAGCTGCGATACAGTAAGTAGGTTAATCTGCAGCATCAACAGAGAATTCAGAATAGCAGATGCAAGACGAAAGTGGATGATAGCTAAACAATAAACAGCCGAAACTACACGGAGAGAAATGAATCGTCAAAACAAACGGAAAATCACGCCTAACGCAAAAACGTTTAATACAACAATAGTAGCGCGTTTGAATTAAACGCGTAAGAAATAAACGCTTTCGCATTTATACTGACCAGTTTCGCGTTTATTTTGAATCAGTGGTATATTCATTTTTAAACGTTTTTTTCGTTCACTTCGAACGTTTTGGCATTCAAACTGACGTTTGGTTCAAACGATTTAAATTGTCAATATGAACATTAAAACGTTACACTGAACCAAATGTTTTTATTTTTATTTTTTTTTAAATAAAAAAAAAAGCTTCTGGAGTTCAGCATTGAATTTAGGCCGGTACAAGTTTTGCACACATTTCTTTTGCCTATAAACGCATCATAAAGCATAAAGCATCATAAACTGTACCTACCTAGCTGCAATGGGATTCGATCCCGGGACCCTATGATTTCAAGACCTACACCCTACCTACTACACCAACCAGACAATACGTGATGAAGGTTTCTAGACACACATAAAGTATTAGTCTATATGCATTTGTTTTGACTGCAAACGCGTTCGCATTGACTGGATTAAACGTTCAATGCTCGGTGTGGTCAAAATGACTATGTGAGTGTTCGTTTTAAACGGTCAAACATTGTTCGTTGCGAAGTAAGTGAATGGTAAAATGACTGCGTGTGCGTTCAAATCAAACGATAAATGCAATTAAAATGAACATCAAATTTTTTTATTGAAATTGGTTTACAGAAACGGTCAAAATGATTGCTTTAGCATTTAAACTGAACGGAAACCCTTTCAATTGCATATTGGTCAAATCGAACGTTATTTTTAAACGCACGAGTTTTTGCACGTTTAGGTAAATTCGTTTGAATCAAATGCTTTTCCTTTAAAAAAAACGGAATATACTTATATTGAACGGAATTGATTGAACGCGTCATTTAAACACGGTGCGCGTTTGAAATGAACGGGTGTTTTTCTCTCCGTGTACTCCCGCAAAGTAATACCGCGAGGCAGTTCATTGACGTAGCTAGGAATTATACAAATAGTCAACAACGCTTTTCAAGGAGTTACGGTTGAATGAGAAACTGATCAGACAGAGGCACGCCAATACTGTTACCCCTTTCTCTTTTGCATATGTATGTACACAGCTCATTTTAATTTTGTGGTTCGTTGAACCACGAGTAAAGCTCTTTCTAGAAAAATTGCATAGCAGAAAACAAAGTTCATTCATCGAACCTCTGACTAAACCGCTTGCTCGGTGTTTAGAAATCCATCGTGCTAGTAATTCGGCGAACTCCTTGCATTTAGAAATGTCTCTAGTCTCATTAATGGAAATCTTTAAAAAAAATCTGAGCTGAAAAATTATTAGCACCCATAATAGATTTTTTTGATGAAAAATTAACTTGTTCGTGGCTACACTACAAATGAGAGCATTCGCAAAAATTAGCAATTTGTGCTGAAATTCGCATCTATTACGTAAAAACAAAATTTCCGAACCTTTAAATAAGGGTTGCCTTTTATTTTTCTGGATTAGGGACCAAAAACGAACAAATATTAATTATCGAAAATCGCTTTATTGTTTTTCAAAATATTCCCCATGAAGATCTATACACTTTTGTATGCGTTTGCAGGGTCGGATTTCCCATATGGGTAACCTGGGCTATTGCCCGGGGCGGCGGAATTTGAGGGGCGGCAAATTAAATTTTTTCATTGGTCTAAGATTATGGAAAAGATGGATTTTGAAAACTCAAACATAATTGTAGAAAATAATTTGCTTTCTTAATTTATTCTAGTTATATGTACATATTCGTCTTAATCCAAAGCGCCTAATCTCAACCTCAACTCAAATTTTAATACGATTCCGCCTTCAAAAATTGGGACTTCGCAAAATGTTGCTTGGCGGCCTTTAGTTTAAGTAGAGTAGGAAATCATTTTTGAAGCCACATTAAATGATTTAAATACGCGAGTACTTGGCTGCCAGCTCCTGCTTTCAAGCCACTAAAATTGCCCCAGACTTGAAGAAAAAAAAAACCAAAAAATATTTTTGGTGATAGCGATCCTTTGGAAAGTTAGAAACGCCCCCAAACAAGTAACTCATCTAACAACACATTTTTGCGTGTTAAATTACTTCTTAAATTTGTCCCCACAACAAAATCCCTGGGAAGCAAGGATCTGGTTTCGAAAAAGGTCCAAGTCTCGATATTAGAAATGTGGAATTGGCTATCAAATTTTTGAGTTTCTATTGGGTGAATAGGTTTAAACAAAGTTTCAAGAATTTTTACGCTTAAATTTTCGAATTTGAAATTTTTTGTTCAGAGAAAAACGGAAAATTCCATCGAAAATAAAAATAATTTAAAATAAAGGGTGGTCCAACTAGAATGCCCGATGTTAATTGAGTGTCACACCTTAACGGTAAGTTTCTCGCCCAACTTTATTAGATATTTCTTTGCTTCAGTGTTTGGCAAATTCAACCATGGAGAAATACACAATTGACCAGTGCGTTAAGGTCGTTGCAGCCATTTACGAAAATGGACGTTCAAATCAAAATGCTGCTTTTCGTGCACTTTGTGATTTTTTTGGACAACATAGACCAGATATTTTGTTTCACACGTAATCGCCATAGATCCTTTTATCATAATAAAAAAAATAGATAATTCTTTAAAAACGATTTGTTTTATTAACAAATAACTTCGTACATTCACGTTGGCCCACCCTTTAGTTGAAATCAGGAAAATCTGGAACTTTTTAGTCACCGAATTATTTTTGCTGAATAACATCAGTAAGTGCTTTCCCAATTCGTTTTCGTTATCTTTATCACCGAAAACAAAATAGGTCAAGGTGTGTTCAAAATTTACCGTAAGCTTTCTTCTTTTTGGGTTTATTGGATATGACGTTTTCTGGTTAAATATGATGCTAATATATGAAATTTTATTTGTTGGTGGTAATTCGCAAACTATTTCCGAAACGATCGACAAATAAAAAAAAATAGAAAGCATGCACGCATTTCTAAAGAAAGTGAAAAGCCGAATATAATAAGAATTGTACAGTTTTCTATGTTCTCATTCGAGTTTTAATCATTCCTAAAACAATTTTGGGAGGGTCATGAAACACTTGGATTCCTCCCCTGGGAAGCAACATAAAAATTTTTCAAACAAAATACGCTTACTAGTAAAAAAATATGAAAGTTGCCGTTTTTACGCCCGCTAACGTTTTGCCTACATTTCCTTTGTGAGATGACAACTGCTACCTTCAAACTTATCTAGTGGCGGAGGGCGGCAAAGTCGTTACTGCCCAGGGGCGCAATAGAGGCTAAATCCGGCCCTGTGCGTTTGAAATAATTGTCGAAGCACTTTTGCCACTCTGATTGAGGCATCTCCAAAACATGCATGCTGAACGCAGCAACCGTTTCTTCAGGTGTTGAAAAACGTTGACCTCTCAGTTTATTTTTTAAGTAATAGTTGTGTACCACTCAGAATTGACTGTTCTGCGTTTTTGTAGTGGTACGGTTGCAACATGTCCAGTTTTTCCGAAAAAACAGGCGACCATTTGCTTGGAAGTGCTTCGTGCGCGAACAACTTTTGTTGGATTTGGCTCATCTAGAAACACCCATACAGTCGACTGCTGTTTACTTTCGGGCTCATACGCGTAAATCCAGGATTCATCACCTGTCACGATTTCATAGACGTGTTTCAAACCACCGCGATCGTACTTTTTGAGCATTTCTTTCGACCAATCGACACGAGCCTTTTTTTGAGCGATTGACAAATTGTTTGGGATCCAACGGGAACAAATTTTTTTGACAGTCAAATGTTCATGCAATATTGAATGTATGCTGGTCCCACTAATGCCTAAGGTTGTCTCAATCCCACGATAGGTCACATGACGATCTTGCAATATCAGTTTGCGCACATTATCAATGGTTTCCGGAACAACAACTGATTTTGGACGACCTTCACGAAATTCGTCTTGGAGTGAACTTCGACCTCGATTGAATTCACGATACCATCGATAAACACTGGTCCTTGATGATGGAGCTTCATCGCCAAAAATTGAATTCAGTTCATCCATGCACTGGTGCTGAGTTAATCCACGTCGAAAGTTGTAAAAAATAATCGCACAAAAATGTTCACGATTTAATTCCATTATTTGGCCGAGATTAATATTTTAAGTTACTGTAAAAAACACAAATAGCGCACGTATGTCAAAACGTTCTGAGTACGTAGAACCTCAAAAATGTCAAACTTTACGATAGAGCTGTCAGTTGCCAGATTGCAACACTAGGGTTGTCCAATCCCGAAATATAAAAGGCAAAGGCAGAACATAGAGAAAGATTTCTAAGCTTGAGCTTGCACAAGCCACCGACTTTTTGACGAGTTTTAGTGAATGTCTTAGATTTGAGTTCAGCACCTCACATTTGTTATTTCTACGCACTTACGAGTATGTAGATACACATTGTTTTTTTTTTACTTGGACGCGGGTTGCACAAAACTGCGAGGTGCGCCGCGAGTCTTATGGCTGATGCTGATGTAGAATATAAGTATATTAGTGGCTTGACCACAAATTACCAGTGCCTCTCCCTAGTTTGTGTGTGTTTTGAACCGGCTATATTTGCGGCCCTTCAGTGTTGCGCCCTAGGCGGCAACCTACTTTGGCCTAAGGACGTGCCAGCCCTGCGGTTGCACATTCCATAAAAATATATTCTTTTTTTTTAATTTCAGGGCTTTTCTTTATTTTATTACAACCATATTTTCAATATTTTTTCCGCTTCATTCGACTCTGACGACGGTGGCCTATGTTTTCTCCATCTTTCTGATACATATTGTATAAACAAAATTCCCGTGTCGACATTGACCGCTGTAGGCCTGTAGGTACACATACGTCGCTGTTTTCTGTTTTCGTCAGATTCATTATAAAGAAGATACAACGCTGCAGATAAACAGAAAACATCTGGAAATTTTCTAGAGTTTTTCACAAAACTAAAATTTATTCAAAATATAGTATAATATGACCGTAGGCACAAAATGACAAACAAAATGTGAAAATTCCATACATTTTTTTAGGTTTTGTTCTGCATATTTCTATTCCGTGTCCACTTGATAACAAAAAACATACGAATAAACATGTGTAATTAAATGGGTGACCTAAAAATGGGTTTAACATTACCAACAGGCAACATACACACTACATAGTATCTGAATATGATATGGGAATCATATCTGGTCTGGTTAAATACCCTTATCTTTTTGACGACTCAAAAATGTCAACGAAATTTATATAAAACATCACACATTTACTATGTATTATTATACACTCTGTTGTACATACATTATAGAATAAATGTGACTCTTTTCATTTCATTTTTACACATTAGATAGAGATACCATTAGATCGCAGTCTATAGTATCAAAAGTCAACGTTTAACCCCTCTCTCAACACATGGCCCAAAAGGAAAATTTATTTTATCGCATATTTTAACTCATTTGTTGTTGCTGTTGGCATGTTTAAAAGTTTGTTTATGGTATCTTTTGTTTGCTTGCATATCTTGAGTTTCATTTTTATTAAAAGAGTTCCGTACTGGTATACACTCGCGACTGTTACTACCGCATACTATCGTTAGTCTTCCATGTTTAGATACAGAACTATCGAATCGTTTTTCTTTTGCTTTTCCCTATGTTTAATGTCCATTAGTTATTGATAAGCACTATAGCAAGAAAAAAAAAAATCGTTTCCACATTGGTAAATAAGTATGTATGTATACGACAGAAAGACACATTGGTGTGACGTACAATTGGTAAAGATACCATCCTAGCAGCATAGATACCATCAGATGCATATGCATAGATTAAGTCAATTGATTTTATGATGTACTTATGAATTCATTGGGTGCTTTTTTCAATCTGTTTATCGTTTGGAATAAATGTTAGGCATACTCATACAATGAACCATAGCAGAGAGACGTTCAGAATATGTTTTGCGCTTATCCAAATATGGAATGCCATATGTACATTAGATAATCCCCGCAATGGTCAATGGACACAATATTATGGAGATGAGGAAGGAAGTGACAGAGGCACTGGGCATTGGGTTCTGCGGACGTTCGTATCAGTAATAAATGTTTGGAATTTATGTAAAACACGGCCGAACTCAAACTTTGAAACTCAAATATGCAGTTCGCTTATAGAGATAACAAACGGAAATCTCTTTCAAAAAAAATCCTCAAAAAACCGAATCCCTAAAAATTTCAAAATACAAAATCTCGAAGGCATAATCTTAAAAATTAATTTCAATCCTAAACTAATCAAATCTATCAGTGATGTCTGTGAGTATGTATTACTTGAATGATTGGAATTTGGTATGCTTGCACTTTGTTTTGGGGGGTTTGGGATTTAGGGATTCTATGGTTAATATGGGCTATTACCATTTTCGAATTATGAAGGTTTTAAGATCAATTTCTATTCAATTTACTTTGGAGTTATCTAGCCAATCCTGTCGAAACGAACGCGCGTCTGTTGAAAGTGACTTGAGGTCTACGTGACCATTGTCCCAATCCCAATTTGCCCTTTCCGGTTTATGAATGAGGAAGGAATTTTGGATTATGTTTTTCTTTCTATTCCTATGGTTGCTTTTTAGAATGGTATGAACTGTATTTAGGCCATCTTGTGTGATGAGTCATTTCCAGTGTTTATAGATGCCAGAGGCAGACCAGAGGCAGACCGAAGAACACCTGGATGTGTCAAATGAAAAAGCAACAACAACGCATTGGTCTCGGCGATGACACGATTCAAGATAGAGCTGCCTGTAGAAATATGCTGAGAAATTATCGCCAAAACGGGCGATGTGCCTACACCGCAGGTCGAGCAAGGCGGAACCATGGAGCGGTATAAAGAACGAGGCAAGGAAGAAGAAGATAGATGCGAATTTGTCCCAGACTTTACTATAGATACTCCCATGGTATAATAGACCAATTACAACTTGTATGTTCATAGGGTTACCACCTGCTCGGGCCTCGCCCGGCAGTGACGGGCCTAGAAGGTGCTGCCGGGTTCAGGAAAATGTTGAGGGGCCGCGTTTTTTTGGTATAGCAAAATTTAGTCCTACTGAAAAATCAGTACTATAATTTAAAATTTAATTGACAGTTCAGTTTGACCTTATTATAACATGAAAATCTGACTAATGCCGGCCCCACACTTATCGGGGTTCGCTTAAGCGTGCTGAAAAAATGGATCAAAATCGTGAACATCACACGCCTGGGATGGATAGAGGCAATAGAGAAAAACGAAAAAATAACGTCCATTGAATTAGGACGTTATTTTTTCATTGAATTCCCTCATCGCCTCTGTTTCTCTCAGGCGTGTATTGTCAACAACTTTGATCTTTTGTACCGCGCGGTTTGACGAACCCCGATCCGTATGGGGCCGGCGTAAGATCAGATGACCGGGGAGTTATATTTACCCAATAAATTGCAGTCAGCTCAGAATGTAAAATAGACAGTCGGATAGATTTCAAACAGAACAGCGATTTTTCGCTGAAGGTATTGGGTTCATTACCAGGTTATTGCAATGGATACTTGTTAACAGCCGGCATATAAAAGAATAGAGGAAAGTGGCGCAGCGGATTGAATAGGCAGGCATGACTCCACCAATTTCTATTTGATCGTGCCATGGACTGGGTCTTTTCTGTTATTACGAATCGGTTCAAAATAATGCGGATGGGCTGTTGACTCTCAAACTTTCGCTCATTCAAAGGAGTTATTGATTGCCCTTACCCTTCCTTTCCATGACTATTAGCACTGCTAAATCGCACTATAGAGTCGGGATGTTTGAGACTCGTTTTTGAATATTTTGTGTGTACGTGACCTACCAAACTTTCCTCTGCCATTATAGAAAGTCCATTCAAAGGATTTATTAATTTATCAATCGAATAGTCTGATCTGATCAATTAAGCTTTTGTTGCATAGGGCTGTCTTAGCAACTGCGCCTCAAAAATAGGATAGTCTAAAGGAATTTTTTTAACACACCCTCTCCCCTCCCTTTCTTTCTTGCAGGTGCCGGGCGAGGGTCGTGGTCGAGGTGGTAACCCTATAATGTCCTAGAGGCACCTAGAAGTTTTGCATATGTATGGGTTTCATTAAATCTTCAGTCAGTATGATAGCCTAGACTCAATATGTAAAATGTACATACATATGTATATAATACGTCGCACCGTAGGGTCAAAGACAACACGATACGAAATACCCAATCATTGAATTAGCAGATGACGGAAAATTCCCAACCCCAAAGGTACCCCCCAAAAATACCTATGAACAGAGTTGAGAAAAATAATGGCGTTTGACGGCAAAGCCATCCATTATCTAGGCTGCGAAATACGCTTAGACCAATTAAAAAGTGTTCTAATATCCGGGTGAACTTATTTGGTATAAAGTGTATAAATTATACCATTTACTGGTCTAAATATCCCAACCGTAAAAATTGACAGTTTCAGTTGTCTTGTATCCAAACGCGATGCTAATTGGCAGTACTCATCACATTCCCACACGATGCGATCGCACTCGCTGCCAAATTTCGATATCCAATTAATTTATGTAGCGTTGTGTCATTAACCCTTTCCCGGACAGAACGTCTATAGACGTCCAATTTTGAGCATTTGACATACAAATTGTGTCAAATTTTGGCGTTGTGTCCGGCAATGAGTTAAGTTGTCTATTGTACAGCAGCGTATAAGGGGATACTATTTATGAAATGTGACATTAAACAACTCGCCAGGTTGTAACATTTGACAATCAAGTCTATTTAAAAAAAAAATATCCAGATTTAGGGTCCACGTACCACGTTTTCATTGCATTTTCTTAGTTTTTCGCATTTCATGGTTCTAGAAGTTCAATTGGAAAAACGAATTTGAGATGAAACGTCAATTGCGATAAATGACTCAGTTCTCGCCCTGTTCTAAGTTACTCATAATAATAATAATAAAATAACTATAATAAGTAAACTAACCTGATAATATTTTGCACGATTCCACGATTAGGTTCATATCTGTAAGAAATAGAGAAAAAATTAAAATTTGTAAATAATTTTGCGGCAAAATTTTAGAAAAAGCTTTAACTGAGAAAACGGAATGGTATGCTATAGGAGCCTTATAGGTCATAGGTGTAATGCAGTTGATTTTACATTAAACCCCCATTTATACTATATGTATGTATGTACAGTAAAGGAGTATTACATGTTTAGAAGTGGAAGTTATTCGCTTTTTCACAATATGTGACACTTTTTTCGTGTCTTATTGATGAACATAATGCTTCCTCCAAATTCAAATCCACCGAGTAAGGAGTGTTAAAATTGTGAGAACATATCCTAAACTTTCAGACTACGCGAGGTAACTAAATCAAAAAGAGAGATGCAGTAATATAATGTGTTTTTTTTTAGACGTGTGGTTTTCAATCTGGCATAACTTTTTTCGGAGTTGTTTTTTTTTGACAGCTGTCACTTGAATTATGCTCACCGATCCCGATTTTCACAAGAAAATTTTGTTTAGCGGTGAAGCTCACTTTTGGTTGAATGGGTATGTTAATGAACCTGATTTGCTAAAAGAATTTGAACGAGATCGTACGAAAAGCAGGAATAGCACCTGTACCCATTTACAGACCTAAAAGGCGCACAAAACCAAATTTTCAATTTAAAGTTTTTTTTGTAGGGATAGATTTGATGGATCCGGTACATCTTTAAATATTTTATAAGGACATCCCACAACTAGAATTTGACCCAAATTTCATGTTTGAAGAATGTTTCGAAAATTCGATCGAACGATATGGCTGGAGGAAGGAACTTTGGTCAGACACTACTTTCTAACAACTTCAAGGATATGCCACAATTATGATGAAAATGTTAAGTCATTATTGAGTTATTTCTGCATATCGAAATTAATTTTGAAATTTACACAAATGTACCTCATCCTCGTACTTAAAGTATGAAATAATGTTTTTTTCAAGAGTATCATGTCTTGAGTAGGTACTACAAATTTGCACTGGAAAATTAGTGAACATTTCCATTTGCACCTAGCTTTTCATCGGCTGAAGCATTCAATTCAGGTTTAAAAGTTATTTAGAAGAAGATTAAAACAATGTTTGCAAAAACTTCAATTCCGGTTTATGAAATTATGTTTAATACTTACAGCATAAAATAATTTCATATTTACTGCTCTAAAACGTTTGACTCTATTCAGGGACTACAATACTTCCACGAAGACCATTAGAAATCTGTTAAGTTTACGACGAATGCCTAATCCAGGAATGGAGGTACTACAACTCGATCCAATAAACGGATATCACATATCACACACTTTGAAATCAAATCCGGAGGGGACTAACAAAAGCTGCCGACCTAGAAACAAGTAAAGTGTGTTTAGCTAGTAGGAAATTCTACAGGAAATTCCGAAATTGATAGTGGTGTAGCTAATGCCCTAATGGTCCACTAGAATACCAGGGAGAGGGAATAATAAATTATAATGCCCGCTAAAACTATAGGCAAAAGGCTCCTTTAAGAGGGCCGTCCCGAAAAAAATGTGAACACAAAAGGGTGTTGCAATGCGGAAATTTGGGAGCCCCTGGGTATAGGGTGTAGTTAATATTTATAAAATTGCTCCGGCCACGATCGAATTAATTCGTACTATTGGATGCTGGGTTTGAAACGTTTTCTATAACGAATTTTGCAACTAACATGTGCACTTCGCAAATCGCTTGCAAATTTTGTAATGTTGCGGGTTGTGCACTTATCTGTCTTGAAATACAAAATTGAAAATCGCATCGAATCGATGGTGCATGAAAACTGTGTGCACTTAAGCGTGTTGAACTTTTCCATGTTTTACCGTACTTCCAAAAATTTTTAAATTTTGAATTTTTCAATTCCTAATAGGACATCTACTCGTATATATGCCATTTGGGCCATGTTATGCGGCACACAGACACGTTCAATCCGAATCCATTTTTTTTTTTAAATTTCGTTCTGTCAAAACCATGAATTTTCTTGGATTTGGACAGAACGGAAATCCCATAATAATGGATTTTGATTCTCCGTGTGTGTCCGGCATTAGGACGCCAAAAAGTGTTTTTTTTTCAAAAATGATGTAACAAAGATATGATTGTAAGACTATGCGCCAATTTTTAAAAGAATCAAACAAACACCTCACCTCTCAAAAGTTTTAGAAAATTGAGATTGAAAAAAAATATTGTTTTTGGGTCAAATCACGCAAATTTGACTTTGAAGCTCCGTAAAAACCAAACCTCTTATCCGATTTAAGTGCGGTTAGTTTTATTTTATAGGTAAATTTGTTGGCTGAAATAATCATTGTGTTTTGCTTCTCTAGCTGGTCTAGCTTTGGAGATAATAGGCTTTAAGTCATGCAGGAAAATGATTTTTTTAAAAATCTTTAAATGCCTGTGGCAGCTAAAGGGTTAAGCTGATGGGGTATGTTAAATACAACTTTTTTGCTGGAAATCAACTGAGGAATCATAATCCGGTGCGTTTATGCGGCAGTTTCCGGACACCCTGTATATTCTAGTAAGGCCAAACTGCAAGCACGAGAGCTAGGAATGGCAAATGAAAATTATCCCCTTCCTTATAAACATTTTACAAAGATAAGCCGCAAAGCAGTTTTCTTAAACATTTTTACTTGATCCTTATACGCTTCGCTCATAGAGTGAAAGGCAGTGGCGTAGATAAGGGGGGGATCAAGGGGATTAATCCCCCCTCTTTAGGTTACACGTTTTTCATCTTTACTTTACGCAAAACAAAGCAAATGTGAAATGGTTGCTAAAATAATAAATAACGTTTCTAAAATATTTTGTGTTCGAAGTCCAAATGGGGGCCCCTACCCAACCCAATTAGCTCTACAATTAGAAGAAAATCTTGGAACAATAATCGTTGTCCAATATAAGAATTATCACATACCTATTGGGCCATTCATCGGCATGTTTTTCTCTTATTATTAAGAAAACCCATAAAAGGATCTGGACAGCGAAATTCGTTTTATCATGCTAAAAAGGAGTGCCTGGCCTTTATCAATTAGGTATAATCGATCATTTAAGTTCACTATTTCCAATTTAATTTTCGTGAAAACATAATTCGATGTTAATCGATCGATAAGGGGCCGGACAGGACAAAACCGACAATTGCTCGCTACTCTACTGTTATAATGGACAATTGGTTTTAATCTGGTGGACCTTTACCGGCTGAATATCATCCGTTACGTTTTCTCCTTGAGTGTAGTCACTATACGGTTACGAGTGCTTATGCTGAAGCTTTCAATAATTTTTATTGTAGGCTGAAGTTCAACGGTTTTATATGAAATTTTCGTGCAAATTAAAACATAAATCCAAAAAAGCGGCATAAATAAGGCAAGCACTCTTCGTCACTATGCTAGGAAGGAGGCCCCAAGTGGTAAGGGGCCCGTGTTCCACCGAACACATGGGACACCATACGTTACGCCGTTGTGTGTAATAATTTGTAAGACTATGTGAATCCATTTTCACAACTGCAATAGAAAATGTACTTAAGCTTCAATTTTAAAAGCATGTTGATAAAAACTTGCGGTTTTGGTTCATTGTCTTGCTCACATTGGATCTGTATGGTAGCACATGCAAGTCTTCCTTAAATTAGGCGTTAACACTAGATGAAGAGTTGTTTTCTGACTTCATGTTCAGTTCAGTTTTAAAAGGTCGTTTATGAGTAATCCTAATTCTTTGAGTTTGTTGTCATTCTTTTCAAAAAATTAAAATCAGATAAATTAGTTTTACTAAGTTTATTACGAAGAACTACTCGAAGCTAATCGGGGCAATTTTTTAAACTAGATTTTATACATAAAAAAATACCAAAGTTGAAAGATATGTCGCCAGTAACTTGGACGCAAATCAAATTTTTATGCGTAGGATCTAACCCAAAATGAAGCTCCAATTGCTCCAACAACATTATCGAAAATTTGTACGAAAACAGGAATGTTGTGGATTTCTCACCGTAATAAAGAGTCCAAAATTACTGACGATTTTTGCGGGGCGTTCAATATTTTCAAGTATTTGTTTTCAAAAATTATTTTATTTATGGCACTAAAATTTGCACATCAGTGTTGCTATTTTGAAGTGTAATAAATACAGAAAATTTCATTCTGAGACTTCAAATTCTATAACCGAAAAAGTATTCGCGATCTTGCAAAATGATCCCCTCCCTCTCCGAAAAGCTATCTACGCCACTGGTGAAAGGGTATATTTTTTATTTTGTCAAATTGAGTTTGGCGAACAAATAAAAAAATGAAGACGTGCTTTAGACGAATAGGCCAATATAGCAATGCCTTAAAATTCTGCGACTGGTGAGTTGTAAATGTTTCATAAAACCCCTTTTACATTGAAATTGCTGCCACTGTCAGCTAGCTCTTTCTTTCTACGTATTTATTTATCCTGTAAAATTGTTAATCTTTTGTCGAGCTTTCGTTGAAAGAAAAATGTCGGACTATTTGCGCTTCAAAATAAATCCAACCGATTTTACGAAATTCCAACTCCATTTCTGCGGCTTTCATTCTTTAAGAATTTTATGCTCATTATCGGTAGACATATCGGAGGATTAAAGGCAGCCTTAGCTTTAGACTTTTAAAACAGCAATTTTTGAAAATATTCGCGCATAAGCACTACATACTTGAATTTTTCAATCGAAACAAATTTCTATATTTTTGGAACCAGGTAATTCCACGGTATTTTTTATAGAATAGACTTAGGTTCATCCTGAAGTTTTTGGAGTTCGGACATTTAAAAATTTCCGATAAGATGTAAAACATCCAGCGTGTTTGCAACCTAATTTTTATTTGACAACATCGCCCCTCGATTCAATTGATTTTGCATCAGGTATGCTTTGATTATCTTGTTGCGTGAAGGCCCCTAGAGAGTGGAACACTTTCTGAGGGGTCGCCCCCCCCGAAAATAAAGGGTTCCATGGTGTGGTCGCCCTGGGAGACCAACCAGTTCGTCCACCCCTAGGGCCGACCCTGACTATAGCGTTACAAAGTATAGCCACACAATATTAGTTGTTACCACTAGTTTCCATTTATGCTACGTAAATTAGATATGTAGTTTATATGGAGCACTGATAAGTGCACAACACCCTTAAGTGCACAAAAAAAAATTGTGCATTATCGATGTGCACTTATCCGTGTTTTACTGTACACTGAAACGAACTTAAAGTAAGTAAGTAAGTAAGCCCTTAAAATACTGTAAAATATTCGGCCCTGTCATCGAGTGTGGGCGACTGCTTGGACAACTCAGGATCACTCTAGATTCGGGTACCATAATAGGCGGGCAAAATAAAAAAAAAGGTAGTAGTCATGGCGGAATTATGGCTCTTACAGCAGAAACTTAGACCATTTCATATTTCGCCCATGCTACTGCCTCCGCCTATTCATGATAAAAAAAATGATAATAGGAACAACGTCACACGATGACCAGGCAATCCAACTATGAATAACTACATCAGACGATAAACTTTCCAAACGCTTCTTATCTCGCTCGATTAATATTCATTTCATTATTATCTGTTCTTTTTTTTCAACCCTTGCATCCCCTAGAAATATGATTATTATTATCTTCACTTCTGCATCATTCTCTCATATTTCGCATGTGGCGCGTTCAAGCCGAAGTAGGTACTACATAATGTACATAGGAGGAAGCAACTCACATGGAAACACTTGTTGAATACAATTGGGTGTTGGGAGTCAGTTATCCAAAGAGATAGACTATCTTGCTTCCTCATCCTCATCGGCCAGCAAGTGGATAGAATTATTATATTATTGAAGCCAGAGCATAAGCAAACGATGATGGAGTGAGCATACAATAATGCTAGGGCACAGTAGCAAAATATAAAAACATAAATGTGGTTCATATAAATAGATTGTATGAGCATACTAACCCCATCATTTCCTCTTTAGGTTCGTCCAACTTCCGTTTTCCGTAGACAACAAGATGATTTACACCCCCGCGTCGAAGCACTTCACGACCCGCATTTGAACTGAATAGAATTGCGTATGGGTGGATGGGATAGTTCGTCGTTACACTCACTAGAATTTATAAACGATCCTTCTTCATCCACGCAATCACGCATAGATACTGTAGAAAAAGATATGTTTTATAAGACTCCTTATGGTCAATGTTATTTTAACGGTTAATCCGTTGGTCGTACCCTCTTCTATCGGTGCTACTTATTTCACATGGTTTTCCGATTTTTTTTTCGTAACGGAAATATATAATTTCAAATCGTACAGTTTAACCGCGTGACAAAACCGCGAACTCTTTTATATACATTTCTTTAATCAATCACACTATTTTCGTGGTATAACTCATACGAACGGATAACGATAACGTGATAACACCACCGCACAAATATAGTTAAAGTAATCGTTAAATGCGCGAGTAATGTTTGAAATAATATGTGGGCAATATCAAAACCGACAAAAAAAAATATTTAACTCAACCGCGCCGCGATTCGTTATCAGACTTCCTCAAACGATGACGCGCGACCCTTACTTTGACCCCCGCTCTTGAGCAAAGCAACAGAATAGGCACATAGCACACAGCTCTCCCATCACCACAAACACTTTTTGTCGGTTTTAATTTGATTGCATATTTGAATTTTAAACGTTTTATTATAAAATAAACCAAAAAAAAATTGAGCAATCGCGGATACGCGAAATTTAACGAATAAAATTTTTCGCGAATGCCATACGTCCGGAACTCATAGAAACTTTACTCACAAGTTTGCACTTCTGGACAAACGATACGAATGCGAATGGTTGGATGACGATGGCATGGCTTGGCCTGGCCATTAAATTACGCGAGTACACGCCGACGAACGAGGAGTGGTGGTTCGGTTCACGATACGCGGGGCAATGATGCTTCTTCCCTTCAGAATCGGGGCGAATTGATAATAAAATTTTCATGTACGAGCTGCGAGTACTCGCTGGTCGTACATATGGTAATTTGTGTATGTGTACACTGCTATCGCGCTAAAGTGATAAGAGGATGTGTGCGTGGAATATAGGGTTGCCGGTATGGCACAATATTTTTGGTGTCCTGGATTTTTACGGCCTCAAGGATTTTTTTGGGCTGGTCTCTTCAACGCATACATGTAGAAGTGCGTGGTGAAAAAAATCACTCGTAAACATCACAGAAGTTGGAGTACAATTTAGCAGAAGTCTTTTACAATAGGGACAATATGAGTAAAATCAGATTTTTATTTTGAAATGGCTCTATAGAGAAGTAGAGCTTTAACGCCCCATGACATGAGTGGTGTAAGGTTTCCTAATGTTTAATCGTTCACCTTAAAAAGATCCATTATGCTGGCCCAAGAGCCAAGTAACTCAGAATCAGTTTATTAGCTATACCAACAGGATAATGGGCATTTTTTGGCAAAGGCGACCTCCGAACGTACACCTTACGGTTGATTCACATCCAAATGTAATAACAATAAAACGGGGCTAAGTGGAACACTCGGATAAAGGTCGATTCACACTTTTCAGTCATCAGTCACAGCCACAGTCATTTTCAATACAAGTTGATATATTGTCAGTTTAACGCACACAATTTTCATGCAACATCCCTTCAATGCAATTTTCAAAACGAAAAAGTGCACAAAACGCTTAAGAGCACGCAATTTTTTTGCCAGCATTAACAACATTTGCACATGTTGTGTAGTATCCAGGTGATAAGCCTAGTACATCAGATTGCAAAATAAGGTGGAGAAAATTGTTTTTTTTTGTTTCTTATTTTTTTCGGGGTGCTGATCACGAATCCGGAGCTTCCCACCAAAATTTCGTTGCGGAACAGGGTCAAAATCGCGAAAAACCCCTAAATTTTCGCTGTTTTTCCGTTTTTTGTCCCCTCTTACTCTGAAACTATTCATTTCTGCGAAAAACTCTACATGAATATGTTAGAAAGCATATAAATACGCGTGTAAAGAGACATAAATATTAAAAATCCGTTAAACGGTATTATACTACAATTGCTAATTTAAATTTGCCATTTTTAGCTTAGTTTCATATTATGAATTAAATTTTGAGATTAGACGGTTTTTCATTTTTGGCCGGAAAAGTTGCATTTTTCTTCTTTTTATGTATTTTGGGGAGTCCGAATCTGTAGCTTCCCGCCAAAAATTCGTTGCGAAACAGGGTCAAAATCGCAAATAACGCCAAACAATGACGTATCAACTGTAGCGATACCGCTTATCGCATTTTAACGAATAAATTCGCGTTCGACCCGCAATCATTTTTTCTCTAAAATGTTCATGGACAGGTTTTCGCAGAAATGTACAGTTTCGGAGTTATAAGCCAAAAAAAATGGGAAAACTCCGAAAATTTTGAGTTTTTTGCGGTTTTGGCCCTGTTCCGCAACGAAATTTTGGTGGGGAGTTCCGGATTCAAGCTCAGCACCACAAAAAACATAAGAAATGAAAAAAAACCGTTTCTCCACCACATTTTGCATTCTGAAATAATCTAGTGACTGCACTAATGATTAAAAAAATTAATTTGGGCATACGTTTCGAACCATTGGACTATTTTACGTATTTATGCAATTCAAGCAGGAGTTTTCCAATACATATTTATTGATTCAATTTATGACAATTTAGAAGGATAGAAATCAAGTCTACTGGCTGATTTTTGCCTTGAAGTTAGGTGAGCCTGAGAGTTAAAAATTGCTCTTTATGGGACAGCTTAAGGTTGAAATCGCACATTGTCTTGATGAAAAAAAATGCTTAGCAAAAGTGGCAGCTTCTTTGCGATTCCAGCGCTCATGCTATCATTCAGAATCACTCTCCTCCTTTGGTGATAATACGATTGCAGGACTGCACCATTAAATTATTTTTTTTTTGCGAACAACATATTTGTTGGATGTCGTTTTCCCTGAATTTGTGCAGACAAGCTGATCATTTTCATATTCATAGAAATTGTAATTAAAACTGTACAAATCAATTTTAGGCAACACCCTCAAGTGTTACGTCCCTCAGAAGCCCACAAAAAGCTATACTCGACTCGAAACATCGATGTTTGATACTTATGCCTCGATGTTCCCCCTCAAAATCGGCCCCTTGCACGGCATTGTTGCAGTCAGTTAATATGAGAATAAAGTTCTGCCCTTGTGACATGAAGGTTGAAAGTCCGAGTCCCGATCGGAACAACACTTTTTTCCCTCAATTTCCTCAATTTTTGGTCCGTTCCGCCGTATAGGTCGGCGGCAGGGCCGGCTTTACTATATGTGCAGACTGTGCACTTGAACAGGGCGCCAACCGAAAGGGGCGCCAATTTCAGAAATTCATTATGCCTTTTAGATCAAGACTTCCTTTAATGACAACTGCATGGTGATCACATCAATTCTCTTCCCTGTTATAGCATTTTTATTTATAGATATTTACATTGATTGATACACGTCGTCCACGTATTGTACATATTAAGCGAACTAGAACTGATTTAATTATTATATAAGGGTGTGTTTTCCCTAAGATCCGCTGTTATCGCGGCTCAAGAAATTACAGAGAAACTCCATTAACAACCAAAATCAATTCACATGCTAATCGTATTCCATTCCATTTGACCGACCCATCGACGCAGTCGCTACACTTGAAACCTTGAAAGACACATCTTCAAACTTTTCCGCATTGTATCTACGCGAGAAGAAGAGCGAGAGACGTGTTTTCATCCGTTCGCGTTTAAAAATGCTTCGCATATCTCGTACTTGTGCATCACTGCAAACATGCTCCAATTAATCCATACATATGCGGGATGGGCGCCCTATGGGCGCTAGTTTCATAGATTATATGCTTGGCAGAAGTGAAGAGTTGTGCACTGCAGCAATTGTGCACATAAGAAATTGTTGTAGCGTACACCCCTATATTCTGCAAAAGAGGGGAATAGCTGCTTTGCAGGCTCGTTGTAGGTGAGATGTGCGTATTCACTTGATGGCTCATTCTCGTAGTCTCAGGTCTCAGCTCGTGCTACATGTTTCAATTTTTTGAGAGTGGACGATAGAGGAGTTTTGTAGGATGAATATTGTATAGTTTGTAGGAAGAGATTTCACCGCGTAATATTTTCTGTGCAATCCATATTAATCGCAGGATAGACCTCGAGAGTGAAATGTTTGTCGGCTACGATTTTCTCAATGAAAATGTATGTATGTATGGTCGTGGAATATGTGGCAAGTTCAGTGGAATTCCATACGCTACATTTGATGTATTTTTTTCCATTTCCCGGTCATTTCATCGTGAAAAATATCTAATGACCGGAAAATACTTAAACTGGCTGAGAAAAATAATGGGATATAGCTTATGGAATTCTCCAGCATTTCTTACACGTCCACTGAAGTAAGTACATTTTCATTGAAAAAATCGCAGCGGATAAAAATTTCACTCTCGGGTCCTATTTTGCGCTTTAGATTGATTAATTACATTTCCTCTGCGGTGCGGATTTCAATTTCATTTTCGGTGCCAACGGTTTTTATCGTATTCGGCATTTTAAAGTGAAAAGCGAACCATGTAGGTAGGAATTAAAAAGAAAGTTGTCAGGAGTGGATAATATAAACAATTATTTTGCAAAACATATTTGGGCCTTGTATATTTTCTTTAAAATAAATTTTCTGTCGAAATCTGATATCATACACGATTCATCTGCCGGCCATAGTGACTTGACGATCGGTTAAATACCGGCTCTAAGAATTACTATTTTATCACAAAATCTAGTGATCGGTCGCATAAAGCCACAAAATGACCCTGGCAGATTACTGCATTCCATTCCTGATTAATATACAGGGTGTCGGGAAACTGCCGCATAAACGCACCGGATTGCTATTCCTCATGTGATTTCCAGCAAAAAAGTTTCATTGAACATACTCCCAATTCTTATCCCTTTAGCTGGCAGAAGTTGGAGAAAATTGAGATGGAAAAATAGATTGTTTTTGGGTCAAATGACAAAAATTTTAGTTTGAAGCCAAACCTCATATCCGATTTGAGTGCGGTTAGTTTTATTTTTTAAGTAAATTTGTTGGCTGTAATAATCATCTTAATTTGCTATTCTAATTAGTCGAGCTTTTGATATATTGAGGTTTTAGTGGTACAAAAAAATGATTTTTTTTTCAAAATCTTCAAACGCCTGTAGCAGCTAAAGGGTAAAGAATTGGGGGTATGTTCATTACAACTTTATTTGCCAAAAATCACATGGAGAAACACAATCCGGAGCGTTTATGCGGCAGTTTCCGGACATCCTGTGTAGAAGGGCGACTTTTTAGTATATGAACAGGGCGCCATAATACCTAGGACCGGCGCTGTACGGCGGTCCAACTTCATGGTGATAAACGCCTTCACTGCAAATCAAATCTCCATAGAATTCTCCCGCTAAGATTGAAGTGGTCGTCTTGTGCACAGATAGACAATAGGCACAAAACATGATGAGTGTGTCTATCTGTACGAAACCACAAAGCTTTGGGAAAAATACCTAAAATTTAAGAAATTGAGGGAAAAAAGTTTCGTTCCAATCGAGACTCCAACCTTCATTTCACCAGGTTAGCACTTTACCCTCAGTAGCTAAAGACATGTTTTCGAAATTTTTCCCTTTGGCGGTTAGTAATGTAAGTGTCGCTAGCGTCGATAAGGAGACTAAGAAAATTCTTCTTTCGGGAGCTGATAGCGTAATTTTCAGAAATTTCCAGTTTATGTAGCGAACTCAAGCTTAATATGTATTCAAAGGACCATTTGGTTGGTTGAAAAACATGTGAGATTCAACAGGTTTTTTTTGTGCTGTTTGGATACCTACAATTGGAATTCATGGTGAATCATTTCGATTTGTATATGAAATTGTCATTTCCATTCAAGTAGCACATTCCTCTAACCACCCTGGATGTTCCCGGGCTTGTAATTGAGGAGTGAGAGAGATCGTTGGTTTGAAATGGAGTGGGTGTTTTCAGGATCGGATAAGCGAAAGTGCACGCATAAGTGCTTAAAAAAATCTGGCATCATCGATACAGTGTTTTACTGTTCTTTGATGGCACTCTAAATTAATTACGTCGCACCTCTTTGTACTAGAAATTTGAATATTGACATTAATTAAATCTAGATAAATCTATTCATACAGAGAATACATTTGATTTGGAGTTCGTCCAATGATATTTGAAATTGAAAACACAACATTTTATCTTATTAATCGGTTTCACCGCTTTTGTAGCTTATTTTTAAAACAATCGCATTGAAGAAGAATGCAAGTTGCATTTGAAATATATAGTTATATTTGCAAAAAGAAAAAAAAATTGTAGTAAGGAACACGTGTTTTTGATTAACAACATTTAATTTCACGCCAGTATCTTTTTTACGTTCGTATTGTTTTTTACGGCCGTCATTTTTTTATTTTACGTCCGTAATTTTTTCTGGGTCCGTATATTTTTTTTGTTGCGTCCGTAATATTTTGTGAAATTAAATCCAAAAATAATTGCTTTGACAACACACTAAAATTACCGCGTACCTTATTGTACAAGAAATATATTCACACTCATTCGCACAAAGTTTTATTTCTAGGCAGATATTATGTACATTCACAGATTCACACAGATTAAGCGTTTCTTATTGTAATTTCATATTTCCTTACGTTTCTGAAAATGTAGAAGCAGTCAAATCGAGGCAGATTTAATTTCATGTCCGAAACGAATTTTCTTATCTTAAAATGCGTTACAGACGGAAATCGGAAAGATAATTCATAGGTGTGAAGGAGTTCATTTAATTAAAATGCTTGATTATTTTTTTTCCGACGATGGTGGATTTACGTCGATGATGGCAGTACGTTCGTTTCTGAGTTTACCATTTTCCGGAGGCCGAACAAAAATTTAACGTGTATTTCAAATGCTTGAGGACCAAATTGCTGTGATTTATAAAGGCAGTGGCGCAACCACGGGAGGGGATAAGGGGGCTAAAGCCCCTCCCAGACTCAGAAATTGGGAAAGTAAAATTAGAATTAAAATGAATTATGAAGCAATGCATTTCGTTGCAGATTTAAAAAAAAAAAATTAATCGTATTCGTGGGCCATATCGAATCGTGTTCATGGAGATTATTCGCCAGTTTCGATTGTCTATGAAAGTTTTAAACTTGTATTTGAAAATTGGCTTTATGCACGTGATATATATTAAAACAAGGAGTCATCAATAAAACATATTTCTTTATGACATTTCGTGAAAATATATTTCAAGGTAAATTGTAGAAATATTTTCAATTAAGAAACCTGGGGCCACGAAAATTTTCAGAGCTTTTTTTAAAGAAATAATTATCAAAATTTTTGAGAACCGAAATTCCAAGGATAGAGATGGCTAGAGAACAAAAAAAAATTGTCTGAATTTGGATTTTGGACTTCATACCGACTGGGAAATAAAGTCTTTTTTTTTCAAGTCAATATTTTTTCGATCCGCCTGATATTAAGGCCTCTATTCTTTTCAAAATTAAGTTGTTGCAAATTAAATAGTTCCTGGGTAGTTTAGACGGATGTTCTTACAAATAGTTAAATGCTGCAATTAAATTTATTAGCAAATAAGCCAAATTACCAACAAAATTTTCAGTTTTTACCAAGTAGACTCGTTTAATGCAATCGAATCTACGGCGGTGAATAGTGTTTCCCTTGGAAAACGCACTAAAAGTTTGATCCAAATCGGACATCTTCCATCAAAAACGCTGAATTTTAATTTCCACATCAACATCAAACTGTCTAGCATTCCTTATATGAAGCTGATCGGAGAGCAACAGTTTTAGAAATTTATTGTTTTCCATTTTTTTTTTCTAAGAATGCTACTTTGTGGGTATATAATTAAACTTTACTTCACCTACAATGATTTCACGTCCCAACGTTTTTGTTACAGTGTTTACTCGTATCTAATGGATTACTATACAGTTTCAGTTCAGTTACTCTAAACGTTAGGTCCGAAAAGAGCAATGTATGAAGGAATTGATCGACTGGCGCGGGGCACCACCCATGATGACTACATTTCCCGTAATATGATTGGTCTTAGCCCACTCCAGGAGAAGATCCTGGTTGCGCCACTGTATAAAGGAACACACTAAACTAAAAGAAATACATACGCACCATGGGAGTGTCCTTATAGTCAAAAATTATTCAAATTGTGGCTTGTCAGAATGTGGTTTTTGAACACGTATTTTTATCAATTTAAAAATACTACCGTAACGCAAAACTTTCCAATTCACGACTCATTTTCTATTTTTGCAAAAAATGTCGCCAAAAACGGCATCACTTTTTTCTGTAATTTTTCAATACACTCTCACAAAACAGGATGCATACATAAACAATCGTTTTTCGCGCACACAATGCTCTAGCATCCCTCCGCCGACCGTGCTTCAAACTCACAATCGAGTTTGCAATCTTTTCCAACATATTTTCCATTCAACATCCGTGCAGCCACCATACAACACAACACACAATACACAAGAACCGAACAGATGATGAGGGTTGTTAATCCCAATCTCGAATGCTAGTGATGTGTTTTGTGTGCCTTTTGCTATGACGAAAATTTCCTCATATGTCTCTTCGTCACATCCATAAAGGATATGTCCTCGTATGTCGTCTCGACCAGTTCGCATAGTCATCCGGGTTCCGTATGGACTATGAACTTATTGTATACCTTCACGCGGTACATTGTCCTGCAAAGAAAGGAATCGAGAGAGAGAGTCGCCTCTAAAATTGCCGGAGTTTTACGGAAACACTCCAGGACCACAGAGGGTTGGCTGCCACTATTATTGCATGAGTTTTTTTCTGTTTGCAAAGGATATTCCCTCAAAAAATACCGTCGAACGGTGATTCTTCATATTGCACAACACAACCCAACGACGACGTCCAACTTGGTCACGGTGTTTCGAGCACCACGAACGAGGTGAGTTCAGAGATTCAGAGCAATAATAGAGCCAATGCCAATAACCTCTTGTTGTATTGTGTCCGCGCGCCGTATATACACCAGACCAGGACACTACACACAGGACTCACAGAATACAGGTCGTATGTAACTATACTCATATTGTATGGAGATTTTCGCAAAGGAATTTTCACAATAATTTTCGAGCCAAACGAAAATTACGCTCACAAAAATGTTGTGTGCGGTTTTTAGTTTGGGAATTTGTGAACACAGCCACCAACGAGCGAACGAGCAGCGCCAGTGCCACGTCACGTATCTCGCGTATCATGATGTAACCATGGACCGCACGAACCAAAAAAAAAATAAGAACGAAAGGATCATGACCATAACATAGTAGTCAGTGATTTATGATTATTTGTGAAAGGGATCCTGTTTAGTTGGAGGTAAGAGTATTTATATGTACATTACATGTGTGTATGGGGATGCGATTTTGTTAGGTTTGGCACACATAAATTTATGAAATGTGTCGGGGGGATGATTGGGTTGTGTGTGCGAGAGAGTGAATTGAATTATTATTATTTTCTATTGAATTTGGCGAACGAATATAGTTATATGAAGGATTGTGTGCATTGGCTTTCATGTTGTGGCTCCTCAGGGAATAAGAGGAGAGCTAAGCTGTTATAATAACGAGTTACAAGAGGGTGAAGTTCATATTAATAACTTTATTATTTTGTATGTAATTGCATTGTTTCATTTATTTGAGTGTCTGGACTTAAGACCAATACACAGTTCACTGGGTTGTTGCGATGCCGAGCTCTTGTCTCGGTTTCCCAAACCACATACGCACTCTTCGAAACCATCTCAACCAGTTTGCAAAATGTATTACCTTTAATTTTCCCTACAATCTGACAGATTGTGACGATCCATCGTACGATCGATTAGATGGTGTATGGCGATTACTAGAAAAATTATTTTTTTCTTAACCTCCTATAATTTTTAGTTTTTCCCTCATATATGCATACTACTTTTGGCTTTTGAGCTTTCTGTATCCAGTTTTCTTATATCGGTAGTGATGTGTATGGTCAGACCTTTTAGGTCCATTCGAAACTGAGAAATAACAATTATGTCACATCTGCATTTCTAAACCACACAAAATTCGCGAAAAATCAATGTTATTCATTCAAATCAACAACAACCACAATTACAATGATTGAAAAAAAAAACCAACAACGGTAACACTCTTTCTTTTTGAATTTGATTATCTGCAAAATGTCCACGCTAATTCTTTATCGCTTTGTTCAAAGAGATTCAGTATTCCACATAGCAAAAGAGAGTTCTAGCTAGCACTAGCCGACAGCAAATGTGCACGCATTCTTTAAGCACGTAATACATTTATACTGCTTGTACTCCATATTTGTAATGTAACGTACTCTCAACGGAAAAACATAATTTTTGATAAGAAAATTAGGCAGCGCGTCAATTCGAATGAAACTTGGTACGTTTTGTGCAAGACTAACTATCTAACTTTAAATTGAAACTGTTCTGCTCTCGTATATGGCTTCTATTGAAATGCGTGACTTCAATTTAATAGAAACTATTAGAGGGCAATTCAATGTTGTAATATGGGAACGAAATACTCGCACGACGAAAAGAATTATCGATAAAGTTAACTAAACGATCCAGACGTGGAGTTTAGATTTTTTGATCTGTTTAAGATTAACTTTAACCTTCTTTCGAGCTACATATTAGTTTTGTATGGCAGCTCTATGATGTGTAGTGTTTCAACTCCATTTTGTTCCGATATATTGTTTTTTTTTTATATGATCGGAGCACTATCAAGAGTTTTGATTTCGATCTATATTTTATAAGGTAAAAAACAAATCGTGTTAGCTACACTCATTTATAACTCAAGGATAATTTAACCAATTTCCATGATTTTAGGTTTGTTGGATCAGGCTCCAGTAGAAAATCAAAACTGATGAAAATTCACAATAAGCGACAATTCACAATGAATTCTTATTCACAATGTACACCAGTCTGTGGAAAATCGAAAATTTCCTCTATAGAATTTGTCTGCTCTCTGAAGAGAGCAGTATACCTACTGTATTATGCGAAAAATTCACAATGAGCGAAATTGTGAAGACACTTCTGCTTAACATTTTGCTTGAATGAATTCTCTGATTTTAATTTTTGAGTAAATTGATCCAACGCACCGGATTGGTCTTCACTTAGAATATCAATAACTACTGAACAAAGCAGAAGATTGCTAATTGAGCAATAGATCACAATAAGCTCCTTTTCAGACACTTTTGTCTATATCCCGGAACGAAATTGTGAATTTGACTAAATAAATAGCAGAATATCTATTGAAACATTCGGAAATTCACAATGAGCAAAACTATGAAGACAGTTATTTTCTCATACGCACTTTTGTCTATATCTCGCTGAACGGATTAGCGGATTTGAATATATTCGCTCAACGCGAAATGAGCAAAATAACTACTAAGGGTCTGGATAGACCTCGGGCGGAATGAAAATGAAATTTTTGTCCGCTGCGATTTTATCACTTAAAATGTACTACTTACTGTCGTGGAATACAATCCGAGGACGGTTCCATAAATCTTCTCGGCCATTTTATGTATAATTTTTTCGATTCTCCGGTCATTTCATCGTGGAAAATATTTAATGACCGGAGAATCGAAAAATCAAATTCACAATGATCAAAGTTTGGAAGGTTTTTCACATACTTGCGCGTTTCAGTAGGTACGTATGATGTATGATGTCCTCTGGGTGCAGAGGGAAAACTCCGAAAATTTTGTGTTTTTTCAGGGTTTTGACCCTGCTCCGCACCGTAATTTTGGTGGGAAGCTCCGGATTCGAGCTCAGCACCCGAAAAAACATAAGAAACAAAAAAATTTCTCCGCATCCCTTTGCAATCTGAAATCACCTAGTAACTACACTATATATAAAAATATGTATTGGACCTGAAAATGAGCACCTTAAAATTGGTTGGCCGAACCCTTCGGTCAAGTTGCGGTTCGGCTGACCAGTGTTTTTAGCATCAGGGAGTGATCCTCTATCGAATAGAATAGGTTCGATCCGACAGTTCTGAAACCCCATCGACCAGTCAAAATTGGTACCTTCAAACTGGTTGGCCGAACACTTCGGTCACGTTGCGGTTCGGCTGACCAGTATTTAGTCAGTAGTCAGATTTGCAGCTATTATTGAAATATGAGTCTACGGGTCGTAACATGTACTACAGCAGATTTCAGTAAATTAGCCCCCCGAACGGGCTATGAAAATGCAAAACAGAAAAAAATATGAGCCTAGGATGTTGTCTACCATTTATCAGTCAGAAATGACCGAAATTTCCATGAACAATGGTTCGTTTAGTTGGCCTTCGTCTGGAATTGTAAAATAACCTATCAAAATTATGAAAACAGTTCTTTTTTACATACTTCTGAAAAACCGGATAGATATATTGGAACAAATTGGGTACATCAATACCAAGAATAGTGGGGGATAAATCAATTTTTCCTAAAAGAGATGCGTTAAAAATTTTGTAAATTTTTCGCGTGTTTTAATTATTTATATTCCAGGTCAGTGGCGTAGATAGCTTTTAGGAGCAGGATGGGATCTGTGAACAGATTTGTCTTCGCAGCGATACTATTTGGCATTTGAAATGTTTGGATCTAAACGTTAAAATTAATACACATATACCGTTAGAAAATCAACACGCTGAAACAACTTTTACTTCGCCGATTTGACAGATTAAAGCACCGTTATGGAATTAATGTTTAACGCATTTTTATCCACATTTTAGATTTTAGATATTTAGCATTTCCATGATCCACTATGACTGACGTCATTGAAAAAGTGAACCCATCAGTGATCGGCAGCTTTCAACAGTTTTTGATGTAGGACTGATTCGATAGATCGAATTTCAGCCTGACTAACAATAAGTAGTAAATACCTAGTCCTGCCGAGTGAACTCCAATACCAACTCAAATCAACAAGAGTAATCTCTTGACGGAAGAAACTATCTTTGTCGAAAGCATACTTGGGGGAAGTGTCATCAGTCTCCAAGGGGAGGTTAAAGTTACATAGTATCGCCGAGTGGCCGTAATCCAGGGTTTGCCATTGATTAATTTCACATAAGCGTTAGAGCGTGTGAGCAGCCAATTTTTCGCCGAATAGATCCAACAGGAGTATCCAGTCCGACCGAGGGGGTAGTACAAAGGGCTCCAGTTATGATAAGAGAAGCTATTCTTTATTGTTTCGCCAGCCAGTTATATAAGTTGTTTTACTAAGGGCCGACCACCATGCGCACCATACTATGGCAGAATAGTTTTTTTTTCAATTCTATGATGATAGTGTTTTTATTCAAACAAATTGTCCTATCAACTCTTATAGAACAGACCAGCCAATTCAGGACACCCTTTATACGAATTTTGTGAATTTTGTGAGAGAGAGAGAGAGAGGAGGGCCAGATTCAACCTCTATGCCGCCCCTGGGAAGCAGCCAAATTGTCGCCCTCCGCCACTGATTAAGTGTGAAAGTAGTACAAGTCGCATACACATGGTAGGCAGATCGTAAGCGAACGTGTATGATTATGAAAGTTTTATATGTATATTTCTACAAAATATGTTCCCTCCACGGCCCGCAAACAAAAAAAGGGTCCAGGTGGTCCGGACTCCTACCGATTTTTCTAGCTATTGGCGTCATATTTGACTCTTGATGGGAAAACGTGTTTTCCTGATCTGTTTTTCATCAGAAATTTCAATTCTTACGTAAGCTTAAGGCAAAACTCTGAAGGGAGCACTTTGACTTTATCTGGGGCTTTCGAATAGTGCAGTGGCATTATACGGTTTCCAATCTCGAGAGATCTTTTGTTACGGTGCAAAATAAAATCGAACTTGCAAGCACTCATTGATGTAATTCAGGAAAATTTATTTGGCACTACGCTATTTGCTACGTTTTGCTGATTTTAATTATTTTAAATGTTTTTTTTTGTGAATTTTCTGTTTTAAGTGTGAAACATAACGGCAAGTTACGTGCTGAAGCAATTTTGCTTCCGTCCCGTGCAATCTGTGCAGTCACACTTATTCGATGCATGAAAGTTACTGAAAAATTTGAATGACTCCTCCCGAAACCAAATCTTGGCTACGTCCCAGCGAATTTCAAATGCTGAAAACCTGAGGTAAGAACAAATCCGGTTATAAAAGCTATTTCAGCCATTGTCTGAAATCTTTACTAACTATAGGTTAACTAGAACCCCTTGTTAACGTGAAGCGTTACGAAGATATGCTTTCTACTGCTAGTTTTAATTAACAGTACGCGGTTCGGAGTGAATGCTTCTAGCAGGAGAAGTCCCAACTTTTGAAGGCGTAGTCACATTACAATTTGAGGTGAGGTTGTGATTGGGCGCCCTGAATTAAGGCGAATGCACGTAAGTAGTTTCAATTAAAATGAATACTTGAGTTTCAAATTCACCGTCCCTTGAAATCGACCGCCTCGGCAGTTGCCCCTATGGGAAATCCGGCCGACCTATTTTTCAGGGTTTGGGGTTTCAATGGTGATCCCATACTTTTCCATCTGCTCCAACTTCTAACTTTATAATAATAATAAAATAACATTTATTGGTCAGATTTCAGTTTGCGTATTACAAGTTTTATACATCGTTTAGAGTTCAGACAAAATCTCTACAGCTATATTTTAGTGGTATACTTCGAAAATTATACAGGAGTTTGATTGTATTTATACAGATAATAGTTCGAGGAAAAAGTGTACTAAAAAACCTACTTGGACTTAATTCGATCTTAATTTAAGCTAAAACTATGTTAACTTAACCTATAATACTATCTTAAGCGCAGAGAAGGTACTAAAGAGAGATTAGTGGGTTGTTCAGGAATGAACATTTGTTCACAAATTTATTGTATATGTCGTCAGTTTTTTGGGTAATAAGTTTTATTTTGGTTAGAGCGTGCAGTTGCCTAGTGGAGAAAAAGAATGGCTTGTCCATTATTAGCTTAAGGCACTTATTTTGAATTTTTTATAGTGTCTTTTTATGTGTTTTAGCACAATGTTTCCATACAGGAGAGCTATAAAAGATGATGGGTTGCATCACTGTTTTGTACAATAATATTTTATTCTCTGTGGATAGTTTTGAGTTTCTATTTATAAAGGGGTATAACGTTCGAATGCGTTTGTTCATTTTAACCTCAGTTTCATCTACGTGACATTTAAATGTTAGCTTCTTATCTAAATGAAGTCCGAGGTATGTGATATTATTTTTCCAAGACACTGGTGTTCCTAGAACATTTATTTGGGGGTCTGGTAGGTATCTGCTGGCGCGTCTGTTCGTGAAGAATATTATTTGTGTTTTTTCAGTATTTATTTTAATTTTCCATTTGTTGTAAAATATTTTAAGGATATTGAGTTGTTGTTGTAAGTTGTCAACAATTTCGTGTGGAGATTCAGAGGTACAATAAATAGCTATATCATCTGCATACATAGCGACCTCGCAGGTTGGGAGCTTTTCTAAATGGGATGTATATAAATTGTAAAGAGTCGGGCTTAATACGGACCCTTGAGGGACTCCAGCGGGGATAGAACGTTCAGAAGATACTGATCTTGTTTTGACACGAAAGGATCTTGAACTCAAAAAAGAACGAATTATATTTATTAGGTAGATAGGAAAAGAGTACTTCATCATCTTGTCAATTAGTCCCTGATGCCAGACGGAATCAAATGCCTTCTGAATGTCTAGGGCAACTAGACCGGTGGATTGTTTATTATTGAAACCTGATCTGATATGATTTACTACCCTCCATTGCTGGTGGGTTGTAGTAAGTCCTGGTCTTAAACCAAACTGCCAATCAGGGATTATATGATTTTGGTCGGTTTTTTGCTGAACTCGTTTAAGTATTACCTTTTCCAGGATTTTACTGATCGATGGTAAAAGACTGATTGGATGATACTTATAAGGAACACTTTTGTCTTTTTCGGGCTTTGGAATGGGAACTACAGTGCCTTTTTTCCAGGCATTAGGAAAGTACCCTAACTTCATGCAACAGTTAAAAATAAATGTAAGCAAGACGACTGCTTTTCTTGGCAGATTTTTTATTAAAATATTCCCGATTTGGTCATCGCCGGTTGCTTTTTTTCACTTTAGCCTTTTAATAATTGCTCTGACTTCAGAGGGATTACAGAAATTATTAGGTGAGAAGTCGTTAGTGGTTTCATTTAGGAAACCAACCAACATATTAACCTCACGTATTGTGTGCGAATCACTAAGCTGATTTGTTAATGTGTACGATTCTGCAAAGCTACTCGCCAGTAGTTCGGCTTTGTCTTTCTCATTGCTGATTTTAGTTCCATCTGGTGATATTAAGGGTGGTATATATCGCGATTTATTTTTAACAGTTTTGAGAAGCTTCCACAGTTTTCGAGAAGATTTCTCCTGCCTTGACAATAGTTCATTCCATTTACGATTTTTGTTTTCGTTAAGAATCGCTGAGATCCTTTGGTTTAGGGCACTAATAAATTTACGAAGGACGGGATTTCGGGTGCGTTGTTACACACGACGAATATTGTTACGTTGTCTTATTAGGGTAGTGCCTGTCATGTCTAAACGTGAAAAGTGTGATTTTACAGGGGCTGTGGGTGTTGATCCTAAACCTGCGATGCGGACTGTTCTTAAGAAATTATCGATAAATACTATCTATGTGCTCCGTGTTTGTAATTTGAGAAAGATCAAGTGTGCGAAGGTTAATTTCATTCGTGATAAGCGATCGGTATCTGTACCATAATGTTTTCGTATAATTGAGGTATGATTGTTCGACTTTGGGAACAGATTTTTCTATTGTGAATGAAACTGGTAAATGAAGGGGAGATAGATCATTACACACGATAGGTTGAGATATGGGGTTTAGTCCATCAGAAATTATTAGGTCCAGAATGGAAGGATTTCCTCTCGGAGGATAGCATGTGGTATCGATTGTGGAATGGATTAAAAATGCATGGTCGGTTAATAATTCATATAAAATTTTTCCAGCTTTGTTCGCCTTCGAACAGTTCCAAAATCCATGGCGTGCATTGAAATCTCCACAGAGAATATATTTGCGTCTATTTGATGTGAGGAGTCTTATGTCTTGTTTGAAAAGTTGTAATTTAGATCATGGGCGTAGCCAGCGGGGGGCAGGGGGGGGGGCGACCGCCCCTCCCTGGCCGGTGAAACTTTTTTTATTGAATTGAATATTAATAATACTAAAAGAAAAACAAATATTTCAGGGATAATTTTTTTCAGATTCACTTCTTCGCATTTTCGTTTGCAGTTTCCATGTTCCGAAAACCGCACAAACATTTCCATATCAATTTATTACAAGCCGTTCTTCTTCCTTACATAGTCATCTACATAGATACATATGGACATACCTAATTCTATTCTATTTCGTCCAGATTTACAGCAATCCTGAGCGCTATGGATAGCTCTTTTCATGTCTATACAGTAGACTCGGGTAAACGTGTACTTCGCCAAACGTGAAGGTGAACAATTTTATGTGAGCTACTACTCTGAAACGTGAACAAGTCTTGAAAGCCCTAAAACATGAACATTAAGGGAGGAATTCATAGTCCTCACTTAAGGAATACGGATTCCCTTAAGGAATAATTATAAAGGAATGCTTATTGGGACAAAACGTCACTTTTAAATGCATTACCTCATTCAATAAAATTATTTAATTCGGAAGCCTAATTAAAGTAACTGACAAATAAAATATAAAGAAGTATCTAGTAGCTGCAAAATTTAAATTTATTTTTCAAATACGAGCGACTATGAACTGTAAAATTTATAAGGATTCCCTTATAGGCCAGTCAATTTATGATTTTAGGTCGCAAAAAATAGCTCGGCTCTGTTTTTTTGGGATACTGTTAGGGTAGATACCAGAAGTGTACCACCAAGTTTGCAACTTCGAAAACCTATCCTAACCCCGTGACCCTCAAAAAACCTAAAAATTTTCGAAGGTTTTTCATATTTTGGTTTGTGATTTCCAAAAGTCGTCTGCTTGATTCTCAAAGCTAATAAAACCTTCTTTAATTTGAGTCCAGCTTTGTAGGTGCAAAGGAACTCAAAATACTCGTAAAGCACTTTAAACATCGTTTTTTTTTGTAAAAAAGTTCGAAATGCTGTATGGGATCCTTTGTACCTACAAAGCTGGCGTTGCACTCAAACTAAAGAAAATTTTGCTAGCTTTAAAAGTGCAGTGGACGACTTTCTTGTGCCCTACAGGCCTTCTACATCTGCAACTTCGTTGCCAACCTAGGTTGCAGGTACCTAACTACACACTTGCAACATTCCGGCAACCACGCCATTCACGTTCTTGCAACCTGGTAGTGCAACCTGCACCATGCCTACAAATCACTTATTTTCCGGTTTTTTTGCGTGTTACCAACTTAGGTTGGCAACCAAGTTGCAGGTGTATAAGGGCTGTAAACCACTTGTGGAAAATAGAGAATCGACTGCACTTACGTCCCATAACGTATACGGCTTCTCGCAATGCCTCCTAATTTGACCACAGTTTTTCAGTCGAACTCTATGCATTCAGAGAACTAGCGTGAAATTTTGTCGGCCTGTTTGCATCGACCAGTAATGTAGGTACGCTCTCCAAGTACTGCTCCCTTTCAACAGCTTTGGTTTTTACAATTTGGTTGGCAAAATTTTGGACAAGAACTTGACAGTGGAATGCTCTTGATACCGCCATCCGCGGCAACGATATTGTCTAAATAGATGAATTAATATTTATGGGGGAGTTAAATTCCCTTTCAGACTAAAGGTACGTTGTCCTTGACGCGGCCACACGACAGCGACTCGCTCATTCCATATGAAAATTTGTTTTTAAAATGAGAGAGAAACGAGTTTTTATGGAATGAGCGAGGCGCTGTCGTGCGGCCGCGTCGAGGACAACGTACGTAAGCTGGACTCAAATTTAGCACTTTGGTCTTGTTTAATTTTTTCTTTAAGTCGACTGCATTTAACTCCCTTTCGAGATCCAAAGCTATAACGATCAGATCGTTGATTTTGTGCGAGAGTACTTAATTGTCAAAACTTCATCATGCAAGTTCCACGGCGTCCCAGCAACTTAAGTCGAATGAGCAAAAAACTACCATCAGAAATAGAATGGAATCCGACTTCGGTTTAAACTTTACTGTGGGATTCCGTTCTGGGGAGGGTTAGCTAGGACTCCCGATGTTATTGTAGAAGTGTAGAGGAGCAGCTGAGTTGAGCAGCTAAAGAGGGCTCTCAGTGGAATAACTGAGCGCTTGGGCTCCTATTTGGAAAAGGAAAAACAGCTTAAGAGCTCCATTGGGCTCCTATTTTAAGGGAGTGGAAAGCATGTACCCCTAAATGTCTCCAGGCGACTGTCGGATAATGTTTTTTTCTATGGATGCTGTGGATGTGAGATAAGAGGCTTCTCGGTATGTTTCAGCAGGAGATGCGATCCTGTAGAACCAAGCAAAGCCAGATCTCAAAACGGACATTGATGTCGCAAGTGGAATATGCTGCCCAAAAGCCAAAAATAGCACTGAATATAAACGAGTTACGTTTTAAAAAGCAGAAACGGAGGCCAGTTGAATGTAATCAGAATAACCAGTAAAAGTCTAAACACTTTCAGGGGCAATTTTTCTTTAAATGTTCTTGAAAATCATTCTCGACTGTCCTTTCCTAAAATTAAAAAAAAAAAACAATCATGAATGGGAACTCGTTTAACATCAAACAAATTAACTGAATACGTTCACGGTGAGTCTCGAACCCGTGTGCAAAGAAGGTGCGGCCACTAACCATTACACCAGCTAAAATACTCTAAATTTTGCCTAACAATATTTTCGCGACCAACGATTTCAAATCCTAAGAAAATCTTGATATTGAAAAAATTTCGGGCTTGCCCCCCCCTGACCGAAATCCTGGCTACGCCCATGATTTAGATCTGTCCAGTCTTGTGCCATGAAAATAGGCAGCTATTAAAATAGTGTCAATCTGATTTAATTTGAATGCGACTGTTTGAATGATTTTTGTACCTAGCCCGTTTAAAATTTGACATTTTATACCTTTTTTAATAAATATCGCAAACTCCACCACCCGTAGAACCTTCTCTGTCTTTTCTAATAATAGTGTAATTGCGATTGGATAGGTTTTCACCCGCACGCAGCCAAGTTTCGGTTAGAAATACAATATCGACACCATTAGAATCTAAGAAATTAAAAGTTTCAGTGGATTTATTACGAATGCTCTGAGCATTCCATAAGATGCATTTCAAAGAATTAATCACTATATACGAATTTTATTACAAGATCTGTGAGAACGCGGAACTGATCATATTTGGTTTTACATAGAGACAATTTCGTAATTAGTTCCTGAGCTAAATTAATCATTTCGTTAGCACTGAAGAGTTGCGAAGTTGACGTTATATTATTACTCGTAAAGTCTTGTTGACTCTTTAGAACATTACTGTATTGGTTGTTAGGCATGAAAGTATGTACACCAGTTAGCGATGGGAATTGCGAATCGTGATTCACAAAAGATATACCGGGACTTTGATCGTTTATTCTGACGTCGCGGATATGGATAGTTCTTAGAGCTAACCTCTTCTTGATTTGTAGGTATTCTTGTCGTTTCGGGCATTGAATATCATTATCATTAGCAACATGATCACCAGCACAGTTGGCACAACGAACTTTAGATGTATCTTTCAACATACAGGAGCTCTTATCGTGTTGTTCCCCACAAAAGAGGCATTTGGGTGTAAGATGACAGTATGATGAACCATGACCAAATGACTGACAATTCCTGCATTGTGTTATTTGTTGTTGGCGACGTTTTTGGTACTCCCAAATCACAATCGTGTTCATTATGGAGCGAATATTCTTTAGTTGGGCTAACTTAATCGAACCACGTTTGAAATATAACAAGTACACTGTTTCTATAAATTTTTTTTTTTTTTAATTTTCAAATTGAACTTTTTGACGTCTAACATTTGGAGGCTATGCACATCACACAAATATTTTTTTCAGCTGGGGACAGTCCATATCATGAAGACCTTTAAGAACTAATTTTATCGGTCTTTGATCGTTAAGGGCAAATGTAAAAAAGTGCACATTTTTAGTTCTGAGATGGGTCACGAACTTGTCGTAGCTGCTACTGTCAGGGAGGAAGACTTTCTTACCTATACCTAGGTGCTGTATGTCGTAGTTCGGCAATTTTAAAGCATCCATCATATCTTTGAGGCTTTCTCGATTGAGTTGGGGAATAATCACTGGCGGCACTCGACTTTTCTTGGTGACCTGTTGAGCGGTATTATCGTCATGGCTGGAGGTGGTGTCATCGATATCGTTCGATTGATTTGCGAGCGGGGCAAATCTGTTACGGAAAGCCATTTGTAGGGAATCGGAATGGGTTTTCGGCAGTTTAATCCTGTCCCGTAGAAGAAGTCCAGTGGGAGATAACTCCCTAGGTCGCTTAGCGCTGCTTGTGGCCAATGCATATATATTTTTTATATTATACTCCACGTAAAAGGTGCAGTTCACACGAGAATTAGATGCTACAATTAACCGTAAGACTGGTTTTGCGATTTACTTTGATAATTATACAGGCGATGTTCACTCGGCAAGAGTCCGAAGAGTCCGAAAGAGTCCGCATTTCTAACTTTACACATTTTCTTAATTTTAAAGTGATGAAATCAAAAAAGCTGGGCTTCTATAACAAAAATTCGTTAAGAATATTTATTCAATCTTCATCTTCTCATTTTGAAAATGCTGCCCAGGATTAGCTTCTTATTCCATCGTTCAGCTCGTTTTTTGTTCTATTTATTTTCTTATTTTCATACAATAGAGTCAGTCAAATATATATTAGATTCCCCTAACTCAAAATGCGTCAACAGGAACCAGGAACTCACTCTGATTTCTGTACATCAGACAGACGGCTCGGGAGACTATACTAACTTCCACACCTTAGTTCCATCAAGCGGTCGTCCGTCCAACTCGTTTTATCTGAAATACGATAATCGTCGAGATTAACGTGCGACATCCTATTACAATCCGACAATTTTCCCACTATGTACACACATTCGGTCAGTTCAGTTTGTGTTGCTCAAAGTCCAGTCAGCCGTTCAATGTATTTGTGGTGGATAAATTAATTAAACCTCGACTTAGCATGCGGGTGGATGGGGTGAGTGTTGTATTTCAATATAGAGAATAGTCTCTGTGTGTTTGTTTGTTTGTTCTTTAGTCATTACAACAATGCAATTATATCCGTACTTTGCTGCATCCTATAAAAACATGGCTGAGAACGCGCAGTCAATACACAGCGGCGCGTATATTTGATTACGTCACACATTAAGTTATAATTGACGATTGTCCTAGATCCCATAGCGAGAGAGAGACTCAATCCTCTCAAATTTTAATACATACACATCACACATCATGATGCCTGTCTGCCTGGGGTGGACTGGACCATATTCGAAACCTCCGAATCGGATGAGTCAAATAACGATGGCTGTGCGACATGTGTGTGGTAATTACTTTCAATCACATGTGACCGATTGACGAAACATTTGTTTGCATACATATAGTAAACGGATTGTCTCCAACATGAAATTAATTGGAATGCGGGGTCAGAACGATCAAATGTCCGGGCGTCATGAATATAAGTCTTCAACGATTTGCTAGGGGAACAGTCGATATTGGCATTCTCCGGTTCCGTGTCGTCAATCCTTCCAAGACGGCGGATGAAATTTGTGTATACCTACTTGTCCACACATTGCAATATGTAATTCCTCCCACGAAATGTTTACCCAACGTTTCCATAAACCGCAGGACACCTTTCATATAATGCTGGCATGCCAACATAAGATGCTTGCTTTACTTTCCACCTCTACAAGAGTTTGCATGATGTCGTTTAGTCCATTTTGAACTTCCTAATTTCAGAGTCTTCCGACTAGGACGACGGGACCTTTCCACCCAACAACGACAGACAATTAGGTCACTACCAGGGACGTAGCCAGGATTTTGTTTCGGAAGGGGTCCAACGGAATTTTCAGATGCGCGACAAATTTATTGTTGAAAAAGTGGATACACTATTGGACTGGTATGTTATGAAACGTTGAGAATACCTGGAACCGCGTAACCTGACTTTTTAATGTAATTATAACCATCATGAGTGAAAAGGATGTACCAGTGCCTCTTGCAGAATGCATCATTATTTGTTTTTTAGTCAAAGCAAATATAAAATCCGCGGAAACTTATCAAAAAGCACTAGAGAAGTTCCAGAATGAGTGCCTCTCTAAGACACATGTGTATGAATGTTTTGAAAAGGCCGAAAAGTTGAGGGAAAGTTGCCACATGCACGCCACCTAGTGTCACCGATGAAAACGTAAGCGCCGCCACCGTTGAAAAACTCATTGTGGAAGACCGACGAAGTAGTGTACGCTACATGACTGGGGAGTTGGGCATAAACGTAAGTAGTATTGGGAAAATATTCATGAGCAACTAGGCTACCGAAAATTTCAGGCAGATGAGTGCTAAGACCTCTGAATATTAAGTATAAATTCTGTCGCTCGGAAGTTTGTACACATCTGCTACAGCACTGATTGAATTGAGAAAGTTCTATTGAAAGTTTCAAAAGCTATGAAGAAGTAAAATTGTTTGTGCGAGAATGAGTCCGTGAAAAGCCGCGAGATTTTTACGAAAAAGATATCCAAAAGCTTGTCGGGAGGTGGCGAATATGCATACAGTGGTGTAGGGGAGACTAATTAGAAAAACTAATTTTTACCATTTGTATCTTTAAAATTAAATTTAATATCGTAGTCTGGCTGGTGTAGCGGTTAGTGCGCGCACCTTCGGTGCACAGGTTCATGAGTTCGAATCTCACCGTGGATCATGGTGTTATTCGAACTCACGAGCTTGTGACGGACTATGATCTCACTCAGATGTTAAACGAGTACCCATTTATGGGGATAAATACCACTACTGAGCGTAATGCTGATCTCATTACCTCAACAAAAAGCAGATAAGATCTTGGATCTGGATTGTCGCGCCTGTTATTTTATCTTTAAAATTGTTTTGCTTCGTTAAAACTTGAGCGTTTGGTCATAAAAAAGGCTTAACTACATAACTATTACTTGCACAGACTATTAAAGCATTTTCCGTTTTTCAATAAAAGTAACAGATGCAAACCCTCACTTCATTCTTTATCTACGGGCTTCATGTACCTTTATATCTCCGCGATTAGCTTAGCCGAACGAGAGCTAAGTTTCCGTTTAGTCCAACAATCGCCATGCGCAAAATATTTGGGAGCTTATCTTTCACTCGACCCAAAGGGCCGATAATCGCACATAATTATTTTTGTTTTTATGAAAAAAAAAAAACAAGTCATCACGAACCTTCACGATTGATATTAGTCAAAATTTTCAAAGAAATTGTTTCCTTGTAAAAAAAGCTCTGTTTAAAGACTATTTTATAGCATTCTCTATTTTTGTAGCAATGCTCAGAACCTGCGCAGCGGAAAGTTTAAAGATCCAAGCTCGCATGAAAACACGTCCATACGTCCAATAAATAAAATCAGAGTGAATAATAATTTTCGACAACAGACATTTTGCATAGATTCCGCGCAATTTATTTTGAAAGGGTTGTGTTCAGAGAAGTGTGTATTGATATTCGGATTTATCTAGTTTTGAAAAGAAAACCTCCCTTAAACCAATAAATTTTCCATGTCGGATATTTTTTATGATGTTCAGTCCCACAGAATATAGAGAAAAATATGTTACCACCTGAATATTTTGATATTTTATACCGTAATCACTAAAAATTCCGTTATAATTGAAAACACTTCGGGAGGGGTCCGGACCCCATGGACCCCTCCCCTGGCTACGTGCCTGGTCACTACAGGCATTCAGGCATGAATTAACCTTAACTGTACACACAATATTCACAGACACATAGTGTGTTATATCGCCCTCACCCATCCAGGTGAACACGCCTTGTCTAAGCGTTTATCCTGAATCATACCGACAGGAATCATGCTTCCTTGCCATCTCGTATTGGGGTCAGCAAACCCGCTTCCGAGAACTAGACCGGTATATACACTTCAGACATTTGTCGTCCTCATTCGACCAAAGTTCTTACCCACTTTTGCCTAAACAAACACTGCTGGAGTCTCAGCGGCACAGTGTTGTGTCAGAGTCGAAACATAAGCTTGCTTGCCCGAGCATATAAATATGTATAGAGAAGAGAAGAAATCCACACAGATGAACTTTGGGCTAATGCTATGCTCGGCGAACTGCGGAGAGGAAAGCCTGCGGGAGACGTTCAGTTCAGTTTGTTTCGAGCAAACATACATTCTCCTCGTCCTCATAGCAAGCCTGGATAATGTTCTATGGTTCGCTCGCGATGCGAATGCAAGAAACGTTTGTCCGGAGGATGATACGTGCGGAAACTTTTCGATTTAGACCAAAAAGACACAGCGAGCCGAGCTGTGTTCGCACAAGTATTCAACCAAGAGTTCTTCTAGGTCCCGTCGTGAATCATCGTCGTCCTTCATCCTGCCGAAAACTAAGTACATCAGCGGTATAGCATAAGGACAAAAAAAAATGAGTGTGTGTGTATATGCTGCACACACAACCGAGGTTTCCATAGTGTGTACATCGAGATTTTGTCGGTTTTTGAGGTTATACGAATTAAACGTATACTCTCCTTTTAGATGCTTTTGCTTTTTCATTGGATGTCGAGTAAAGTAGGGTATTGTTGATATTCTTGTTGTTTCTAGTCGCACTGCTCCAGCTAAGAAGATTTGGTACACAGGCGGTCTAAGGACGAAAACATTAGAGATGTTCGCAAAAGATATATTTTTGTTGGCACAAACAAGACACGACAAAAAAAAATAGAAAACCACGACCGTACCAGCAACGGGATAAGAATATATTGCTCTTTTTCAAACAAACAAACATTTGAGAAAGCTGTTTTTCACAAGTTTCCTTGTTGCGTTGCGTTTCTTGTATGCACACTCCCGATAATATTTGAAGAGTGAAATATAGAGTAGCACAGTGACCGCCGAATCTTTGCTTCAGAATGCTCCGGCTGATGCTCGGATGTCCTGAATCTGAATAAGATGCTTCTAAACACAAAATTCAATCCTTACGAGACCACTTTCATGAAATTGGACTAGTGAAATGGAAAATATGAATGCACAAAAGATGGGGGATGAGACGACTGATGTATTTCTTGTGGGACAGATAATATAAATTGCTAAAGAAAGTTTTCGATGAAAACTCAAAAATGATTAGGAAATGAAAAAGTTGAATGTGGGTGTTTTGGGATGATCTACGTAGATGCTACTAACCTGATAAATTCAGTGAGCTGAATATCAAAACGGCCCGTTTTCCTGGAAATTAAAAGAAAAAAAAACGTTATTAAAACTTCAAATTTTTTAAGGTTTTTTTTTCGAAAATGTATTCTGACTTCAGCGTCCTATAGAGAAATATTAAACGAAATTTTCAGTAGTTCCGATCAGATAAACATTGACTAAGAAAAGCTACAATCAGGAGGCGCCAAAAGACACTTCTTCGTCCATGGTATTGTCCTGTTTCAAGGTATTGATATTCTAGAACTGCTCCTGTTTCTATTCAATTTTTAGCTTGTCACAGACGACTATCTCGTTAAGGTTACCGTTATAGAAAAAATCATAAAGTGTTTCCCTACAACCTAAACATTTAAAAGATGATTCGCACGTACGTATATATAGTAGTACCCTCCTGGGGGGACGTTTGGCATTTTATTCGAAGCCACACTTCCCAAAGGTGGAAAGCTAACAGTTTTTTCGGTTTGTGGCACTTAATCATGCATCGATTCAAATTTTTGGCATTTTTTGGGATCTATCGAAGATACAAATTTCCTACTGACATTTCCCCTGAGCACATTATACCGTTATAAAGAAATTCACGACCATTTCCGACAAAAAATTGTATTAATTAAGTTTACGATGTGTGGCCTCATGGCTGTCTGAGGGGGAAGGGATCCTTATGTATATTTCGCTGCACAAACTAAAAATTCAGCATACATACTACTAGGGTTATACACCGTTATATAATTACTCGCATAGGCTACAACTAACACGGGCGGCATGCCTCAATGGGAACTTTTGGCATTATGTTTGAAGATACAAATGATAAGAATTTGAAGTGGACGACCTAATTATTTACCGTTATAACAATATTCAGGAAAATCTAAAAAAAAATGTTTTAGACTCTTTTGAACACCCAGTGCCAACATGGCGCTCTTAGGCATACACGTATTTCTGAAAAAATAAATAAATTCAGTGAACTTAACCGTTATAGACATTTTCATACAACCTTGTTAAAAATACAGTTTAAACCCTGGACTTCGTCAGGAAGCGCTGATCGATAGGGCTTAATTATAATAATAAGATGTTATGGTCCTTACGGATAGGGTAGGCACTGCTAGCTAAAAGGTATTGTGCCATAGTCGGTTAATTTAGAAGGTCAACAACCAGCTTGATAAAGGCCAAACGATTTTTCAGCAGGGAGCTCCTAATCATTCTGGAGTTTAGTGGGTCTCGTCCTGCACCTGGTGATCGCCGGGCATTCTCATAAGAGATGAATGGAAGTTTCATCTTCCTTCAGACAAAGGCGACCTATGTTCTCCCTTGACAGACCAAATTTATGGTGGTAGCGGAGCCCAAAACGACCCGTAAGAGAGCCTACTACTACTACTTCTTCCCTATGCCGTAACCCCTTGTGGGGCATGGTGCGTTCACTCAGCCGTTTATAGGCTACTTCGAGTCAACGTTACATTACATTAGAATTTCTCGTATAATGTTGCAAGCACTATATATTTCCTCGTCCACGCCAAGATTCGATCTCCGGACCTCTAGATTGCTAGCATCGTAGATTGCGACTCAACCAAGTGAGCCACAGAGCGTGGCTACTACTACTAGTAGTCATAAATCTGTTCTGCGCAGACACTTAACTCATTGCCGGACACAACGCCAAAATTTGACACGATTTGTATGTCAAATGCTCAGTTGTGACACCACGGACCTAACAGTGCAAGGGGGCCCCTGGTACAGTTGATACGCCATGGCGAGGATCTGTACAAAGACCATTCGGGCGCTAACGGTCCCGTACTCCTGAGTTATGCACGGGTGGCTCTTGGCGTGCCTACCTCCCCCCATAGTTTGCGGGAGGGAAGCACTAAAGGCCTAGCACGATTTTGATGTCCTCTGGTAGGGGGGTGCATCATATGGAAGTCGTGTGAGCTTCGGAGGTGACGGCTCCGCATGACCCGAGTCGAGAAGGGGCTAGCTAGGGAGAACGGCCTTGGTGGAAAATGCCTACGCGCCTATATCTAGCTAGTTTGTGGATTGATGACCACACTGCCTGAGTCGCATTGCTGACTAGTAAACTGAAGGGGCCACCTGGATGTGAAAAGCAGCGCTACGTTGTCTGCACAGACGCGTAGTCACAGGTCCAACGAGCCTGGGGTTTGCATGCCCGAATTCGACGTAAGGCTTAACCAATAGGGGGCCGAAGGAGGATCACACCTGCTATGGAGAAGTCCATAGCGAATAGTGTACCTCGGGGATGGGTGAGCCCAGGGGACCATGGTCCCTTCCCATCTTGGCGTTGGTCTCGAGGGGGCTGTCGGTTGTTAAGCAAGACATCGAGCTGGTGATGCAGCCCCGGGGTTGGGTTCCTGAAGGTGAATGCATTTACCGGATGGAGAAATCCCCATCTGACATTAAGATCCGTGTCAGTAAATATGCTGGAGGTCCAAACCGCTTTCGCAAGGACCGGGGTATAAAGCCATAGGCTAGTTGACCCTTAGACAGTAAACCTCGTAGATGGTATTCTTGTCAAATGCTCAGAAATGGACGTCTATAGACGTTCTGTCCGGGAAAAGGTTAATATTGGAGTACCTGAAAAAACTCACTAGCTCTTTGGCAAGCCGTAGACCAGGGTGGTTCACACAGTAGCTCCACATAAGGCACTATGACCAATCACCAATCACGGCTCTAGAAACTCTTTAGTTTATTCCACAGAAGGGCTCAAGACCGATGAGTAGTGATGATGAACACACTCTTGCTAGTCGTTCGCAATTTACCTCTGTGACCCTGTAACTATTAAAACAGAGTTACGGAAGGAGAGGTACTGAACAAGGTGAAAGCATTCACTGAACAACTTCGATTATTGCAGCCTGGCTGTCAGTGAAGATGGCGAAATGCGGACCACGGAGACCTCGCTCTATAGGATCTCAATGGCAATGGCATGAATCTCGGCTTGGAAGACGCTGGACCATATACCCATTGCAACCGAGGTCCAAAGAATCCTGCACCTACATCGTGATCGGTCTCAAAGCCATCCCTGAACCAAATGATGCTTCTAGCATCAATGCACAGGTTAGGTTGCCATTAGCTCATCCACCCGATCCGGAATGTTAAGGACGACCATCCAACCGAAGTGCAGTTTCGTGATCTTATAATCTGATACCAAGCATATTGGTAGGCCAGAAACCTGTTACAGGATACGCATATATCCCCGATGATCACCGATACGAGTATCAAACGATAAATGTATTTTTAGAGCGCTTAGGGCTGTAGTTTCTCATTTAAAAATATTCAGTAGCGTAATGCCCCATAAAGCTTCCTGGGCTAGGGTGGAGGTAGTACTAGAAGCACCAATGATGCCCAGGCAAGGAAGTCGTTGGAGTTCATGTTCATTACAGCTCCTGATGGTGTTGCGTTGCAGTGTTTTCGGCCACCACACTAGCAAACCATATGCAATTACAGGCCGTACCAGCGTGCCGTAACAGTGTGCCGTATAACCGTTCCGTCATTCTGGACGAAATACCCCAAGTCTTGCTATAGAAATTGCGACTAGTCCAAATGGCACGTGTGGCATTCCTAAGCACATTTCCTAAGTGGCCAGTCTAGTTTAATCTACCGTCGAGTTTGGTGCCAAGGCATTTAACCTCTTTGGAGTTGGATATAGGAACCCCCCTTAATTAGATTGGTTCAAGTGTAGGACAGAGTTTTCTTGTTAATGGCAAGAACTGTTTTGTGTATGGGTTGCAGCGCAACATCTGCTGACTAGCGTTAGGTTAGGGCCGCGTTCATAACGGACTGGAATTTTCCTCTGACCACAATACTGATATCGTTAGCGTAGCCTATGGCTAGGAAACCCTTCGCTTCAAGTAGCGAGAGTAATATTCGTCTACCACCAGGGACAACAGTAAAGGTGAGAGTACTCCACTTTGAGGGCAACCCAGAATGACGTTGGTGTTGAGAGTGTTACCCGCTAGCGAAGAGGGAATCTTCCTGCAGTTTAGCATGGTATCGATCCACCTAATGGTAGGCAAGAGTACTGCCGTCATATGGACGACTCTGGCAATGGCTTTGTGGCGGCGAGCGGCCCCAGGCACTTTCTTTTAGATTGCCTTATCAGTGAATTATTTTCCGTTAGAGTGCGCCTGTACGTCTTCCACTGACCACAGCGCTTGGCTGAGTTGAATAATCTCCTGAACTTGGTCCGTTTTTAATCGAGTTCATCATTTCACCAGAGAGGTAAGTACACTATACAGGGTATCCCATTTCTTATGGAGGAGATTTTAATGGCAGGCAGTGTGGCTCATTTGGGAAAGATTAATGTACAACGGGATCCCTCTATTTTTAATTGTTACAATACGACATCTCGCCCGTTACGCAGTTGCTTGTATCTTCCGAGATACACCCGTTCAAACTCGGAAGACACGAGCAACTTCGTAACGGGCGAGGTGTCGTTTTATTGGAAATTTCATGTAGTTTCAGAAAGTCATATCTCGGATGAAATGTTTGGGGGTGTGACAAATTTTAACTTAGTCGGCCATTATTACCCAATTTACAAAAATGCTATTGCATTGTAACGCTTAAAAAAAGAGGGGTCCCATTGTGCATTAATTTTCCCCAAAGGAGCCACACTACCTACCATTAAAATATCCTCCACCATGAATGGGACACCCTGTATTGTTGATCTGCATCGAGAGCTCTACAACGCAGGAAGATTCAAAGGAAGTGACAGACAGAAGTGAAAGTGACGGCACTGAAAAGGACTAGGTCTTTGAACAATTTGCAATTGGTTCTTTTGGGACACATGGACGCAGATTGAAGCAATTATCTGCAAGATTGAGTCTGATGTGTCTGTGATCTGACAAGGACTTCTCGCTTGATACATGCCAGTCAGATATGAACTCCGACATCGGTCCACTGGCAAGGGTAAGGACAATAACCGTCGCGGTGATGAAGGTGGGCTTGCAACGTTTGTTGAGGGCGAACACGTTTTAGGAATTAAAAAGTCAAAGAGTTTCTTATATCGCATGCTCACGTCCGTATTGTCTTACACAGTGTGGTGGACATTTGCGTCATAACCAATAATAAACTGTCGGTTTTTAGTCATGTGAAAACGAGTCATCGTCAGTTCAGAAATAGGCAGAGGCAATGACTACTTCCTGACTACCGTACGTGGAGAAAACGTTGACCAGAGCGGCCGCTAGATCTCTGAAGTAAAGAAATGATCTCTGGAAATAAGGATGGTTAGTGGCAAACAAATCACTTTATTGTCAACGCCCACCGCCGCCCGAGAGCAGTCCACTGACCTATCGTAACTCAACTTACTGCGATTAATATTAAGAGGACACTTGTGGCATTATGCCTAAAGCAGGAGCTACAAGTTAGTCATACATAATTTTCAGTATAGGTGCATGTTACCCTTATTGAGATTTTCAAAGAAAATAGGTTTGCAGTGGTTTCCCGCTTTGCAGCGCACAGATAAACTGATTGTGACTTTTTTCCTAGCATTGTTCAGATAATCTCCAAATGAAGGCTTATGCAAAAATCCAGCCTTAACCTGTTTCCTGAATTCCAACCGCAGGATTCTCAAATTTCATTGTTATTTATAAACCTAATGACACCTGTCGTTCTCTGTGGCCGTGATCGTTCGGTCGCCACTCTGTGAAATAGACACTCATAGAGAAACGAGGTTCCAAACTCGGCACGACTCGTCGCAAGTTTATTATTGATAAGATGATAAGAAATATTCTAATCGTAGAATAATAAACTAACAATGCGACTAGGAAGTGGTATGGCTGACAACCGTATCACACTCCGAATTCAATTGTCTTTGTAACGTTGATGCACTACACACGGTAGTCATTACCGCACCATGCTCCACTAGGAGTTACGGTAATCGAAAGAGAGAATGACACCTGACTACTCCTCTAATTCTCTAAAAATAATTGACCAGTCTCTAAGATTTCTGAGAACATGGACGATACATTTTTCATTGTTTTCACAGGTCTGGCAACGCTGTAAGCACCAGTGGCGTAGATAGCTTTTCGGAGGGGGAGGAGATCAGTGATTAGGACTAATAATACATGTGATCTTGGAGCTTTGAACTTTCCTCTGAATCAGAGATTTTTGAAAATTAGGAACAGGCTCTAAGTTGATATTCTTAAATAATTAATTGTCATTGTTTTTGACGAGGCAATATGGCAGAAATGCGTGTAGATAGTGTGGATACCTAGTCAAAGAAACTATAGCTGCATAGCTCCTGTAACGCTGCTACCCGAGTCTTGTTGGTAAACAAAACACAGAGAGCGAGACCCCCGATCCCAAAGTAAACCGCACTCTCATTAGCTATCAAATCTTTTGCGCCTATAAAATTACAATTTCAAACTCGATCAAATCAGTTAAAACTAAAACTCATCAAGCTCCTATAGTCTTTTCATTGTTTATGTATTTCCAATCTAAATTCATAAACGTAAAATACCTACTTCGATTTTACGATCTTGTTAGTATTATTAACCGCACATTTATTGGCCAAAGTTGAAAGAATGAAAATCATTATCCGTTACTCCTATAAGGAGGATGACAATTGCTCTCGCCAGATTTACGATTATTAGCGCGCGTGTAAATTACGTAACGACCGCAGCAAACATCAGTTCAGGGATATTGTAAATCCTAATTGAATTACAATCGTCGAAGCAGCTCGGTCCATCCCTATTGATTTCAACAAGAGATATTAACGCGAGGGTGGCATCACTGTATCGTAGAATTTATATTACTAAGAAACATTTATGATGCCAAAGGAATCATGTTCTGCTGCTGATGGTTGTGGTGGATGTTTTCGTGGGCGAAACTTTTAAATGCAAAATAATAAACATTAACTTTCACTAAAGATTTTTCAAAATGGATTTAATCAGAAAATTGCTGATAAGATTTTATTTAGTTTGTTTTAAAACTTTTAAGCTAAACTGATATTTCATTGTCTGATTTGAAACCAATGAATGAAGATGACCACTTACAGGAATATCCTTTAATTTTAAACACAACTCTTCAAAAAAGTGGTTACATCTTCTACAAAATTCTCCAAAAATAAGAGTGAATGTCCGTTCATTTCATGCTGTAATGTCCCTCATTTCACATCGGTGGGCGTATAATAGCTCCGAAAAAAACTGTCAGATAATCTGATCTCCACAAAAGGGATATCTCATTATTATATCACACACAGGTTGTCATTTCGATCGCATTCTTTTGCCCATCATGATGTGAAATCCATCCGCCGCCCATTTGCCGAGTGTTGTTGCCGCCGCCTACATTTTTTCATCGGTTGACGTGCCGTAATCTGGTCCTTGAAATGAGGTTTGGGGCTTTTCTATGCTTTCCGAAGATCCCGTTGTCGTCGTCGTCGGATGCTACCTACAGTAGTTATTTTTCGTCATTGTTGTTCAGGTCCTGTTTTCTTTTTTGCTCTGCATATGCCGGGCGCAGCGTTAACTTTCCGTATACAAAATCCGCTCACATGAACCCTTTTCGACTGCGACCTGAAGAACATGCTGGTGCTTTTCACATACATGTAACCGAAAGGATAAGGACTGGAAGCCTATTTCAAACTTGGATATTCCACGTAGAGTCGCTTGTGTCTTCTTCGATTTTTTTTTAGTATATTCATTTCTCTCTGTATGAAAAGCACCCGCGGTATAAGGACTTTTTGTGTGTCGAAACGTATCTTCAGTTTCTCATATGATGGGTCGTGTTGGTGTCCTTTATGCTCGATGGGCGCTGAAGGAAGAGACGCCATACCAACGGTCCCGTGGATTATCTCACATGCCCAAACATGCCATCAATGGGTCCATTATTCATGCAAAGCAGAGCGTACAAATGTTTGCATTCAGGAAGAGTGACGACGACGAAAGCGACACACGACGAGTCCTTCCATTTCTCTCTATGCCTTCCGGATAAGGCATATCGTCGTGCGGCCCGGGTGAATTCCAAACCCAGGTTCGGATGACGAGCACCGAGTAAAGGTGTGTGCTTGCTTATGGCCGAGTTTATTTATGAATATATGCGCGAATTCTGGGTACTACTGGTGCCACTCTCATGCAGCATGCATATCCTTCCAATGGAGTTCGCTCGTCCTCGTCGTCGTTTGTTGCAAATGAGATATGAATTTATGACGACTAAATTGGATGGCAAAAATTGCGAGTTTTTGGAGTGCGGGTGGCATGGCGGCCTCGCACTGCTCTAACGAATTATGAATTGGATGATTATAGTGGTGGATTATTCGCAGAGATATACATACTTTTTGGATTATGTTAATTCATACAACAACACGCGGCTTGCGATGCGATGATGATGGAGCCGCGTGGTGTGCTGGTGGCGTCGCGTCGTGTCATTGGTCTTAACCCGAAACCAACTCCTGGCACACGCGGGTAGGGAAAATATCGACACGGTCAGGACGAACGAGTCGACTGTAGGGACTTTAGGCGACAAACGTTTGTAGTATGGTGCAGGCATGATGTCTTTTTTTTATAATTTTTTATATGGTCGACGGCGGCTCTTAACCCCAGTATATGAGAAGTCGTTGTATGTATGATATAGGATCAAGGATGTACACAGATGAATATTGTTGAAAAACGAATTTGTCGAGTGCTTAATGGGATCTTAGAGGACAAATATGCTTGTATGTCCATGGATTATATTGTACACACAAAAGACAAAATACGGAATGGATGAGGGATGAAAGCATACTTGTTGATTTCAATACGGACCAGATCGAAGGAAAAGTTATAAAGGATGTCCCTTGTACAGATGTATTTTAGGAGTTTTTTTGAGCAAAACGATAGCCTTTCTTTTAGAATGAATTGTGTTTGAATTTAAAATTGCTATTGTCGGAATTCGATTAATCAAAGGTTTAGGCAGGTTTGGAATGACTTAAATGAGGTTTGCGTTTAGTTTAATTAATTTATTGAAGAGCATTGCGTTGCCTTGGTTTCTAAATAATAAATACGTAAAAAAATCGTAATCCATCCACGGAAAAAAAATCCACCTGTTCAAAATCCATCCGTTCAATCCTACCGGACAAAATCGATTTTGAGAAAATACTTCTGATTGAAATCAACCCACTAAAGGTCGTGTACGGGAAATTTTCTTTGACTCTGACTGATGGCTGAAAACTGTGGATCAATCTTGACAATTCCAACTTTATTCTAAATAAAAAAAATTCAGATAAAGGCCTTAAAACTAAGAGGGTACCAGCGCTCCACAAGCAATTTAAATAATAATTTTATCAACCAGCTCACAACCGGTCTCATGACAAAATAGTTTAGTATACAACAGCTGCATCGTACACACAAGCTAGCCTGCACGTAGCAAACGTCAGCAGCAACACCGTTTAACTGTTCGAGCAGCTATAAAAGACGAGCGACACGACGAGTCAACAGCATTCTAGTCTTGACATCGAAGCATACACAACTGTAACTCAGGCACAACGCGCAAATTTGCATTTCAGTCGACAACGAATATGTAGGTATAATAATTGGACTACTCTTCCGTTGAAAATCTGTATTGGATCACATGGTATTGGCGCTGGAACTGAATCAATTCAAAAAATTTTTAATCGGCACTCAAAGTTAACTCCGTTAAAACTTGTAAATGTGAATTTGGTCAAATGTGAAGTAGATGGTTGCTGGATTTAATAAATTTTAGCCGAAAAGAGACAAAAATGACCAAAAAATCATACATCCTTATTTCAGTAATTAGAAAATAAACGAAACAAAAAAATATTCATAACTCAGCCGTAAAATTAGGCCAAACAAGCTGTCAACCAGTCTAGTGTAATTTCAAAACCACCTCTCTTCATCCAATCTCTCAAAATCACTGTGTCTAATATTCCCTGGAAAAAAATTAATTTGCCCTGTCATTAGTGTTTGTCGCAAAACTCATCAACCTTAAACGATGCGGTATGACGTATACCAACCACGTCAGCATACTTGAAAAAGCCATGTCCTCGCGACACGCAACGGTCTCGGTCTTTCCAAAATTTTTCTAATTTAATCTCTATACTTCATCTTGAAGGGCTCTCATTTTCCATCCTTTTTACTGCATGTATTTAACACTTTCTTGGCTGAGAAAAATAAATATATTATACAGGTCATTTCCACAAGTCAAATTTACACAAAGAAAAGGAGATGAAAAAAGGAGCCAAGTACACGGTTTAAATTACACGGACCTCCACCATACAAACCACAAGCAAAGGCCATCATTTCTGCGATAGCATCGAAACGATGGCTCGTCTTGCCTATATACTCGCTCGGACTATCTTGCCTCAGAGAACCGTCAGGAGATAAATTATAAAGTGGTTTCTTCTTTGCAGCCCGCCGTCGCCGCCAAGATGATGGTCGGTCGGTCGTCGTGCATCGCGACGCGATATAACATCCTTCCATGTCCATTTAGACAGGATACCTAATTTAATTAGACGACAGCCCTTTTTAAAAAAAAGGCCATTTAATTTTTTTTCTCCATCTCGTTCTTCTAACATGTTGCAATTTAGTTTGGGGTCGTCTTGAGCGAACGGGTGACACTGACAAGCATTCAAGGGTTGAGTTCGAAGAGAGGAGTCTGACCGATAAAGTCCGCCTACTCCTAGAAGCTCAGAATTTAATGGAAAGAAATTCTGTTAAATAGTAATACTCAGAGAAGATCTTAAACGAACAGAAGACGTTCCAGACGGCCGGCGCGCGGTGATACGCGAAGCCTTTCCATACATAGTTCACAGCGAAACATATGCAGCAGCGGCATCGCTTCCTCGATGGCCTGCTTGGGCATGTGCCAATTTAGTGTCTCGCAAGCTCGCTCCATTTTCGCACAACCCCTGTAAATATGTACCTAGTCGTGATGTCCTTTTTTTCTGCATTGTAGGATTGTTCGATGTGCGACAGCACCGCATACTCTCCCGCGCTTTATCACGAAGGATATTCAGGACGTTCCGTTACAGAGGGTGGACGCGGTCCCGAAATTTATGACCCGTCCCCGCGTCTAGTGTACGGTGCTCAGTCGACCGGGCAGAGGCAATTTTACACTGTGGGCAAAGAAAGGATGAAGGTGATGCTGAATCAGAATATGGCAAAGGGATAGTATGTGTCCGATATGGTAGGCGAACTACTTAGTTTGATAGTAGTCGTCGGTTGTGTTTTGTAGGTGTGGGAGAAGCACTTAAAGAAATCACTTTTATGAAAATTATGCGTAGTTTATGTGGGTAGAAGGATCGTTCGGGGCAGTATACTAAGTTTTCTTGCGAAATCTAGGGACGCGGGAGCGTCCCGCACGCCAAAGAAAAACGAAGAAATTTGAACAAATAAAAAGTGAGAAGCGACTAAGACTATGTTTACACGACGGAACAAGTACGGGTTTTCGGACCCTGGTTGGTCCTGAGTCTTCAAATTCGGTAAGCGTTGTCGCTCGCGCCGTCTTACGAAGTGTAGAAAATTTCAAGATGATACGATAAGAAACACCGGAGATATAAGAGTTTGAAAATCGCATTTTCAAAAATCTTGTTCTCGTTGTTCTCGTTGTTCTCGTTGTTCTTGTTGTTCTTGTCGTTCATTGACAGGGCTACAGCCTTGCCGAGGGCATCTCGGGATTTGGTCTCTTTTCCCATTGATAGAGTCTGTCGTGAAGGTGTGCATAGGCTATCGTTTGCTCCGATCCGTGAAGTAGAAAAAAAGATACAGCGGAAAATGTGAAAAAATACATAGAGTTTCTCGCTTAAATCTTTTTATATGTTTTAAAGGAAGCATTTTGCAAAAGTCGGGGATAGGCCCGAAAAAAGCCTAGAAAAGAATCGTATAGTATAGTATAATTGGTAGGACCGAACAATCTTTTGTATCTAAAATTTTCAGTTTTAGATCGTCTGCAAGAGAGGGGGCGGGTCAAAGTTCCTATTTTGGTTCGTCTCATATATACGAGTACGTACATATTAGTTTAATATTGGATGAGCATACGCACTGTTTCATTCATCCCGATGATCCTAAAGCTTCCACCAAATCAGCGCGGTAGCGGTACGCGGTACACACAACACACATACCACAAGAATTGACAAGTACTCCGTGGTGTACCGCGGCGGAAACTATTTCATACATTCTGACACGTACCGCTACCGTTCTGCGCTGGTTTGGTGGAAGCTTAAATATGGCGCTGTGACACCAAATCGGTTTTGTCAAAACGGTGTATTCTGTTGTGTTCAAACCAGAGTTACGTGATGATGGCATGTGGAAAATCGATTTTTCAAGGAATTCTGATGAGTTAATTTGAACAAAATTTGGCATGTAGATTTATTCTTGTAATTCCACCCGGTTTGATCCTGTTGTGGTAGGCAAAAAGGTACTGTTAGTTATATAGTGAATTTCATAGCTATCCCTGATTCTTGGTCATGAAACCACTTTATTGTTGTAAAAGCAATGCTCGTCAGAACTCAAAAGGTTTTCGGGACCTTTGATGAGGGATAAAAGGATATTTTCACATGTACATGTCTTTCTCTATGTGTCTTAGGCGCAATGTGGAACTTAGGAAATATGGATGTTATTTGAATCACATATTGAGTACCCAGTGAGGCTTAATGGTTACATTAAAAATTAAGATTTAAGATTAGGATGAATGTGATAGAGATGAAGTAAAGGTTTAGACTCAATTTAGGGCTAAGGTGTTAAAGTCAAAATCAAGTTTAGGGTAACGGATAGGGTTAAAATTATTGTTACATCGCAGTTAACGTTATTATTAGGGTTAAATGTAAGGATAGGGTTTGGGTTAAGGTTGAGTCTGAGTTTGAGGTTTAGGTATAGGCCAGGGTTATGGTCAAAGTTAGGGTTACCATTAAGTTTAATGTTATGTATAAAGATACCAAGGTTAGCGAGGTTACTAGGGCTACCAAGGCCATCGGGGTTACCAAGGTTACTAAGGGTTTGCAAGATCACCAAAGTAGTCAAGTGTACTATGGTTACTAAGATTACCAAGGCGAGCAAGGTTACCAAGGAGACCAAGGAGACGAAGGTTAGCAAGGGGTTTATCATTCTTATAATTATTGTTCTCAAACAAATTCGTGACAATAGGGCAATGAATATCGTCTTCATAATATATTTACGAATTTACGAAACTGCAAAAAGATATGATATCTCACAAAAACAACTGTGTTGTAAAAGGTGTCCGCCAAAGAAAAAGTCATCAGCCGCAAAAAGGATTGATATAAATACATTCCCGCCAAAATACTCGCATCTTGTCTCAATGATGGTGGTGGAGCAAATTTTTTTCAACGCTATTTGGCGGGAAGCTTGAATAGGGTTAATAACAAAATAAAATCGATGTTAAGAGATTTATGAAAGAACTTTTATCGTATAGAAAAAAACGAGTTCCATACGAAGGAAAGCTAAATAAGGTTCTAAAATGCATTTTTATTTTCTATAAGACTGGAAGCTTCAAAATTATCAAGAAAAGAACATAGCAGCAAATAGTACCCTCGTTCAGCTCCCCGCCAATAAGCGTTGAAAAAAAATTTGCTCCACCACCATCATTGAGACAAGATGCGAGTATTTTGGCGGGAATGTATTTATATCAATCCTTTTTGCGGCTGATGACTTTTTCTTTGGCGGACACCTTTTACAACACAGTTGTTTTTGTGAGATTGTAAATACTGAATGCGAAAGCTTTTTTTTCAGGAGTTCAGTGAAAATACTGTTTCTTAACAGACGTTTTTATCAACGAACTCTGCTTATCAGTCCATAGTGAAAGCGTGAATGTAGCTTATTTTATTATGAGCTCGTTGCGACAACGTCGGCCAGGAAGTTATGTTGCTTTGAGGGAATTTTGGTGACAATAGGTAACTTCTGGATACTTTAGGGTAGATAAAGCTTCTAAGAACCTCTGGTAAGAACCTTGGGACCCTAGTTCTGATGACCTATGCGGCTTTTATGATACATGGCAAAGACTCTCAATTAATCTCTCATTCCTGAAGAAGACCAAAAAAAAACCTTAAACGAAATAATGAAGCACAGACGAGGTAAAGTCGTGCGGTATCATTATCGCACACCAGAGAGAACTTCTTGAAATTGACATAACAAATTCCTCCATTATTCAATAATTCTCATACACTCGCCGGCCGCCTCGTGCATTTAAATGTGAGCGAGCGCGCAATTTCACTTTGTAGAGATCCTTAATGAAATTACACATGCAAAACTTGTAGAGCATTTTCGTCCGCACATACGCTACATCCCTTTTCACTCCGCATTTGAATCGTACCTATGTAAGTATTTCTCAAGTTTGTCTGGCCCTTCGGCTTGACAGGCGTCGGCAGACTGCTGGGTTCTACCCCCTGTTTTGCCCTCTTTTTGTTTGTCTACATTTAAATTATGCATAACGCTTGGAATTTCCTTCCGTGCAAAACTTGTGCGCGAGGGAGGCGGAACCGAGTTACAGTTTACTCGTATAGCCAAAGGTGAAATGTTGTATCCTCGTACGTTTCATATACATACATATTAACGTGATAAAGTCAAGCAACATATAGCTTAAGCCTGCGGGCAGTGACACCAAACGGTATGACTTCTGTAGGCACAGACAGTTACTTTTATACCACCTTGACAATTGTGGATTCGCTGACGAAGACATCACCCGCACCAGCAGCGCTCCAGAGCGCGCGTCAATGTGACATCATTAGGACATTGCTCGCGTCAGATATGTGTAACGAAATTTTCAGCAGAGATATGAAAACTCAGGGATCAGGATGAGCGCAATTTCACATAAATTATCAAGCCCGAAAAATAATGCTATGTCGAGTGTATTTTCTAACTAACCCACTTTTGCCAGGATGTTATCCCGTATGTATAGCCGTAGGTATGCGAGGACGATTTGACTATAACGAAGTGCTTAGAATCTGTATGGGAAAGGGTGCTGTCACCTGAACGAAATAGATGAGCAAGCACCGGTGACTGTGTAGTGCAATGGATGACTCTGCCTACAGGAGCTTGCTCTTTTCCAAATTCAGTGGATGTGAATGATAAGTGCCGCGTGCTTTTCTATATGTATATTGAATGTCACAGCTAGCATCAGCTCGGCTCGGCTCGATTGCACATACATCTCGTTAAATACACGGAGAGCTATCGAGCGGAACACCTATGCACATATATAATTAAGACTTTCCGAAAAAATGGCGAAAAAAAATATTCTTCGCCCTGAAGGACACCACCTACTACTCACAGTTCAGCGCGGTATCGCACTTCATTTTCCAAACTAGTGTCAGCTCCGAGAAGCAGTCGCGTTGAAAAGACTTTTTCGATTTATTTTTTTGTGTAATTAAAGAGGCTGACGACATCGCCGTCGTTGTAAGCGGAAAATAAGTTCGGCAAACAGGATTCGTACTCATCCTGACTGCGCCGCTTTAAATTTGCCAGCAAAACCGTTCGGTACAATTTATATTGTGTCTAATTGAGTGCTTGTTGAAATCTACCGACATTGTGCATTGCCGAAGTGACTTACAAGTTTCGACCGTTTTGTCGAAATCTTCTAATTTAGTCCTTTCACTGTGGAATGAATGAAAAATTCTTTGTTCTTGCCAAATTACTGCTGTACTGATTTAGCACCTCTCTCGTACGATTTGGAGTCTTTGGAGCGACTTTATTGATGGTCGAACAAATTGTCGAGCTACGACATGTGCCGTGTTTGTAAGGTTTCAGGACAATAAGGACGAGAAATCGTGAGAAAACACTCTCGACTATGTGGCGGGGATAACAGATATACGTCTGCATACCTCTGAGCTTTGAGATAATTTTTCTGAGCTCATTTGAGAGAGAAAGAGATTTGTTACAATTGAAAAATGTCCTTACAGGGGGAATATAGGTTTAATTAAAATGTCTGGATTTATATATTTTTCATTATGAGGTAATTCGAACAAGCGATATAGACTTTTCAGCAAAATAGGAGGCAATATGTTAGTCTCGGATACTTCGATTAAATGGCTCTTTTTTGGCAAAGTTTACTGTAAATTTTATCACGCTAGCTACCTTTTCAGTGATATTATAGAAAATTAAATACAAAGCGGGTCTGAAAAGGAAGCTTACTTTCTGGTTGCTACTTTTTACAGCGGTAATCAAGCTTTAAGAATTTTGAAGATGCTGTAAAATAGGACCTAATCTCATTGCAGTGTTGCTCGTGGTAATTTTTCCCTTTTGCAGTAAAATATGCGAGAATCATCCGCTACTAATAGAAAAAACCTTTCGGCCGATATGATGAGGTTTTCCTCTTCGGAGGCAATTCGTCTTGCAATTCAACTGCTTCCTCAGTTTATTAGCTTTCGGTTCACAAACTACGAGCGGCAAAAAAAATCCACCACAACATGGCCAAGCATTCGCTCGAAGTGATTGCATGCTAACTTTCAGTGACTGTAAATCGCAAACCCAATGACATAGATTGCTCAAAATTTCACAGTTTCTTCCTAACAACTACCAGAAGGAGAGAGGATTGTCGGATTTAAAATAAGTGCGCGGGAAATTAAAAAAGGCACTAGCTTATCGAAGGACTCTCCTATTCCTATGTATCTTAACTGAGCAATCAATTTTCCCTACTTTGGTTTGAGCTGAGCTACTACCTTAGAACCTTGTAACTTTATTCAAAAATCGCATAAACGCATCTGGTGTAAAGCATGCCAGCCGCCTCAACAGGGCGTACCAAAGACAACTCGATGAGCACCTCACAATCATCTAAACAAAATTGGCCTGCGTCTTCCCAAATGGAAGGCCCCCTATCTGTGTTGACCAAACATCTACTATGCGCATGCAGTAAAGATGCATTCGGCTTAGGCTATTTTTCGTCAGCTTGCGGCAGCAATGCGTGTCAGTCACAAACCCCATTAACACAACTTGCTCAAAATTGCACAGTATGTGGCAGTAGGCGGGAGCATTTTTTTATTTGAAGTCAGTGCGCGGGAAATTCAAAAAAGCACTAGCTTATCAAAGGACGTATCTGAAAATAATTAAATTTCCATTCATTAGGAGTTTCAAATTTATTCCAGTAATGTCACATCCCAATTTTTTTTTATTGTTTCAGGATGCTGTCACATAATTAATAATTTTTATTAAATGAAAAACAGCATAAAATCCCAGGACCGGGGCGCCATCATCCCTTCGAAAAATAAGACTAAACCTACAATTTAAAAAAATCCAAACAATTTATTAATTATACCTTCCTGCTGATAGCTGGATCCTGCTGCAATGACATTTATTTCACACCTAGTAGCACCTTTTGAAGTGATTTTTTTCCGCACTCACACATTTTCCCGCCATCAGTACGGTGGCGGTTTTTTCCCCTTGCGAGTGTAATATTTGTGTTAATTAACTTTGAATAGGAAATGAAGAGTTAAATGTCACAAAGTTGAGTCCATTTATTATTATGTTAGTATATCTGTATAGTTGTTGCCCGGGAATTTATTTTACAGTTTTTTCTTTTCGTTTTTAAACAGTTAGTCGTCGTCCTGGACAATTTCTGACGTCCAGTAATGGAGGTGCATTTGATGCGAAATAAAGTTGGGTAGTGAGATATCGCGGTAGATGCGACGGTAAGTGGTGGAAGGGAAGGGTTTTTTCAATGACAACGTCCTGTTTTTACTACCGTTTAATTTCCGTATTTTTCGTTTATATTCTGCATAGATTGTAGGTGCAGCAGAAAGGAAAGAACGAAGAGAAACAACGGAGGATGATGACGATGAATTGAGAGACAACGTCATGATTGTTGTTTATAGACGAGGCAGAGAGAGAGAGAGACGGAGAGATATTGTTCGATCCTGAAAGTGACATTAAATAGATGAATACTCCTTGATAGGAAAGGTGAGTGATTTGATGGTATGGACAATTTGAAAATTAAAAGCAATTGACTTTGACGACACAATCTGAGCTATCCTATAACTTACCTAATAAATTTATACTACACTTGTCTTTTTTTTCAATTAATAAGGCTGTACGATTAAGGTATTTTGATAATAGAAAATGGCGAATACTGGTTGTCTGAATGTTTCGTCGACAGCCTCAAAATATGGCTGCCATGAAGTCCCATCAAGGGCCTATTCTATGAGGGCGGATTCCCACGATGCGGCACGAGCATTCATACATCGCTTAACCGCCACACTCTGGAAGTCTCGTCAAGAGCTCCCTCCAAAATACTTTATCAAGGTATGGGGAACTGGAAACTTTCAAGCATATTGCCCATCAGAGGCTCGTTCGCCAGTGACGAATAATGCGTTTTGGGTCCGCGACAAAGAGTCACCACATTAGATACACTAGTTACTTCATACGCAGATGTGGAAAGAAACTGGTCGGTGCTATCTACATATTGTAGATCGACGTAATGCAGGCGACGGAATTTCGATGGACAAATGGACTTTTGGTCGAAGGCATCCTCACCATAAATTTCTAGGGCGATATGGAGGCTTTCCCTCCTCCGGTATCTGAAGATAGAGGCTGGTCGAAAGGGTGAAACAGTTCGCAAACCTGAGATCAGTCTCAATGTTCAATTCACGCCTGGTGCGAAGATTGGGGTCATGGCCACAGATAATATCCCCATGAGATCTGCCACCTTTTGTTTCCGACAAGGACCAAATTCTGCACATAATACGGATGTGCAACCCCAGTATTCCAACTAATGATTGGCGTGAAGTTGTAGGACATCAACAATCGCCGGTTTACGGTTCTGTCGATGAACAGATCATCAAAGCTCGTCGGGATCGTGAGCTTTGGCTTCATCAAAATAAAGGTCTCAGGGTCTATAAGGGACATAGCAAGCGCCTGTGGATGAAAACTGCGTCTCACTGTGCTCTGAATTGGCTCAATAGGATACTGTATCTGAGCCGTCTTCAATTTTAGACTCTCTCGGATTCGACACGGATGGTGAAGAAGTCATCATTGTAAGGTTCTTGCAAGTTCTTGTAAGGAAAACCTGCTACCAAATTTCATTTTAGGGTTAAAGATTTCGTATTAGTCTGTCCAGAGTTATAGTGCAAGGTGCTTTGGGTTGCCTCGGTATACATGCCGTATATGATGGTAAGGTTCTTCCAAGCTCTTGTAAGGAAAACCTGCTATCAAATTTTAGTGTTAAAGACTTCGTGTTAGTCTAGACTTCTAGAGTTATAGTGCAAGGTGCGTAGGGTTGCCTCGGAATACATGCCGTATATGATAGCAATATACCTTCGCCTAATTTCAGGAATTTGACTTGGCGATGTTAGAGGGGATGGACATCAACCACTCGCAAAGGTCGCAGATGTTAATCTCTGAATGCAGAACCAAGGTTGTGCGAAGGTGCTGAAGGAACGGACAATGAAGCGTCGAAAGGCATGGAGAGGTTAGTTCCTAAAGGTACTTCGGTTGAGGATGACGCTGTTCGAACGGACAATGAAACGCCGCTAGGTGTGGAGTGGTTAGCTCGAGCAGTGTCTCCTGAGAAGGGTCCGAACGCTAACTCTAAGTCCACGCTAGAAGCTGAAAATCAGAGACTGAAGAGGAGGCGGAGGAAGGAAGGGCAGGCCGCCGGAAAGATGTCAAATCAACCTAGTGGGTCGACACATGAGGAGAAAACTCCGGAAATGGAAAGGCCAGTGAAGAGGTTTAAGGGTGTCAACCCAGGAACATCTGAACCAGTCCAACCATTGAAGGAGGGAGCTCGATGTGAGGAGCCTGTTATGTCGGAGGAATTCTTGTAAAAGAAGTTAACCAGGCAGACAGGAAACAGAAGCCTAACCAGGGTAAGAAATCCTTCGCACAGGTTGCCGGAGGAGATATCATGTTAGGTGTTACCGACGCCTCTCGTGAAGGTCCCCTATATGTCACGCATCTGAATGCTTTCAAAGCATCTCTTTTGTGTGCTCTGGACGACCTTAGTAATGATGCCGGAGACTCAATTGGATGATGGATTCATTTCACTGACGTGTAGGAATCAATCGACCAAGAGCTCGCTTATCGGCATTTACGAAAACCTGACCAATTTATGGGAACGTGCCAGACTGCGTTTGGATAGTCTGCAAGTCATGCGCAATGAGGCCAGAAAAGAAAAAAGACACTTCCAAATAGAGGATCACTTACGCGCAGCTTTTTGGATTTGCGGAAGAGGGCCGGGCGGTACGACGCTTACTGTGTGGTGTTCAAAGGATGGCGCGGAGGCAATCGGGAAAGCAGGGGAAAACTCACCTGCGGTCTAGAACAAGCTGTCGTTAAATTCCAGAGGAATGCACAGTGAGCGCAGTATCGTTCAAAATACGGGGGTAGAGGAGCCTGTAAGGGTGAATCTATCGGGGATGGAGGTGGGCCCGCACAAACAAACACTAAATGTGTGTCAGTTTAATATTCATCACTGCATATCAGCATCAGCGATGATGATGAGATGTTTTGAGGAAGAAAAACTCGGCATTGCATGGATACAAGAACCCTGGATTATCAATGAAAGCAAAATTGAAAGACAACACATCACTCTCATAGAGGATGGTATGATACACGAGGAGTATCTACTTGCTACTTTTACTGATGGGTCTCTCATGGACGGATCAATCAATCTGAAATTCGAATTTTTAATTAAGCGTTGTACAAATTCGCCATATAACAGTTTTCGGTGCACATTACCGTTATAGAGATATTCCTAAAAAACTGCATTTTTGGATGTTTTGACCCTCATAACTTCCCTACGGGGGTTTCCATCGTTGAGGACTTTTGGCCCCTTACTAACAGCCACATGAGCTAACAATTTATCTAAGATTGGTTCTCTCAAGAGGTTACCGTTTTTAAAAAAATTCCGAGAAGCGGTTTTTTGTTTAACTTTGACCCCTCATAGCTTCGTTGGGGGTGCTCGCAGAGTTGTTTTGGCATTTTAAGTTGCGGTTACAGAAGCAACAAATAGTTATAGGCCTCCCTCCCGAATGCGTTCCCGTTTTGAAGAAATTCACGAAAAACCGAAAAATACCGTTATTGTACGGTTCAGACCCTCATAGCGCCCTTAGCATTGCACGCATCGATCTGAAATTCGGATATTTAGTTAGGCGTTGTATAAGCTACAAATTTGCCATATAAAAGTTTTCCGTGGACGTTACCGTTATAGAGACATTCCCCAAAAACTGCTTAATTGAATCTTTGGACCCTCATAACTTCGTTAGGGGGGCCCTCATCTTTGGGGACTTTTGGCGTCTTACTAACAGCCACATAATCTACAAACTTCTCCCAGAAGAACAGAGAGCACACTCCCCCGTCTTAGTGCCATTCACGAAACACCCCAAAAAAACACCTTTTTTTAAGGTTGGAACCCCCATAGTGCCCTTAAGGCTGCACGTATTGATATGAAATTTGACCGCTTCCTTCAAAACTCTATAGGCTACAAATTTTCCATAAAAAAGCTTTTAGTTCGAGTTACCGTTATAGAGATTTTCTTTCTTTCTTTTTTCTTATAAATTGTTAAAAGTACCGTTAGACCTCCTGGACCCGTTAGGAGTACCCGAACGTATTCGGTATTTCCACCGTTTATTGAAAAAGTACAAGAGCTTCAAATTTACCATACACGACTTTTTTGTGTATACTACCGTTATCTAGATATTCAGAAAAACCTGTTTTCGAGGGTCTTTGACCCTCTGTAGCACCGCTGGCGACACTCGTAGAGACGGGCACTTTTAGGGTCTTGTTTAGGACCTTGAAAGGAAGGCTCATGCAAAAATCCAGCTTTCCCTTAATTTTTCCGAAGTTTGGTCAAATTTTTGTTCAAATTTCCTGGCGTATAAATACATTTTTTAGAAACGGAAAACAATTTTCAGTTTATTTATCTTCCGTGAAGGATGCGCACTAAAATGTTAAGCAAAAATAATTTATATTTGAGCTAAAATACTTGTAAAAATATTTGTATTTGGATGAGAAATACAGAAAATGACCTTTCATTCCTCGAATCAAAGTATCCTTGAGTTAAGGTATGTTTATAAATACGGGCCTGAGTGTTTATATTATAGTGCTATAGCAGTTTACTGTGTCGCTAGCTTAAAATGGCACTCACCTTATTTTTCCCTGAGTTGCTGGCACACACAAAAAAAAAAGCCCAACGCATCAGGACTAACAATTCCTCTCCCGCCAAAGTTCAATACCCATCCCGAACCATAATTTCAATCATGTTGCAATCTGCTCGTTTTTAGGCAATTTATCATTTCTCGGCAGTCTTTCGAGTTAAATCCCTTTGACACACAGCTCATAAATTCAAAACACTATAAAGACAAAAATATCCTAAATAATGTATCTTCTTCTCCTCAAACACACACACACACCACTTCCGCCGAAATCACACCACAAACACGCTCCGTGAATATTTTAAGTCGCAATTAATTAAGAATAATACGCTTCGTCCGTTCGTTGACTGTGCGCCATACAACAAGGACGATGACGATAAGGACGACAACGATGACGACGAAAAAGCATTTCTTTCAAATTAAATCTTTATCATCTCTTCATCAAATCATTTATGTTTAATCTCTTCCCTAACCGACGACGGAGAGAAGGAAAAAGAGAGCTGTTTTAAGCCGTTTTCTAACTACACCAAACTGAGGAAGCAAAGATCCTAAAAATGACTCCACAATGATACGATGTAGCGAAATGCACGTATAACTAACATACGTATATACAAGACACCATCTTAAGGACATTAATCTTTTGCAGCAACCATTCTTGGCATTGAGGCTGTGTTTGGTGCAAAATTATGGCAGATGGTGTATACTCTGTGATGCACCACGATACGAAACCGAAACCATATACTATCAAACACCCGGAGACCACGACAGAACCAGCAACGAAACGTTTTGGGCTATTCCATTCCAAGTGTAAGGAGGGAGGGAAGTTGTGCGGGCAAAACGAATACTTTAGGTTAGGTTTCGGCATGTAACATGGTTCAATCACTATAGCGAAGCTAATTCATGTATAAACCTACAAGCAGCATAGATAGATCCCGCCTGGCCTGGCATGGCCCTGATGGCTGTAAAACATGCTCGCACAATTCACCCACTTATGCCAGTTCAGGATATTCTTGTGTCTCCGCGAGCGCTGACATCCCTGCATACTCTACTCTCCATCATGCGGCCTTGATGGAGAGTATAGGTATATAGGCAGCAGCAAGTGATTTCCACTTGCATCCACCGCCGCTGCAGCCAAACCCTTTCGTGTAAATTTTAATGAAATTCGGCATCGCCCATAAAACTTGCGAAGCCATTAAATCTGGCATTCGCCCAAGACGAGTATCTAATGCAGGAGTGTATACCTTGTTTTGTGCGACGAAGACACGAAGGGATATGTTTGAATTCAGTCTATGAGCTGACTGGTAAGCGCCGCGCGGGTGTAAATTGTAGTCTCTTGCCTTTAAGTCTTAGAAGACTTACCAGAAACGTATCTATACAATAAGGATGTATAGGTACACCTCTTTGCCTGCCGCTATGTGCTTGCTTACACCTTGTAAGGAATTAAGACAGCGAGAGTATATCTTCGCCGCTCTGTCTGTACGAGTACATATATAATGCATTTCAATTGAAACTTGGAGATAGTTTTACCTTTACCGGATTTTTTTTTTTGTTTTGTTTTGTTGTCTGAAATGGATGAACATTTTGTAGCGATGCAGAAGAATGGCTACATTAGGGTAGTTTCTTTACAGATGACGTGCACTGGTGAAAGGTTAAAAGTTTACTGGCACACGGCATTTTGTCCCGAAGTTGCAAATAAGTTTCGAAGGAAATCAATTGTGAAGAATATGGACTTTTTGGATTTTCCATTGAAACTGATTTTTGTAAGGACATGGATATTGAGCAAGCAACCCATTTCTGCAGATACTCCGTCAAAAGGTTCCATTAAAAAAGATTCCCTTTTCCTGCTATACTCAATGCCTCAACAGGACGAATAATTCTCATCTCCCAACTCCCATCCCAAACTCGTATAAAACGTTCATGCCTCAAAAGTGCACTCCGTAATTGTGACATAAGAGACGATACACAATACCCGTTGCATTACGACAAGATAATGGCAGAGACTGGCTAAAGTACCTTATTCTCCTCATATTTTAAATTTTTTTTTCCTGTCCATTTTTACAAATGTGCAGACTATAATATTACTTACAAGTTCCACGTAGCACTAAAATGTGTATATTTCAACTTAAGGACATATCGTGTCGTTGCCACCACGTTGCATTATTCTGAATTACTCACAAGCTGTCTTCGGGTGTACTATACTGTACACATACTATACAAAACTATGCAGTTTTTTTTTTCAAAATGCACACTTCCTGAAGCATTGTTGCGCTATTAAACTCGTTGCAGGAGGTGGAAAAGGATTCGCCCATTCATATACATACATACATACAAATTTACTTTCAAAGAGCTCGCTCATGAAATACGCTGCTTTCAATGCGCCTACTTACAAAGTTTTTCGTTTTTCTTCGCTTTTTTTTCGACTTTTAATTTAACGTGGGCGCGGTCGGTATCATTTCATATTGTCTGTAGTATAGTTGTCTAATTAAGATGTGATTATTATAATAGCACAAGAGTGCAGAAAACCGGCGATAATTTGTTGGTAAAGGATAAGAAATTAAGCGCTGGTGTTTAACGTGAAATTTATAAGACAGAGAAGATTTCAAGCAAACTAGAAACACAAGATTGTCTGGTAAATTGCGGGCGGACTCGTGGGAAATGCTTTCTTGTTAATAGTGAAGATTTAGTTTTTATTTATAGTCACGCTAATTAAATATATTTTGTGTACAAATCCTAGCTTTTTATGTGAGAATATTTAAAAGCAATTATAAAACCCTTCTATTGGTTTGAATCTAGGAAATAAAATGCGGAAACAAAGCAAGAAAAGCAACATGACCAGCAGTGGCGGCGCTAAGTCATTGTCATGGGGTTCAAATCCCTTCAAAATGAAGGTAATACAGTTAACAAGAATACAATCTTTATTTTTGTCAAAAATAGCTATCTAAAGTGGACTAAAGTAACGAAATTTTTTAAATTTAGAGGTTATGCGAAGAAACGGTTTTGACTCCGCTGATTGTACAGATCTTTCAGATCAAAGCCGTGGAAAAGAAATCTAGCGCCCGGGGTTGAAGCTCGCGGAAGCGCTCCCCCAACTAATTAACTAATCGATAAAGGAAAGATTCTTTGATAATTTCTACATGTCTTGCATAGTGATTTTGTAGTATTGGTGATCACTAATGCTTCAATAAAGGCCAACAGTAGCAACCACAACGTTAGGTTGTGTACAATCGAAAGTAATTACAGTAGAACCTCGATTATCCGAACTAATTGGTCCCAGGGGTGGTTCGGATAATCGAAAAGTTAATCGAGGTTGTTGAATACACGTATAAAACACATCGAAAAAATTAAAAAAAAAGAATAATCATCCATTATGTATGTATTACTTTAATAGTATCTACATAATGTGTATATACATTCAAGGAAATTAAGAATTTTTTTTTGCAAATGGAAGACAAAGGCCTTCGTTTGAAGGCGAATTCTGGAAAATACCGGTCGACATTCTTTATAGCCGCATAGAATGGCGCATTTGAATGCACCAAATGAACTTTCTAGCATTAATGTAAATATTTAATTATAAAGAATGTCGGCCGACGGAATATCGGCGAATGTATAATAGCTCTCCGAACATGTATTAAGGTACACTTTTCCTCAACACGAAGCGGCCCCAGCGACTCCAGCGACTCTAGCTGGAGTCACCTAGTGGTGCTTTCCTTGATGCCGCTGCAGTGATCGTGGCTTATGTACACTGCAACTTTCCTACCTCAAGCAGCCCTCGCACGAAGCCAACAAACAAGCGAGTGCACCACGTTCACCACTCATGCGGGCATTATTTACAACAAGAGCCGCGCGACTGCTTTACAGGCTCATTCGTGTAACGGCCGAATGAGTACGACCATTGTGCGAAACAACTTCCCTAGCCCAAGCAGACGTCGCCCGAAGCACACAAACAAGCGAGTGCACCTTATTACAACATGAGTCGCGCGATTCATTCCACGATAACCTTCATTGTGAACCTATGCACAGTGATTATCATCAAAAAATGAGTTTTTATATGCAATGAGCCTGGTTTATTTTCCTCGGCAGCTACTCGCTAATTCCATATAAAAACTCGTTATTAAATGATATTGAGATGAGTTTTTATATTGAATGAGATAGTCGCTGTCGCTAGAGCGGCTGGGGTCGTGCCGAGGAAAATAAAGCTTTAAGGTAGCAATGCTGCAACCCGCGAGCGTATGAGGCGAAAGTGTTGAGTTGAGATTGCTAGGGTGGAAAATTGATTGATTACATACTTAGGAAAAAATTGCCAAGTCTGGTAGTTCGGATAATAGAGGGTTCGGATGATGGAGGTTCGGATAATCGAGGTTCTACTGTATAGAAAACCGAAGAAATTTTAACCCTAATCCTAACTTAAGCTGACCAGACGTACAGCATTGACTTATTTGACTACATAATAAGGTCCTCGATGATATCTGTGATCAGTCTTGTCTGCTTTTAAAGTGTAAAGTTGGACAATACTGTACCTTGTTTAATCGATATATTTAGCGAGATACTCGCTTTGGAAATCCTTCTTTTTCGGTAACTCGGGAAACCTTCTTGATCTTTCTGAAATTTGGCGCTCACATTTTCTCCATATTAAACGGTCCTACCTATCATCGTTCGGGAGTTACGGCTGGGCAAGTCGCAATTTTGAGTTTTCTAATTGAAAATTGTCCATAACTCGGAGATCCGTAAACGAAAAACTTTGAAATTTCGATAACTAGAGCATCGTACTTTTCATGTTTGATAAAAATGTCAAGGCTCTAGCGATATAATCACTTCTATGTTTTCCAATCATTAATTTTCCATTACTTGGAGCCGACTAAAATATCTGAAATTATGCACACTTTCTGAGATACTTGACGAATATCTCATCCAAAGTTTCAAGGTCTTTCCTATCCGCGTTCGGAAGTTACAGTGTGTTTTCTAAACTTTTGAATCAGAAGCTACTTTGCGGGCAGCACGAAAAGCCAGATGCCGGATCATACGACTGTCCAACTTACAGAAATCTGAAATTTCTGAAATCTATCTTTTATTTTATGAGTGTAAACTTATTTCGAGTACTCTTCCTTGTTAAAGCTTTTTGTGTTAGAACATACAATTGTGCTTCACCTGCTGATGATTTTTTTCCAAGGAGAACCAGTGGCGTAGATAGCTTTTTGGAAGGGGATTGGGGGGAGGATTATTTTTTTCAACACATAGGAACATTCTGTAACACTTTTTAGTTAGACCAATCCAAAAATAGATTTACTATGTATCATGGCTCCACATATTAACTGGATTTATTAGCTGTAACGCCGTTACCATGACTCCAAACTGGAAAAAAGCGACTGATATTAAATGTACCGATCGAGTTCTTTGATTTGATAAAAACTAAAAAAGTCGACTTTTTCAAATCTCCGGGACATCCTGTTTGCTTTGTCCTACATACGTCTAAGTATTTCATGCTAAAGACTGTTACGATTCTACACATTCCTACCAAATTTCATAACGATCGGTAAGTGAACAAATTTGTAAATGTCCGGAAACCCCCTTTATCTTGGCCATACCAATTTTTAAGTATTTCATGCCAAAGACTGTTACCATTCTACACATTCCTACCAAATTTCATGACGATCAGTTAAGCCGTTCGCGAGTTATTTAGTGAACAAATTTTAAAATGTCCGGGACACCCTGTTATTTTTGTCCTACCAACTTTTAAGTATTTAGTGCCAAAGACTGTTACCATTCTACACATTCCTACCAAATTTCATGACGATCGGTTAAGCCGTTCGCGAGTTATTTAGTGAACAGACGGACGGACAGACGGACGGACAAAATCGATTTCATAAGGGTTTTTTGTAAAATCTAAAAAACCCTAAAAAAACGAGCTGCCGTTTGACGGCTGAGATTCCGGAGGAATAGGTTTGGCAGAACTAAGTAAATATTGCACATCGAACAACTAGTCCCCAGATCTAGAGTTTTCATAATCTCCACCATAATGTTGGTGTACCTACCCAATCGAGGTTGGACTAGCGACTCCTGAATGATACGCGGGAGTTTAATGCCGTCAGACGACGACGCATCTTAGGAATAACTGAAAAGATTATAGAATCGCCTAAAGATTATGAGTGCGTAGAATACGCTTTACACCTTGAGAGATAGATCCTCGAAGGTTATGGTGTAAACTTAAAATTGAAGGTTCCCAGCGCAAATGTTAAGAATCCTTGTATGGTTTGTCTGCAGTATACAGTAATGTTCTGCAGAGCGAGGAAACAGGACGTAAATATACGTTGAAACCGCCTCTGTGAAGTAACACCGAAGATGGTGAGCGAAAGCGAACGAGATGGTTGTGATTTTATTCGAGAAAAATCGGGTAGTATGATGCAGCATTGTTCAAGGAAAATCGTCCTGCATGTCCCGTAATTAGAAGCCTACTGTATCACTAGATATTCCACAATACTGATTTTCTCCTTGAACCCCCCCCCTCCCCTTATCTACGCCACTGAGGAGAACATTGAGAACTTTAGGGTTCCCTGCTTAGTATCAACCGAACTCAGTTTTATTCACGAAGACATCAATTATGAGAGAAGAATCATGGTGACAGCGTCATGAGATATTATTATTTCTCCAAATCGCCGTGAAGAGGAGAGGGGAGGGTAGTACGGATGATAATTTGCCGGAAAGCCGAATTCCGCAAGTATGTACAGCATTGGGTTTTCGGAAGTCCTAACTCATGCTTGAAGAGTTCGTTATATTCTATAGATTGGTTAAGTATTAACTCTGTGGCCGTGATCGTTCGGTCGCCACTCTGTGAAATATACACTTATAGAGAAACGAGTTTCCAAACTCGGCACGACTCGTCGCAAGTTTATTATTCAGAAGAAGATTATAAGAAATATTCTTATCATAGAATAATAAACTTACAATGCGACTAGGAATTGATATGGCTGACAACCGTATCACACTCCGAATTCAGTTGTCTTTGTAACATTGATGACTACACACGGTAGTCATCAACGCACCATGCTCCACTAGGAGTTACGGTAATGAAGAGAGGTTAAGTATTAAAGAAGAATCTAAAGAGGCGGGATGTGCTGGCATGGGTCAATTAATCCAATCTTTGTTTGAAGCGGGACGCAAAATAAAAATTTCTAAGCTTAAATCAAAATGATGCTGAGGAGCCCAAAAAGTGGGCAACTTATAAAAATGAGATGCACCGTTAGTTTTTTTTTGGAAATTTTACTTAAAAATGTAAATCCTCAGAAACAAAACTTAAAAAAAAAAACTGAGTATAAAAATTAAAAAAAAAGCGTAAAAAGGATGAAAACTAGGAATGCTCAAAAAACCACACCCTTAGAAATATCTATTTCCAAATTCCAAGATTGTGTGTAATTGACTCCATATTCTGCTAAATAACGGGATAATTAGCATTTTAATAAATCTAAATAGGAATAGGTAAAACCAGGAAGCCACTGCAAAGAAGACGAAACAACTGCTAATTTTCGCATACGCGAATTGAAAAATGCTTACAAACCAAACGTTTGCTTTGGTGGTAAATGTAAGGGAAAATTCATTGGTTCGGGGGGATCAGGCTCAGTAATTTGCTAGATTGCTTCGCTACCGATTTTTTCAACTTTAAGCTATATAGAGATCAATTTAACACCACCAGAGACATTTCTTAATGAAAATCAAAAATTCCATTTTTACAAGAATAGTAAATAGGGTCTTCCGCGGACCACCTCTAAGGCCCTCACGGACCACCTTCGGTCCACAGACCACCAGTTGGGAAACGGCTCTCTAAAATAATTAAAATTCGAGTTGTTTCCTTAAGTGTGTTGTGCTTTCGTTTGCAAAATGAAATTCTGATTTAAAATTAAAATTTTAAAAAACTCCTGTATTGCGGTCAGAAAATTTTTCGTGTCAATCGGCTGTAGGTACTGCTAAATCCTATCCACAATTGATTCGGTTTTTTCGGCTCTGACTATGTTAATAAAATAACATTTATCTGACATCAGTTTATGTAACGATTGGCCTGAAAAATTCGGATGTCCCTACATTACCCCACCCTTTGTGCGCCCCTGGTGTGCAGCAACCATTGCACCGGTCCATCACCAGCGATTTAACGGATTAGCTACGATATCATACGCCCATGATATTCTAATTTTTCAAAATCCTGGTGCTCATTATCCCACCAGTAAAAAATCTCGCTCAGTTGAAATCCCGTCTAATGAAAATCCCTCCATTTCAAGAAGCCACTAATTCAAAATACCGCTTTTCAATATCTGCTATTTTTAATATTCCGTATTCTTTAGCAAATCGCACGTGCGATTTATGAGAGAATACTTACCTTCTATGACGGTATATTAAAAAGCGCATCCACATTTACCGTTAACGAAATGGGTCTCCTCACATGGGGATACTTAAGTCTCGGAGACCCAAGGGCCAAGTGACTTTACTTAAAAAAAAAATGTGGCCTGGTATTTCGGTAGTCGAGACTTAAGTATCCCCTGGGTGACCGTATTGTTCCCTAGGAGCTCAATTATCATCTTGATCGAAGAAATAAATAAATATTTCGACGGATTTGTGCTAAGAGAATAGGTAATTAACTATGAATTGTTTTTTTTACAATGAAAATAATTTTTGGTGGCATTTTGACGGGAATATTTCACTATGCGCTAGCGGGATTTTAAAACGGCGATGTTTTTAGTGAGCGGGATATCGAGGTGGGGGATTTTATAATGGCGGGATTTTTTTAATAGTGGGATTTAGTAATATCAGGATAATGTAAAGCGGGATATTTTGTATTAAGCTATAAATTTTAGTTTTCGTAAATTTTAAATACATATAAACATACCTGCAGAGCATGCTTTTATCATTGAATTGGAAGAGCCTTGAAACTTACCTAAAATAAAGGAAGAAAAGAAAATATTTAAGTTTTCTGTTTTCTGTTTTTTTTTTATTTGGTAATTGCATATTAATTCAAAAATGTTGAAATTGAACAGGTAATCCCCTTGAGTTTAGGACAATAACATAATTGCAAGACGCAGAAGATCTCGATGAACCGGTATGATTTGAGGTTTCGTTTTGCTCAATGAAAAGTCTTATGCAAAAACCAGTTCTGATGTAAGTACCCACATATATATCAATCGAATTTAAATTAATTGTTCATCGATATTATTCAAACATTTTATATTTGTCTCGAAACGTCAAAATTCAAAGGGGTTGATCCCTGAAAAAAAACAAATTCCGCCATAGTAAAATTGATATACAGTGAATTGCCGCGATGGTGTGCTGAAAAACGCAACGATATTTGTTTGTTTATCACAACTTTACTAACAATAGAAAAATATAGTCGGCTCCGTTTCAGAGTAATGTTCCTTTTGTTTGTGTCGGATACATCCTCTCTAGTGCCTGCTCTACAAGTATAGAGTCCATCATCATATAGGCATATAGAAAGGGCATCTACCATCATTTATATATATTAAAAAACTCAAAACTACTTTTGCATCATAGCCTGATGCACCGAAGGGGGTTTCGAATAGGTTTCCTGTGAACGCTGAACTTCACATAGACAACAGTGCCGGAAAAACCATATAACCTTATCGTGCTGAGAGTTGCGTTCGTCGTCGCAAACATGAGTATACTTATACTCGTATGTAGGTACTTCTAGTATAGAGAATCGCACCGAAAAAAAAAATTGCATGCCTGGCAATTATACAGTGTTCAGCGTTCGCTTTTAATTTCAGCCGCCACAATTTCCTATCTAAAGTGGCCAAATATTTGCTTCGACTCGACTCGATTCTCATCATCGCGTTGCCTATTGTACCCTATAGGTATTAGCTTTATCCCTATGCATCCATTCAGGCAGGGGGCTGCAACAATGCTCTCAATACCATACTATGTACCTATACAAGAGGAGGCCAAGTGGTGGTTGACGTTTCGGGTTACGCGGGAGTATTAATACCGTTCATGCATACAGGATATGTGTGTCCCCCCCTTACTACACATGCATGACAATCAGCCGTTTCGGGAATCCAATCCGGGGGAGTGGAAATGAGATTCGACCTCATTGCATGCACATGCACACTCTCGTATGAATTAATTGCACCGTAGAGAGACACGAAGGTGGCAGTCGGGCCGCTTTAACCCTAAGGTCGGGTCCTTATCAGCGAGGATAATGTGAAAATGAGTGAACGGATTATCCTCTGAGTGCCATTCGTCTGAATTATGTAACTAGTTGTGCATAAACGATGAATTGCCAGGATAAAGTCGACGTCATCGGCGTCTGCCAATGTCACACGGCACTTCTGGATCTCTGTGTGAGTGTGTGTGTGTGTCGAAATCGACAGTCGATCTAATGAACGAGTCATTGATTGCATTGCAATCATTCAAAAAGTTCTTTATCTGCAACTCCCGTCACGATTCTTGCATATAAAAAGGAGTACAACCTCCGGCCGAAACGACGACGACGACTGAAGGACCACTCAAGTTTCAATTATGCATTATAATCGCATTGTCACTTTTTCTGTATACGCTCTCCGGAAGTCATTGCTGCACTGCACATTCTAGATATGAAGGAACTACAGAGTGGACCGAAATATGTTCAACCCTCTCGGCACTCGTTATCACATCACATCCCACCTAGTTCTTTTTCTTTTTTTTCATTTCGAGATGAAAGTTTTTCGATGAGTCCGGCCGGGGACACAAAAGTTGACATCACGCCATCCATACACAAAAGTCCTCTGAATACGTTTCCGTACTTAGTTCCTACGTTTAGGGTTTAGTGCTCGCACATACACAGTCAATTGATTCTTCATGTCGTCAAAACGTTCAGAACGATGCGATTTCTTTGGAAATACACCCCAAACCTTCGATATATCCTCACACACGTTCCCAGGACCCTCCCTATGCTCTGCGGTCCTTTCGGAACCTCGAAATCCACTTGACTCGAGAGGACTCAACTTGAACGCTGCCACTATAATATACGAAAGTCATCAAATGCCTACAGCAACAAAGTGGTCCCTTTGGCCGGTTTCCAACAGGCAAAAATCACATTTTATCGATCCGAATACGGATTTTTGGTCTGCCGAACTCGAAACAAACGTCGAAGTGCTCTGATGCTGCCCAAAATATGGCAAGGAAAAAAAACCCCACAAACGAGGAAGAAAATCCTGAAAAGGCAGAAATGTACACCCAAACAGCTTTTGACATCTGATGCTGATGAAATCAGTGTGAAGAGAGAGAGAGAGATAGAGAAACATAGGAGAGTGAAAGAGGCATGAAGGACTCTGCATACGAGCCTCGAAAGAAACCTAATGGCGCGCGTTTGTCGTCCTGTCCTTCGCATACAGCACACAGTCGTTTGGTGGTGGGCCTCAAAATGAGCATAATGGGGTGTAAGAGGATGTTGTGAGTGTATGTTCTCATTTAAAACGGTTTTTTTTTTTAAGTAGCATAAGATCTTATCTCTTCTCCACACAGCCTCTTTTTTTGCAGGAGAATGCCTTTAGTCCTTTTTTGCATCCTTTCCTCGACCATAGTTGGTCGAAGTGAGCGAGGGTGCGTCACGACAGGGGGTGGAAATGAAATGTTTGAAAGTTCTGTGTGATCGACAGTGAATTGGCTTTTGTTACAAATTTTGAAAAATGTTTGTTTGCCCAATACAAATGAGATTACGAAAAATAGGTTGTTTCCGATGAAAAATTGGATTATGAATATAACGATACGGAAATTTAGTGGATTACAACGGCCAGCGATTAAGGTTTAATGGAATCGGAGGGGGGGGGGGGGGGTGAGAGGATATTATGGATGATTGCATGGAAATTGTGTGTAAGGGCCAAGGCATTTTAATTTGAAATATTACTGAGCCGCAAAGATTAAAGCACACTTTGTATAAGCTCAGCAGTCGCTACGCTCGCATTTTTACAGTGTTGCATTTAAGATGTAAATGTAAGGTGAGAGCGTAGCAAGCGGTGAGCGGCTATAATCTCCTTGCACGCTTCTGTTTTACCAGAAAAAAATCAAAATGCTTCATCGGAGTAATGTTGAACGTTTCGTATCATCTCAGCGCTCGTTACGCTCGCAATTTTACAGTTGTGCACCTAGGTGAGGTGCGAGCGTAGCGAGCGGTGAGGGAATAGTGTTTTTCAGTTTTTTTTTGGCACAGTTTTGTTTTATCAGAAGAATTGAAAACGCTTTACCGGAGAAATGCTAAACCCTTTGTACAAGCTCAACGCCCGCCCCTCGCTATGCTCGCCATACTCGAACTTTTACTTCCAGTTTGATATGTAAAGGCGAGGTGCAAGCGTGGCGAGCGGTGAGCGCATACAAAGAGTTTTCCAATTTTGTGACACGGTTGTATTTCATCAAAAGCATTCAAAACGCTTCATCGCAAAAAATCTTAAACGCTCAGCGCTCGTCATGCTCGTCTTTTTTGAAGCTCTGCACTTTCAGGAGTAAAGACACATTCCTGAGTAATTTTTTCAATTTCTTGACACGCTTCTATTTTACCAGAAGAATTCAAAAGGCTTCATCGGAACAATGTTAAATGCTTGGTATCACTTCCGCGCTCGCACCTCACAATTTAACAGCTCTGCAGCTAGGCGAGTTGCGAGCGTAGCGAGCGATGAGTGGATACAAATTTCATCAGAAAAATTTAAAAATTTTAAACGCGTTGTATAAGCTCAGCTTGCACCTCGCATTTTTTCTGATCTGCAATTTGAGAAGTAAAGGTGAGGTGCGAGCGGATACAAAGTGTTTTTCAATTTTGTAACACGCTCGCGAAAGAGGTCAACTTTCCGATTTAAACGCAAAGGGCGACTACGCGCAAAAGGACATTTCTCGCTCTCTCATTGATATTAATATTTTTGTGCTTCATCTCATTGAATACGCTCTACTTCCCATTACATATGCGCATCTCTTAAAGACCATTCCCATCATCCTATTATGGAGTCTATCAAAATGCGCTGATCACAATCTGACCTCATTAATTGGTTAAATGTCTTGCACAACATTAGCATGTAAGTGTGTGTCGTCTGATAAATATGTCGTATCGTCGTCAAATTACGAGTAAGTTATACTATGAAAATTTCCATGATGTCGTCGCCAAATGTCCTCGTGCAAAGGACATAATGCCTGTCAACTAGATCCCGGAGATACTGTCCATAGTCATGCTATCATGTCATAGTTGGGATGTGTTGTTTATATCAGTTCGTCTCAAACATAGAGAGCAACCCCTTACTTATGTCAACAAATAAGGATAATTAGAAGGCGATTGTGTTTGTCTAGGAGGAGGCAGAATGGTATGTCGGATAGAAAGACCATCTAGGATTCTGACACAATATGCATTTCTATACAGTACGCAATGTTGGAAATACGAAGGAAATATGGTCTGTAGAATCCTAGAGGATGTATGCGAGTTTCATGTAAAAATTTGCATAATTTTGAAAAACAAAAAGTTAGGCTCAATGTTTGTCAGTGTGTTCGGCTAAAAATCAAATTGAACAGGATTAAAAAAAAAACATTGAAACAACGTTCCGCACAATCAACAAAAAATAATTGCATCAAAATTAGCTGACCGAACCAGTCTCGCGACAGCATGCCATCAATACAACATATACCCCAGCATCGCCCCAATACGTACACTCATCAACAAGCACACACTCCTACCAAACGGTAACAGCGACTATAAAAGACGAGCAACAACCAAGAGTCAGCAGCATTCTAGTTTTGGCATCGGAGCAATTAACACGTTGGAAGTCAGGAGAAAAATTCGTGCTGTCTGAACCTCACTTGCACGGAGTCCGTACAAGTTCTCAATGTAGCGTCACAAAAATTGTTAAATCATTGAATTAAAACTGTTATTGCTAACAATCAAATATTGGTACTGGCAACATAGGTATCTAGTATTCCGGTTACCAAATTTCAGTATAATCTGCTTTGTGTGAATTTTTTTTTTTTTTTTTGTACAACCGAATAATCGTAAATGATTGTCTGAAACTTATTTACACACAAACTGTCACTCAATATTCATTCAACTGCCACCGTCCAGAAAATCTTACATCGCTCGACAACATCCTACCATCCTGTCATTATCTCCCAAAACCACTTTCGTCACACAACAACGACAACAACAAAACAGAAGACAGCCATTTGCGCCAAAACATTCCCCCACCCCGCCCGGAAAAGTCTTTACTGAGCTATGAATAAATTGTCCATAACCATTTACCCTCAAACTATGTATGTATGTATGTATGTATTATAAATATAAGTTTGATACGTGTACGGATTCAAGATGGATATGTTGTACGACAGACGAGTAAACAATTTTTCGGGGAGCAAATTGATGTCCCTTTTTTCTAATTTTTTTGTCTATTCTATGTGAATCTTTGCTGGCCATTATCGCGACCCTTCCCTTCGTCGCTTTTCGCCTTGCTGAGCTCGCACACTCTCTGATTTTTGGTTGCTGCTGCTGTTTTTTTTTTATTGTGGAGATTACCTTACACCTTGGCCATTAGTATAGTCCCCAGTAACAGAAAATCAACCCCCGCACCTTTGCGTGTATTTGAAACATTTTCTCATCTTCTTCGCCGTCGTCTTACAGTGTTCAGAGAGTTCTCTCAATTTGAATGTTACACCCGAACACAAAACACTCCTTAGACGCGTAAGGATTCGGTTATTTTGTATTTTTCTTCCCTTCTTTTTTTTTTTGCTTTTTAGTATCTTACTACGGTGGAATCTCACGCAAGGACGAAGGCCATTGAATGGGTGTCGAACTCACCCCCGAGAATCTCTTAAGAAAACAACTGATTGTGGAACAAGTATAGAAAACCTCCTATACCCGATTTCGATCCAAGACTCCTGCTCTTTATTTTTTTTCTTTTTGACCGAAAGGACACGATAAAAAAAAACAGCGAGGAAAGTGTTGAATGTACAATGAAGTGATAGCGAAACCAAGAGGATTCACTCCATTTTGGTCATTGTATTCGAATCATAGGGAGTGATAAAGGAAGTCCCAACTGCGGCGCATTGAAGGGTATTGGGAGAAAAGGGAGATTTGATCCATTACAGAGAGGAGATTTTATATTGGGAGACGTTCATGCATATATGTAGATACATAGGCGACATCAACATAGAATCAAACTGCGTATATATGCCACAACATTTCTTTAGGATTTTATTTTCAGATTTTAGATCATGACCTCGTGGTAATTTTACACACAATACACCGACACACCCGCAAACACTTTCTCATACGTATATTTGCCGGTCTTCGGCTATTTGTAGAGCGTCCTTCCTATCTTATATCTTTTTTACGATTTCCTTTGGCTTTATCGATATACGAGCTGAATGCATATAAAGAACATTATTACACCCCAAGAGTCCTTCCGAATACACAGACATTTATGTAGTTTAGTCGCCTTTGGACCAGTACCAGGACGAGTTTTTATTCGCCAAACTCAATCCATACACCACATATAGGATATAGGCATGCTGAAACCTTTCACACAGAATTGCTTGCTTTTGCCCAAGGAGACTGAATACGCAAATGAAGGAAGCAAAGCTTTCGGATTTCGGTCGTTGTATTTAGAATGGAAAAAAAATTGTCTTGAAAAAGAAGATGAAATTCTCCATACACATCAGACTTGTACTCGAGTAGTGTATAGCGTGAAAATGTATTTGTCGTATTTTTGAGACATTTACATGGGACAGTAGACACTCTCTATCAATTGAACTTGCCCTACAAACAAAGCTTGTTACAATACATTGAGTGTATTCTCACGACTCTTCTATAGTCACTATTCCAGTTTTTTCTAGCTCTTTGAAACGATTGTGAACTTCCTTTTTTTGGCTTCCTTCTCCTCCTCAGTATTATTCTATCGCAGAGATAGTATATGTTCTAGTTTTACGATGAAATTTATTTTTGTCGTGACGAAAGCCTCTCAACGAAATAAAATAAAAGCACTCAGTCGAATAAAATTTGGTATACGGTGCGGTCAAAGACATTTTTATTTTAAATATTTAAATTCGAAATGTTGTTCTGATCCTTGACGTTCGTTCTCTGCGGCTCTTCTTGTTTGTAGTGTGGTGTACTTGCGGTTATGTATGGCCTCGTTGAAAATGAAGTCGACAACGATGCGACACGCGACGACAAGGACGACAACGACTATAGTCAAAAGAAATGATGATACGACTCACTTGATACAATGAAAGGGAGAACTTGTTGCAAATAATAAAATAAATTTTGAGCCTGTTGCTTTTCAATGAGATTTTCATTTTTTTTTCTTTCTCTGGGGTGAGAGAAATAATAATATCTTTAGGCGGTTTATTGAGAAAGGAGATGGATTTTGTTCATGGAAGATGTGCTTAAAATATCGGAAGATTTGTGTTTTATTTAAAGTAACGAATCAGCTGGCTTCGAGTTTGTTCAGTGAACAGATTCAGTGGTATAAATTTGTGAACAGCTTCAAAATTTTGGTTGTTTTTAAAGTAAATAATAGGCGCGACAATCCAGCATTGGACTAAGGCCGCAGGATGTGTTAGTGACATCCTATTTCCAAGATCTTATTTGCTTTTTGTTGAGGTAATGAGATTCGCATCACGCTTCGCAGTGTTATTTATCCCCATAAATGGGTACTCGTTTAACATCTGAGTGAGATCATAGTCCGTCACAAGCTCGTGAGTTTGAAAAACACCATGATCCACGGTGAGATTCGAACTCATGACCCTGTGCACCGAAGGTGCGCGCACTAACCGCTAGGCCAGCCAGTCTGTTTTTTTTTTTAGTGACATGTAATTTTTCTTGGACAATATATTACGCTTTAGATAAGTTTGCGCTAACAATATAACAGATAAAAGCTCTTGGAAGATCGAGAAACGTTCATCGGGCAGCTTATGGTTAAAAAAGAACAATGGCTCTCTATGTAGGCTCTTAACAAATAGCAACAATGGTTTCTTTTTTATATTTACCAACTTCCAACCGTAAATGGCTTGGTATATGTCAACATGTCTAGATTCAACCTTTTCAGTCGCGACATAAAACATGCCCAACTTATGAAAAATAACGGTATAAACTGAATACGCGTGTTTATGGTGACTCCTGTTCTTCATCTTTGGCCATATTCTCTACATTTCGCTAAATTGCATCAGCAAGCATTAACATGATTTTTTATCATTGCTTTCCAGCAGGTACGTAGCCATGATTTTGTTTCGGGAGGGGTCTAAATTTGCCATTTTTTATGCGGAGATAAGCAAAAAAAAAAAACAAATTTAATAAGTAATTAAAATCAGCAATAGAAGTTATTTTAAGTGCTACACGGTGTCGAACTGCATCTATTTCCTACAGTCAAATATCTAGGGGTGCACTTGGACCCCAAACTTACTAGGAAACTCCATATTCAAGAACAATGACATAACGCCTGCATGCTGTTCTGGTGCTGCAGGGAAGTCTTGGGGCTTTCGCCACAACGGGTACACTGGATGTATATTACCCATCCTGCTATACACTTGTATTGTTTGGTGGCCTAGATTCATCGTAGGCGTCAGCAAGAAGCAGCTGACGCATGTGCAGAGACTGGGCTCCCTGATGAGCATCACTGGGGCAATGAATACCACGCCGTATACGACACTGAAGGCCCTCCTAAACTTACCACCACTTCATGTGGAAATGAAGAGGAGGGCAATGGTCGACTGTCTTGTTAACTTGGGCACCTCCTGGAAGATAACAACATTCCACGGTCATGCGTAAATAATGAAATCACTTCAAAAACATCCTCCGGCGCTGATGCCTTCGGACAGGATAATTTCAAAATACGTCTTCGATAAGACATACCAACTAATCCCCACTGACAGGTCCTTTGAAGACCACTCTGAATTCGTTTGAGATGACATAATTATCTACACTAATGGATCAGTGATGGATGGCAGGGCTGGTTCAGGGATCTTCTCGGCTCAACCAAGAATTGAGCTGTATCAGTCTCTTGGGACCATCACATGCATAATAGTGGCGACCCATAATTGTATGCGGAACAACTGGAGCGGCCGCAATATTCGAATCTGCTCTCACAGCCAAGCTGCCTTGAAGGCGCTGAACTATTCAGAAGTATCAAGTCAGCTGGTATGGAATTGTCATCAAGCGCTTCTAAGGCTGAGGAGACTACCCGGGCTACAGCTGGTGTGGGTGCCCGGACATTCAAACATCACTGGGAACGAGATGATAGATGAACTCGCCCGACAAGGGTCTAGCTCACACTTGCTAGGTCCGGAGCCAGCTTTTGGCATACCATCATCTGTGATCAAGCTTACCCTAAAAAGGGAATCTGTGAGAACATAGATTCCTACCGACAAACTAAAGCCTTCATCGCCACACCCATGCGACATGTCGCGTTCTTCCTGCTCAATCTCAGGAAAGGGGACATAAGGATCCACACAGATCTAGTGACAGGGCATTGCTCCTAAATTACCACCTACACAAAATTAAGGTGGTACTATCGGCTATGTGTGGCCAATGTGAGGACGAGGAAGAGACAGCATTGCATTTCATATGCAGGAATGTGCTACGCTTCGCGAAATCCTGCATCAATCGCAGACAAAACAGCTCTTAAGCGCAACGGAAGGGTACAAGGGGCCGAGTTAGTGGTCTGAATGTTCGTACCGCATGGTCGGCCCACTAGTTCGGGCGCGGCCCTGGGCTGTGTTTTAATACGTATGCGTGTCCAAGTCGAGCGATTCGTGCTGGGAAGCAACGTCATGAAATGGGCCTGCTTCCTTCTTTCGAAGACTTTACAGCCCCGGTCAAACCGAAAAAAAGTGCCGAATAATATTTGCTGAATAATATCAGTGACACTTACGATTATATTTTCGAGTTTTCATTGTTACCAAATCAGATTTGAACTAAATTTGAAAACAATGAAAATTCTATCAGGTTATTCAAAAGCGCCATGTCTGAGGAATATCCATTTACAAATCACTTTTTTGTTTTTTCCCAGGACACTTTAAGATGATTTTGGAAGAATTTCCTTTTTGTGTTCAACAGGTTTCACCAATAGTTCCTGCGACTTTAAAAAAAACACTAATAATACAGCTTAAAATTGTCATTTAACATTAATTTAAAACATATTTTTTGAAAGAAATATACTTATGCCAGTCACATTCATGGGCGTAGCCAGGGGGGGGGGGCAGGGAGGGCGGTCGCCTCGGTCGTTGAAGATGATGAAAAAATCCTTATCGATGTAGTAAAAAAAATCGCTGCACTATACAACATTTTCAAAAATTTGTGCCTTTTTTAGCACTCCAAGTGCTGCCGGAGAAGTCAGGATCGGGACAGTTTGCAGTCAGGAGGCGCATACAAATAGATGACAGCGAGTGGCCTCTCGTAACTGACGGAGGCTGCGTACCAGCACACACATTTCACTTGCGAGTGTGCTACTGTGGCTGCGTGGATCCCATATCTTCTGTTTCATTTCATGGCTTTTGATTTGGACTACACAATTTCAACCGTTAGGTCGGGAAGCTAGTGGAATTCAACTTATTTTCATTTGAAAGGGTGACAAATGGTATACAGCTTTGCTTTGTTAGCCCCGGAAGGTCATGCTTCGTCGAATCGACTACACATCATCAAATTTATCCCATTTTTCGTGACAATTATCATTATTTGGGGCTGAGTTTTCGTACAGCACTTAACGTGCCGATGTACTTGCCGGGTACATTACGGCTAGACGAAGTAAGCAGGGTAAGTTGGATTTTTCGAAATCGGTGTCGTCGAAACGACGAAGGATAAATTTTGTGTAACTTTTAGAACTCCAGTATTTCTTATGGTTGGTTGTCGATTCGACGATAAGTCTGTGTCCATACAACTAGCTCATAACAAATATGTTTATTTTTGAAATGTGGCACCTATTTTTTCAAAAATTATGGAAAAAATATTAACTAGGACAAAAATAGGACAAATCAGGAAAATGACTCAAAACTCTTCCTCATTTTAGGAAGATTGCATTTCGAACTCATAAAAATCGGCTCCCTCCATGACACTCAATGTCAAAACTAGACAAAAACTGTAAATAGTTCTACAATCCACTGTAAAAACCGCAATAGGTGAAGTGAAAGAAAACCCATGTTGGGACCCCAAAATGGATCGCTGTGCCTTTTGTATATACATAAGCTTTTCATTCATTAAACCCAATTTCCTAGTACGTTTAGAATAATGTATTTTATGATTCGAGCCCATTTTTTGAATTATATCAACGTTAAGTTTTTATTTATCTCATTTTTAAATTTAGTGTTTTATATTTCGGGCGAAATAACATTGAATTAAGAAAATTTAATTTGTAAATCAATTTCCGTACAAAATTACTCAAAATCGATGTCTTTCCATTCTAAATAAACTGACGATTGAAAATTTGTCAAATTTTATAAATATTTTGAGAAAGGGTGATTTGTATGAAGCGTCAAAGTTGAGGGTCGTCAAATCGACGAAGCATGACCTTTCCGTACTAAAAATAAGCATGACCGTCCATGGTTAAGGAAACTAGTCTCATATTTCAGTGTCTTTCAAGTTCCTCTTATTCTTCTCAGTACCGTATAGCCCCTTGTGGGGCCATGGTGCATTAACTCAGCCGTTTATAGGCAATTTCGAATCAACATTACGTTGCATATCATTTCGGAGTGTATGAATATAATGTGTAAGCACTATATATTTCCATTCACATGTACGGAAATTTTGGGCCACGCAGAGATTCGATCTCCGGACCTCTAGATTACTAGCAATCTAGGAAAGTGCGACTCAACCAAGTGAGCCACAGAGCGGGTCTTTCAAGTTATTAAATCAAAATCATACCAGAATAAAAATTTAGCCACTGTTAATACTTTGATAAATTTAGAGGAAATCATATTAAAACCGTTAACCATATTTCAATCAATAAAGGATTTATAAATATTCTGACGATGCTACTTTGCTGAGATGAAAGTGACAGACGAAACAAACTGATTTCGCAAGTAGAATATGTAGTCCGAGATACAAAAAATGCACTGAAAATGGACAAACTACGCTCTAAAAGGCAAATATTGGAGGCCAGTTGAATGTAATCAGAATGAAGACGAAAATAATTCTCATCTCCATTTTAAAAATTTCACTCTAAAATTAACAAAAAACGAAATAACTTACGTGGCAATCCAACAGTAAACTAGGGCCGCAGATGTGTGAGTGACATCCAATTTCCAAGATCAAAACTGCTGTTTTGTTGAGGTGTTGAGATCAACAGCACGCCCAGCAATGTTATTTATCCCCATAAATGGATACTTGTTTACAATCTGAGCGACATCATAGTCCGTCACGTAGGTCGTGAGTTCGAAAAACACAATAAAATGAATTCGTTCACGGTGAGTCTGGAATGCATGATCCTCTGCACCAATCCAAACACAAGCCAGGCTACTCTAAAATTTGGTAACAATATTTCTGCGACGGAAATTTCAAATGCTTAGAAAATCATGATGTTAAAAAAATTTTGGGCTTGCCAAATTACATATTCTTATTCTTCTTATTCTTATATGCCGTTCGAAAGCTGAGATACTACGACAACTTTTGTCAATTTTGCAGATTTGCCACTACAATGTACCGTTACGAAATTCGGGTTTAATTTTGACATTCAAAATTAAAATTGACATTTCTTTAAAAATCAAAACGTCGTATCTCGGAAGATACGATACCGTTCGAAACGTCCGATATGTCCTTTTATTGGAAATTTTGTGTACTTTCAGAAGAATATAAAAAACATTGATTTGGCTAAAGTGGAAGCTAGAAAATAGGAGTTTTTTGGAAAAAGTCGTGTTTTTTGACAGGAATCACAAAAAAGGCAATTACGCCTTAACGGTAAAAGCTAAAGAAATAATTTTGGCGACATTTTTCCTAAAACATCCTGTAGAGTCTACCTTTGGTCTATGGCTGAAGGATTTTTCTCTAAATAAAAACTTGTATTATCGCGCCAAACCTAAGAACTGAGGCCATAATAGCCGTTTAATAAATTTATAAAAGTCAATGCTTTCGGCGTTTTTATCTATCGAATCCAAAAAAGGAATGAAAAAACTAGGCAGCTTAATTTATTAAGTTCTAAGCTTTTCGAAGTGCGAATGAAAATTCAAAAATGCATTCCACCCCTTCATCTTTCATCAAGATCAATTTTTTGTCGTCAAAACTTTGCCGCAAGTTTTATTGTTTTTGATGGCCTATGCATTTTTCTCCATAGTTTGCCTTTTTGAATTTTCGTAAATCAATCCATATGTTTTGCTTTTATTTATTTATTTTATTTTATGTCGTAAATTCGCATAATTGAAGCAAGTTACCTGTGAGATCATATCATGGCAATTTTCAATTACTGATCCACTAATCATAATTTTTTTTGTGTTTGCAACTTAAAATTTTGCAAGCATATTTTTTCCCACCAATTTAGATCAAATGTTTTTAGACTAAAAACAACAAAAAATAATATACTCCAGGCGTTTGGTGAAATCAGAGTGCATGCCAGGCACTGTCTGAGATTATTTTAGAAATCGGTAGGGGCTTAGTCCTTAAGCTTAAATCTAAGTTTGCACCACTTGGAAAATTTTCTAACGGTACTTATCAGGGTTTTTGTCATTGTTCAGTACAAAATTGTCTTCATCTTTTGTATACTGACTGTTCATCTCAAAGCAGTAGATAAAATGCTACAGCGTGTCAAAGTGGAAAAACCCGTTTTGTTAATCAGTTTTTTGCAAAAAAATTGATAACGGTGAATTTTCACGCAATTATTAGTCATGGTTGACTTGTAACTTATTGAATTCCCTACAATCCAGAAAAAAATTAAATCGATACGATCATCCACAACCGAGATATGCCCAAGAGAAAGTCGACGATCAGAGATAGCAATACGTTCTACGGGTATGTTCCAAGATTCAGTTGGGCTATACTTGGCGGCCAGTTGTGTTTCGCTACAGATGGAGAGAGATATGTTCATTACGCGGAATGCTTGCGAACAGTGACTCCATTAGCGGACCTTTTTGTAAATGAAAGTAAATTTTACAAACTTCGGTTTTTTTTTAAATAGTTTTGTTTTTTTGTTTAGTTTCGCCATTAGTTTTTGTTTCGTTTGTGCAAAATCCTCAAACGAAGGTGATGTTGTTGAAGTGAAAAAAAAACGAGGTATCCGTACATTGATTGAGAGATGCATTGAACGAGGTCGTAGGGAGCATGAAGAAATTTTGAGAAATGTAAATAGTATTCTAATGCATCATGTATGAAGCAGGAGTAGGGTGACCACCTGCATGCCTTCGATTTACGGGTCACTAGCCTATAAAATACGGGTTTTAAATTTTTTTACGGGGCAAACATTAAAAAAAAACTGTTTTATACCGATATGTCATTTATTTTTTGTAACAATATTTCTTATTTGATGACACAGACTCCAAACTCTTAATTTTGCAATGAAAAGTTATAGAAATCTTTACATGTCATTTTAAAATTGCATTTGAGGGTCAGCCTTTACAGCGAATATTTAGTGGATTCCGGCTATCCTCTATGCGTTACCGCAAAGCGAGAATATTCTTACAGGAGAATAATTTATTGCCGCGACACGTATTTAGGAAACCTTGTTCAGTTCCTCACCTGCTTGGGACGAAATCGATTAGCTTTTTTAATGCCAAAACTACCCAAAACCCTTATCGATTTCGTCCCCTGTAATGAACGAGCTGGAAAAGAATTTACAGTATATTTTACGCCAAAAACTCGTTCTAGCTGAACAATGGTTTTTGGCTGTTTTGGCGTAAAATTTACTCGAAATCCTAGTTGAACTCGTCCACTTTCAGGGGATGGAATCGATAAGGTTTTTTTGTTACTTAGCCACTAGAAAAGCTGATCTATTTCGTCACTTGCGTTGGTTGATTAAAGGTTCCTAAATAAGCTACAAAGGATAGAAAAGATCAGTTTCAAAATCCTAATCATATTTTGCTGGTATTATTGACAGTTTTAAATAATTTTGTCCATGTGTCAGGGATTATCACTTCATCGGCACCTCTTCATCTCCTGAACATATTTATTAATTAGGGGCGAAATTACAAAAATTCCTCATAAAGTTCGTCCAAGTTGACTGTAGTTATGTTTAGACATTCGACTATTGTCTCCAGTTGCTCAAATTTCAGTTCGTGCTGCAAATTTAAGGGCTGCAGACAGTACAGGTAAGTGTGTTCGACAAAATCGAATCATGATTGCAAATACTGCAACGAATTCATGTACTATGTTAACAGTGCCTATTACTACCTTGATTACGTTACAAATTTCGAAGTGTTTGGTTGACTTTAATACAATAAATAGTTGTCTCTAACCCTTTAATGGAGTTTTTTCCTTGCGGATCATCCATTGTTTGCCCCGTATTTTATTTTTTTGATTACGGGTTTTTTGACTTTCCTTGCCCGAAACGGGGTAACCCGTAAAATACGGGGCATCTGGCCACCCTAAGCAGGAGGCATTGTTGGCCAATTAAAGACACAAGAAACGATTTGTTGATATACTGCAAAAGTATTTAACGAATCATGGCTTCTCAGTATCCCAGGCTGTAGAGGATGTCTATTTTAAAAAATGGAGCGAGGATCCGAAAATAAATTTTGTATTCATCAACAGGTTTAAAACACCAAACTCTTTCAGAGGATATACTTTTTCTTCACGCCTTCACAGGGTGTGATACGACTTCAGCCGTTCTCAAATATGTAAAAAGTAGGCTTCTCTCCTTTTTAAAGAAGAAGGAACATACTCGCGCTTTACAATCGCGCGAGGTTTTTAAAGCAGAGTGCTCAGATGCAAACACTATATGCACTATCGGAAAGAATGTTTTCATTGCCTTGTACGAAAGTACACGTAACGACACATCACTAAGCCATTTCCGCTTCAAACTTTTTGCTCGCGCAGTAACGAAAATTAAAGCTGATCTTGCTTCTTTGCCTCCCACCGAATCAGGCGCTGATCATCATTCCTTACGAACGTACCACCAAATACAGACATGGCTCGGCAGCGTGTTCAAATCTCAAAACTTGGGCTGGAAGCGAACCCAGGTGGGATTGGAGCCTATGATGATGTCGGCAGAAATCATCCCTTCATACCTCTTAAATATTATTTCGTGTTCTTGTAATAAAAACGTTGGAACAACATGTGGTTATAGGAAGGCCGGGCTCGCATGTACCAATATCTGTAGAACCTGGTGCGGGAATATATGCTCAAATGTCGCAGTGATAACCGAAGACATAAATGATGAAGATTGCTACGATGACATTTATGATCTTCCAACTTTGGTCCCCCTGCCACAACCAAGTAGATTCTACTGAAGAAGATAATAAAAACGTACCCTCATCACTAAATAAGACATCCAAAATAAAAAGAAAGTCAATTACTTTATCCCATTGGTGAACTGCCAGATTTTCGGGAAACCTTCAAATTCAATTCAATTCAATTTCCGCTACTGTATTACAAATACAAATAGATACCAATTTCGAAGCCTACAGGGGTAGCTCAAATAAAGAGCGCAAGTCACCATCCTAACTGCATCTGCAACAAATTATACCTATAAGTATGTATAACGCATAGGTAATTACTTCGGAATGCTCACCTTGTTTCGGGTATATCTCGGCTGCGGCTGATCGTATCGACTTAATTTTTTTTCTGGATTGTAGGGAATCCAATAAAGTACAAGTCCACTCTTACACATTTTTGCGCGAAAATTCACCGTTATCGACTTATTTGCAAAAACCTGATTTGTACTACTTTTTTTTCAACTTTGTACTTTGACACGCTGTAACATTTTACCTACTGCTTTGTAGTGAACACTCGCTATGCCAAAGATGAAGCAAATTTTGTACCGAACTATTCGGTGGCATTCTTTTGGAAATGCTACTATTAGCAGCGGAGATATACGCAACTAACCCAAACAAGACAAAAACCTTCATAAGTACCGTTAGAAAATTTTTCAAGTGGTGCAAACTTAACTTTAAGCTTTCTGACTAATACCCTACCGTTTTCTAAAATAATCTCAGACAGTGCCTGGCATGCACTCTGAAGCCCGATTTCACGACGGATCGCCTGAAGTAAAAAGGAAAAATGCAATGTTTCGAAATTCTTAATGTTTTGTCAAATCAACCCCTGATCCTAAGAGAAGACAAAACGGCAAGGAAATTTTCCATTTCAATTAAACTCCGCGTAAAAGTTGTCGATGGAAAACCTCACTGTAGGTTAATTTTGATGATTTGATTTCAATTGAAATGTGCTGGTTCAACATCTGATTTTTTGTATTTAGAATATTTCCTTGTCATAGAAAAACCTTCAAAAACAAAACAAAAATTATTATAACAGAACTGGAGAATTAATTGTAGAAATTACTGAACCAAAGCATGCAAATAATAATTATTCATTTTATAAAAAATAAAATAAAAAAAGCAAAACAGGTTACATACTTTCTTATTTGCTTAGAACGAAAAAATGACACCTACACTGTTAAAAAACAATCGATAGCCCGTTTTTGTTACTTTCGTTTCTCTTTCTATTCATACAAAGTTGAATAAGAATTTGCAGTCTAAACTGTTTTTCTTAACAGATGAACGATCACTTCCTTAAGAGCGCATGCCTTGAAAAGAAATGCCACACCCTATAACCACACCCAAACTAAAGTGCATACAATTAAAAAAAAAAACATGTTAAAAATTTAGTGATCATTTTAGTGAATTTGTTTAGCATTTTTCTTTCGATTTCTCCGGAGCTAATTTTGACAAAGATGACACACGACTGGAAGCACTGCACAGAACAGTAGTTTTCCATATCAGAGTACATACCACTTGTTCAATGTTGGAAAGGCAGCTCCGGATTTTCGTGTTTTTCCAACACTCGTAGGCTGTCGATAAGAACTTCTTTTAAGACACTAAAGTTTTACTAAATATTCTAGTAAAACTAAATGTCTGTAAACATGACTGAATTTTACAAAAATCTAGAAAATTTTACAATTTATGTGACTATAGAAAATTTTATAGAAAAAATTGTGAAATAATTAAATTAAGTTGTTATTTGCAAATCTTTCATATTCACGATTTGGACGAAATTTGGAGCCCAGGAATAATTGCTTGTTTCTAGCTGGCTGTCAGGAACTTATACATAGAAAAAAAATACCATTACCACCAGGAGAAAAATTAGAATAGTAAATATTTCATTTTAAAATATAGATTTCTCTAGTCTATTGGAATACAGTGTATATTTAATAAACCGGACTAATTAGAACCAGTGCAATTGCAAACTAATGTGTGAACCATATATGTACATCATGCGAATTTCGAATACTTCGCTTGGCTGACAGTGTGAAAAAATAAAATTCGGATTAGAGAAACTCACGAATTCTTTCGTTTTGTTTTCTCTTGAATCAAAGGGCTCCAAAAAATATAGTAATCTAGATTACTGAAAACGCGTGGTTTCGAGTTGAATTTATTCGTGCACTAAATGCAAATTAAGAAAAACTGCAAAGACGTTTCTCTTAATTATACGATTTGCGAATTCATTTGGTTGTGAGGGCACAGGACTAAACTCATTAACTCACCAACTCATCAAATCGTAAAAAAAAATTTAATGACATGGTTTTGATTCTAAACGGAAAGGTACGTATATGTAGGTACTTCAGAATTAAAACTTATCTTTTGTGACCAGCAGATGATGTTGATGAAAGGCATGTATCTCTCATATAACTTTTCCAGAAGTTCATATGAAGTATCCTTCGGAACTACTATTAATCTGATTTGTCAGGAGTGCAATATAAATTAGTTTTTTTCCCTGTACATACTTTACCAGAGCCAAAGTTTTTGCAGGCTAGTTCTAAAATAAAAGAAATTTCATAAAAAAAAACTAAGTCTCAACATAAAAAATCTCCAACAGTAAATTTAGTCCTGAAGTATGTAGGTATTACAGGTATGTACATACATACCTACACACTTTGAATTCCTCCTTTGATCAAATAACTTGTTCTTGATTTAGACTTAATTTTCCAAAACTTTTAGGTCTTACCCTCTACTTGGCAGCCATCAGAAGTGTGCTAGAGAACTAACTAACTTTTTCTAACCTATCCCTTTGGCTTGGCAGTGCGCGGATGCACATTTATATAAATATACAAAAGTCGTGGTTGATGTCGTGCAGTTTTATAGTAGGTACAGAAATGTGCTTCCTCGTCTTCAGGACTTCAGGTATACATCATGTATAAATGAATTACAACAATGATACGTCGTCTTCGTCGTCGTATATCCTTCCGGTGTGTACCAATGTATAGCCTTTTTCATTTCATTAAAAATGTTACCTCGAGGACTAGGAAATGCACAGTCTATGAGTGTACAGACTATGCAGAACAGTCATACAGTGAGTTTTCTGAAGAACAGTCGGGCTTCTCGAGAAAACTAAACAAAAATACCACTTGTGTCCGCGGGGGTATTTTACAAACATATACATAAATACATTTCCACCCCACACACTGTTCTTAGTTCTTACTCAGTTGGGATAAGAAAGTATGAAATCCGCTCAACATCTTTAAATCCACTAATCATGAAAAAATCTGCGAAAACCCCAGAAAAATAGCGCATAGAAAGAACAATACCATATACACCAGTCAAGTCAAAAAAACAAAAGCTGCTTGGGAAAGAAAAAATATTTTAAAACTTCTTTTGAAATTTCATCGTCGTGTGCTCGTTTTCGTTTTTGTTGTTGTTGTTGTTGCTCTTGCTATTTGAGGTTTTCTTCTTGGAGCCATTTTTCGTCTTTTTTTCAGTTTGTTTGTTTCTATATATTGTGCTGCCACTACTTAGTCCTAACCGCAAAACACAACGGCATGGCAGCCGAACAACAAGAAGCACCGAACAGAAAACTTTGTTAAGTGTAGCAATATACAATGCAATTGGAACATTTGGACATTGCTACAACATTTGTTCGTAATACAGAAAGCGAGCTGAAGACAACAAGTTGAAAGGACTCTTCTAGGACTCTATGGTGAAGGAAGGGGGATGGAAAAAACCGCCGAAAAAAAATGAGCAGTAAAGTACTGGAAAACTTTCTTTTCTGCTGCAATTTTTTTTGGTTTGGTTTTCTTTTTGTTTCTCTGACGAGAGTGTTGAGTGATGAAGAAAATGCGCCCGAAGGCCTGCGATGGCCAGACCGCATACTATAGACATTCTTCCGGTGGCGAAAGGGGTTGACAACAGAACCATACGTAGGGAATTTTGTGTTGAAGAAAATGTGTTTTCCGGGATCGACTTCGTAGACTATTATATATGGTTGAAAGGAAAATCATGTTTAAATAGGACTTACAATGACCGCAAACAAGTTCGATTTTTTTAAAAGAAGCAAGAAAATATCCCTCTCTGGTTCCGTTCGGCAAGATGAATCTTTCACTAGATCCTGCATCCTTCTAATCGTATGATGCCGAGTAAAACCAACAAATTTGAGAGAGTCATTTTGCAGGCTCGCGTCTCGTCGTTGTTGTCGGCCAATTTTCGGATTCCCCACTTGGGCGATGAACTCTTGGAATTTATACATTTGTAAGTTTCGAATTTTCCACAGAAAATTTGTTTCACCCTTCACGGGAGGGTGCTGAAATGGAAATTCGTTGTGTGGGTGTAAATCGGGGGGAGGACGTCGGTCGGTCGGTCGGTCGTCACGACTCATCTATATTGTTCTTCGACCGGGAAAAATTGATGTCATGTGACTCTTGTCGTCAGCACTGTACAACGATGCTCCTGGCTAAGGATCAACGTCGCGCGTTAATGTTCCTGTTGCTCGACATGCCATGCTGTCGGAGTTGGCCGAAGCAGCACATACACTATACACACGCATACCCTGACATTAAATTGGAGAAAAAAGCTGCCATCAATTCTCCGGGGGGACATTCCGGCAAACGAATTATTTTGAATTATATAGAGGTTAACTTTGCCGTGTTGTGTTGTATCGTGTCGTCCCCTTTCGGGAGAAAAGTCCCCGGAAAAAAAAACCAACAGCAAAAAGCAACGTGGCATATGATAACGATGCATACATCCTTATCCCAGACAAAACACAATTGCATGATTGCATTCAGTGTGTTTCAGAAATTTCGGAAATTCCTCCCCCACTTGCATACTCGCGTACATCCCTTTGTGTGTCGTGTCGTGTCTCTCTAATTGATTGATTGCTTTAGCTCACTCCGTAATCGGATAATTGCATTGGCATCATCGGGATGCCAAAAGGACTTGTTGAAATTATCGGAATTCATCTCGAATTTCAAACAAACAATTTTCACACACAAGCACACAACAAGGACCTCCTCTTGATTGAGTATACGAGTCACAAAAGCCTCAAAGCCGGATGCCACCACACATCTCAATTAATCTTATCTATACGAAGAATCTACATATGTATATCTTATTTATGCTTGAAGTACCAAATAAAGTTAAATTGATGAAGACTTACCGATAGCACTTTGTAATCTGTTCTCGAGTATAGGCAATAATCGCGTGATAATCACGTCATTGTCACACAGGACTCGATTGTCTCGTTTTTGACGTCGTCGATCCCGCGAATATGCGAACACACAATGGCTGACATGTTGCGAAATGGGCGCGCATTAACATATGTTTGAAAAAAGATTTCAATTCTGCGAAATAGACGACACTTGACACGTAAAATACTTTTTCGAATTTGTCTATTTTAATTTTGAATTAATTAAATTAATTAACACAAGGCTACTGCATAAAAAAAGTCACTCGTACACCTTGATGATATGTCCTTTTGCAATAATGATTATCTAATTAAAAATTCAATTATAATTTAATTAACACCTCAATCTTCTTGTCTTTAATATAATACACCGCGCAAAAAAACTTGGTCCTTAAAATTTAAAATTTTTCTCGGCACAAATTCAACGAAATTCTATTAGACTGAGACTAACACAAAAATTGTGAGCGCTCTTTTCCATCATCTCTGATGCAAAATCCTGTAATTGTATGTCGACGACGGCGAGACTTTGTCGAAAAGGACAACTTTTCGAGCCAAAAGGAACAACGTCACACAATATTTGCCGAATACACACTTTTACTATATTCACACAAACTCTTAGACTATTTTTGGGTCTGGTACACAGCAGGCCAGCCAGCCAGACAGCCAGCACAGCAGCCAGAACGTCCTCTAACAAAAAATCGAGGACACACCATCGACAGGACGCAAAAGATCCGACTTTTGAGGGATACACTCAAGTTGCGGGGGTTTTTATACGGCCCGAACGTTGAATGAATTTTTCCCATTTGCAGGGGTGCAATCGGTGAACTTGGGACAGAATACTATGATTTTGGAGAGTACGCAAAGAACAGAGCAAAGTTAAGGGCTGGAAAATGTGGATGTGGGGATGTCGTGAGGCTGTCGAGGCGAAGGAGCTCTGGCAATACGCAAGATGGAATTTTTGTCCCAAAAAAGGGATATTGAACAAGAGGAAGTTATTTTGATGAAGGATAGTGGGTTGCCATTTTCGGATGCTGGCGAATTATGTTCGCCAGGCTTCGCGGAACGCTTTTCTATTTCAACAGAATAATCAAAACGTTTTATCGGAGAGCTTTTTAACGATTTAATTTGCTCAGCGCTTACTTCGCTCAGAAAATGCATTTTAAACAGATCTGCTATCTACAGGGGGATGTAGCTGCAAACTTTGAACCAAAATAATTTTTAAATTTCGAAATTTTTCACAATTTCGCATTTTGATCTCCTCAAATCGACATTTTCGAAAATTAGGGTTTTGAGATCCGATATAGTGCTTATTCCCGCGCGCATTGACGTAGAAAATTGTGAGTTCTAGCTATTACTAGTTTGAAGTTAATGACGCCAAAAGATTTCAAAAAGTGCAAATTTTGACCCCGTGTGTCTTCAAATCAAAACTTTCGAGAAAAATTTATTTTTTCTAGCATTTTTACAGATTTGCAGTGTGTCATGTAAAGACAAGTAGCAATTATTAGAAACGTTTCTATTTGATCAGAAAAATTTAAAACGATTCTTCTGTACATTTTTACATATTTACTCCTAGTGATAAAAATGCGACGTAGGAGCTTAGCGAGCGGTGAGGCAATACAAAGCGTTTTCAATTTACGCTTCTATTTAATCAGAAAAACTTAAACCGTTTCTTTGCGAAAATATTAAACGCTTTGCATAGGCTCAGCGCTCGCTATACGCTCGCAGCTCCCATTTTTACAGGTCTGAGCCTAGTGATATAAAGAAGAGGTACGAGCGTAGCGAGCGGAGAGTCGACGCACAGTGTTTTTCAATTCAGTCACACGCTTCTATATCATCAGAAAAATGTATAACATTTCCTCGGAAAAATATTCAACAATTTGTATCAGCTCAGCGCTCGCTACGCTCGCACCTCGCATTTTTACAGGACTACAGCTAAGTGCGAGCGTAGCGAGCGGTGAGGGGATACAATTTTGTGACACGCTTATATTTTGTTTACGCTCCATCGGGAAAAAATGTTCATCCGAAAAATATTAAACGCTTTATGTCAGCCCACCGCTTGCTACGCTCGCTCCTCGCATGTTTACAGATTTGCAGCTAATGATATAAAGGCGAGGTGCGAGCGAGGCGAGCGAAGAGTGTATTCACAGTGTTTTTCAATATTGTGACACGGTTCTATTTTATCAGAAAAAATTAAAAAGCATCATCAGAAAATATTAAACGCTTTGTATCAGCTCAGCGCTCGCTACGCTCGCACCTCGCATGTTTACAGATTCGCAGCTAGGGATATAAAGACGAGGTGCGAGCGGTGAGCGAATACCAAGTGTTTCTCAATTTGGTGACACGCTTCTATTTTGTCAGAAAATTTCAAAAAGATTCATCAGAAAAAAATTAAACGCTTTGTATCAGCTCAGCGCTCGCATCTCGCAATTTTACAAATCTGGAGCAAGTTTATATCTCTTGCTCCAGAAGAAGCGTAGCGAGCTGATAAAAAGTGTTTTCCAATTTTTGGAAAAATTCAAAACTCTTCATCCGCAAAATGTTAAACGTTTTAGGTCAGCTCAGCGCTCGCTACGCTCGCACCTCGCATTTCTACATTATGTCCAACTACAGATGTAGAGGCGAGGAGCTGTGAGCCAATGTGCTTTCCAATTTTGTGACATGCGTCTATATCGTCAGACAAATGCAAAACGCTACATCATAAAATTATTTTAGGCTGTGAGTCAGATCAGTGCTCACACCTCGCATTTTTACAGATCTAATCTTAATGTGTGGTGACGTGGAAAACTTAAGTGAAGAAAGGGTGCCCTAAGATCGCTCCTATGCTGATCTCGCCTCTAACAAACATAACAGGATTTCGGTAATTTGCCTTATATAAATAAAACGAACGGTAACCCCTTGCTCTTTTATTCTCTGAATACAACTTACAAACTTCCGCGTATACGAGTACTCTGTATCCTTCGTATGTTCGTATACTTTCCATCTCGTGTACGCTTACGCTACAGGCTGGAAAAAAAAAAAATGATACGACGACATTTCCTATGGTGTATCCAACCGTCTATAAAGTCGTGAAAACTGTTATATCTGGAAAGTGAATTGCTCATCTCCTCATCTCCCCTATCTACATCTCTAAGATGTTACCCAAAAGGATGCCCCGTCACAAATTCAAAATTCAGGATGAACTTCAGGAGAGAATTTTGGGTGAATCTCCGACAGAAAGATTTCAACGAGACGAAACGAATACATCTTCCTATAAATGAATACGGCGCAGAAGCTGTACCATTTTAGAATGAGAGAGAGATTAAGAGAGAGAAGGAGAGAGAGAAAACCAGAGAGTGTAAGGAGCGCACAAATAATATCTACAGAGTGTGATGAGTACAAATTCAAATTTCAGTCTCTTCACGTCCTATGTCGGAAGCTTTCCATACCGTATATCGTATGATGATGATCAAACCAGCTACCCTGATGGTTACGTGAATAAAGGAAATGTCATCAATTTTGTAAGGACAGGACAAAGCATAGTGTGTAGAGGAAAACAACATTTTCTCGTTGCGAGAAAATTGAAAATATTTCGTAAATTTTCTTCTTTTATTTGTTTCTCCTCGTTTTGAGACGTCTTCATATCGTATTCTTGCTCTCCCGACTCTGTGTGTGTGTGTCTCTCTCTCTCTCTCTCTCATTATTTCGATGAATTTCATAGCAAGGTACCGGTATTCTTTTTGTATGGTAGGTTCCTTGCAATTCGTTGGATGAGATGAAACATGTTGAATTGTCTCATGCTGGCTTATCGCCGTCGTCGTACCAGTGTTTGGGTCAGAGTCAATGGACCGCGCTAGTACCAACTTTTCCACCATCCACTGTTTTGGATTTTCACCCCCATTCTCCGTGTCATGGTGTCTCATTGACACCTTTCATCTATGCTGAAGGCTGAGAAGTGATACTCGCAGGTTTATGCAATTCCGGAGTACAACAACTCAGCTAGGGGAACTGAACTACAAATAATGTTCTGCTGATTGCAAGCTGACTTACTTGATCATGCTGCATCTGCATCCCTTCTGCTGATGATGCTGACCTCCACAGCCGTGTTGTCATACATTATGGTAGGTGCTGGTGCCTATAGTGTGTGATAGTGTGAGACTCAAGTCAACTTATATGGAGAAAAAAAAGTAAGACAGAGTGCAAAGTGGATGCCATTTAATCGCCTTAGTTGTATCCTTTGGTTGGCTCGTCTAATCAAATTAATTAAACAGCCCGAAGCGATGTAGCATTTTGTTGGTTGTTGGCTTGTGTAGAGTATGCCAACATTTTGCCCTTCGCCTTGCTTGAAAGTTGGAAGGAAGGAAGACCGCCGACATGGCTCTTCAGCGTGAGGCATCCACATGCAACTTTAGTGTGGCGATCGATTGCCAACAACACTTGCATATAGTGTTGCGGCCAAGTAATGCCAAGTTGAAAGTTAATTGAGTGTTTTTCTTGTCCTGGTTTCAGTTTTATTTGATTTCAGTTTTTTTTTTCGTATTATACTATGTGCGCCGTTATGGGCTGTTTATTCAGTGTTTAGTGTATCGGGTTGATGGCTTGGCAATGAGTGGAAATTTGAAACTTATATTTTTGGGTACGAAAGGAGACAAGTTTAAATACGTGGAAAATAATGTAAGATGTCTTGTTTTTTTATATATTGTTGCAAGAAGGATTTATTGATATATTATTTAGGTGATTGTGTGGTGGTCATTTTGATTTTTTGCAACATTCATATTATTTTAGTGATACAGATTTCGCTATGTTCCCAAACCCCTATCATCCTAACGCGCGCCGCAACCACACTGATCGAGGTTTGCCGAACCGCAGGTACACGCCTGGGAGGGTCAGAGACAATTAAGGTCACTGTCTGACCGGTTTTCGCAGACATAAGCACCACATGTAGCATCCGCAATTACATACATTTATAAGTTACATGTGACTCATAGACATGAACGGGGAGGAACGCTGTGTGCACATGTAGTCCAGGCGCCACTGATCTGTACAATAAGCCAGGAAAGAAGAAAATTCAACATGGATCAAAATCCTCCAATCTTAGCATTCGGATCCTTGAATTAAAATCATTGTTGTCAAAAAAAAAATGATAATCGAGATAAGGTATTTATAGCCTTCATCTCAGGCTTTTTGATTGTCGTATTGTCTGTCAGTGAAAGTTAAATGCCCAAGGAAATTTTGAATACCACCAGGAGCACAAGCTTCTCAACTTTCAACTTCTAAATCAATTCACTGCGCACTGCTCTCTATTCGCCACAAGCCTCTATTCATTCAGATCAAAAGAATTGGGACGAAAGACTATCGTCTATTAATTGTGTCACATTTGGTCAGTCAATGATAGCTACCGGTGAATCCTATGAGCTGCTGAATAAACTGAGGCTGCTGGGAGAGCACACTGTCATTGCAACCACAATAGATAAGCTTGTAGTTCTAAGGCAGCAGGAAATGCAGCTACCTACAACTCAACTATAGTTTAAGCCTGGACATGAATTGTTTCGACGGATCTTCGTGCAAAGCGATGCGGCGGCCCACTACAATTCCAGGCTTGACCTCAAATTCAACACGAGCAGAGCCCGCTCTACTGCTTACGCCGTCCCGGGCAAAAAGTCAATTTGCCGCCCTTCAGGTACTATACAAGGCTGTAACATCGAATAGCTCGAAAACGATTTAAACTTGGAGCTGAGTGCCGCACAAAATGCTTATTTTTATGAAGACATAAAAATTCATTTTCACAGTGGGACTCGAACCAATGCTGCAGTAATTCATAGAATAGAATCTCCCCGCACTGATGTAATGAAAACCCAGTACACATCATATTTCAGCTAGGCCTTACAGAGAGTTTGTTTGAAATTCCAAAATTAAGGATTAGTATTAAATTCCTTGAACAAAATATTTTTAACGCCATCAAAAAATTTTCATATGGCATAGTTTGAAAACGGCAACTTTTTAAGCCAAATTACCCATGAAAGCATTTAAACATTTTTAGAAAACTACACTCTGGAGCCAAATTTTGGTGCTTATTTCATTGGTAACCTTTTGCAGTATCTTTCCTTCCTTACATGCTATGCAGCAGATAAGTTTAAATTAACCGAATCTCTTCGCGAAAGGATTTCTTTAGTGGTTTAACGTGCGTAGCTTATTTTCACAAATTTCTTATCTCGAAATTTATTATTATGTGTTGGGCGCGAAGTTTTAGACTGCTCTGTGATTCAACAGACTAAAAAAGAAAATTTAGACTTCCGAAAATCAACTTGGGACATATCGCAATAATGCAATATTAATTACGTGCAATATTTCGTCGTCTATTTGGTTCCCTTTTATTTTTTTATTTATTTGGTTCTCTTTAGCAAGTATTAGGAATCATGCTTGTCCAATTAGAATCCCTAATTCTGACGAAGACAAGAGGAGCATTCAGAGAACGAAATGACCATGTGTAGTTCTGCAATTAAAATATTGTTTTGAGAAATTCCTTAAACTTAATTAGTACATAACTGATCCAATTGTCCTACATTGCATCATAGATGTAAAATTTAGGCCACCTTTACCTAGCATTTTAGGATTCTAAATGCAGCACCTCGAAGCCCCTAAAATTTGGCGCCCCGGGCGACAGTCCGGCTTGCTCCCCCTTAGTGCGGGCGCTGATCAGCAGTCCCGTTCTTAAGTGGGCAATAGCCGCTACCTACTGTCGAACCTGCAACGCAAGGCAGTTGGTATCCTCCAGGAAAAAAACATTCGACGTTATTTTATGCCCTCAGCTTCTCTTTGTGCCGCTATCCCGTCACAACAATGAGACATCTGAGAGAGGCAGAAAAGAAACCCCTTTGTGACTAGCCCTGCCCTGAGTCCGCAGATAAGATTTGTGTGCCTATCAGTATTGCCAATTTAGCCGTTTTCCGGCCAAATTTAGCCGGAAACCGTGCTGTTTAGCCGGAAGAAATTTGTAATTCCGGCCGGCGGGATTTTTAGCCGGAATTGATTTTTTTGGCCGTTTTACCGGCTAAAATTATTTTATGAATTTGTTATACCCTTCGCGCATAGAGTGAAAGGGTATATAAGTTTGTAACGCATTAAAGGAAGAAGAAAGTATACATATATAGCATGACTTGGGGAGTCGATTGGGCGATGTCCGTGTATCTGTTGCGACGCGTTTTACTCGATGGGTATTCAAGCTAGCAAGCTGAAATTTGGCACACGGGCTTCTTATTTTTGCAGGCTGTTTGTATGTTTGAATCACCGAAATTGGATCACTGGGTAATGGGGCTGCCATATGAGCCTAGCCCCCAATTTAAGTTTTTCTAAGAATTTTTTTTTTGTTTTAAACCAATCTTAACCAAACTTCATATCCCTATGGATGTCAGAAAAAATATATGTGTTCAAATGGACGGAATCGAACGATAGCGTCATGGGGCTGCCATACAAACCGAACTTCCCAAATTAGGTTCTTCTAAGAAAAACTTTTTTATTTCAACCAAACCTCATGAAAATGTATTTCTATTGATGTCACAAAACATATGCAAAAATTAAAGAAATCGGACCATAGGGTTAGGGTCATAGGGCTGCCATACAAACCCAACCCACCCAAATTAGGTTCTTCAAAGAAAAACTTTTTTATTTGTCCACCAAATTCAACCAAACTTCTTACAAATGTGTTTCTATTGACGGCACAAAATATACGTACAAATTTATGGAAAGCAGCCATGCGGTCATTGGCCTGCTGTACAAAAAGAGGTTCTTTGAATCGTCAGACGTAGTGCAAGTAGCTTGCCCAATTTAAGGGAGTATATTTTTGGGGGGCAATTCCTTCTTCAGCACAAAAGCTAAGTGCTGAAGAAAGGGGTAAGTTGCCCCCGAAATATATACTCACTTAAATCTAATTTTTGTAGTCTACTGTGCAAGCTACTTGTACAACGTCTGACATTATATTTTGTTTCTGGGTTTGTAGCAACAAATTTATCAAAAACTTATACCATTTTCCACCAAGCTCAAATTTTGGAACATCAATTTCGTATCTTTGGAGCATCAAATTCGTAATTGCGGAACATCAACAATGGAACATAAATTTCGTAACTATAGAAAATAAAATAAAATTTGGAGAGCTCTAATTCGAAAATGAATAACAAGCTTGACACACATATTTTCGAATGCCGCAAATTCATCATCATTAGCACGAGTTCCAAATTACGCAATTGGACCATCATTTGCTCAATAATGACTGGGGACGCCATCTGTTGTAAAATTTAAGAACAAGAATGTTTACAAAAATATTAAATTTGTTATCAATTTTTACACATTTCTATTCTATTTAAGTGTGACCTCAAATTATTCAATTGAATATTCATCAAAATATCGCCATTGTGAGGGGCATTTTCACCATTTACACCAGATATGTCAAACTCAGGGCCCGCGGGCCGCATGCGGCCCACCTCGCAGTCTTGTGCGGCCCGCGGTCAGGTCAAAGAAACTGAATATGTATCAGCACAAATAAGTAAAAATTAATAAATAGTTGAACTCAAGTCTACAAAATTTACTAAGACTTGTCAAGAAGTCGGTGGCTTATGCGAGCTTAACTAATGTAGTTATTTTAGAAATATGGAACATTACGCTATCAGCTTCGCAAGAAGAATTTTCGGGTTCTTGTTATCGACACTAGCGACACTTATCTTACCGTCCGCCATATAGCGGACATATAGCGGAAAATATCGGAAGCACAAAAGTTCCCCCTATTAGAGCGGATAGCAGAACATGCCGAAAATATTATTTCTTTGTGCAATTGTTTTGGCCCGAAATTCGGTTCAGAAAAAAATTGGCGGCTTTGCCGAAGCTTATAAGCTGTCACGGTTGCATTAAATTTCGTGGTCGCATCTTTTAGGTAATGGAATAAGCACATCTTGGATTGAGATTTATTTTAAAAAAGGCCAAACTTTAATGACTCCGTAAACTTTTATTTGGTGAGAAAATCACCTGGATGTAGAATTTCGTAAATATAATAACTTTAGTCCATTACCCATTTTTTGTTGCCTTAGCTTTTGCTTTGTTAGTGCATGCGTTAGTTTCACATTACATCAGAAACAAATTTTTATCTATTTTGCAGTTTTGGACCACCAGAATGTGAATGTCAGCTGATCAGCTGTCCCAAATTTTGCGGAAATTAATTCACAAATTATGATTACTGATCGCTCAAGCAAATTTTGATGATTTGAAATTTTAACTGTCTACTACCTACCTTGTATCCCCTTGTGGGCCATAGCGCGTCTAAAGTTTCTAAATCTGCTAGAACAACATTTCCAAAAGATGCCATTTCTAAAGGATATAACGCCGAGGTCGTTAGTTACTGATTTATTGTCATATTTTTGTAGAAAACATATATGATTAAAATTCGTCGTTTTTGAAATTGTTATCCTGCGGCCCGCTCAAACCTGAAGACAGTGATATTTGGCCCGGGCCATGTTTTGAGTTTGACACCCCTGATTTACACAAACGTCAAAAGTAAATGACGAATTCTAATGACGAAAGCATATGTGTCACTCTAATTTCGAACTTTCATCATCATGATGGATTTATCGTCATGATGATTTGGATATGTGTCTTGGGCCTAAAATGTTTAACTTTTAATCAAAATATCCATATACATAAATGCGGATGCCCTTGCCCATAGTAACTTATTGGACGTTCCTTTTACGAATTTTATGTTCCACAATTTCGAACCTAATGTGGTTATGGACTTGACAGAGAAATCGTACCTGTATACAACAATTTTTACTAGTTGAGTTATCTAACTCCGAACAAAGTAAATTTTGACTCTAATGCCAGCGATTGGAGCATATTTATGTAATAAAACTAAGAAATCTGCCTAAGGCATAGTTTACGGGTAGTTCTCCAGAAAAGAAATAAAATTATTAAAATCAGTTTTTTACTATATTTTTTCGTAATGTTACTGTTTTGTATGATTTAGCCGGTTTTTTGGCCGTTTTTCTGGCTGAAATTTATTTAGCCGGATTTTTAGCCGTTTTTGAAAAAAATAAAGCCGGTTTTCCGGCTAAATTTAGCCGTTTTCTAAATTTCCAGTTGGCAACACTGGTGCCTATCTATCTCGTCCATTGCTATTGTGTTGTTTGGTGTCGTTCGTAATACGAGGTATGTTCAAAAAGTATCGCGAATTTTGAATTTTCGCGAGCTACGTATGTTCGATTTTTGATCTTTTGGTGGCGTTATGTTGGTACTTATGACCCATTTTGAATGTCCAGTTAGTTTTGACAGCTATTGTGCGTGGGAGTGTTTTAGCTTGTCTTCGATTTTCGTCTATTCCAAAAAATGGATCAAAGAATTTGTATAACATTTTTTTTTGAAGAACAACTTAAAGTGCGCGGACGCATTCAGAATGTTGACTGTTGCATACGGCGAAGCTACTTTGGACAAAAGCAACGTTTATCGGTGGTACAAAATGTTTTCAGAGGGCCGAGAACATGTGAGCGACGGTTTTGAAGGTTTTGCTGACAGTTCTCTTCGATTTCAGGGGCGTGGTGCATTATGAGTTCTTGCCGCAGAGTAGAACGGTCAATAAGGAATATTACCTTCAAGTAATGCGCGATTTGCGAGAAGCAATCCGCCAGAAACGCCCGGATTTGTGGAAGAACAAAAATTGGCTTTTGTACCATGATAATGCCCTGCTCACACATCGTTACTTGTGCGCGAATTTTTGGACAAAAACAACACTCTAATAATCCCGTAGCCACCGTATTCCCCAGACCTGTCCCCTTTTACTTTTTCTTGTTCCCGAAACTTAAGAGGCCCATGAAAGGATGACGTTACGCCACGATTGAGGAGATAAAGACGGCATCGAAGGAGGAGCTGAACAAGATCACAAAAAAACGATTTTTCAAAATGCTGCGAGGATTGGAAAAAACGTTATCACAAGTGTATAATGTCTGATGGAAGTTACTTTGAAGGGGACAAAATAGATATTCATGAATAAATCAATAATTCTTGAAAAAAACGCCGCCCAAAGGAAAATTTGAAAAAAGAACCAAAATCAATCCCTGACGGCCAAATTCACTCCACAATTGCGGCTCTTAGTGAGTGATCAGGGTAAAAAAAATGAAATCCTTATTGAGGTTATATTTTTCCCTAAACCCATTCCAGGTGGTTTTTGTTTAAAAAGAAGATAAATGGATTGACAGACGAGTTTTCACGTCCCTTTTTAAATCGGGTGGCGCTCAAAAATCTGATCAGTTTTGTTGCCTCCAAAGTGCCCAGGTCGGGAAATTTTTACTTACAATGTGTTAGGAGGCCGGGACCTACTGGCATCAGGGTCCGTCGGAGCCATATGTTAGACGCTGGTGGTGTCCCTGTATGACGAATTAATTCCCTGCCTCTGTTTCATCAATACCTACCCACTCACCGAATGTAGTTGAACTTGATGGTCTGAATATCGACTCGAAAAATGCTGAGGTATCCATTGCGATTGAGATCATATAGCACTTGGTCATAACATCTGACCTTGGGAGTTTTGATTGAATTGATGCTAAATTTTGGAGCTCTTGAAATCCGTTTGTAAAATTTTTACGAGACAAGAGGGAGTAAACATTTCAGGACGCACACACACAAATTCATGAAAAGGTATGCGATCTATATTGCAGGGTGTTTTATACTCAAGGGCTATCGATAAAACTCTTCGAATGCCCTCTAGTTCAAACCGACCCAGCATATCAAGAGGGCCCCCATTTAGGTATGCGAAGCAAAAAATTTAAAGGAAAAAATGTGTCTTAATTTTTTTTATTATTGCAAAGGTGTGCAACATTTCAAAAACCGGACCGAGTTCTAATCACGAATATGACGCAAAACCCAAAATATTCAATTTCAAGTTTTTTGTAGGGGAGGAAGGGGTAGACAAGTCGGCTCTGGCACACCTTTCATATTTTATAAGGACATCCATGACCTACCATTTGAAACAAAATTTAAGTTTTTTGCAACATTTCATCAAAAGTTAAGGCGGAAGATATAGATTTGCATGGGAGGTAGGGATAGGGTCAGACCTACTCCACCAACTTCAAGCATTTGTCACAATTAGGCATTGATCAAAATTTCAGGTAGCTAGCGATATTCTGTTGAAAAATATGGCAGAATTAAACTAACACGGAGGGGTCATTTGTATGGGAGGTAGGGGAACCTTTGGTCTAATAAGGCCCTTTTTCAATACCGCCCAAGCTTTTATCAAAACAATCATCCTACCAAATTTTTCGAAACCCTAGCTTAATTATTTCGGGAGTTATCGAGCGAACTGACAGACACACGGACGAACAGACAGACCGACAGACGGACATGGCTTATTCGAATCAGGGACTGACCCTGATCATTTATATATATACTTTGCCATACCTCCGGTGGTTCCTTTGAGTTGTTACATAAATCGGCGTAACAAAAACAATATACCCTTTACCATCTTATGGGTATAGGGTATAGTAATGCTTCCTTTTCTAAGGTATGCCGTTACACAAAAAAAAATTTCGACTAAAACCTGCCAGACCATTTGTTATCTTGTATTATCGTGCCTTGTTGCAGGTGACTCCACTTACTGCATCCCAATTATTCTGAAATTCCAACATTAAGTCCATCAAATTTTGAAGTAACACTCTCTTTCGCCCCGTTTCTTCTTCCATTCACTTGCAAGTCGGATACTGTGGAGACTGGAGAGTCGTGCAGGTTGAACCGATGCAATTCTTGCCAGTATCAAACATGTCCCGAAATAGGTTCGTTAAGCGTCTGATTTTGTCATGTTTTCGGATGGTTACTTATATCAGGGATGGGTTGATGATGCTCTTCCAGAATACAATTTTTATGGATTGGTTTACTTTTAGGGCTTTCTTCATGATTGTTGTTGTTAACTTTAATCAATACTAAGTGCGCGCAAATTCATTTCTTGTGAAAAAAAGAATCCTGCTCAATGTATCCGGAGCTCCCAACTAACCTACTACCTGATGGTAGCTGTAGCGCAGTGAAAATGGGGAGAACTGTAAAAAATATAACTGTAATAAACTGCGCGCATAGGTGCCTTCTTATATGTTGTCCGAAGACCCGGATGGCGAGGTCTCCGTTGAACTAAACCAACAAACAATTTTAGTAAAACCACGACCTGAGGCGCTCGTGAACGAATTAAAATTGTAGGGCGGCTCCCTTCATAAAATCAAAATTAACCCCTAGAGCGGGGATGTTTTCAGCTTATTATGCAGGGATGGGCAAACGAACATTTTTGTAAGCAAATGAGGCTGACCCATAGGCAACCAAAGCGGCAAAGTCAGAAGGCGGAAGCAATATATTTGGGTGAAATGAAAATGGTTTTTGTTGCCCATAACTTTTTGGGGTTCGGTGGACACAGGAACAGTTTTTCCTGACAAACGTGGGCTAACTTTAGACAAACGAACTACTTAACAAAAAATAAATAAAATCAAGTGTAACGTCTTCAAATTTACACACTTCACTTCTACTAATAAAGATCCGGATATGCCTCGTGTAAATCTCATATCTTCATTTGACTCCATTTCATGACATATGGTTTCCTGGAAAATACCCGATTAGAAACGATTCATATAGGTTTCCACCTAATCACCTCTACAAGTCCTCAGTACGAACAACTGGTAGCCTCATTGAAAGGTGCCAAGTGACTGTTACAGACAATTTTTACTAAATGAGTAGGTAAACTCAAATGCCTAAGGACCTATAACTCGTGCATTTTATCTAGTGCCGGCTTATCATATAGACAAGACGCACACCATTATTTTGTTTAGTATGTATACCTATATGTATGCATAGTAGAATCATTACGCAATTTCATACGATGGCGTAACTGTACAAAGTAAAGAACTTTCAATTCAATACAGTGTACAATCTGTCGGAAAATGGTGTGCGTCTTGTCTATACGAAAAGACTAACCAGCTAACGGGCACTAGATAAGATAAACGAGTTATTGGCCCTTATTCACTTATGAAGACATACCAGAGCACTTCACGTTTTTGATGTGGGTATTCAGATGAGTTTTATGACGATTGGCAATGTTAGGGTACGTTGAAGTTGGCACAAACTCTCCCAACTGCTATTTTTATACAAAAATGGTGTAGACGACATGTCCTTACGAATATTGCTACATCCTAATAATTCTCTTCCAATTTGTCTAAAAGGTCTGCATACTCCGTGTCTCCATGCCTGAAGCATTAAACGTTAAGAGTCTGGCTAAACTATAAAATCCACATTTTTCTCGGTTGTAATTCCATTCTTATTCTGAAAACTGTCAGGAATTATTCCGTGGCCCAGGTTGCCGAACCATAATTTTACATTCCATCGTTGTCGGCGGGCCGACTACATTCAACTTGTCCTTCCTCTTTCATATAATAGGTACCTATAAATGTCACAATAGACACTTTTATGAAAATCAGCCTCTGAGCTCATTGACGAGATAAAGCCACACGGCAACAATAGATGCGGGATGGGGGGATTTATTTAATCCCGACTAAATACAGTACTAATACAATACTCCAAAAAAAAGAAAGGGTTTGTCGTATTATTTATTTGGTTTAAGCTTGCCTTTTTTTTTGAGGAATAACGGCACGGTCCTTCTACTAAGGTTTTCTCAAGGTATCCTACCGAAGGCCTAGACTAGGCTAATGTTTTACGGTATAATACACAAAGTAGCGAATAGGCAAATAAGTGCATCATATTGACATTCGAGCTTACGAATATTCATTCAGTTGTCATCGTCGTGTGCAGCACGCTTATGGCTGCTCGTGTTGCTGACATTTCTGTCATGCACTAGTAGCTACAGCAGCGAGTTGTAAAATATTCAACCTGAAATAAAAAACGTAGGGAAACAGAGGAAAAAATATTAGGGAGCACGAACAGCAAGACATACATCATATATACCGAATATGCCCGGATGATCCTTTACTCCGCAACTGAACAATAGCAAGGATTTGTTGTTGAGTGATTGTTGAGCTGAACTATATTATGAGCAAATGGAATAATAAAATCTGCATCTCAGCGAATTCTGAGCGACTTTGTATAAGCAACTCTGTACAAATGTGGTTTGAAGCAGATTTATACTTACCTATAACCATGAAGCTCCATAGATGATGGTAAAGTTATCTGGGATCAGATTGATTATAAAGAGAGCGGGCGGGTGGTAGAGAGAGAAAAGAGAGAGGGAGAGAGAAGGCCGAACTAAGTAGCTGTACAGAGCCAAAATGTCGCGCGGTTGAATGTTGAATGAAATCGCTCGAGGGTAATGATGAATAAAATGTTGACTCGCCTTGAATAATGTCAGCAGAAAATCACTTGGTTTTATTATAATTTCAACAAGATGACAGAGGGAGCTTTTTACTAGCCAAGGGAATCATATAATAGCAAATGCATCGCGATGTGAATTTGTCCCCACTAAAAATAACGGGAGAACTTGACTTATTAATATGATTAAATTAATGTTAATTATTTTTGTTTATGAAATTGAGGTTAAGTGGAAAATTGAGAATACCTAAAGCCGCCTGATGTTTTATAATTGAATAGCCTTATCAAGATTGCAATTTATACCACTTCTTTACAAGGCGATACAAATAATTTCAAGCTTTAGCGCATATTTCGTGAGCTTCTAACCCAAATAAACTTTAACATTCCACCACGAACTCTGCAGAAATTAAAACCAGCTTTCTGCTAATTCAAACTTATAAGCAGTCCCTTCTTTTCCGGCAATAAGTATCACCAACTCAATTCGCAAGATATCCGCTCTCTGAATGGAATTTATTGAGAGTATTTCTTATTTTATATAATTTTATACGAAACACACCCCGGCGTAACATATCCTTGTACGGCGGCAATGACCCATACTCGTACATATATATTATTCCTTCACGATATGGTTTTCATTTTAATGGCTATATAGTTGTGCTCTTTGTCGAATTGGCGAACAAACTTTGCAAAAAAGGATATCGAGAGCAGCTACACACATCTGTAGCGCAGAAAATTGTACAACGACTTATGTAGATGGATCCAATAACGAAAAGTGCTAGTATCATTCAATGAAACTTATGTCTTTACGTTTTTAAGGTTATGGTGGCTCATAAATATCAACTTACGTGCTCACCCACCGCTTATAGAGCTCAGAGGCGAGCAAACACACTTTGAGTTACGGTGCCAGTGCGCGAGGGCAGCGCGTATTCCTTGAGACTTCAAATATCCTCATTCCCGCGCGGCCGATATCATTGTAAACAACCAAAATTCAACATAATTCGAGAATTTTCGCACTAGTACCAAAATATTCGCTATAGGGATGTTTTTGCGTTCATAGCTCAGGACTTGCTTTCTATGGGATTCCCATTAAAACATGTGTTTTTGCACGGACACGAGGAACGATATTCATTTATGTGTGTGCGAAAACCGACAAGGATTCAGCTAATAGATCTAAAATGATTCCAATGTCTCAATGGTTCATACATTTGTTTCTATACACGGAAACCTGAGACATACAATTGGCAAACAACTTAGATAACTCTCCAACGACTATTCGTTTTGGGACGTAGATAAAAAGGATATAAATGTCCAATCATGTACGGACATGATTGTCCAGTGAAACTTTTGTAGCATGTATCAATTTTAGTTGCAGCGAATGGGATGTAAAACCGAAAAGAGTTATGTTTATTGCAAACAAGTTTTAAAGAGCTTAAGAGGTGTTCAAGGATTTCGACACGAAAAAATATTGAATGTTGAGCAAATCCGACGGATAAAAAAAAACAACAATTTTTCGTAATAAAAGTGCTTTTTGCGAAATGATTCCAATATGTGATACCCATATTGTCGGCATCTCGCACTTGTTTCTAAAATAAAACTTATGTGACTGCTAGCTAGCATTTTTTCAATGTATTCCTTGGCGGGAGGCATGCGATTTTAATAATTAGTGCTCCTGACAACAAATACTAGCATATATCGACTTATTATGAAAATGGGGAAATCGATATTTTCATAATCAATTTTCAATTCTCAAATTTTCAATTTTCAACTTTCAATTTCCAGTTTTCGGTTTTCAATTTTCAATTTTTAGCTTTCAATTTTCAATTTTCGATTTTCAATTATCAATTTTCCGTTTTGAATTTTCATTTTTCAGTTTTCAATTTTCAATTTTCAAATTTCGATCTACAATTTTCAATTTTTAATTTTCAATTTTCAAATTTCGATCTTCAATTTTCAATTGTTAATTTTCAATTTTCAATTATTAATTTTCAAATTTTTTGCAAATTTTGAGCCGCTCAATTTTTTGGTAGATTTTTTTTAAGTGGCCTAGAAGGCTGTAGCATGATCAATCGATACACCGTGTTTTGTCCGGAAATCTTACTTGTTCGCTTTCTCGCTTTCTTTTCCTTTGGCGGGCAAGACGCTCCCGTGTCTCTTGATACCTGCATCCAACTGCAATTACATCGCATCTTTCGATGGCTGCAATTTGTAACATTGACACCTAGAAAAAGAAAGTTTTAGCAAATATCGACCGTGCCGAATTGCTGCTCATGAGCTCCTGAGTTAGGGGCTGAATTAAGATCGAGAGTGAAATTTTTTTCCGCTGCGATTTTATCAATAAAAATGCATACATACTTACTGTCGTGGAATATGTCACAAACGGTGACTTCAATCCGAGACCAGTTCCATAATTCTCTTCGGCCATTTTATGTATTATTTTTCGATTCCCCGGTCATTTGACATTTCACGTTGAAATAACCGGGGAATCGGCAAAAAATACATAAAATGGCTGAGAACTGTTTTCGGATTGTAGCTTATGGAATTCCCCACATATTCCACGACAATAAGAATACATTTTCATCGAAAAAATCGCAGCAAGCCAAAATTTCACTCTCGGTGTCAGTACTAGGCTTAAGAAACAATTTTCAATGAACAAAAACATAAAAGTGTCATGCGAACGGCTGTAACTTCTAAACCGTTAATAGGTAGGAACAGGAACCACTTCTAGTAATAAAGGGTCGCCCCGCGGTACAATCTATAAACAGCCCGAAAGAAAGTGAAAGGTATCAAGATTTCAGACAAGCGCAAAATGAGGACTTTTCCCGTTTTAATTTAAGAACACTACGAAACTGGATATGTGATAAAACTGCATTTTTTATTAAACCCTAAATTACTAACAATAATAACGCCAGTGGCGGATTTACCAGTAGGCTGAGTAGGCTGGAACCTAGGGCGGCAGATTTTACACGTTACACATTTAATAACGTGGAAAACCGAACTCCGAATACGAATTCCAACGCCAGATATAGCGCGTATCTTTTCATGAGATACGTTTTTGGAGCAATATGTGAAATGTGTTTGTACCTCATATTATTTAAGACAAATCTGCGAAAACGCATCTTATAGTAAATTGCTTGCAGGCTGTTTTTTTATTGTCCGTTGGTCTGACACCTTTTTTTAATAAAAAAAAACACCAACAGCTAAATTTGCACTCTGATCCCGGTTTCTTGTCAGTTCAATAAAATATGCAATGGGCAAATCAATGTTTAAAATACAGATACCCTATCTATCGCTTGAGAAAATAAGTCCCATAAATTGATAGCTTTTAATCCAAAAAATTGATCACCTCATACTAAAATTGAAAGGACCGATTTTCAAAAGAGTTTCAAGCATGAAAAATGAATATCAGAGGGAAGATTGACATTTTTTGCTGTACATACATAATTTTGATTCTTCATCGTTTGATTTGACGATCCGTTGCTGATAGTTATAATTTTGTACTCAAGTTAAAGTGTGCAGTTAGTTAATTTAATTAAAAAAAAATATTCTCCCAAAATTTGTTCAGTTACCAATGTCAAAGGTAATAACATGTCGTTGGAGAGCAATCACACTAAAGCAACTTTGCAGATTTATTAGTTAAAAGTACCGTTATCAAAAAGTGTTTTAACATATTCAATTAAAAATTTGAAACCTCTCTAAAGATATACTCGTAAAAACTATATCTTAGAGATGAAGTTTATTGAAAAGTATTTGAAACCGAAAAATCAATTTATGCAAAATTTCAAGAAGTTTCAAAACCAAGGAAATATAGTATCGCTTTTTCTGTATATTTATCTATAATTTAAAGATTGAAGAATGCTCAGGACGCACGAAGTGGAAAGCACTCACCTATTAAAGTAAGGATAAATGAAGGTAAATCAAAGCAATTCGCCCTGGAGTACTAATTTTTGGCAAAAAACACCAATGGTGTTCCGCACATTTTTGAACAATTTGATTTGGTGGGAAACGATTAAAAATTCAAACGCCTTGATTCTGGCTACGCCCCTTCAACAATATTCTCGTAGAGCTTGGTAGAGGCGGCAAAATATAAAACAGCATACTAGCGGCAAATTTGTAAATCCGCCACTGAATAACGCCATAACCAGTCATGTTAGTATTCCAGGGTTAACGAAGATTTAAGAGAATAACCCGACTACATAAAGGTTTGGTGTTTCAGCCATAGATTTTATTGGAGGCGATCTGATAAGTTAATATATTGGAAACGATGTCGCAAATTAAACGTAGCAATCAGTAATGTTATGTCGACTTTCTTCAATTTGAGTTTGAGTGCTTGTTGTTACTGTATGATGGCATTGAATTTGGGGATTTCAATCTTGGTAATATAAGTTGGTACTGGAACGACGACGAGAAAAAAATTCTGCCGCGTGATTTACATCTTGAGTGTGAATCTGTTCTAACAGATTGTTTGTTTGCAATGGATTTGACGCAAATGAATCTTGTTAAAAATTTGATTGGTAGAATTGTAGATCTAATTTTTGTTAGTACAGGCTTGAATGCTTCTGTAATTAAAGTAGATAAACAATTTTTGCCCAATTCAATGCATCACAGTGCTCTTCTTCTTGAGTTTGTTTTTTTTATGATTACATTGAAGAAGAGCCAGAAGTAACTCCTACTAGAATTTTTCAAAAAGCCCAATTTGAAAAACTAAATTCAACATTTTTTAATATGGATTGGGCTCCAGTTATATCGAATAGTATAATCTTACTGAAAGTTAAACAATTTTTAAATCAATTTTATTGGAATCTATTCGGAAGTACGTTCCTTTAAAAAAGAACAAAATAAAAGCAAAAAATCCTTGGGCTACCAAAGAATTGTTCAAACTTAAGAGAGCAAAAAATAGGGCCCCTAAATTATACAAGAAGTCATCCTCTCTTGCCAATAAAGAAAATTTCTTTAGACTGAGAAGAGAGTATGAATGAATGAATAAAAATCTTTACAAACAGTATATTGCAAGAGCTGAAAATAATATAAGGAATGACAGTAAGACATTTTGGAATTTTATAAACAGCCAGCGTAAGAATACGGGAATCCCAAAAAATTTAGAATTCAATGGCAATTTTTACAAAGATGCTCAATCAGTTTGTGACGGATTTGCTAGATTTTTCAGTTCAGTTTACGAAGTTCATCAGAAATGAATGCTAACATCAATAGAAGCCAGAGTGCATTGTTCCCTCGGATAGCTCAGGAGGACCTTACGAGTGCTCTTGAGATTTCTGAGGATGACGTTAGTATTCAGGCCGGACCTGATGGCATTCCTAATATATTTTTGAAGAATTGCATGCAATCGTTATGTCGTCCTTTAGCCTTTATTTTTAATTTGTCCTTGTCTTCAGGTGCTTTTCTTGATAAATGGAAAGTTTCATACATAACGCCTGTTCACAAAAAGGGTCCGAAACATCTTATTGATCAAGAGATGCGAGAGCGTATCGTCCGCCAAAGGTAAAAAAACGAAAGCGAACAAGTCTATGATTACCGGAGACAACTTGCTTTTTTTGTTTGACAGGGCTACAGCCTTCCAGGCAACATCCCCCAAAAACATTTTTTTACCAAAATATTCCAAATATCCTGGTCTAGTGCCTTTCCAAAAAAAATTTGATCGCCCCAATAACGGGTAAGATATATGCAATAAACGGTGAAATTTTCACCCTCACAGACTTAAGCGAGTAACCCAATTTCAGACTGGAGTCTACAGTTGCCGAAATACTTGCTTCTACTGTCTCTCTCCGTGATGGGATTTTTATGAAATTTTGAATGAATTATCCTCTGGTGGTCCTTCCAAAGAATCAATGTCTTCCATTTAGGATAAGTGGATGGAATAATGGTAAATTAATTGGTAAAGTTAACAAAAGATTTCCAACAATTGCTTCTTTCGGTTCATCGCATTGACAATTTTTTTAAAACACACTGCGACATTGGGACATTAGGATATTGGGACACTGGGAGACTAGGATCTTGGGGCCGTGGGATATTAGGAAATTGGGACATTGGGGTTTTGGGACATTAGGACATTAAGACATTGGGGCATTAGGCACACTGGAGAAACTGGGACGTGGGGACATCAAGATATTGGGCCATTGGGACATCTGGATATTGGGACAATGGGGCATTGGAACATTGGGATATTGGGACATTAGGACACTGGAAGACTGGGAAATTGGGGCACTTGGATATTGGGATATAAAGCCATTATTATGGCTTTGGGACAATAGGACAATCGGACATTGGGAAACTGGAACATAGGAACATTGGGCCACTAAGACATCGGGATATTGTGACATTGAGACATCATGATATTGGGACATTGGGGCACTGGGATATTAGGACATTGGGACATTAGCACATTAGGACTTTCGGATATTGGGACATAAGGCACACTGGGGAAACTGCGACGTGGGAACATTTGGCCACTGGAACATGGGGTATTGGGACATCGGGATATTAAGACAATGGGACATTAGGACATTGGGCCATTGGGATATTATCACATTAGGATACTGGGACATTTGGGACATTGGGAACTTTGATATTAGGAAATTGGGACATTAGGACAATTGGACATTTGGATATTAGGACATTAAGTGGGACACAGAGAGACTGGAACATTGGGATATTGCGATACTGGGACATTGGGACACTAGGGTAGTGGGACATTTGGACATTAGGCCATTGGGACACTGTGATATTTGCACATTGGGACATTAGGACATAAGGACATTAGGAAATTGGGACACTGGGACATCAGGATCCCAAAACAAAAACATTAGTTGGCAAAAAATATGATGATGAAATATGCTGGTTGATGTGGTATATACCGATTTTTCGAAGGCTTTTGATAGAGTAGATCATAATATCTTACTTACGATCTGCTAGAGTTTACACTCGATTGATTAATTAGTAACTTACGTCTGCATAGTAAGTAAATTGATGCCGGGAAGCCAAGTCCCAGGACAAAAGTTTCTGTGAGGCAAAAAAAAATTGAGCTGGATCACCTACCCAGGTATAACACATCCTTGAAATTCAGCATCACGAAAAAATGCTTATCCGCACTTTCTTTGTCCCACTGGCAAAATCAGGCCATTTGAAAACTTTTAATTCAGCAAAAATTCGTTGCGATGTTTTTTTTTTTTTTTGAAAGAGTACATCTAATTTGCATTTTTCATATCGCATTTTATCTAGTGTGCTAGTCAAGCATATCCTAATTCAATTCACGAAATCGCCAGTTTTTCCTTTTCACTTAAAAAAGAATGGAACTGTGTACTGTACTGTATCCATATACACTTCCTAAAAATGCACATTCATATGCAAAATAGCAGTGTGCGTTTTCATCTCCAAAATCAACTTCTTACATAGCTTCAATCTGCCTGCAGCTGGTGACGGTAGCAAAAAGCCTGAGCTTCTGAAAAGTCAGCCTGCGGGTAGTTTATTGCGGAAATAAAGCAAAGCCATAGTCTGTGTATGTATATGCAAGGACTCTGCATACGTTTAGCCGTTGTAGCTTACATTAGTAGCAAACAGCAACCAAAGGACGACGCGACGACACGGTATGAACGTATATGAGGGTGGGTTGGTTTGAATGCCTATTAAAAGATTACAATAAGTACACACGCCCGACAGTACCTATACACTTCTCGCTTATTGTCGCCGATCTCCAAGAAGAAGCCACTTCACCGGCAGGCAAATCTCGTGTCCTTCGTATAGCCGTCTTGATATCAGAGGCGCCTCTCGACGTTTCTAATCAAATGTTGTACTCTCGTCGAGGACAACTCTGACGACAATGTCAATTTTCGCGCGTTCAGTCAACAGAATTTTTCTGAAATGATTTTTTTTTTTTTTTGTTAAATTTTGCACTTTTATGCTTGACTCGAAACGTTTATTTCGCAAGCACATACACACACGAACATCTCCCGTAGGAGGAGAATATGAAGGATAATAAGCGCGAAAAAAAAAACAGCACAAGGACACAAAGCTTGTGCGAAATTCTCTCGTAGTAACTAAATCGACAAATGATGTCAGCAATTTATGCCGCTCCTTGGCAAAGTGATATTATATGGTTTGATATGGATATTTGGAATTAATTCAAAAAAGGGGCGCACAAGTGAAGAACTTATGTATTCAAATCAGATGGAAAGGATTTTTTTGCGGCGGATATTTCAGAGTACGATATGGCTTTTGTATAGTAAATTCATTGACGCGAATCAAGCGCGGTAGCGTTCAATAGAGATTTGAAGTAGTATGTATATGCGCCAATTCATGCCGAAAATTTTGAATATTTTTCTGTTTAAAATTTTAGCGGATTTTTGACGGAAATGTGTGTTGTGAAGCGTTTCGTTTGGCGAAATTTGTGGCACGTCTGAATATAGGTGATGTGGGCCACTTATTTTGCATTTAGTGCGAAATGGTAGTTTTGAGTTTTCACGTGAATAAAGTGAGTCGAGTTAATTTTTGGCTAGTTACTCGCATATTTATTATTTTGTAAGTATGTCGAGTATTCGAAAATCTAAATTAAAAATGGAAAATTTAAAGAAATTCAGAGGAACATTGTGCGTTGACGACTGCCTTCCATCAAAGTTTCGACAACAACTGATACTGAATTTGGAATGTGAAACGGTTATCGTCGCCGAGTTTGGAAAACTCGAGAAATTCTGTATCACAGATTCACAGAGTGTCAAACCAACGATCACGGCGACAGAACAAAGTAAGATCTTCAGGGAGGTCGACCAGTTCAAATAGTGAATTAAGCTTTTATTGAATATGTTACCAACAACCAGGGCCGGCTTTAGGTGTAACGGCGCCCGGGGTGAACTTGAAAGAAGCGCCCCTTATAGTTTCTATACACGAAAAAATTGCAATAGAACTTGAACTTTAACGTTTTTTGGAAATATTTTTCTCCATTGCCCAGCCGCGCCGCCCTTGAAACTATCCACTTTTAACTCTTTTTAACTTCACGTTAATTGGCCCCTTCCCAATCAATTGATTGCTTAAAGCGAACAGAAAAGTATGCCTCTATCCATTCCATTCACATTTTTTCATAATTCGTCCTAGAAAATTATTATTTCGTTAATATTATAAAAAAGCGAGTTTTGTGTAAGCAAGAGTAGATCTATTGGAGGATCTATTGTAGTGTTCATTTTTCAATTTTTAAAACAAACCACAAAATACTTTGCCAGTTCATCGTTCAAAAATAGAAACAGGCAATATCACGTCGGCGAAACATAAGGGACCATACATATTAGCTCACAAACATTCATTATGTTGAATGGGAAGACGATAACAAATCCCACTTAAGTAGGTTGCACTTTTCCATCCATCTTTTTCGATGTTAAAATTTTTCAAATTAGTAATCGAAGAAGACGAAAATTAAGGATAGATGGGGAGTTCCAATGACTACGTTCCTGATTCACATACTCTGGTCCCTGTGAAAACGCACTTGCCGATGATTCTAAATACGGTTGAATTTGATGGTACTGAATTCAGTCAGTATCGATTTTACGTATAGTAGTCCATATTTTTCAAAACATAAATCCATTTCATTTTGTAATTTCGACCGTGGTTAGAAATGGGTTGTTTGTGGAAACCTGGCTATTTCGCATTTCTACAGGTTATACAATGTAGGTACCACCGGTTCATTTTTGAATCACCAACATTTACACGTTCATTAACTTACTAATTTTACAAATACGTTTATAAACTTTTCTATTTTTCAAGTAGTTTTAGTAAATTTAATTGAGCGAGAAAAGACAACAATGTTTGCTCTAAAATGCAATACCTTCGGAGACCACAAAATTAGAACAAAATTATCCCTCAAACAACACACTTAAGTTTTTGTGGCATCATACATATTAACAAAAATCCAAAAACTTTTATATGTACATAAATATCAAAAAACGTAAGAGGCGCCACAGGCCCTCCGATCGATCGGCCAGATTTTTTGATTACGAAATAAATACGTTCAAGCTGCGGCATGACAACCGTGTGTTCTCAATTGCTGGATGTCCATCTTCCATCGCCAAAAATGATATAATTTTCGCCATTTTGTGTTGTGTCTTGTGGACCGTGAGACTGTCAATTTCAGATTGCCCGATAAATTGCCTAATGTATGTATGTGCGGGCGGCAGATCGATTGTGGGCAGTCGATTGCCCAATCGATCGGCCGAGAAACCGTCAGGTTTTTGGCGCCCTTAACTTTAATAAAGACAAAAGCATAAACATAATCCAGAAATTGCATTTCCACATAAAAAATATTGATGAAAATGGTTCGAAAACGAATGTGCTTATTAGAATTGTGTACTGCTTTTTCTTAATTAAAGGTTATCTTTGGAACGCAGTCAATTCCTGAAGTGGGAAGCTGATATTATGAGTTCCCAACTAAATTCTTACCTGATTTCTATATAGATACAGGTGACAATTTGTGTCGTGCGGCCATGAGTGAACGTTGTGAAATTGCACATAGAATTCTTGTCGCAGGTCTGCGTTTGTATAAAAATATACCGTTAACTTGTGATTAGAATGCGCGTTAAATTGATGGTATTATATACATTCATACATGCATTAGTATTCTTACATCACTAGTATAGTAACTAGTTCAGCAGTTAAAAAAAATTATTAACTGTTTTTGTCTTAAGCAAAAAACAAATTTGTAAAAATAAATTAAATTAATAATACGGGTTTCGGCGCCCCTAAACCTGGCGCCCGGGGCGACCGCCCCGCTCGCCCCACCCTAAAGCCGGCCCTGCCAACAACTGTTAAACCTAGACACGTACTTTTTAATGCCTCAGGCTTACAGCGGGGCGAAATCAGCTGGAGGAGATTGTAGAAGAAACATTAAGCCCTTAAAACTTGATGGAGTCGATGTTGTAATTTCAACGTAATTCATAATTGAGATTCTGTAAGGATTCTTTCCATTCATTCGGAACGGGACGTGACAGACGAGAGACAGAGGAGAGACAGACGAGACAGACGAGAGACAGACGAGAGACAGACGAGACAGACGAGAGACAGACGAGACAGACGAGACAGACGAGAGACAGACGAGACAGACGAGACAGACGAGAGACAGACGAGACAGACGAGAGACAGACGAGACAGACGAGAGACAGACGAGACAGACGAGAGACAGACGAGACAGACGAGAGACAGACGAGACAGACGAGAGACAGACGAGAGACAGACGAGACAGACGAGACAGACGAGACAGACGAGACAGACGAGACAGACGAGAGACAGACGAGACAGACGAGAGACAGACGAGACAGACGAGACAGACGAGACAGACGAGAGACAGACGAGACAGACGAGAGACAGACGAGACAGACGAGACCAATGTATTAAATGTGAAATTCGGAGCAGATTCTAAACAGCTATCGTACCACCTTCTAAGGCGATCTTTTCATATCAAATCTGAAATTTAATGGAATTACACAGACCACTTTTTCATTGAAATGTCAAAGCAATTTTTATACAATCATCGTTAATGCTCCCTCCCTTTTTTGCATGGGAATTAGATGGCTTCTGACTATTTCCTGGGTGAAACTTTCACAGCCCATTACGGGCTAAATCTAGTATTAAAATTAGACACGATCTGTGGATTTATTTATGGTGAATAATTTTTCATCACTTGTAATCTCACTGCATCGTTTCAACCTCTAGTCGAGTAAACCTTCTCCACCTCATGCCATTGGCATCGCCTTCAGATTGACCTACAGTGAGCCTATCAAATTGCTCTCAATCTCGGCAGAACTTTTTCACGTACTATTAGATCTAACTCGGCGGGCTAGCGTTGGTTCCAATATCTTTTTGCCCTTGAAAAACTTTTTGGACTCAATGTCTCTTCTGTCTTTTGATGTTGGTGAGTATCGTATTTTTGCCAGGGTTTGAAAGGAGCCGGTCGTGGGGTCATATTTCAGGCCGCAGTTTTCGTAAAATGCACCTCATGATGGAAATTTATTCATTAAAAATTGTTCTGTAACTATGGTAGGCTCTATTTTACACAAGAGCATTGTGAAGCTTTTCACGAAGCTGAGGATGGTTTTTCAAGAAATCGTGTTTTATCAAAATACTAATGACTAAAATAAGGTTATCTTAAATTTATTTCTTCAAGGTGTGACTACCCCACCAAGATTGCAAAAATGGAAAAAATAGACTAACAAAAATTTCAGTGGACGTCAGACTTCGCAAAGTGGGCACGGACTAAAAAAGTTTGGCAACTACTGACCTACAGTAACCACTAAGGTCTCAGAGAAGCAAGACGAAAACTACAAATAGGGATGATGGCAAAGCAATAAATAGCCGAAGCCACTCCTGTGAAGTAATACGGAAAAGTGGTTCGTTAGGGGAAGGAGATCATGTTGTCTGGTTTTATTCGGTAAAAAATGTTAGGGAATAGGAATGATAACAGTCAGCCTATCGACGCAACGGCCCTGCTTGTATGTACTACACTCGTAGACCTTCTCCAAATGTTTACTGAGTCCTTTCTACTCGAGAGTCTAGAAAAAGTTTCTACGGATTGATGAAAATAGGGCAACTCCGGGTGATATGGCATAGTGTCTCGATCTCAGAGACACTGTCCACGAGCGAACTCCAGACAATTCCATTTTTTCAGTCTCACATCAAAAACCGGTCAGTCGAGTTTGTGTTTCCATAGCCTTGAAATTTTACTGTTAAGTGAAGTGAACACGAAAAACAACCTGGAAATTGAGTCGCAATATTTTTTTTTCGAGTTTTTGTTTTGACCATTTCATAGAAAGTATTACCGAGAATTGTAAGGGAAATGTACCGCAAATTAAGTAAAGATGTATACTTGCTCATATTTGTGTCTGAAAACATTAAGCCAATATTCACTAGTTTTTTTTATGAAAACGAGAATCATGCCAATATAGGAGAAATGGCAAATAGTTTGGGGAGATATGGTATGCTGTGCCATATCCCCCTACTGAATTTTTGTTCTGAATTTGCTTAATGTTCTTCAATGTAGTAATGTTGTACCTATTTACAATAATTTCCTTAATGCGCTTTCAGAAATGCCATTAATATACAAACGGAAAGAAAATTCCAACCGAGCAAAATGGAGTGCAGCGAATTTAAAGGCGGCAATGGAGGCTGTCAAAAGCAAGACGCTTACGATAAATAAGGCTTCCACTTTACGCAAAAATCCTGGTACTACTCTGCGAAGGCGCTTGAAAGGACAAAACGATGAAAAGCTGGCATTAGGTGCACTTTCTTGTCTTGTAGAGCAAAATGAAGCTAAATTAGTCGGTCACATAAAAAAATTACAGGCGTATGGATTCGCTCCAACAAGACAAGAAGTATGTCGCATGGCTTACGAATTGGCAGAGAAGCTGGCTATGGTTGGTTAAGCCTTTTTATGAAGCGTTATCCGGAGTTATCAGTGAGGAAGTCAGAAGGCGTTTCGCAAGCAAGAGTCGACGGCCTAAACAAAGGGGAAGGTTCAAACTATTTTCAGCTCTTGGAGAAAACTCTCATCGAAAACGGTCTTATCGATAAACCAGGACATATTTTCAATATGGATGAGACTGGTTGTCAACTAAATAACCGCCCTGGGCATGTCATTGCTGAAAAGGGCTCTAAAAATGTGGTTACCGTTACTTCTGCTGAAAAAGGGGAAACTGTGACCGTAACTGCCTGCTGTAATGCAGAAGGTCATTTTCTTCCGCCGGCTTGTGTTTTTAAAGGCAAAAATAAGCGGCCTGAATTTGAAGACGGAATGCCTCCTGGATAAGTTGTTTTTATGGGTCATAAGTCAGCGTTTGTGAACGCAGACATATTTTTGATGTGGCTAAAAGTACATTTTGTACCGAGGAAGCCACCAGGAAAAGTAGTGCTTATCTTAGATGGCACCTCATCTCATTGCACAAGCGTTGAAATGCTAGAATACGCTAGTGGCAATAATATCATATTGTTATGCCTACCTCCTCATACTACGCAGTTTCTGCAGCCACTTGACAGGGTATTTTTCAAATCATTAAAAAATTACATTTATGAGGCATGTAATTTGTTTATGAAAACAAATCCCTCACGCAAAATTAACCGATCGAAGCTTGGAGGCTTATTTTCTGTTGCATGGAACAAAGCAGCAACATCTAACAATGGGATCACTGCGTTTTCAGCGACTAGAATTTTTCCATTTAACCCCAACGCTATCCCAGACTATGCGTTTATATGCACTAATAGTTCTTCTGCTCCCAATGAATCTCCAGCCGCGGAATTTTCAAGGGAATTAACAAATCAAGATTCTTCACCTAATCGAATTGTCGAATTGGGAGATCAACTAGTGGATCTACAACTACGCTCATCAGTGACGTTACTCCCAGTAAAATGCTGAACATAATTTCGCCGGTATCCTCTACCTCGGTCCGAAGGCAAATCAACCCAGTAAGGAAAAAGAAAGCTCGAGTTTTGACTTCTACTGAAAACGATCAAAAATTGAGGTCAATGGAAAGAAGGCGTAAACAAAATTAAATCGAGGAGAGGCAATAAAAAAAATACAAAAAATAAAAATGTTTCCAAAGCTTCTTCTTCCTCTGACGATGATGTACAGCTCGAGCTAGCGGATGAGTCCGATGATCCTGAAGATTTTGAGGAGAATCTTTGCGTGGGATGTGACGAAAACTACTACCAAACAACCAAAAAGGACGAATGGATACAGTGTCTTATTTGTAAAAGGTGGTCTGATGACACTTGCACTTTTTTTGTCAACACTTGCCATGATAGCGGCAACTAAAACGTGAAAAGCACATGATGTGCCATATCACCTTAACGGGTATACCGTATCTCCCTACATGTTAGGTGATATGGCATTTTGGAAACATTTCTGTTTTATGATTTTTTTTAATATGATCAATGGAGTTTTGCATAATTTTTAAAAGTTTATTTGTTATGTGAAAAATAAAGAATATTTATGTTTTTGTTTCGATAAGATATCAGTTTTCTTTTTTGATTTATGGACAAATGTAAAAAGGTATAACGTATCAATCACCCGGAGTTACCCTATGTATAATAACATAACGGTAAACGATATTTACAGAAAGCTCACGCGCTATGGAAGAAAAGACATCGTGTGATTAAAAACTGTTATTTCTTTCTCTTTTATCTCTCTTTCTCACTTCGAAAACATCTTCTGAATCTACCAGCTCTCCTCTGAGAACTCCTAACCAATTACATTCAAAAAACTGGACACAATCAAATTAGAAGATCCACTCGGAAAAGCACTCCCCTAAGAAATAAGCTTCGCATCCTTTTTTTGTGGCTTTCTCAAAAATTGTCCTCACTTAGTTGAAATTTGAACTCATTTTTTTTTGTTCGCCCATATCACCCGAATTTCGATGTCCTTTTACACTCGTAGTACCTTTTTTTTTTCAAAAATGTTGAACGAAAAACATCTCAATTCGGTGCGTCTTATACCGTTCCCGCGCAGAATTGCTTATTAATCTTTAAGGTAATCCTTTTTCCATGACACTTCGTAGTAGCATATCCGTACATACAAGCATACCATCTTGATGACGACGTTGTCGCTATACGCTCGACGAAACAAGAACAAAGTACATTTGGGGGTCGTTGCGGATGAGAAGAAAGATGGCATTCATTGGCGACACATCAATTTATACGTACTCTCAATTGAATATCTCCCCATGGAGCTCATCGATTGAAATTTATGAAAATGTGTTCATACCTACTCCTTTTTTTTCGAAATTTTCTTCGTTTCGTTTGCTTCTTCGTATCGAAATCGTAACGGGCGCCCCCTTGCGTCCATTCGGGGTGGGTTCGTTATATGGTGGTGGGTCTGTATCGGAGTCGTATCCCTTTTACTGTATAGTTACTTATGCGCTCTAGAAGAATCTACTTGTGGTGTTTCAATCGGCCGGCCGAATATGGAATAAGAAACGAATGTTTATTAGATATGGACAAAAAGGAAGACCGAAGGTGTCTTGTAAATGGATCTTATGGCACGATGACGACGTCGCTGAGGACACGATATTGCCTGGGAAAAATGACTTTGTGTGTAATACTCGTGTAAATGGTTTTCTTTATTTCTTTATACATTTCATAATTGAGGGCAAGTCATTCAAAATGGATAAATAATATTGGTATATTGAACGCTAATGTTTAGCGGTTAAATGTTGAAGTAATTTTCCGGATGAAAAGTGGGTTTTTGATTGGTCATGAGAGGATAGCGTTTGAATATTGTCTAGAGACTTTAGGGGGGTTCAATGGGAGTTATTAGATGCTACAGACAATTTGTATACTACGCATAACATTGCTACAGGAACATGAGTTTTCACAGATAATATGATGACAGACTTAAGAGAGTAACCTGATTTTCTGAAAAGCTCGCTTTCATGGCTGTCTCTTCGATCTGATTTTGATGAAATTAGGACAGTTGTATTTTTTTAAAGCCAGGAAAGATAAATCAGCGGTTTTCCATTTTGTGCGCAAAAAGGTTCGAGGAATGACCGCCAGTGAAGCTTGTCAGGAAGCCGAACGTAGTGTACGTCGACTAAGTACGTCAACAAATCCCATCTCATACTAATAATTTGTATTATCTTAATTTCAACGTTTTCTGTTTGCATTTACCTCTATACGAGATAATAATGATCCGATCAAAGTCCATATCATCTGGCCGGACAACTCCAAATTGATACGACGACGCACGGCTTTCTAATCTTAAGAAGCTCCCGCAAACAATAGTTACGCTGGAGTATCTCTTTAGCTGTGGTCAAGTTAAGATGTTGCTTCGTCGTCGTCTAATAGCTGGCCATCATTTACTTTTGCGCACTTATCAACAAACGCGAACTTTACTCACAGCCTCTATTCCCGACAATAAGTACATTGTCGTCCAGAATGACGGTGAATCATTGAAATTTCCTCAAATTTGGTTACGCGATAATTGTGGCTGTTCGGAATGTTTCCATCAAGGATCCCAGAGTCGTTTCTATAAATTCAAAATTGGCGTTCAAGCCCATAAGGTAGGTAGTATACCTACGAAAATAAATTTCGTGGGCTTGTGATGGAATGCTATTTATAGTAACTCGTGCGTTATCAGGTCCAAACTTTGAACGATAAATCGATGCAAATCGAGTGGAATGACCGACACACTTCAGTTTACACACTTGAATGGCTCAAAGAACGTGACTTCAGCGCTTCGAATCGGCAGCGTTATATTGACAATGTCTATCGGTTGAAACATGAGTTTTGGGGTAAGGCGGATTTTAGTGAAAAATGTCGCGAATTTGATTTTGATGAAGTTCTACAATCGAATGACGGTAAGTCCTTTGCTGTGCGATTAGTTTTCAAATGGAAGTCTGACACTATTTTATAATTTAGGTCTGCGCAGATGGATGGAATGCCTGGCCATTTATGGAATTGCTCTAATTAATAATGCACCCAAATCTGAGGATACGGTTCGGAAAGTGGCTGAAAAAGTTGGTTTTATTCGCCGGACACATTACGGGTATGTTTAACTTTGAATTTTTAGTTATCCAAATTTGTAGAGTACGTATTACGTCTTATTTCAGAGAAGAATTCATAGTCAAAGCAAAACCTGATGCCAAAAACTATGCATATCTCTCAACACCGCTTCCGCTACACACCGATCTACCATACTATGAGTATAAGCCTGGCTTGAACTTGTTACACTGCCTCACCCAGTCCGAATCATTGGGTGGCCAAAGCCTTACTGCCGACGCTTTCTACATTGCCGAACGGCTAAGAAAAGAGGCGCCCCACAGTTACGACATTCTCCGAAAAGTGCCAGTGGATTGGAATGATATTGGACGCGAGGAGAACGGCGAGGGATTTCACACGATCTATCGATCGCCTGTCATAAAGTATGGCTGTTTTTTAAGGGTGGTTATTTATTTGAGAGACACTAATTTTTCTATTACAGCCTCGATCTAGACGGACGATATAGTCGTATCAATCTTAGTATACCGCAACGGGATAGTCACTTTACAGTGCCGCTGGAAGATGTCATTCCTTGGTATGAGGCTTTTTGGAAATTCATCAGTATCTTGAAGGAGGAAACTACTACTTTCAAGCTGAAGGAGGGACAACTGTTGACATTTAATAATTTGCGAGTGTTGCATGGTCGGACGGGCTATGATGATAACGAACAAAATGTGAGGCATATAGTGGGGGCTTATTTGGATTGGGATATCGTTTATGCTAAATGGCGATTGTTAAAAGATGAAAAATGAATTATTTTTGTTTAAAACATGTTTGTGAATTCAGGTGTTGTCCGGGTTGCATATAAAACTAAATTCCTAATCAGAATCCCCAAAAACACAATTTCCAAAAATCAAGGACTCGAAGCAAAAGCTAACAAAAAATAAATAAATAACCAACTTAACCAAAATTAGAAAAAATATCCACGTTAAAAAATTTTCAATATTAAAATCCCCATCTCCAAGTACTGAGTCCGCATATGGTCTTAAAATCAGAACCTCAAAAAAAAAACTAAGACCGAACGCACACGTAGAATCGCTTGCACAAAATCCCTAAAATTTAAATTCCAAAAAATATCAAGTTAAAATCTCAAAAATCTTTATAATTAATCCCACACTTAACTTTCCAAAACCAAACCATGAATCAGAATCCCCAAATACAAAACATAAACGTCATAAGAAAACGAAAAAAAAACTACCCAAAATTGAAATCCTAAATCATAACCCCCAAAAATGGAATTCCCGTGAACAAAATCCCGAAATTATAATCTCCAAAAATGAAGTACGCATACAAAATCCCAAAAACTAAAATACATTTGCACGCAAAAGCCCCTAAGTTTTTAAACCAGAACACTCCATAAATTAAATCCGCATGCACAAAATCGGTAAAATTTAAATCCTTGACTAGAATCCCCTAAATGGAATCCAGAGAGAATCCACATACAAGCACCAAAAATTATTTCTCAAATTGAAATCTCCAAAAACGGAATCCCCCCTCAAAATTGGAATATGCCTTATCAATTAAAGCGCATGCACAAAACTTTTAAAATGCAAATCCTTAAAATTAAAATTTCGTATGGGAATCCTCATACAGCAATGCCCTTCTAAAATAAAGTTGAAAAATTAAAATTTAAAAAAAGAGGAATCCGCAGGCAGCAAATGTCTAAAATTTAAATCTTAAGCCCAACCCCCAAAAAGCGAATACCTAAGTTCATCATTGCTTATATATAAATAGAAAATCAGAATCCCCTTAAGAGGAATTCGCATGCGCGTTTTCCCCTAAATTAAAATCCTAATAAGACGAGTGTAGTTCAGGTTTAATATAAAATCCCCAAACTAAAATCCCAAGCCAGAATCCACAAAAGCGGATTCGCAATGCACAAAATCTCAAACCTCCGTAAAAAGAACGTCTGTCAAGTTAGCACTACCACTTTAAAATTTCGACAAACGCTATAGTGCCTTAAAAGTCGCGATTTTGTCGTAATTAAATGGAGAAAGAAAAAAAATTGTCGCGCCCCTCCATCCCTTAAAAACTACCCTTAAGTGCATTTGAACCAAATTCGAGTTTCAATAATGTCTCCAATGCTAAAGGTGTCCAGTAAGATATCACAGGGGCTGCTTAAGAGATTTCCTCCCTGAAAAAATTTGTCGCGCCCCTCCTTCCCTTAAAAACTACCCCCGTCAAGTTAGCACTACCACCCCGGTAGCGGCCAATTCAATCATTTCCGTAAAACAAAGAGTATCCTAATTGTGAAAATCTTGACTTATCGTTCCATTCTATACACCAACTGCGGTGCATGTCTGTAGTATTTATGGCATGGCAACTTACCAGCTCTATGGGAACTACGCGGAACTTTGTCTGTTTGGAGGAGAAGAGCCCCAGCGGGAGAAATATCGAGTTATTCAATTTCGGAAATGTCACATTGGAATTTTTGCATCAGGACCTCTCAGCGTCTATAGCTCAGTAGGTAGAGTTGCTGACCTTGTGACTGAAGGTCGGAGGTTCGAATCCCGATTGGGACGAAACTTTTTTCCCTCATTTTCCTCAATTTTTCGTATTTTTTCCCAAAGTTTTGTGGTTTCGTACAGATAGACACACTCATCAGGTCTTCTGTCTGTTGTCTATCTGTGCACAAGACGACCACTTGAATTTTAGCGGGAGAATGGAGAGAATGGAGATTTTTGATTTGCCGTGAAGGCTACCACCATGACGCTCGACCGTGCAGGTCTGTACCGGTGTTGAATGCTCACATTGCTTTGGGAGTTGTGATGGTAGTTAGATATTTTTTCCCTCTCGAATTTACAATTACTGTATTAATTCTGGTTCCCAATTTCGTGGAGTATCCAATTAGTTGTCGCAGGAACGGAAAGGCATACTGCACCCTTCAAAAAATTTGTCGCGCCTCTTCTACCCCTTGAAAACTCTCTTGAGCTGCCGTTGTGAGAATTTACTGGACACTTTTAGTACTGGCGCGATTCTTGGAACTTGAGTTTGGCGAACTATGGCTCAAATGCACTTAGGGGTAGTTTTTAAGGGATAGAAGGTGCGCGACAAATTTTTTGAAGAGTGGAATATGCCAATAATTGGATACTTTTTGTTTTACGGAAATGCTTGAATTGGCCGCTATCGGGGTGGTAGTGCTAACTTGACGGGGTAGTTTTTAAGGGAAGGAGGGGCGCGAAAATTCTTTTCAGGGAAGAAATCTCTTAAGCAGCCCTTGTAATATCTCGCTGGATACCTTTAGCATTGGGGAGATTCTTGGAACTCGAATTTGGTTAACTGAGGCTCAAATGCACTTAGGGGTAGTTTTTGTGGGGATGGAGGGGCGCGACAAATTTTTCAGGGTGGAAATCTCTTAAGCAGCCGCTGTGAGAATTTACTGGACACTTTTAGTATTGGGGCGATTCTTGGAACTCGAGTTTGGCGAACTGAGGCTCAAATGCACTTAGGGGTAGTTTTCAAGGGGTAGAAGAGGAGCGACAAATTTTTGGAAGGGTGGAATATGCCGTTCCGTTCCTGCGACAATTAATTGGATACTTTTTGTTTTACGGAAATGCTTGAATTGGCCGCTACCGCGGTGGTAGTGCTAACTTGACGGGGGTGGTTTTTAAGGGAAGGAGGGGCGCGACAAATGTTTTCAGGGTGGAAATCTCTTAAGCAGCCGTTGTGAGAATTTAGTGGATACTTTTAGTATTGGGGCGATTCTCTCAACTCGAGTTTGGCGAACTGAGGCTCAAATGTACTTAGGGGTAGTTTTTAACTGGTAGAAGAGGCGCGACAAATTTTTTGAAGGGTGCAATATGCCTTTCCGTTCCTGCGACAATTAATTGGATACCTTTTGTTTTACGGAAATGCTTAAATTGGCCGCTATCGGGGTGGTAGTGCTAACTTGACGGGGGTAGTTTTTAAGGGAAGGAGGGGCGCGACAAATTTTTTCTGGATGGAAATCTCTTAAGCAGCCACTGTGATATCTCACTGGACACCTTTAGCATTGGGGAGATTCTTGGAGCTCGAATTTGGTTAACTGAGGCTCCAATGCACTTAAGGGTAGTTTTTGAGGGGAAGGAGGGGCGCGACATTTTTTTTTCTTTTTCCATTGAATTACGACAAAATGGCGACATTTAATGCGCTATAGCGTTTGTCGAAATTTTAAAGTGGTACCTACTGCTAACTTGACAGACGTGTAAAAAGAGAAATCTGAAGCAAAAACTACCAAACCTAATCCTCTGAAAATATACGAAAAATCGTCAGAACTAAAATAATTAATTATAATCCCATCTAGAACAAAAATTAAAAAATCAAAATCTAAAAAAAATTAAATCTCGAAGCAGTTAATGTCTAAAATTCAAATCTCAAACCCAGCCGCCAAAAACCGAGTCCCAAAGTTCAATATTGCTTATGTTTAAATCCAAAATCAGAATCCCGAAAAAAAGAAATTCGCATGCACGATTTCTCTGAAGTCCCAACAGAACGACGTGTAGTAGTTGAATATAAAATCCCCAAACTAAAATCCCAAGCCAGAATCCACAAAAGCAGATTCCCCACATGCAAAAACTCTTAAATCTCCATAAAAAGAGAAATCTGAAAACTACCAGACCTGAACCTTCAAAAAAATCCGAAAATCTCCAAAAAAAAATTTACAAAATCCTTAAAATTTCCATCCATTTGCCCAAATGCCCAAAAATCCTTAAAATAAAGATCCCAAACTTGAATCCCTTAATTATATAATTCGGCTTCACACAATCCCTAACAATGAAATTCAACAAAAAATATACCCCAAATTGTCCAAGAATAAAATCTCCAAAATTCCTACGATTAGAATCTCAAACCCAACACTCAAAAAAGAAAAAAATTCTTTCAATTAACAGCCGAAATAAGAATCCCCAAAGGATTATTTCGCATGCACACAATATCTCCCATGTGAAAATCCCGATAACCCGCAAAAGCTTCGTTATCGTCCATAACATGGCATTGTTGCATTTTTCTAGTTGAAACGCAGTAACGCCATTAGAAGAACACCAAGAATTTCATTAAGACAGATAGACTTTGGAAGAAACCGATGACAAACGACGACACAGAAAGTTCAACGAGCTGAGTATCCTTTATGGATCCATGTATGTAGTTTTGAAGTTATCATGTAAAACTTCTTACTTTCTTAGCTCCTAACTCTGATATATCAATAAACAATAAAAAAATACGTGAACCCCTTCAAAACTTGACTACTTGAAAAGGATACTACATACTAAAGAATTTCTCTTACATATTCTATGCCTACTCACCAATTCATTGCAAATATCCTGGATCACTTTACGCGAGTCCTGTTTTAAAATTGCTGTCTCGTAAATTGTGACTCGCCCCCCATTTCTCTCTGACGAAGTGGAGAAATTAAAATCCACATCCTCAAACTATAAATTTCGCAAAAAAAAAAGAGGAAAATAAGAAACAGTGAGCCTGACCTGAAACCAATGAACCATCAACTCAATATCCGAAATACTCCGAAACCCTCTCATTCCTACATATTTCGGCCGAAAACCGCACAATTCCAATGTCTTACATCATAGTAATGGATGTAAAAATTATGTCACCATCACGCGTATAAATTTAATGTGTTGCACACACGCACTTTGGTTGGGGAATATATGGCTACGACACACGGCTACCTACGACGGCATATACTAGCACCGAAGGGAGTATACCGAAAGTATCCCGAATCCTTCGACATCGTTACATATTGGTCCTGGACCATACATACATATTTGCGAATTTCTTTTCGAACGTTTCGTTTTCGGATACCTACTACATATATGAGATGAAGATTTCAAATACACTTTGGTTATTTATGAGGGATGGTTTTTCGATGCTTACCATTTGGATGCCGTTTCTTTTGCTCCTTTTATTTTTAAGATACCGCCACCACCATACCACCACCGCTGCCCGGGACCAAGATGTGAAATTTCTATGGGAAAAGCATTAAAACCGTACCTGATGTAACCCGTTACCATTTATGACCATCACTAGGGTTTTCGTGGGTTCACACTACGTATATGGCATGATACAACGAAGCGAGCCACCACAACCAATATTATGACTGCGTATTGCATAATGGTGTTGGATAGAGGTGGTCGTGATCGCCCTCGGGTTGAATTTGCGTGGAATGTATAGAGAATACAAACATATCTCTTATTGCTCGAGAGGTGTTTTACGACTTTGGAATTTATTTTCATTTTTATGTCTCCATCTGGATGTCACACAAAAACCATCGAAACCATAATACGCACGACGAGTTGCATAATACTCTTTTTTATATTTAATTAAGGAAAGGATATATAAGAAGATGGAATGGAAAAAAAGGGATACGCAGCAATTTCGTATGGAGAGCATGTGTATAGTGTCACCAAGGAGCCATTGCAGTTAATTCCATTATAAAAGCCCTGGGGTCGGCATGCGGTCCGGCAAACTTATATGACTTTGTATTGTACAGGCTGCGGTCCCGTCTGACGCAACGGTCGTCATCAAATCGTCAAAAGTATACCAAAAGTCTATTAACAAATTCAAATAGCTTTCGATCCTTATCAATTTCGATATACAGACTTCTGGTAAATCCTGCGGATAAGCTAGGAAATAGCTAAGGAACATTATGGTCGAAGTACACATATAGGTAAGCAGGTATGGGGTGAGTTTGGTTTTCTTTTTTGTGGTTGACTTTTCTACTATTCTTTTGTGTTTGTATGTTATTAAAATTTATAATACACAAAAGGCTTGGACTGGACTTTAAGGAGATATGGTTCTTCCAGCTAAAACGTCTATTGTGGATTTATCTGAAAATTCACGACACAAAGCCAATTTTATACAGAGTTAATGCTCTATCATTCACCAAAAGTATTTTCCCCGATAAGTTTATACAGGACAATTCCTATCAAATTTTTATGGAATTTTGTCCTATTCTGTACGCAAATAATTGCAGGTATTGGGAGCACTGCGTTTACTTCGAACAGGTTAATAAGCTTGAGCTTTTCCCTAGAAAGCTTGCTTCAATTTTTATTTTCATAATAAAAACATGATTCATTATTAATAAGGAAAAGTTGTTTAGCTCTTTTCGAATATCCTTTTTTACTTTCTCACTTATCTAGCGGAAACAGTAAAAAATATTGTTTTTTTCTAACGAGGTGGAGAAATATTTCAAAGAGATTGCTTATGCAGTTATGCCGGATTTCTACCGGCTAAAACCAGACCACCTTCGTCGCCTAGCTCCCTGAGGCACTACCTCTCGGTATTAATTCGCAGGTGCGTCTTCGGCTTTTTAGTCATCATGCCGAGTTGCTGACTTGTGTCTACCTTCTTTTAGTCTAGCACACTTTTCTTGTGCATGCTGCATACAAACTCACTCACTGCCTCCTAATTGTAATGGCACTCCAGAATGCCGTTCACCAAACTCTCTCGGCTTAATGTTTCGCCAATTTTCACATTCAGTTACGCACGTCGCTCGCCAAATCTCGCGCACTGAAAAAATACATACATGCCTTGCGTCTTCTGCTGCTCACTTGCAGCTAGGACACTCTGGCGAGACATCCAGCTTGAATCGGCGTGTTTTTACGTCGAGAACCGTACAGTCTGCTTGCATCCTCAGTCAGAATTCGTATTGAGATCATTGCAGCAACAACGTGAGCAGCTTCTTGCGAAATCGTTCGGTATGCAGAGCACACTCCCAATGCGCACCTACGGTAAAACTAGATTATGAAATGAAATAGCCCAAACCGGTGAGGCATACATTAGTATGGATGAGAAAACCTTGGCCAGCAACAAATTTCCGCTTGACCTTAGTCTATATTAGGCATAATTCTGGCTATGGCCACGGTGGCGACCACCCCTTTTCACACACAAACTTCAGATACTCTCTAAAGTTCAGTTTCGAATAGATCATAACTCCCAAATATTGTTTCCTGCTCTGATTTTTAGAGAGCACCTTTTTCTGCGCTTCAATCGCCTCGTTGGCCACAACCACAACTGCAATGTCGCCGACAAACCCTACATTAACTCCTCTGGGCATAAAATAAATAACAGGCGCGACAATCCAGCATTGGACTAAGGCCGCAGGATGTGTTAGTGACATCCTATTTCCAAGATCTTATCTGCTTTTTTGTTGAGGTAATGAGATCAGCATCACGCTCAGCAGTGTTATTTATCCCCATAAATGGGTACTCGTTTAACATCTGAGTGAGATCATAGTCCGTCACAAGCTCGTGAGTTCGAAAAACACCATGATCCACGTTGAGGTTCGAACTCATGACCCTGTGCACCGAAGGTGCGCACACTAACCGCTAGACCAGCCAGACTCCTCTGGGCATGGAAAGTTTCAAAATGCCGTTGTACATTATTATTCATAACCGCGGGCCACTGATCCCTTACGAAGTATAGGTTCACAGCGGGAGTTCCACAGGGGTGACCCCTGTGAACCTATGCTCCGTAGGTCCATCGCTGGTATCGTATTGATGGACACAATTTGAGAGGTGGCTCCTGATTATAGCTGCAAAATAGTCTGAAACAGCAATTCTTTGTAAAGCGGCATAAATGGATGCCCAATTGCGGAATTAAAAGCGTCCTTGACATCGGGCGTCACCGCAAATTCCTTTGCCAAATTTGGAACCAATTCAATTGCATCCACAGTGGCCCTCGCTCGTCTAAAACCGTACTGTACGTAAATCACCGGTCGTTTCTTGTATTTCCCTAACTCGTGCGTTCACGACTAACGTGTGTATAGTCGTCCACGTTTTAACGACAACTAAATTTGGAGTGTGATACGATTGTCAACCATACCACTTCCTATTCACATTTTTTTGTTTCTATGATAAGAAAATTTCTCATCTTCTGAATAATAAACGTGTAACGGGCCATGCCGAGTATCGAAACTCGTTTCTTTATGAATCACTTATATAACAGAGTGGCGACCAGACCATCACGGCCACAGACAAGGCAGACGACGGAAGCAGTACCAACTTTCGCAGTTTCCATAATATTGGAAAAGTGCCTTTTCCCAAGCAAATTGCAAAGACTTCAACGAAATTCTGACGGGCAGCACGGATTGTAGTCTTTAGCGCCTTATTAGGGATCCCATCTGGTCCTGGAGCTTTGCCTAACTCTAACGTTGAAGAAACTTACCAAAGTTCCTCGTCTGTGATAGCTGAAATGTAAATCATCTACTCTGACGACCCTTGTCCTACGGCCATCAGCTAATCGCGCAATGAAATTTTCCCGGGCCTCTTTAATCACAGCGCGACGATACGAAGCCAAAACAAGATTATGCCGAAAATAAAAGTGATGTTTACCCGAATCGTAAACAGACAATGACATACGTCAGTGACAGTTTGCTAAACGTCACGACGGCAATTCAACGGCCATTACGAATCGGACGAATAAAGAATGGGACAAATTGGGACACCACTATCGGTGCAAGCCCCGGCTTACGCCTGCCGTCCATTACCTGCTTCGAGCGGCGCGGCGCTCCCGCGTTTAAAGCTTTTCCGAATTTTAATGGCGTAACCAAGCAAAATATGGCGTAACTATGCAAAATAAACAAAAATTCCATTCAATACAATGGAAAAGCTTTCTGAATATTGTGTGTGCTTATACCTTTTACTAGTAAAAGCTTTTTTTCGCACATTTTGTGAAAGCTTTGCCGCTGGAGCGCCGCGCCGCTCAAGTTTACGCTTGCAGTGGACGAGAGCCCTTATGCGGCAAGTGCCAGGTCATCAACCCATACGTTTTGTACTTGAATTTCAAACACGCAGAGGCTATAAATAGAAGAGGCATCGTATGGGATATACTCTTTGGTTTGCGGACGAAAAACGGAAAGAAGGGCAATATGGCAAGATTTGTGACAAGGTTTTTGCGGCGAAGATAGTCGAAGAAGGAGATGGATTCAAGACGGCGAGTTTGAGACGGAGACACATTCAAGTGGAGTAAACGATCGCTACTTTTTGAATTTAAGACGGCGAGTTCGACGCGAAGACGCGTACAAGTATGGATTACAGAACCAGCGAGCGATATCTCTATGTCGAGTCAGCGGAGCCCGACATCGTCAACGTTTTTTTTTTTTTTTTGGTTAGAATATTCTCCGAGTTGAATACGTGAGTAATAGACAAGTAAGGCAGTTTTAAGATTTCTCTATTTAAGTGTTTTTTTTTTCGTCGGCCGACTTCTCTAACGAATTTCATTAGTTTTAAGGGTTAGATTCAGTGAATTCCTCTTGAACTTCTTGTTTTTGCTCTTGAAAATCGGTGAATCGCGGTGTGATCGTAAGCTAAAGATTCGCGCTTGCCGTAGCTGAACTATCTTTGGTAACCTAGTGCGGCGAAAATTAAAAGCACGTGGCGCCCCACGACCCGCTCAGCAGCGAGCCGGCCCCAAAGTACTATCCGGCGATTTACCGGTGGTAATACTCGTAGTGCGTGGGCCATCATCATCTAGCTTGAGATCTGTACTGACCTGTTTTCCGCAGAACCTTCAATTGAATCACTTTGAAGCAGAACTTCGTTCAAAAGTGAATCGTCAAATTTCTTTGCAGACCATCCAATGGTCCGTGCTTGGATGCTCTTTTTGTCACAGTATACAAAATTGCTTGATGATCGTAATGAGTATAGAAACAGCGCCAACGAACTGCTAACAAAGATGAGATCAAAAATTGATCCCGCATTTCCCCTCCTAAACGTATTACTATCTCCTCCGAGTTCATTAAAACAACATTTAGCTATGAAAACGCGTCAGAGAATCCCCTCCCTCGACTATTTGTCTCCCGGCCCCGGAATGAGGAACCGTGCCTCACGCGTTGAATTGCGCCGCAATTACCACAGGGCGTACACCAGTCCGTCCAGAAATTGTTCGAGGTCAACTCCTCTTAGTTCTCCGGACATCCCTTGCTGGAAGAGGCAGTCTTCGCAAGCCCAAATGGCTACTTGGTCATCCTCATCTGCGACCCAAATTGGTCTTTCCAAGCTCTTATTTTGCGACATCGATAGCCTTCTCATTCACAGTTTGCAGCAGAAGATCATGTCTGCTTGGCAATGGCTCAGATTCAGCCGCAAGAACATCTTATGGCGGTTTGTATGCTTCCCGATTCAGAGGACACTTGACTCCCCTCTCTTACGGGTCTTAAGCGACAGTTTTAAACTGATCTTTAGTTTGCCACCTAGCAGCCTCATCCGTTAGAATGTTGATGACTGCCATCTCCTGTCTGCCAGCGTACGTACTTCTCAGTGACTTCACCGCTTCAACCTGGAGGTCCGCTCCCAGTTGTATCTTTTCAACAGACTATTCCCACGCGTGTTTAATTGGAACAATAGTTCCCCGTTCTGCGAGCGACGAATACGGGATATATTATCCCCCATCTCTTTGAGCTCTGGTAGAGATTTTACACAGTAAAAAATATTGTCACAATTAAAGGCAACTCTGCAACATGGGAAGCCGGAATTTAAAAGTCAAAATATCGACACACTGATTCCGATGTGACCTTGGCAGTAGCTTTTTCATACCTCTTCCCAAGCTCTCGCATACACTCCTGGATCGTATCCTTGGTCATTCGACTGTCGTAATTTTTGTTTCATTACAACTATATGCGCTCCAAGAGCATTATTATCTCCAATAAACTAAAGGATATGTATGCAAGTGTATTAGCGGTAGGCTAAGGACCATAGAATCTTCAACCTCTGGACATTTGCTGAACTCTCTCTTCTTTTGTATGTATATAAAACGATGCAAAGCATCTTGGCATAAAATTGGCAGTAGCAAGATGTACGAAGGATACCCAACGACTCAAATCAGCTAGTAGAGAGAAGATACTGTCGCTACCAAAGCCCAGCCATACCATACTGTTCGTACCTATAACGATGAGGTTTTTCGGCTAATTCTTATTTATTCCACCCAGGAGGGTTGATGTCGGAATAAATTATAACGCGAAGAGCATGTAATACTATATGGTTAAGGTGTACACTATAGTATTTTCTTGTATAGATAGCGCGACGGCTTCTGAACACAAGGATGCTTATGGTTAGCAGATTTTTGTTTGTCCTGGAATTTACACACTCCGGCCGAAGAGATGAATGATGCCAGCTAGTCTTTAGAGGTCCTAAGTGTCGTTAATAGTGCAAAAAAAGAGGAAGAAGAGGGGAAATTCATTTTAGTTGGGTGTTTGATAGGCACACATACACACGGAGAAGCCATGGATTCCGAATTCAACGGAACTTCATATAAAAAATTAAAACTTGCCCAACAGCTATTTTTTATGTGGAGTTTCGTTGGATTCTGAACCCATGGAATCTCTATGTGTGGAGGGATGATTTTGTTGTGTTCGCTGTGTCCGTTCTTGTTCCAGTTAGTTTACTTTTCTTTTTAAAAAATGAGAATAGGTTTTCCCTTATACTGGAAATTTTGATTGACCCCATCAGGTCAGCACTGAAGAAGGAAGTACGTTGCTTCCGAAACGGGCGTATGCCCCAAAAATAAAAACCTCCAGTGTAAGGAAAATCATAGTATAATTTTGTTGATTAGTTTGATGAGGTGGCACCTTGCAAGTCACCTGCGGAGATTACGTCCAAGAATTAATTTAGCTTTTACCTTCCAGGCCACCGATTAGTTTGGACCTACGGTGCATATTGACACGATGTTTATGTTAAATGGAAGTTGCTTCGTTCAGATAATGCACTTTCCTCCAGAAATTTAACTCCGGGACTGCGGATCCCGCTGTATAACTTTTGTAACAACCACAACCAACTGGAGTCGAACTCCTTGACGGGTAGGTACCACGGTACCCCTAGCATGACCATCATCGAGATTTACTTTTCGCTCCTCCTTTCTTCTTCTTCTTTATGGCACGATAGCCCGACGTCGGGCCTTGGCCGCCTGGATTGAAGACCTCCAATTGTCGCGGTCACGCAACCTTGTCCTCCAGTTCCGAAAGCCTAGCATCTGGTGGGCGTCCTCACATACAGAATGCTCCCATCGGGCTCTCGGTCGTCCACGCAATCTGGCTCCGTCCACTCGTTGCGCGTTCATCACCTTTTTGGGCATGCGATCGTCGTTCATCCTTTGTACATGTCCCGCCCATTGCAGTCGCTGCAATTTCACGATCTTCGACACCTGTAGCTCATCATACAGCTGATTCAACTCAAGGTTGTACCGGATGCGCCATTCACCTCGTTCACGAACGGCCCCGAAGATTCTTCGGAGAACCTTTCGCTCGAATGTGTCCAACAGGTGTTCAGAGTTTTGGGTTAGGGTCCATGCCTCGCAGCCATAGCAAAGCACAGGTCGGATTATGGTTTTATATACGTGAAGCTTCGTCTTCCTGTGCACCAGCTTCGAATTCATAATTTGGAGGACCGCAAAATAACACTTATTAGCTAGTTGTATCCGTCGCTTTATCTCATCTGTTTCGTTGGAGTCCTTTGACAAATTGCAACCCAGGTAAGTGAAGTTGTCTACATACTCTATATTGAGGTCCCCCACTGTGATGCTTGAATTTACTGGCGTTCTAGTTTTTGATTGCATCATGACCTTGGTTTTAGATTCGTTGATATGTAGTCCAACTTCTTTGGCGGCGTTATTGAGATTATGCAGGAGGATTTCTGCATCACCCAATCTTCTTCTCCTCCTTTGGTCCCTTTAAAAATGAAGCCTTACATGTATTCTGACGTGAATGATGTATGCTCATTTGACCTGTGATATTGCGCCGACCTAAACTGACGAGTTGTGCTGCTTTTCACTTTCAGGCTCCCCTTTCCGTTTACTTATAGTCAGCAATGCAACTCGGATCGTGTCGACAGTAAAACACAAATTTGAAGATCTTCAGGACAAAATAAGTGGCTCGCCATAACACGAACTTCGAAGGTTTGTGTTATGACGAGCCACTTATTTTGTCGTGAAGATATTCGAATTTTAGATTTTTTGAAGTCTCTTTCCCAGACCCTATACCCTTCAGTTACTGCAAGTATATGATGGTTTCTGTGCACAGCATGCTACACTGGGTTTCCGAAGTCTGCGATTCTATGCTAACATGTGCTCTGACTTTTGTCCTGAAGATCATAGAATTTTAAATTTTTTTCAAAAGTCTTTTGTTTTGACCTATGTCCTTAATTTACAGCAAAAATTTGATGCTTTGTGTGCTACAGCAACCGGTTGATCTACTGTTAGATTAGATTAGATTAAATTAATTAATTTGTCCCATGCTAAGGGAGGCGATGTCCTCCGTGAGAGGGAAAGTTATGCCAAAGCATTCTGACTCTGTTCCTGCTGAGCTTAACTAACTCCAGAGTGCGTTTCTTAGAGTAGGTCGCTACGAAAAGCTTCGACTGCCTTAGTCCTGGAAGGGCCTCCCAGCATACGGTGGCTGTCGTCTTCTCCCACTCAGTGATTTCGTTTTTGCATAGACGCAGTGGTATTCCCCAGAAGGGTTCCGGGCCGCAAAAGGGGCTAGCAGAGGCTACCCTAGCGAGTTCGTCCGCGAGCTCATTCCCTTCTATTCCAGAGTGTCCGGGAACCCATAGGAGTGTAAGATCATTGCGAGATCCTACAGATTGAAGTATTTCCTGACATAGCCATACTAGTTTTGAAGTAAAGGTATGTTTTGTAAGGGCTTTGATAGCAGCCTGACTGTCGGTAAAGATCGCTATCTTCCTGTTGACGTATCCTTTGTTCTGACATTCTCTGGGGCAAATTTCTATTGCATGTACTTCCGCCTGGAACACAGACGCTAATTTCCCCATAGGTACTGAGTACCTTACACCTGGACCACTGATGCCCGCTCCAAAGCCTGTATCAGTTTTTGATCCATCTGTGTAAAAGCTGATAGTGTCGGGGTGAAGGGACCTGAACATATCCGTCCAACTTTCCCTCGCCCAGATTGCTGATTTAAAGGACGCGTTGAAGCGTAATGTCTTAACTAGGTAGTCCGAAGGTAGGCAGAGGGTATTGCTACCTTGTAACCAGCCTAGTTGATCATGGCTAAAATTGACTGTTGTGCTGAAGGCCCTGAGCCTACAAACAGCCAGCCTCGCCGACGCTTCAATGTGAATGTGTAGTGGAGTTAGGTCAAGAAGAACCTCCAGGGCAGCGGTGGGGCATGAAACAATAGCTCCAGTGATAATATATATAGGTCTAACAACTGTCTTGTAAATCCACAGAATTAAATGTGGTTTAATTCCCCAGGTCTTACCTAAATAACCTCTGCAGGTCCATAGTGCCTTGATCGCCTTCTCCGTGACCGATTTCAGGTGGTCGTCCCAGAGTAATTTGCTTCGCTTGCCATTTTAATTTGGGAGTTGTACATAATAGGACAACTCAGGGTTCTTGTTGTCCTGCTCCTACTGAAAGGAACCACCGTGATCTTGGACGGGTTGACCCGTAGACCACTCTCCGTGCACCAATCTTGAACTATTCGTAGGGCGGTGTGGAGCACATGGGGTAGGACTTCCTAAAATTTACCCTTAACCATGATAACCAGATCGTCTGCGTAACCTTGGGTGGAGAACCTCTCTAAGGTTAGTCTCCACAACAGTCCATCAACAACTAAACACCACAGAAGGGGGGACAGTACCCCTCCTTGTGGGCAGCCACGAGTAGCTAAGGCGGAGAGGGTGGACCCTCCGATGCTGGTATAAATGTTCCTCGATGAAAGCATGCGTTGCACCCAGGTAATCATTGTCACATCTGCCCCTTTTATTCTTAGCGCCGTACCGATGGACTCAAAGGACGTATTGTCGAAGGCTCTTCTATATCCAGGAATGCACAAAGTGCCATCTCCTTTTTTGATATGGCCACTTCGATTTCGTCCACTAAGGTGTGAAGTGCAGATTCAGTCGATCTGCCTGGTTGGTAGGCAAATTGTCTGGGGTGCAGCGGACTCGACTTAAGAAGCGTACTCCTTATATGTGCGTCTAGTATCTTCTCCATTGCTTTCATGAGGAACGAGGTTAGACTGATTGGTCGATAAGATTTCGGATCGTCTGTCGACCTTTTTCCCACTTTGGGAATGAAGACCACCCTCACTGATCTCCAAGCTGTTGGGATATAACCCAACGCGTAACTACTTCTATATATATTGACTAGGAATGGGATCAACTCTTCTTGCGCCTTCTGTAATAGCGCTGGAAAGATGCCATCCATGCTAGGCGATTTGAAGGGATTAAAGGTCCCAATCGCCCATCTGACCTTATCATAAGTAAATATGTCCCGCGCTGCCCTCCAATCGGACTGGTTGGACCTATTGGAAGTACGGCAGTGTGAGAAAGCGGTCTGGTTTAATCTGCATCCTGGGAAATGAGTTTCCAGGAGCAGTATACCTGTGTCACTCGAGTTTACAGTGATTGTGCCATTCGGCCTTTTTAGTGTGCTGATCGCATTAGCCCCATTTTTCGCCAGCACTTTATGCAGCCTAGCCGCTTTTGTGGTGCTGTTGACATTGTCGCAGAAGGTCATCCAGCTACGCGGTTTCGCTTCCATAATCGTCTTATTATATTCTGTCAGGGTGAAACGATACCTGTCCCAGTCTCCGTTACGCTTGGCCCGATTAAATAATTTCCTCACGTTTTTCCGGAGGCGAGCAAGATCATTGTTCCACCACGATACACACTTCTTGTCTTTAATTATCCTTATAGGGCAATTTTCTTCATAGGAAGATACAATTGCCTTGGTAGTATCGTCAACTAGCCTTTCTAAGCTCATCCACCCAGGGGCCTTCCTGTCTATGTGCTGCAGGTGCTACCTGAGTGTTTCAGAATATCCAGGCCAGTCAGTGAGCTGAGGGACCCTCCGCTCGATGGGCACAGGGTCCGAGAAGGCTATATTAAAACGAATGTGCATGTGGTCGGCCAAAGACGGTTCGTCCGACACATGCCAGTTGCGGATGCTGTCAGTAATCGAATTGCTACACAGAGTTATGTCAAGGACTTCCTTCCTTGCTCTGGTGACAAAAGTGGGCTGACATCCCCTATTGAGAATGTCAAGTTCTAGTGAGGTAATAATATCAAGTAAGTACTCATCCCTTCGGTTAGTGTCTGAGCTACCCCAGAGCATGTGATGGGCATTCGCATCGCATCCAATCAGCAAATCCTTACCGTACGCTTGACAATGATCTACTGTTGCTAATATACCAGCAGACGAAGAATGTCAACCACTGATAGCTCGTTTGCCGCACAGTTGGCGAGACTGGATCTCCGAAGTCCACCATTCAGTGATGCCAACGAATTTATTAACAATAAAACCGCAGCAGTAAAAACCATAATCGATATGTCAACTGCCGAAGAGCAATCCTATTATAGATAATCTAGCTTTTTTGAAACTTATATCGGCAATTTGTGAGAAAACAGCCTATACAAAGTCGCATGCAACGCTCATCCTTTTAGCGACTTCTCCAAAATATTTCATCACATTCAGCGAACCATTACACAGTAGCAGCGATAATATCAATTTGACTTCCTTAGCTTGCGCAACCAAGACCTGTCAAAAGCCGTGCCTAATCATGTGGAAAGTCTGGTAATTAAACGAGGCCATTCGGACGCCAGATCGAAAAGTATTGATAGTGCAAACAATCTTTTTTTTTTTTTGTACTATGTCCTGTCACTGGCAGTAGACCACATTTGTGTTCTACCCAGGATATACTGCGGGAAAGTCAAGAAAACCCTTGGCGGAAGGGTTCTCCCGAGATTGTTTGTTGTCCGAATCAAATTTTTCATTTATCGTTTTCAATGAATTGCGAAGAAAATGACAAAATGGGAAACGAAAGGATAATATCGCGAATTAATCGAAAGAGTGAACCGTTGATGTCATCGTGTCGTCGTGGTCCTTATCGATCTCCACATATTCTGCATAAAGGATGTAACGTATATCGAGCATAATGCGCGTGCAGGAAGGCGAAAGAAAAGACACCAAACGTTTTCAATGAATGACATGTAATTTCCTTGATTTTATTCTCTATTTAAATCAGAAGGCATAAAAATGTGGAAAATATTTGAATAAAATTCCGCCATAGGTATTGTTCGTTCAAGCCCGCATAGAAGGATATTTCCGACATTCGCTCGAATTCATACGAGAGGTTCGCAAATTAGAAATGATAAAACCACACCACCCAGCTCACAAGAAGCATATAACAACAACAACAACAGGATGTGACCTTTCCTTGTACAGATATACTATCATATCTTTCGCCCCAACGATACGGTATGGTGTAATGCTCTTCAGAGCGTCGAACAAATAAGATGTAAAGGATATATGTCTCAGTCGACAGGACCGAAGACCATAAATGCCAACTGCTTTTGCAATATGTCATATATCAGTGGTCGCAAGAATTAACTCCCACCGCGCCAATGACATTTTACCATTCCGGGCACGAGTCGTCGTCGTCGTCGGTCGGTTGGTCACCCTTTCCATTTTCATCATTTTTATCAAGAAGTCGGGATGGGGGTGTTTGTCCGGTCCAACGTTTTATCCTTTCAATGTTTTTCATACGGATACGAGAGTTGTGTTGTTCTGGTGGCACGACACGGTTGTCAATGGGGACTCCGCTGAAATGGATATGGAATTGTAATACCTGTGCGAAACCCAAATATTTTTGCGGTCGAAATTGCAACAGTGAGGGTTGGAATTTTTCGGATGATCTTTTTCCAGAGATATGCTAAAAAAACCCTATTCCGATACCAATTTGACAATGTTTTTACGTAACACATTTCATCGTTTCTAGAAAACTCTGATTCCTTGATGCACTACAGCCGATTCAGACTGACAAATTTAACACTTTCCCGGACACAACGTCTATAGACGTCCAATTTTGAGCATTTGACCATACAAATCGTGTCAAATTTTGGCGTTGTGTCCGGCAATGAGTTAATTTAATAATTCCCGGCGACACAGTATGAATTGTTTGAATTATTTGAATATCCTTTCTCCGTTCAAAGATTTCCTCCAACCGCTGTGTGCATATGTAATTTAATATATGCGGAAAAGCCATCCCGGCGCTCCTTCACTTCATGGGAATATTTCGTGAAAATCCACTAAAGTCCATCGCAACCACCACGTCGTATACACTACTAGTTGAAATCGAAGATTTTTCTTAGATATTTCCTCTGTTCCCAGGTTATTTCTTATTTTCTCTAGTCCTTTCTGCAACTTATTTGCTCTTTTTCCGCCAGGCTAACACAGCGCTTCCTCAATAAGGACAACGACGATAGCGGCTCGCCTTAATACATCTACATACATAAGTATATCAACTCCCGTGGGAGGATATGGTGAAACCGCACATCGAATCGAAGATCTGAAGCCTTTACCCGAAAAATAGTATGAAATTTCGTTTTTATCTGCTCTCAGACATATCCAAAAAGACCATATCGTGGAAAGAAAGCCAAAAGCCCACTCCATATGCGGAGTATCGGCCGTATGCCTTATAACCTGTATATCCTTACCCTTTCCATTTATATATGCTGTGACTGTCGATTACCTTTCTTTACGATGTCACCGAAAATCTGGCGAATAGACTGTGTATACCTATACTGTATGGGAGAAAACCCAACTTACAGGACATATACCGCGGCGCTTGACATCTTTCGATATTGTGTGCAAGCAGGACATTTAGAGGATGTCAAACTTGTCTCAATATAATGTTTTGGCGTATTTGCGACTCTCATAAAATTGATCCAGTCTAATGAATTTTCAAATCCCTACACCAGATTGCATAGGTACGTATAGGTATGTGGCCCAGGATATGTTGTATGATATTCGAAATGGGTAGTTTGGGAGATTTTACTGATTTTTTGTTTTTTGTTTTTGCAAGCTAGGTTGCTGTTGAAGCTATGTCGGAGAAAATGTTGTGAGTAAGGACCAAGATAATAATGGAATAAGCCGAAATGCGCTAAGGTAATTGAAGGTTAAAAAATACATACATGTTTTGCAAAACGCGATAATTTCAATAAGAAATCCACTCAGAGTACAGTAACCTGGATAGTCGATACTTCATGCATTATTACACACTGTCTGGCATTAGAGTCTCAACAAATTGGAATTAGGAAGGGCCGGAGAACTTAATCGCTGAAAAGAGAGCACCGGCGTCACTGATCGATGCTATAGACGCGAATAAAAATGAAAAGCCTCCTCTTTAGTTGTTAAGATGTCAAATCATCTTGAGGTGCCGTCAAAGGAGAAGACCGCTCTGGAAATGGAAAGAACTTTAAGAACTTCAAAGGTGGCAGCCCTGAAACATCCGAACTTGTCCAGTAGGAGTCTAACCGCAGATAACTGTTGATAGAGTCCTCAACCTGAAAATCCCTCAAATATCTTTTTTTTTATATTTTTATAACAAAGTTGGATTAAGGGACCGTTGCAGACCATGTTGCGGCCAATATTTTACAGAAATTTTCAGACTCCTATCTGTCGCCTTTCAGAAGTTAAAACCGTTCAAAGTTGCAACCGAAGAGTCCAAACAAAAAACGCAAAGAAAGGGCCAAGCACAAACTGGGTAAATTTTGCGAAAATTTTCGGAGTCCTAGCTGTTTCCGTTCAGAGGTTACAGACGCTCCAAAAACCAAAAATCGCAAAAAGGGCACCAAGGAAAAACAAGATCAAATTTTCTCTAAAAATCGGATAGGGAAGTCTATTAGTCGCATTTAAATTTTGACGCTTATACCTACTGACTTTTGTTTAAAAATTTTGAGTTTGGGATATTTTGGGATTTGGTGAATTGTATGTGGTGCGTTAGGATTTGACAATCCAAGTTCCCCCAAACTTTTTCTGCTTTGTTTGATACCGTTTATAGCAATATTTTCTGTTGAAATAATTGAGCTGACTCTGACATGCCTCTGGGCGTGATCTGTTGCATTTTTTTAGGAATATGCTGCACTAACTGTATTTTATAAGCTTTTGCCATTTGTATACCATGAAGAACAACCAACCGAATAGTTTCATGGTTAAATATGGTTCCCCCTAGGCATAACAGGACTTATTCGGAAATGATACTGTTACAAATAAATAGGGGAAGTTTTTAGGATCGTTTGATGAGGAAGCTTGTAGGACCGTTTGAACGTTTAGTTGTCCTAAGTTCGCACACACGGAGAATCCATATGGATTCCGAATCCAACGAAACTACATCTAAAAAAAATTTAATTTGAGCAGCTCTCATTTTGTATACCCTATTATACCCATAAGATGGTATCCATGGATTCTCCGTTTGGTCGTCCTTACTTACTTACTTACCGATAAATTGAAAATTCTCTGCCAAGTGATGCAAAATAAAAGACCATTTTGAAGTTTTCCTTACTGAAAACGAAGTTTTTCGACCTCATTCGTACCAATGGTCATAATTAACATTGACAATATGCCAATGTACAGAGCCCGTTAGGCCAGGAGTGTCCAACATAGTTTCTACGTCGGCCACATTGTTGGTTTGCAAGGCGATGGCAGGCCTAACCTATATATTTGTTCCTACATTTTTTCATTGTTTCTAACGTAAGGAAGAAGAATTTAGGAGAAAATGCATCGCTAATTAAATAACATATAATGACCCGACACATATGCAGGTTTCAAATTTGGAATTCGCTCAGCCTCACAAATATCTTTGATTTGATTAATTTCAATTATTGATAAATATTCGTAAGGGTCCTACCAAATTTACGTCGATGAACTGCGAAAAAGGCAACAGCTGCTTGGTCGCCATGATGGCTCGGGTTTTTCTCAAGATTTACAGTTAGGTTACAGTTGTCCAAGAGGATGGAGGATAAGCTGCTAGGCGTGTTTTTTTTTGGGAAGTGTTTTGCGGAATGGAACAGATTTGACGACTTTTTGACCAATGGAAAATATGAAGGACTTCCTTTTTGAAATAAGACTTTTTCCATAACCACGAGAGTTTGTTTTTTGCCTAGCAAATTCAAATCGATCTGTACGCCCCTTACAATATGGGTGGCGCAGATTTTCCAGCCAGGAGCGTTCCAGGTCGAGTTGTTTTATCAAATATTTTTAATAGAGATTTTAATATGTCGGTCAACAGAATCTGGTCCTCCTATCCGTATAATTACAACTTTTTCTGTTTTCACCTCTCTCGCGAAAAAAACTGAATTTATCGACCGAATTGGACGGAAGATGAAAGTCGTCTGCCATCGAATTGTAGAGTCCTGGGAACGGAAGAGTAAAGCGTATATTGTACAAAGACAGATTACATAACCGCATCATCTGTCTATAGGAGAATTTTTTTGCCCTTCTAACTACCTTCTAACTAAGTTGTTCTGCGAAACTGCTGAAGGCTTTGTCATGTTGAATTCGAACCAATCTTCGTACTTTCGCAAATTTATTTAGTCTGCACTTCTAATACATTTCTAAAAGTAACTCCCAAAACCAAGTTATGCGAAAAATTGCGGAAGTGTGATGATTTTCTAGAAAATGTTTCTATTGAGCCAAAAATGGCTTTTCTCTGATTCCTTTCATTTAAATTTTTTTCAAAATTTTGGTTAAATAAGCCGTTTAAGACGCCTTTTCTCCCGAAGTCGCTCGAGGGCCAGATAAAAACCCTCCGCGGCCTGCGGACCGTATGTTCGACAATATTGCGTTAGACCAATTAGTAATTCGAATACCGTTCCTCCCTCATCCCTCAATGCGTAAATTGTAGCTTTTTGTCGGAGGATAGTCATATTTTCTCGACAATTTGAAACCACGCAGTTCTTAGATAACAAAGGTTAACCCTTTGAGGTCAAGTGGTTATAGGAGAGAATCCCAATTTCAAAATCATTTTTAAAATAAACCAGCGGTACCACTGTAGAATCACCAATTGAATAACGGATCTAGCGGTACTAATGTCTGGCTTTTCAGGAAATTTGTTCTGTCTGGTGTGCTAGTGAACCAGTACATGTTCGCCTTCCAGTTAATTCGCAATCATTGAAGACCCTTTTCTAAAAAAGTTAGTTTTTTGAGAAGATTTTCCTAATTATTATAAAAAATGGTTGGTAAGTTATTATATATAAATATATTGAATGATAGCAAATATGCAAACTAGAATGCTGGAAGTGGTTATATCAATTTTGTAGCTAACGGTAAATGTTGTGGTTGCACCTGATAACCACTAGGCACCTAGAACGAGAAAATTTAAAATATTTTCTTTTCTTGTTTTCTAAATATTGGTCCGAATTTGGAATTTCAGCTGCGAAAAATACCTGGACTCTGAAGGAACTTGAAGATATGACTTCATACGAATGAATTTTGGAAAAGTGAGGATGATTAGCCGTTGAGCAGAATAAGGCATGAGGAGTTGAAGAAACGAATTACATGAACCCAGGATGTTTCGCATGTATGCCGTGTTAATCCATTCATCAAAGCTTCTGGTCCGAATATCTCATTTGAACTCGATACTCCGATTGATATATTTCTCCAGTTGTTTACGGAAGATTTGATTACCAACATTGTTTTGCAAACAAACCTATATGCTCTACAGAAGGTGGCAGTACTAATTTTGTACCAATAACGGTTCCTTTGGAGGTACGATATGACCAATGCTTACACATACCCATTACGTGCGGGCCCTAAAGGTGTGCCAACTGCAGCACAGCAAAATCGGTTCACCTATCGTAGTGGAAATGTACAACATGTGACGTCGGCTTATGTCTAAATAAAGACCGAAACTGCTTTTCCAGCTATCATACAAAATAGACCCAACTTACCTAGTGGTCATACAACAGAACCATGTCCTGCAGGACAATATATAATTTTTTTTGTTCAAAAAAAGTATTTTTGTTATTGTTTTTTGTGCTAAATAAAAAAGGAATTAAGAAATTTTGTTTAAATTGTTTTGATTAAACCTATTCGGACTCAAAGGGTTAATATTAATTTAATTATAAAATTAATAAATTTATAAAGAAATTCCGTTATTTGTATGCAATTTACTAGTATTAGTAATTTGATTGTCAAAACGAAACGAAATTTACCCATAAATAAGAAATAATTTACCGAACGACGGTTTACCGTTATTTATTATACCAAGAATTAAACATTATTTTATTTTGTCTTTATTTCTTCTATTATAATTTCTAATTTTAATCTAAGAGAAAATTAATTTTACATGCAAAATTAGAACGTAAGCCGCGCCTATTTTTAGCCTTATTCAAAGGTAAAAATTGTTTTTCAACCAATGTCACCCAGAAAAAAAATGTTTGGTAATAATTTAACTTTGTCGCTGAAGAAGCTTGTATTCCCTACTGAAATTAGAATCTGCGAAAAATCCGTTGACGATATAAGTCTGCTGACAATCAAGACCTGAATAAATAATTTCTTGTAAATCTCTGCTGTAATGCCTACAACAACGACACAAATATTGGTGTCAAACAAGGATTAACGAAATTATTTTGAATACTTTGTCACCTCACCTCATCATCAATGTGGAACAACCGCCCAACACTGGGATAGTCTTTATTGTTGACCTCCAATTTTAGCGGTTACGCAGCCTTGACCTCCAGCTGGTGAGCATCTTCACCCACTGATTACATCCAGCGAGCTCTCGGTCGTCCACTCAATCTGGCTCCGCCCATACTCGATGTGCGTTCTTCACCTGAACTGTGTGCTGAAAGCTTGGAATTAGGAATATTCCTTCAAGCTATTTGACATTCGTCTTTCGCAGACACCCATTGCACCCACGTGCGACAATAAGGGCGGTCGATGCGAGTGTGTCTATGTACTCCCACTCTACATTATATTGTACATTCGATTCAAACAAAAGATACCATGTCAGCATAGATATGACTTCGTGCCGAAGACGGAAATGGAGTGTAGAGGAAACACGATAAAAGCTCCTACGTTGACAGCAACACTACCTGTTGTCAGTTAGGCTCGTTATCGTCTACATTCAATTTGAACATGTTACAGAGTCCTATATACGAGTAGATATCCAAGAACCGTGTAAGGACTAGCACAGCAACAAAAAACCATGCATTAACAATGATAAAAAAAAATAGAAAGTAGAATGAATGAGCACTGAATTACAATCGTACAAAAAAATATACATTTAATCGAATTTGAATACAATTCGTTATATGCAATAATATCTGAGTGCGTATCTCACTTCATATCTCATTGCATATTATATTTGGCCGGAATTTAATCGAACAGGATTCAGTACGAACACCATATAGTGGTTGGTCATCCGAAGACCCGTGTCAAACATTTCCGGGTAGCAGATATTTCCGATTAAAACCACACTTTTTTTTTTGCTATGAGATATCCTTGTTATCCTTCAACGAATGAGAGAGAGAATACAAAGAATGGACCTTTGCGCTTTTTTTGTAACAACCATTTCTTTTTGCAGGATATCAACATATGTATTGATTTTGCTGAGTCGTGAAAATAATCACATATTTATAATAACTATAAAAGAAAATATTTATTTTCAAGCATTTGATGTGGAAATTTTTATGTTAACTTTTTATTTAATTGTTATTGAATAAATATATATTTTTGGTAATTTGATTTGGAGATTTTTCATGCTGATTTTTTATTGATAAAAAAAGTTTAAACAAATAGGTAAAGCAAAATGGACTCACCCTCTCTATCCAATTCTTTGAATGATAAAAACTCAAAAATTCTGTTGAAATGAAAGCGGAAAGCAAGCGGAAGCAACAACATGGCTAGCGCAAGAGTGAATTGTCACTCACGACCAGTGCTGCCAACTGGAAATTTAAAAAACGGCTATATTTTTTTCAAAAACGGCTAAAAATCCGGCTAAATAAATTTCAGCGAGAAAGACGGCCAAAAAACCGGCTAAATCATACAAAACAGTCACATTACGAAAAATATAGTAAAAAACTGATTTTAATAATTTTATTTCTGTTCTGGAGTACTACCCGTAAACTATGCTTTAGGCAGATTTCTTAGTTTTATTACATAAATATGCTCCAATCGCTGGCATTATAGTCAAAATTTACTTTGTTCGGAGTTAGATAGCTCAACTAGTCAAAATTGTTGTATACAGGTATAATTTCTCGGTCAAGTCCATAACCACATTAGGTTCGAAATTGTGGAACATAAAATTCGTAAAAGGAACGTCTAATACGTAACTATGGGCAAGGGCAACCGCATTTATGTATGGATATCTTACCATCATCGCACCTGAACAATTTTATATTTTGATAAAAAAATTTAACCATTTTAGGCCCAAGACACATATCCATATCATTATGACGATAATCCATCATGATGATGAAAGTTTGAAATTGGAGTGACACATATGCTTTCGTCATTTACTTTTGACGTTTGGTGAAAATATCCCTCACAATTGCGATATTTTGATGAACATTCAGTTCAGTAATTTGAGGACACACTTTCCTTAAAGAATTTGAATAGACATGTGCAAAGATTGATAACAAATTTAATATTTTTGTAAACATTCTTGTTCTTCAATTTTACAACAGATGGCGTCCCCAGCCATTATTGAGCAAATGATGGTCCAAACGCGTAATTTGGAACTCGTGCTAATGATGATAAATTTGCGTCATTCGCAAATATGTGTGTCAAGCTTCTTATTCATTTTCGAATTTGAGCCCTCCAAATTTTATTTTATTTTCCATAGTTACGAAATTGATGTTCCGCAATTACGAATTTGATGCTCCAAAGATACGAAATTGATGTTCCAAAATTTGAGCTTGGCGGGAAATGGTATAAGTTTAATTTATTGCTACAAACCCAGAAACAAAATATAATGTCAGACGTTGTACAAGTAGCTTGCACAGTAGACTACAAAAATTAGATTTAAGTGAGTATATATTTCGGGGGCAACTAAACTGACGCTAAATCTTACATGGTCGCAGCTAGCGCCGTTGGCGCTAGCTGCGACCTTAACCATGCATGATGACGTTATCGTTGGTAAAAAATTGACACTTTGAAAAATGGAAAAATGTTCAGGTACCCCCATGTTCCAAGAATTGCTCAGCAGAGAATTTTATCTAAGAAACTGTCTTCAATTTTGCAAATTATTCAGCATATTAGTGGTTAGTAAATTACATGCTTGGACTAGGTAGGTACTAATATCGTCAGTTTACGTGAAACCCTTTACCCTAATTTTTATGGAAAAAAGGTAAGTCTCCGCGGCAAATTTTTCCCAGGAGACGTAAATGCAAGTTTTCCTCTAGGTGGACATAGTAGGTACTTACCCTAATACACAATAATAAGTGTAGGTAGAAATAATTTCACGGCGATTAATTATTTTATTTGTGAATATTGAAAAATTGATTCTAGTTCCAAAGCAAACAAAAATTTATAAAATAATTTTAGTCGGAAAAACGGCCGAAGAAAATCATTTCCGGTTAAAAATCCGGCCGGCCGGAATCATAAATTTCTTCCGGCTAAACAGCACGGTTTCCGGCTAAATTTGGCCGGAAAACCGCTAAATTGGCAACACTGCTCACGACGAAACTGAATGAAAGAGCTTAGCATTTTTTCTTAACTCCGTAGTTGGTCGTCACCGACACACGTTACACTTGTATCATGTAAGAATGTTATATCAACGTCAAGAAATATGCACCACATACATACAGTGCGCTGTCTTACGCTATGTGTTACACCGTTATCCAAACAACAAGAACAAGACACACGAAAACGGTATACGGTATGTGAAGAAGACGCGATGCGAAATAACACCAATAACACCACGCAACATGAGCAATTGTTGTTCCAGATACACATCCCGAGGGAGAGATATATTGACGACATTTTATTTATGGTATGGATGGAGTGGAGTATTATATGCATGTCTTTCTCTTATATTGATTTATGACGACCATACGATACATCTCGTTTAGCATTTTGATTTAAGTGGATTGTGTTAGGTATGGCACTGGCACTTATACCCGGAGAAAAGAAACGAAAGAGTGTTATTGAGTCATTATTTGCAAAAAAAAAAATAAAACAGAACGAAAAGGAGTCAGGACATTTGATAGTGAAATAAAAGTAGAACCGATCGGACATCTCGAACATAGGTCAGTATACCGTACAAAAACAAAACAATCAACACTCTCCTCTGCAGGACCAGACTGGACTGTGTCCTTTTTATGCAAAGGTGAAGCATATCAGACGCGACTATACTAACACTCTCACCAAAATGCATTTTAGCTGCTGCACTTTTCCCGGGTCGGTAGAGCAGAGGGTCTTTTTTAAGTTGAGCATTGCATTCTTGCAAGAGCGCTTTTGCAGAAATGCATCAGAACACGGAACTTATTCAATAAATATTGAATGAGTTTTAAAGGAAGCGTATATGGTACGAACTCGGTCCAACTAGTAGAGGTGTGTGAAGGTATCGCCATTAAGCCGCGCAACTAAAAACACTTTTACATTTCTATGCAATGTGGTGCATGAAGTTTGTACTCGTATGTTGGTATATAACAACTAGAGCTCGGATTTTCGTGCAGTAGCAAACTGCAAAATGTGCAGTAAAAACCGGAAAACCTGTGGCGTCCTCTATCGCCGTGATGTTTGGGTCTCTGTGATATAGTTCAGTACAGATACGCTTAGACCTAAACATTCAAAAAAAGAGTAAAATTTTGATGCCATATTAGGCGAAGGGGTGGTAAAAGGGTGACATTTTTTTTTTTTTTGTAAATATTTGGTAGACTATGAGTCTGACTGCAAAATCTTGTATCTTGTATCTTTGTAATGATATGTAACCCCCTAGACCGAAAAGTACATTTTTTTTTTGTATACTTGCTAGCTCGTAAAGAATATTTCATACTCCTAAGTGCCACTACCCTTAGTTTTTTTTATATATATTGAATTGGGGACTTTGGGGAGAAAATGCTATACCTCTCGCAGCTTCTTTTTATAGAAGTGTGGGAATCCACGAACGAGAGTAGATATTTCGGACCTCTAACTACTAATCTAAAGCAATGTGGGCCCTTCGGGATTCGGTATTACTGTTAACCCTCATCGATCAACGCGGCCCAGTAAGCTTCCTTTTTACGAAGGTCAAGTGTGCGCAAATAGCTCTGCTCACTGTCTATCGATTCTCATTGGATTGCAGCATAACAATTATTATCAAACTTTATGGATTTATGAAATTTTCCCAGATCCGAATCTAGTTTTTTCCGAGTTATTTTTATGGAGGAGCGTAATGGGGCTTAGATGACCGGACGTAATTTGAAGAGAAATTACAGGCATGCTTTTTTGAAAAATGCTATGAGGAATGGAGTCACGGTTAAAAATTCTGGTGTATTTTTTATACCAACTGATGCTATAAAGCTCATTCATACATTTTTTGGTATAAATTTTAATAAACAGCGATGTATAAATTTTGTTTATATTAATTTTTATAAAATTTATCCGAAGCTTGTATTAAAATATTGAACTCGAGATGTTCGTATAAAAATTATGCGAAGCTGTTACAAAATTAATCCAAAAATACTATTGAAAATTATGCAGCATTTATATGAATCTTTTATCAGAACGTGTTATTGATTTTATACTATAAATTATAACTTGCATACCAATCGAGAATTCGTTTAATAATATTGAACTGATAGAAAAATTTTATACCAAAGTGAGGTAAAGTTTATCCTAAATTGTACATTTCTGAAAAAAATCATTGCATTCGCATTTGGGAAGGTGGACTTCGTGCGTCGCTGTGGCGCACCTGGTTGAGAGTGCATGCTAGTAATCTAGAGGTGCGGAGATCGAATCTCGGCGTGGTCAAAAATTTCTGTATGTGCGGATAGGAAATATACGAGTATAGTGCCTGCAACAGTATGTCCCAGAAGGGGTTTTCTGCACACGGTCAGAAATTTTGGTATAAAAGCTATACTATTTTCGTATACATATAAATCCATAATTTTTTTTTATAAATATGTATTTTGTGCCTTTTATAAAAAAAGTATACGAAAATATTATTAATTTTATAACAAAATGGTATAATAATTTCAATACCAGATAAGTATTAAAATGTATACGATAAAAGTATAAACCATATTTATACTATTTATTTTATTCCTTCTAAATTTCATAAAAATAAATTATACCGGCGCATCGCGAACTATACCTACAATTTTTTTTCTAGCATATACGGAATTTTTTACCTCACCGAGAATCGATCCTCAGGTCTCTGAATTACTAGCATGTGCCACTCAACCGTCTGAGCCACGAAGCCTGTTGGTTATAGCAATATAATTTGCGAGTTTCAATTCTTCTTCTCTTTATACAATTTATTTCTGAAATTGGCTTTCGTTTATACTAAACAAAGTATAAAATGAAAACTGAAAATCTTTTGTATACTCTTATCGTATTATTTGTATACTTTTATCTTATAAATGTATGGAATTTGTAAAATTCTGAAAAAATGGAGTCTGTTTTAATTTAGTTTACGTATAAAAACTATAAGTAAATGTTATTAAAATTTGTATTATATATTTTTCGTATAAAATGTATACAATACTTATATAAAATCATTTTTTATATTAAAAAAGTATACTATTTAGAAAATGTATATGATATTTATTATAAAACGATTTTATAAGTATGAAATATACATATTCATAACCGAAATTGTATAAATAGGCGTTATACGATACTTCGTATACACAATTATCCCAAAATTTCTGACCGTGCAGGCATACATTATCCTTCAGATCTAAATGAATGTCGTTTTTTTTTAGATTTTGAATAAACAAATTGTATAGTTTTTATCTATTTACACCTTATTCGGATTATTTTTATCTTGTTAGCTTATAAAAATATTTTATACGCAATTAGCATGAACTGTATAGCTTCAACTGATAACTTCGATTAATAAAGAAGCTTGGTATAATTTTTATACTGAAAAGTCTATGGAACTATATGTATACCAAAATTTATAAAGTTTATACCATTTTTTTTAACCGTGTGTGAAGTGTCCTTGGTCGAAGCACTACAACGTTTGACATATATGTACATCCAATAAATTTTGTTAGTAATATATGGACTAAATCCGTTGGATCTAGTTGTCTTCTATCAAGGGTTACAGTACGAAAAAAAAATCTCGAAAAAAATTAAAGTAGATGCTTTTAAGTCTAAGCTCTAGGGTATAATATTCTATACAAATATCTAGAGCAGACACACTGAACCAAATGTTTACATAATAGTAATGCAATTTTTCGTGTATGCCTTGAATTTTTCATTCATTTTCAGCCAAAGAATACTTTCATGGTTACTATGAATTCAGTTCATTGATTTTACATTTCATTGATTTAATGAAAAATATTCACTTTACCTATGATGGTTTCATAGTTTTTTTTTTCATTTATTTTCAAATAAAAAAGCTTCTGGAGTTCAGCATTGAACTTAGGCCGGTACAAGTTTTGCACACATTTCTTTTTCCTATAAACGCATCATAAAGCATAAAGCATCATAAATTGAACCTACCTAGCTACAATGGGATTCGATCCCGGGACCCTATGATTTCAAGACCTACACTCTACCTACTACACCAACCAGACTATACGTGATGAAAGTTTCTACACACACATAAAGTATTAGTCAGAGCTATGAATAGCGTTCATTAATGTTATGAAAAATTAATTAATTAATATGCGCTTTGGTGGAAACTTCAGAAGAGGAAATAAAAAAAAAATCTAAATATGTACATGATGAAAATATCATTAGTCCAATGTATTTTCATAGAAATGAGAGGCTTTTAGCAAATATATTTCAATGAAATAATTTCATTAAATTTAAATTTTTTTCATTGAATTCATGTAAAACTACATTCTTTTACGAACTATATGGATATTTCACCAGAAATATGGAAAGTTGAAACCAATGAATCTCTTTCATTAAATATAAGAAACCCTTCATAGCCATGCCGAAAATCTCAATGAAATATCAATGATTTCTGCATACATACAATGAATATTTTTTAATGAATGAAAATCATTAATATTATGAAGAGTCTTTTTTCAGTGCATGTCAAACTCTCGGCCCGCGAGCCGCATGAGGCGTACCTCGCAGTTTTGTGCGGCCTTGTTCGGCCTGGCCGTGGGTCGAAGAAACGCAATATCAGCGCAAATGCGTAAAAATTAAAAAAATCGGTATTTTGAAGTTAAGTCTAAGAATTTAAAACTCATCAAGTGGCTTATGCAGTCTGGCTGGTCTAGCGGTTAGTGCGCGCACCTTCGGTGCACAGGCTCATGAGTTCGAATCTCACCGTGTTCCATGGTGTTTTTCGAACTCACGAGCTTGTGACGGACTATGATCTCACTCAGATGTTAAACGAGTACCCATTTATGGGGATAAATAACACTGCTGAGCGTGATGCTGATCTCATTACCTCAACAAAAAAGCAGATAAGATCTTGGAAATAGGATGTCACTAACACATCCTGCGGCCTTAGTCCAATGCTGGATTGTCGCGCCTGTTATTTTTAAGTGGCTTATGCAACCTAATACCAGGGATTTGGAGCGACACTTTTTTTCGCTCCGCTCCGCTCCCACTCCGACCAATTTGAATCCGCTCCGACTAAAATTTTTTTTACTCCGCTCCGCTCCATTACAAAAATACAACAAAACTTCATTGTTCTTAGTAAATATTTATTATTTTCCGCGAATTCATCAATTCAACTTACATATATCTACTCAAGTATTCTAGAAAATGACTTAATAGGTGCGTTTCATTCGATCAAGTACAGAACAGGATAGCACCAATTTCGTACAAATTTGAACATAAAATTGAGTTGTTCTAGATAGGGTGTCCGGAAATTAAACTATCGCATAAGCGCACCGAAATATGATATTATTAATGTCATTTCCAGCAAAATAGGTGTACCGGGAATATCCCGAATTCTTAACTCCGTAGCCAAAAAGCATTTAAAGATTTTACAAAAATGTTACCACTAAGACCTCTGTCGGGAAAAAAATTTATATGAAGTAAGATCACAAAATTTTGTCTTTGAACCTTTTTTTCACAGCTTAAGCTGCTTATCCGATTTTTAATGGGTTTATTCTTAGGAAAAATTGTTGGCCACGACCCAAAGAAAATATGTAGGTAGTATGAGTATTAAATTTTTGAAAAATCTTTAAATGTCTGTGGTAGCTGAAGAGTTAATAATTCGGGCTTTTTTATACCCCTTTTTGCTGGAAATATGCGATAGTTTCCGGACATCCCGTATAGAACGAGATCTGTAAAATTGTTATGGCACTGTCTTGTGCTACATTCAATAAAACGCACCTAATAACTAATTTAAATTAAAAAGGGCGTTCATTCATCGAGTACAGGACAGGACTTTTCTGTCATGGATGATCTTGAATTTCTTAATAATGAAGAGTGATGATTATGGCTAAATGCAAAACCTCTTTTATCATAATGAATTTCACGATATTCCGAAATTTTGTAAGTCTCTTAACGAATTCTTCGCCTTCAAATCATCCAAAATCACCAAATCGTGCCATAAAATGAAAAATTTCGTCGAAAAAATTTATTTTTTTTTCACGGAATATTTCTGATTTTTTACTTTGGAGCGGAGCGACTTTCAAAGCAAAAATCGCTCCGCTCCAGTCTGCCAAAAACCGCTCCACGCTCCGCTCTTTCGCTCCGAAATTTAAGGTCGCTCCGCTCCGCTCCAAATCCCTGCCTAATACTATATAAATATTTTCGAAATCTCCCTCTATGTACTACAAATAGTTGGCCGACGATTATTTGACGTACATTTGTTTTTCGTACAATTGTTTTACCCCGATATTCGGTCCAAAAAGGAAATTGTTAGGCTTTGCCGAACATGATAGTTATTTACCGCGGTTGCACTATAATTCGCGTTCGCATCTTTCATGTTTGGATTGAAATTTATTTGAAGGTCAAGCTCTAAAAACTCCAAAAACGTATATTTGTTGAGAAATTCACCTGGATGTGAAATTCCGTAAGACGATTCCAGCCCAAATACATTGACAATTTTTTGCCATTTAGCATATTAGGACTTACTGGTACGCATTCGTTTGTTTCACACCTCATCACAAAACAAATTTTTGTCTATTCTTAGACAAAAATATATCCTTTTATGTCAAAATATTTCAAATTTTGGTTCCCATTGTTGTTTTGGGCCACCTGTTTTTGAATAACTGGTGCTACAATGTTCAGTTGTTGAGCTGTCCAAAATTTGGCGGAAATTAATTGATAAACGAGACCGAGGCTAATTTCGGGCGCGGTCGAACAGGCTCTACATACTACATAGTGTTCAAGTTTTACCTATCGCCGTTCGGAAACTGCAGCCGTGCATCGAACATTTTTCAAACTTTCAGGATTTATTTTCAAAAAATTTTCATATTAAGCGTATTTGTAGACTACCGTAGCGACCACATTTGCTGAAAACTACAAGGTCCTAGATTATCATCGTTTCAAAATTATAGCTGTCGAAAGAGGCCAAAGTAAGTGTAAAACTTCAATAAGCGAGATAAATTGCACGAAAATCCGGGCTCTAGTTAGAAACAAGGCAAAGAATGAGAAGCACTACTGCACTATATTTATACACATCCTTTCATAGAGGATACTGCCCGGTTGAATCTTTAGCTGCATATAAACTCAAATGAGGAAGAACATGATATTATGTTCTGCAAGCGCGAATTGCTTAATAAATAATCAAATAACATGGTGTGTGCTCTTAAACTATGTCGCTTCAAACGTTTTACTATAAAAACATTTGGGATACAAAATTATAACAACAGTCTTTTTAAATCTTTGGCGAATTTTCAGTGGCGAATGGACGATAATCACATACCGAAAAAAAAGATTATGAAACGCACGCGAGTTGAAGGAGTGAGCTTGCTTGGACGACCGAGAGCTCGCCAGTCGTGCTGAGTAAGTGGGGCGGTGAACGGCTGATAATAGTATTTTGAAGGGTTGTAAAATTGTGACTTTGTGAGTTGTATACAAAATATACAAACAATCATTATAGACAATGTTCAGTTTTAGCAAATCGTAGAAAATATTACGATATGAAAAAATTCGCCTGCTTACCGTACGCAAAACAGTGTACTACAATTTTGCATGCCCCAAGTAGGCATAGGAATATTTCTGTCAATTTGACTGTCTTTGCAGTCGAAATTGTCGGGTCATCATTTTTTTATTTTATTTATTTTGTTTGTCGTTATTATCCTCATATGCCGTGGGCAATGAAGAAGAAGATAAGGAAGTATTTCAAGCTAGGGATGTAACGGATGTGGTTTAGCGGATGCGGATGCGGATCAATGAAAATGTAAATTTGCGGATGCGGATGCGAATGCGGATGCGGATGTCATAAAATTTGCAAATGCGGATGCGGATGCGGATTAGTTAAAAAAATATATGAAATGAATTTTACTCATACCGAAAATCAGATACTATTCAGTTTTCAGAAATATTCGACATGTTAGAAGTAAAAGTACAAGGAAGGGCCATCTTAGCAAAATGTGCAATCCTTTTGAGTGCTGGACAAAGTCATTAGCTTCATTAAAATGCAGTGTCATAGTCGAAAGCCTTTCTTTTCCATTAATTTTTTTCATTTTGGACCTTTTTTAAATAAGCTCCATAACTTTTTAAAGATTGCTATTTCAGCCGTAAAATATTGTATACGTATTCACAATAAGTTCAAGATCATTTTAAGGTAAACATTGAGTCGCTCCGGTCAAGTACACCCATTATCCCCCCCATTTGTATTTGTCAAAACGGCATGCCCATAATTCCCCCCAAAATTGGAGCAAATTTTGGTTTGTTGCGATTGGTGGTCATAGTCACCCCACCCACTAAAAATCAGCTCATTCGGATAAAAACTGAGGGTATCTCCCGTACCCCGTACCCATCAGCAGTTTGTTCTACGTACTACTCATTTTATAATCTGTAGACAAAGTTGTCTTGTGTCACTAATAATTTGATGTAGTTTTTTTCGTCCTCAGACCATTTTTCTGTATCTCTTGCCGTTTTTGAAATAATCGCAAAAAAACCGAAAAAAATGCCCCCCTTTCACCCCTTTTTTTAAGGTTACGGACCACCAATCGGTTGGGACTTTTAATGCCATAATCTGGGGCCATCCCCAACCATAATCAAAAAGAAATTTCAGATGAAGGATTTTTGCCATTCGATGGCCATATTTTGGCCCAATTTTCTTAGACTAATATTTACATGCATTAGATTTGGTTTCTTGCAATCGCTATCAATTCTCTATTCTATGAGTGGTTTAGAATGTAGATGATTAGATGGGAAATTTGTTTTTTATTGATATCCGCATCATATCCGCATACAAAAATGCGGATTGCGGATGCGGATGAGGATGTAAACATGAGGATGCGGATGCGGATGTAGAATTTGATGCGGATTATCCGCAGTTGCGGTGCGGATGCGGATATCCGCAACATCCCTATTTCAAGCAATAAGATGCAGATTCAGTGTTCTCCTTCTCTTTCTATCCTACCATATGTATTGTTAGTCTCGTTTAGTACGGCTGTCATCCCAGTACATTGGTTGAATGAATGAATGAGATAGAAATGGTCCCACATTTTTGGTCTATGACTCTGTCCACTATTTCCTTTGTCTGTGGCCGTGTGACATTCAAAAATGTGGTCAACTGTTTTGCGTTCGGAGTCAAGGGAATTTCTCATAGAGAATGTCAAAACCTATTCGAACTATCGTTGTATTTTCTACGTCATGTTAAAACTCTCTAATATGACATGTTTAAAGTATGAATGCGAGGTTCGATTAATTTATAGAAAAGCACGAAAATCAGTAGGCAATGGTAATGCATTTTTAAATGAACAATTTCAAAATTTGACATGACAAATCAATATTTCAGTACAGTGAGTTTGAATAGTGTCGTTTGCAGCTTTTTTCGGCATAAGAGTACTCGGTGTAGTGTCAAGTTTTATTATGTTCAACTTATATTTTCTATTGTTTTGGACATCAGTCACGGTAAGTTTTTAATATTTTATGTACATATTTTTAAAATTCTTTGCAATAAATCTTGCTACAATGATTTACTAATTATGTATCCACTGGCGCCAATAAAACCCCGCAATCATAACCCAATATGAACTTCGCTCATCCCTTTCAAGTGAGTCCAACAAGTCGTTATAATGTATCATTTCCATCTTATTCAACCGTCATAAAGAAAAATTATCCCTACACCGACCAACCGCTCCCCTATACTTAATGTAGAATGCAACAATCCGAGCAAAACTCTGTTTGTGTATTTTGAAAACAAGAGTTATCCAACTACTTCTGTACTTGCAAGACACAACCAACGACGCGACGTTCACTCCAGATCCTTTAATCGTAATATCTCTGGATAATAATTTTATTACATCCCGAACGAGACAGGAATGCAAATTTGTTTGTAACACCCATCGGAATTGACGTGAAGCAACGCGAGCGCGCAACTATACAGTATGGTCGTCGCGTTGCCAAGAAGTTGATGCTACACATATAGCTACTCTATCAAAAAAGGACGAACATAAAAAAAAATGCAAGTACTACGGTGTAAGATATCCAAATAAAAGGAAGCTATAGTAAGGCGATATATGTATGTAGAAGCGGAATTTTAAATGATGAAGCACATCGCGCGGTGGAACACTATTCAATGGAGTCAGTGTTGAATAGTGTAGGAAATAGTCACTTTTGGCCATTTCTTTCAATCCCGATTCGGCCGGACGTCTATCGTATACTACGACACGGGTCGTAAAGTGAAAAAAAGGAAAGTAGAGAAGATACGGCACGATTTAATGGTGATGCAATCCTATAGTCGACCGTTACTTCTCATAGGATTATATTTGCGAGATAGTGACTCGGAGGGATAAGTGTAGGTGAAAAAATAGCATCCCGTTTACCACAACTGCGACGTTCGAGGTGATCTGGTCCTATAGTCGTCTTAGTTGATAGAAAACATAAAACGATAAAACCTTTGGGTAGTAAAACTACACTTTTTAATGATTTATAAGTTCGGGAAGTAATCGTGTAATCGGCACTTTTAAATGTGAGACACCTAAATTATTTTCAGTTTCCTTTTAAGTGTTGCCGGGATACGAAAAGAATAAATTAATTTTTATGGTAAATTGGAGGATACTCCGATAGCTTGTAATAAATAATTTTAAGACGTTTCATCATCAAATAAATATGTCAAAGTTATAATTTTTGGCAGATATTCATTTTCTAGTGGACACACTCCATGAAATGACGATTTTCACAGAATTACGTTATCGACGTCTTACAATTGCAGCGTATCTTTTTGTTTCAGAAATATATTCTCACTCTTCCGCACTTTCCTCCCAATGTTTAAAAAGAAAAAAATCTTCACTATATATTCATACGTCCGTAAAAATTGACAACTTCTTCACTATTTCCATTCGATTCTTATGCAGGAATCGTTCTATTGAATACTGAATGTGTCGGCAATAAAGTTACGTTACCTATTTTTTAAGTACGTCCGTATATTTTTTTTACGTCCGTAACAATTTTCAACTTCCTCATAGTCTTCTCAATTCGAGTCTGCATATATCACTCAAACTATGCTACATTGGCAAATTCAAAATATCATCGGAAAAAATGCATTACGGTTTGGCTGTTAAGGCATAGGCTAGGTGTGAATAAAGTTAAATTAAAATGGCTAAAGAATATTTTCTCTGTCGAAGTTGGAATTACGTCTGTATGTGAATCAACCTTAACTTCATTTTCACTACATATTTCCACAATTTTTCTGCATTTGAATTTGCATACTTCCACCCAGTGTATTCCACTGCTACTCTAAAGATCCTGCGTGATTCGCCGCTCCACATTTAAGTCCATTTAAGCACTGCACACAAAACCCTGTGTACGTACTCGTACTACTACTTATTCCACTCGAACCGCAGATGGCTTCGGAAAATATTAATTTAGAGTTTTAAATAAACGTTTATCCTCTCAACTTGTTTGCCGAGATAACGCGTATCCGCAAGAAGGAGCACAACACAGTACATTGCAGGCGCGGCGTGTCCTTTAGCCAAACAGCAGTCTCTGCTGACTTTCTGGTACCTATCTACCATGTTTTCAAAGAAACAAAAAATATTTATATCTTGTATATTTTATACCAAAAAAGATATTGTGTTCATGTACATATTTTTTTATATTTTTTTCTGAACTGTATAAATATGTAAATTATCTGGATTTATCGGATTTAAGTGAAGAACAAACGATATTCTCATGATGATGCCAATGCGACTGGATATAGTATAGCCACAGGGAAGTACCGTTGATGTGGACATGATGAGAGGGTAGTTACCTACTCTTATTATTGGCATCTTTCGAAGCAGAAATTTAATTACAGATTTAAATTAAATGAGGATTCAGAAATCTATCTTTTAGTGGCTGGACTGGAATGATCCGAAAGTGAGGAAGAGAAATGTTGCAAAAACTGTTTCTGTGCTAGGATACTAGGAACTGTTACAAGTCACCGCCTGGTACTCGTTTTCTGTAACAGATAATAGGATCGCTATACAAAAAAAAAAGAGTACGAGTATCTAGGGTTACCACCTGCTCGGGCCCTGCCCGGCAGTGACGGGCCTAGAATGTCTTGCCGGGCCGCCGCGCCGCGCCGGGCCTACGAAAATTCGGCCGGGCCGCGCTATTATGGTGGTAAAAAAAATATTTCTCTACGATAAATATAAAAACGTCTCAGAAGTATGTGTGACTTATTGGGGCGAACGCCAAACCTTTTTAGAAAGAAATATTTGGCCATTTAATCAAGGTTTTCTTCGAAATATTTCCCCTTATGGCAGACATAATCCAAGATCTGGTTACTCAATGGGTTCTACTTCAGGAACGCTTCTTAAACTTTTGAAAGGCAGATGCGTTAGCTGACGAATTAAATGCTTACCCCAAAACAAACTTTACTTCTGGCCGCGTATAACTACCATATGCCTTAGATGCTTACATTGATAATACTGAGCTGGCATTATGTAAGGCGATATGCGACAGTCACTTTCGTATTTACGCATTACAGCTCTGATTTAACAAAATCACAGAAGCTACGTCGAGCTTTAAGCGAATAATTATTGAATGGATATAGGTTGTATCCTAGTTCGTCATACGATCGCATATACTGCCAAGGAGGGACAGACCACAATCAATCTTAAATGAAACCCATTTCATAACCTCGCTTGCCTTAGAAAAACTGGTGCCCCGTGAGCTTACCCAACGCTCCTGACGCGATAATTGTAGTACCACCGCTGCATATCTTTATAAAAGAAACTGCAGCTGTAATCAGACTGACATCAACCTAGGAGTTTAGAAACCGGAAATAAATTCTGGACAATCATTGTTCAGAATGAAAAAAGGCAGTTCCTTTTCAGCCAAAGAGAGTATAGTTCATACATTGAACAGAGTTTTGCTGATGGGGTTATTGGACACGGCACTATGATACCAATTGCAATAAATACTTGGGCCAGCGTATTTAAATTAAACTGAAACCCACGCCATCACGGACCACAAATTGTTCATGTTCTATTGTGTTGCTGCTATGAAGGGACACGAGGCTGCAAATTAAATGGCTAAAGAAAAATCCTCACATCTATTTTTATTGGATCCTTTCATGAACTGGACCTCTTCTGTATGAGTATTTACAGATTGATCTAAAACAACGCCGATATGCTTGTACAAGATGTGCCCCGTCTAAAAAATAGATTTTACACACATAAGGTGTCTCTTATCTAGTGTTACTAGTCTGGTTACTGCGCGCACCTTCGGTGCACAGAGTCATGGGTTCGAGACTCGCCGTGAACGAATTTAGTTATTGGTGTTTTTCGAACTCAAGACCCATCAAATTTATACTTTTGGAAGATAGCGTTTGATCAATTAGGCTTCGGCATAAAAAATAGCCATGTAATACCATCCAATTGAGTGAGTAGCTGATTCTTCATGCTAGTTCCTTGGAAACGGGAGGAATCACTATGCTGCCACGGGAACACTCCTCGAAAATGAAGTCCATTTCTAAGGGAAAGGTTTTTTCAACAACACCCCTGGGCTTCTTGGAACTGCCGGGCGACAAACCTAGTTGAGGTATCTGAGGTTCTAATTGGATGTTTCACAGCCTTATCTCAGAAATGAAAAACCCTAGAATTCTAATTTATTTTTTTTTGTCTAGCGCCGAATTTTCCAAAAAATTCTAATGTGTTATGCATTTGCATGTGTTTATTTTTTCGTCCTCAGGCCATTTTTCTATATGTTATGCCTTTTTCGAAATAATCGCAAATAAAAGGGAACCCTTCCCCTTTTTAGGGTTTTTAGAAATTTTTTATTAAAAAAACCCTCGTGAAATCGAATTTGTCCGTCCGTCCGTCGGTCCGTCTGTCCGTTTGTTCACAAAATAACTCGCGAACAGCTCAACCGATTGTCATGAAATTTGGTAGGAATGTGTAGAATGGTTACAGTCTTTGCCACAAGTACCTTAGAAGTTGGTAGGAAGAAGATAACAGGGTGTCACGAACGTTTGAAAAAAGTCGACTTTTTTTAGTTTTTATCGGAGATTGACGTATGGGTATTTAAATCAAAGATCTAAACGAGTACATCTCATACCAGTTAAACTTTTCTAGTTTCGAGTAACGGTAAAAAAGCTATTGGCGTTTAAAGTTAAACTACCTTTTCGACCTCCGTTTTTCTAAACCGTTATAGGGATCGATATGAAACTTTGCACAAAGATTGGTCAGTATGGCCTTATATACGTTAAATGTTAAGACTGTTGACTTTTGATAAGGAAAAGTAAATAACAGTAAATTTGTAAAATTTCAATTTGTTCGTGTGTAGCCCCTCTTAGGTTTCCAAATATAAAAAATCTGCTAAGGGTTTTTAGAAAATTACATAGGGAATATGTCTACGAATTTTCATTCGAATAACTGTATCCAAACCGGAAATGTAGCCAAGTAAGTATTTAGTAGGGGCCTTTCACAATGCAAGGGAAGCCTGTTAAGCATTTTTTCAGTGCATATTATTTAACTTGATAAAACAATGAACATGAAATTTCGTGGAAATAAATGGAATGGTAATAGTGTTTGCCACAAATATTTTCGAAGTTTGTAGGATCAAGTTAACAGGATGTCCCTGAATAGCTGCAAAAGTATACTTGTTCAATACTCATAGGAAAGCTTGCGTGGGCTCTTATGTCAGAGGACACAATGGAATCATTTAAGTTGCTTTTCCTTGATTAAAAAAACAGTAACAGTAGATTTACAGTTAATAATTCAGTTCATATATGAAGCCAAACTATCCTTACGTTTGCCTTTTACTCAAAGGCCATCAGAAATCTTCAATCAAAAAATGCCTGTAGATTTGCCTTGGAGTACTTTTATACAAACTGGGTAAATAGTAAATCTATTTTTGGATGACGCTAGCCTTTCATTCTGGAACGCGTTTATTTAGACCAATCAGGCACGTAGCCAGGGGAGGGGTCCATGGGGTCCGGACCCCTCCCGAAATGTTTTCAATTATAACGGAATTTTTAGTGGTTACAGTATAAAGTATCAAAATATTCAGGTGGTAACATATTTTTCTCTAAATTCCGGGGGGCTGAACATCATAAAAAATATCCGCCACGAAAAATTTATTGGTTGAAGGGAGGTTTTCTTTTCAAAACTAGATAAATCCGAATATCAATACACACTTCTCTGAAGACAACCCTTCAAAATAAATTGCGCGGAATCTATGCAAAAAATGTCTGTTGTCGAAAATTATTATTCACTCTGATTTTATTTATTGGACGTACGGACGTGTTTTCATGCGTGCATGGAACTTTAAACTTTCCGCTGCGCAGGTTCTGAGCATTGCTACCAAAATCGAGAATGCGATAAAATAGTCTTTAAACAGAGCTTTTTTTTTTCAAGGAAACAATTTCTTTGAAAATTTTGATTAATATCAATCGTGAAGGTACGTGATGACTTGTGTTTTCTTTTTTATAAAAACAAAAATAATTACGTGCGATTGTCGGCCCTTTGGTTCGAGTGAAAGATAAGCTCCCAAATATTTTGCGCATGGCGATTGTTGGACTAAACGGAAACTTAGCTCTCGCTCGGCTAAGCTAATCGCGGAGATATAAAAGCCCGTAGATAAAGAATGAAGTGAGAGTTTGCATCTGTTACTTTTATTGAAAAACGGAATATATACGCCTGCTTTAATAGTCTGTGCAAGTAATAGTTATGTAGTTAAGCCTTTTTTATGACCAAACGCTCGAGTTTTAACGAAGCAAAACAATTTTAAAGATACAAATGGTAAAAATTAGTTTTTCTAATTAGTCTCCCCTACACCACTGTATGCACTTTCGCCACCTCCCGGCAAGCTTTTGGATATCTTTTTCGTAAAAATCTCGCGGCTTTTCACGGACCCATTCTCGCACAAACAATTTTACTTCTTCATAGCTTTTGAAACTTTCAATGGAACTTTCTCAATTCGTTCAATGCTGTAGAAGATGTGTACAAACTTCCGAGCGCCAGAATTTATACTTAATATTCAGAGGTTTTAGCACTCATCTGCCTGAGATTTTCGGTAGCCTAGCCGTTCATGAATATTTTTCCAATACTACTTACGTTTATGCCCAACTCCCCAGTCATGTAGCGTACACTACTTCGTCGGTCTTCCACAATGAGTTTTTCAACGGTGGCGGCGCTTACGTTTTCATCGGTGACACTAGGTGGCGCGCATGTGGCAACTTTCCCTCAACTTTTCGGTCTTTTCAAAACATTCATAAACATGGGTTTTAGAGAGGCACTCATTCTGGAACTTCTCTAGTACTTTTTGATAAGTTTCCGCGGATTTTGTATTTGCTTTGACTAAAAAACAAATACATGATGCGTTCTGCAAGAGGTACTGGTACATCCTTTTCACTCATGATGGTTATAATTACACTAAAAAGTCAGGTTACGCGGTTCCAGCTATTCTCAACGTTTCATAACATACCAGTCTAATGTTTAGTGTATCCACTTTTTCAACAATAAATTTGTCGCGCGTCTGAAAATTCCGTTGGACCCCTCCCGAAACAAAATCCTGGCTACGTCCCTGAGACCAATCCAAAAATAGATTTACGGTAAGCATTTCATTAACCCTTAAATGCATGGGGTCTGAACCCATTATCGTAACTGTCCTCTTCTTATGTAAAATCGGTCACTAAACACGGAATGAGCCTTTATTTTCCCAGAAAATAGCCCGTTTTCCCAGAAAAGCGAAAATTGTAGAATTTGTATTGTGTACCAAATATGGTACGCCATGCATTCAGGCCATATGTTGTAAATGAAAGACATTTTCCAAATGTTATTTAATCTCCCTCTTACTTTGATAAGAACAGTGCAAAAAAGAAAGGATAATGATTATGGAGAGTTTCGATCGAAATTACAGTGGAAACTCGATATAATGAACTCCTCTTCATTAAAGGAAAGATGGTCATTTCTATAGAAAATCGCGAATATTCAGGTTTTTTTAAAAGGGAGCTTGGGTAGATAAGTGATTAGTTTCCTATTCCTTATTGAAATTTGTATGGATGCCTATTTGTGACATATCCCGGAAGTTGATGGAAAGTGGAGTAGGTCTTACTACACCTACATCCCCTATACAAACCTAAATTTAGCCATGTCTTTCGATAGAATGTCGCGAAACACTTCAAATATGTGTCAAGTGGTAGCTGTTGGATGTCCTTATAAAATATTAAAAATGCGCCAGATCTGAGTTGTATACCCCTTTCTCCCCTACAAAAAACATGCAATTGATTATTTTGGGCGTTGCGTGTCGTCTAGCTCTGTACATGGGTTTAGGGCACTCATCATGCTATTAACGCGATTAGAATTCGGTCTCGTTATGAAATAAATATTTTATATAATAGTTCGTTATAAACATGTTCCACTGTTAAACGTATATTTTGAGACTTCTTTTGATTTACCATAGCTCATGGGATTCCTTTCTTGAAAAGTATATGGATTGGATTGACTTTGCTAGGATATGAACATGAACATGCTGCTTGCTTTATAACCCAAATTTGTGCAGGTCACAGGACATGTCCACAAGAAGTACATCCATGCAATTTTTTGTTTATCGAATGTGGTACTCCACATACTCTTCCATGTGAAATGGTTGACCCTAGAAACACATTTACTGAGGATCGTGGCCGTAGATTTCCAAGACAATACCTTTCATAATGAAATGGTTTAAGAAATGCGATATCAAGGCGCAGCTGCTTGAGTCCTGATGAAACTCCAAGTATCTTACTAAGATGTTAAGTAAAGAAGCTCGGTTTTGTTGCGTGTCCTAAGGAGAAAACAAAAGATGTGAACAATTTTTTCAGTATTCTTGCCAGCTAAAAAGACTGGGATTATAAGAAGCAGCTACAGAAACACTAAGCCCTGATCGGTGTGCTATAGAAAACAAAATGACAAAAACGATCCTTCTAAATCAACTCTGACAGCTCCGTTTTCTTGGATCCTAATCAGGACTGATTAACCTAGCTTTTTAAAAAATGGCAGTAAATGTCCTGGAAAATGGATCGGTGGCATAATTTGTATGAAAATTTAGGTTATTTGGACCAGTTCTGAGTTCAATAAAACGCACCATCATGTTAAAAGAGCTGATAATTAAAATTTTATGAACATATCCTACTCTACCCAAGCCTAAAGGAAAATAATTTCATCAACTAACAACGATCGGAATGAATGTATAGATATTTCTGAATATGCCCCACTGCATGGTGTACCATATATGGTACGTTGCAAAATTAGTGCAAACAATACCTTTGGTGACTTTTTTTGGTCAAAATCTCAAAAGAATCGCAAGAACACATTCCAATTTACTCACCAGTATTTTTCCTTTTCCAAATAACGGTAAATTTCGCCGATATTTTTAGCTCAAAAGAATAGCTTTTCAAATTTCACAAAAAATATCGTTCGTCCACTTTGACGACGCACAGACAATTCAAGGAAAGCTTCGGGAAGCCAAAATTGAATTTATGTGAAAGCCTATTTTGTCTACTTTGCGAAAAAGTAAAAAAAAAATCAAAAATTTAATAATCGCTTGACTTTTACAGGAATCTAGCCATGTACCATATATGGTACGCTATGCATTTAAGGGTTAACCCTCAGATGACCGAATTTTTCCAACGGTTAAAGCCCAAGGGACCTACACTATACAATGATGCATATAATAGTCTCATCGGTGAACATTAATGGATTTATAATTTTTTTTTGCGTTGAATATTAAATGCCTAGTAGTAAAAAATATATTAATCAGTTTGAATTAAAGAAAAAACAATTTATTTTCGGCAAGAACGTCGATTTCCACATCGAGCCAATGGTGAAGCGGCATCTGCGTGTTTTCGCCTAACCTATCCCGGTAAAATTAAAAGATTTTTTGGAACGTAGGAGCACAGCAGCACATCGCTTTCGCAAAACCCAAAGAAAGTGCTAAACACTTCCCGAGACCGGTCCTTCAAGAAATCACGTGGCACAAACGTTTTGTTCGTTTGGGTCGAACTGTCCCTACAAAGGTCTGCTCTTTGGATTGAAGCTGCAATGCCAACTCAAATGTCGTGAAAAATTATCGCCGTCCACTTCTTTCATAGCAGTCAACCAACTCTAAGGCCACTTTTCTCCCTGGTTGGTTTCCCGTTCTCCGCTTGTTTTCCACTGTAAATTATCCCTTTTAAGGGGTAATACGATTGTGCATCGCAAAGCTACCATATTTTGATACCGTATCTTGGTGTTTTCGACGATATGTACTGCGAGAAGTGAGTTCGGCCTCGAAAGGGGAACAACCGCACATCTAGAGTCAAGGACTCATGTGGTGTATAGGCCTTCTCCAAATTGGCAATTACCATGGTCCAGGTATCATCTATTGCAGCAGTCTTACTTTCCTGAAGCCTCGTCTCTCGAGTGTTGCTATTCTCAAATCGAATCACTCTGTTTACTGCTTTGAAGAGATTTTTGGTCATGGCTGCTTTATAGAGGCAAATGTGTATCGCTGCAAAAAATTTTTAGAGGTTCCGAATTAGACTGATAGCAATTCGAATACACCAAAGTGCATATATATAATATATATAAGCGTGAAATTCAATCAGGGTCAAGGAAGTCCGTTGACTTGGTTATGCATTTGGGTTTTTAGAATTCCACTTTGTTTCATTCCTCTTCCTGTTTGTCTCGCGGATAATGATGTAATCGATCTTATCAGTAATTATTGACTTGAAGATTCCCAAAGGATTTGCAACATTTCCAGTAGCAGGTCCTGCGGCCAGCCCCAACTATCCTGCAAAAATCCAGCGATGTAGGATTTTTCTCGTTCGGTGGCCATATTTTGGCTTACTTTTCTTCGGCTATCCTACTCAACACGAGTTAGTAAGCGAAGATATCACAACAATCCCATGCGGAGTTGGAAGCAACCATGCCTCCTTGGGTCGTCGAGTAGTATATTAATTGGCAATAAATAATTTTTTATCCGAAATACTAAAGTTTCTCTAGAATCGAGAAACATGCCGATACTTTCTTCCCGTCTCTGTCTTCCTCCACGTCTTCTTACCATCGCTATATCTACTCTACACACCAGCAAAAATACAACAAAAAACATAAAACAAAATCAACATGTCTAGTAGTGTCGGCTACGACGACGAAACGTAAAGAATCGACGAAAAGGCCCACAAGGAAAAGGCGGATCGGTGACATTTTTGAGTGATTAAACAGAAAAAATGTTAGTCACTCACCATCTACGAAAAGCGTTTGTTATTCTCTTGGTTTTTTCTAACTACCCAGTCCATATAGTCTTCCAACATTGGATGAACCAGCCGAGCCTGTCTTCAGGAGTATCCGAGCAGTCACCGATGACAAGGCTTCTCTCGCCTAACGTCTCACATCCCACTCGACACTGAACTGGAGCCTACTATACGTTTGCAGCAAAACGTGCATTTTATGCTTCTTCAATGTTCTTCAAAACCCTAATGTGGTGGGTGACTTTAAGCGGTAGAAAATGGACGGCCAGGACAACGGAGCTCACAGAAGACATCATAATTTTGCATTATATGAGTCGTGAGCTGCGGTCGGCGAGATTTTCTTTGTGACCACATCAGGAATATAGCATAAGTTTCTTTAGCCACCCCTCTGCTCCCCCGTATCCATCTCTTTCGAACTTATAACCATAATAATAGTAGTATGCATTCGCGCGACAATGCCTATACACAAAGGATATTCGCCTCTGTATATGCCGTTGGCGTGCGGTTGAATAACAAATCTGACGCGAGAATCCTGTGACAAAAAAAAAGCAAACGCAGATGGAAATGAAAATTATCCGAATGGACTTTGCTTTGATTTGTCATTCATCCTTTTTTGTGTTTTTTTTTTTATTTCTCCCGCTTTTTTTAATAATTTTCATATATGTACGTTGTTCTGTTTATGTTTGTTGTGTCTTTCTAAACAAAAAGCCAAACATTAAAACTACACGCGAATGACGAAAAATAGAAAATTATAGTAGACACTGCGCGGTCCTTTCTGTTGTTTAGCCGATACGCTGTAAAAAAAAAGTTTGTATTCATCTAGCCGATGAAATGAGCAGGACAGGATCACACTAGGACTACGATGATAGTCATCATAGTCCATAGTGCAGAAATCACTATGATTATTGTCTCTTTGTACATACCTATATTTAGTTCGGAGGCTGATAATTATGAAGGAAGTATTTTTCATTTGACAGCGCGATGAAAATTGTGTTGTAAACGCGCTGATAAATCAGGACATGTTCGCAATATTGGTTTTAAATCCAGACTAAGTAATGTCAGAGGCGTGCGAACAGGGGGCAAAAGCGGCAGTCGCCCCTGGTATCGTCCATCACGGAGAGTCGACAGGGTCGAATTTCTTCCGCGGCGACAGATTTTGAAGGGCGCAATTTTTGAAACTTTACACTGGTTTCAGATTCTGTGGACGATACATTTTGGAAACTCCAAGGAGCAGTTGTCATAACTAGAGAAAACATTTAATTCCTTCTTTTGAAATGTATGCTTTGTTTTAAGATTCCAGACAAAGGTTAAAACAGCTTTTGATTTTTTTTAAACAGGGATGTGCCGTCATTGATTTGACCGTTTCCAATGTAGGTATACCTTGCAAAAAAATCATTTTTTGCAACACTACATTGTGGTAGACTTCAACGACGGCTCGGGAATGAGGTAGCCAGAAATAAGAAAAAAAGGACGCTCCTGGATGCTTTTTCTCGGCTCGACATCGTTCGGGGAATATTAACACCTTCAGAAGAGGAAATACGGGGTCAATCATGACCCTTACATTCGCGAGGAGTTCTTTGGTTACAGTTACGGAGTGACAAGTTTGCAAGCATTATAGGCATAGCGACCATCAGGAAATTCTATTCCCGATAGCGAATAGATCGCATGTAGGTATAACAAAAGCACTAATTGTGGGAGGGTTTTCGATGAGGCGTCGTTTATAGAAACCCTCTCTGATATTGTACAGTTGATGGATCGGCGGAACAGAAAGCCTTGCAATTGACCGATCAACTATCAATAGCATGCGATGCTTCCATGCCAAGAAAGAGTTCGATTACTAAACCGAAGGGATCGCGAGTAGGCGACGCAAGTGCTTTAAAACTCGTCGCATTTATCAACGTTCTACACGAACGACAGCGTACAAGGATTTGCTCGACGCTTATAAAGCAGCCCGTAGATCCTTAAAACTTGCATTTAAAAGGAGCAAACAAAATTGCTTCAATCAGCTCTGCGAGGATGCGGACACAAAACCCTCGCGAAGGGCGTATAGGGGTGGTCATGAAGAAAATTGGATAAACAGCTCTCTCTCTCTACTATAGAACTCTTTAGAAGTAGGACACATGATGGCAAGCTGAAGGAAATGTCATAATTCAGTATTGACTTAAATGTAGCTGTCTCTTTCTATTTCAATTTTTGAAGGTATTGCTTGGATTGGGGAAACGCATGGGTTCTTTTTGGCTCGAAAATGATTTGCGCACACTTGTCGCATTCTTCTTGCTATAAAGCAAACCCACACCATATTTTTGAAGACAGCGAATCGCAAGAACAATAGACAGACAAGATCACGCGGATAGCAGTACGAAAATTTTTCGTTCTGCGCATGTACGTCACAATAGACCGGTAGTACACGGGAGTTGTCGAGTTCACGAACAATTTGTAAAGAAAATGATAAACAGAGTATTGTATGTTGAGTCTAGTGTGACGTCACTCGTATCAGATAGAATAACAGACCTGCGCAATGCGTGATCTCGTATGTCTATTGTTCTTGTGCGAAGCGTAACTTGATATTTGTTTTCAAAAGTTGATCGGACATCATGTCGGCCCCGCAATGGCTGAGTGTGCCTATAACTCAGAAATTGGCCTGCTTTAAGGCCATTTATCCTTATTATGTAAAATTTCTTTAATGTATTGACGTGGAATTAATTATGAATTTATTTAGATGTATGCATTTTTCATTTATCACGCATGATACATCATTCATTTATTTCGCGCAAGTCATGAATATTTTTCACGGGCGATACATTAGACATATATGTTTTTCATTATTACATCATCTTTATAAGTAACGGTTAGGTAGTCTTTATCTGCAATAAAGCGCAAAGGAGTGTATTATAGATGATATAGGGGGACATCGTGATATACTCTTTGTATGAAAACGTCATAAATGACAAACGCATCTCGGCTGACGTGTGGTTCATGAATGATTGGTCGCATATGCGGCGGGGTACAGACGGACGGAAAAAATGATTTAATAAGGGTCTTTTCAAAAAAATCTAAGAATCCCTAAAAATGGTACTGAACAGATGCTAAGAAAACCAGTTTAAAATAAACCAGAACTGGCCCATAGTTGAAAAAATCGGGATATCCGCAAATATATAATATTGCTGAAAACGTAGTCAGTCCAAAAGTTTGCTTTCTATCGAGTGGGGCCTGAGAGCAGTGCTTCCTTTGAACAACGAGGGAACTCAAAATGAGCTATTAAGAAAAGTCGTGAACTTTGTCTAGCTTTGTAGTTTCCCTGCACCGAAATACTTTACTGGCTAACATCGGTTTTTACGTAGCAATTCATTGTGACCTTCCGCGTTGGGCACTGCCTGTTCAATAACCTTGCCTTTTTGATATACCTGCCGTGAGATATACCTTTACATATCGGAAAGATTTATCTGTCCCCAAATGTGATCTGTTAGACAATCAAAACTGCAATTATGTACTTCTGTAAACTTCCAAGCTCAAGCAATTTTTCCTGAACTAACTTTCTTCCAATCTTTTGAGTTGTTTAAAAGTTACTCGCTTAAGTCTTTTCCTAATTCCTTACGTTGGGTCCTTTGGGCCTATCACGACAAAAAGGCCAGCGTAATCTGATTAATAAACAAATGTAAATCTATTCCGTCTACATATATTTGCTTAAATATTTTCCGAAAACAATCACCTTTAAACGACTCCTCCTCCCCCTGCTAAATCCAACATTCATCAATCGTCAGTCAACAAAATACTCAACGAACAACAAAAGTATTAAATAACCAAATTGTCAGTTTGTTATTGTCCCACTGCGAACATCAGACCGCCCCCTTGTTCCAATCCACTCAGGACTCAGCATTGTCCTGATACCCAAATGTGTGTTTGATTATCATATCATTTGACTCTACTTTAAATATGACTCGCCATTCTTCAAACAAAAAATTGTTGTGTAATCAGATAAATTTCTTTCACATGTACATAATATTGGACCGAGTACAAGGCAAACGGCTAATATTTCACATTGTGCTCCACACCGAACGTGTGTGTCCTACATCCTTTATACAATATCAATTGTTTGTGTCGTCCTGTGCGGACACCCACCCCCTATGTGGGGGTATACGACGACGATATATAAATGTCCTTCCGCGATGCGATGGATATGTTATGTGATACGAAACCTGGTTGACGAAAGAAAATATAGGAACACAAGCTTGGAGCATACAGAGAAAGCAAAAGGATATCGTCCAGAAGAACATGTTCTCGTGCCTCACACATCACTTTCTCTCGGGCTCGTGGGTCGTACGTATACACAGCACGAGCACACAATATCAGATTCGATCCGAGTAAATAGTTTTAAAGAAAAATTCTGAAGTAGAAAATTGATTGCGGCAATCAATCATACGGGGAATAATGGGAGAGAAAACCAAAAACGTCTTGTTGGTCCTGATGGTAAGATATTTTTATTTTTGTCGATTTTTCTATTATACTAAAAAGGTATTGTATATGAGTGAGTGGATTTGTGTATAGTATAGGAATAAGTGAGACGTTACGCCCGGTAAGCATAGCTACATATATTTTGCCTTTGGGGGTAGAAAAATATTGTCAAAACGGAGAGTTGAAGAGAATAGAGATTGGATAAAAAGTCCAGTCCCTTAGTTCTCAGATTACCAAATTTTCGATCAAATGTCCTTTCCATATACGACAGATACGGTTTGAGTCAATATTTTTTAGGAGAATTAGGCAAACAATTTCAGTTCCCTGAATTTTGAGTTTTTTCTTTAATTTTCTTGAACCTGAGTGCGGCTGCAATTCGCAAGAATTTTTTTCTGCACTACAAATCTGCGGAATTTCTCCAAGAATAGCATAACCTCCAGATATTATTACGAGCCCTATATAATTTCGCCTCCAGCTCATTCCTCTCCGCAGCACAGACCCCTTGGTGATTTATTATGACCTGCGGATGACATAATATTAGTAGCTGCAATAGAGCAAAAGAAAAAGGAACAAGGTTCAGAAATTGTAAGCTTACTATGTCGTGACAGTTTTCAGTAAAAATCAAGACTTTTTATATGAAAATGTACGCGGATACGTGTCACCACAAAAAAAAAACACCAAAGTAAGAAGGAAACGATACAGTTGCTCTACAGAAATAAAAATGAAATGTTCATCAAAGAGGTGAGAAATGACGGCAAGGATCTTGTGAACTTTTACGCTGCACTCTGAACGCACGACTATACCAGTGCCAGGACGACAGCATCAATATAAATTACACTACACGATGCCCCATAGTTGTGGTGTTTCCCTTAAATCAACGCCGTCCATTAATGATTGCTGGCTGGCTGCTGCTCTTGATGCAACGATGACAGTTCAACAAGGACCTATATGAACTCTTCTCTTCTGGGCGGTGATGAAAGTTGATGATGAACAACGACAAGAGCAAAAAAAATAAAGGAACACAACATTAATCCAGCATGAAGAGAGGGTGAATGAATATTGAAAGAAAGAAGACAAAAAACATATTTATTGAGATCACAAATGATGCAAACGGAAAAAAGATGAAATACGTAGACGAAGTCTAAGGAAGCAATGTCTGGACGACACGACACGCGACGACGTTAACGAATGGTCGATCTCGCGTGACACAATATAATGCCTTCGAGCTAAAGGATAATTTTCCTGAAAAAGAGCCTCTTGATTAAATTAGGATGGTGAACTGATAGGACACAAATGTGAATAGGTGAAACACACACAAAAAAATAGGAAATTTTACGAATCTTATAAAATGTAAAAGTTCAGATAGTACGAGTATCTAAAATTACTTACGTTTCAGCTTTTAGATGATCCTGAGCTCTAGATGATTATTTCTTTAGATATAGCAATTTAGAGCTTTGGTTGATCCGACCGGATGATTGTACAGCAGTTGTTGCGAGGTTCCTGAACCTTTTAATGCAATCTCCAAATAGATAAATAAGAAAAATCAATTGACAGAGAAGATATAATTGAAAACGTGGTAATTTAGCGAAACTCATTCCGTACTTGAAAATCGATCCGTTTTGCTTCTTTTTTGTCGTGCATAATTTACTGTTTTGGAATCGTAACCCTACTGGTTCTATAATGATGAATGTCATCTCACCAGCCAGGAATCTAGAATTAGATAACTGTTAGGCTGCTACAACAAGGGTACTATAGGCACAAAAAGCTGCGTGAAAGGAAGCGATGATATTCATGATTGGGTACAGCTAGTTAGCTTTCGTATTATCTTAATGAAACAATTTTAACACATTACATAATGCAAACAAATTATAATGCCCAATACGCTGTCCAACTGGTCCAGGCTTGTATGATTCTTACCTGGATGGCGATTAGAGTCGAATTCCAGATGTGAATGCTTCGATGCCAAGACTAGAATGTTGCTGTTTCGATGCGTGGTTCGCCTTTTATAGCTGCTCGAGCCTATTTAGTGGAGATGCCGCATGGTGTTGATTGTAGTACTTATGTTGTACGGTGCGTGTGGGGTAATGGAAGGGCTTTGCTTGCGCACTGCATCCTGTTGTGTATCAATATTTTCGTGCAGTCAATAATTGTTAGTTGGTTGATGGTTTGTGTGTGTTTTGTTGTTACAGTGGCCATTTTTTTTCATAACGGGCAATAGATGCACTATTGATTGTGCAGATCGCCGTTGACTTTTAGAACACTGTATATAGTTTGGTCTGATTTTTGTTTTCGTTAATTTTCCGAGGTACATCAAATTATTTCTACCAGCCGAGACGTCTGCAGTAACAGTAAATCTGTACTCTGCATTAGAATAACATATTTAGATTTATTACTGGATGATCATAAAAAATAGGTTTGGTTTGGTTTAGGTTTCAGTTTAGTTTGGCTATAGTTATCGCTCGTGATCATGCTAAAAAATGGGACACAGTAAATTATGCTTTGTATTTGCATACACATTTTTGTAAAGTACGAACAAATTCAAATTGTTTGGCCCTCTCCTATTTTTTGAACAAATGAAAATGAGCATTGAAATTGTTGGGAATAGTGAATATTTTTTCAATTCACTCAATAGAGAGTAAAGTGTTATCAATGAGTTAAAATAATTTTACATACATATCCTGTAATTTCTTTTTATAATTTTATTTTAGAAACCCACGTTGCTGATCATTTAAGATTAAATTCTATTGCCACAGTAGTAGGCACCCCTATTCCTACAACTATACTAAATTAGGTTCCCCAAAATCCTTCTCCATATCCTGAGAATAAACAGGCGATGAGATATTTCTCTGCCTGATAGACAGCCTAATTATCATAGGGAGTTGATACCAGCATTTTGTCATTTCTTTCACAGAAGAACTAGCTCACATTTTTGATACGATCTATTACGAAGCCTCGGAGATACTGAACACACACATTGATCCTTCGGTAAAAGTTTTATGGTTTAACTTCATCATCATACAAACTATTTTAGTCCCAGAAATTACGACGGTGTTTGGAATTTGGAACAAAATGTGCCCGTGAATCTAAATGGCCCTTGAAATAAAAAAAAAAACTTCCGTTAAAAATTTTTGATTCAAATTTCTGTCAGGGGCTTCACTCTGCTTAAATTACCCAATTATAAAAACAACATCAAAGGATAATCGGCAGCCTTCCATTCGTCCGGACGCACAAACGAAAATTCCTTTTTATTTCCTAGACCAATGTGAATTGTTGACACTTATTGTAATCGCAATATTTCCGTTATGCCAGCTCATTGGTTTTTCGATTATTTGCAAACCTAACAACATAACTCGTTGGATGGATGGATGGATGGATATGGCGCTGAGATAGGTTGGGCTGGTTGCGCCCGATACTGCAGCCTGCTGGCTTATTGTATTTCCCATCTAAGCGAGAAAATTTCAGGTTATGAGTTCTGTCCTACGTAAAAGGCCAAGAAGAAAGTTAACCAAGTTTACTTTGGGTGCACCCATACTGGTGGTTTGAGCCCCAAAGAAGTTTTGTCTCCAGCTCTTAAGAGCGGGACATTCGAAAATAACGTGCGAGGCCGATTCCTCATCTTCGTTACAGAGGCGGCATAGTGGGTCTTGTGTGTAGATCCCTATTGTATGCAGATGTTTCCGTAGGGTGCAATGACCGGTTATAAGGTCTGTCACTGCCCTGAGGTTCGTTTTACTAAGACTGAGGGCTTCGATGCAGCTGCTAAGCCAGTTAGATTCCAGCATGCGCTTGCTATGCCTGAGCCCTTCAGCGAGTCTCCATCGGTCTTGGAATTTATCCTCGGTCCATCGTCTAGCAACGGTTCTGGCAGTAGATTTACTGATTCCGATTGCAGGTTCAGGACCAGTTAAGGGTAGTTCGGAACCCTCTCTTGCAAGGGCATCCGCTTTCTCATTTCCTTCGATCCCCTTATGACCTTTCACCCATTTCAGAGTTACTTTGTTTCGGATTGCTTGGTTTTTGAGATTTTGTTGGCATTCCCAAACCAATTTAGAGGTTGTTTTGGGATTTGCAATTGCTTTTATAGCAGCTTGACTGTCGGAGAGAATATATATGGTCCTATTGGTATATCCCTTTCGAGTACTCTCCCCTGTTGCAAGGTTTATGGCTATAAGTTCTGCCTGGAAGACATTTGTATATTGACCTAGGGGTTTGGAGATACTATAGTTGTTGGTTTTAGTATAGACTCCTGCCCCTGTTCCTTCGTCTGTCTTCGACCCATCAGTGTACCACACGATGTGATTTGATGGTTGTCGTTCCATTTACTCCAGTCTTCCCTAACCGTTGAGGTTTGGATGTTGGAGTCGAAGGTGTACATGGCCGGGGTATAGTCGCTGCCCAAATCTAGGATTGGGTTTGCAATGATTTCTGTGATCGTACAGTGTCCTACCCTTTGTGGTGTCCACATGTTCGATGATTGGAGTCTGTACGCTACGAGTCTAGCCTCTTCTGTGATTTTGAGGTCCAGTGGTGGCAGGTCTAGTAGTTTCTCTAGAGTTGAAGTTGGTGCACTGCGCATGGCGCCGGTTATGCTTGCGCAGGCCAGTCTCTGTACTGATCCCAACTTCGCTGCTGCTGTTTTTTGCTTGATTTTAGTCCACCAGACTATGGAGCCATAGGTCAGACGGGGTTTGTGTATCATTCGTGGTTTTAACCCCCACGTTTTCCCTATTGCTCTTTTGATGTTTGTCTGTTTGCCTTTTGCAATTGTGTTTTGCAGCTGCTTGATCCACGTGAGTGTGTTATCAAGGGTGACTCCCAGATATTTTACCTCCGTGGTAAACTGCAGTTGTTGGTTGAATAATGTTGGAGCGTTGAGCCCTTCCAAGTTGTATTTGCGACTGAAGGTTATTAGTGTTGTTTTGGCGGGATTGACCGATAGGCCTACCCTCCTACACCAATCCTTCACTTGGGTTAGAGCTTGTTGCATGAGTTCAGAAATAACTCCTGGAAATTTTCCCCTTATAAGGATGCTGATGTCATCGGCATATCCTAGGGTATAGAAGCCAGTATTATTTAGCTGGACCAGTAGGCTGTCCACTACAAAGTTCCACAGGAGGGGTGAAAGTATACCACCCTGTGGGCAACCTTTGAGGACAGCTGTATACATCGTTTCACCGAATAATTTTGCATGTACTTGTCGTCCTTGAAGCATTGATTTTATCCACCGACATAGGGTGTTTTGAACTCCATGACTCGAGGCGCCGCGCCGTGTACAAGAGATTCAAAGGAAGTGTTGTCGAAGGCCACCTCTATATCTAGGAAGGCCACGAGCCCTATTTCTTTCATTTCTAATGTGGTTTCAATCTTCCCAACTATATGGTGTAGTACTGATTCACATGATTTCCCTGTCTGATAAGCATGTTGGTTTGGGTGCGACGGGAAAAGCGACAGGCACCTTTCCCTGATATGTTTATCGACGAGCTTTTCCAATGGCTTAAGTAGGAAGGAGGTTAGACTTATTGGTCTATACGATTTCGCTAGGGTTTGGCCACGCCCCGGCTTTGCCAGAAATGCTACGTTTACCTGCTTCCAAGTGAATGGGATGTATCCTAAGGCTATGCTGGCTCTGAATAGTCTTAGTAAAAGCGGAGCCAGGGTCGTAAGACCCTGCTGAAGCAGGGCTGGGTAGACAACGTCTGGTCCTGGTGATTTGTTGGGTTCGAAAGAGTTGATCGCCCATTCCACCCTATTATAGGTTACTATTTGGTTCGCAATCCGCCAGTCGTCTTTGTTAGCCCTGAGAAAAAGGGAGTTTTCATCCAACTGGTCTGTGCGCTCCGATGTTATCGTTGATCCAGGAAAGTGAGACCCTAGAAGGACTTCCAGGGTCTCCTTACCTGTTTTTGTTTGGTTTCCATCGGAGTTTTTAAGTGTTCCGATGGGGTTTGTTGGATCCTTGGCTAGAATCTTCTGGAGTCTCGCTCCTTCATGCAAGTTTTCTATTTCTTCGCAGAACTTCCTTCAGGATTCCCTCTTGGCTTTCCTAATTTCTTTGCTATAGTGGGTTAGGGTGCAGCGGTATGTGTCCCAATCCCCAGTTCTTTTGGCTACGTTGAAAAGCTTACGTGTCTTCTTACGCAGGATGTTCAGGTTCGAGTTCCACCATTTGCATTTCGCATTGGTGTGTCGTCTCGTTAACCTGCAACTCTCTTCGAAGGAGGTTTTTATTGCGGCTTGCAGTTGATCCGCTGCAGCCTCCACACAAAGTGTAGTTCTAATGTGTCTGGGAATTTCATTCAGATTGATGGCCAGGCGCTCTCTGCAGAGGTCCCAGATTGTTTTTCTCGGATTTCGATACAGTTCAGTTGGCTTATCAACTTTGTCAATTTCCAGACTTATGTATCTGTGGTCCGATAGCGATGGTTCGGGTAAAACCCGCCAATGACGGACGTTAGGAGATACGTTGAAGGTGGCTAAAGTAATATCAATGACCTCTCTTCGACGTGTTGTTACAAAAGTGGGCTCAGTACCCTTATTCAGAATTTCAAAGTTTTCTTTGATTATAAAATCATAAAGTTACTCACCCCTTTTGTTCGTATCGGAACTTTCCCGTTCTGTGTGGTGAGCGTTTGCGTCCGCGCCGATGATGAGCTGCGGTGTATGTGTTCCGCTGCTAGTTAACAGTTCCTCCAGCTCTTGAGGTGGTGGAGGCGTCTGTGAATCGTATGGGAAGTATGCGGCAGCTAGGATGAGCTCCCGATTACTACTCCCATTTATCTTCACCGCTACTAGGTCCCTGGAAATATGGTTGTATATAGTGGCAGCATGTTAATGTTAGGCTTAGTATAGATGCAGGTCCTGGCGTTGCCAGAAGCTATATCGTATATTAACTTACCTCCGGTGGTTCCTGAACCGGCTACTTTGCCCTTATACAGCCAATGTTCTTGGATAAGGATTATATCCAGAACCTCGGCTGCGATGAGGCGGCTTAGTGCTGCGGTTGCAGCTTTATTGTGCTTAAGATTGATTTGGACCACCTTCAGCATCATGAGGCCGCTTAGATATCGCCTTAAAGGTTATCTGGTTTAGGCCAAAGTAACCTGTGTGGTCTCTGGTCTCCAGCGCCTTCCGGCTAGTTTCGTCGATCCAGGCGACCAGATTCAGTCCGGTTTTATCTTTCGTGGATGCGACGACATTCCATTCCTCGGTGTTCAGCCCCTGGTTTTGGGTCTTGAGGAGCGTCAGGATCTGCTTCGGATCCTCCGTACCAACTACGTCCGTATTCAGAATCCGAAACATTATTTTGCTGGTTTTGACCACTTCCCTCGCATCGCCCACGCGAAGGATTGCTCCCTCCCATGGGTTGATGAAAGGTAGTGTGACCTTTAACCAGTGCTTGGCTTCCTGATTTGCGCAGGTTACGTAAAGGACGCCCTTGTCCGGCAGGCAGGTCTTGGGATTTTCCCTGGGACCGCTTATGTCGCGGCCTTATGGGTTCAGCCCTTTCCCTCGCTTTTTCAATGGCGATCTTCCGTCGTTGGGCTCCAGAAAGCGTTGTTTTCTGTTTTTGAGGGTTAGTTGGCCCATCTTTGATTTGGAAGATGTTAGTTGGCTGTGTTTAAGTTCTGTTATGTCATTTGTAAGTATACTGTCCTAGTTGTCCTGTGTTCGTTTAGTATGCAGCGCTAAGCCCCCGCACCGCGTCAAGGTCCCTTCCACGCGGGGGCCACATAACTCGTTAGTTTTAATGTTAACTGTCAATGCTCCCTACACTCAAACAACGAATTTCACTCTCGGATTTCGGCTAGCCACCCTATTTGGGGTGAGTTGTGTATATCTTGTTGTGTGTCTCTTCAACAGGAATCCATTTCATAAAATAGCTAAGTATCAGATATCGTCTTTGACTGGATCATTTCCCCCTATTCTGATCAGTACCTGCTACGAAGACAGTTGAAAAGCAAATGTATCAGACAAATATAGGCTAGACAATATGGGTATCACATGATTGGAATATAAGGAACAAATAGACGTTAATTGATATCAATTTTAGTTTGGTCAAGATTGGAATAGGATTAGCAAAGACTTTGTTCCGTGTAAGGATGTTTACTAAAAGAGGTTTTAATTTAAATTTATTAGTATTTAGTTGTCATATTTTATTTGGCATTTCACGGCTGTTGCTCTATCTCGAAGGACATTTCTATACAATATTTTGAATCCATATCCACACACTATACCGTTGCATGTTTAGAACTCCTTGGAGCATCCATCCTGCTATGCCTTTACTCTAGTATAGGATTCGTATTATGTACTCCGTACATCTTTTTATCTCTTTTCGCGTTTTCTCATCGCTCCATCTCCATAGCCCGACAATGCGAGGCTCCGCACGGTATGGCCGAAGAAATGTTGTGTTCAGGTGTATTTTCAATTATGGCAGCTTATACAGCTTTTTTTCCCATTGCACCTGAGGCTAATAATTACCCGGCCCCGTTTCAATTTTTAATTTTCCTGTTTGCTGCGTCTGTTGTACATTTTGCATACACTTCTGTATATCTATTCATTGATGCATTCTACGAGTGAGCGGGTGGAGTGTATGAGACTGCGAAAGATGGGAGTCCCATTCTCTCGCGAGAGGGGGTGAGTTTTCAGCAGTAGTATAATATTGAATTGAGGAGGGTGTGGATTTTTTTTTTTTTCGTCATTATTATCATTTTGAAAGTTTAACAGATTTTTTTTTTAATGTAGTTTTTATTTTTGTACATACTTTGTCAATTGGAGATTATATTTATGTATTTGTATTCGTAAGGAGTGAAGGACTACCTATTGTTGTTGTCGAATGAATACAGAATAAAATACAAAATATAGCCAGTCTGTGAAATTAGCATCACAGACGAATACAAATATCCACGGCAAAAAAGGGAGAATAAATCGGGAAATTCATTGAAAAAATTAGTTTAGAAAAGCTTACGGAAAAATAATTTTATTCTTTCGATTTACATTAAAGTGTTAATTCCGAAAACACACATACTATCACTCGGTATAGCCTGTCGTTGCAATATTCCATAGAAAAGCGCATAAATTTGGCGTTTTAGTTTTTTTTTGGCTTTGTAAAAAAGAAGAAGAAGTCTGGTTTGTGCACTCTGCTCCGGAGCACGTGGTTGTGGGTTCGAGCCTCATTCCTAGGGAATTCAGTTTATGATGCTTTTCGAACTCACGATCCATATGACGAACTATGATCTCATTGAGATGTTAAACGAGTATTCAATTAAGTTGGGGATAAATAACTCGGCTGAGCGTGCTGTTGATCTCAACACATCTACACGAAAAAAGGATTTAAGATTTTAGAAATTGAATGTCACTAACACATGTGCCGTCTATTTATTTTTTATTAAAATCAGAAGAAAATTAATTGATTGATGATTCTCAACAAGCTTTCGTCAAGTGCATAGGCTACGTAAAACACCTCATTATTCAACTGAAAACAGAAGAGTCTCTAATAAGTTTTTTTTTGAAAATCAATCAATTTCAGCAGACAACAGGTAAACTTATACGAAAGACAGTACCGACTCCTGGAAGCATGAATCCCCTAAGCGCTGAAACATGAGTAAATCACACATGTAATTAACAACTGTCAGCTATGCATTAGAAACGCTTTATTAATACTCTTGAAGAGTATGTAAATATTTTCAAAATCCGAGGCAAAACGACAGCTTTCCCCTTCAATTTTCGATAATCTCAGAGCAGAGCAGAAGAGCTGCTCTCCAATCATTGCAGATATGTTTGTCAGCTATAAGTCATATCAACGAAAAGCATTATGTAATTTATAAAAAGGCAAAATTAAACGTTCAACATTAATCTATAATCTTGAGAAAATATGCATTCTTCTTCCTTCGACAACAATGACGAGAAAAGTTTGAAGCAAACAATTGTTAAAATTTCCCTTTTTTCGGGACTCCGTGTAGTACCTACCCACTCACTAGGTGTGTTGTCTATTTTGAAAGGACCATAGGAGTGGGGCAGATACCACTATGTACATTCCTCAGTATGGAAAATCCTAAACGGGTATGCATAATTTGTTATAGGCGAATCACCCATTCGGCTCTCACTTTTTCCGGGCTCGATCATCGAAAGACTTTCGTCCCGGAAAAACAAATTCAAAAGTCTATATAATTGCGAACCGAAATGATTTATTACAAGCACACGCACTACGTTCCGCGTAGTATGTACTGCCAATTTTCGTCGTAAAATTACGACGTATACTTGTACATACTCTGTCGGCCCTGCCGAGTTCGATATTCTCATATACAAATACCGGTGAATGTTTCCCAAAGGACTTTCGGTCGAACTATAGCACAGAACGACTTGAAAACGAAAAAAAAAATCATGAAATTTACGATTATTATTTCTATTGTAATTTTCTAATTGAAAATTAATTTTTCGAATTGTTTTGCATTTTTGCGGAGGACCTCTTCTTTTAGCTCCGCATCAATTAAATATACTAAACCAAACGGAAAGCTTAACTCACGGAGCGACCATACGACTTTTCCGGTAGAAAAATAACGATGGTATGGGTGAATTCAAATCGTAAGACGAAACCGGACGGGTAAACTTGCAAGACAAGAACCATCGTTCTTACAATCTGAAATGCACAATACTTGTCTGGTGGCCACTACAAAAGCTCTCGCCGTCCGTTCATTAGCACAAACAAACGGACGGCGAGAGCTTTTGTAGTGGCCACCAGACAAGCATTGTACATTTCAGATTGTAAGAACGATTTGCAAGTTTACCCGTCCGGTTTCGTCTTACAATTTGAATACACCCTATGATGTGGTTGCGTTCCGGGCAATAACAGAATGGAGCGCAGCACTTTGGTCGCACAAAAGGACGATACAAAGCCAATTTTAGGATTTGTTATATCCGTATCGTATCGTATATTGTGAATGGGACAGGCATTTACTTAAGTCCACAATTGGATAAGTTATTATTGCATAGGCAGTGCATTGTGTGTATGTGTTTGGTTTCGAACAAACCGAGACGTTTAAAGTTAACGAAGGACCACACAGTACGACACGATGAATGAAGTATAGTGGGAGTAACAACCGGAAGCCAGTGCTCGGATAATTTAAAACGGGGATCATAAAAAGGATATAAAAGTAAATCAAACTCACAACTGGGGCAATGGGACACACTGAAGAAAATGAGCAAAATACTCGCTGGAAATTTTATTACTCTGGCAAATGGGTAGGTACACTTTGTGAAAATATAGTTTATCGAAAGGTCTTGTGTTCTGCTAGATTTAAAGCAGATATACTGAGAATTATTTCTAATGTAAAAAATGCTATAACAAATTTTGGGACATTACGCTATCAGCTCTAAATAGAAGAATATTCATTGTCTTCCTATTGACACGAGCGACACTTTCTATCACTTCTGCCATATAACGGAAAATATTGAAAGTTCTCCCTATGTGAACGGATAGCAGAACAAGACAAAATTTCGCATCGAAATTACCCGTTAAAAAAATATTTACAAAATTTCACCATCAAAATCCACTATTAAAAAAAATACCCAAAATCCCCTAATCCCCAAAATCCCCTATTAATCATAATAATCACATGCCAAAGAGGCAACACATTTTAAGTGTTAAATTAAAATTACTTGAAAATACAATTTTAGAAGTACTGGTCAATTTCAAGTAGTCCGAACTTTTGTTGGCAACTGTTTGACATGTTTAAATTAGTTTGTCAAATGTGGTTTGTGAAGCCATGTTGTCACCTCGCTCTAAAACCCAATAGTTCCACAAGCCTTACTTAAGAACTCGTGTGATTTATATTTATCGGGATTTTTCGATCGAAAGATTTTAATTTTAGGGATTGTTAATTGAGGATTCAGGGTGTCATATCTAACTGTGTATTTTAAAAAGGTAAAACAACGCTCTTATAGAATTTTATTGTTTCTGGGGGATTTATGATTAGGGATTCTAAATTGACTATCTTCTGTGTGGGGATTCGTAGTAAACCCATTTACAATAAAAAAAATCTTCAAAATGCCTTTTGGGGGGATTTCGGTGAGAGAAGATTCTGTTTTTGGGGACTCTCAATTGAGGATTTTACAACTTTCGATCACGTACAATGTAGCCACTTCACCTTTGACTAGCTTCAGGTTGAAGCGGCCACGGCTCTCTACTATCACTGAAATGTTTAGGAAAATTATTATAACAGAACATTTTAAGCGATTCGACTTTTTGGACAAGCGTCACGTTTTTCAGCTAAATGTGGTTGTAATTAATTAGCCAGTTTCGAATTCTTTTGCTTGGAACGTCCAAAGCTGTTGTGGAGACTTTTGTGATATAGAAATTTTGAAAGACAAATTCTAGTACCTTTTTTACGACACATAATTATTTAGCAAGATTCGATTTTAATAAGGCCAAAGATTGCGAACATAACGGTGATTGAGTATGTCTTACATTCTGATTTAATTTAATGTTATTACAAAATTGTACATTTTTTTACGTAATAGCCATTGTCGTGCTCTGTGGCCGTGATCATTCGATCGCCACTCTGTGAAATAGACACTCATAGAGAAACGAGTTTCCAAACTCGGCACGACTCGTCGCAAGTTTATTATTCAGAAGAAGATGATAAGAAATATTCTTATCGTAGAATAATAAACTAACTATGCGACTAGGAAAAGGTATGGCTGACAACCGTATCATACTCCGAATTCAATTGTCTTTGTAACGTTGATGACTACACACGGTAGTCATCAACGCACCATGCTCCACTAGGAGTTACGGTAATCGAGAGAGAGAGAGAGAGCCATTTTTTAAATTCTTCTCCTGAAGTCCAATCGACATAGGATTTTTAGACACTTAATGTAAGGTGACCAGACTCCCGAAGGTCCAATGCTGTACACATTGCTGAATTCGGTTTTCAGGCAAACCATCAATCATACTATTTCCCTAACACTCATAGCCAGAACAAGCAAGGGCGTAGCGTAGCTAGGATCTCGTTTAGAAGGGGCAAGATGAAAATCCTTTCATCACCAAGAGCCCGGAATTGCCCCATTTTGTTAGAAAAGATGTGACAAATTTTAAAACCTTATTTTAGGAAAGGACAATTGAGAATGACCTTCCTAAGACAGGAATCATGTAGTTGTTTATTTGAACTACGGAAATGTTTGTGCCGTGCTAGGAGTCGAACGCATATATGGAAATCTTTGAAGAGTCCTTTAGTATTCATTTTCATATAGAGGCTGATAGAGGAATCGGCTGGGGTACAATGATTTTTTCATTGTTTTGTGAAAAATTATCATTTTTTATTCCACGGCGGTAACTTCTGAACCTTGGCAGCTATAGAGGCTTATCATTTCTACCTAGACAGTGCAGTGCGCTCCGAGTTATGGGCAATTTTCGATTAGAAAACACAAAAGTGCGGATAAATAGGACCTTGAAAGTTGAAGGAAATGTGAGCGCTAAGTAGCACTACAAATTACAAAATGCCAATTCGGAAAGATAGGTCAAAGTGGTCTCGAATTATCGAAAATTAACGATTGCATCTTCCAACGTTTGTAACTTCTGAGCCTTGACAGCTAGAGCATTTAAATTTTCACCAAATATGGGCAAGTTTGCCAAATTTCAAATTTTTTTGACAAATTTTATGGGCAATTTTCGATTAGAAAAGACAAAAGTGCGATTTGACATTGGGAATGCTGTACATTTTGCTGTACATATACTAATGCTGCGTATACGACAGGTCAAAATGCTGTACAGTACAGCATTTTGGCCTGTCGTACAGCATTGGGAAATGTACAGCAAAATGTACAGCATTCCCCATGCCACACAATGAAACTTAATTCACTACATAATAAGCTCCTCGATGAGGCCTGTGGTTTGTCATGTCTGCTTCTATGATGTAAAGTTTGATCCCTGTACTTTGTGCGGTCGAGTTTATCTTTGACAATCGCCCATTTTCGGGAACCTTTTCTGATCTCTCTGAAATTTGGATACTTGTAGAGCTACTTGGCGCTCATATTTCCTCCAAATTACACGGTCCACATCTCCGCGCTCGGAAGCTACAGCTGCTCAAATCACATTTCTGGATTTTCTAATCGAAAATTGTCCATAACTTGGAAATTCCTGAGCCGAATTTTGATATTTCGCAATACTTGTAGGGTACCGCACCGCAGTGCACATATTTGGTGAATATTTCAAGACTCTAGTTGATGAGATTTTAATTTATTTGTCCATTTAAAACAGGGTTAACAGCCCAGGGTTGCCGGCATGACATCACTAATGTAATCATTGAAAAATGCATACTCTCCTCCAGAAATATTGTAACCAGGTGTAGTGATTTAGACCTCTGGCTTGTCCTTAGGTTAGGTTTACTGTAATTCTGTGGCTTGCCCTTCGCTTCGCACTGTCTCTCGCGAATTTGAGAATTCGCCAACATTTTTGCAACGCAGTGCTGTTGCGAAATAGAATAAGGCGAAGTGAAAGCGCAGCGAGCGGTGAGCCAATGGAAAGCAATTCGTAAGAACTAGATCTCTGCCTCGCCCATAAATTTACTCAGATCCTGTGGCTCGCCCTTGCGATGAGGCAAGCGTTAATGTTAATGGAAGGCAATTCGTAGGACTTAGACATCTGGCTCGTCCATACGTACACTCAGATCCTGCACATCGCCCTTGCTCTGTCTGTCGCGCTATTCAGTACCTATTCGCGAGCGGTGAGCTGATGGAAGGCAATTGATAAGAATTAGTTATCTAGCTCGCCTTTAGATTTACTTGAATCTTGTGCCTCGCCCTTTACTTCCTGCAGACATTGCCATGTCCGCCGCGCTTTTCAGAGTTCGCTAACATTTTTGCGATGCTGATGCGATGAATGATAAGGCGAGTTGCGACCGAAACGATCGGTGAGCTAATGGAAATGGATGACAATTCGTCAAATTTAGACCTATGATTCGTTCGTATAATTACTTAGATCCTGTAGCTCGCCCTTCGTTGCGTTCCGACCTCTCTCTGTCTGTCGTGCATTAGAGAGTAACCCAACATTTGTGCGGCAGTGACCTCGGACCAGGAACCTGGAAGTATGGCTAAGGATTTGGTTGAGAGCCCAATTCTGCAAGTATGTACAGCATTGGGCCTTCTGGAGTCTGGTCACCTTAACTTAACTTAATGGCTATTTATTTTATAATAATCAAGCAAAACCATGTAATGCAGTTGACGCCCCCTTTTGATATGATACCCCCACATGTCTGTTTTGTTTCCCTTCTAGGATCTTTCCTATTTGTATTCAGAACTCATTTGCATTTTCGTCGCATTTCTCAAGCTTCGTGTGGTGTTCGGAAAGTTTAAAATACGTATAATGAGGGCCTCAAAAGACATACCGAACTTACAATTTATTTACAATTTACTGCCACATGGCAATTGTAGCATTACATAAGACCTTGCCGATTGGGATTTTCCCATTTAACTCGTTGGAAGTTTAACACCGAGATGTTTTTGACGGCAGTAAGGGTTTCTATATCGTCGGCCGTGACCCCTCAACCAGACTGTTGTATATTTTAATACCGGTACTTTCAGAGGGGCAATTTATGCGTTAAGTTTAGCTGATATCTTCTCTACCGAAAATGAAAATAGACTCCTCAGCATCGTTGCAAATTTTCTATGATTTTTTTTAACGTGTATTAAAAACTCTCTAAACTCGCTGCAAACTTTAACTAATTTAATATGCTTTTGCGGGTTGTCAATTCTAACTTTATACGAGAGGTTTGCCATATAAAACTGGCATCAAGGGTCTTTATCCCTAATCAAGGAGAGGAGGTCTCTCGCCAAAACCTTAATGAACAGTAATTGGTGGACAACATTTTGCCTTAACCACTGGAGCATTAGACTTTACCGAAGACCGTTGTTGTTCTGCTTACTATTGTTGCAGGCTGTTTGTATGTTTGAATCACTGAAATTGGATCACTGCGTCATGGGGCTGCCATACAAACCTAGCCCCCCAATTTAAGTTCTTCTAAGAAAAACTTTTCAACCAAATTACACACAAACGTGTTTCTCTTGATAACACAAACCATATCTAAGAATTGATCAAATCGGATCATGGGATCAGGGGGCTGCCATACAAACCTAAACCCCCCAATTAGGTTCTTAAGAAAATCTTTTTTGTTTATGCACCAATTTCAACCAAATTACACACAAAGGTGTTTCTCTCGATAACACAAAACATATCTAGGAATTGATCAAATCTGGCCATGGGGTCATGGGGTGGCCATACAAACCCAACCCCCAACTTGGTTCTTCTAAGAAAAATTTTTTGCACCAATTTCACAAATTTCTTTACCAAAGCAACAACAAATTTCAAAACGAATGGAATCGTACTGTGGGGTCATGCTCCCGCAACTCCAATAAAATTTTCTGAGTAAATATTTTGATTTGCCCACTTATATCAACCAAGCCCAAAACTTTTGTCAAGACGCAAGAAAAAGAATGAGGAGGGGGATTAAATACAAGTCATATGTACGCCCGAAAAAAGTTTTAGCCCAAGGAGAGCCAAGGGTATCGAAATTTCGGCCGCGCCCGAAATTAGCCTCGGCCCCGGGGGTTGGTGAGCGTAGCGAGCAGGGGGCGAAGCTCCCTAGTTTTTTATAAATTAACCGCCCTTTAACAGGCAAAAAATGAGCAATTGAAGAGCAATTGTTATAAATAAAATTTAATTTCATGTTACCGACCGTCTATTGGTTGAGTTGGAGATGAGATTTTCCTTACTTCAAGAGGAAGGCTGGACGATGATGATTCCGCACTATTGCCAAAGCTGGCTTCTAATGAATTGTTATAAATCAGAGGTTGGATGTCACAGCCCATTGATGAGATCGAGCAACTCGAAGTCGTACCCATGATTCCTGAATATTGTTTTCTCACGTAGGAGAATCACTGTTCAGTCGGGACAAGTCGTTCCTTCTTGTTTTACAAGCAGCTCCAGGTTTTTCTTGATGTGGTCGTTTGTGCGATTTCGTGATATCGCTCGCTTTAGAACTGTTGCTGGTACCGTAACTGTTTCCGTTATTTGAAATTGGGGGATTTGGCTGAGTGAGTCACATGGCCGCTCTGAGGGCCTTTCAATTCAACTCTTCCAAGGTACGTGAACGTAGTCTGGCTGGTCTAGCGGTTAGTGCGCGCACCTTCAGTGCACAGGGTCATGAGTTCATTACCTCAACAAAAAGCAAATAAGATCTTGGAAATAGGATGTCACTAACACATCCTGCGGCCTTAGTCCAATGTTGGATTGTCGCGCCTGTTATTTATTTAAGGTACGTGAACAATTTATCTGCAATATGCTCTTAACAAAAATACAAAGATTAAACTTGTTGCGAAATTCTCAGATGATTTTTTTTCTAATTCGTCAGATCACACACTTTTGCACTGCGCAAAAGAGAACAAAGCGACCACTGGAAGTCACCACCAGGGTTGCCAGATATTTTCAGAAGAAATCGCCAAATTTCAGTTTTTTATAGCCCAAAGTAGCCCAAAAAATTGTATTGCCAAAATAAAACGTAAGAGCTAATCTTTGTACATAAATAATTTCATTAAATGCAAAAATATACTTGGGAGCAAAGAAATCGATTCACCCAAAACGCTTTAAATTTATGTCTGTCAAGTTAGCACTACCACTTTTAAATTTCAATGATCGCTACAGTGCATTAAATGTCGTAAATTCGCCGTGATTCAATGGCAAAAGCAAAAAATATGGCGAGCACCTCCTTCCCTTAAAAACAACCCCTAAGGCCCGTATTTATGAACATTCCTTAACTCAAGGAGACCTTGAGTCAAGGATGCCGAAATTCAATAAATTAAATGTCATTTCCCATACTTTTTCATAGAAATCGTTTATATTCAGGAGTCAATGCATCCTTGATTTAAGGCGAAACTCAAGAAGACCTTAAGTTTTCAATAGACTTGAAATAATATATTTCAAGGAAGGTGACTTCAAGTGAGGTTGAGTATAGAAAATTTCGAGGTCTCCTTGGGTTTCGCCTTAAATGAAGAATGCACTGACTCGTGAATATAAGTGATTTCTATGAAAAAGTATGGAAAATGACATTTAATTTATTTAATTTCGACATCCTTGACTCAAGGTCTCCTTGAGTTAAGGAATGTTCATAAATACGGGCCTAAATGTTTTTCAAGCCCCAAACGGCGTATGAAGCCTTAAAATCCAAGTTTTAGGCATCGCAATGAATCAGATTGTATGCATTTGCATGCTCCAGAGGTTACCTAACTTATCTGCACTTTTACAAAATTTTCCGCGCCCCTCTTACCCTCAAAAACTACCCCAAAGTCCGCTTAAGTCCCCATACAAACTTTAAAAATTCAAGTATAAACAAAATGTAAGTTTTAACACAGTTTAATAATAAATGTTTTTTTTATTGATTTGACAGAGTTGAAAATAAAAACAGACTGTTTATTATTTTTTGAGTAATCGTGTTTAGAACGGAAGCATTTGGGGTGGGTCGATTTTTTTGCTCCCAAGTGAATAAATAAAGTCTCTTTCAAATAGGAAAAAGTAATTGGAAATGCCCTTTTCACGATCACCTTACGGAATGTGGCAGAAATAAAACAATAAAAGATAATTTACTTAAATGTGAAATTTTTTTAACGTCGGCTGTTTTCATTTAAAAATCTTTCAGCCAAAATGGGCCGGTGTCATTTGGAATTGTTCCTTCAATTGTGTCTGACCCATTTAGTGTTAATAATAAACTAAACGCCTTTACCAAGCATTGCTTTTACAATGATAAAGTGACCAGGAATCAGAGATAGTTATAGGTATCAGGACCAGTCTCTGTATCAGTCACTATATAACGAAGAGTGCCCTTTTTGGCTTTCACAGGATCAAACCGAGTGGAATTACAAGAATAAATCTACATGCCAAATTTGGCTAAAATTAACTCATCAGAATCCCTTGAAAAATCGACTTTTAAAACATATAAAAAGACTTAAGCGAGAAACTCTATGCATTTTTTTCACATTTTTCGCTGTATCTTTTTTGTTATTGCACGGGTCGGAGCAAATGATAGCCTATGGACACCTTCAGGACAAACTCTATCAATGGAAAAAGAGAGCAAATCCCGAGACGCTCTCTACGAAGCTGTAGCCCTGTCAATAAAAAACAAGAACTAGATTTATGAAAAAATGCGATTTTCAAACTCCTATATCTCCGGTGCTTTTCATCGTATCTCCTTGAAATTTGCTACACTTCGTAAGACGGCGCGAGTGATAACCTCTATCAAATTTGAACACTCAGGGTCAACCAGGATCCGAGCTCCAGAGGTCCGAAAACCCGTACTTGTTCCGTCGTGTAAACATAGTCTTAGTCGCTTTGACGGATGGGACGCTACCGCGTCCCTAGATTTTCTAATTCAGTACCCTTCAAAAATCTACTTTGTCTTGGAAAAATAATATTTAAAACTAGCGCGTATTTTATGTAGCCCAAAAAATCGCGCGGCGACTTTTGAGAATTTTTGTCGCCAATTGAGAAAAAAGATAGCCCAATTGGCGAGAAGGAGCCCAATCTGGCAACTCTGGTCACCACAGCGAATCGCCTAATAATTCGAAACATTCCAAAACACTCCTTGTCAGTGTTCGCTCCGAGAGCCCCAATAACAGTATTTGTATCTTCAGTTTTAATTAAGCCATATGCAATACCATAGTATACCTATAGAATGAACAAAAAAAAGTCCTTGTTCCTCGAGGCATTAATTTTCACACATGCTGACACAAAAGAAATACGAAGACTGATGACTTTAGCAGCAGCGTACCTTCAAGCCCTATTTGTCTAGGGACGAGCAGCATACTCATTTCAACACCATGCATTTTCAAAGAAGTTTCTCTAGCTGTAAATGCAATAAGCAAATGTTTTTTTGTTATCTCTTTTTTTGTGTTGTTAATTTGTTCGAACTTACCAACAAAATTTAACTGCTCGTTTTCTTTTGTTAAAAAATAAATATTTGCGGTGGGTTTTTTACATGTTTACATGTCGACCAATATGTAGATTTAAAGAAAACTGGGTTGAGTTCGTAAAACTTTTCGAAGAGGCATCTCAGCAAAAAAAAGAGAGACACGAACACATGCCATTGCATTATTATCTTTCCGCACTGACTGACAGTTAATTTTGTACAACATTAAACCGTTCTGTTAAATTTCCCGAAATTGCACTTAGTATTTTTGTATTAGACAAAATACTAAATAAACTTTTGAATATATTGTTTTTCAGTTTTTTTTTGTTTTTTTTGTTTATTGAAATGATATTTCAGAATGTCCTGCGACGGTTTTCTTGCAAATAAATACAAGTAGTCAAGCCTGAGGGGTGAGGCGAGACGATCCCGCAAAAAACTCGAAGAAAACTGTTCGCCAACTCTTTATATATGCACAAATGAACATTTAGTACGGCGCAATATGGAGTGTTCATTATGAATTCTCCTTTTTTCTCATTTTGTGTTTTCGTGTTGTATAGTCCTTGGCCTGAGTAAGCTCAAGAAGCTGGATAGAGCAGGCCTGGCCGGCCGTGCCGTTGCATTGTATGTAGATGATAGTACAGGCTCGTGCATTATGAAAAATTATTGTTTGTTTCGTTATCGTGTCGGTCCTTGGAACAGAAACAAAAATAAGGACTAGAACAAGTGAAACTAAACGAAGAACAAAAAAAAATCGACAGGATCACAGCTAAAAAAAATATATAAATAAGGTCCAAGAAAAATATGAGATATTCAGTAAGAAGCCACGAAATAAACACACTCCTCATTCCTATGCTTACAATATGGACAAGGACATAACACTTGCAAAGGAAATTTCATTTCGTCGCCACTCTTTCATCATCTCGCATCTACTGTACACACTGTTAGCATCTATGACGAAAATTGTTGGTTTTAGTTTGAAAGGAATATACTGAAAAGGATACAGATATACTATGCGACCGTTTGTTCACGACTTTACCCATTTGTTGAATAATAGACGCACATGCACAGGATACACTCGCCATAGTTGGACGAGGATGGTGATGCGATGACAATGGACGTTATGTTGTCGTCATTGGTCGGGGCTGGATGGGCAATCCGAAAACTCCACCGCACCATCACCATACGTTCTGGCAACGTCCATTATGGACATAATGATAGGCGAGACAATAAAACAAAAATATAATTTTTTTTTTGTTCCGTCGAGATGAAAAAGAAAACGAAAATGTGATGCCTGTACTGTGACGCGACACGATGATATTCCATTGTCAAACCACTCATCTAAATTACAATTGCATGAGGATGAGCAGTTATAGTGGCTATGCCTGGAAGTATGTTGAATCCGTTGGTAAGGATTTCTATACAATGGGATGGCCTAATGGGGTATGTATTTTGGCGAGCAGTTGCCTCGTTCTGATGTGAATATTAAAGAGAATTTAGGAAAATTAAGAATGAGTCTAACTCCTTCGGATATAATTCTGATGGCTATAGTAGGAATATTTTTTCTCTTCTATTCCCTCTCTTAAAAATGGTGATCCAAAAGCTACAGGGTCCCAACAATTAGATATTGACGGTGTATACGCCTATATTTGCATTCTGTCGAATTTGTGCGATACAATAGCAGCCTGTGGTACTCCAGAGAAAACCTGGACATAGCACTTCATCGCGGCTCCTGTGCAAATGAAGCAAAATCAGTGATCTAAGGGTGTAAAGGGCGCCACAAACATGACAATTTTTCGGCCGATCGATTGGGCAATCGATTGGCCACAATCGATCTGCCGCCCGTACAGCACATACATTAGGCAATTTATCGGGCAATCTGAAATTGACAATCTCACGGTCCACAAGACACAACACAAAATAGCGAAAATTATACCATTTTTGGCGATGGAAGATGCACATCCATTGCTACTTTTGATGGAGAATGAGTGCCATAACCACAGCATGAAGAACAACCACAGGTTTATGTCAAAAAATCAGCAACTGAGAACACATGATTGTCATTGACATAGCTTGTACGGAAAATTGCATTGGCAATACGTTCCACACGTCAAATCAAAAAATTTAATCCGATGGTCCCATACACCTTTCGATTTATCTCGCAATCAAAAAATCTGGCCGATCGATCGGAGGGTCTGTGGCGCTTCTAAGTCATAGGGTGCTCATTACTCTACGAAAAAAACTCTAGTAAACCTCTGTTTTCAGTGTTGAGTGAGGGTTGGATACGATATCCCCAGTCACGAAATCCCCAAACCAAAATCCCCAAATTAAAATCCCCAAAATCAAAATACCCGAAATCAAAATCCCCGAAATCAAAATACCCAAAATCAAAATCCTCAAACGAAAATCCCCATTCCCCATTTGAGGTGTGATCTAAGAACGCGCGCACGTTCTTAGATCACACCTCAAATGGGTAGTGGAGATTTTCTTTAGACTATTGTTAATAGTAAATGGTTGATGGTAGATGGATGGTAGATTGCAAATGGTTGATGGTAAATGCTTGATGGCAGATGGTAAATGGTAGATTGTAAATGGAAAATGGTAGATAGTAAATGACAAATGGCAGATCATAAATGGGGATTTTCATTAGACTATTGTAATTGTAATAGTCCTACTATTCAATCAAAAAAATCACCAAAGTAGACTGATATAAGCAAACTCATTGAAGTAACTCAAAACAACAGCAGATAATATGCAGCCGATTAAATATACAATCGGTGCCAGCAGTAAGCCGACTAAGTTTTCGCGAATATCCGTTCGGATGAGGATGGGAACATGTATCGATGATGTTATAGAAAACACAATATGTTTAGGACGATATATCCAAACCGTTTATTCAATATAATGTACTCGAACATTATGTTTGCGTCAATCAAAAAGATAAATAAGTTTGTATCGACCTACGAACCTCTTAATGCCATTTATCATCTACTATTTACCATCTGCCATCTACCATCAACCATCTTCCATCAACCACTTACGAGCCATCTACCATTTTTTACCATCTACTATCAATCTACTTTTTAACAGCATTTTTCGGGTGTTTGGGGATTTTGTATATGGGTATTATAATTATATGGGTATTTCGAGTATGGGGATTTTGAGTTTGGGGATTTTGATTTCGGGGATTTTCCCGCGTTTGGGGATTTTGTGATTGGGGATTTCGTATGGTTCCCGTTGAGTGAATGTGATGAGATTAATATCTCTGGAATCCTAACGGCTAGCCCAGGAATACTACAATATAACTGTACAACAAGCCAAACAGAACACGAAAATAAGACGCATCTAACTCCAGCCGTACAAAAGAAAGACTTGATATGTCTATATGAGTAAACCCCACAGGAGTATACATCCTCATGAGCAACACCTTAGAATGGATTTATACAGAGTCTCCCGAAAGTCAAGGTCCAGCCGGAAGCGAATGTGTGTTACGCAAGGGACTCGCACCGAAGTGCTGTAGGGAAGCAAATTCAGGGCCGGTGCGAGCCTCTGTTGCGCTTTAGGCGAAGCTTGCATATTGCGTTGCATCAGAAGTAGAGTACCTGAGCTTCCAAAAGTAAAGCACCTTTTATTGTATCGTAAAACTCAATCACAGTGTCCGAGTGGGAAAAGGAATTGAAGATGATGCTAGACACGTATAGTTTTTTAATGCCTCAGACAGTGGCGGATTTACACGTTTACCGACATACATATTTTGCCACCCATATCGCCCTCTTCAAGTATAGTGATTAAGGGATGAATTCCATAGTTAAGGCGTTTAGCTTTTCGTAGCTTATCTGCTCATTTACGAGGGTGGTCTGATAAGTACCCAGCCTCCCCGCCTGATGGTGTCAGTATCGCAAGAGCAATTTACTATCGTGTAGTACATTCTTCTAGACGGCAACTGTCCAAAATTCAGCCGGATCAGACTCGTAGTTTTGCTTTGGCCACGTGTGAAAGCTGCAGTGTCCGCCGATTTTAGAAGAATGGAAAAAGAGCAATATCGGCCGGTGATTCGATTCTTGTCTTTGGAAGGGAAATCGCGCAGCGAAATAAAAGAGCGTTTGGATGCTGTGTACGGTGACTCTTCTCCTTCGATGGCGACCGTCAAAAATTGGTTTAACGAATTTCAACGTAGTCGCACGTCGACTTTTGATGAGCCACGTCCAGGTGCCCCGAAAACGGTTAGCACGCAGGATAACGTGACAAAAATCCACGATCTCGTATTGACAGACCGCGCGCCGATTGAAGGTGCGAGAGATAGCTGAGACAGTAGGCATTTTAAAAGATCGCGTGGGTCATATCCTGCATGAAATTTTGGGCATGAGAAAGCTGTCGGCGCGATGTGTGCTGCGTTTGCTTACTCCAGACAACAAGCGCAACGGTGAGACCACTTCAAAGCAGTGTTTGACGCTGTTTAAGCGCAATCCGAAGGAGTTTCTGCGTCGTTTCGTGACAGTCGACGAAACTTGGATACACTGGTACATACCAGAGACCAAGGAACAGTCGAAACAGTGGACTTCAGCGGCGAACGTGCTCCGAAGAAGGCGAAGACTGCTCCATCGGCCGGAAAGGTGATGGTCAGCGTTTTCTGGGATTCACAAGGTGTGATCCACATCGGCTACCTGCAGAAGGGCAACACGGTCACAGGGCTGTACTATGCCGAATTATTGGGCCGATTCGACGCCGAATTGAAGAAAAAACGGCCCCACTTGGCAAAGAAAAAAATTCTCTTCCACCATGATAACGCACCGGATCACACTTCCGCCCGCCAACGCCAAACTGGTCGAATTGGGCTACGAACTGCTGCCCCATCCACCGTATTCTCCAGATTTCGCCCCGAGTGACTTCTTTTTGTTTCCAAACTTGGAAAAGTCACTCGCCGGGCAGAAATTTCAGTCGAATGAGGAGGTTATCGCCGCCACGGAGGCCCACTTTGCAGGCCTCACTCAAACGACTGTCAACTAAAAACTGCGCGTCCGAAATGGCCGAAACTTTGGTGAGTAACTGTTAAAAGATGCACAACTACATTCACTAGCTTTTATTGACGACTGGCGCCATCTTTGAGTTGAGGTCGGAAACTTTTCAGACCACCCTCGTATAATGCTTATTTACGCATGAGCTTTAAGCATTCGCTTCTCGAGTCCTGAGCGTTCTTCAATTTTGATCACATAGCGAAATTCAAAGCCAGGGGTGATAACTGGTCTTTCCTATACAGAGAGTGATATGCCATTTCTATATATGCTGTACCCTATTGGTCAGGAAATATTAGCAGAGTCGATCGAGAAATTCGCCGGAGCGAAAATGTGATTTTTTTTGGAAAATTATCTCGTAAAATTTAAGTTTTTTATCTTTCTATCCAAATCTCTAGCTTCATTAAATTGCTCATAAACCGTTTTTTCTTCCTTGAATTTTTGCTTGAAAATTTTGGCAATAATTAATTTCATAACGGCACTTTGAACTTGAAATCTGCATAGGTGGCAAACGTCGCTTTAGTATATTTAGACCTTCAAACGGCATGTTATTACTTTTGATACTTGAAGGCTTCAGGCAATTCTTCAAGTTTTGCTCTTTTTGCGCAGTGTCTTCGTGAAACTGGAGATCTTTTTTGTTGAAACAACTAACTTTTGTGTAAGATTAAGCAGCCGCTGTTGTCTATTTACATTGAGTGGACATGATCGCCGCATTAATATTTATTCCCCGTATTTGAATTTCTAAAATAGTGACAAGAAACACTTCGTCAGTTTTCTGTTCCACTGAGGGCAAAAACACGCCTCACCAGTCACCAAAAGGTATATCTAAAGACAAGCTACCAAATGTATATCACATAAGGCAGTGGATGCTATCTGGTACCTATAAAAAAAAAAATAACAGGCGCGACAATCCAACATTGGACTAAGGCCGCAGGATGTGTTAGTGACATCCTATTTCAAAGATCTTATCTGCTTTTCGTTGAGGTAATGAGATCAGCATCACGCTCAGCAGTGTTATTTATCCCCATAAATGGGTACTCCTTTACCATCTGAGTGAGATCATAGTCCGTCACAAGCTCGTGAGTTCGAAAAACACCATGGAACACGTTGAGATTCGAACTCATGACCCTGTGCACCGAAGGTGCGCGCACTAACCGCTAGACCAGTCAGAATACTGGTACCTATAGTAAATATAAATTCTAAAATGTGTATAGGTACTTTAAAAAAATTTGACGCCCCTGCAATCTGCTGCCCTAGGCTCCAGCCTACTGCGGTAAATCCGACACTGGCTTCATATGTACATTGGGCTAGTTAGGGAGAATGGCAAAATGCCTACATGCCAATACCTAGCTAGAGGCCCAAGTCGCGTTGCTGGCTAGTAAGCCAGTAAGATGTGAAAAGCAGCGCTACCTATCACTTTAAGACGGCCGAAGAAGAATCACGCCTGGTATTGGTTTTCCCAGGGAGCCACGGTTCCTTCGCATCATTGGTATTGGACTTGAGGTGGCTGGAGGTTGTTACCCAAGTCGACCAGCTGGAGTTGCAGCCCCAGAATTGGGTTTCCAAAGGTGACTGCACGGAGAAATCTCCATTTGACAATTAGATCCCGATGTCAATAAAATGCCGAAGGTCCAAAGAGTCTGATGGACCGGGAGGTAAGAGCGTAGATGACTCTCGATGTTCCGAAAGTTCAGAATGCCCAGATTTCTCTTAAAACCAAAAAGGTACATTTCTGGTGCGAATAATGGATCTATTTGGATATAGACTTTCCAGGCAGTCCTGACGACATTGCCTCGCCATCAATTTGTCGTATTAATACCTTCTCAAGTACGATCAACCTGGATCAGAGCCAGACAAGCTGGTAAGTTTCAATAAATAAAAAGCTTAGGCTTCGAGACTAAGTGAGCCGGTTCCTACCAAAAAAACAATGACATTAACGGCATCTCTCCCAATATATTCACCGAAAAAAAAACAGCACAACAGATATCACAAAGAAAAAAAAGCTAGCTCTCAACAGTAAACACAGATAGCTTAAATGTAATTGAGCAGAAAATACACACGAACGCTACAAGTCGTTTTTTTTCGTCCGCTTCTTCTTCTTCTTACCAAATATACATTCTCTCTTAAACTTATCCAGGATAACAGCTTCATTCCATTGCAATATCTTAGAATGCCAAAGATATCTTTGGAGGGCCGTCCACTCTCGTCGTAACCAAAGTGCTTTCGGTTGCTTATTAAAAATTAACGAGAATGTTTTGCCTCGCCACCGTCAGTTGAATTCGAAGGACACACTACTACTTGCCGGGATGAGTTTTTACACCATATGCCATGCCATGCCCCCTTTAGCACTATCGCATATCAAATGGACCAACTGTGTTTAGAGCGAAAGAGCACACGCCGAGTGTCAATGAACACAAGAGAGCGCAGTCAGCTCGCAGAAAAAAGCCCCGTGGTGGTGTGAAGGCAAACGAACAAATTTCAGTGACCGAAAGAATGCACAAATACGGTAAACCGTATTCACTCTGTGCAACAAACATGAAGTTGGTTTCGTCTTCTTTACTTCATTGGATAGTATTCTCGTCTGTCCAATAATTTTCCTGGCCAGTTCCTTACCAAGTCATATAACGTAGTCGTATCCTTGCCTTGTCTATGATGCGGTGTCGTCGTCTCTCTATATGTGCTTGCTCAAGTCTAGAGCTGAAAATGTGACCGAAACGTTTCAAAGTCGTAGTCCAATTTTATTTTCCAGGATATTTTCTGCTATTGCTTTTCTTGGAACATTTTTTTTTTGCTCGAAGCGTATACCTTGTGTGTAGTTATCCTTTTAGTCGGATTCATAGTTTATCTACGTGAGCGAACGGCAAACATATAGTCGCCGGATGGGCAAAAGAAAGAGGGGGATCGTTGATTGTCGCCTATAACACCTGTACTATATAGTGTAGTGAATGTATTCTGCCTCGAAGTCATCTCGACTCAGCTTGTTGATGCGAGGCTGACATACAAAGGATTTCTGACAATGTGGCCAGGATATTAGGTATATGTATAGCAACATCATGGTACAAGGTCCACAAGAAAATGCAAAGATTACGATTCTCGCCAATATCGTTAGAACACACTTTGGACTACGAGCGGAAAAATGAGATAATCACGAGGCGGATTAATATTGCCTTTGTGTTATGGCATCTGACTCAATTAGACGGACGTGTGTCCAGAGGACGTTCAACGATTGCCTCATCGGTTCATTCAGTGCGTATACAGAATCGTTGAATCTCTTTCGAGTTAATTTCATATAGGTAATCATAAAGTACGCTCTAATTGGATCAATCAGGACATGACTTGGGAATCGGGTCATTGGAACAATTATATCGTCACTACAGTGCAAACAGGAAAAAAGTCGGTAGAAGAATTCAATAAAGTCACCTGCCACCATACTCTTTCGCTTTAACACGAACCCTTCCCACAGCCCTCGCCATTATTGTCTCCTTGAGGATTCACATATCACACAGCATTAACTAAGACCTATAATACTTCGCCATACACTCTTTGCCGAGAGTATACAAATATGCGAGGCTGAGGCTTTGCCCCGGCAAATTGAGAGAAAATAAAAGCCTTTCCAAACGTAATCCGGTCGAATCCTGAGATTTAACGATGTGTTTGCTTATATGGCCGCTCGCTCATATTTTCTCTGTGCACATTGATATGACTATATGACGATATATTTCGAGGTTAGGTTAGCTCTGTATCCTGTATCCTTTTTTCACGACGACACGGAACAAGAGTTTTTATTTTTATTCTTTCTTTTTTTTTTTTGGCAAATACATTATCTATATGGTAAGATGCCGTCATATGCCTTGTCTTGTTTCCGTATACGACTGCATTGTTTCGTCCTTTTATCATTTGGATCTTTTTTCAGGTTGTCGTCATCGTGAGGATTTGGGCCTTAGAGCTTATAAGGACCACATGCGATGTTTGTGTTTTTGGGGACGACGCTTTTCATTTCTCCCATGTTTCAGCGTTATTGAAAATAATAATAATAGAGCGCGAGCTCTCTCTCTCTCTCTCATTCTGATAAGGGTGAGCAAGCTCACTCAGTGCTACCAGTTGATTGTGTGTCCAAAGATTGCAATGGTCATTTCATTGCTTTTTTTATGCGACCATTAGAATAAATGAAAAATAAGAATTGTCATTTTCGAAAATCCCTTTATGAATGGGATGGCGTGCGTGTGGTGTGTTGTGTTGTGTGGAGGGTGTGAGCCGTAAATTTGCCAAATCGTTTAGGGTCCGTTAGTGGTCAACAAGGGAACTGTATAAGAGGATGTGGGATTAATTAGAAAAGGGTGAAATAGATTTGATTTGTTACGGATTATAATGGTTGGTTGGATATATTTATAGGAAATCGATGCACTTCAGTATCTCGGACATCCTTTCGGATAACCTTTCTGGAAAACTTAAGAATATTTACTAAAATTGTTGAATACAGGCTTATTATATCTCGGCAAATATGATATCTAATTTGGTAGTGTATAACTCCCTTTTCTACGGTACCGCTATTGGTAAAACACACGAAAGGCACTAAAAAGGCAATTCATATTCACGAACACTTACCGTTTCGGAAGTATTTTGGAAAACCTTTTTGTGTACACGTTTGGCGAAGCGTATGTGTATTTACGAAGCACGCATCAACGATGACTTTTGGCATTTCCTTTGGCGCCATCTATCTCTTGATTACCCTAACTTCTAGTGAAGCATGGTACGTTGTCGACTACCGTGAGTGCGTTCCGGAATTAACTATAGTCGTAGCTGTAGTCATCGCATGACTATTGTCGTAGTTATGAGCATTGTGAGAGGGCTTTCAGGAGGGGTTCTATACAAAATCCAAAAATACAAAATCCAAAAATAAAAAATCCAAAAAAAATGAAAAATCCACAAAGTCAAAATCCACAAAGACAAAATCCATAAATAGGCCAGTCATTTTATGATTTTAGGTCGCAAAAAATTGCTCGGCTCTGGTTTTTTTGGGATATTGTTAGCGTAGATACCAGAAGTGTACCACCAAGTTTGCAACTTCGAAAAACCTGTGCTAACCCCGTGACCCTTGAAAAACCTCAAAATTTTCGGACTTTTTTCATATTTTGATTTGTAATTTCCAAAAGGAGCTTCCTAAAAGAAAGTCGTCAGGGTTTTTAAAGCTAACAAACCCTTCTTTAATTTGAGTCTACCTCCAGCTTTGTAGGTGCCAAGGATCCCAAGATACAGCACTTTAAACATTGTTATTTTGTAAAAAAAAGTTCGAAATTGTAATTTTAGTCATTTTCTGAACTAAATACCGGGTTAAATGCGCATTCTACGGAGAAAGTCACGTGACACGAAGTTATAAACCAGTTACTTATGTGTATATGTCGGAACGAATGGAATCGGACTATGGGGTCATAGGGCTGCCCCTGAAAATTAAGTTCTTCTAAGATTTTTTTTCTTTATGTACCAATATTAACCAAACTTCACCCAAATGTGTTGCTGATTAAGCCTTATAAAATATCTAGGAACGGATGAAATCCGAACACTACGTCATAGGGCTGTCATACAAAGCAACCTCTAAAATTAGGTTCTTCTAAGAAAAACTTTTTTCTTTATGAACCAATCTTAACTAAACCTCACCCAAATGTGTTCCTAGTAATGCCTCAAAACATATCTAGGAATGGATGGAATCGGAACATTACGTTATAGGGCTGTCATACAATCCAACCCCTAAATATTAGGTTCTTGTAAGAAAAACTTTTTTTCTTTTTGAATCTTAACCAAAATTCATCTAACTGTATTCCTGAATTAGCCTCAATGCATCCAGGAACAGATGGAATCGGAACACGTCGTATTACAAATTCGAACTTTTTTACAAAAAAAAAACATCTTTTAAAATGCTACCTATATCTTGGGATCCTTTGTAACTACAAAGCTCTGGTTGCACTCAAATTAAAGAAGATTTGTTAGCCTTAAAAGTGCAGTGGACGACTTTCTTGTAGGAAGTACCTTTTAAAAATTACAAACCAAAATATGAAAAAAGTCCGAAAATTTTAAGGATTTTTGAGGGTCACGGGGTTAGCACAGGTTTTTCGAAGTTGCAAACTTGGTGGTATGCTTCTGGTATCTATCCTAGCAATATCCCAAAAAACCAGAGCCGAGCTATTTTTTGCGACCTAACGCCTTATATTTCGGTTTATTGACTGGCCTAATAGTCATAATTCACAAAGTCAAAATCCAAAAAGACCAAATCCATAAATTCAAAATCCACACAGTCAAAATACATAAAATTCATATTCTCAGTAGAAGCAAGAATTTACATCAGTTTGCTTATCACAATTAACTACATATTGACACGGAAAAGGATTCATCCGTAGCATATACGCTTTAGCCGATGACACGGAGAAGGATGCACCCGGAGCATATGCGATTTAGCTGTCTTTACCTGAAGCGCTTATGGTCCGGGTGCACTCCTGTCTTCAGGTAGAGCGCATATGCTCCGGGGTTTGGTAATTGTCTAGTTAAGCGATTTTTCTGAAAAACAATCTAAAACTTTAAGTTTTTTCTTAAAAGGTTCCTTGGAAAAATTAAGTGTTTTTAAAACGAATATTCCAAATGTCCGGACCAGATTTTTTGCTGATCATTGATCAAACGCTACAAATATATAGGTACAGTAGAAGTATAGTAGTCTGGCTGGTCTAGCGGTTAGTGCGCGCACCTTCGCTGCACAGGGTCATGAGTTCGAATCTCACCGTGAGCCATGGTGTTTTTCGAACTCACGAGCTTGTGACGGACTATGATCTCACTCAGATGTTAAACGAGTACCCATTTATGGGGATAAATAACATTGCTGAGCGTGATGCTGATCTCATTACCTCAACAAAAAGCAGATAAGATCTTGGAAATAGGATGTCACTAACACATCCTGCGGCCTTAGTCCAATGTTGGATTGTCGCGCCTGTTATTTATTTTTTAGAAGTATCTTAATAACCTTGCGGGAAACGAAAATTCCAATCTCACCATCACCGCTCGCTCTTACTTAAAAAAAAACGCTGAGCTTTCTCAAGCTCCGCACCGGAAATTAATGTTTTGGACGATTTCATGATTATTTTTGTAAAAAAAAACAAAACCCGCACTGACATCACCGAATCGGAGCCCACGAAATAAGCATTATGGATCTCTTCATACAAAAATTTGTGACTTGGATTTTGACTATGGATTTTGTCTTTATGGATTATGTCTTTTGGATTTTGACTTGTGGAATTTGACTTTGTGGATTTTGTATAGAACCCCTCAGGAGAACATAATAAGGAAATGTCACAACAGCGGTTGAATTCAAAAATATGTTTACAAAAAACAATTTATAACTCGATGGCATCCATATTTAGTGTTTAAATTCATCGAAATCTATCTGTACACTTAGTTCCGCGTACCCAGTTAAAGGCTAGCAGTCCTGGATTACAGGTAAATCCTACTGTAGCAGTGCCTAGCACTGTGAAATGTCGACCAAAGCATTATAAATTTGGTAGCACGGGTGTCGGGAGCCCTGGAGGATTCACACCCTCCACCCGACAGTTGAGGTAGGCCCCCTTGTGGGAGCATCGTGCTGGTTGTGGTTTAATGCCCATATCGCGGGAAGAGTGTTCTAACAACATCAGAGCATTCGGCGTGGAGTTGCGTTTTCAACCGGGAGCCGTGACCCCAGATCGGCAGAGGTTTGGAAAGTGCCTCGCATCCAACAGTATGAATGCCGGTTCCTGCAAACTGGTATAAAACTGTTACCCTTTGTGCTTGCACATTGGGGGGCGTCAATTGCGCATCGTACAATTCGTGTCTTAAGAAGACCGTGTGTTAAAGGCGTACCGCCAGGAGATGCACGTTAAATCTTGGATATCATCCTAGGGTGATGTCCTCCAGGGACTTGTACACTTAGTTTAGTAACTTTAGTGTCGATTAAAAAGCAAACATTGCCTAAATAGTACATAATTAATAATCGCAACATTTGATAATAACATCAACACCCGACCCGACATAACCTTACATACTTGAACTTGCCAATGGACATTTCCGTAGCTATCGATGGATCATCTCGAGAGTGCGTGTGGAAATAGTTATCAACGACAGTGGACCTTTGATATGTAGTATGGATTGGCCCGCTTCACGTAGATGAGCGTACGTGTGTGACTAGAAAAGTTCTCCCCTCATCTTCAGCGCCACCTCTCCTACACCTCTCGAGCAACCCACAAGATGGCCGGCTCGGTCGCGTCGCTGTCAACCATCCAGTTGGAATCCAATTGGCGGATAATGGCGGCAAGTGAACGTGAGTGCACGAAATAGTTTGCGCGAGTGAAATATCGAGTTTTTCGATGTGATTTGAGATAAATTCACCAAAACAGTGTAGGCCGTAATCTCGCGAAAGTGTTTTACTTTGGAAAAAATGCGACACATGTTGTTTTTCCGAATTTGAAGTGCTTTGTTGTCGGGTGGTCCAGTGAACAACGCAAATACATAATCGGTGTGTCTTCTCAAAGGTAATCGCGTGTGTACCTAGATTTTAGTAGTGCTATGTCAATGTCGGTCTGAAAATGATAGTTTAGCGCGTTTTTAATTGATTTTTCATTTGAAACATGTGTGCGATTTTGTGGTTGACAGCCAAGCGATTCGTTCGTAAGCGTTCGTACCTCGTTCGTAAGCGTTCGTACACGTTTTGTACGAAGCAAGCACGAACGTTTACGACGGAAATTCGTCTCGTTAATGTGTACACAGGCGTTTCAAATTTCTCTCTGTTTCGGGGGCTACACAGTTTTTATTGTTGCTAGCACAGCCATTATGCGCGGTCGAGCATTTTTTTGGTTCTTATCGTTTTTGTCGGTTTTAAAAGTGGATCGGCGACTGATGACGTTGCAATGCTAGTGGAGAAAAATGTTCGAAGACTACACGGAGTCAGCCGGTCAGTATTTTGGGTAAGTACATACACAAATCTCGTTCAATTTGCGAGTACCAAATAATCTATTTACACTTTTATCCACAGTTTGGGACGACCCCTAAATTATCTGAATCGTGCCGACCGGAATGGAAGTTCGAAGCCTATGGTGACGTTGCAATGCTAGTGGAGAAAAATGTTCGAAGACTACATGGAGTCATCCGGTCAGTATTTTGAGTAAGTACATACACAAATCTCGTTCAATTTGCGAGTACCAAATAATCTATTTACACTTCTATCCACAGTCTGGGACTACCCGTACATTATTAGATTCATGCCGACCGGATTGGAAGTTCGAAGCCTATGGTATTTCAGAACTGCGGTGCATTCAATCTGGCAAGCTGGCATTGGAAATACAGTAAATTTCACTTTACCTTTCCTCTAAAATGTGACCGAAGCCCAACTTTATTTTCAGAATATTTCCAATGAATCGGTGCTAAAGGCCTGAATAGACCTCGGGCGGAATGAAAATGAAATTTTTGTCCGCTGCGATTTTTTCAATGAAAATGCATGCTTACTGTCATGGAACATGTCGGAAATGATGGGGAATTCCATAAGCTACAATCCGAATATGGTTCCAACATTTTTCTCGGCCATTTTATGTATTATTTTTCGATTCCCACGGTGAAATAACCGGGGAATCGAAAAGTAATACATAAAATGGCCGAGAAAAATGTTGGAACCATATTCGGATTGTAGCTTATGGAATTCTCCATCATTTCCGACATGTTCCACGGCAGTAAGCATGCATTTTCATTGAGAAAATCGCAGCGGACAAAAATTTCATTTTCATTCCGCCCGATGTCTATCCAGACCATAAAGAGGAAAAGAAATTCGTCAAATAAAAACGTTGCATGTATTGGAATTTTCGAAAAACAAGCAATTCGCTGGTGCTATGAAAGTATTTGCCAAATTAAAAGCTGATCCGCGTGAAGACATACGATTATTTCTCGATCTTCTATCGCAAGATTCCCTGAATATGGCAAAACAATGTACACGGACTCTCCTGCTCGACGAAAAGGATTTGAAGAATAGCTCTGTTGGCGTTAATTGATTATCTGGCAGAGGTTCGATATAATGTTCAAAATGAATTGATGAAACCGTCCGATACAAAGACGTATAGCAAGAATAAGCCATTGCTACCTATCATTGACACGACACTGTTAAAATATTATTTGTAGGTAAGTGACTTACAATTTCTAACTGTACATAAAATTAATTAACACTTCAATTTTATATTCAGACATGCTTGAAATAGAATAGCCGCGTCAGCAGAGGCATCGGCAGAGGCATCGGCATCAGCAGAAAAATTTCAATTTAGAACACACGCATTTGCCTTTGATGACCCACAATGACAGCAGCGGCAGAGGCATCGACAGAAGCAGAATTCTGCTTCTGCCGCTGCTGTCATTGTGGGTCATCAAAGGCAAATGCGTGTGTTCTAAATTGAAATTTTTCTGCTGATGCCGATGCCTCTGCCGATGCCTCTGCTGACGCGGCTATTCTATTTCAAGCAACAAATGATTCTTAAGTTGCGCCTTTGTTTCGTCTCAACCAACGCCTTTTGGAAGAACCGGAGAAAACGCTCAAAAATATTTCAAGTTTGGCGAATTGATAATTCCGTCTCAAAAAAAGGGCAGCACAAGCGGGCCTTGGAGTTGCTCCGTCCGCAGGCAAACGTATTTATGATTATCCAATTTACTGTACAGTCTAAGCATATTTTTCCTTCCATTATACATGTTCCTAGCTCCAGTCTCAACGGACACGAACGTACCATTGAATATCTTCTGTTAACTTGTATGGAAAATTATAGTGACTAATAAATGTGGATCGACCTTATATACTGAAAATGCGGTGTAGTTGTTGTTTGTATGTACTTATTTCCTCAGGACAGCACAGGGTTGGATTGGATTGCACGTTAATGTCCATTATGACAGACCATATAAATACCCACAGCCAAGCTGAGCACGAATCCGGAGCTTCCCACCAACATTTCGTTGCGGAACATGGCCAACATCGCCAAAAACAAACATTTTCTAAGTTTTTCAATTTTTTTGGCTTATAACACTGAAACTGCATTCATGCGATAAGAAACCAATGAACATGATAAAGAAAACATCGGCGCAACGCGACATAATTCTTCAAATTACGTTAAGCGGTATCGCTACAATTGATAGAATTTTCTTCGTTTTTTTTTGCTATTTTGATCTTGTTTCCCAACGAAATTTCATTACATAATAAAAATAAAAGCAAAAACATCGCATGAATTCTGTCGAAGCCGGTCCCAAGCTTAGTTAAAAAAGGAAGAGAGAGGTGATTAACGAAGTAAAATTTTTTCTCAAATCAAACTGTGATAAATAATAAAATACATGCGTAAGTATATTTCCCTTGGAGCAAATTAGTAGGTCCGTTTTATTGGGTCAGAACATAATAGCTTCCATACAAATTTTACAGGAGTTGTTCTATACCCTATAAGTTGCCCTTTTCTGTCCTGTACTCGACCCAATCAAACATACCTACTCATATTCCCATTACACCGATATGAAAATCATAGGAAAACTTCAACGTAATTTGCAGAAAACAAAAATTTCGATTTATTTATTTAAAAAATAAAAAATAACAGGCGCGACAATCCAACATTGGACTAAGGCCGCAGGATGTGTTAGTGACATCCTATTTCCAAGATCTTATCTGCTTTTTGTTGAGGTAATGAGATCAGCATCACGCTCAGCAGTGTTATTTATCCCCATACTCGTTTAACATCTGAGTGAGATCATAGTCCGTCACAAGCTCGTGAGTTCGAAAAACACCATGATCCACGGTGAGATTCGAACTCATGACCCTGTGCACCGAAGGCGCGCGCACTAATCGCTAGACCAGCCAGACTACATTTATTATTTATTTAATTTTTCTCTTTTTTGCTTAGTGCCAAAATTGTTTACATAAGCATGCAAACAATAGGTGTGTTTTTTTGGTTATCCCGTGCAGGTTTGGGTAACGAAACTCCATATAAAAAAAATGACAGCTGACGCACCTGTCATTTTTTTTATATGAAGTTTCGTTACCCAAACCTGCACGGGATAACCAAAAAAACACACTGTAAACATTTTTTTCTTAAATTGGCAATTCAAATTTTTCCGCCAAATGTGTGCCCCCATCATATGAAAAACTAACGGCGCCTATGGTGTGGTTGATAGTATGTGTGTTTTTTGTGATTGTGTTATAAAAACCTAGACAAAATTTCCCCTTCAGGGCCTATCTAGAATTTCTTCTGTATCTATGCAGTGGACCATTTGAAATTTGAAACGTCAAAATTTGACCCGGAGAGATAGCTATTTGTGACTGTTGGTGTTTTGGAACAACGGAAAGTCAATGTTAGTAACTATTTTCACTCCGATCGTATAAATGGAACGTACTCCGTGTGTAGTCATCAACGTTACAATTTACAAAGACAACCGAATTTATGTTTCCACTTTTGGTAGAGGGCAGGTTTCATTGGGGAGCACGCATCGACGACGGGGACTTTTTACATTTTCTTAGAAACATGAAATTCGTCATAGGTGACTTTATCGGTGAATGTACCGTTATATTTTTCAGTAAACAATACCGTTATAATGAAATGAAAGGGGTTTCGCTATAGGACAGCGAGAATAGATGGGGCCTTTTTACCCATACCTTAAAATCGTAAGAGCTACTAGTTGGTCGTCCACCCTTTTTCAGTACATGTTACCGTTATCATCAGACCAAGAAAGACTAATGCAATAGAATGCTCTTACAGGGCAATCTAAAGATCTGATTTGCCCCCCAATTGGGTGACGTATCACCTTAATGGGCCTGCTCGCTGATACGGACTGCCTGCTTCGCCTGGAGGATGTGAAGTCCACCAAACATCTATTTTGCGAATAAAAAACTTTTTGTTTCCAAAACTTATTTAATCCAAAGTTATAATCATGCGGATCTTCGTTTCTGTATGTTTTCTAGCACTTTCCCTACAATTTCGTCATACACTCAACTTGTTTTTTTTTTCAATACTCTTCAACCGACAACAATAAAACTCTTCGTCCCGGGTTTTATTCTCGCCTTAATTCCTACGATTAAACACACCATGAATAATTCGTTTTTCAATAATTATTCGTGTCAGCAACGCAACGTATCGAAGGGGTTGTTTTCATTAATTTCTTTTCGGCTATGTCAATTGCACCCTATCTCATATCCGCCAGAAACGGGATAGAAACGTTCAACGTCATCAACATCAGTGTCAACAATTTACGTTTGCACATTTTCATATAATTTTTGTTGAAATCAGCATTAATAACGTTTCTTAATTGTCAAAACCGTAATGGATGCGTCAATGATATTGGATAGAAGTGTAGCGTCGTCATAGCTTTTGCTTTTATTTAATACAAATTAGAATTACTCCTTAATCGCACGAGTCCTTGTGTGTCGGCATGGGCGTAGCCAGGGGGGGGGGGGCAGGGAGGGGCGGTCGCCCCCCCCCCCTGGTCGATGAAGATGGTAAAAAATCCTTATTGATGTAGTAAAAAAATCGCTGCACTATATAACATTTTCAAAAATTTTCTGCTGCTGGCGCAGCAAATGCCTTTTTGACCACTCCACGTGCTGCCGGAGAAGCCATGATTGGGATGCAGTCAGGAGGCGCATACAAATAGATGACAGCGAGTGGCCTCTCGTAACTGACGGAGGCTGCGTACCAGCACACACATTTCACTTTTGAGTGTGCTACTGTGGCTGCGTGCATCCCATATTTGCTGTTTCATTTCATGGCTTCTGAGCAGGAGTACACAATTTCAACCGTTAGTTCCCTTCGGGAAGTTAGTCGAATTCAACTTATTTTCATCTGACAGGGTGACAAATGGTATACAGCTTTGCTTTGTTAGCCCAGGAAGGTCATGCTTTGTCGGATCGACTACGCATCATCAAATTTATCCCATTTTTCGTGACAAATCTCATTATTTGAAGCTGAGTTTTCGTACAGCACTTACCGTGCCGATGAACGAGTACTTGCCGGGTACATTGCGGCTAGACGAAGTAAGCAGGGTAAGTTGAATTTTTGGAAATTGGCGTCGTCGAAACGACGAATTATGAACTTTGTGTAACTTTTAGAACTCCAGTATTTCTTATGGCTAGTTGTCGATTCGACGATAAGCGTGTGTCTATATAGCTAGCTCGTAACAAATATGTTTATTTTGGAAATGTGGGACCTATTTTTTCAAAAATTATGGACAAAAATATTTACTAGGACCAAAATAAGACAAATCAGGAAAATTGCTCAAAATTCTTCCTCATTTTAGAAAGATTGCATTTCGAACTCATAAAAATCGGCTCCAAAATCGATGTTTTTCCATTCTAAATAAACTAACGATTGAAAATCTGTAAAATTTATAAATATTTTGAGAAAGGGTGATTTGTATGAGGCGTCAAAGTAGAGTGTCGTCGAATCGACGAAGCATGACCTTTCTGTACTAAATAGAAGCATGACCTTCCAGGGTTAAGGACCTTGTAAAGAACGGGTCTCATATTTCAGTGTTTTTCAAGTTCTTCTTTTTCTTTTCAGTACCGTATAGCCCCTTGTGGGGTCATGGTGCGTTAACTTAGCCGTTTATAGGCAACGAGTCAACGTTACATTGCATATCATTTCGAAGTGTGTATAATGTTGAAATATGTTGACTACATATATATTTCCATTCACATGTACGGAAATTTTGAACCACGCCGAGATTCGATCTACGGATTACTAGCATCGTAGAGTGCGACTCAACTTTCTAGCTGAATCATACCAGCAATAAAATTTAGCCACTGTTAATATTTTGATAAATTTAGAGGAAATCTTAATACACAAAGTACGCTCTAAAGGCAGATATTGGAGGCCAGTTGAATGTAGTCAGAATGCAGAAGAAAATCATTCTCAGCTCCATTTTGAAAATTTGACTCTAAAATAAAACAAATAAATGAAATAACATGCGTGGCAGTCCACCAGTAAACTAGGGCCGCATATGTGTGAATGACATCCAATTTCCAAGATCTAAACTGCTATTTTGTTAAGGTGTTGAGATCAAAAGCACGCCCAGCAATGTTATTTATCCCCATAAATGGATACAATCTGAGCGACATCATAGTCCGTCACGTAGGTCGTGAGTTCGAGAAACTCCATGAAGTGAATTCGTTCACGGTGAGTCTGGAATCCATGACCCTGTCCACCAATCCAACCACAAGACAGGCTACTCTAAAATTTGCTAACAATAATTCTGCGACCGGAGATTTCAACCCCCAAGAAAATCATGATGTTGAAAAAATTTTGGACTTGCCCCCCCCTGACCGAAATCCTGGCTACGCCCATGTGTGTCGGGACACATTTTCTCGATCATTTTTCCAATAAATTCGAGCATCTTATTACAGCGATAAAAATATAATCGCATTCGTAAGCATATGTGTAACCAATATAGTGTCGAATTTATATATTGTAAGTAACAAAAACGGTTATTTCGGTGACATATTTTAAGCCTTTCTTGCCATTTCAACGGAGGCCTTATGAAACTTTTCACTTTACACATATAAGGCATATCGGTCTCACACCCCTTTTCTTCGTCACCTGAATTTCAACGCTTTTTTGGAGCATTTTAGCATATTGCTGTAGCATATAAGCAGCGAGAGGCATGATAGCACGGTGACGGTGGGCAATAAAAATTTTCTTTTTTCGAGACGAAAAATATTGAAACTCACGTTCCGCTTGGCAGAAAGCATTAAATTTCACAGTTGGATAAGGTTTCCGTCTTTTTTTTTCTTCATTGCTTACTCTCATACTCTGATGTCGGCTCGTCATAAGGAAAGGGTGAGAGCTGACAAGGGCGGTTTTTAAGTCCTTCGCCACTTAACGTTTCCCCCCGTATTCATCGGCTGTGTATAAAATCCGAAAGCGTATACACAGTTAGTTCTTCGGGCATATATTTGTATTTTAACACGTTGTCGTCTCCTTTCAAGCCTAAAAATCTTACTCATTGTCGTTCACAGTATAGGCTCGGCTATCCGCAACTCCTATGGGGGATGGGGATGCTGATGGCTAAATTCCTTTCGTTTCGTCTCGTTTAACGCATACGAGAAAGGGTATGTGGGTCGCGCGTCGGCGACGGCGACAAGTAATTGCAATATGTGCAAAAGCTATTAGTGTCACATATTTTACTTAGTCTTTTCGCTTTCTCGACTTCTTAAATACTCTCCAAACATACACTCACTCTGCTTTTCTCGCTGTTCGTTTTTCCCACCGCTAAAATCTTCGAGAATTTTGTGACTTCATCAGTAGTCAAGTAACCATTACAGAATACTTCGCCCCTCCCCCGCATCCAATTCTTTTTTGGACTTTCGACAAGTTACTTATGTGAATGGAAGGATGCTGAGAATATTTCAACAAGCACCAGTCGCAAGCTCGAAACGAGCAAAAGAAAAGTGTTAGACGAGACTATATGCGGCGCGGGAGAAGGGAGAGAAGGGCTTGCCATAGGCTAGGCCTAATAGCGTCTTAAGAAAGTTCAATACTTTATAGACGACGTAAACAAAAAAAAAGGAATTTTAACAAAAAAGGCTACTACTTAAAACAATCCTTTTCATAGACGCATCAAACAATGCACGGAGCGTAAATGCACTCTGATTGCAGATGCGACGGAGACGTGAGAGCTTTTCGTGTATTGTGCTCTTAATAAGTGGCAGTGGTGGTGGTAGTTGTAAACAACCTAAAACCTTTCTTTTTACTTCCCGTAAGGCCTGCCTACAAAGAGAAGAACTGTCTTCAAGGAAAGAGCGAGAGAGAGAAGCAAGGAAAGGAAAAATTCACTTCTCATATAAAAAACGGTTTTTCACACGCCTATAAAATTTATGAAAATTCTTTGTGACGGAAGATATGTTTTTTTGGCTCCCTTTAAGCAGCGAAAAATGCAACTAGGATTGTCGAAAATAAACTCGACAATCCAAGTATGTACATGACTACTTCTGTCGATTTACTCTTCTTCTAGAATAGTCTTAAGCAAAAGCCACCCAGACAAGGACACGGTCAATTTCATGGAAGACCAAATAATTTTGCAGTTGTAAAATGCTTTTCTACAGGTTTTCCTATATTTCCTGTCTATTATAATATTTCGGGTCGTTCTCTTGCCGTTCCTATAGTTTACCAACGCCCTCAATCCCCCTCTTTTCCATTTTGTCTCTTTGCATCCGGATCTGTATGCATTAGAATTGTGTATGTATGTGTGCACTCAAAACGTACATTTCTTTTCTACTACTGTGTACCGCACGAGAACATTCCTTATTCTTCAGACATTATGAATTATTTACCGCAGATTCGAAGGACGAGCAAATGACCAAAGAGTTATTGCTTGAACTTCCATTTGTTTAACCTCAGTCACATATTTAATAGGTAGTGGCCGTATACTATACCGCTTGTCGTATCGTCCGTTTTGTCGTATAGAGCCTTCAGGCTGTCGTCGGTCGCCTGCGGTCCAAAGAAGTTGATTATTTTATTTCGCAAAACAGTTTCTTTCAAGACGACACGACCGACGCCAACGAGAAGAAATGCGGACCGAAAATTGTTGGTTGCTTTCGTCATATGTTGTGATAAAAGGACACAAACACTCCCGCACATTTTTACTCGTCTGAATATTGCGAGCAACACCGGCAAATTGGTGGAGCTTGCCAGATATGTTGTGTATTATCCTTTTTCGTACTATTTGGATATTCTAAGGAAGACGTGGTAAGATTTTTTCGTTAAATTATTTACAATTTAGGATATGGCGTCTCGGTCGCTTAAGGTTTTTTTTTTGTACCGTTGTATTTGTATAGTATATGGTCACCATAATTGATTGATGCAGAAAAATAGGGTTAGTGAACGTGCGAATTGTCTTGTGACGAAAGAAACAGTAATTTTCAGAAAAGGACTTGTGCATAGAAGATTATATGGTTAGATGAGAGAGTCAGATAATTCATAAACCAGGTAGAAATTTTATGAAGAATAACTGAATACAAAATCCTCAAATAGAAAATCTCCAAACATAAAAACAAATCAAACAAGAACGTTTTGTAAATGACTGTACACGAAAGAGGCGTGTACGAAATCCCCAACTTAGAAACCCTTGAATCAAGAGAATACCATTTTTTAATGGATTGAATACGAAATCCCCACGCAGAAGATCCCCGATTCTGAACAATCCCCAAAAACAATAAAATCCCATAAGAGCGTTGTTGTACTTTTTAAAATAGTTAAATGCAAGCGAGTGAGTTACAACCCAAATTTTTAAAATTCTCTTTTTTGGGAATCCCTAAAATCATAATCACCAAATTCTAATAAAAAGGCGAAGAAGAATGGTTTGGGTACAAAAATCGCACTCAGACAACTCAGAATCCCAAATTGTAAAATCTCCAGAAATTCAGAATCCCCGAAAATGGGTTGGATACGATATCCTCACGCAGTAGATAGCCAATTCAAAATCCCCAATAGTAAAATTCCAATAAGCTCAAAACATCAAAGAAAAAAAATTAGGTACCTTTTCAACTATCCAGTACAGAACAACTTCCACACAAAATATAATAAGGAAGAACTCGTACCCAACTTCTTGTTCCAATTTGTATAGAAGTTGCGCTGTTTTGCCCTGTACTAGATAATTAAAAACGCCCCTAATGAGATTCAATAAGAATCCCTCCCTACAATCAGAATCCTAAAATGATCCAAAAAATGCGTTGAAGAAAATATATTTTTTAATAGGTTGTAACCCCCTCCGAAGACTCCCAATTCAAAATTTTTGTAAAGTATTCTAAAATACGATATCCGCCAAAATAATCAATTCCAATGGGAACCATAATACGAAATCCCCAATCACAAAATCCCCAAACGTAGAAAAATCCCCAAAATCAAAATCCCCATATTCAAAATCCCCAATCATAATACCCACATACAAAATCCCCAATCATAAAATCCCCAAACACCCGAAATATGCTGGTAAATGGTAGATGGCTGGTAGATGGTAAATGGTTGATGGATGAAAGACTGTAAATTGTTGATGTAGATGGTAGATGGAAGGTGTTAAATGGTAAATGGCACTAGGAGGGTCGTAAATCGATACTAACTTATTTTTTGATTAGCACAAACAAAATGTTCGAGTACATTATATTGCATATACATATATCGTTCTAAACATATTAGGTTTTCTTTAACATCGTCGAGACATGTCCTCATCCGAATATTCGCGGAAAACTTGGTTGGCTTATTGTTGGAACCGATTGCATATTTAATCGCCTGCACATTATCTGCTGTTGTTCTGTGTTACTTCAAAGAGTTTGCCGTTGATTAGCAAATATATCAGTCCACGGTGAATTTTTTATTGCATAGTACGACTATTACAATTACAATAGTCTAAAGCACCTACCATTTATGATCTACCATTTACCATCTACTATTTGCTATTTACCATCCACCATTTGCAATTTACAATCTACCATTTACCATCTGCCATCAACCATTTACAAGCTACCATCCGTCTACCATTAACCACCTACCATTTACCATCTACCATTTATCATCTGCCATTTAACATCTATCATTTACCATCTACAATAGCCTAAAGAAAATCTCCATTCCCCATTTGAGGTGTGATCTAAGAACGCGCGCGAATTACGTTTGGGGATTTTGGTTTTGGGTATTTAGATTTCGGGGATTTTGATTTCGGGGATTTTGATTTCCGGGAATTTCGTTTATGGGGATTTTGATTTGGGGATTTTGGTTTGGGGATTTTGTGACTGGGGATATCGTATCCAACCCAATCCAATCTCATAGAATCCTATAATAAAAATCTCCTATCACATATTCTTATAAAAATGAGAAGATGCTCAATGGATTTGATATGAGATCTGAGTTCAGAAGATCGCCCTTTCAGAATCTTAAAATCCCCAATTCCTGAAATCCTAAAGTTACAATCCCTGAAAAATAGAATTTCGTATCACAAAATCCCAAACAAAACAATGCGTTGATAAGATATTTTAAAATGGATTGGTCATGAAATCCTCATGCAGAATATCTCCAATTCAGAATCGCTAATCCTAAAATCACCAGAAACACACAATCCCCAAAAACAATAAAACCCAATAAGAGCGTTTTATTGAATCTTTTGAAAATAGTTCCAAACGTGATATAAACTTCAAATCTCTACACTTAAAATCTCCAACAAATAGAAACCGGACATGTTCTAAAGTAGCACTTGGCGGAGTATTATGTTTTAGAGAGGGGTGACACCATAGGTTCACGTACCATATTTGACAAACTTACATCTTATTTTGAAAGTGGCGTAAGTCCCATTCTGAATAAACGGAGATATTTAAAAGTTTTCGTTAATCTAAAAAATTTAGTTAGATAAAATGACAATTCGTAAATTTAACAATTTTTTATTAGTCATAAAGTGTGAAACAAAAATTAATTTTGACCAATAGTCCAGTCGAATTAGCATATTAAAAAAATAAACTTTTTTCTTCTTCCTTGCCTCGTTCTTTATACCGCTCCATGGCTTCGCGTTGCTCGACCCGCGGTGTAGGCACATCGCCCGTTTTGGCGATAATATCTCAGCATATTTCTACAGGCAGCGCTATCTTGGATCGTGTCATCGCCGAGACCAATGCGTTGTTGTTGCTTGCCTCTTGCTTGCTTTGCTTGACCAATAGTCCAGTCAAATTAGCACATTAAAAAAAAAAAAACTTCATATATTTTTAATTGTGCTGGAGTTGGTATAGAGTCCCTGGAATCCAAAACTCATCTTGCTATAGGAAAAATAGGAAAATATACACAGAAAATGTGTAGCACTCAACGATAACATACTTTGTTAAATCGGACTCACCCTACACTCTCCGTGGGAGCCATTTTCTAGTTGCATTTATAGTGTCATCTTCTCTTATTAACCCAATTGACCAATGCGGATCTCTCCTGATTTTCCCAAATCACCTCGCTATCCTGCTCCAGTTAAATTCCCGCCAAATTTGTGCTACCTCGCGCATATCTCCAGAGACCAGAATGTTACCCAATGACTGACAAGACAGGAAACTATTTTTAGTAACATATTGGATGACAGGCCTCCCGACCAGGGTTGCCGTTTTCAGATTTCTAAGTGTAACATTTATCTGATAAAATTGTAACATTTTTAGGCTGAGTGTAACAAATTTGAAGATCTTGTTGTTAATGAACAATTTTAGCAATAAATGTGCGCAATTCCGAATTGAATGATTGCTTCACAAATAGTAGAGAGTTATACTCGTAAATTAAAATAAAGCAGTTTGAAAATGTTTGACTTTTTCCGAAAATTTAATATGTTCTGCTCCATAAACATTTTTGACAAAGTTGGTTTATAGGAGAAACGATATGTCAAAATTTCCACAATTTGTTTTCAAAATCTATTGGTTACAATTCTCACAATTAATAATGACTAGGGCTCGGATTTTTATGTTTTTACATATTTTTTCTTTAGACTGATAATCAATTTCTGGGGTGTTTTCTTTGCGTTTCAGAGCATTTGAAAGCAAATGGCATGTATTTGTTTTTACATATTTGTAAATATTTTAGTGATATTACATATTTTTAAATATTTCACTCTTTTTTACATATTTTCATCCATATTTAGAAAATTTGTACATAAGTACGAACAAATGATAAAAAAAATATTGAATTGAATACAACAGTTTCATTAGAATTAGGTAAATTTTTCCGATTTTTGAAAGGAGACGCATTGTTAAATAGATACTTATATATATCCATACATGGGACTGTTTATTACTCAATTATATGAACAGAGGTTTACAAGCCGAAATGTTTTTTTTTTAGAATACGTGCACAAGTAAATTTTTCAACTAAAAATTTTACAACTATTCCAACCAGAACAGAACACTATGCTATTCAGAAAGAAGGTCGTAAATTATCCAAATATGAACACTTTTATTGCTTTGTTGCCTCTGCAAAAATTGATGCATAGCACAATAAATTGAAGGGATAATTTTCTAATTCGATGAAACTAAATGCACTGGGCTAACTTGGGATATTTCTTACCAAACGAATTTTTATGGACAATATTTTAATTTGCTAGAAAAATATTTTGGCTGAGAAATAAAACAATAAAAGAATCAAAATACAAAAGGTAAAGGACTATGCTGCATTAATATTTGGGTTAGCTAGTTAGAGGGGTAATATTGCTGAAATTATATAAAGTGCGAACATGGAACATGATGGACATTTTTCACTTATTTCGTGTTCAGTATTCGATTAGATACCATTTGAACATTTTTTCAAAATGCCAAAAGTCAAGTCTACATCTAGTTCTCTTGTCCTGAAATACATACGGGAATTCCCTGACGAGAATTTCCGTGGAGACGGAATTGTTTTATTTTGTGACAGTTGCGGTAAAGCTCTGGCAACCACCCAAAGGTCTCAAGTTGTACAGCATATTTCTACTGCTTTACATAAACAAAACAAAGAGAAAAAAGAACCTCGTAACAAACGTTTATTTCTCCTTCGGAAGGCAGCAGCAAGTCGGCGTTTAAAATGGATTTATGTCGCGCTTTTGTCAAGGCCAATATCCCATTTTATAAACTCAACAATCCCCACTTTAAGCAATTCGTGGAGAAGTACAGTGGGCAAAGAGTTCCCGAGGAAAGCACCATAAGAAAGACCTATTTATGCGACGTCTACATGGAAGCATCTATTGCTCAATTTTTCAACAATTCGATGAGCGTACTGGGGCCAAATGGAGTGCAGCACAGTAATGTGTTGCTGTTCATAACTGATGCTGCTCCATACATGGTAAAGGCTTGGAAAGCCCTCGAAGTATTTTATCCGAGATTAACTAACGTTACTTGTCTCGCCCATGCATTTTATGATATTGCCGAGCACGTTAGAAACGAGTTCGTCGAAGTAGATGCCTTAATTTCCAACGTAATGAAAGTGTTTTTGAAAGCACCAAGTCGCGTGAGAATACTTAACGAGAGCTTCCTTGATTTGCCCCTACCACCAGATGGGGATCCTGGCTGGAAGCCGTGAAGTATTATTGCGAACATTTCGAGGAGATCAAGGCTGCGTTCTCCAAACTTGACGAAAACGCTGTGGCTATCGAGTAAGCCAAACAAATTTTTACGAAACCATCAATGATCAAAAAGTTAGAAGAGGAAATCGCATTGAAACCAGAGGAAATCGCAAAGCTCAAATATGCACCCATCACATCAGTCGATGTTGAAAGGTCATTCAGCCGGTATAAAAAATCCTTGCACCAGACAGACGGAGTTTCAAATTTGAAAATTTAAAAAATTATCTAATTTGTAACAATTTTGCAGAATAACTACGATTTCGATGTTCGTAATCATATTTTTATTTTACATATTTCAGTTCTTTTTTACATATTTTGACAAAATAAACACATATTATATGTACATATTTCATGTTTTATTTTACATAAAATTCCGAGCCCTAATAATGACACTACTCGGCACAGAAGCTTAGTTTCCGAATGACTGAAGGGGCAGATCATTTCTTAATGTTGGCGCAAAACGAGATGCTCCCTTCAGTACATCAGTCAATGCTTAATATAATATAATCGAACTTAATTAATATTACATGATCAAACTAAAGGATATGATGAACAGAAATACATGCTGTAACAAAAAAATTGCACTCGCTAGTGTTTTCGGTAAAATTTTTAAATTTAATAAATTTGAATTAAACCATCACGTTCCCTTTGAAATGCTACTTTAATATAAACTGAAATTTAGCGCCCTTACATTCCAAATTTTGCCGAAAATTTTGGCTACCGTAAATTTGTTGTTTAAATTTGCGTCAAGGTAGAATTCAATTCTTTTACTGAACTAACTCGAAGGCTTGGTGCAGTTTGCAGCTATAATTGAAGGATGAACACTGATTCTGAATCAACAAAACCGGGCGCTTAATCCAGGGGTCTCAAAATCAAAACCTGACCTGGGCAAAATGTCAGGGCCTTTTAGGATTAAGCGGGCCGCAGGATAAAAATTATAAAAATACCTAGAGAATTTTTTTTCCAAATTTCAATCTGAGTCACTAACGACTAATGATTCTATCCTCTGGAAACAGAATATTCATAAAATGCTCCTCAAACAAATTTAGAAACTTTTGACAAGAAATTAAAACGCTGAAATTTTGTGGATCGATCAAGAGCCACAATTTGCAAATTAGTACTTAGAAATAAATACTCCAGAAATATCATTAGGAGTCAAAATTATTCGGCGGACAGTAATAAGTCTCGAACAAAAATGTCGAGTACCTGCAAAATGTGAACACGAGTTATAATCCAGCTATAGTAGAGAGAAAACAATTTCACGGTGTGCTTTATATTTTTCTGCACACTAGCAGTTTAGACAACCGTCAGCTTCTTAGAACAAAGGGTCGGATTGTTAAAAACATAACTTTAAAGAAATTTCTTAGACTTTAGTTCAACACATTTTTTTACAAACATTTCCATTTTTGACACAATGTGCTGCTACATACTGTGTTTCTCCGATTTGGCTGCGGGCCTGACAAAACTGCGATGTGTGCCGTATGTGGCCCGCGGACCACAAGTTGAACATTCCTACCTGAATAGATCATGCTCAAATCACAAAAATATAAAATTTGTTTCGCAAAATAATTATTGATGTCACTTATAGTAGAAAATCTAGTTTATCCCTCTACTCTTGCCGATTGTAACAAAATTGTTCGGGGTGTAACATTGTAACAAGAAATCGAAAATTGTAACAAAATGTTACAATTGTAACACGAGTGGCAACGCTGCTCCCGACAATGGTAAACTCTTATTTTTAAGGCCATTTCTTACTATGTGTACTTCGATTATTTCGAACATCGCACCCAGTCTAAGTCCTCCCCAATTTTGCGATTCGTTAATCTCTACCGGAGAAATAGAAGACTTAGGACCGGTTACTCATTCATTGTATCCAATAAATAAGCAGTGTAAACGACCATGCTACAAGAATGCTTTAAGCTTAAATTATGGATATGTACGAGAAATCGACACATTTAAACCGCTAAATACTAAAAAGTCATCTGGGCTTGACCCTATATTTACATTTAACCATTATTTAAAACGACATAAATAACGAATATGCATAAATAACGGATATTTACCTAGAAGTTGGAAAAAAAGCTTCTATATTTCCATCCCCGAAGAAAGGCTGCAAAGGGAACCTAAATTACCTTAGACCCTTCTCATTACTTTCAAATTTAGGCAAACTGCTTGACCGCATTCTATCCGTGCATTTAACCGTTTCAGTGTAACTCTTATTCCTCACAACCAATTTAGTTTTAAACGTCACCACCCCAATGAGCATACTGTTGCCACCCTTCAAGCGCACATTTTTTCCAATCAGCGAGAACAAAAATCCACTGTAGTCTGCTGACTGGACTTAACCAAGGACTTCGACTCCGTATCGCATACAGGTCTAATTTACGAACTTATAACCCCAATTCTAAGGATGATCATCAACTTTATAATAGAAAATTTGTAGTAAAGTTTGACAATGTAGTTTCGTCCTCACAAGAAGTAAAATCAGGAGTTCCGCAGGGTTCAATATTGGTACCATTACTTTTTAACCTATACTTGTATATGACTTCTAAGTCGAATACATCTCGGTTTTTTTTAGCCTCTCTAGAAAACTGGCTGCAGTCCCCCGGAGGGTCGCCACCGATTGGAAAGTGATGTCGGAAAGGATCTCATTAACAGAAGAGCGACAAATAGAAACGGTCTTTATCTCTTCCTTCTTCTATTTGGGGACGTTTCAGACCTTCGGTGCGGTGATTTTCTCTGCAACATGCTAGAGAAGTTATCATTGTGCCATATACCGGTATAATATCTCCGTCTACAACATTTCTCGCAAGGCAGACTTTTGCCTCATTTGGGAGAAAAACGGATCCAAAAGAAGCTAAAAAAATAACCTCAAATTAAAACGTAGTGTAGTAGTAGTGCTCATAAAAATGGTCGCTTGTCTTTCCCCTATTAACCTACAAATTTCTCTCAAAGACTATTTGGTCACCCTCAATCTGACTCTTTGTCGCTCTCTGTCTCTCTCATACATCCTCTTTCTCAATAAAATCTTTTTATTCACAGAGAAATACCATAAATATCAATCAAATTGTCTTTATACCGCCGCGCGATGTCGTAAAAAATCGATAAATCGTTTATCATGTGATGGTAATTTTTAGGATCATTTGTGAAGTCATTTAATGCACATATAACAACAAAAATAATGTACTACCCTTAAGTATTATATAAAATATTGCAAAATGAATTTTCAAAAGACGGAAAAGAAATAGCAGCAGCCGGTTGGATGGAATACCTATAGGTTTTACCATTGTTTACGCACTCGAGACCCATAAGTCATATACAAGGATTCGTACGTATAAAGAGAAGGACATTGTTCCGACTTCTGTGTATAAATCGTTTCTCCGAAAACAAATGCTCCCCAGGAGAGCGAGAGAGATAGGATGAATGAATTTAACTAATGGTCGCGGTTTATAAGCCAGACCAGACTGTAAAATTTAGTGCGACATAATATTTTTAAAGCCACTTGGAACAATTAGTTATTTTGTGTGTGCATTATAGAATAATTCCAAATTTTTGCTCGCAAAAGTAGGGAGATGAGATGGAAATTAAAAGAATTCATAAAAATTATGGCAGGACTATGATGGGGAAGGTAAAAGGTGAATTTTTGAAAACTATTGGAAAATGTAATTTGCAACCGATTTAATGGTCGAAATGTATTCTTTCGAGGAGTCCTGTTAATAACATAATTTTCAATTTTCTATAATTTTCAACAGATTCTGTACGATTGGTCCAGATTTGTACGCATTGCTGACGTCAATCATGATTCAAATCTTGCTACTGAGTTCCAGTTGTCGATGCTTCGATACCAAGACCAGAATGCTGCTGACTTGCTGTCTGGCTCGCCTTTTATACTTTTCGAGCCTGTTTGTGGGGATGTCGCATGCTGTTGATCGTGCTTGTGTTGTGCGGTGCATGCTAGCGGGAGATTGCTTACGTTTGGTGTTCGTTGCATGTAGTGCTGTTGTGGTCGGTTGTCACCTCAATTAGAATGGAAGCCTTTATCAGCAATTCTCTGTCAACATAGACTCTTAATGTCGGCCGATAAAAAAGGTTTTTGTTTTGAAATATACCTAAGGAATTTATCGGATAAAATAAACACGCTTTCCCTGTTACATTGATTCAGATTTAAATCATTAAGTGCTGTAATTAAGGGACCTTCTTAGAGACATACATTGGCTTTGAACTCAATATTCGTGCCGACGACGTCACAATATGCATCCTCCCTATTTGAATAGACCTCGCATATTGACTCCTCGTCCTTATATCTGCCTCGCCCCATATATAAACGATTATCACGTCTTCACATCCCCCCTTATTTTTTCAAACAACAAAACGCAAACTATATCTACCCATTTTCGCATAGTGTGCAAATAAACTTTGTGTATACACGACTTAGAACACAATGTCAATCTGCTCACAATATCACTCCCAAGTGATGATACTTTGTGTGACGACAATGTCGTAACGTCACAACACACCCCCACCATAAGGACAACTCAAATAATTAATGCTAATTATTTGTATCCTCCCACCACTCGTCGCTCCTCCGCAGTCTCGACTCCACAGAGATCCTTTAAGATGAGCGTACGAGTATATACTCACAACAGGCTCGCACACACAACGTAAAACTATAACGTCGTCGACGAATGGTATATCCTTTTTAAAGGGGTTAAGTGCATATCGCACTAATCGTATCTTTCTCGTAAGTATGTTGTAATATTGTTGCTGCTGCTGTGCTGATGCTCAAAACGACAGAGGCCCATTGTGTGCCGGCATACGTTTTTCATACCAACCCTCCTCTATGCCCCCCCCCCTCCCTCCGAGTCGAAGGCCGAAGCAGCAAAAGGAGTGGGTATGTATGTATGCCCAAGAAGGCGTCCAGAAAACCGTTTAAAGTTTTAATGCCTCCGGACTATTTACATTATTCACAGGACACGTCAGGAGTTCTTTAAAGACATGGTAATGTGGTGTGGCGAGTGCGAAAAGTGTATATACGTTTTAGGTCCATAAAAAAGAAAGAATGAAGAAGAAGTAAGGGTTAATGGCTTATGGAAGGGTGACCGAGAAGTATCTATAAGGAAGGACATTGTGTCGGTTAGTTGTCAGAGAAGAGTATCCTTTCACATGGGTGTCAGTTGTAAAAATGTTTGCAGAGCATTTATTTTAATTGATTGACTTGTTTATGGAGACCCTTTAGGTCGCTTTGTTTCGGATTTTAATCGTCGGATATAGTCAGGTAGGGGTAAAGGCGTAAGGAAAAAGGAGAGAAATGTTGCAGATGTTTTAGTGAGTGGATGTAAAGAAGGACTTGACTATCCGAAGCTCCTCGCGAGACGGAACCCATTCCTTTAAGACAAAACTTTTACAAAGAGGCTATAGCCTTTGACCTCTCTGCTTGCTCTTTGATTCCGGAAAATCTTAGTCTCCTCGTATGCGAACTTATTACACCCAACCTAAACCAACCGATATTTTCCATTAGGTACAGTATTGTTTCTCTTGGAATAATTGTATCGCCCGATTTCCTCGTGATCGACGACCATTTGCACCTAACCTAAAAAACTACTTTTTTTCAATTCAGCAAACTGTTCCCCTTGATCCTTTGGAACAGCTTAACTAATCGACTACGATTTTTGAACTTAACCTAAAAAAATCCATTTTCCATTTCAGCTAACTGTCCAACTGGATCCGCTGGAACAATTCCTTGCCGATGTAAAAAGCTCCGCCAAAGATCTAGCCTGGATTCGAAATGCTGCCAACGTAAAGCTCATCTACGATCCGATTGACAGCCGAGTTCGACGAAGTCCCGATAATATGAAGCACATACTGGCAAATTTCAACACATTGCGCTATTTCGACGAAGAAACCGGTGAAACTGAAGACAGTGGCGATGGCGGTGATGCCTGGTACGCCAGCTTTCGTAGTATGGAATGCAAAAATGGAAATTGTAAGGAATCGAAAGTAAAAGTCAGAAATACTCCAAAGGATAAGAAGAATAAAAAGAAAAAGTATAGATTCCGAACGAAAAATTCGCCATCTCAGGACGTGGATTATGTTGACGAAGCGCTTTCGAACTTTGTAGAATCAAATAGCCCACAGTTGAACTCTGGCAATGACATGAATAAAGACTCCATCGGTAAACCTAATTCCCGCAAAAGTCTGGATCTCAAGGATCAACTTGAGCACACCAAAAACGACCTGTCCCACGAGGCCGACTACAAACTGTCTAAAATCGAACAAGAAACAATGGGAAAACGATCAAACATCACTTGGCCACTACGCAACCCGAATCACAAGTTATCCTTAATTTCCGCATCGACTCGCCTACGAAACCCCAGAGATCCGACTGTGGAAAACCAGTTTCTGCGCCACGAGCGCAGTTTGAACCCCATCAATGAAATAAAATTGAAAGTCAGCAATCGAATGATGGAAAGAGGATTCGGTGCATCACTTCCCAGTGAAAATTTAAATCCACCACATCGTAGGAAAACTACAATTGATGAAATCCTGGCAGAAGGTCATGCAGAAGACGCGGGCGACGATCCTTGGAAGCAAGATGACTCCGAATCGGAACCCGAGGTGTATAGATCGCGTCGAAAAATTTTGCAATTCGACGAAGACTATGCGTTGCTGGAGACAGAACGACCAGTAACTTTTAGAAAACCTACAACGGAAGCTTCGCCAGCAACTGAACCTTCAAATAACCTCACGAAACCTGCAACATTTCAGACAAATTCGAAACCACTACTTTCTAATAAAACTGAATCTGAAACAGTTGAATTTAAAATTGGACTAACCATAAATGCAACTCTACCGGCAAATTGCTCAGCTCTGAAGAACAACTCAACCGCCAAGAAGAAGCTCCTTGAAAAACGTGCGGCCGCCATTGTGTTTCCACAAATTTCATTGGGCTCGACGAAACAAACCAATGACGAAGTTCGGTAAGAGATACGAGACAATTTTTTTCCATACGCATTCACCGTGGGCTATACACGAAACTCATTTTTAAATTTTAATTTATGTTGTCCATACATTTCTTGTTCTTTTTTATGCAATCGTGAAATAGCGAAACTTTACTCAAAACTTACCAACAAGAAGGCTCGTCGTCATCTCCCAACCGACCACTGGACGACCTTATAACCGGCAAAACTCCATCACGAGTAATAAATGCAGTTTTCATGTTAGCCCGCAACAATGCTCAGTTTCGCAATCAAATCTGGCCAGGATTGAAAAAACAACAGGATAACGCACAGGATGCAGTTTCGCACGCTGACGAGGACTTGAAAGTGTTTCAGAATGAGGTAGGCAATCATTATACAGATTTTTTTTCCTTATGTTTGTCTGAGAGCATCTCGCAGATCCTTCCTTCAATGGACACGCTTTTTTGCACTATATCCTAATTTCCAAACACCCTCGCATCCTTGTTGTGTATCTCTATGCTATCTATAATTGCTATTATTTTCGTGTCATCTATTGAGAAAATTTTAATATCGATATTATCATTAATCATCTCGTCGCGTCTGTCGGGGGGTTTATGATGTACTGTACATCGCACTGAGAGAAGCTGAACAAATGAGCAACAACCCTGTGAATATAATAGCATAGATTCCTTCTATTCAAACATTATAAAGGGGGATGGTCGAAGTCGGATAGGGTCCAATCATGTCAGTCGAGGCAGTAGAGTGAGTCCATTTACGACACGATGGTACATTCATATCGCGTTTTTGTGTGTTCCGTGCGGGGCGCGAGTTTTTCGGCTAAGCACACTCTTGTCATAATATACATAACAGAATACAAATAATAATAACACAAGACCATCACTGCCACTTATTTTCTCGTAAATCGCGTAAAAATAAAGCCGCACAAGATTAATGGATCCACGTCTTGTTCTGTGTGCCTTTAATTTTTTTTTATTTGGCTGATGGTTTTTAAGGAACAAGAAATTTTAAAAGAAAATAGAAAAGGGAGCTGTTGTGCGAGGATAAGGATCAATCGATTTAAATGAGGCAAAAAATGCGGAAGCGGAAGGTCAACAAAGAAGAAGTCGTTTAAAAGTTCATTTATTGCGTTTAGTGATAAAATCACCTTTCAATTTGCGTATAAATTTTGTCGGAAAAAATTAAGAATTAACGCTTAACCCCTAATTTTGATTGTACTTTATTCCAAAGGTGACAAAAACTTGAATTCATTTTTGGCTGCGAAACATTTTTTTAATTGTCTGTCCCTTGTTAAAGTAGACGAACGTTCGTTATTTTTTTGCCGAATTTTAAAAGCTATTCTTTAAAACGTACACATTGTCAAAATTTACCGTTATCTGTCAAAAGAAAAAAAATCGTGAATATATTGCCAAGCTTTCAAGTCACTGATATTTCAAAGCCTGGAGCACCTGGACCTCTCCATGGGCAACGTCCCTGCCCTTTGCTGCAAAAAGCTCAAAATTCACTGAACAATAACTGCTGCAAAGTTTACAAGCCATTTTTTGAAAACGTCTCGTTTTATTGATAGATACAAAAACGAGAGCCATTCTTTGGCATGGAATTGCTAACAGGGGAGTTTTCTAAAATCCTAATTTGAGCTGGGATATTTTAGAATGAATTTTCAGCTGAAAACCGTCAGGATCTGGTGTTTCACCCTGTATAAATGAAGCTATTAACATTAAATAGAAACTAAATGGAAAATACAAATGAAATGGACGTCAATTGCCAAGCTTTGATAAAATTAGCTGGATTTTTCCAACATCTTTCTTTTGCGATAATGAGACCCGATAAGCCTCTGTGTATACGTGCCCCGTTAAAAACGCTCCTTAACCATTTTTTTCATAAATATGTTCTATAACGATGTATCGAAGGGTGGTAGCTTCATAATATTCTGAACAAACTGTACAAAGACTCTGAATGATTCCAGAAGCCAAATAGTGTTTCCAACAATGTTTAATGGAAACCTCCATAACGGTAACGTTATAAATTGTGTTTTTTTTGTCATTTTATATGAAGTCCCAGAAGCTACGAATTCGTAATAGGCGACGTTCAATAATACGAGTATAGTTACCGTTATAGAGATTTCGCGGAAAATCCAGGAAGTCCTGAAATTATCTTAATTATAATCTAGTAGCGTTTTGTTGGTATCATCGAAGCTACGACTAAAAATTATAGTTATAAAAAAATAAAAAAATGCTTTTCTTTTCTTTTCCCTTTGTGGAGCACGTATTACGATACGAATTTATCGTAGGCAACCTTTCATTAAACGTAACCGTTATTCACGATTATCTATTTCTGATAATTTCTTTATTTTACGGTTTGAACCAGTTATACTCAACCGGTGGGGCGCACCACCCTAGGAGAACATGAAGAATGAACAGGGGGTCGCCATATCATAAAAAAATTGCATGGAACATGGACCACGATTTTAAATGAGTGGTGAAGTTAAGACTATTAGTTAGAAAATGAGGCAGTACCAATGTAGATGAAATTCAAAAGGCAAAACAACAGTTATAGCTCGGAGATGGCGTTAAAAATGAGAATCTCCAATAAATAATAACAATTCTTCATTATTTGTGTATCTGCCTCTGGTTGAGCAAAGCTTCACTATCAGCTTGATCTGCGTTTTACCTATACTAGGGGGCTTCGCCCCCTGCTCGCTACGCTCGTCAACCCCTAACCCCCCCCCCCCCCTGCCCCTACCACCGGCCCCTGCCCTGCCACAGCCATGAGCTGACGTGCTCGCGCTGCGCGCTCGCAGCACTGACTGACTGCTTTTCGTTCTTGCATGCTATACTTATCGACATTCGGGATTCATCGTAGCCAATCAGAACATTCATCAGATTTTGCCATTTCCGAAGTTAGCATTTTTATATATAGAAGGAAAATTGCTCTCAATCTCAATAGACCTTCTCCGCGTGCTTATAGATCTCACTCGACGACTAACGTTGCTTCCAATAGTTGTTTACCATTTAAAAAGGGTATGACCCCAATGTCTCTTCTGTTCTTTCATATTGGCTACTATCCTATTTTGCCATTTTTTATTTCCGTGCTGTAAAATCACGAAAATTTACAGTTTGGTCTTCTGCACTGAACCAAATCGCCTGCTAAAGTAAAGAAAATATGGCTCAAATCAAGAAAAAAAGACAATAAAAAACAGCCAAGAAATATTTCTCTTCATTTGAGAATTAGTCACCATGATCCAAGTGAAATGCCATTAGCAGCGCTTTAAGGAAAAGTAACTTTGAATCAAGCAAACTTTTCTTATGAAAAAGACAAGAGAATCTAAACAAAAATAAAAAAGAAACTTGCATCCAACCAACATCGAACACATAACCCGACTCTTCCCAGTCAAACGCGCTACCAACTGAACCATAGACACTTCTGACTAATCTATACTACAACGCTCCAATATAAGCTAAAGCTAAAATAAAGCTTTTCCACGAGCTTTGAATGGAAAATGCCAAAAAAAAAATTATTATCAAGCATTTGTTTGCTTGAATTGAGAATAATGGTTTAGGCTTGAATTTACTTCCTATTTCTCAAAAGAAGGTCTTGAAAATAGGATAGATTTAAGAAGAAATTGTCACATTTTGAGAAATTTTGTCTAAATTCGGGAATTTTGCAAATGAGAAAAGAGTTTCTTAATTTTAGATAGCCCAATTTTTTCAGTGTGTTACTGGTTACCTGAAAATGAAAATACAGAAAACTAAACTAATTTTCCAAGATGGCATAAGATTTTTCAGACTTCGCACTGAAAAAGGTTGAGTACCACTGACCTAAATCCTCATAGGATCGTATCGCATCATTGAATACTTTTGGCTATATTCGCCACAGAGTACTTTTCCGAAAAGGTACACTGAACCAAATCGCCTGCTAAAGTAAAGAAAATATGGCTCAAATCAAGAAAAAAAGACAATAAAAAACAGCCAAGAAATATTTCTCTTCATTTAAGAATTAGTCACACTGATCTAAGTGAAATGCCATTAGCAGCGCTTTAAGGAAAAGTAACTTTGATTCAAGCAAACTTTTCTTATGAAAAAGACAAGAGAATCTAAACGAAAATAAAAAAATAAACTTGCATCCAACCAACATCGAACACATAACCCCATTCTTCCCAGTCAAATGCGCTACCCACTGAACCATAGACACTTCTGACTAATCTACTACAACGCTCCAATATAAGCTAAAGCTAAAATAAAGCTTTTCCACGAGCTTTACATGGAAAATGTCAAAAAAATCTATTATCAAGCATTTTTTTGCTTGAATTAAGAATAATGGTTTAGGCTTGAATCTACTTACTATTTCTCAAAAGAAGGTCTTGCAAATAGGATCGATTCAAGAAGAAATTTTCACATTTTGAGAAATTTTGTCTAAATTCGGGAATTTTGCAAATGAGAAAAGAGTTTCTTAATTTTTGATAGCCCATTTTTTTCAGTGTATCGTTAGCCAGATACGTATTTCCGAAAACCTCTTCATTTGCATATTTGAATGCAGTTCCTTAGGGGGTCATGTGTTGACAAAGATTTTTGGTATTTTGAAATTTAAAATTTTTGAAATCTGAATAAAAAAATCTTACAACTCTTCAGATTCTTTAGATTCAGACAGTTTGGAGGCCAAAAGTATTCAGCTAGTCCATTCCTGTAATTTTGTAGTAAAATATTAAGTTCTTACATCATAAATAATTCCACAAATCCTCCAAAAGCGCCCTTTTGTATATTCCTTCACACCAACAACTTTAAAAATTTCGAAATTATATGAACTCTCAAATCATTTCCATTATTTTTCGAATTTCGTATGAAAGCGACAATAACAATGCTGTCGCTAGAAAGTGATCGCCATTGGCGACAGTTATGGGCGATTATAGCCTTAGATGATCCCAAAAAAGCTCTGTCGCTTTTCGACCTCTCGGTAGTAGTAGCTATCTCTTTCATACACACGTAAAAACCCATTAATAAATTGTCGCCCGACGAGGCCATCACTTTCGATTATCGCCATTGGCGATGGCGATTATCCCCTTACAGAATGTACACTCAGTATTCAGTAAAAGATCCCATATAGGCTGACTGTATTGTATATCGATGCACGGTAAAGGTCTCTTTAAAGTACTGAAAGCACGAAAAATGGAAACAGAAAAAAAATAGAAATATTGAATGCGCAGAACGTTAAGATGAGAGAGGTTTCTGATGATGAAGTATGATATGATTATGCAAATGTTGAGTCTTCAGTCTTTTGCCGATGGCACACGTCTAGGTCCTTTCAGAACAACACTAAATTAAGAGATGTATTCGCTCAAAACTGCTTCAAAGTAAACCGATCAGATAGAATTGTATTTTGTGCAAAAATCCAAAAGCGGCACGCCTTCTAAACAGCTCAACCGACTGCACCGACTGTGACTCTTCATATTGACATTTCCTAGTAAATTAGGTTTGGCTATCATAGATAAATATTTTTTCGCAAATTCATTTCAAAGTGTTCCTTAAGCTGATCTGTTCTGTTTACCATTAGTTTGCTCACTCTTTGCTGCTCCGTGTGATGAAATGTTGATGCAACATTGCAAGGACGACTACACTGAGATATATAATTTAAACTTTTTGTCTAAAGTGAAGTAGTTAACTTAAATTTATATAGGTCAAGTCAATCTATCTAATTTTCGCAGCAGAAAATACTATTAAAATCGTTCATTTAACCACGCAAGAATAGAGAAAAAAAATTTAGTGAACTCTTACACTAAAGTCATTGAACGTATTATAGGAATATAAAATTTAACTTCAAACAATCGTTGATATTTCCGTGAAGCAGTAAAACTTTTCTTCAAAACAATTCAACTATTTAACATTGGCCGATTTATACACAATAAATAGTTATCACTACAAATGCATTATCCAAGTTTGCAAATTAAGTATATAGATGTTTTAACTAACATATAATAGAAAAATTATCCATATCTTCGGAGCTGTTTCAACTACATGGAATCATAAGCTGAAAATCAAAGACGAACTTCAGCCGAAATCAACTACTTTTTAGATGATCGGTCTGCTTTTTTTCTCTCAGTGTACATATACACCAATCCCGTATTCCACCGATCACATGGAACACTGTACGTTACGCAAGTGAGGCGCAATAGATATAAACCCGTCATATAGACAGCTAAATTAACTATACCGTTATAAACAGATTTTGGCAAAACATTTTACCGCAAATTATAGGGAGCAGGCGAAGCTACGAATATGGCGCAAATTATCTTTCAGTGTACGTATAACAGCTATAGCGGTATTCAAACATTTTTGTACGGTTTGAACCATCGTGGCTCTCAGTGGCTCTCATAGGAGCACATTTATTCTTGCGGAATTTTCCCACATTATTTAAGGTTAAAAATTTAGCATGCGCAACTTTTAATAAAATTTTTAAATTAAATCAAACTTTCAAAACGGAGACTGCAAACAACTATGTCATGAGCAGGAATCTTAGAAACTTATGTGATTTATTATTTTATATCCTTCACTTATTATAGCGAAAAGGGTATATTAACTTTGTCATGAAGTTTGTAACGCATTGAAGGAAGCATCTCCGACCATATAAAATATATATACAGGGTGTCCAGAAACTGCCGCATAAATGCACTGGATTGTGATTCCTCATGTGATTTCCAGCAAAAAAGTTGTATGAACATACCCTCTCAGCTTAACCCTTTAGCTGCCACAGGCATTTAAAGATTTAAAAAAAAAATAATTTTCTTGCACGACTTAAAGCCTAATATCTCCAAAGTTAGACGAGCTAGAATAGTGAAATAAAATGAATCTTACAGCCAACAAATTTACCTATAAAATAAAACTAACCACACTAAAATCGGATAAGAGGATTTTTTTTTTTATTTTACAGAGCTTCAAAGTCAAATTTGCGTAATTTGACCCAAAAACAATCTTTTTTTCCATCTCAATTTTCTCCAACTTCTCCCAAGGTGAGGTGCTTGTACGATTCTTTTAAAAATTGGCGCCTAGTCTTACAATCATATCTTACTTACATCATTTTATTCTAGCTCCATTACTTCTAACAGTTTTTATACGTTAAGTGTAGAAAACGAGGGTTAATTTTAGCTCGAATTCAATACAATACAATTCAATTCACACTGCCCCTAATAATCTGCAATTGGTAAAATCTATTCAAATTGTGTCGAAATCGAGCCAAAATTAACCCTAGTTTTCTGCACTTAAGGTACTAAAACTGTTAGAAATAATGGAGCTAGAATAAAATAATGTAATGTATGATCGTAAGATATTGTGCCAATTTTTAAAAGAATCGTACAAGCACCTCACTTTGGCAGAAGTTGGAGAAAATTGAGATGGAAAAAAGATTATTTTTGGGTAAAATCACGCAAATTTGATTTTGAAGCTCTGTAAAAACCAAACCTCTTCTCCGATTTTAGTGTGATTAGTTTTATTTTATAGGTAAATTTGTTGGCTGTAATAATCATTTTATTTCACTATCCTAGCTGGTGTAACTTTGGAGATATTAGGCTTTAAATTGTGCAAGAAAATGATTTTTTCAAAAATGTTTAAATGCCTGTGGCAGCTAAAGGGTTAAGCTGAGGGGGTATGTTCACACAACTTTTTTGCTGGAAATCACATGAGGAATCACAATCCGGTGCGTTTATGCGGCAGTTTCCGGACACCCTGTATATATGATCAGCGTGACGAGCTGAGTCGATTGGACGATGTCCGTCTGTCCGTCTGTTGCGACGCGTATTGCTCGGCCAGTTTAAAAGCTATGGAGCTGAAATTTTGCACACATGCTTCTTTTTGTTGCAGGCAGTTTGTATGTTTGAATCGCTAAAATCCGACAAGGGGGTCGTGGGGCTGCCATACAAACCTATCCCCCAAATTAGGTTCTTCTTAGAAAAACTTTTTTGTTTGTGGAGGAATTTCAATCACATTTCACACAAATGTGTTTTCATTGGTGACACATTACGTATGTAAAAATCGACCAAACCAGATAATGGGGTCGTGGGGCTGCCATACAAACCAAGTTCTCCAAATTAGGTTCTTCTAAGAAAAACTTTTTAATTTCTCATCGATTTCAATCAAATTTCGCACAAATGTGTTTCTAGTGATACCACAAAACATATGTCAAAATTGACCAAATCGGAACATGGGGTCATGGGGCTGTCATACAAACCTAGCTCCCCAATTTAAGTTCTGCTAAGAATTTTTTTTATTTATACACCAATTTCAACCAAACTTCACACAAATGTATTTCTATTGATGGCACAAAACATATGTATGAAAACATGGAGTCGGACCATGTGGTCATGGGGCTACCATACAAACCTAGCCCCCCAAATAAAATTTTTCTAAGAAAAACTTTTTATTTGCTCACCAATTTCAATCAAACCTCAGAAAATTATATTTCTATTGATGCCACATAACAAATGTGAAAATAAATGAAATCGAACCATGGAGTCATGGGGCTGGCATATAAACCCAACCCTCAAATTAGGTTCTTCGAAGAAAAACTTTTTTATTTGTCCACCTACTTAAACTAAAATGTGATTTAATTGATGCCACAAACATACGTAAAAATTGATGGAAAGGCCATGCGTTCATAGGCTGCCGTACAGCCCCCCCCCCCCCTTTTTGGTTCGTCTAAGAAACCCACGTGTCCCGCTTCCCCCAATAAATCTTCGCCACGTACGTGAAAATTCAAGGAAAAGCATGGAAGCGGGGAGTACTGAACACAAGTCATAGGTACGCCCGAAAAAACTTTTAGCCCGAGGGGAGCGAAGGGTATCCAAATTTCGGCCGCGCCCGAAATTAGCCTCGGTCTCGTTATAGTTAATTTTTTTGCCGATAACTCGTACATCTTATCGAGTGCCCGTTGGCTGGTTAGTCTTATCGTAGAAAAAAAACTACACCCAGTAATTTTCACACGTGCCACTACCCTGCGCGGGATAGAGTTTAGGGGAAAGACGTCCACTATGATTTTTCTAGTTTGTATATGCAGCATAAACATAACGCAATTTCATATATAATTATGCAAAGCAAACATACATTCAATTCAATTCAATGAAGAATCTTTCGAGATTCTTTTCTATACGAAAGATAGACTAGATAGCCGACGGGCACTAGATAAGATGTACGAGTTATCGGCTCTTTATATACTAAAATATGGGCAACCTATAGGAAAAAAATAAATATGTATGTATGTGCAAAAATAAAAATATTTTTGTTTTAATTTACTAGATTTTCCCTTTTATCCTTCACTCTCTGTTTGCAGGATAATTCCGCACAAATTCAACACACCGAAGATATGCTACGCGAAGTCATGGAAAATCTGAACAATATTATTGAACAACAAATTGAGACGCGATCCTGTATTCGACTACGTCCCGATCTGCAAGCTTTCTATGAGCAAATAGTTGAGTCGCGTTTAGAAAATGACCGTATTCGTGACCGTTCACGATTTGGACGTCAGGATAATATGAGCAATCCGAATCACATTCGAAAACGTGAAGCGATCAGTGAATCCGAAATCAGAAAGAGGAGCAATGTTGTCAAGAAACTGTTGCAACAGTATGACTATTTGTCGGTTGCGGATCAGGCAAAAGTAGCAGAAGTTAAAAATTTGCTTGATATGCATGATGAGTTTTTGAAGGATCTTGAACGAAATGATAAAATGCAGACAGATGAGGGTGGCACGAATTAGATAGAAAATTTCGGGAAAAAACGATCTTTTATCGAATGAACTTCAATTATGAATGAAGGATGAAATGTAGTCACATTTTTTTCAAATATATATTACATAGATACTTTATCTTTGTCTAATAAAATAATCGAATATAGAATATCAGAATTTTAATATTTAATGGCTAAAAACTTTTGGACAAGAACCACTTTCTTCCATCTCTTTATCAATGATCAACATAAATATTTTTATTAACAATTCAAAAGAAAAATCCCCGAACGATAAACATATCTCCATGTGTACCCATTACCCAAATTTAAGAGTTATTAACCCACCCGACATAGCCAATAACCAATAATCTCATCGAATAACAATAAATTAAAAATAATAATTTTACACGTGACTTATGCATGCATTCATTTTAGTTGACACTCAACTCATATACCCATCAAAACGAGTGGTGTTAGATAATAATAATAATTTATTAGCAATCTTCAGTGTTTAGTATGTTTACCAAAAATAAGAAGAAGAAGAAAAAACACTCTGAAGTTGACAATCATCGTAATCATAACCGCCACAGTGGTATTACAAAAGCAGCATTTATGTTGATGATGAGCCGCGATCTGCATACAATACTTTGGTGCCACCACTTTGGTTTACGATATATGCCATCCAAAGTTACTGACATTTTCCTTATACCATCATCATCATGTGAAACAGAGGTGACCGAGGTGACCAATTAATTGGTCAACTGTGACGCACAAATGGCAAAATTATGATCGTTCATACTAAAGTGAATTTTAATTTACTTATAGTTTAGTGTGATGACGAATAAACCGAGGAGTCGAGCAACCAACGTAACCGTGGAGCGACCTCAAGGCAAGCAAACTTTGGAAACTATTCAGGGCAATTACATTACTATTATTATTGATAGCATTTCTTCGAATTTCTGTTTGATAAAATTCAATATTTGACATACATACATACTTTTTTTGAGATACCAAAACACAAATTTCGAAGAAAATTTTGTAAAACCTTAAGCCAGATTTGGTTCGAAATTTTTTCGGCCTATATAATTAAAAAAAAACATATTTAAAGGCCATAATTAATTTACTGGAGCTTGAATATCATATAAATTCATCTTCTGGTTACAACTGCGCATATCAATCATCGCATAACAATAAGACCACTTATCGCTCCATCATCCAAAATGTCTTCACCATTCATTTATACCCTCCTCTCCATACCATAGATTTCTACTCGCATCGAACACATCATGATAAACTTTCGATACGTAGAATGCGTATTGAAAATAATAATAGTCCTTGATTGTTGTCTATTTTAACTTTTTCTCTTTATTTCTATCAATATACGGAACTTTCAAAAATATATACATACCACAGTCAGCTCGCCCTCCGGCCTTCGTCATCCCCTCGTTGGGCTTCCGTTAAATACTCGTAGTACGGCATGATGACAACTGACTTCCATCTCTCCATCATGTATGGCAAAACTTGTGTATCCATTTTCCAGGACAACAAAATCACAACTGAACATCGTACGAGTACAATAAGCTGTTGTCGAACAACAATATAATATCCGTATACCGTATACGAGTGTTGTAGGAGAATCCTTCCCATTTAGTCGATTCTCCCCAAGTCAAAAAAGGACGCATACTATACAGCACTACAGACTGCAGACTCTATGGTGGATAGATGTTTCGTTGAACTGTTGAACGATGAAGTTTTCAATCCGATTTCGTTGTTAAGTTGAAGTCATACTACGTATACTCACAACTCGTAGTACACAACATATAGATATAGGCGCGAAAAATATAACAAAAGGACGAACATACGAGTAAGGAGTCCTCTACTCGTATGCATCAAATCAACAATAGTAGTAACCCGAAAAAATTCTCTACCTTATATCGAATATGAACAAGTTTAAACAATAGTTGAAAGTGTATGCTGTAGATACATATGGATTAAAATCAAAAGTTACCAACGCCGATTCGACAATATCTTTTTGTCTTTCTTGCAAAAAGTTCAGGACACACGTTCAGAACAAAAAAAAATTAACAACAACAAAATTTTCAGCATTCAATATTGGAAATAGGTTGAGAGAAGTGGAACGCGTCTACAGCCGAGACGCTGCCAATACGTATAGCATTTATGGTGTAGGAGAAGAAGTTATACTTATGTGCGGAAATTGATATGAAAACTTTTCACACAAAACGCTTTATTGAAGAATAATCGGGAAAATTGTTTTTCATCATTTGATTAGTATTTTATTTATTGAATTTTATTTCAGAAGTTTAACGTCATTTGTGTTAGGCTGAAAGACGGATTTCAACGTGACAAAACCCGCATTATTTTTTACCGTTATCATTTAGGACACTCTGGTCTCAATGGTGAATCGAATGCTATACCCATAAAAAGCTACACCGAGAAAAATAACGTCCCTTAAAATTAACTCGATATCCTTTTGAAATCGAGTTACATTCCTATTAAATATAATCCTTTCTTTTTAAATAGATATCCTTTAATTCAAATTCATTCTTTTTAAATTAATGGGAAATCCTTTAAATCCAAATTTTCAATAGGATTTTTTTTTTTTACACTCACAATGAATGGTGGAAATTATAAACGTCGTCCCGTGTAGTCTGTGTGGTGTAGTAGGTAGGGGCGTTAGTCTTCAAATCATAGGGTCGCAGGATCGAATCCCACTGTAGGTGGGTAATTTATTATGCATTTTAGAGCGTGAAGAGGTAAATGAAATGTCGCCAACACCTATAGCGAGGTCAGTTATACAAAACTAATTTATGAGTAATTTTCACAGGGAAAGAACACCCTGTGAAAATTAATCCTTTTGGTGAAATTTAGAGTATTCTTTTGAGTTCATGCATTTGGATAAATAATAAGAAAAATCCTTTAATTCTAAATAAAATGATATTCCTTTAAAACAAAAAGTCCATCCTTTTAAATTAAAAGGAAATCCTTTCGATTTATGGTTGTGACCTGATTAAATTGACACTGCATCACTTTAATTTAAAGTGATTATAGATAGATTTTCAAAAGGAATATCTTATTAGTTCAAAGGGAAATCCGTTTGAAATAAAGGGATTATACAATGATTTAAAGGGAAACAAATATGAAGCAAAATCATATTTGAATCTCTTTGAATCATACGCGTATTTTTTGAATTTACAGGATTTTTTTTCTCAGTGATAGTTGCCTTTGCACCAACGGACAGAAAGTACTCCTGGTTAGATGATGTGGCCCTTATTTTGTTGTGAGTAGTATATTTGCCTTGATGCAGTAGTCACTCTTCCCTTAAGCTACAAACACTTAATGAACTGGATCAAAATGGCTCAATTTGTGTAAGAGTCTGTAAGACGAGCACTCCACCTAACAAGTTGCAACATGTAGTTGCAGCTTGTTAGGAACTTCATAATATTCCTGTGGTCAAAAACTCAGAAAATGATGGTATACAGACAAATCTTTACTCACAACAAGCAGGAACCTCACAGGAAACTAGATGAATTTTCAAGAAGTCAGAGCCTGAACTGAACATTTGCCGCCATTTCGCCAATACATAGCCCGAGTAGCGGCATATTTCGAGAAGTTTATCCGTTTATCTCACTCAGTAGTGACCCGTGAGGGTAGCAATATTTGGGTACTATGGTGTGTATCCTGATTGGGTTCCTAGGTAACCTTGAAGATCAGTGGCGTAACGTACGGTGTTCCTTGTGTGCAGCGGAACACGTGCCCCACATCCAAAAGGGCCCACACATGCCATATACATATGTTTCATGCTTATTAGTCAAAAACTTAATCAAGCCGCAGGATCAAAAGTACTGAATTACTATCGCCAATTTATGCTTTAAGTTAAAAGTTACGATTTTAAAATATTTACACTAATTAGGGAATTTTCGAATCATGATGACGAATTTCCATTACAAATTGATTAATATCAGAATCATATGATGAATGAATTTTCATTTCTAATTAACGAAATTCCATTGTCAAATTGACTAATTTCTAAATAATTTTTTTGAATTTTCAAATCGTGTTGACGAATTTTCATTTCAAAATGATGAATTTCCAAATCATGTTGACGAATTTCCCTTTTCAACTAACTAAATTCAATATAAAACTCCCCGGAGTTCCACAAAAAAATGACGAAATTTTAAGATAATTAAAATAAAGATTTCAGTCTGGTGGTCTCAGTTATTCCGAGACAGGGATTCTAAAAGTATCATCCGCACAATTTTATTGAGACTGCAGTTTTAGGCATTTAATATCCGAAGCTTGAACACCCACATATAGGTGTCATAAACATCATCATATCCATATCCTATCCGCGTTTGTGTGACCTAGCCTTTCGAAACTTAAATTATCCCCCAAGTGAAATCCTAAGTTCTCTTTGTGAGGATCCTAACCACCTATGTTTCCGATTATGTTGCCCAACGAACCCCATTCATGAAAATATTTCGCCGCCAAAAAGCCTATATTGTCCGTGTTTCATCACTCCATTTCTGGGCTTAAATGTATACTTTATAGAGTTTTTGCTTTCCGCCATGTTTTAACGTTAGAATAAAGCCTCCTCACACGAAGTTCCTTTGGGAAGTTAATCGATTTAGAAACTTTTCGTCTGAAAGGGATATTTTTGTGACGCAGGTCATGTGATGTAATCAAGAAAGAGTGAAACTCATGTAGACGCCATTTATCGTTAAAAGGAAAAAGTTCGCTCTGGATTTGTCTTTCTCAAATGTTTAACCCTTTTTCTAAAAATATTTTTGTTGTCATATATAGTTTAATGGGAATGACATACCCTCCGACCCACTAAAAAAAAATTCCGGGCTAGGGCATGATGTTGAAAAAATGTTTACGTCTTTAGAAAATCCAGCCTACGCCCTTACTGAGAATTTTTATAAAAAAGAAGGTCAGAGCTAGCTAAATCCGGGGAATCAAGCTTAGTCCTGATTTAGCATGTCCGAAAAAAAGGAAGTACTGCTACTGCGGCTCTGGTAATGTGTACTGTGATTACATCCCTCATCTTGCTGAAACTCAAACAATTTTGTTCGAAATTTGACCTTTAAATGCTAGATGAATCAATGCAATGGGAACCAACTGAGGCGATCCATCTACGAGGAGATCGGGTGAATTGAAGTCAAAATGCCGCCAAAGGTTTATAGAAGTTTCCAAAACTCTTGCAGGGGTATGAAATTTCTCTCATCAGGAGACTTTGCTTTAATCGCTTTTATGTGTTTAGTGTTTATACGAATCATTATTTCTCATTTGATATCAATTTCTCCGGAGGATTAATATTTTTTTTAGGGGACGTGCTCTCCTCCGATTCAATAGACTAAAATAAAGTTTTAGACCTTACTTCCGGAAACTAAAGTGCGACGTTCCGCATATAAACTCAATAATAAAATTACGTTCTATAGGTACTTTCATCCTATATTTAAAAATTAGATGGATCTCCCCTTTGGTAAGACTAACACTAAGGGATCATGCATAGAAAGATGAAATATAATCCTTAATGCTGGTCAAAAGAAGAGGTACCTACTAAATATTCAATTGGAGGACGAAATTAGCACATAAATCTCCAATTTCAGTTTTAAAGTAGAACTTGAATAGCGCATAGCTTCGGAAGTAGGGCGGGGGCTAGCATCACAGACTTACAATTACGCAACTCTTACTAGGCAAGCATTTTAGGATTCTAGATGCAGCACCTCCTATCAATTGTTGGCTCTCAAGGACTTTGTTTCTTCAAAACACAACTTTCAACTATTTATTTCATCTGTATAGGTTTCGTTTCCACTTAATGGAAATTGATATTGAATTCTTCCTTCTGGCTTTTATATTTTTTTCTTGGAGCTCTAGCCAAAAAGCCGCCCCTAAAATTTGGCGCCCCGGGCGGCCGCCCGGCTTGCCCCCCCTTAGAGCGGGCGCTGCAACCAGTCGTCATTGTGCTACATGGGTATCAAATAAATGAAAAATTCGACTGTATAAAAAAAGGACCCGCTTCGAGCGTGAGCGGAAGTCTTATTAAAAAAAATCATCCAAATTATTTGTGCCACGTAATTTAAGGGCCACTCTTTAAATTTATAGTTTACCTATAAACTTTTTTGTTCCATTAGTAGTAAGTTAGGTCTCGCGGTACTTGGGGAAATAAAAAATTTTAGGGTCTTTTTTGAAGTTGAAAAATGAAAAACCGAAGATCAACTTAACCGATGATCAACAACTTTAGGGCTCTCTTACACAGTCATATTTCTATTATCATATCATTAAGCCTACTCGATCCTTCTTCTTTTTCCGTGCCTCGTTCTTTATACCGCTCCATGACTTTGCGCTGCTCGACCTGCGGTGTAGGCACATCACCCGTTTTGGCGGTAATATCTCAGCACATTTCTACAGGCAGCCTACTCGATTCATCCGATTTAAATTTTTACACGTGCACTAAACGAAATCGAGTAGGCTTAAGGATATGACAATATATTACTGTGTAATTGTCCTCTCCACATTGATGCTCACACTGCACTTACGAAGGATTAGAATATTCGTAGTTTTCAGACCTTTGACACCGACGTGTAAGTGTTAAAAATTTGATTTTTTGTATGTTTTAATAAATAAATAAATTAATTGATAAGATAATCAGATCCTGCAATGTCAAACTTCAGTCCGCGAAGATTTCTTTTTAGTTTTTTTTTTTTTATTTTTTTCCAATTTAACGTTTATAAAACACCAGAAGGGATTTCTTGAATGAATAAATTTACCTCAACCTTTTTTTTAGTCAACTCTATTTTTGTAAAATCTCCCAAAAAAAAGCAAGTTGGAAAGGCGTCCGCTTAGGAAAAATTGACTAGTTTCAAAAAGAAATCACTTCAATCCGCCAGCAAAAAAAAAACTTCAAATTTGTGTCAAATGGTAGCTAATGGTGCTATTCGCAAGATTAGAACTCAATTTCTTAGATTGACAGAGCTCCCAAAACGCCTTTGTAGCTGTAAAGCCCAGCATGTCTCTTTAAAAAATTATATCGAGTACAAAATGCAATTAAGATCTTATGGTAATGGTATCGCCCTTGATAACAATATGGATTATTGAGTGTCGAATATTCGAGAACATCATCAGCAGTCAGAGTGTGGGAAAAGGCTTATTATTATTATAAAGAACATCGTCATTTTTCATGTCACTAGAGTAATGCATTCAGCTTTCCCATTTATTTGTCGCACGCAGAACTTTATAAAAACATGGGAATTTCCAAGTAACTGCGCATTGACGTCAACTTTATAAAATTCACATACTGCAATCCGAAGCGCCGATGCATCAATATTGATAAGTACACATCATTGCCATTACATTATGCAAATAAACACCTTTTCAATTACCAGTATACATATTTACGCCGGTCATTTCGTATCAATTTGACAACAAAGAGCATATGGAGACCTCCCAACCAGCACCATGCACTAAAACCGTGTCGTGAGTTGACTTCTTTCTTGTGGTAAACAACTTTCGCAATAAAACGAGGAAAAGCAATAAATATTCGAGCATTTTCGAGAGACACCCATACTTTATGCAAAAATCATCATCATTAAAAACACAATGCAAAAATCATATTTGCTGTTGTCAACTCCATTTAAGATTAGCTCTTCATTTTGCTATAACGCTCCTATAACATATTGCCGGGCCGGGGGAGCATATTTATTGCTTTTATGAACCGTAGGCAACATAACAACTCATAGGGTCATCGGAACACTTTCCGCGATTGACCTTCAACTCATTATGCAAATTATTATGGAATTGAATGCACATTTTGTACGGGTGCGTAATATATGTCTTTCGTCACGTTGTCAACATGGTTAACACTTAGTGCTACTGTTGTCGTAAGTGAGGTATTAATTATATGGGATGGTAGATGCAGATATTTGATCCACAAAACGAAAAATTTAAGACAGTAACCCAACCCATGCGGTCATTGGTTTTTACCACGAAATATGAACAGAAATCAACATGCAAATTTAGAGTTGTGCTTATGCGTGGCTATGCTTGCAGATATGTTGATTTTTTAAGGGCATGGTCTGGTTTTTGGTTGGAATATTATTTTGTTTCCTCAAAATGAGTCCCGCTTTCGAAAACCATCGTAAACTGTTCTCGTCTACATGATGTGTTTTGAACCAACAATCCTGCGCTTCGAAGGGAAGCAGTTGTGTTTCTTAAGACTGGGACAACTGAATGCATAAGTCAGTGTTTGCTCTTAGAACTTGCATAGAGCATAGAGCATACTGATTTATAAACCACATTTGACTTTAGAAAACAGACCGTAATACAAGGAAGGTTTCAAGGGGTATTTAGAAATCTGAGCCTTTGTCTGGTAAGAATTGCGACTTGTGACAAGGAGATCTTAAGTCAAAGAACGTTTCGAGGGATATTTATATATATGAGCCTTAAAGTAGTTCATCCACTTAAGGACTTTTAACGAACATATTGTGTAGAATAAAGTAGACTGTAATTCCAAGAAGTGACCTCTCGTTATAGCCAAAGAGCTGAGAACCAACTATTGTTTCACGACCTGCGGGAAACTCTACTAAAAATCATTTCCACTTGCCTGATACCTCCCCTTAATCTCCATCTCTTGGATATATAAATCGATGTATTCGTCTCATCATCAACCATAGTGAAACCGTGATCGTGAAAGAAAGGTATTATCGTGTCCACCTTTAAAGTGCAACACCGAATAGTATTTACCAATTCCCAAAAAGTGTCTCAACATATTATTACATCCAAAATGCATACATCAACCTTAGTGGTCCTTATTGCCGTCATCCTAGTTAACCTATTAAGACACACATGTGACGCCCAACCCATTCAATTTTTGCGTGATGGTCCCGTTGATAATGATGCATTTAACGGTGCAATTGAAGTGAAAGTGCCCGGTTTTGGTGATGGTGGTGACCGACATCAGCAACAGCAAGCGGTATCCGGTCGTCCGCTCTATGGACGCGGCAATCGTTGCGAGATGCCAATCAAGAAAGGCGTTTGTCGTGCTCTCATTCCACGATGGAGTTACAATCCGGAAACGAAAGAGTGTGAGGAGTTCAAATTTGGCGGTTGCGATGGAAATGCCAATAATTTCTCAACGTATGATCAATGTATGAGAACATGTGCTAGTGAATAAGGGGGCGGCAGAAGCATCTCTACTTTTCAACGCTTAGAATTTGTTACATTCGTTTTTTTTTTATGAATAAGTTATTTATTATGAATAGATTTAAATTGTTTGTTTGTGAAAATGTGTGAATTTATTGTTGAAGAAAAATAAAAAAAAATGTTAAAATATTTGTGGTTTTAATTCTATTTTGTTTGTTGAAAAATGTTTATATTTATCAGAAATATGTAACTAAAATCGAACATTACTCTCTTATCATGAAACGCGTTGGTGTCTCACCACTTCTTTGTTAAGAGTAACAAGTTGTTTAACCTTCCGGCGGGCGCAATACTAATCCTAACACGATGAGACGCAAAGCATCTGACAGATTAAGTGCAGAAAAAAGGATGACACTAAGTTTCTGTATATTTTAGACTCTTTTTTTATTGTTGCATTGTCTTTTTGAAACAGTTCTACGAAATTTTAGATGTGCGGATAGGAAATATAGCACTCGAATAAACAAAAACTGCAAAAAGGCGGAAATAAAAATTCAAACTTAAATTTAGTTGAAAATGCGAGAAATAAACTGACATCCGAATAAATTATTTTACTACTAGGCCATTTTTTCTTGATCGCTCTATTATGTGATAATTAAGTTTATGTTCGAATGAACACATTTCAGAATTATGTACTAACTTCATCTTCCGTTTGAAAATTTTTGTCATTTTCTTTTCACCAGAATTAAAAATGTTAATTGGATCTGCTTGCATGATCCGTAATGTTTACCAAATTGAAGAGTGATTTAATTTTCAAATATAAAAGACACATTTATGCGATATGTCCAAATTTAATTACCGGAAGATGAAGTCTAAAATTGTTGAAATTCATACGCAATAAGAAATAAGTAGTCGCGTAAATACTAAGCCCAAAAAGTTTTAAAAAAATCTCGGGGGAAATTTAATTGCCAAAGGCACCATTTTCATCACTATTTTTTTGGAGTCGTTTTCGACAACTTCTATCCACATTTAAATACATATGATAGTAAATCCATCCCATCTCTTCGCGTTCGGATTCCTTCAATAAATTTCGAACATTTCGGTTTCTGCGAGATGAGGGCTAGTACCTACTGCCAGAGCCGCAAGAGCAGTTCTCCCTAATTCGTTTCTGAACATGCTAATATCAGGATTTGGTTGGGTTCCCTCGATCTGATTATAGCTCCAACATTATTCTCTAAATTAAGGTGACCAGAATCCCGAAGACTCAATGCTGTACACATGATTGCGAAATTCGGTTTTCGGGAAAATCCTCAGCCATATTCGGATTTCAAGCTTTGTTTTTTAGATAGTGCGACTGCCACATGTACAGATCACAGATTTACTAACAAAATTTTATGATACAGCGGCACATGAAAGGCTTGAACTTGAGCAATACTGCATCATGCTACCCAGTATGCAGTTACATGTAGGATTTTTCTCACAACCATCTCGTTCACTCATCCACTGGATCATCTTTCACAGAGGTCAATGTATTCACGTCCTGCTTCCTCGCTCTGCAGAACATGATTGTATGCTGCAGACAAACCACTCATTGAGACCTATGTTTACCGCATCCATCTCCAATGTGGGAACGATTCCTAATGCGCTGGATATTGCAGACGAACCTTGAATTTTAAGTTCACCCAACAATAGTATTTTCTTTGTTGTGTCAAACTCCTCCGGAATCTCAGCTAAGCAAGCAAAATTCTAATAATTTCAAAACTAGCCCATTTTCGATTTCGTTAGCAGACAGACCTTAAACGACTAAAGATCATTTTTATTCGGTAGGAAAGCATAGAAACAAGATGGTGTTGACTATTCCTTAAATTACTTATTTAGAGCCTGAGTTTAATGCATTTCTCCTATGCTGAAAAAAAATAATCCTGACCACTGATCCCCTCCCTCTTCGAAAAGCAATCTACGCCACTGGTTCTCCTTGACAAAAAATTATCAGCATGTGAAGGACTAACCTATGTTTTAACACAAAAACCTATAACAGGGAACAGTACTTGAAATAAGATTATACACATAAAACAAAAGATTGATTTCCGAAATTTCAGATTTCTGTAAGGACAGTCGCATGGTCTGGCATCCGGCTTCATGATGCCCGCAAAGTACCTACTTATTCAAAAGCTTCGTTTCGTTTATTGCAATAGATAAACTGATACCTCATTGGGCCGAGAATTCCTTAGCAGGTTGTGCCTTATCCTGTTTGCGATATTTTTGGCGGAGAATATGCATTCCCTTATGGTTATATTAGTGATACTATACCAGTCACCTGGGCTCGTAAATTTAAATGGATTCAAAGAACGTATTGAGGGGAAAAAACTTTATCTAAAATCCCTTGCAGTCCTATCTTTAGTATAAATTTTCCTATGAGGAGGTTTCACCAAATATGAACAGTACGGTTCTCTACAAGCTATTTAAATTACATTTCCAGTTTTTCGCTTACGAATTGTCGAGTTATGAACATTTTTCAATTAGAAACTCAAACAGCCGTAACTTCCCAGAAAATGTAAGCGCCAAAGAGCTCTGCAGGTGTGCCAAATTTCAGAAAGATCGAGAAGGGTTCCAAAGTTATCGAAAATGAACGATTGTCAAACATAAAAGTGCGATTATCTCGCTAATTTTATCGTACAGGGTACAGGAGTCAAAATTTACACCTTAAAAACAGAAAAGACTGATCGAAAGCCTCACCCAGGAGCTAATTTTTTAATTCATGTGGAATGCTGTACATTTTGCTGTACATTTCCCAATGCTGTACGACAGGTTAAAATGCTGTACTGTACAGCAAAATGCTGTACGTCTGGTCAGCTTACTCTAAATTCATGTAGTTTGCTATTGAATTAAAATCAATTCAAGCTCTATCAAATGAGTGCATCTACTTGCCGATTTGGATTTCAATCCAATTAAATGCATGCTAATGAATTCGCCAAAGAATTCTCGAGATGATATATTTTCTTGGGCAGACACAAACGCCCGATGCGAATTACTTCTCGAATATCTTGTGGGAACTAAAGGTCCCTCTAGATTAGCAGCCAAATGGCGACACGTGCAGCCAAATGGCTGCTGTCATTCCGTCCAAACATGTCGCCATTTGGCTGTGCGTCCAGTTTTGATATTCAATATGGCAACTCAACGAACCGCTTTGACAACCGCTTGTCAAATTCAAAGTGACAATTTTCCAACTTTTGTTTGTTCTTTTGTGTGAAAATGAATAATTCTTGAATGGCCGTGTAATAATACAAACGCGCAGAGTCCGATTTTGATAATTGAATTTAAAAAAATCACCAAAATGAAATTTTGGTTAAGTCATTTTCTGTCTACATTTGGCTGCTAGTGTGGATGCTAAGGAGCAGCCAAATGGCTGCACGCGATGCCAGTTTTTGAACGCGCAGCCATTTGGCGGCTAATCTAGAGGGACCTTTATCTTTTTATCTGCCATGTATGTCGCGAGCCTACTTTCGGTACAAAAAACAGAGATGAGGTGTTGGACGCATGACTGATGTGTCGGAGGATGTTATATGCATTTAATCAACGGCTGGAGAGTGCCGGCGGAAGACTCCACCTCTGATCACTGGTATTTGCAAATCAGTCTTGCTGCGCGCTCTCATGCGGAATCGCTTACTTGCAGGAAAACAAATTGGTCTTGGTTTCGGGATAGTCTTCGCGCAGACCTGGCTTCACTTAAAAATACTCCAAGCAATGGACAGCAACTGGACGATATAGTGAACTGCTTCAGTGATGCTATGAGCATAGGCGTAGCCGTAGTATTTCGTTCAGGGGGAGGCAAGCCCAAATTTTTTTCAAGTTCGTTATTGTATCCAGGTACTTTTAGGAGATTAAGCATTTAAAATCATCAACAATAATTAAGGTTTCCCGTCAGTTTTTCGATTTGAAGAAAACCTGAAGTTGCTAGACTAGGTGCCAAACTGCCAACTGATCAGTTGTTTATTTGTAGTAGGAACATTTTCGTGCCGTTCCAGGAGTCGAAACCTACATTTTACGCTCTAAAATCTCGAAGTGAAAAAATAGTTTTTTTCTAATGTACAGTAGTAAGTAGGAAAAAAATGGACCATCATCATCGTTGTAGGGGGGGGGGGGGGAGGGGACAAGTGCCTTACCTTGGCTACGCCCATGGCTATGAGGGCAGGTCTAAGTTCGCTGGGTGTAGACCACACAGCCTCTGTACCGAACCTAGATATTGAGGGTAGTAGTTCACATGTTGCCAACTAATAATTTAATTTCCGGCTAAATTTAGCCAGAATTTTTTTTTTTTTCAAAAACGGCTAGAAATCCGGCTGAATGTGTCTCAGTCATAAAAACGGTCGAAAACCTTATAAAAACATACAAAACAATGAAAAATTATTTAGATTTGTGTCTTCTTTAGTTGCGGAACAATTTGATTCGGGACCCTCCCGCCAACTTCTTGAGTGGGCCTTTTAAGTCGCAGTTTTGCTGCGTAAGGAAGCATACATTTATCAAAATTATGTTATAGAGCAAAATTATACATGCTGGACAAGATGGACCCACGATCGTTCGAACTAAAGTCTAATTGGTCGTTTAGTGGTTAGGTTAGGTTAAATTAGGTTCAGGGGCCGCTAGGTCTACACCCAGCGCACTTAGACCAGAATTTGGTCTATTGTGATACCACCGATAGAATCGTGCCTCTTACTAACCGCTTATGACAGGGAACCAGCCCGTACTAGCAATATATCGATTGAGCAGTATTGCGCTCATATTACGAAGGTCATCGGTATCATAAAAATACCTTGCGCCCAGAAAACGCCTCCGTTTCTCGGACAGGGCGGGACAGTGACAAAGTAGATGGTGCGTTTAGTGATTAAAATTCATTGTCTTTAGCTCATCACTCATCACAATATTTCTCGTTCGCGCCACAGCATCGCTATCATTGCAAATGCACTAGGGTCATACCGCTTGACTCACCATAGTTTAAAATTGGGTAGGGTTCCAAAACGGAATAGTTGCGTATGTTCCGCAAACATGTTTGCCATTTTGATCCCCTAACTGCCATTTTGCGGATCAGGAATAATCTCCGGTTCTTTTCCTTTGTCTGCTGTTGTGAAATATGTTAACGAAAAGAGCTGGAGATGACTTCTGATCCGCAAAATGGCAGTTAGGGGATCAGAATGTCAAAACATGTTTGCGGAACATACGCAACTGTTCCGTTTTGGAATCTTACTCTGGCTGGTTAGTTCGATTTGAATGGTTCTCGACTTTTTCAAATTTTGGGGAGATGGGTTTATGTAAAATCCTTCAACTTTCGCAGACAAGTTAAGGCTACTTTTCGCAAGCATTTTTTTAGGTGATGTTTCATTATACAGGGTATCCCATTCATGGTGGAGAATATTGTAACGGTAGGTAGTGTGGCTTATTTGGAGAAAATTGACGTAAAACGGGACCCCTCTATGTTTAACCGTTAACCGCATTTTTTGTCAAAATTACTGACTTGCTGAAATAAATCAGAATCACACACACCACCAAATATTTTCATTTTGATTTAGTTCAGCAAGTCGGGCTTTTTGACCAAAAAAATGCTATCACATTGTAACGGTTAAAAATAGAGAGGTCCCGTTGCACATTAATTTTCTCCAAATGAATCACACTACCTACCATTAAAATATTCTCCAACATGAATGGGACTCCCTGTATATGCCGTAATAGCTGCCATTTCAATTAATAAACAAATTAGTTCTTGAATTAAATGGTTCAAACTATATGTGCGTTTTTAACTGTCCAGTACAGGACAGAGCAGCACAACTTTCATAAAAGTTTGAACATGAAGTCGGATACGAGTTGTTCTATACAGGGTGTCCGGAAACTTCCGCATAAGCGCACCGGATTCTTATTCCTCATGTGATTTCCAGCAATAAAGTTGTACGGAATATACCTCCTATTCTTAACCCTTTAGCTGCCACAGGCATTTGAAGATTTTTGAAAAAATAATTTGCATGCATCGGCATCGCGAAACGTCAAAACGAAACGTCATTGGTGACAAAAATGTTAAGCAGATGATTCGGCATCCAGCATATTTGTCAGCTATGAAATTCTGCCGATGCTGCTGCTGATGCGCGTATACATAATCTATTTCAAGCAAAAATCATTAAGCTTTTATAGCGTTTATACATGACAAAAAATTTCACAAGTTTTTTTGTTATAAATATTGAAAATTGAGGCTTACATTTTATTATATTTTCAAAGTATTTCATAAAATAGTTTTAGCCAGAAAAACGGCAAAAGAAAATTAAATCGGATTTAGTAATTTCTTCCGGCTAAACAGTCTAGAAAACGGCTAAATTAGCAGCACTGCATGTAAAATAGAAGTGTCTTGTCGTATATTGTGGTGAGGATTAAATGTCCTTTTTGCGACATACAGGCCATATATAAATTTAAACACAGGTTTTCTTGTAAAGAGTTGCCATAGTATTTTCTATCCTTGCAGGATGCAATATTCACAAGGATTTTTTTCTCGTTAAACGACGATGAGAAAAGGGATAATAATAATATATTTCACCTTGTAATTTACATCCGTTCTTTCAACCACTTCTATTTCGAGATTCATTTTTTAATGAACATATAATTGTTGGTTGAATTTTTTAGGGCACACATATTACGACGTTTGTGAGAATGAATTAGCCCTTAAAATAAAATAGTTTTAAACCCCATTTTCATTATTTTGCATCAACACATTTAAACTATTTTTTTAAAAATACCGACGTACAGAGGGCTGCGCCCGCAATACGAGGGTTTTTTAGAATTTTAATGCATAGTGAATTTTTTTGTTGTACATATAATTTATAAGCAATAAATAAGTATTGTGCACAACATTAATGAAATGCTTCCTGTAAATCTATTTTTGGATTGGTCTAATTAAAGGTGGAATATGTCTACGAATTTTCATTCGAATAACTGTATCCAAAACGGAAATATATAGCCAAATATGTATTTAGTAAGGGCCTTTCACAATGCAAGCCTCTTAAGCATTTCTTCAATGCATATCTTTTAACTTGATGAAACAATGAACATGAAATTTGGTGGAAATGCATAGAATGGTAATAGTCTTTGCCACAAATATTTTTGAATTTTGTAGGACAAGTTAACAGGGTGTCCCTGAATAGCTGCTAAAGTATACTTGTTCAATACTCATCAGAAATCTTAAATCGAAAAATGTCTGTAGATTTGCCTTGGAGTACTTTTATACAAACTGGGTAAATAGTAAATCTAATCTAAATAATTGTATGTAATTTTCTAAAAACCCTTAGCAGAATTTTCATATTTGGAAACTTAAGAGGGGCTACACACGACCAATTTGAAATTTTACAAATTTACTGTTATTTATTTTTCCTTTGCAAAAGTCAACAGTCTTAATATTTAACGTATATAAGGCCCTACTGACCAATCTTTGTGCAAAGTTTCATATCGATCCCTATAACGGTTTAGAAAAACGGAGCTCGGAAAGGAAGTTTAACTTTAAACGCCAATAATTTTTTTACCGTTACTCGAAACTCGAAAATTTTAACTGATATGAGGTGTACTCGTTTAGATCTTTGATTTAAATACCCATACGTCAATCTCCGATAAAAACTAAAAAAGTCGACTTTTTTCAATCGTTCGGGACACCCTGTTTTCTTCTTCGTACCAACTTCTAAGGTATATGTGCCAAAGACTGTAACCATTCTACACATTCCTACCAAATTTCATGACAATCGGTTGAGCCGTTCGCGAGTTATTTAGTGAACAGACGGACAGACGGACAGACGGACGGACGGACGGACGGACGGACAAAATCGATTTCATAAGGGTTTTTTGAAAAAAATTTTCTAAAAAACCCTAAAAACCTTCATTAAAAGTCTGCTCACATTTTCATTCGCCATAATAATCAATATCCTTCTGCTCCTTTTTATTAAAGCCCCGCGCACACACCCAGCCACTTTACTTTTTTATATCGCCAATTTTCAGGTACATTGACTACAATCAATTGTTTAGTAAATGGCATAGTGGCGACAGAGCCAGGGATCACCCAATCCCCCATTATTATACGGTGGTTTTCTTAAGATTTTCGGATACCGTCTTGTAGGCTAGGCATCACCATCAACGAACCGATATCCGGTAGAGTTCTGCGTCCATGTTACTCGTACTGCTATATTAAGGATACATAAGTATACGTTCCAGCCGGAGAGTAAAGTCAATTGAATTGCCATTTTGTTGTTTCTGAAAACAATATAATAATATGAATGGCATAGTGTGGGGGGCTCAAGAGTAGCGCGCATTTGATATCCTTGAAGATGTATGTACTTATACTTCTTCGACACGACTTGGTGCTCAATTTGAGCTAGCCATACCGCAACCCGTATGGATGCTGGACTATAGTGGTGCACAATAATATCGAATGTAATTTCAAGGCATGTCTGCATGTGAAAGCTTTCGAATTGGGTCGTATATTTTTTAGGGGTGATTGAGCGGAGTTTAAAAAAAAAATTATACACAGTCCGGAAGTAGAAGTGGATGGTTTTAAGAATAGGGAACCTGAAAGGATTCTATCGGTTTAATAGGTACCCCATTACCTGTGGTATACATTTTGAAATAATGCAGACATTATGCATTACGTTACGTTTTAAAATCAGACCAAAGAGTTTAATGGTGAACAATAATTGGGAGGGAGCAATTTTATTAAAACTAGAAAGTATCTTGGAAAATGAGATAGACAAATTATTTATTTTCCCAGTGTCACATGTGACTCATATATTTCCGTTAACACTTATGAATGAGTCACATATGACTCATGCATCAATCAAACGTTTTATATACATCTGACTCATAGACAGTGCGTATGTTAAGTAAGTTAACTTAACATGTTCTTTGTACAGTATCCGCTATGCAATGGAAACCTGTGATTCAGGCAGCCCAAACAAAATCAATTGTATGCCTTTAGAAAGGCAAACTTATGAACTCTCAACCTAACACACATTCGTCTTAATATCAGCGTAACTTTTCGCAGAAAAAATTTCACACGTTGCAGTTGAATCACTCTTGTCCCTTGTGCTCCGCAGGCATCCAAAAAGGACCAAGTCATCACAAAAATATTTTTCTTCTCGATTTTGATAATGTAAAAAAAACGCATATTCTTCGTGTCAATATCGTACGATAGGAGTTTAACTTGGCCATCGCAGCATAGAGATAAATGTGTCCTTGTAGACATATCGACGCGACGACAAAATCTAAAGAATTGCAATAGACCAAGTTGAAAAATATAGAGAAAAAACCGGAGCAAAAATTCATACAAGACTCTCCGTTTCCTTTCAACACTTTTCGCCAGAAGGATGGCAAAGATTTACTTAATGTCAACAGGTACCTATGCTTTGCAACATATTAATGCTTCCTCCAAGGACAATGGCATATAGATGAAGACGACACGGCACAGTCAGACTTGAGACACGCCTGCCCTATTCATATTCTACACTGTTGTTGCTGCTGGGCCCGGCTTCAAGGGCTCGGGGTCGTAACTCAGAGAAAGTTTACTCACGCTCTCGAAAGGCTTTTGCTCCAATACATATCGAGTGTCCTAAAGTACCACACTGCAAAAAGGACGAAAATAAAAACAAAGGAAACTGAAACGTAACGTATAGGTACTCGGTCGTATGTTGAAGATAGAGGAACATACTCGTGGGAATGTATCACATCACAGCATCATACATCCTCGTTTCGTGTATGTACATACTTGCATCGATCCTGCTGTTACGACTACGAGTTACACTATACTTTTTCCGTTCCATTTGAAAATGTGCTCCCTTTCGATTTTTCTTTCCTTTGCACAAATCTTGCTAGGTATATATATCTGCTCACCACATATCTGTACGTTATGTGGAAATTATGAAGGAAACATGAATTTAATCGAAATACGTGTGAAAACTGGAAAATTCGACTTGGTACCACATACACCACACAATATAATTCCCTCATGTGATTTGTCCATCTTTTAGATTAGGAAAATTGTTTTGTCTGTATTTTCTCTGTTACTTGTTGTTACATATGTTTCTTCAGCTCGGCTCGGACAATTCCCGCGTGAGTGAAGAAGCACTGGTGTTTTGCAGTGAAGAAATTACTAGTGAAATTAGTATTCCTTTTTGGTCCTTTCGGTTAACATATGTGGTCTACGAACGATTAGAATTAGAAATGGAAGATGCAAAAAATCGATACTTTGGTCAAGACCTGTTGTGATTATGATTGGGCAGTCAGGACAAAACTTTTGCAAAAAAGCTTGATGATTCAAAACAATAACATTCTTTGTAACGTCCAAAAGACTTTTAAATAAATAACAGGCGCGACAATCCAGCATTGGACTAAGGCCGCAGGATGTGTTAGTGACATCCTATTTCCAAGATCTTATCTACTTTTTGTTGAGGTAATGAGATCAGCATCACGCTCAGCAGTGTTATTTATCCCCATAAATGGGTACTCGTTCAACATCTGAGTGAGATCATAGTCCGTCACAAGCTCGTGAGTTCGAAAAACACCATGGAACACGGTGAGATTCGAACTCATGAGCCTGTGCACCGAAGGTGCGCGCACTAACCGCTAGACCAGCCAGACTACTACTTAAATACTTACTTAAATAGCCACCTAATATTTTTGTTTTTGGATCCTGATGTCCCAATTTCCTAATGTCCTTATGTCCGAATGTGCAAATATCACAGTGTCCCAATGGCCTAATGTCCGAATATCCCACTAATCTAGTGTCCCAATGTCCCAGTATCGAAATACCCCAATGTCCCAGTCTCCCTGTGTCCCAGTCTCCCACCTAATGTCCTAATATTCCAATGTCCAATTGTCCTACTGTCACAAGGTCCTAATGTCCCAATTTCCTAATATCCCAATTCCCAATGTCCCAAATGTCACAGTATCCTAATGTGATAATATCCTAATGGCCCAATGTCCTAATGTACCAGTGTCCCAATGTACAAATGTCCCAATATCCCAATGTCCCAATATTCCAATATCCCGATGTCCCAATGTCCCAGTGGTCAGTGTCCCAATGTCGCAGTATACCAGGTGTCCCAAGGTTCCAATAGCCAAATATCCGAATGTACCACTGTCCCAATGTCCCAATTTCCCCAGTGTACCTAATGTCCCAGTATCCAAATGTCCCAGCGTCACAATGTCCTAATTTCCCAATGTCTCAATATCCTAATGTCCCAATATCCCAATGTTCCAATGTCACAATGTTCCAATATCCCAATGTTCCAATGTCCTAATATTCCGATGTCCCAATATCGCGATGTTCCAGTGGCCCAGTGTCCCCATGTCGCAGTTTCCCCAGTGTACCTAATGTCCCAATATCTAAAAGTCCTAATGTGCTAATGTCCCAATGTCCTAATGACCCTAATGTCCCAATGTCCTAATATCCCAGTGCCCCAATGTCCCAATGTCACAATATCCCGATGTCTCAGTGGCCCAATGTTCCTATGTACCAGTTTCCCAATGTCCGATTGTCCTATTGTCCCAAGTTCATAATAATGTCCCAATATCCTAATATACCAGTGCCCCAATGTCCCAGTCTCCCAGTGTCCTTATGTCCCAATATCCCAATGTTCCAATGTCCCATTGTCCCAATATCCCGATGTCCCAATGCCCCAATATCCCGATGTGCCAATACCCCAATATCCCGATGTCCCCACGTACCAGTTTCCCCAGTGTGCCTAATGCCCCAATGTCTTAATGTCCTAATGTCCCAAGAGCCTAATGTCCCAATTTCCTAATATCCCACTGCCCCAAGATCCTAGTCTCCCAGTGTCCCAATATCCTAGTGTCCCCGTGTCCCAATGTCGCAGCGTGTTTTAAAAAATTGTCAATGGGATAAGCCGAAAGACGGAATTATTGGAAATCTTTTGTAAACTTGACCTATTATTTTACCGTTATTCCATCCACTTATCTAAATGGAAGACATTGATTCTTCAGAAGGACCACCAGAGGATCATTTATCCAAATTTCATAAAAATCCCATCACGGGGAGAGACAGTACCCACTAGGAAAAAGAGTGTGAAGTAAGCCCTTCCAAAGGTCTCCTTGGAATGAAACAATTCATTCTTTTTACCTACCTTTATATCTACCATTTTCCATAGCCATGTCCGCGGAAAGAAGTAATTCCAAGAAGGAATCTTTTGGGAGTACTATGTAATGATTCCATAATGACTTCTAGGAAGGTTTTATTTCCAGTACTTCGGAATGAAATAAAAAGGACTTCATGGAAGGCTTTTTTTGCTGTACTTTAGAATGAATCAGTAAGGTCTTCTAGGAAGGTTTCTTTTGCAGAACTTCAGAATGAATCAGTAAGAACTTCTAAGAAGGATTCTTTTTCAGTACTTCGGAAGGAAATAGTAAGGATTTCTTGAAAGGCCTTATTGGTAGTACTTTAGAATGAAAATGGGAAGGACTTTTAGAAAGATGTTTTCACTAAAAATAAGCGCGTTTTTTTGTACATTCGGTCTGGATTAGTTTCGGGTAGATCTATTTTATATTTATTTTTTATTTATATTTGTATATTTTATGCTGGAAATACCACCTCCCGCACTCAATGTCCAAAAATGTATTAAAATTATGCAAATTAAGTTGATACTAAAGTCTTTACTTTTGAATTGAGATCGCCGCTCAGAAAGGAACAAATTTCATTTATTGATAATAACAAACTTATCGCATTGGTCTCGGCGATGACACGATCCAAAAGAGTAAGTTCCCTGTAAAAATAGGCTGAGACATTACCGCCAGAACGGGCGACGTAACTACACGGCAGGTAGAGCTACGCGACGCAGTGGTATAGAGGCCAAGGAGGAAGAAGAGCAAACATTGCTTACGAAAGAGATAGATCAGCATCTCACGAGTTCTAAGAACTCTCCAATCGGGCGTATAGGGCCCCTTGATGATGAAAAAAAAAACACTTAGTAGTTTATGTAGAATTTTTTATATTAAATTTATTATATCACACTCTTAACATTTTTAAAATAAAAAAGAAAACAACAACAATTTCGTTATTTTTAAGTAAATAAACTAATATGCACTTTATAAACTTCAAATTATGTGTAATCGAAATTTTCTGCTACGAACTGATATGCACGAACTGCGCAGGAAAATGATTTCCAGCAATATACGAAATTGTACGTCGCAAAGTTAATGGTAAAACAAACAGCATATTCCTTCGAATTCGCTCCCAAACACCTACCAGGAAATGATTTTATATTGTCTTCTGAACTCATTCTAAATGCCTCCATATTTACTTCCTCGGAATGACTATTACCTTCTACACAACTTCTAAATACCTTCTCGAGAAGGATTTCATTTCATTTTTAAAGTCATTCTAAATACCTCCATATTTGCTCCCTTGGAATGAAAAAGACCTTCAAAACATCTTCTTCGAGAAGGACTTCTAATTTTTCCTAGTGGGTAGAAGCAAGTCTTTCTGCAACTGTAGACTCCAGTCTGAAATTGGGTTACTCGCTTAAGTCTGTGAGGGTGAAAATTTCACCGTTTATTGCATATATCTTACCCGTTATTGTTCCGATCGAAGATTTTTTTTGGAAAGGCACTAGAACAGGATATGTGGAATATTTTGGTAAAACAAAATTTCTGGGGGATGTTGCCTGGAAGGCTGTAGCCCTGTCAAATAAAAAAGCAAGTTGTCTCCGGTAATCATAGACTTGTTCGCTTTCGTTTTTTTCCTTTGGCGGGCGATACGCTCTCGCGTCTCTTGATCATATCCTTAAGCCTACTCGATTTCGTTTAGTGCACGTGTAAAAATTTAAAGTGAATGAATCGAGTAGGCTGCCTGTAGAAATGTGCTGAGCTTAGAGAAAGCATGCGTTAGGTGTACCTAATAAATTTGGAATCAAACACATATGGGTTGTGTGATCACATAGCCACTCTGAACTAACGCATGGCATGAGTTGCTATGTTTTCTCTAAGGTGCTGAGATATTACCGCCAAAACGGGCGATGTGCCTACACCGCAGGTCGAGCAGCGCAAAGTCATGGAGCGGTATAAAGAACGAGGCACGGAAAAAGAAGAAGAAGAAGAATCGAGTAGGCTTAATGATATGATAATAGAAATATGACTGTGAAATGGACCCCTAAGGTTGTTGATCATCGGTTAAGTATTGATCATCGGTTTTTCATTTTCAAAAAAGACCCTAAAAATTTGTATTTCCCCAAGTCCCGCGAGATCCAACTTACTACTAATGGAACAAAAAAGTTTGTAGGTGAACTATAAATTTAAAGAGTGGCCCTTAAATTACGTGGCACAGATAATTTGGATGATTTTTTTAACAAGGCTCACGCTCGAAGCGGGTCCTTTTTTTGTTTGTCAGTCCATTGAAAAGAGTTTACCTGCGTCATCGCATTGCAAGAGAAAAATATCTGGAATTCACACTACTACAACAATTATCCATTCGTATTTTAATTAAACCGAGCAATTGAGACAAATCTGAAATGGAAATCCGTCAATTTGATATGGTAATTCGTCAAAATGATTTAAAAATTTTATAATTTGATTTCGTAAGTTTAAAATAGGGAAATTTCGTCAACGTGATTGGGAATTTAATTTGAAATGGAAATTCGCCAATATCATTTGAAAATTCATAGTTTTGACGTGGAAATTCGAGGGAAAATAAATTTGTCAACATGATTTTAAAATTTCTCAATTTAAATGAATGAATTTTGACATTGAATTTTGTCAGAATGATTTCGAAATTCTTTAACATGATCTTGATATTCATTAATTTGAATTGATGTGGAAATTCGCCAATTGGACATGAAAATTCGTAATCATGCTCTTAAAATTTCGTCATTTTTTTCTGGAACTCCGGGGAATTTTATATGGAATTTAGTTAGTTGGAAAGGGAAATTCGTCAACATGATTTGAAAATTCGTCAATTTGTAATGGAAATTTGTCAACGTGATTTGGAAATTCATCATTTTAAATTGAAAATTCGTCAACAAAATTTGAAAATTGGAAAAAATTATTTAGAAATTAATCAATTTGACAATGGAATTTCGTTAATTAGAAATGAAAATTCATTCATCATATGATTCTGATATTAATCAATTTGTAATGGAAATTCGTCATCATGATTCGAAAATTCCCTAATTTGTGTAAATATTTTAAAATCGTAACTTTTAACTTAAAGCATAAATTGGCGATAGTAATTCAGTACTTTTGATCCTGCGGCTTGATTAAGTTTTTGACTAATGAGCATGAAACATATACTCGTATGGCCTGTGGGGGCCCTTTTGGATGTGGGGCACGTGTTCCGCTGCACACAAGGAACACCGTACGTTACGCCACTGATCTTCAAGGTTACCCAAACACCCAATCAGGATACACACCATAGTACCCAAATATTGCTACCTTCACGGGTTACTACTGAGTGAGATAAACGGATAAACTTCTCGAAATATGCCGCTACTCGGGCTATGTTTCCATACCAAGCAGACTGGCAGTAAACCAACCTTATTGGCGAATTGGCGGCAATTGTTCAGTCCTGGCTCTAACTTCTTGAAAATTCATCTAGTTTCCTGTGAGGTAGTAGTCTGGCTGGTCTAGCGGTTAGTGCGCGCACCTTCGGTGCACAGCGTCATGAGTTCGAATCTCAACGTGGATCATGGTGTTTTTCGAACTCACGAGCTTGTGACGGACTATGATCTCACTCAGATGTTAAACGAGTACCCATTTTATGGGGATAAATAACACTGCTGAGCGTGATGCTGATCTCATTACCTCAACAAAAAAGCAGATAAGATCTTGGAAATAGGATGCCACTAACACATCCTGCGGCCTTAGTCCAATGCTGGATTGTCGCGCCTGTTATTTATTTATTTTATTCCTGTGAGGTTCTTTGGGATTAGTTACGGTTACGATACAATAACACCAGTGGCGAAACATACGGTGTTCCATGTGTTCAGTGAAACACGGGCTCCCAAGGCGCAAATTGAAAGATTTGTTGCTCTTAGATAGACTCATGGAGAACTGATCTTTTTAAGCCATTCAATTTTATTAGTCTTCAAGAAAAACACGCAAACATGATTAAGCTTAAACTTCGTATAGTTTTATTATTATAAAACAATCAACAACGCAATCAATGTATTTCATGGGAAGCAACTTCCAGCTTGTTGTGAGTAAAGGTTTGTCTGTATACCATCATTTTCTGAGTTTTTGACCACAGGAATATTATCAAGTTCCTAACAAGCTGCAACTACATGTTGCAACTTATTAGGTGGAGTGCTCGTCTTACAGACTCTTACACAAATTGAGCCATTGTGATCCAGTTCATTGAGTGTTTGTAGCTTAAAGGAAGAGTGACTACTGCATCAAGGAAAATATACTACTCACAACAAAATAAGGACCACATCATCTAACCAGGAGTACTTTCTGTCCGTTGGTGCACAGGCAACTAGCTTTTTATGGGTATAGCATTCGATACACCAGAGTGTCCTAAATGATAACGGTAAAAAATAATGCGGGTTTTGTCTTTAGACTACGGTTATCTTAAAACCTAAATGATAAGTGGCCTTTATTTTCATGTGAACAGTATATATTGACAAACAGATAACTGTGAATCAATTGACTGAAAAATCGTCCAATAAGGTCCAAGTCAGAAAGGTCTATTTTAAGGACTCATGAAATCAAGAAACAGATTCCTGCCGAAAAAAAACTTCTGTCCATATACCTAACGGGGGAGAGTTACCATCAATTTGATTTCAATAGTTTTAATTTACTTTGAACTTGGTAACGCCCATAACTAGTGGTTGTTTAATGCTGGAAATACATTTGATCCAGCAACAGCGCGAAATGTCAAGCACAATGCATTTTAAATTGCTGACTAAATGCTGTTCAGCCAGCAAATTTGTCAGCCATGCAATGCTGCTGCTGTTGCTGGATTAAATCTTTTTCAAGCATAACTTGGGCTGGGTCGTCAAAGCTCTTTATAGCTGATGTGATTATCAGAGCAAGGGAAATTTGCGTCAAGTCAAGGATCAATGACTGTTACGAGACAAGCATAGGGGTATCTCACAAGGTCGTGTCTTTTCCCTGCTTCTCTTGAATTTAGACATAAATAAGTAAATAGGCCAAGTAGATGCCGAGTAGTTTTCCCCTATAAATATTTAAAATTCAATTTTTATCTAAAAAAAAAAAACGTTCGAACATGCTGCTAAAACATAAGATTTTTGCTGCTCTTGCTCATTTGTGGATTGGTTTTAAAGTATTTTCTGTCAATATTTCCTAATTAAAGAATTGAAAGTTAGGGGCCCCATTCCAGTTTGAACACCAGAAATGAAACGTTACGCTACTGAATAACACATTATCTTTCTTGGGGTGATTTGCTTTACTAAAAATTAAATGACGAATATAGCAATTTTATGTAAATTCGAATCAACTATTTTTTATTTTATTTTATCCGTTTGGTGCTGAATTTAAATTTTTGAAAAATATTAGATTCCCATTAAACACAGGTTCTGAAAGAGAACGGTAGCATTTTTGTTGCGAGTTACAATTTCATTTCTTACGCTTATCTTTTCTACGTTAGAATATAGAGTTGCTGTCCTTTGCCAGTACACGAGTTTGTTATTATTAGTATTTCACTATTTTACTGAAGATGAGTTACAGCTTTCTTCTAGTTTTCTTACTATGAAGTGCTAACCAAAATGCCGCCCCCAAAAATTTGGCTTCCCGGGTGGTCACCCTGCTTGCCCCATGAGTTTCAGCTTTCTTCTAGTTTTCTTTCTATGAAGTGCTAACCAAAATGCCGCCCCCAAAAATTTGGCTTTTTCGAGCACTGCTGGCCATTGGTCAATTGTTGCAGATTTATCAGCATAAACCGGTGATTTCACGTAAGCCCACAAGGAAATAATCGAGAGTTGATAAAGCGCATGACCCGGCCTCCAAGGTCATGCGCTTTATCACCTCCCGATTATTTCCTTGACAGGTTCATTTCTCGAAATCAACTTGTCGCCAAATTTTGATTTCAATAAGTCGATGATTTCGGTCGCCGTATGGCACCACTTTGCACCATCCCTTTAAAACCACATCTCGTCCGGATCAATGTCATCTATATTTTCAAACAAAAAATCGTTGATCATGGTGCGGTAACGATCTACATTGACACGTAAAGGCACCAAACCGTGCATTTCTCTGGCTGTAATGGAGTCTGTAGAGTCTCGTGTGGATTGGTCTCACTCCATATACGGCAATTTTGCTTATTAACAAACCCCTTAAGCCAAAAATGAGCCTAATCGATGAACACAGTTTGGCGATAAAACAATGTTTCAGTTTGCAACTGCTCTAGAACGACTCATATTGTGGTCTCGTGGCTTTAATTTCTGCACCAGCTGGATCTTATACGCGTGTAGGTCAAGATCTTTGCGCAAAATTTTCCGCGTAGTGGACGGAAAGATCCGCAATCCCAGCGACCGACGTCGAATCAATAAATTTGGATCTTCTTCCATACTTTTGTTTATAGCGGTGATGTTTTCTTCAGTACGCACATTGCTTCGACATATTGGTGTTTTTGCATAATTTAAGGAGTATGTGGTAAGAAATCTATCCGCACAGTTCGACGGATGGCTTGCTCAGATGGACGATTATGTGCACCATAAAAGTCACGAAGTCGTCTATAAGTTGCGCGAATCGACGACTGATATTCGAAGTAAATTTGGATAATTCGTTAGCGCTGTGTAAGCATGATTTGTCAGAGTATAATAAAACAAATAGAAAACTATTTTTGATTAAAATTTAGTTTTTTGTCTTATTTTTTACAATTTTAAGTTCTATCGGGCATAAAAAATAACACTCTTTATTACCGAAACTCGCGTTGATGTAGATGTACCTACTCGAGTGAAGTTGGGGGCTTTCAGGAGCCTGTTGAATTAAAGCAAAACGTACGGTTTAGATACACTGCTTGGCAAATGGTTGCTGTCGGTCAGGACAATCAACTCAATCTGGTATTGGCCAGAAAAACAATAAATTTCTCTTTCAGTTTAAAGAATTAAAAAAGGAAAACAATGTGATTTAATAAAGTTTTCGTTAAATATATATATTTATGTATGTATATATTTACATTTAGTTTTTGTTATAACCTTTTTTGTTTATTAATCTTTTAAGGCTACTCTAATATTAATATATATTAATTTTTATACGAAATCTAGTCTCAAATATACTCCGTCCATTCATTAAACCAAAAACAAAATAACAAGAAACCATTGATCATTTTTCTGTCATTGATAAATCGCATTCTACTCTCAAAACACCACTTTTTCCCCAACCAATTTCTATGAAACTATTATAGCAAGTAAAATTCGATTATATATATTCACGCTACACTTGTATATGTATGAGTGTTGCAAATGGGCGTTTTTAATGGAAAGCCAATGTATATGTACATTTAGAAGACGACGGTAGTTTTAATTGAGGACCACAATTCGCGAAAAAATAAACGTTGTAAGAAGTCAAATAATCAAGACCAGATTTTAGTTGACTTTGAAACGTCGGCTGGGCCACATGGAATCAGTGGTACTAGACTGCCGTGATCAGTGAAATGTACTTTTGGAATAAACCGAATTGATTTAATTTTTCCGCTCCAGAGTCGTTACTACAACTCTATTTTTCCTTGACACTTATTTAGCAACGTGACGTCACGGAGTCGTCGTCGCGCTCGTATTTGAATGCCAAACCGTGTCACCGATTCCCCATAAACAAAGCGAGAAAAAAATGTATAGCTTTATCTTGTCTAAATTATTATTATTTTTTTAAATAATATATATAATTTTTATATTTTTAACGTGATTACAATAAACATTTATATAAAAGATAAGATCTTTCGATTAGTCGTTTCGTTACACATATGATTTGTTTTCTATTTTAACTTAAAAAGTATTAGATACTCTATTCTCCGCCCACCTCTCTCTTTCTTTCTTTCTTTCCTTCTTCATCCGTCTCCTCCCTCGTTCTCGACGCTTAGTTCTACGATAAATATAAAAAGGCAACAGCGCAATTCTCTCTTCTCTCTATCGAATTTATATTGTGAAACAGCAAACAGTCGGATTCAGTGAAAATGATAATAAATTGTCCTTATCGTTTCGTTGGCGTTTTGCATTATCATAGGCGTGTGTAACTTAAAAATGAAACTTAACGGTGACGGCAATTTTTCTTTTTCGTAAATGGCTATTTTTTCGTATTTATTATTTATTGCATGTCGGAGGGACTAATTTTTGACTCTCCATTGATTTTATGTAGCGAGGGACGCATCGCGGGAAAGTTGTGTCCAATTTATTAGCAACTGACTTCAATTTGAACTCCTTTTATACTTTCTGAGCTGAAATGTATGCATCCGTATTTGCATACTAGGGTCCATACGTAGGGTATGAAGAATTCTTCGGGTGCATCCTCTTCGACGTATTTGAATTTGAGATCGGGGAATTTCTGAAAAGAAAAAGATAGTTCGGGTCTTTAGAATTTATTTGGGGAAGGGGGGAGGGTTTGAGTTCCAGCAATTTAATGTATTTGCCAGACGTCACTCATGGATAGGCGTCGACGTATTGAGTCGCATCACTTGTCGCATCTGGCTCCAGTGATAAAGCTATGAACCACAACAACAACGCATTGGTTTGAGCGATGACACGATCCTAGATAGGGCTGCAGGTAAAACTAGGCTGAGACATTACCGCCAGGACGAGCGATGTGCCTACACCGGACTTAACTATTGTAAGTGCCAGCCTAATCAGTGCTACTCGATGGGAGACGCACACTGCTCTCTCGTCCGATCACCTCCCAATCATAATAAGAATTGACAAACCAGCAAACCTGAAAGTCTGAGAAGCGAACGTTTGTCAATCACAAGAAAGCCGATTGGGAGGGTTTCAAAGCATACTCGTCGGCGAAGTTCATCGAGCTACCTACACCAACTAGCGTTCATAAGGCCGAACGAAATATTAGGAACGTCATTTTCGTATCGTATCGTATCCCGAAAGTTCCACCTAATTTCGCTACCAGTGCCGCCAGATTAGCCGACGAACGAGATAACATCAGACGCGCTCACCCAGGTGATCCCAGAATTCAGGAGCTTAACTCCGAAATCAATCGACAAGTAAAAGACTATCGGAAGGCGAAATGGAACGAGCTCCTCAATGACTGCAACCTCAATGAAGGTGTCAGTAAACTATGGTCTACTGTCCGCGCCCTATCCAATCCTAGGAAAGGATGGCAATAATGCCATCAAATTTGGCCATAAGAGCACCAGCGATCCCCTTCAGTGCGCAAGCCTGTTCAATAAGCAATTTATTGAACATCCCAAGTCCGATGGCTTAAAGCGTAAAATTAGAAGACGGATTCGCAGCAGAAATGTTGACACTATACCATCGTATACTGCGGACCAGGTTAAAAAAGTCATTGAGAATGCTAAAAGCTCAAAGGCCCTCGGACCCGATGGCATTTCGATGGCCATGTTGAAACATCTCGACCTTCCAGCCATTGAGTATCTCACGGCAGCCTTTAACTTGTCGATCTCTAAGCTTGCCATCCCTGAAATCTGGAAAACAGGACGGATTGTCCCCTGTCTCAAACCGGGAAAGAGTGCTGGTCTCGGTGAATCCTACCGACCCATAACAATACTTTCACCTGTCGCAAAGACGCTAGAGGCCCTTATTCACCCCACTCTTGTTAAGCATGCTAAGCTAGAACCTCACCAGCATGGCTTCAGGAAAATGCATAGTACCACCACAGCCCTCGATGCGATCACTACACGCATCCGTAATGGGCTAAACTACAGACGTCCTTGCCACAGATCGATTCTTGTGGCAATTGACCTAACGAGTGCATTTGACAATGTCAATCACTCGATGCTTCTCGCGAACTTACTGAATATGCATATCCCTGCTCAAGAGATCCGTGGGATTGCCAACTCTCTAGCTGGTCGGCATTCCTTCACTGAGTTTCGTGGCAAACGTTCTAAGCTGAGGAAAATGAAATTAGGAGTTCCACAGGGTGGGGTACTCTCCCCACTCTGTTCAACATCTACATGTCCGGCTTTCCTACACCACCGGAAGGAATCGAGGTGATTTCCTACGCAGACGATTGCACCGTGCTCGCCACAGGGGAGGATAAGGATGAAATGCGCCTCCAAATTAATCGCTATCTCGGACGATTACAGGCTTTCTTCCAAAGCCGAAACCTCACCATCTCCGCGTCTAAATCTTCTGCGACATTACTTACCACCTGGTCGGTGGATTGTCGGTGGGAGGTTGATGTACGTATTGGCAACAATCCAATTCGTACTGTTGCTAATCCTAAAATTCTCGGGCTCCATTTAGAGAGCATTGTGACATCAGCTCATCACGCAGCATCCGTTTGCGAAAAGATGCGCAGTAGGAATAAAATCCTAAAAGCACTAGCTGCTAGCACCTGGGGCAAGGATAAAGAAACCATGCTAGTCACATACAAAGCGGTGGGTCGAGCAGCTGCTGATTATGCAGCCCCAGTTTGGTCACATAGTCTATGTGATACAAACTGGACCAAAATTCAGGTCTGCCAAAATGCTGCTCTACGCACAGCCACAGGTTGCCTCTTGATGTCTGCCCAGGATCACTTACATCAAGACACAAAATTGATGCCAATACGTGACCACAATCTCCTACTGTCCAAACAATATCTTGTTGGTTGCTACCGTGAGAATCATTCCAACAACAGTCTAATGGACCGAATTTCTCCACCACGACATGTCAGGCGTGGTTTGCGAGACCTAGAGAGAGAGGTCCAGGGATACGACGATGATGCATACCGAGCTGCCATCGCTGAGATTCACACTGCAGAAGTGAGTCGTCCCGCAGGGGAAGTGTGTTCTTGTAACACACATATTTGGTGAGTTGCGACACCACGGACCCGAGCAGCGCAGGGAGGCCCCTGGTATGGTTGATACGCCATGGCGTGGATCTGTACAAAAGACCTTCGGGAGTTGACGGTCCCGAGCTCCCGAGCTCGTCATGTATGGGTGACACAGCATAGCTTGACTTTTTCCCTATTCCTCCAAAAAGTCAGCTATACAAGCTCACACGACGCAGTGCTTCCTCGTAGGGGAGAAACCACATATAAGCGTACGTGTCTAGTCTCGGAGTTGACGGCTTCGCAGAACCCAAGCCTCGAAGGGGCCAGTTAGGGAGAATGGCCTTTGCGCCTATACCTAGCTGGCTTGTGGATTGATGACCACACGGCCCGAATCAAATTGCTGCTTAGTAAACGGACGGAGGCCAAACCTATGTGAACGGTAGCGCTACGAGTCTGCTTTAAGCCGACGAGTAGTAAACAGGCATAACGATCCTGCGGAGGCGTCCGAATTCGTTAGGTCTTCCGAAAGGGGGCCAAAGGAGGATCATACCTGCTATAGAGAAATCTTTAGCGAATAGTGTACCTCGGGGATGGGCGTGCCCAGGGGACCATGGTCCCTACCCATCTAGGCGTTGGACTCGAGGGGGTTCGTGGTGATAGACAAGTCGACCAGCTAGAGTCGCATCCCAAGGTGGGGATCCAAAGGGAGGCATCCCGGCGGAGAACACCATTCCGGCTTTAAGCCGGATAAATTCTCGTCGTCCCGCAAGGGAGGGAGGTTATGGCTGCATAGCTTAGGTACTCCTAATGGCGAAGCGCAGTAGACGCAGGATGGATGCAGAAGTGAGTCGGTCTATTGCGAGATTAGATGCGAATAGAGTCCTCTCAGTGCGCCCTCCACCCATTTCACCTGAGGAGATTAGGCTCCCGAGAGCCACCAGAGTGACATTAGCTCAACTTCGGTCGAGCTTTTGTTCACGCCTCAATTCGTACCTTTCTCGCATTAACCCGGACATTCAAAACATCTGTCCAAACTGCGCTGGCGCTCCACACGATGTGGGTCACTTGTTTCAATGCCCAGCTGCGCCCACTGACTTAACCCCTATCTCACTGTGGGAAAACCCTATCGCAGCAGCTATGTTTTTGTCGCTTGACATCACGGACGAAAGCATCGACGAACCATAACTCGAATCCACATAGATGCACAGAGGTTTCACACCTTTCTGCACCGCTTAAAGAAGAAGAATGTGCCTACACCGCAGGCCAAGCAGCATGACGCCATGGAGCGGTATGAAGAGGCAAAGAAGAAGAAGCCTTAAAGCTACGAAATTTTCCTATGTGCTTCCAGCAATCGCTTGTTGTTGTTGTAGCGGCGCAGAAATTGCGTGAAGCACTGTTCATGTCTGTGAATGTGTTCTAACCTCTAAGTTTCGTCGTGGTTCTCAAGAACGTAGCAGCTGCAATCGGGTTGTTCCATAAAGCCCTCGGAGTGAGGTTAGTGCGTGCAACGGGGCATCGAAACAGCCTAGTCTCTTCAGTCTCTAAGACTCTATTCCTACCTTGTTGTTGTTGCAGTAGCGACTCAAGAGTTTTTTTTCTTAAATCAACAGGGATTTGGGCAGCTCTTGGTCGTTGTAACAACGGGTAGCTCCGGGACGATTTACATCGAAGAACCGGCTGCCGTAGGAGCATTTTTTATATAACACAAACATCCATGGTCACAATGGGATTCGAACCCACGCTCCGGCGAGAGATAAAGTGTCATCTCTACCACTGAGCCAACGAATACCTATCTCGATCTCTGAATTGTCTCCATATTGACCGATTCACAACGGATGTGTGAAATTCTGCTGCGGTGGTCGCATGGTATGCTGTGTCATCAAAACTATCAGTAGGTCACCGTTTGTATCTCTGGACAATCTCTCTCGAGATCCCAGCAATCACTTCAAATTAACTGTCGTCTCAGTTTTTTTTTTCAACCAACTACTCACCCTCAATCGATCACTCGACCACTGGCTGGCACCTTTCGATATGACTTCGAGCACTTCATTGACGCCCAGTTCACCTCGTTGTTCCTGCACGCGCTGAAGTCGTGACGAGAAGAACCCAACCACCTGTGGAAACACACACACACAGACAAAATGCATGAACATCAGAAACACAATTTTTCCAACACACTACTACCCACCATATCAATATTTTGTATAATATCCTGAAACGCATGATGACTCCTGAATCCTTCAAATACTTGCCGCTTATACAGTAACGTATACACTAAATTTGGACAGTAGACTAACTGATTGGACAGACATGAGTTTAGAATTTCCAAAACCATTCGTAACACTTCCTCGAGCACGTTCAAATCCTGCAGCATATCCTCCGGTGATGTGGCAACATTCAGACTCACAGAACCATTCACGGGCTCTTTAATTTGAGCATTGAGCCGCGAATGTTTCTTCGCTAGCGTTTCAAACAAACTGACCAATCGTTGCGCCACGTACGGATGCAAATAGCGAAATTGTCCCGACATATTGGCCAGCGCGGCCAGACAATTTGTATGCAAATATTTGTCACGCATTTTCAACATGTTGTACTGAATCGTACGGATAACGACTAGAATTAAAAGGCCGCCCAAGGAGATTTCCGATATTGAACGTTCGGTGTACCATGTGATGTTTTTGAGCATCTGAAAACGAGAGGAGGAAGAGATTAGTGGGGGGTTATTCGCGCAAGAGGTCCTGATACTCACAATTTGATGCACGCGCTTATTGAACCCGTCATCCTCGCTCAATATCAGCAGCACAATCAACGACATGTAAATATGATGTGACGTACTGTCCGGAGCATTGTACAACGTTTGCAAAATTGGAATAACTAGATTTTGTAGATTCGTCTGCGACATAACGTACTTATAGAATCGCTCGTTTCGATGCAACAACAAGTACAGCAAGAGGGTGGCCTGGTCAATCGTTACAATGCGACACAACGTGTTGTACAACGCGGCAAAATCAATTTTAAATGACGACCCATCCTTGGGCGAGTCGGTCGAATCGGAACATTCAAATATACTCGTACGATAGGCATTGTCTTTTGTCGTACAGTGATTGGTTAGAATCAACAAAAGTAGAAGACTTTGATTGGCTAGCGGATAGTGTTCGCGAAATTGTTCCGACAGGTCGGTCGTTGTGGCCGTACTGAGCACGTCCTGTGTTTTCCGGAAGGTGAAAATCGAGAGCAGCGATTCGGCAATGCCGAATACAAATGAACCGCCCGTCGACGAGCCGAACATTGCTTGCGGTGCAACGTGCATGCGTGAGACAAAATGCAAGAGGGCGCTGATCAGGACGTTGGCATTTTTGCATTTGTAAATTGTTCTGGAAAGATAGAGAGAAAACGTTTTTTTTTTAGTACAAAACAATCGGCCGTGCTGCATCTACGGAAGAGGACGTTTAGAAAGCTCGAGCAACATAGAAAGGGAATGAGAAAATTTGGACGTAAGTGGAGTTGAAAGTAAATTGAAGTTGAAAGAAAAACGATTTCTTTTTTGCTATAGTGACACCGGCAATGGAAACAAATAAAAAGTAAATGAAAAAATTGGGACGACAGTACAATTTGAAGAAAATTGAATACAAGTTGAAAGGTCAACTGACACATGTTTCATTAAAATTTTTGCGGTGTCCGATACTTTTTAAATTAAACAAACGACCACCGCAAAAAAATATTGAAATGAAACATGTGTTATAGTTAAGCTTTCAACTTGTATTAAATTTTTCAATTTGCATTCAACTCTGTTTTCGTCCCATATTTTCTCATTCTTTTTCTCCTTGCATTTTTACTAGCTGCGCTTCAATGGAATCTGGACAAGTTGAATACAAATTGAATATGTGTTGAAGGCGTATTCAATTTGTATTCAACTGTACTTTCGTTCCAAATTAGATTTGATTTCATACTCTTTGTGTGAAATAGTTAGTTGCGTCCATTGGAGCGTAGCTAAAACAAGCACGGAGAAACAGAATGAGAAAATGTGAGACGAAAGTCGAGTTGAATGAAAATTGAATACAAGTTGAAAGCCAAACTGTTACATTTTCTTTTTTGCTCTGGTCAATTCTCCTTCAAAAAAAAAATGGCTACGGAAAAAAATAAAACCAAACATGCGACAGAGTGGCTTTCAACTTGTTTTTAATTTTTACTCTTGTTGTAGCAAATCAAGAATCGAAACGATTAAATTTTCATTCAACTCCGCTGTTGTCCTATCATTTTTCGCTTTGGTCTGGACAGATTTCTGTTAATTGCTAATTGTTTCCAAGTTTCGAATAAAGGAGAGATAGAGTCAAATGGAATTGAATTCTCGGCAAAAGTAAAGTTGAATGCAAATTGAACGACAATTAGGCAGAAAAAAAACATTTTTGGGTTGATGGTTTACTTACTTGAATATGACAGACTTATCTGTCGGCTGCTGAGACAACATATGCACCGAGAACAGAATAATAATTGTGTTCACCGCTTCCAAGTGCAGATGATAAGTGAATCCTCTGAAAAAAAATTTTTTTGTCAACACTCCACTATCAACGAAAAAATTCCGAGCAACTCACTTAACAGGAATCACAACAATCAAATTAACCAATGATTCGAAAAATGTTTCAAATCTTGTCCCATCCACTATCAACGCGGGTTGCGGATGTGGTTTCTCCATCTCACTCGTACTTGGCGCTTGCACTGCTGCTTCCTCTTCACCTTCCACCACGACAGTAGCCATCTCGGGTGTCCCGTCCGCAGCGTCCTCAGCTTTATCCAACTCTTCCAAATTAGGGACGGCTTCAAAATGCTGCAACAGTTGATATTCCGATCCCGTTTCGATCATATACTTGATTAGCGTTCGTATGATGAAGAGGGCATTGTAGGCTTGCCATATGTGCATAGTACTGGAAAATTAAAAGAATTTTAGTGAATGTCTGTTCAATAGGAGATGGATAGCATTTACCTCTCCTGATCGGATAATGATAGCAAGTCTGTCACTTTGTTGAGAAAAACGACGACCAATGATCCGAAATTGCCCGTTTTCAGGTTGTGAGCGATGAAATTTTGACATAGCGCTTCCAGACGAGAGTCGAGACTGAGTTGTTCTTCGCTGAAAGAGAGAGAGACGAAAGGGAAGTGATTAAAGTTTTGTAAAGTGCAAGGCCAGCACAAAATTAGTTGATTTAGGCCTTCTTGGCGATACACGGAGCGTTCCCGGTAATAGAGGTCGAGGGTCTACCACGAGCAGCAACGTATGCACAACACTGTTAAACGAATTTGTCAGACTTAGTTTCATTAGATTCGGTCCCATTTACAGCCATAAGATCCTATCTTGACGTGGCGAATTTACGGTCTCATTGTGTGCTCGATATTAGCAGCATATCCGTTGTACTACTCGGAACACTGTAAGTGCACAGTTCTCCTACAAGAGTGCCTACCTAAATTGTCAGAGCGGAGAATTACTGGCCAGCCGTACTTTCCCTTGGGTAACCTACGACACCCGGGCTACGGACCACTGCTAACACTTTGTATCGGCTCACTACTCGCTACGCTCCCACCCCAACTTTACATCTGAGCAAACCGGCCGCCACTGTATTTGCCGTAGTTTGAAGGTATTCGGTTCCGGCCCGGTTTCTTACTGGTGGACTGCGACAACGAGACCACTGCATATTGGCTCATCAGCGTAGCCCCCTTGAGAAGGTGCCACCTTGCGCGCCGCCACTGGTGACAACATACCGTGCTCCACGATAGTGACGATTTACCTGCCGCGAAGCACAGACGAGACCAGTCCTATCACACTTCTGGGCAGACAAAATGAGGGGCTGCGCACCAGAGAGTGGAGGATGGTTATCTCATCGAAGGAGGAAGATGGACTCTCTTTAATCGTGGCGTTAGATGCGATGTCTATGGAGGCTATTACCAGTCGCAACTTCCAGGTGTCCTACCGCTTCGGATAGATCAAGGTCTATCCGAAAAATTTGAAGGGCGCCTAGAAAGAAGAAATCACAAACACAGTCAGCGTTTCAGAAGGGGCAAAGAAAAACAGCAATACGTCCAGTAGCAACGCGCCTGATACTGAGACACCTACTGACCCACCGGAGCCGATGAAGGAGACAGTCCCCCCAGTCCACTACTATGCCCGGACGGTATTGCCTCAACGGATGAGCGTAGCGAATAACTCAAGCATTTGCGAGGGGCAATGCAACTTGCATCACGCCATTAGAGCATCGGATATACTATCACCGCGGTTTATTACCGAAGGGTTTAGCTTAGCTCTGATTCAGAAACCGTAGGCAGCACGACGGAATCGTCAAAGGACTTACAATAAATAATGGGAATGTGGTTTATGACAGATGCTTTACTCGTCCCTCGTCGGATGAGTCCTCCTTTTCCGACAATGTGCACATAAAAAAAAAAAATAACAGGCGCGACAATCCAGCATTGGACTAAGGCCGCAGGATGTGTTAGTGACATCCTATTTCCAAGATCTTATCTGCTTTTTGTTGAGGTAATGAGATCAGCATCACGCTCAGCAGTGTTATTTATCCCCATAAATGGGTACTCGTTTAACATCTGAGTGAGATCATAGTCCGTCACAAGCACAAGACAATGTGCACATACGATTCGATTTAATTTTTGTAGATTACCACGAAATACAAGCTGGCACGGCTATACTGGAACACCTACAGCAAATCGACAAGAAAGTCACTGGGTGGCTTAGATTTGAAAGACTTGTCGACGACACCACCAGGGCAAGGCAATTGTGTCCTCTTACGAAGATAACTACACTCTAAAGGCCACGGGGACTGGAACCTGTATCGCTTCTCTCTCACGGAATATAACAGAAGGATCAGAGACGCTTAAAGGCGAAACTGAAGGACAAACTTCACTGACAGTACCACCGGAGCAGCTAAGCTGCACAAAGTTCTGTCCAAAAATTATTGCTGCTCGATCAGCACTCTCAAAGGGAAAAGATGTTGTCATCACGACGGACGCCGAAAGCATGCTGCTCTTAGCTACTCACTTCCCCTGCTATAGACTAGATTATAACTTGAGTGATGACCTGGGCTGCACCTATCCGCTAATAGGTCTGACTGGGCAGCAGCAAGAGGAATCTTTACGTATGACAGGATAAGGTGAGCACTTGGGACTTTTGATCCTTTCCAATCGCCCAGCATGGATGGAATTTTTCCGGTACTTCCGCAAAGAGGGCAAGAGGAACTAATTCCGTTCATGGTTAGCATTTATAGAAGTAGCTTCGGGATATATCCCATCAGCCTGGAGATCAGTGAGGGAAGTTGTCATTCCCAAAGTGGGTAAAAGACCGGCGGACGATGCCAAGTCGTAGCGCGCTATCTGCCTTATTTCTTTTCTTATGAAGCCAATGGAAAAGTTATTAGACGCCCACATTAGGAGCGCATTTCTAGCGAAGCGTTAATCCCTTGTAGGACTTAGGGCAATAACTGCGCCTACTTTCGTTCTGTGCCATCGCCTTTAGGTCTGATGCCTCTTGTTTAATGAAGCAGCCTCGCTATCAACCGATCTTCTCCACGCGTTTCTTGGCCGGTATCTTGCATTAGCTCCTTGTAGGTTTCAATCTAGAGCCTGTTTAGCAATATTTGTTGGCCCTCTTTGGAGGGTATGACCTATCCATTGCCACTTTTGCCTTTTAACAGAAGTGCCTATTTCACAATTACACCGAAGATTCGGATTATGGTGTGCCTGGAAATGTTATTTCACCAGAAAGGAGTCAAAGTGAAGAAGGCTGTCCTAGCCTTATTGATACAAGAACGCACATCAGAGTCCACTGATCTTACCCCTTTATCACAATAAATGCCATGAAGGGGGTTTAATGTGCGTGCCTACCGTAAAGGTTTACCAAACGGCCTCGAATAGGCGAACGGATTGATAACGTCAATCAGCGTCCCATAAAGGCAACAGTTTTTCTTACCAAGTGATACTGCTTGATGCGAGGCCTTTCTACTACCTCTGCCGTTCTAAGGGTCCCGGCAGCCGGTTGTAGCGCAACTCCACGCCGTTGTAAAACCACCGCCCGCACGATACTCCCCTCATGGGGACCTACCTCATGTGTCGGATAGGGGAATTGCCGCCCATCGGTGCCGGTATCTCGACACCCCGTGCTAACTGCTAACAGATATGGGACCTCTGCTCCGGATTCGCAGTGGCCTTACGCCACTGCTGCAGTGTGGGCGCCTTGCAAACCCACGTAGGACTGGTGGCCTAACTATTCGGGTAGAGCGGGATAGTCATTTCCCGTGGGACCCCACTGGTATCGACGTATAGACTTTCTCCATGTGGGGGGTCCCCCGTGCTCATGCCGGCGTGAAGCCAAAGAGAAATCAGAAGTAAACCCTAACTAAGCGACGACATTGCTAAGGGCAATGCCAGACAGACCAGTCCTGAAACCGTTATACCGCGTCCGGGTGATGACGCCTGTGGCGGCGACTTAATGCTTCCTTAGCGAAGGCATTTAGAGCCAGGACATATTCTCGTGTAAAGAGACAGCGAGAGAAATTCAGAGAACCGTCCTCGATAGTGACGCCGAATGCGTCAAGATTCCGGATATCCGCATACACCGGGCAATGGCATAGTACATGCGTCCAATCTTCGCCGAGATGATCACACATGGGACATGCAGCATCATCAGCTAAATTGCGCGAATGAAGCCATGCATTGAGCGATCCGTGACCAGTGATGAGGAATCCTAGACTCAGATTGAAGTCTAAGTCACGTCACTCTCACATCACTAACCTGCCTAACGTATTCGAATGTAGTTTTCCCATGCAACGCTGTTTCCCATCTATATAGGACACACTCCTCCAGCGACACTCTCAGGACACAACAAACTACTAGGGGGTAACGAAATCCCTCTCCGTATGTAAAACGCCGTTCCACGACGCAAGATCTTCAAGTCAAGAGGGAATGCATCCATCAGAACTTGGAGAGCTACTGTAGAAACCGTCTTACATACTCGAGACATTTAGTCAGCGGGACACGTTGACACGTTTCACACAAATCCCTATCACCAACGGTAGAGGCGTAATCCATAAGAGCTGCGATTCCATACGCTGCACAGCCAACGAACAGGGATTCGTAGATCCTCTGGACTGCGCCTCTACCGAGACCCCAATCCTTCCTAACAACACGTGTCAACCACTTACATATATCCACAAACTTTTCGATTACAGCTGTCAAGTGGAACCTGAAGTTCATCCTCTCCCCCATAGTTATACCCAAGTACATGACCAGTACTTGAGTCTAACTTCCCCCATCCGAACCACTGGGGGACGACTACGGTCAAAACTGCCCTTGAGCTACATTGTGACCGTCTTAGAAGATGACACTTCAACTCCCATCTGAGATCCCCATTGATGTACAACGTCCATGTATGACGATCCGAGACGTTCTAGCACAACACGCGAGTTACCCTCAACAAGGAGAAGTAAATCGTCGTCATAAGCGCAGCACTTGTACAGCCGGTCGAGAAAACCCTATCGCAGCAGCCACGTTCCTGTCCCTGGAAACTACGGACGAGAACCACACCACGGCCACACCTTTCTGCACCGCTAAAAGAAGAAGAAGATCTCATGGAGATCTCCACTCGGCAGATTGCTCAATAATCTTTCGGAGAGTGTTTATATGAAAAACCCCTCGAAATCCAGCCAGTGTGGTCAACTTCATCCTGGATCCAGTTCGAAAAAATGTTATCGATCAGGAGACAGCTGGTAGTAGCCAAATCCCACGACAATTATTGCAATCCTTGAGGTTACCCTTTTTCGGAATTTTAATATTTACGCCCTTCTGCAATCCGCCTGGAAAAGTTTCGGTTTCTCAATACTTTCGCTGTAGCATCAGAATCCGCTTTAAATAATTCAATCGAAATTCCATCTATCATCTGGGGCCTTACTGGCGTCCATAGATTCGATAACTCGCTTTAATTCCGTTTTAGATAATGGTCTGAAATTAATATCGGCAATTTGAAGGACGTCTACCACTGCCGATGAAGATGTACTTGAAGGTCCAAGGCAGTTGTTGTCTCTGCAGCTGTTGTTCATCGATTACTAACAGCAACGCTTCTTTATCTTTTACAGGATGGTCTGTAGTAAGAGATTTGCCAATTAATGGCTTAGCTGAATCGAATACCGCTGTCACCACGGTAAGCCGCATCATCTGCATCCTTTGTAATAAACAGTATTCAGCTCTGAGTTCATTGTTAGCCGCGTCATCAGCTGCAGAGTTGATTTATTCCTTAAATCTCTTGCGTGCTGAGATAAAGAGACCAAGTTGCGTCACTGATAAATGGTCTCCTACCTTGATCCAAGTGTCCTATAACAAGTTTGCCACACGAAATGAACGAGTCCTTTGCAATGTTCCATCTATCTTCAATTGTAGGATTCTGAAGAGGTGTCGCTGCACAAGCTTTTTACGCCCTTTGCGGATTGACCTGCCGGTTCAGTTGGCACGTAGCACTGAATAATTGTGGTGTTGCGTACTCTGGCTCTGAATCTGGCTATGATACGATCGGAAATAGGTTTCCAGTCGATTGGGGAGTGACGGGCATTCCTAGTCAAATTCATTCCGACACCTCCCTGCCGAGGAGTATTATCGTCTTCACATCTAAAGTAGAACAGTACTGTACGAGAACTTCGTCATTAAGTCGCCCCCGCTCCATTGCGTTTCGCTCAGTCCTAGTATAGCGATGTTTTATGCGGTCATTTCCCGCTCGACCTCAGTGAGCCTCGCGTTATTACAATCGCTCGCTCGAATTCGTGTCAAGTCGTGAGTGCGTGCGTGCGTCGCAGTATTCTTTTTCCAAAGTAAAATACGCGGTCTATTTTCATTTGTAATTTCTTGAAAGTGATCAGATAGCAGTCATTATTAAAGACAATCTTCATCGTTTCGGCAATTCGTGATATCGTGTTTTTTTTTATCAAATTGTGCGAAAGTGAAATCACGGTGATATCTCTCGTAGGCAAGAGGTAACCGTTAACGGTACAGCTAGCCTGACGACACGGTTGCAGCCGTCGCCTGCACCTGATTCTTGTGTGCGTATCAGTTTTCGTGCGCGTTTATCCATCTATTGATAATTATTATTGATCTCGCGTCGCCAGCCTTGTACTTGTGTCCACCCAAAGTGATTGCTACCCAAGCAGCACCAGAGGCTGCGATAGCAAAGAGTGCGCCTGTGCCCGTTTAGCCCACATATATGCGCAGTGTTCACGGCATATGCTGTGCGTGTTTTTAGGTGTGTGTGAACATCACATGGAATTTATTCAAGGTGCTTGCTGCGCCAGTGTTTGTTCCTGCAAGATCGAAATCGACCAGAAGCTACAGAATTAGAGCTGGTTCCGGTCGCGGACTGCGACTCCAGGTAAGCTGGGCAGTAGTGTCGCACACTCGACCTACGTACCCAGTTCTTTTTCTTTTTCTAGGTTTGGTATATCATTCGGTCTCGAATGGATGCTATTAAAGATCGCAACATGGCTCCCACTTGTCAAAATGCCTCGTCAAGAGCATTGACATCTGGTGGCCAAGAAGTCCCGTTAGGGGCTTCTCCTCCAAAAGCGGGATCTTTCGATGCGAATACCAGTAGCTCTGTCAAGAGCACTTGTGCATCGAGAGACCGTCACACGAAGGAAGTCTCGTCAGGAGCTTCCGATTGTCAAATTCCTTCCGGATCTGGGGCTTTGGTGAAGCCGGGTCCCAATAAACCGGAGGGTGTAAACCATGTTGCCCCATCAAAGGCTCCATCGCGAGTGAGGAGAAATGCTTTTCGGGTTCGCGATCACATCTCAGACATTGAGATATCTCAAAGGACGGAAAAGCAGAAGGAATCACTTGCATGGGCGCTTGGTGTAATCGCTGGTCTTCCCAAGGACAAGCTGGTCGTTAAGCGACAGCGGTCTTCGGAAGATCCGGTGAAGGGCTTAAAGCGGCAAAAAGTCGTCACGGCAGACGAACCAACTCTATCATACGCAGCAGCGGCAAAGAGTTGGATCGAGGTAGCCATAATCGATCTAAATGAAGCGAACGGCGGCATTTCGGTAGAGAAATGGTGTCTGGTCGAGGGTATTCTAACCATCAATTTTCAGGATGCTATGGAGGCTTTTCCAGGACCTCCTCCGGTTTGTGAGGATGTAGGCTGGTTTCAGGGTCACGTGAAGCTGATGAAGTTCGCAGATCCGAGATCGGTCTCCATGTTCAAACATGCGATAAGCAAGGCAGGGGAACCTTGGCCTGGTGCCAAGCTGGAGGTCGTGGATAAAGCCGACATTCCCACACGTCCGAGGGCCCGCGTATGGCTGCCCCCTTTGGTGTCCGACAAGGACCAAATCCTGCACATTATTCGATTGTGCAATCCCAGCATCCCAACAGACGATTGGCAAATCGTAAAGTTGGAAGATGCAGTCAACGACCGCAGATGTGCGGTCCTGCTAATCAATAAGCCATCCCTGGCTCCACTTATTCAGTCGGGTGGAATAGTAAGCTTTTGTTTTATTAAACTAAAGCTAAAGGTTTACAAGGGCGATATTAAAAAAACCAATAGGGCGGCACACACCTCCGGTGAACAGGGTGTAGATGTCGCTACCGCCACTGAGTGTTTTCCAGTGACAGTTTCCGAGTCTGCTGATGAGGTTGTGGAGGACGATTGCATCTCCTTATGCTCGGATTTAGCTGCATTGGATACTGCGTCTCAGCCGTCTCCAACAATAGACTCTCTCCAATCCGATACGGATGAGGAAGAGAACAAAACGGTGGTGGAGACAGTATAAAATGTTGAGGTTTTTACAGATTAATCTCCACCATGCAAAGGCAGCGTCAGCTGCTCTTTCTTATCGTCTATCGCAAGGCATGGACGATATTGTGCTCATTCAGGAACCTTGGGTTGTGAATAATATTGTTAAGGGTCTGAATTGTTCGGATTATACTACCTTTTACGTAACAGGGCAGGGGATACCGCGATCCTGTGTTCTTGTAAAGAAAGCCATCAAGGCTTTTCTGATGCCAAATTTTAGTGACAATGACTTTGTCTTAGTGTGTTTGGAGACATGGAGTAAGGTGATTTGGGTTGCATCGGCATATATGCCCCATGACGGCACTCTACCTTCTCCGAATCTAAAGGAAGCCGTTGCGGCAGCAGCGTCTTCAGCCACTAGTGTAATTCCCGGGATGCGATTCTAACGCTCATCATATTGTCTGGGGCAGCTCAGACACAAACGACCGAGGAAAATTACTTCTCGAATATTTTTTGGGAACTAATCTTCTTATCTGCAATGTGGGTCGTGAGCCTACTTTTGTCACAAAAAACAGACAAGAGGTGCTTGACATTACTCTGGCATCGGAGGATGTTATACATTTAATCAACGACTGGAGAGTATCGGCGGACCACTCCTTCTCTGATCACCGGTATTTGCAATTCAGTCTTGCTGCGCGCTCAGATGTGGCATCGTTCACTCTAAACCGCAGAAAGACGAACTGGCCTACTTTCCGGGACAGTCTTCTCGTGGAACTGGCTTCGGTTCCAAATACTCCATGCAATGGACAACAATTGGACGATATGGTGAAACGCTTCACTGATGCTATGAGGGCTGCGACTACTGTATCATGTCCTGGTATATCATATTCAGGTAAGAAAAAAGCAACTTGGTGGAATTCTAAGATTTCTGAACTAAGGGTCATGTGTAGGAGGCGCTTTAATAAAGCTAAGGCCTCAAGGCTCGAGTCAGATTGGCAATCCTATAAGATACATCTGTTCTTTTAAAAAAGAATTAAGAGGAGCCAAGCGTAGTGCTTGGAGAAGTTTCTGTGAGAAAATAGAGGGGTCTTCTGAGACATCTAGATTCAGGAAAGTTTTGGCGTCTAACCCATCTATGCCTAGCTTTATTTTAAAAGAGGACGGATCATGTAACGAGACTATCAAGTGTCTGCTTGATACACACTTTCCTGGAAGCGCAGCCGCCGCTTCACCTGAACTCCCCATAAGTCGCATACAGTCGTGCGATACGGCATCTATTCTTAACCGTGAGAAGATAATGTGGGCGATATCAAGCTTCAATCCCTTTAAATCGGCTGGACCTGATGGTATTATACCTGCGGACTTGCAACAGTGTCTAGACATTACATATCCTTGGGTAGAGCGCATACTTACAGCTTGCTTGGATTTAGTACACATTCCTCTTATCTGGAGAGAAGTGAGAGTTACTTTTATCCCTAAAACGGGTAGAAGTTCGCATGCAAGTCCAAAGGACCTGCGGCCCATTAGCCTTTCATCGACTATGTTGAAACTGCTTGAGAGATTAATTGATATTCATCTACGGACGACCATTCCATCAAACCTATTATCCATGTCACAACATGCATATTGGAAAGGGAGGTCGGTTGACACAGCTTTGCATTCGCTGGTTAGTTATATTGAAGAGTCTCTTCATCATAAGGAATACACCATGGTGGTGTTTCTAGATATTGAGGGAGCTTTTAACAATATTAAACCCAGAGCTATTACGGATGCTCTTCTTAATCTACAGGTTGAAGGTTCAATCTGCACCCTCGTGGATATGTAGCTTACCTCTAGACGTATACAAAGCAATTTGGGTACTGCATCTGTTTGTAGATATGTTTCTAGAGGTACCCCGCAAGGAGGGGTCTTATCTCCTCTACTTTGGAATTTAGCGATAAATAAATTACTTTTGAACTTAGAAAGAATAGGTTGCAAGGTCACCGCTTACGCCGATGACGTTGCTATTGCTGTTAGAGGCAAGTTTCCTGATACTCTTAGCGGGCTAGCTATCCTAACGGATTGGGCAAATCTCAGTGGAGTCGGAATTAATCCATCCAAAATGGAATTGGTCCTCTTTACAAGAAAGCGCACAATTCCTAATATTAGGCTTCCCAGACTAGGAGGCTTTCAACTTGAGCTTGCTGAAACCGCGAAATTTCTTGGACTTATCCTTGATAAGAAACTAAAATGGAAGCCTAACATCGAAGAAAGGGTGAATAAAGCTACAGTAACACTGTATTCGTGTAGGAAAGCCATCGGGAAAACCTGGGGTTTGCAGCCAATAGTTGTGCATTGGATGTATACCGCTATTGTGCGGCCAGTTTTGCTTTACGGAGTTAGTGAGTGGTGGATGGCACTGAGCACCGCTACCTATTATAATTTGCTGGTCAAAGTTCAAAGGTTGGCTTCTCTTCTTATAACAGGATCTTTTGGAACTACTCCTACATTCGGATTAGATATGGTCCTGGGACTGTTCCCATTGGACATTTTCGGCCAAAGAATGGCCGCAAAAGTGGCCTTGCGCCTACGTGAAACTGGTCTCTGGCGAGCGCTGGACTATGGGCATTCAGCGATACTTCGTAATTTTAACCTGCCCCTAGCGACTGACTACACTGTTCCCAATCACTTCTTTGGTAGGAACCATTGTAGTTTGATCCCCTCAAGAGAATCTTGGGATAGTTACAGCTTCTTGGTCAGTGGATCCATTTCCATTTATACTGATGGTTCCAAGACAGATGCAGGAGTTGGTATAGGAATCCACTCGGATGAGTTGAATATTCATTTGCCTTTCCGCCTGCCTAATTTTTGTAGTGTCCTCCAAGCGGAGATCTCCGCGATTTTGGAAGCCTTAACTTGGTTGGGCTGTCACGTCATCACTGGTAGGGACGTCTTTATATTCACAGATAGTCAGGCTGCAATTCGATCAATTGATTCAGTGCTGACCACTTCAAGAACTACTGAGAAATGTCGTTCAGTACTTAGAGAAATGGGTCGCTTCTTCAACATTACGCTATGCTGGATACCTGGCCATAGTGGCTTTGCAGGTAATCGCAATGCAGATGACTTGGCCCGGCATGCATCAGCGGGTAGCGTTGAAGACGGTAATTCCTTCTTGAAAACACCTACTGCGGCTTGTGCATTGTTAATAAAGACCGCTACAATATGCAGAACCAATGCAAGATGGATTCATGGCTTGACATGCGCAACGACGAGAATGATCTGGCCAAATCTAGACAATGTCCGTTCTAAGATGCTACTTTCCTTAGACAGAAAGCATATTCGAAGTGTGGTGGGAGTAATAACAGGGCACTGTCCTATTGGAGAGCACGCGAGAAGACTCCGAATTCCTCACAACGACTTCTGTAGAAGTTGTGACGATGAAGAAGAGGAAGAAAGTGTGCATCACTTACTCTGCCACTGTCCCGCCCTGGCTGAGAAACGAATGCGTTTTCTGGGCTCAAGGTATTTCTACGATACCGATGATCTTCAGGATGTGAGCCCAATACTGCTCAATAAATTTATTGTAAGCACGGGTTGGTTTTTAGGCAGTTAGTAGAGACATGATTCTCTCGGTGGTATCACAATGGACCAAATCTGGTCTAAGTGCGCTGGGTGCAAATCTGGCGGCCCCTGTACCTAACCTAACCTATTACACTCGCTCCACACCGTCCGAACGTTCCAAAAACCAATCTAATTCCGTTGTTTATAGCCAAATGTCGTTACCGTTGAATCAGTCTGAGGTGTCCGAAGCTCGTTATATGCTTCGAGTGTAAAGTGAACTTCAGGTACGCGGGATACAAACCCTCCAGTCCTTTTAATTCTAACCACAAGGGTTAGTTTTTTGTTAATTTTCGAGCATACCTAACACTTGAACGCAACAACAGCGTCGTTTCGCGCGCCTGAGCTGATACACAGCGTTGAACATTTTTTCGGTGAAGTGTTTAGATCTTTTCGGATAAAATAAAATCGTATCACAAAAAAAGAGTCTTCTTCAGGACCACAAACAAAATTCGTTCGATCATGTATGTGATGAAATGAAATCGTTTGTTCGGGCAACGCCGTCTAAATATTAAGGCCGCAATGTAGACTCTTAAACGTCAAATTAAGAGCTGAAATTGCATTGCATTGTTCTTGTTTTTACCGACGTCATATGCTTGTTGTTTGTACGTGTAAATCCAAAATTTAAGAGCTAAACTATGACGTCATTGTACAGCTGAGTTGCGGCTATGATATATCTAGATGGCGTTGGTTCGGATCCCACGTTGGGCGCCTTTTCATGCAATAACGACGGCTTCGCGACAATATTAAGATTAGGCCGAAGACTTTCTACGTGTTGTTGAGCGACAGTTTTCCAGAGTTTTAGAAAAAATTTATAAGTCATACAAACTAATGAGATGCCCCGGTAATTAGCACATCTAAATAAATCGACACGATCTGAGGCTCACTTGGTTGAGTCGCACTCTACGATGCTAGTAATCCAGAAGTCCTGAGATCGAATCTCGGCGTAGTCCAAAATTTTCCGTACTTGTGCGGATAGGAAATTTATTATAGTGCATGCAACATTATATACACGCCGAAATGATATGCAATGTAACGTTGACTCGAAATTGCCTATAAACGGCTAAGTTAACGCACCATGGCCCCACTTGGGGCTATACGGTACTGAGAAGAAGAAATAAATCGAAAAAAAACATAAACATGGCCTGGTGAAAAGATGACGCGGTGCTAATGCAGCAAATACCTAAAAAAAAAACAATTTGAACAGAGTGATACGTTTTCATAGCAAACACCTGTGCCCCTTATCACTACCGGCTCCGATTATGATAAAGAAAACAGGGGGACCACCTTTAAATCGCCGTGTAATCCCGTCTAGCGTCTAACAGAATTTTTCAGTGTGCACTAGTGCGCCGCTAGAACTTCCACGTCGCGCCGTCGTGACTTGGTTCGGACGTGCTCCACTTACCTATTGGTCGGCACATTGATACTGTACTGCAAAAATGCATTCCAGAACTCATCGTCGCTCAGCGGTACATGATTCTTGCCCACAAACTTGGCAAGATACTCGTTCTCCGTCAGATCCGCATTCTTGCTCACGTTTATGCCCATCTTTGATGACACCAAACGAGGGCTCACCACAATATGGGCACGTCACCGTGTCGTTGCAACTTTGCGACTAAACACACACACGTCTTGTCGTTGTCGTCTTCTTTGGTGAATTGTCTCGCAGGACTTGTAGAAGAGGTAGCCCCAGAATTTTCTTCACCAACTCGGAACTACATATGAAATTTTCTGGAAACACTGTCAGCTCGTCGACGATCAACAAAGTGCATACAGCAATCGGCGGCAGCGCAGCACCCCGATCCAAATGACTCGTTTGTGGACGTTCTCGATGTCACCGACTTTTGCGCGAGAAGACCGAACTGTGAGACTACGAACGTGATACTGCGGAAAATCGCGGATGGTGTTACGTGCAGGACGAATTGTACGAAATTGTAATTACACAAAAATCTTGCCGTTGTTGTCGTCAAAACAATATAATTTCGTCGTCGTCGTCGGCGATTGTATGAAATGTCAAAATCCAAAGAAACCGCAAAATTGACAGCTTGACAGATCGACATAAATGACGTGAACATGATGAAGTTGGTCATGTATCTGAGATAAACTAGTGTGGTGAGTTCTCGTGACTTTCGACGGAGAGTGTACAAGCAAAAGTGGTTATGATGAAATCCGAATCACAAGGCCGTTGCACTTGGAATTGATTTTGTAAATCCGCCCGCGCATATTTGTTGTGTTTTGTGTGCTGTTTTATTTATTAAGAATATTTGCGGTTGTCATTAAGTGATTTTTGGCTTTGCAGCCAAATTCCGGTGTCATCTAATATCTTGTAGTGCTGATCTGTGAAAATTCGCATTCGTTTTCTATTGAGAATTAAAAGAAAAATGCAAGATGCTACTACGGACTCAAGGTCGGATATCAGATGTTTTTGTTTTGAGTAAAAATAGATATATTCATAAATATTCCATAGAAAAATCTTTCGAAATAGTAAAGCCTATAGGCGAAAAATTACTGTGAACTCTTTTTGCGTGGATATTGGAGAATTTTTTGCTTATAATTACATGAAAACAAAAGTCGTTAAACTCTCTTAGTTCAAATTTTGTTTTTGTAACTTATGGTTTTACATTGCAGACCTCCTATCGACGTCTCAACCCTCTTAACGGACCTCAACGATGACTGCCTGTTGCACGTCGCCTGCTTTCTCAACATCTACGAACTTCTCCAGCTCGCCAACGTATCCCATCGATTGCGTTCCATCGCGGAAAAGTCCTTACAAAAAATCCAATTTCTTGAACTAACCGACACCACATTATCACGTCTTTCATCACACCAAGTTCGTTACCTACTCTCGCATGCCGGACATCGTCTTCGTGCCATAGGTCTAGCCGATCTGCAAAGCTCCAACAATCTTGCACAATACGTCGATTTAATCCCGGCCCTGTTGCCCGATATCGAAGAACTAAATCTCGAATGGATCGACGGAATTTCATTGAAAACCTTTCACACTCTCTTCCAGTCGTGTGGATCCCTAAAATCTCTGAAAATCTTCGAATGTAACATCACCGACGAAGTTGTTGCTCTCATGTATCTTCTCCGTCATCTCCAACGATTGGATTTGAGCGAAAATCATCTCATTACGGGAAAATATATGAAAAAGTTGACAAAAATTGTTGATCTCAAACTGTCCTGCTGCAACATTCAAGCCAGACATTTTCGTGAAATATGCGACTCGATGCAATTGCAATTGCTCGATATTCGTCACTGCAACATGCTCTTCCAGGATTCGTTTGAATGTCTCGTGCAGACACAGAAACAACTCGAGTTCATTCATCTCAGCAATTATCCTTGCGGAGAAGCAAATATTCTGGCTCAATTGCCAAGTCTCAAACACATTGCCATATCATACACGCCCACCGAGTATCCAATTGCTTTGCTCAAGGATTTGGTGCGATATAAAAAGAACACTCTCGAGTCGGTGGAAATCTATTGGCGTCACGCGCGTCATTCGGCAGCAGTACAGGACATGCTGTTTCTGTTGGAGAATCTGCGACAATTGGTCGTTCTGGATGCCCGAACATTTGGCGAAGAGGATTTGAAAAGTGTTTGTTTGGCATTTCCGTTTTTGACGCGGTTTCATTGTAGCGGCGTGCATCATCATAATTTGTCCAGCAAAGCATTGAGAAAGTTTACCAGGCGGATGAAGAATTTAGAAGAGTTGAGTGTAGTTCAGCACGAGTACTTTCCGGATGTGTTGTACTATAGGCTGTTGGATAAGATGTGGCGCAAGACGAACGGATGGAGTTTGTTGGCGTGTATGACACAAATTCATTTTACTGGATGTTTGTTAAGTAAATAAATTTGTGTTGCGATTTTTTTAGGAATTTTGTTTGATATTTTGTAAATTTTGTAGAACTGTTGGAAATTCTTCGTGGTGAAATTCCACTTTCATACTAACTGTTATATCGTTCATGTGATATTTCTGCGCCACCAACCATAATTACAGGAAATAACTTACAGCTGTTCTAACGGACAGAGAGATTTTGTTTCCACAAAATTTCTTATAAAAAAAAAAGAATTTTTACATTTTCACAGACGCCGCATTTACGATGGGATCGAAAAATAGGGATGGGATGGGCACATCTGAATTTCCACGTGAGGCTTAACCAATAAGGGGGCGAAGGAGGATCACACCTGCTAAAGAGAAGTCTTTAGCGAATAGTGTACCTCGGGGATGGGTGTGCCCAGGGGACCATGGTCCTTGTCCATCAAGGTGTTGGCCTCGAGGTGGCTGTAGGTTGTTACCCGAAGTCAACCAGCTAGTGTTGCAACCCCAGGGTGGGGTTTCGCATTCACTGGATGGAGAAATTTGACCATAAGACCTTGTCAGTAAAAAGCCGTCATCAACGCACCATGCTCCACTAGGAGTTACGGTAATCAAGAGAGAGTAAAAAGCCGAAGGTCCAAACCGCCCGAAGGACCGGTAGATAAAGGTGGAAAGGCTAGGTGCTCCCCTGACGGTATACCCGTAGATGGTAATCTTGTCTCACAGGGCAAAGTGCAAAATAGACTTACTGGTCTATTCGAATCTCTCATCGGACTCAAGCAGAGCGATGGGCTGCCACCTACTCTGTTTGAGGTTGATATGGCCAAAGCTAGATTTTGTTCGATCAACCATATTACTGTCTTTGGACAGAAAGCATATTCGGAATGTAGTGGGGGTTAGAACGGGGCATTGTCCTATTGGAAATCTTGCTAGAAGGCTCCGAATTCCCCACAATGACTTCTGTAGAAGCTGTGATGACGAGGAGGAGGAAGAGAGCGTACATCACTTACTCTGTCAATGTCCTGCTTTGGCCGAGAAACGAAACCGTTATCTTGGTTCCAGGTATTTTTATGATACGGACGATCTTCGTGATGTGAGCCCAATACTGCTCAACAAATTCATTGTTAGCACGGGGTGGTTCTCAGCTTAATAGGTTATTAGATTCGAATTCTACAGAGGTATCACAACGGACCAAGTCT